>CM046881.1:321726393-324126393 GCA_025667525.1 Glebionis coronaria | reverse complement strand
AAAGAGATAGAAAACTATAAAACATTCAAAGTAAAGAAATCAAAAACATACCTTGGGTTGGAAATGTCATGAATAATCATCATCCTCAAGTTTTCACTTTCTCCAAACCAAGCTTAAAAACAAGATCATTGTTATTATAAGTTGGTAAACAAACACGAACTCATGTGGCCCAATTATTCACTTAGACTCCCTTATTCCTAGGGGTATCTCTTATATTTTATTGTTGTCTTGAATGATCACGAGGATGCATTGTTGACTTATTTCGATAGTTATATAGTCCGAAAATAAAGTGAACGATTTAATCAATAGTTAGCTAAAGGACAAAATCTTTTAAAACTGCTTCTCGGGACCTCATAAAGTTCATATCTTGGCATAACTCGCTTCACGATTAGAGACCTTTCTCGGACCGATGTTTGGCAGCGACTTCATACTTTAAATCTTTGAGAGACGTTCATGAAATTATGGTCTTCTCTTCATATAGGAATTTCTTCACTTGAAGTTTTGAGAGATTCATACTTGGACCACGACTTCTTCATTTTTTCTCCAGTCTTTATTTTGGACTTTGATATATTACGATCTGCCTCCTTTTTGGACTTGGCTTTATTTATCCTCATACCTTGCTAGGGTCTTTTCGGATAGACTTCTCCATGACTTTTGGGGAGTTTTTGCTTTTGGTCGTGTGTCTCGATCTTTCATATTGATTTTTGATAAATGATTCTTCACATCACTTTTGGATCTTTAGCAACAATATATAGCCCTCATGTCTTGTTAGGACCTTTTTGGACTTGCCAATCTTCGCATCCCGCTTCAATAAGTTATGCCTTGGCTATGAACTCTAGTCCATACCGAGCAACTTTTAAACGATCTTGGGCTAGAAGCTAAGTAACTTTTAAAATCGTACAACCTTATTTATTGCAGATAAATTTATTAACAAGCGATGGGAGAATAGGCTTATAATTAACTCACATAAATTCACGAAAGAATACCAAACTTATAATTGACTCTATCATCTCTCGTTCTCCACATTTTAAAATCTCAAGGAATGAGACTCGTGGATGCTTAGCCTATTAACTCAAAGTTTTGGGTTTTCGAGTCGCCTATAGGATCTTGCAAACTCTTAGACTTTTTCAAGTTTAGAAATCGCATTTTAAAGTTCCCTTGATAAACGACTCTCTAGGATCAATTATAGGAACTTGCGAAAAGTTCTTGTTCTTAACCCGTGAGAGTTAAGACTTTCGCGTTTTATAGCTCCCTATATAAAAGCCTAGCAAAACTTGACTTAAACATGTTAAGGATACTAGCTAGAGTAACTTAGATAAGTAAACTCAGGTTGAATCAAAAGATTCACAACGTTTGAAAACTAAAACCACTTTATTAAACATTTATTCTAGCAAAGAAGGAAAAATAGCTATACAAAAGGAAAAACTAATAGGCCAAAATAGATCAAAAATTTTGAAAAATGTCGAAAAATTTATTTTCCGGTTAAAATGAGGACAAATACAAGGAAAAGGCCACTTAACTTCGATAGAAGTCCCCCCTACACTTAAGATAAACATTGTCCTCAATGTTTAAGCATGTGGGAGTAAACTCCCCTACACTTAGGACATTGTGTACTTTGTTTATATCTCGCTAAGGAAGAGACAACTAAAGAGATTCCTATTTGAATATTGGAAAGTATAAAATAGTGAATCGAAAAGAGTCTAGGATAGAACCGGGAAGAAGGGAACACGGAATCACGGTTCGTTAAAAGTCATCAAGAATGTGCCTTTGAAGCTCTAATCCCTGCACATGATAAGAAAGAAAACAAGAAACTCCATGGGGCTCCCCCTACACTTATGGTAAAGATAGATAGATAATTGGGTTGCCTCCCAAAAAAGCGCTTGTTTATATTAACCGAGTCACGAGCCTGACTCGTCCCCGAATTAAATGGTCCATGTGGAAGCCTCGAATGTGATACCGGGATCAAAGACCTTGTCCTCGTTCCCGGTTGACATCAACAAAGGAGAGGAGGGGGGATAAGTCTTGAATGGGAGAAAGGTCCTTTCAATATACGAGAAGTATGTGAATTCAAGATCCACGGGAGGTGGGGTGGGTAAAGTAAGCACATTGTCCTCCCCCAAAGACAATGGATGCTAAGAAAGTGGCAAAGTCGTATTGTTATCAATCATAGCATAATCAATGTCACCTCCCGGGTCAAAGCACTCATCCTCCGAAATAGTGGCTAAAGGGGAGGATGAAAGGTGATCGGGAGGGGGACTTGGGTCAATACTTTCCTGCAGCAAATTATCAAAAATAATTTCCCCCTCCGTGTCATAATCATCAATACCTAGAGGGATGGAGTGGATATCGATTTCTTCCAGCAATGGGTCATTATCTTCAACGGGAGGAATAGATGGAGGTAAAGACGTGGAAAGAGAAGGAGAAGTCAACTCTTCGATTTGAGCAATAAGAAGGTGCACTTTCCGTAATATGTCGCGAAGAAGCACGTCTTCCACCTCATCCACAAGATCAAGTTCATCGGTGAACTTCTCGAAAACCGGAGAGAATAAATCGTCATCACCCGCAGCTCCCGGTGGAGATTGAGAAATTTCAAAAGTGAAATTCTCATAGCTTGGAGAAAAATCGTCATCATTAGGATCTACCTCTTCCGTAAGAGCAACGTCGTCCTCAAGCTCCATAGCAGTCGGTATGTCACAAACCTCATCATCAAACAATTTATCAAGACCAAACTCACTAAGCTTACTCAATGTATCACAATCCTTAGACACGTTTGGGATATCGAGAGGAGGGATGACAATTGCACTAGGACATTGAGCAGTAAGGTCATTCCAAGAAATAGTAGGCTCATCGTCATCATCATCATAATAGTATGGATACACCGGGGGAGGAGTATAAGTCTCGATATTCGATATTTGCTCAGGCCGCTGATCCTCTTGATATTTTAGATGATCTTGTTGCAAGCTTCTTGAATTTGTTGACTTTGCTTAACAAGAGTGTCCCATTGTTCATGGGAGCTCAATTGTTCGAAGGAGGGTTGATGATCGATGATGTGTTGTGGGGGTTCAAAATGTTGAAAACCTGAATTATAGCATGGGTGTGGCTCATAGTAGTTCATCGGCTAAAGAAAATTAGAAACCGGGTTCGGTTCATAATAATCCATTGGTGAAGAAAACTGAGGACACGGATTTTGCTCATAATAATTCATTGGTTGACAATAAGAAGTATCGTGAGGACCCCCACAGTTGTTGCAAAACGGTTGAGGAGAAAGACTGGGTGCGTCTTGTGGATAGCTATTATCATAGTCATAATTGTACCCTGGTTCTTGCCCGTGACCATACGGGTATTGAACCGGGCACGAAACATGCCAATGAGAATCGCTTCCACAATACATGCACGGGGGAACAGGAGGAGGTGGGTTCAAAAAGGAAGAATTAGTCGAGTTGCACAAAGGACAAAATCCGAATAGGAATTGTATATTGTCGATATCGTTTCCGCACCACTCACATGTACACCATTGACAAGATTCGTTCCCGTATAATCGTCTCCCACACCCGACGCAATGGACATAAAAATCCATAAAGAAAGATAGATAAGCAAGAAGAATATTTTTGGTGCAAAACTTTGAAAAAGAAATGCTTTTTTATGATTTTTCAAATGTTTTTGGGATTTTTGAAAATTTTTGACACGAAAAATAACGTTCACAAGTGAACGGATCCCAAAAGCCAACGCGTCTCTCCCAAAAAACCGTAAATCCTCACGAAAAGAGCCGGCAGTGGCGCCATTTTAATGTGCAGATTTTTCTAGTTTGAAAAAGTTTGTTTCTCGGAATCTCTTCGAATTGATATCTGGTTAATTGTGCGACTCAGTTGTTCTTGGTGAATCAAATAAAAGAGTTGTCGTCGTCAAAAACTAATTAAAAATAAAACCTGAAACAAATAAAAATAAAGTAAAGACGGTAAAAAGAAACAATGAAAGATAAAAACTTGGCGAAAAGTAAATTGCGAGAAAATTAAAAGGTAAATAAAGTAAATGACGCAAATTAAAATTTAAACTAAAAGGAAAGCGAGTAAAAGTGCAAATAAAAAAAGGCGGGAAAAATAAAGTTTAAAACTAAAAACTGAAAAACTCATTCGGAATAAAACCTCTACTCGGAATAATTAAGCTATCCGGAATAAAAGGCTTATTCGGAATAAAATGCTACTCGGAATAAATAATGTTATCCGGAATAAAAGGGCTATTCGGAATACTTGAACATTCCGAATGGAAGACTCTATCCGGAATAATCAGATATTCCGAATAGGAGGCTCTATCCGGAATAATCAGATATTCAGAATAGGAGACTCTATCCGGAATGATCAGATATTTCAAATAGGAGGCTCTATCCGGAATAATCAGATATTCCGAATAGGAGACTCTATCCGGAATAATCAGATATTCCGAATAGGAGACTCTATCCGGAATAATCAGATATTCCGAATAGGAGGCTCTATCCGAAATAATCTAATATTCCGAATAGAAGAATAAGAAAGCAAGTCATCCGGAATAACTGGGCAAGAAACAGTAACTTGAACAAGAAACAGGGGATGAAGAACAATACACGAATTCGATCAAATCTAATCAAAACAAACCAAGAGATTAAACCAAAACAACCAATAAGCATCAACTGACAATAATTAATCAAAACAAATCATCAAAACTAACAAACAAAGCCAAATCAATCAAAACCCACTTGATTAAAACCATAAAAACTCAAGAACATGAACAATGAAGATGAAGAACAAATCAAACAAGAAAGGTAGAAGGAGATTAACAATAAAAGATGAAGATTAACAACAATCAAAGGTAAACTTACTTTGAATTAAAAGGAATTTAAAGGTGCATTACATGAAGATTAAGGTGCAAGAAATTAAAAAGCAGGGAAATGAAAATGGTAGAAGAGTGGGTTGTCAAGCCACCAACAACTTGAAAATGAAAACATAACAATCTATTTATAGGGAGATTAGGGAGGAGCTTAGGAAGCTTCCTCCCTCTTATTCTTTTCCTTAATTTCAAAGTTAAGTCCTTCCCTTCTTCATCTTTTGTTAATCTTGGACTTAATGACTTTGTCTCGGAGTTTCTTTGAACTCGTCTCGACATTTCTTCATAAATAAGACTTGAGTTCTTCAGCTTTTAGTAAACTTCCGTCTTTTGACTTTTTCCTCGATAAATCTTCAGAGTTGGTCTTGGACTTCCGTTCTTTTTGCACTCTTGACTTCTTGACTTCGTCTTTCGTCTTTTTCTTTGATAAAAGCCCGTGAAATCTCGTGTTTTCTCCACTTTTCACCTTTTCGTCCTAAATCACAACAAAAACACAAACCACGCATAATTCCGACATAAAATACACGTTTTGGCTCGGTTATTATTCTAATTAAGTGGTAAAAAGGATGGGTGTTTTCGCACCTATCAAATCCCCTACACTTAACCATTGCAATGTCCTCATGCAATGCATTAGTTACAAAGCATGTTTACATTTTTCATCACAATTAATCCACGATGGCCTTTATTAAAGAGATCGAAAACTATAAAACATTCAAAGTAAAGAAATAAAAAACATACCTTGGGTTGGAAATGTCATGAATAATCATCATCCTCAAGTTTTCACTTTCTCCAAACCAAGCTTAAAAACGAGATCATTGTTATTATAAGTTGGTAAACTAACACGAACTCATGTGGGCCAATTATTCACTTAGACTCCCTTATTCCTAGGGGTATCTCTTATATTTTATTGTTGTCTTGAATGATCACGAGGATGCATTGTTGACTTATTTCGATAATTATTTAGTCCGAAAATAAAGTGAACGATTTAATCAATAGTTAGCTAAAGGACAAAATCTTTTAAAACTGCTTCTCGGGACCTCATAAAGTTCATATCTTGGCATAACTCGCTTCACGATTTGAGACCTTTCTCGGACCGATGTTTGGCAGCGACTTCATACTTCAAATCTTTGAGAGACGTTCATGAAATTATGGTCTTCTCTTCATATAGGAATTTCTTCACTTGAAGTTTTGAGAGATTCATACTTGGACCACGACTTCTTCATTTTTTCTCCAATCTTTATTTTGGACTTTGATATACAACGATCTGCCTCCTTTTTGGAATTGGCTTTATTTATCCTCATACCTTGCTAGGGTCTTTTCGGATAGACTTCTCCATGACTTTTGGGGAGTTTTTGCTTTTCGTCGTGTGTCTCGATCTTTCATATTGATTTTCGATAAATGATTCTTCACATCACTTTTGGATCTTTAGCAACAAAATATAGCCCTCATGTCTTGTTAGGACCTTTTTGGACTTGCCAATCCTCGCATCCTGCTTCAATAAGTTATGCGTTGGCTATGAACTCTAATCTATAACGAGCAACTTTTAAACGATCTTGGGCTAGAAGCTAAGTAACTTTTTAAATCGTACAACCTTATTTATTTCAGATAAATTTATTAACAAGCGATGGGAGAATAGGCTTATAATTAACTCACATAAATTCACGAAAGAATACCAAACTTATAATTGACTCTATCATCTCTCGTTCTCCACAGTTTAAAATCTCAAGGAATGAAACTCGTGGATGCTTAGCCTATTAACTCAATGTTTTGGGTTTTCGAGTCGCCTATAGGATCTTGCAAACTCTTAGACTTTTTCAAGTTTAGAAATCGCATTTTAAAGTTCCCTTGATAAACGACTCTCTAGGATCAGTTATAGGAACTTGTGAAAAGTTCTTGTTCTTAACCCGTGAGAGTTAAGACTTTCGCGTTTTATAGCTCCCTATATAAAAGCCTGGCAAAACTTGACTTAAACATGTTAAGGATACTAGCTAGAGTAACTTAGATAAGTAAACTGGGTTAGTCAAAAGATTCACAACGTTTGAAAACTAAAACCACTTTATTAAACATTTATTCTAGCAAAGAAGGAAAAATAACTATACAAAAGGAAAAACTAATAGGCCAAAATAGATCAAAAATTTTGAAAAATGTCGAAAAATTGATTTTCCGGTTAAAATGAGGACAAATACAAGGAAAAGGACACTTAACTTCGATAGAACTCCCCCCTACACTTAAAATAAACATTGTCCTCAATGTTTAAGCATGTTGGAGTAAACTCCCCTACACTTAGGACATTGTGTACTTTGTTGAAATCTCGCTAAGGAAGAGACAACTAAAGAGATTCCTATTTGAATATCGGAAAGTATAAAATAGTGAATCGAAAAGAGTTTAGGATAGAACCAGGAAGAAGGGAACACGGAATCACGGTTCGTTAAAAGTCATCAAGAATGTGCTTTTGAAGCTCTAATCCCTACACATGATAAGAAAGAAAACAAGAAACTCCATGGGGCTCCCCCCTACACTTATGGTAAAGATAGATAGATAATTGGGTTGCCTCCCAAAAAAGCACTTGTTTATATTAACCGAGTCACGAGCCTGACTCGTCCCCGAATTAAATGGTCCATGGGGAAGCCTCGAATGTGATACCGGGATCAAATACCTTGTCCTCGTTCCTGGTTGACATCAACAAAGGAGAGGCGGGGGGATAAGTCTTGAATGGGAGAAAGGTCCTTTCAACATACGAGAAGTATGTGAATTCAAGATCCACGGGAGGTGGAGTGGGTAAAGTAAGCACATTGTCCTCCCCCAAAGACAATGGATGCTGAGCAAGCGGCAAAGCCGTATTGTTATCAATCATAGCATAATCAATGTCACCTCCCAGGTCAAAGCACTCATCCTCCGAAATAGTGGCTAAAGGGGAGGATGAAAGGTGCTCGGTAGGGGGACTTGGGTCAATACTTTCCTGCAGCAAATTATCAAAAATAATGTCCCCCTCCGTGTCATAATCATCAATACCTGGAGGGATGGAGTAGATATCGATTTCTTCCAGCAATGGGTCATTATCTTCAACGGGAGGAATAGATGAAGGTAAAGACGTGGAAAGAGAAGGAGAATTCAACTCTTCGATTTGAGCAATAAGAAGGCGCACTTTCCGTAATCTGTCGCGAAGAAGCACGTCTTCCACCTCATCCACAAGATCAAGTTCATCGGTGAACTTCTCGTAAACCGGAGAGAATAAATCGTCATCACCCGCAGCTCCCGGTGGAGATTGAGAAATTTCATAAGTGAAATTCTCATAGCTTGGAGAAAAATCGTCATCATTAGGATCGACCTCTTCCGTAAGAGCAACGTCGTCCTCAAGCTCCATAGCAGTCGGTATGTCACAAACCTCATCATCAAACAATTTATCAAGACAAAACTCACTAAGCTTACTCAATGTATCACAATCCTTAGACACGTTTGGGATATCTTGAGGAGGGATGACAATTGCACTAGGACATTGAGCAGTAAGGTCATTCCAAGAAATAGTAGGCTCATCGTCATCATCATCATAATAGTATGGATACCCCGGGGGAGGAGTATAAGTCTCGATATTCGATATTTTCTTAGGCCGCTGATCCTCTTGATATTTTTAGATGATCTTGTTGCAAGCTTCTTAAATTTGTTGACTTTGCTTAACAAGAGTGTCCCATTGTTCATGGGGGCTCAATTGTTCGAAGGAGGGTTGATGATCGATGATGTGTTGTGGGGGTTCAAAATGTTGAAAACCTGAATTATAGCATGGGTGTGGCTCATAGTAGTTCATCGGCTAAAAAAAATTAGAAACCGGGTTTGGTTCATAATAATCCATTGGTGAAGAAAACTGAGGACACGGATTTTGCTCATAATAATTCATTGGTTGACAATAAGAAGTATCGTGAGGACCCCCACATTTGTTGCAAAACAGTTGAGGAGAAAGACTGGGTGTGTCTTGTGGACAGCTATTATCATAGTCATAATTGTACCCTGGTTCTTGCCCGTGACCATACGGGTATTGAACCGGGCACGAAACATGCCAATGAGAATCGCTTCCACAATAGATGCACGGGGGAACAGGAGGAGGTGGGTTCAAAAAGGACGAATTAGTCGAGTTGCACAAAGGACAAAATCCGAATAGGAATTGTGTATTGTCGATATCGTTTCCGCACCGCTCACATGTACACCATTGACAAGAGTTGTTCCCGTATAATCGTCTCCCACACCCGAGGCAATGGACATAAAAATCCATAAAGAAAGATAGATAAGCAAGAAGAATATTTTTGGTGCAAAACTTTGAAAAAAAAATGCTTTTTTATGATTTTTCAAATGTTTTTGGGATTTTTCAAAATTTTTTACACGAAAAATAACGTTCACAAGTGAACGGATACCAAAAGCCAACGCGTCTCTCCCAAAAAACCATAAATCCTCACGAAAAGAGCCGGCAGCGGTGCCATTTTAATGTGCAGATTTTTCTAGTTTGAAAAAGTTTGTTACTCGGAATCTCTTCGAATTGATCTCTGGTTAATTGTGCGACTCAGTTGTTCTTGGTGAATCAAATAAAAGAGTTGTCGTCGTCTAAAACTAATTAAAAATAAAACCTGAAACAAATAAAAATAAAGTAAAGACGGTAAAAAGAAATAATGAAAGATAAAAACTTGGCGAAAAGTAAATTTTGAGAAAATTAAAACGTAAATAAAGTAAATGACGCAAATTAAAATTTAAACGAAAAGGAAAGCGAGTAAAAGTGCAAATAAAAAAAGGCGGGAAAAATAAAGTTTAAAACTAAAAACTGAAAAACTCATTCGGAATAAAACCTCTACTCGGAATAATTAAGCTATCCGGAATAAAAGGCTTATTCGGAATAAAATGCTACTCGGAATAAATAATGTTATCCGGAATAAAAGGGCTATTCGGAATACTTGAACATTCCGAATGGAAGACTCTATCCGGAATAATCAGATATTCCGAATAGGAGGCTCTATCCGGAATAATAAGATATTCCGAATAGGAGACTCTATCCGGAATGATCAGATATTTCGAATAGGAGGCTCTATCCGGAATAATCAGATATTCCGAATAGGAGACTCTATCCGGAATAATCAGATAATCCGAATAGGAGACTCTATCCGGAATAATCAGATATTCCGAATAGGAGGCTCTATCCGGAATAATCTAATATTCCGAATAGAAGAATAAGAAAGCAAGTCATCCGGAATAACTGGGCAAGAAACAGTAACTTGAACAAGAAACAGGGGATGAAGAACAATACACGAATTCGATCAAATCTAATCAAAACAAACCAAGAGATTAAACCAAAACAACCAATAAGCATCAACTAATAATAATTAATCAAAACAAATCATCAAAACTAACAAACAAAGCCAAATCAATCAAAACCTACTTGATCAAAACCATAAAAACTCAAGAACATGAACAATGAAGATGAAGAACAAATCAAACAAGAAAGGTAGAAGGAGATTAACAATAAAATATGAAGATTAACAACAATCAAAGGTAAACTTACTTGGAATTAAAAGGAATTTAAAGGTGCATTACATGAAGATTAAGGTGCAAGAAATTAAAAAGCAGGGAAATCAAAAATGGTGGAAGAGTGGGTTGTCAAGCCACCAACAACTTGAAAATGAAAACATAACAATCTATTTATAGGGAGATTAGGGAGGAGCTTAGGAAGCTTCCTCCCTCTTTCTTCTTTTCCTTAATTGCAAAGTTAAGTCCTTCCCTTCTTCATCTTTTGTTAATCTTGGACTTAATGACTTTGTCTCGGGGTTTCTTTGAACTCGTCTCGACATTTCTTCATAAATAAGACTTGAGTTCTTCGGCTTTTAGTTAACTTCCGTCTTTTGACTTTTTCCTCGATAAATCTTCAGAATTGGTCTTGGACTTCCGTTCTTTTTGCACTCTTGACTTCATGACTTCGTCTTTCATCTTTTTCTTTGATAAAAGCCCGTGAAATCCTGTGTTTTCTCCACTTTTCACCTTTTAGTCCTAAATCACAACAAAAACACAAACCACGCATAATTCTGACATAAATGACATAAAATACACGTTTTGGCTCGGTTATTATTCTAATTAAGTGGTAAAAAGGATGAGTGTTTTCACACCTATCAAATCCCCTACACTTAACCATTGCAATGTCCTCATGAAATGCATTAGTTACAAAGCATGTTTACATTTTTCATCACAATTAATCCACGATGGCCTTTATTAAAGAGATCGAAAACTATAAAACATTCAAAGTAAAGAAATAAAAAACATACTTTGGGTTGGAAATGTCATGAATAATCATCATCCTCAAGTTTTCACTTTCTCCAAACCAAGCTTAAAAACGAGATCATTGTTATTATAAGTTGGTAAACTAACACGAACTCATGTGGGCCAATTATTCACTTAGACTCCCTTATTCCTAGGGGTATCTCTTATATTTTATTGTTGTCTTGAATGATCACGAGGATGCATTGTTGACTTATTTCGATAGTTATTTAGTCCGAAAATAAAGTGAACGATTTAATCAATAGTTAGCTAAAGGACAAAATCTTTTAAAACTGCTTCTCGGGACCTAATAAAGTTCATATCTTGGCATAACTCTCTTCACGATTTGAGACCTTTCTCGGACCGATGTTTGGCAGCGACTTCATACTTCAAATCTTTGAGAGACGTTCATGAAATTATGGTCTTCTCTTCATATAGGAATTTCTTCACTTGAAGTTTTGAGAGATTCATACTTGGACCACGACTTCTTCATTTTTTCTCCAATCTTTATTTTGGACTTTGATATACAACGATCTGCCTCCTTTTTGGAATTGGCTTTATTTATCCTCATACCTTGCTAGGGTCTTTTCGGATAGACTTCTCCATGACTTTTGGGTAGTTTTTGTTTTTGGTCGTGTGTCTCGATCTTTCATATTGATTTTCGATAAATGATTCTTCACATCACTTTTGGATCTTTAGCAACAAAATATAGCCCTCATGTCTTGTTAGGACCTTTTTGGACTTGCCAATCTTCGCATCCCGCTTCAATAAGTTATGCGTTGGCTATGAACTCTAATCTATAACAAGCAACTTTTAAACGATCTTGGGCTAGAAGCTAAGTAACTTTTTAAATCGTACAACCTTATTTATTGCAGATAAACTTATTAACAAGCAATGGGAGAATAGGCTTATAATTAACTCACATAAATTCACGAAAGAATACTAATAGGTGTGAAAATACCCATCTTTTCTACCACTTAATTACATTAAAACGGGACCTAAACGTATATTTTATGTCGTAAATGGCGAAATTATGCGAGGTTTGTGTTTTTATTGTGTTTCAGGGTCGAGATGGTGAAAAGTGGAGAAAACACGACTTTCACGGGCGTTTATTGAAGAAAAAGAAAAAAGATGAAGTTGAAAGATCAAGAGTCGAAAAAGAACGGAAGTCCAAGACCAATTCTAAAGATTTATCGAAGAAAAAGTCAAAAGACGGAAGTTTACTAAAATCCGAAGAACTCAAGTCAAAATTATGAAGAAATTACAAGACGAGTTCAAAGAAATCCCGAGACGAAGTCTGAAAAGTCGAAGAATTTAAGAAGACTGAAAGACTGAAAGACTGAGGACCAAGAAAGAATGAAAGAAAGAGGAAGCCACCAACCCTTCCCCTCTCCTATAAATACCACCCTCACTTGTTGTGAGAGGTTGGTTAGTTTTTAGGTTTAGATTAGGAGTAGGTAGTTTCTCTCTCTAAACTTTTGCTTTCTCTCTCTAGATTAATTTTGTGTTTAAGCTTTTGTTATTGAATCCATGCTTTTTAATTAAGCTTTTAATTCACCATCTTTTCCTTTCTAGTTCGATTTGTTCTTATTCATCATTGTTCATGTTCTTGAGTTTTTTATGATTTTGATCAAGTGGGTTTTGATTAATTTTGTTATGTTTGTTAGTTTTGATGATTTATTTTGATTGATTATTGTTAGTTGATGCTTATTGGTTATTTCGTTTTAATATTTTGTTTGAATCAGATTAATTTGTGCATTGGATCGTGTTACTGTACATCCCCTGTTCTTCGGGTTCATAGTTACTGTATCTTATCATTTCCCAGAAGTTCCGGATCAAGAATCCTTCATTCGGAAGTCTAAAGTTCCGGACCAAGTGCTTCATTCGGAAGTTAAAAGTTCCGAATGAAGGTAGCTTCATCCGGAAGTCAAAAGTTCCGAATGAAGGTAGCTTCATCCGGAAGTTCCAAAGCTCCGAATGAATGCTCCTTCATTCGGAAGTTCCAAAGTTCTGAATGAGTGCTCCTTCATCCGAAAGTTCCAAAGTTCCGAATGAATGCTCCTTCATCCGGAAGTTCCAAAGTTCTGAATGAAGGAAGCTTCATCCGGAAGTTTTAAAACTTCCGAATGAAGGTTTCTATCTAATTTTCTTTGTGATTTTTTCTGTTTAAGTATTTTTATCTTTTATATTCAAGATGTATTTTTCCCGCCTTTTTCTTTATTTGAATTTTTATTTTTGCTTTACTTTTAGTTTAAGTTTTAATTTGCATCATTTACTTTTTGTTAAGTTTTAATTTTACGTCCTTTCATTTCTCGTCATTTATTATTAAGTCTTGCTCATTTATTTTCCAAAACCAAAAATATTTGTTTCACCAAGAACAACTAATCTCACACAATTAACCGGAAATCAATTCGAGAAGACACCGAGAACGAATTTTTCAACGAGTAAAATCTCTGTTATTAAAATGGCGCCGCTGCCGGCTCTTTTCGTGAAGATCGAAGGTTTTTTGTTAGTGACACGTTGGATTTTGGGATCCGTTCACTTGTGAACGTTATTTTTCTTGTAAAAATTTTTCAAAAATCCAAAAACATTTGAAAAATCATAAAAAGCATTTCTTTTTCAAAGTTTTGCACCAAAAATATTCTTCTTGCTTATCTATCTTTCTTCATGGATTTTTATGTCCATTGCGTCCGGTGTGGGAAACAATTATCTGGGAACAACTCTTGTCAATGGTGTACATGTGAGCGGTGCGGAAACGATATCGACTACACACAATCCGGATTTTGTCCTTTGTGCAACTCGACTAATTCGTACTTTTTGAACCTACCTCCTGTTCCCCCGTGCATCTATTGTGGAAGTGATTCTCATTGGCATGTTTCGTGCCCGGTTCGATACCCGTCTGGTCACGGGCAAGAACCGGGGTACAATTATGACAGTGACAATAGCTATCCACAAGACGCACTTGATTTTTCTCCATACCCGGTTTGCAACAACTGTGGGGGTCCTCACGATACCTATTATTGTCAACCACTGAATTGTTATGAGCCAAATCCGTGTCCTCAGTTTTCTTCACCTATGGATTATTATGAACCAAACCCGGTTTCTAATTATTCCCAACCGATGAACAACTATGAGCCACAATCTTGCTATAATTCAGGTTTTCAACACTATGAGCCCCCACATCACACCCTCAATCATCAAACCTCTCAGCAAATTCATCTTGACCCACAACTCACTATCTTGAATGAAGAAACACACTCCTTTATTTTGCAACTTCAAGAAGCCGTTGTTTTGCTTAAAGAACTAAGGGACGAGGAAAAGCGACTGCAACAATAGCAAGTATCTAATCTTAGTGATTATACCCCTCCGCTTGTGCATCAATACTATTATGATGATGACGATGATGCTGTATGCACTTTCAACTCATCTTCTGAAGTTGCTGCTCCTACTCTCGATGTTCCTACTGCGTCTAAGGATCTAGATTCGTTACATGAGCTTAGTGATGTTGGTCTCGACAAAGTATTGGATGATGAGGTTTGTGACTTACCTGCTATGGAGCCTGAGGACGACGTTGCTCTTACAGAAGAGGTCGATCCTAGTGATGACGATTCTTCTCTCTGCTATGAGAATTTCACTTTTGAAATTTCTCAATCTCCACCGGGAGATGCAGACGATGACGATTTATTCTCTCCGGTTTACGAGA
Organism: Glebionis coronaria; assembly: GCA_025667525.1. Taxonomy (NCBI): domain Eukaryota; kingdom Viridiplantae; phylum Streptophyta; class Magnoliopsida; order Asterales; family Asteraceae; genus Glebionis; species Glebionis coronaria. The sequence continues at coordinate 324,111,548 of CM046881.1, read as the reverse complement.
AGTTCACCGATGAACATGATCTTGTGGATGAGGTGGAAGACGTGCTTCTTCGCGATGGATTACGGAAAGTGCACCTTCTTATTGCTCAAATCGAAGCGTTGACTTCTCCTTCTCTTTCCAAGTCTCTACCTCCATCTATTCCTCCCGTTGAAGATAATGACCCATTGCTGGAAGAAATCGATATCCACTCCATCCCTCCAGGTATTGATGATTCTGACACGGAGGGGGACATTATTTTTGATAATTTGCTACAGGAAATTATTGACCCAAGTCCCCCTCCCGAGCACATTTCATCCTCTCCTTTAGCCACCATCACGGAGGATGAGTGCTTTGACCCGGGAGGTGACATTGATTATGCTTTAATTGATAACAATACGGCTTTGCCGCTTGCTCGGCATCTATTGTCTTTGGGGGAGGACAATGTGCTTACTATACCCAACCCACCTCCCGTGGATCTTGAATTCACATACTATACGTATGTTGAAAGGACCTTTCTCCCTTTCAAGACTTATCCCCCTGCCTCTCCTCTGTTGATGTCAACCGGGAACGAGGACAAGGTCTTTGATCCCGGTATCACATTCGAGGCTTCCCCATGGACCATTTAATTCGGGGACGAGTCAGGCTCGTGACTCGGTCAACAAAAACAAGTGCTTTTTGGGAGGCAACCCAATTATCTATCTATTTTCATCATAAGTGTAGGGGGAGCCCCGTTGGTGTTTCTTGTTCTCTTTCTTATCATGTGCAGGGATTAGAGCTTCAACGACACACTCTTGATGACTTTTGACGAACCATGATTCTGTGTTCCTTTCTTCCCGGTTCTATCCTAAACTCTTTTCGATTCACTATTTTATATTTCTCAATATTAAAATAGGAATCTCTTTAGTTGTCTCTTCCTTAGCAAAATTTAAACAAAGTGCACAATGTCCTAAGTGTAGGGGAGTTTACTCCCACATGCTTAAACATTGAGGACAATGTTTATATTAAGTGTAGGGGGGACTTCTATCGAAGTTAAGTGGCCTTTTCCTTGTATTTGTCCTCATTTTAACCGGAAAATCAATTTTTCGACATTTTTCAAAATTTTTAATCTATTTTGGCCTAATTGTAGTTCCCCTTTATTTTTGCTATTTTTCTCTTATTTTAATAAAATGGTTTTAGCAAGTTTAGATATCTTAGATATATTAGGCCCGTTGTGAATATTTTGACTCAACCCGAGTTTACTTATCCAAGTTCACTCTAGCTAGTATCCTTAACCATGTAGACCTTAATTGGTTTATTAGGCTAAGTATCCACGAGTCTCATTCCTTGAGATTTTAAATTGTGGAGAACGAGAAATGATAGAGTTGGTTACAAGTTTGGTATTCTCTCATTAACTTATGTGAGTTAATTATGATCTTTTTCTCCCATCACTTGCTAATAAATTATCTGCAATAAGTAAGGTCGTACGATTTGAAAAGTTACTTAGCTTCTAGCTCAAGATCGTTTAAAAGTTGCTAGGTAATGATAAGAGTTCATAGCCAAGGCATAACTTATGAAGCGGGGCGCGAAGATTGGCGACTCCGAAAAGGCCCTAACAAGGCATGAGGATTCCATTTTATTGCTAAAGATCCAAAGTGATGTGAAAAGCATTATTCCTAAAGTCAATATGAAGGATCAAGACTCACGACGAAAAGCAATCAACTCCCATAAAGATCATGGAGAAGTCTATCCGAAAAGACCCGAACAAGGTATGAGGATTAATAGATCCAATTCCGAAAAGGAGGCGGATCGTTGTATCTCAAAATCCCAATTAGAGATTGAAGAAATAATCATGAAGGCGTGGTCAACAAAGTTGGAGTACCTCTCAAAAGTCTCCAAGTGAAGAAACTCTATGAACGATGAGAAGACCATTATCTCAAGCACGTCTCTCAAGATATGAAGTATGAAGTACATGCCAAATATCGGCCCGAGAAAGGTCTCAAATCGTGAACCAAGTTATGCCAAGATATGAACTTTTTGATATCCCGAGAAGCAGTTTTAAGAGATTTTGTCCTTTAGCTAACTATTGATCAAATCGTCCTACTTTGCTTTCAGCCTAAATAAATTATCGAAATAAGTCAACAATGCATCCTCGTGATCATTTAAGACATCAATAAAATATAAGAGATACCCATAGGAATAAGGGAGTTTAAGTGATTAATTGAATCGCATGAGTAAATGTTTGTTATGCTAACTTGTACTAACAATGATCTTGTTTTTAAGCTTGGCATGGGGAACGTGAAACTTGAGGGTGATAAACATTCATGACACACAAGCCCTAATGTAAGTCTTAGATTTCTTTACTTGTTTCTTCCTTGTCGCATCTTGTTATTTTCTATCTTTTTGATTTTCCTTAGTTGTTTAATAAAGGCCAAGGTAGGTTGATTATGATGGAGAGTGTAAACCTTGATTTATCACTAAGCATTACATGAGGGCATTGCAATGGTTAAGTGTAGGGGATTTGATAGGTGTGAAAACACCCATCTTTTCTACCACTTAATTACATTAAAACGGGACCTAAACGTATATTTTATGTCGTAAATGGCGAAATTATGCGAGGTTTGTATTTTTATTGTGTTTCAGGGTCGAGATAGTGAAAAGTGGAGAAAACACGACTTTCACGGGCGTTTATTGAAGAAAAAGAAAAAAGATGAAGTCGAAAGATCAAGAGTCGAAAAAGAACGGAAGTCCAAGACCAATTCTGAAGATTTATCGAAGAAAAAGTCAAAAGACGGAAGTTTACTAAAATCCGAAGAACTCAAGTCAAAATTATGAAGAAATTACAAGACGAGTTCAAAGAAATCCCGAGACGAAGTCTGAAAAGTCGAAGAATTTAAGAAGACTGAAAGACTGAAAGACTGAGGACCAAGAAAGAATGAAAGAAAGAGGAAGCCACCAACCCTTCCCCTCTCCTATAAATACCACCCTCACTTGTTGTGAGAGGTTGGTTAGTTTTTAGGATTAGATTAGGAGTAGGTAGTTTCTCTCTCTAAACTTTTGCTTTCTCTCTCTAGATTAATTTTGTGTTTAAGCTTTTGTTATTGAATCCATGCTTTTTAATTAAGCTTTTAATTCACCATCTTCTTCCTTTCTAGTTCGATTTGTTCTTATTCATCATTGTTCATGTTCTTGAGTTTTTTTTGATTTTGATCAAGTGGGTTTTGATTAATTTGGTTATGTTTGTTAGTTTTGATGATTTATTTTGATTGATTATTGTTAGTTGATGCTTATTGGTTATTTCGTTTTAATATTTTGTTTGAATCTGATTAATTTGTGCATTGGATCGTGTTACTGTACATCCCCTGTTCTTCGGGTTCATAGTTACTGTATCTTATCATTTCCCAGAAGTTCCGGATCAATAATCCTTCATTCGGAAGTCTAAAGTTCCGGACCAAGTGCTTCATTCGGAAGTTAAAAGTTCCGAATGAAGGTAGCTTCATCCGGAAGTCAAAAGTTCCGAATGAAGGTAGCTTCATCCGGAAGTTCCAAAGTTCCGAATGAATGCTCCTTCATTCGGAAGTTCCAAAGTTCCGAATGAGTGCTCCTTCATCCGGAAGTTCCAAAGTTCCGAATGAATGCTCCTTCATCCGGAAGTTCCAAAGTTCCGAATGAAGGAAGCTTCATCCGGAAGTTTTAAAACATCCGAATGAAGGTTTCTGTCTAATTTTCTTTATGATTTTTTATGTTTAAGTATTTTTATCTTTTATATTCAAGCTTTTTTTTTCCCGCATTTTTCTTTATTTGAATTTTTATTTTTGCGTTACTTTTAGTTTAAGTTTTAATTTGCATCATTTACTTTTTGTTATGTTTTAATTTTACGTCCTTTCATTTCTCGTCATTTATTATTAAGTCTTGCTCATTTATTTTCTAAAACCAAAAATATTTGTTTCACCAAGAACAACTAATCTCACACAATTAACCGGAAATCAATTCGAGAAGACACCGAGAATGAATTTTTCAACGAGTAAAATATCTGTTATTAAATACCAAACTTATAATTGACTCTATCATCTCTCGTTCTCCACAGTTTAAAATCTCAAGGAATGAAACTCGTGGATGCTTAGCCTATTAACTCAAAGTTTTGGGTTTTCGAGTCGCCTATAGGATCTTGCAAACTCTTAGACTTTTTCAAGTTTAGAAATCGCATTTTAAAGTTCCCTTGATAAACGACTCTCTAGGATCAATTATAGGAACTTGTGAAAAGTTCTTGTTCTTAACCCGTGAGAGTTAAGACTTTCGCGTTTTATAGTCCCTATATAAAAGCCTAGCAAAACTTGACTTAAACATGTTAAGGATACTAGCTAGAGTAACTTAGATAAGTAAACTCGGGTTAGTCAAAAGATTCACAACGTTTGAAAACTAAAACCACTTTATTAAACATTTATTCTAGCAAAGAAGGAAAAATAACTATACAAAAGGAAAAACTAATAGGCCAAAATAGATCAAAAATTTTGAAAAATGTCGAAAAATTGATTTTCCGGTTAAAATGAGGACAAATACAAGGAAAAGACCACTTAACTTCGATAGAAGTCCCCCCTACACTTAAGATAAGCATTGTCCTCAATGTTTAAGCATGTTGGAGTAAACTCCCCTACACTTAGGACATTGTGCACTTTGTTTAAATCTCGCTAAGGAAGAGACAACTAAAGAGATTCCTATTTGAATATTGGAAAGTATAAAATAGTGAATCGAAAAGAGTTTAGGATAGAACCGGGAAGAAGGGAACACGGAATCACGGTTCGTTAAAAGTCATCAAGAATGTGCCTTTGAAGCTCTAATCCCTGCACATGATAAGAAAGAAAACAAGAAACTCCATGGGGCTCCCCCTACACTTATGGTAAAGATAGATAGATAATTGGGTTGCCTCCCAAAAAAGCACTTGTTTATATTAACCGAGTCACGAGCCTGACTCGTCCCCGAATTAAATGGTCCATGGGGAAGCCTCGAATGTGATACCGGGATCAAAGACCTTGTCCTCGTTCCCGGTTGACATCAACAAAGGAGAGGCGGGGGGATAAGTCTTAAATGGGAGAAAGGTCCTTTCAACATACGAGAAGTATGTGAATTCAAGATCCACGGGAGGTGGAGTGGGTAAAGTAAGCACATTGTCCTCCCCCAAATACAATGGATGCTGAGCAAGCGGCAAATCTGTATTGTTATCAATCATAGCATAATCAATGTCACCTCCCGGGTCAAAGCACTCATCCTCCGAAATAGTGGCTAAAGGGGAGGATGAAAAGTGCTCGGGAGGGGGACTTGGGTCAATACTTTCCTGCAGCAAATTATCAAAAATAATGTCCCCCTCCGTGTCATAATCATCAATACCTGGAGGGATGGAGTGGATATCGATTTCTTCCAGCAATGGGTCATTATCTTCAACGGGAGGAATAAATGGAGGTAAAGACGTGGAATGAGAAGGAGAAGTCAACTCTTCGATTTGAGCAATAAGAAGGTGCACTTTCCGTAATCTGTCGCGATGAAGCACGTCTTCCACCTCATGCACAAGATCAAGTTCATCGGTGAACTTCTCGTAAACCGGAGAGAATAAATCGTCATCACCCGCAGCTCCCGGTGGAGATTGAGAAATTTCAAAAGTGAAATTCTCATAGATTGGAGAAAAATCGTCATCATTAGGATCGACCTCTTCCGTAAGAGCAACGTCGTCCTCAAGCTCCATAGCAGTCGGTATGTCACAAACCTCATCATCAAACAATTTATCAAGACCAAACTCACTAAGCTTACTCAATGTATCACAATCCTTAGACACGTTTGGGATACTGAGAGGAGGGATGACAATTGCACTAGGACATTGAGTAGTAAGGTCATTCCAAGAAATAGTAGGCTCATCATCATCATCATCATAATAGTATGGATACACCGGGGGAGGAGTATAAGTCTTGATATTCGATATTTGCTCAGGCCGTTGATCCTCTTGATATTTTTCGATGATCTTGTTGCAAGCTTCTTGAATTTGTTGACTTTGCTTAACAAGAGTGTCCCATTGTTCATGGGAGCTCAATTGTTCGAAGGAGGGTTGATGATCGATGATGTGTTGTGGGGGTCCAAAATGTTGAAAACCTAAATTATAGCATGGGTGTGGCTCATAGTAGTTCATCGGCTGAAAAAAATTAGAAACCTGGTTTGGTTCATAATAATCCATTGGTGAAGAAAACTGAGGACATAGATTTTGCTCATAATAACTTAAGGTTCTTGAATCTTGCTTAAAGTCTTTGAACCATTGCATGAAACCTGTTTAGACTTGTTTATTTGAGTTTAATATAGCTTGTTTATGCATTTGGTTGAATTTGGCTGGCTGAAAATTGATATAAGTGCTTATTGAACTTGTTCTGCTTATTTGTTCATGTCTGTGCAACATTTGGTACTTTATTGATTAATCTGTGCAAATTGGGTGATTGTGTTTGTGAATTTTTGATTGTTATTGACTCCTTATGATCCAAAGATCATTTGGGTGCCTTTGTGTAATCTGAATCCCAAAAAAGTTCACTAAAGACAAAAAAGTCTATAAGTCAAGCAGTGGGAAAAGTTCCCACTGCTCAACACCCAAAACTAGCCCCTGCTAGTGTAAACTTGTACTCAGCTTATCAATAAGCTATTTTAGCTTATCCTGACTTGCAACAACTTATCTTTTGTAATAGATCTTCATTATTTGACCCATTTGAGTAGACTAGAGCTTATTAGACTTTGACTTTGACTTTTTGCTAGAAAACCAACTTATTTGACTTTTACATAAGTGCTTATTTGCTTTTTACAGCTTATTGAGTCAGCTTATTTGAAAACTCTTTGTTGATTTTGCTTAATTAAGTCATTTGAAAGCTATAGAAACTTGAATCAGCACTTGGGGTGGCCTATAACTCAAAAACGACTATTTTGTCGTTTTCTATAGATTGCTTTTTGCATTTTCAGGCTTATTCCTTGGGCTTATTTCAAATTTCTTTTTGAGGAAGTCTTATTTAGGACAAAAGAAGCTTGTGTGTTTAATTTCAGCTTATGGCATTGGCTTATAGCTTAATGGGCCAAAAAGCCCATTAAGAATAAGTTGTTTGGTATAAGCTAGCTTATTTCACACTTTCAGCTTTTGGGTCTTTGGAAAAAGTTGTTTAAAATCAAATTTTGAGTCAAGTAGTGCTTTTTGGGCTTATTTTGGACAATTTTTTATATTGGGCTCAATTTTGGCCCATTGAGGTTCTGTTTTGGGTTTAGCCCATTTTCTAGGCCCATTAAGGGTAATTAGGTAATTTCACTTTCATTTCTGAATTATTTAGGTTAAATTAAGCTAGTTTGCAAGTTTTTAGAATTTTTATGATTTTTGGATTTTTAATAATATTTTAATAATATTTTTTTGTTAAAATTAAAAGTCTGATTTTCTAAGTTTTTATATTTTCCCTAGATTGTAGACACTTAATTAGGAATTTTTCAACTTTCCAAATATTTTTAGAGTCTTTTAATTATTTTCTAGAATTAATTCAAGTTTTAATTGATTTTAGTAGTTTTTAATTGTTTAAAAATAGTTTTTAGTGATTTTAAAATTTTGAAGAATACTTTTTAGCTTAATTAGGGTATTTTTGAGGTTTACAAACTTTAAGATCTTGTTGTGGACTTTTTAATAGTTAATTTTAATTTTTAGGGCTTTAATTAGCATTAAAAAGTCATTATTTAATTAATTTAAAGGTTTTGGCAAGTTTGGATTTTTTGTAAACTCTTAGAATATTATTTTGGATTTTTAGTGATTTTTAGGGTAAAATTTTAATTTTAGGGCTTTTTACGGTTTTACGTGCTCACCTTTTTCGTCTTAGCTTAATTCGACATCGTAACCGTCATTCTCTTCTTATCTCATTTCTATTTTTCTTTCTCAAAAATATAATCACAAAGATAATCAATTCATTACACACACACTAAGCCTCCTTGAGAACGATCCCCACTTTGGGTCATTTACACACGGTTTTCCTAAATCGTCGTGCTTACCCTATTTGCTCTCTTTTCCTAAAGAGTAGTAAAATCACTACATCAGTAGAATATGTTAAACAGTTTTTATAAGATAAACATAAGGCTTTTCAAACTTTAAATCAGTTTTACTACGACTTAACCGAGTTATTCGGGACTTAGTTTCTTCCGCTGTTATATGCTTATACGCTTATATTATTCATGCTTTATTGTACATCCGTGCACTGAGCGTTTTGCTTATCCGTTTTCCCAAAACGGAAGGTACTCAGGGACACTCGTAGACTTTAAGCGTACGTGCATATGGATTGGAAGCTTTCTAGCCTTTCTTTACTTTATGCATTATCTTTACTTTGATACTCTTTCCATGGACATTGTTTAGTCCTTTCATTTACAGTACTTATGTTTGTGTGTGATGAGCTTTACTTTTGGACTACCGATGTTTGATTCCGGTATTTCCTTTTATGGTCATGTAATGTTTTAGACATTTATCCTTGTATGCTTTGATGACACGCCATAATTACGCGTGACATTCCATTATCAAAATGGGGTGTTACAACTATGGTATCAGAGCCAAGGCTTCGACCTGTATGCTCTCAAAATATGACCTGTGATTAGTGGGTAGTCACTATGCTCTTCCTAGAACTGACAGTCGTTTTCATGCATTCATTATTTTTATTCATATGTCGCAGGTTTATGACTAAGTAATGGTTGGTACAGGACTGGCCCTATTTAGTCGCATGTGTTTTATCGAAACTTTTAAATTTGGGACCGACCCATAGGCGTTCCCTCGCCATGTCTTTTATTTTGGGTGAAATGACCATAGGCGTTCACTCTCGAGCATACAAAAGTTTTCATAAAATTGCATCATGCATTCATATACAAATTTTCTTGCATAAAATTTTTCTCTTGATTTATTGGTATAATTTTTTTTCATGTATATATGTTTTATGTTTTGATCTGTTTAATCATATGTTTTATGTTATACGGTCAGATTGTTCTCACACGCGAGCAGGAACAACTCAATGCAGCAATCCAAGCTGCAATGCAAGCTTTGCTTCCTTAACTGAGGAATGACATCAGGGCTGAGGTTCAAGCTGCCAACAATCAGCAGCATAACCAAGCACCTCCTCCTCCTCCTCCAGTGACATTGGCAATATGGCTGGAGAGATTCAACAAGCCCCAGTGATGCTGAAAGCTGGTTGGCTCACATCGAGAAGATCTTCAATGCTATGGGTTGTGACCCCGTGTTCAAGGCGAGGTTGTTATGCTACCGGTTCGAAGGCGATGTGTTAAATTGGTGGTTAGCATTGAAGCAGTCTGAGGGAGGTGACGATCGGGTGGCTGGTTTGACATGGGCTCAGTTCAGAGATAGGGTGATGGAGCAGTTCTTTCCCAAGGCTGAGCAAGACAAGCTTAAGAGGGAGTACCATGGGATCCGACAGAGAGCTGGGGTGAATAGCAATGAGTTTATGCAGCGCTTTCTTCGCTTAGCTGGTTTCCTTGGTGCAACAGCAGGTACTCCTAAAGAGCAGGCACACCACTTTAGGTGGGCTCTTCGCACATCGGTCGCAAACAATCTGTGTGTGCTACGTTCAACACTATAGCACAAGTGGCCGATGCGGCACGTAAGCTAGAGATGCTACATGAGAGAGATGAGTTCGGGGAAGCTGAGAAACCCGACAAGAGGCAGAAAACTGGGACCGGTCTCAGCCGGCTACTCAGCAGCAGCCCCATCAGCCCAAGGGAAACGGTCAGACTAACGACCGTTCTGCTACGGATAGGCGTGGCGGTAATGATAATTACTGTAACAACGCTTGACATTCCAACGACAACAGGTCCTAATACTTACGTATTTTCTTATGATCTCATGTTATAACTCATAATTCTGACACTTTAGCAAATCTTCTACCAGGAACCATGGAAACGGTAGGGACCAGAACCAGAGAGGTTCACAGCCTAGCCGTCCAGCTATCACTGGTATTCAATCTTACGATTATTCGCATTGTCCTTTGTACCCTATTATCATGTCTCATGTAAAATGTTTTATCATGTCCTCAGCCAGCCAGAGCACCTGCTGGAGGATATACTCATCCTCTTTGCTCTACTTGCCACCGTAGGCACCCAGGGCCATGTCGTCGTAACACTGACGCATGCTTCAAGTGTGGTCTTCCTGGCCATATCATGAAGGACTATCGTAAGGGTGAGATGGAGGGCACATCAGGACATGCTGATACGAAGCCGCCTCCTACCACTGGACGTGTCTACACGACATCTCGAGATCAGGCCAACAAGTCTACAGGTACCATCACTAGAATCTTGTATATGTATGGTCAGGCTGCGTGCGTTCTATTTGATACGGATGCTACTCACTCGGTCATTTCTACTGCTTATGCCAAGAACATTAGGATGCTTCCCATGCCGCTAGATAATAGACTTACTATTTCCACGCCTTTGAGGGACTCTTTATTAATCACCCATGTATACAAGAGTCTTTCCTTAGAATTTGACGATAAGGTTCGTCCTGTTGACGCACTTCCGCTGGACATGAATGACTTTGACATGATTTTGGGCATGGATTGGCTATCCAAGCATCATGCTACCATAGAATGCCATTCATATCGGGTCATCTTCGGTGATGTTAATGCACCAGAGTACATTCACAACGGGTTTGTACCTGGAAGGTCTATACAAATCATATCTACCCTGCAAGCGTGTGCACTACTGTCACATGGCTGCGAGGGTTATTTAGCTTCGGTTCATGACATGGATGCTGAATCTCCATCAATTCAGGATCAACCAATAGTGTCGGAATTCCAAGATGTATTTCTAGAAGAACTTCCGGGCATACCACCTGTACGAGAAGTGGAATTTAATATCGAGCTTATTCCAGGAGCTGAACCGATCTCCAAAGCTCCTTATCGCATGGCTCCCATAGAGTTAAAGGAGCTGAAGGATCAACTGCAAGAACTTCTTGAACGAGGTTTCATTCGACCGAGCGCATCTCCATGGGGCGCACCGGTCTTGTTTGTTAAGAAGAAGGACGGCAGTATGCGTCTTTGCATAGACTATCGCGAGCTCAACAAGATTACTATTCGGAATAGGTATCCACTGCCGCGTATAGACGATCTGTTTGACCAACTTCAAGGGGCCAAACACTTCTCCAAGATTAATCTTAGGTCAGGCTACCATCAACTACGGGTTAAGGAGTAGTACATTGCCAAGACTGCTTTTCGTACCCGCTATGGCCACTACGAATTTGTAGTCATGCCATTCGGCCTGATCAATGCTCTAGCAGTGTTCATGGATTTGATAAACAGAATCATCTATGAATTTCTGGACAAGTTCATCATTGTCTTCATCGATGACATCCTGATTTTCTAAAAGTCCAAGGAGGAACACGAAGACCATCTTCGTACAGTACTACTGTAACACCCCACTTTGATAAGTGGACCGTTACGTGTATTTATGGCGTGTCATCAAAGCATAAGGTAAATGTACTAAAACATTAAATGACCATAACGGAAATACCGGAATCAAACATCGGTAATCCAACCTAAGCTCAAAACATGAAAAATAAAATATTGAAAGAAAGGACTAAACAATGTCCAAATAAGCAGAATAATGTAAGTGCATAAAATAAGAAGTCTGGATAGCTTCCATCCCAAATGCACGTGCTCTTAGAATCCTAAAAGCGTCCTGGTGTACCTGCCGTTAGAACATGAAAGGAACTACGGCTGAGCATAACGCTCAGTGAACGGATGTAAAACATGGTAAGAATATACTGAATGAAACAGGCGATAGAATACTGAAGCTGTAAGAATGATATGTAACATGTGGTAGAACTCTGCATAAAATCTGAGAAACCTGGTTCATATATACGGATACTAAAATATAACTATTAATTCTGAAAACATGCATTTACTGTATTTTATTTGTCAGAGCTTATATAGGTCACGTGCTGTAACAACCGTGCATGAATAACTGGAGGGGTGACCTCATCATGCTATAGAGGGGTGACCTCTAAATAACTGTGCTGGGTGGAGGGATCAGCTCCAATGTGAAGGATGTAGAGCACACACCACATTCACCCTGATAACTTGTAACACATATAAGCCTAGGATGCATCCATACGCCCCACTAATAATGCTGATAAAATGGCCAAGCTGAGCTGAGTGGGACGATGCAGGATATCACTCTCATGCATGTGAGTCACGACACTGGTGCCTCTAGTGCCGTGGTTACGGTACCTCCGTAACTAGTACATAAACTGGTCGTGCTTGTATATAATGCTCAGGCAATTTATTTAGTTATTAAAATGATTGCTGATAAATTTAAACATATACTGGGGAAAACATTTGGCTGAAGACGGGGAATCCTAATCATGCATAAAGGAAAGTCCTTACTGAAAGGACGGAAAATCCGTACCTCTAGTCCAGTAAATAGCTCAAGAAAGACTGAACGAACACTACTCGGGCTTCACGGAAGCTACAACAATGATAGACACGAATAAGTTATCTGCTTTTATTTAATTTACTATTCATATTGGCTTTCTCATTTATTTGTTTTATTTCTGGAAATCTGTACCTGTATTAACTGATGAATCTGAGTTTATAATAATACTTTTAATATATTTATCGACTTACCAATAATTACGATACAAACGTATTCTGACGTGATATTAATACTATAATAAGTAACCCGTAAATAATATAAGGTTTCCTAAATTATAAAGTTTTCAAAATCATTTAATTTCTGTAATAGAATTATACCTCTTTTTTTTAAAATATTACAACTATTTTAATTTAGTTCTTTTTAAAATACACTTTAAACATTTATAAAAACATAAGTAATATAAAGGTATCGTTTAAAATCTTCCTTTTTATTTTTATCACAAAGCCCCGAGCCTACCGAGATACCCATTCTCGGTCGCACTAAAACAATACAACTAATATATATAAATTTGTCTATTTAAATTAGCGACAGAAATCTTAGTCACTAAAACTGTCACTAAAGTTGGATTCCAAAAACTGTCTAGAAAAAGGTAATTTTGCGACAGAAATAGTGTCACGAAAACTGTCGCAAATCTTTAAATAAAACTCTTTATTTCTGTCTACTCTTCCCACTGTTTTCTAAAGTTCCCACTGTTAGTACAACAAACACACCTGCTGGTTATGTTGAACCAAAAGCACCCTTTTCTGCTATTGTTGACCCAAACACACCCTGCTAGCTGCTGAACCAAACACCCCCCTTTCTGATGCTGCTGACCCAAACGCACCCTGCTGGCTGCTGAACCAAACACCCCCCTTTCTGCTGCTGCTGACCCAAACGCACCCTGCTGGCTGCTGAACTAAACACCCTTTTTCTGCTGCTGCTGACCCAAACGCACCCTACTGGCTGCTGAACCAAACACCCCCTTTTCTGTTGCTATTGACCAAAACGTACCTTGCTGGGCTGCTATTTATGGCGGCTGTAGTAAAAAAAACAATACGACGGCCGTGACGGATGGTGGTCGTGGGTCTGATTGTAGCGGTTGTTTGTGATTGTGGTATGATGGTGGCGGCTGACCATGATGGTGAGTCTCGTGTTGTTTGTGGTTGTGGGGAGGGTGGTCGTGGAGATGATGATGTGTGGGTGGTGGAGGCCGGAGTTGTTGGCCGGAAGGCGGCGGCTGCTATGTCTCAGCTAGGGTTTTATCAATAACCACATTTTGTTGTAAAATGGGAGAGGGAAAAAAAAACATACGCCTGCTTCTTTTTTTTCACCTTGTGGATCGGGCCTTGGGCCTCTATTCTTACAAGGCTTGAAGACTTAAGTTTTACAACTATGACCCAATTATTTACTTCACATGTTAAAGCATATTTCAGTATGCCGTAACTTTATAAATTGAAGTTCGTGTTACGTCCTATTATGTAGTATCGAATGCGTGTAAATACATATCGTGTATTAATTCAGTGCTTTTCGTGTTTTAATAAATCCCGTGTATCGTATATACATAACTTATGTTCGTGTTTCGATCGTTTCATGATTTATTTCCTCGTGCTGAAACTCTGAAACATATTAATTATTTTCTGAATTATTATCTTGTTGTAGTATTTAAATAAACTAGGACTGCGTATTTACTGTTTACGTTTAGTTAAATTTCGAGCTGAGGCTACACGTATTTAATATTCGAAGATTTTAAATACGGGTTTTACAATTTTTCCCCTCTAAAAAAAATAATTCGTCCTCGAATTAAGGATATAAGCTGATGAAGTTATAGGAACTGAAAGAACACGTAAACTGAAAAGACAAATAAGATAAAGGATAATTTGTCTTCTAATTAAGACATAATGTTGCTGATAGGTATAAACCTGACATGACAGAAATTAACATGTAACATGACATGGCTGAAGAGAACATGGAACGTGACATGACTGAAAGAACATAACTGACTTATAGAGGAAAAGGATGAGAAGTCCGGATGGACTCCTTTGTTTCAAGTGGCTTCCCACTCGAAACGATTCCTTAAAAGGTCTAAACATAATAAAATCTTGGTCCTGATGACCCTGTCCTGATGATGTTGAATAGTTCCTGGTTCCATACTTAAGATGGATTTTGTGAATCTGATAGACTGAATAAACTATAGCATTTATGATACATGAAACGATACGTGTAAATATTCTGAAAGACAACATTTATAACTCTGAGCAAACTGCTGACAATATATATAGGAACGAACCACGTGAACCATTGTGAACGGGTTACGTGAGCAATTGTGAACGTGGTTTACGATCATCTGAGGAACGTTGAGCAAGAAGTATATCATGAATGTAATACGTGAAACGTACTGTGGACATGATACTAGAACATATGAACGTATGATGACTGAGGAAAGGATGCTGAACGATACGGCCTGAGATGTGAAACGTCTGCCTGGTTATGGAATAGCTGTGCTAAACTTGATTATGGTTTCTCAAGTTTTCTGTCACCGTATTCGGTAATAAACTGTGAAATGTGTATCGTGAAATGGCACACGAACCTGGACGTGAACAATGTTATTAACGCTAATGTGAGCTCAAATCATGAGACCGCACAAACATGAACTGAAACAGCATCATACTGCGAATGAGACGTATATGTGAAAGTGAAAATAAACGTAAACGTAAACATACACGTGATCGTGAACATGAATTCTGTCTGATATGATGGTCGCCGGAATACTTGAAATCGTACGATTTACTGCTAAATTTTCTGCAGGTCCGCTATTGCGTAATCCTTTCGGATGAGAGTAAACGCGTAGGTTGATTACATGGTCGACAATCACTTCGATAGTGTTATACTTTTCTGAGTCTGTGGTAAACTGATAATAATCTCCATGGATTCTTGTCTCCTTCCGGTCCAGAATTTCTACTGTTAGTAATAACTCGATAGTATGACGGCGTTAATCTTAAACCTGTTGGAATGGAAGGCATTAGATATGAACATAGATGTCTCAATGCGTTATACTGTTTCTATCAAAATTCCGCCTAGAATTTTGGTACATTCTGGTGGAATTTCGTTCATAGGCGTCAGTCGGGACCATCAGGTGATGGCCTTCACCTTCACAGCATTGTTTGAAACTTCTTTCTGCTAAGGTAGAATGCTCAGAAATGCCACCTTGTTCAATTGAATTCATATCTGGAAAGGTGTATATAAAATTTTCTCCTATCGAAGATTCTGTACAACTGTGAGAAGATGATTCTCGTGTTCTTCTCAAAAATTTAGCAGATCAGAATGTGATCAATGAATATACTGACGATTTTGTCTGCGAAGTCGTAAAAGAAAATTTATTCATAAATTTCATACTATAGCTGGGGCATTAGGGAGCCCAGTCGTATAAGTCAAAATTTTAGAGAGACTGTAACGTGTTCAACAGCAGTCTGGAAACATCTAGTTCTTCTCTCACCACTGCTGGTTTCATGATCGTGAATTGTTCTGGAACTATTTAAGATATCGTAGCAGGTCAGGTAAACCTTCTATACGTAGAATGAATATCGATTAAGAATGGTGATCTGGTAAATTTGTCGGTGGTCGATATATGATCTCACGTTACCGGCCTTCTTAATAGACAGAAACGGTGCACTTTCTGGTGGTGCGTTGGGCGAATAAGGCCTCGTTCTGGTAACTCTTACAGCTAATGCTGCAACTCTTTTAACTCAGCTGAAGTCCTGCGATAAAGAGTTCTAAAAATAGTTTCTGTCCTTGAGACATGCTCGATGTTACTCTCTGCTTCGTGGCCAGGAAGGAATTTCTGGAAAACCTTCTGGAATGACATTTGGGAGCTTGGGATAATCTGATGATCATGAGTTTAAGGAATTTCAGAAGTCGCATCATAAATGGTGACTAGAAGTCTTAACAATTATAAGATAATAATTCACGTGCTTGTAAAGCTGAAACAATTGGTACTGATTTTTCTGGCAGAAATAAAATGAATATGTTCAGGAGTTGATAAGACGGATCTTTTCTTAAACTAGAAGGAACATCTTTATAATTAAAGGTCATACTGTGGAGTCTTTCATGGCTGGGAAGTAGGTAATACCTGGTTTAAGATAAAGCTGACATATGAATACGTGAAGTAAACGTGGCAGATTTTACTGAATTTATGTCGCCTGTAACTGCACGGAACGAACACTGCATGTCTAATCTGGACAATACTCCTGTGGTGGTGATTGAGTCTTTAATGGTTTGATTTATGCATGGCATGACAAAACGGGTATACTCCCTTGGAGGGTACCCTGAATTTCTGAGGGCCTGGTTTAGCAAACACACAGAGTTATGAGTTCTGACTCGTACCTTGAGAAGATATTCGTATGACGTGCACCATGACTGGTGTCATGATGTGTGTCTTCCGAAATGATACCTGAGACCCATGTCTGATGTCTTGATATGTGTTCTAGTGGGTGAATCTGGACAATGCTGAAAATTTTGGTAACTATTAGGATTGGCGGACCGATGAGACTACTGACCTATGTATTTCTGGTCACGTTCGTCCTGGAGTTCCGATGGTTACTGACTGATTAATTATAATCACGGTGGTTGTCACTACTGCTTTGTCTATCAATTTATGACGGTCATTATCATGACCGTGATCCTTGTAAATATTATGCTGAGTGGTCGGCTGGGTTCCGGTTCCCACTCTTTTGAATGAAAGGTTAGCTGAGTGAAGTGTGACATCCAGCTGATAAGGTAAAACATGAAATGGAATAGTAGTGTCTAATGGTTGAAATTTATCCTTGCCTGAAATTTCAAACTTATAGTTTTCGTCCTTGTTCTGTAGAGTCTTCATAGTATGAACGACATCAGCATCTTGAGAGATCTCCAAAGTATCAGCAGCATCAGCATTTGTGAGGTCTTCAAAGTGTTAGCAGCATCGGCATCTGGTAAAATCTTCAACTCACAAGCAGCATCAGCACTTGGTAGAATATCGACAAGTGGAAACGCCTGAGATGATTGAGGATCGATTAGCAATATCCATGGAGTAGGGTACCTGGAGTACACTTGGACTACTGTACATGAAGTACAAAATGAATATTGCACATGGAGCAAATCTGAGACACTGTACGTAGAGTACACGTGAAATACTGTACATGGAGCTGGTGGAAATTTTATGGGATGATCGATACTGGTGTCGCTTGTTTGACATTATCAAAGGAATAAATTGATTTAACCGGTAGTAAACTGAACTGAAACGATTAACATGATAGGCTGATAATTTCTGCGTAGACTTAATGCTGGTTGTATAGAGGCTAAAAAGTATGACTAAACGGAGTTTCATCAACATTTAGTATAAAGACATGATTGTTAAAGACCAGAACATGATTTATCATGAAATAGTATTTTACTGTAATCCTTCTGTATCTTAGCATGAAACATTATCATTCTGTTGAAAACATAATACTTGTAAGGAAACATGAAACTAAATCATCATGTAGATGACATCAACGTGAGGGTATGAAAATTTGACTGTTACAAGGAACATAAAAAGTCAAATCAACTGAGGTGTAGTATCAACTAATGTGGACGGCTATGGTTCAATCCACAGAATTCAAAGAAGAAAACATGAGACTAAGTATGGGTTATTCTAGTTCGATCCATACTGGTCAAAATTTTCTGAGAACTGTCATGTATAGAAATTTATAATCTCGGACTAAATATGGATGGCTGTAGTTCAATCCATACTTGTCAAAATTTATGAAATGTCCTGATATGACAAAGGTGAACAACTATGGATCGGTTCACAAAACATCATTTGACTGAAGAGCATGAAATTTGACTTGAGAAATAGTGAACGTTTATGGCTGGTTTACCAAGTGATATTTGACTGAAAACATGAATCTGTCATGAGTAAGGGTAAACGCCTATGGTCGGTTTACCAATACAAAATCTGAACGGCAAGGGTGAACGCCTATGGTCAGCTCACCAAAACAAAAATTCGCTAAAAAGCACATGCGACTAAATATGGCTAGTTATGTACCAACCTTTTACTTAGTCAAAACATTAAGAAAACTGACTGATAAATGAAGAAAACTGACTGAATAATCCATGAGAAACATGAAAGATAACAACGCCAAAATCTGGGAAGTTCCTGGTGACTACCCACTAGTCACAGGTCAAGTTTTAGAGCCTACAGGTCGAACCTATAGCTCTGATACCATAATTGTAACACCCCACTTTGATAAGTGGACCGTTACGTGTATTTATGGCGTGTCATCAAAGCATAAGGTAAATGTACTAAAACATTAAATGACCATAACGGAAATACCGGAATCAAACATCGGTAATCCAACCTAAGCTCAAAACATGAAAAATAAAATATTGAAAGAAAGGACTAAACAATGTCCAAATAAGCAGAATAATGTAAGTGCATAAAATAAGAAGTCTGGATAGCTTCCATCCCAAATGCACTTGCTCTTAGAATCCTAAAAGCGTCCTGGTGTACCTGCCGTTAGAACATGAAAGGAACTACGGCTGAGCATAACGCTCAGTGAACGGATGTAAAACATGGTAAGAATATACTGAATGAAACAGGCGATAGAATACTGAAGCTGTAAGAATGATATGTAACATGTGGTAGAACTCTGCATAAAATCTGAGAAACCTGGTTCATATATACGGATACTAAAATATAACTATTAATTCTGAAAACATGCATTTACTGTATTTTATTTGTCAGAGCTTATATAGGTCACGTGCTGTAACAACCGTGCATGAATAACTGGAGGGGTGACCTCATCATGCTATAGAGGGGTGACCTCTAAATAACTGTGCTGGGTGGAGGGATCAGCTCCAATGTGAAGGATGTAGAGCACACACCACATTCACCCTGATAACTTGTAACACATATAAGCCTAGGATGCATCCATACGCCCCACTAATAATACTGATAAAATGGCCAAGCTGAGCTGAGTGGGACGATGCAGGATATCACTCTCATGTATGTGAGTCACGACACTGGTGCCTCTTGTGCCGTGGTTATGGTACCTCCGTAACTAGTACATAAACTGGTCGTGCTTGTATATAATGCTCAGGCAATTTATTTAGTTATTAAAATGATTGCTGATAAATTTAAACATATACTGGGGAAAACATTTGGCTGAAGACGGGGAATCCTAATCATGCATAAAGGAAAGTCCTTACTGAAAGGACGGAAAATCCGTACCTCTAGTCCAGTAAATAGCTGAAGAAAGACTGAACGAACACTACTCGGGCTTCACGGAAGCTACAATAATGATAGACACGAATAAGTTATCTGCTTTTATTTAATTTACTGTTCATATTGGCTTTCTCATTTATTTGTTTTATTTCTGGAAATCTGTACCTGTATTAACTGATGAATCTGAGTTTATAATAATACTTTTAATATATTTAACGACTTACCAATAATTACGATACAAACGTATTCTGACGTGATATTAATACTATAATAAGTAACCCGTAAATAATATAAGGTTTCCTAAATTATAAAGTTTTCAAAATCATTTAATTTCTGTAATAGAATTATACCTCTTTTTTTTTTTTAATATTACAACTATTTTAATTTAGTTCTTTTTAAAATACACTTTAAACATTTATAAAAACATAAGTAATATAAAGGTATCGTTTAAAATCTTCCTTTATATTTTTATCACAAAGCCCCGAGCCTACCGAGATACCCATTCTCGGTCGCACTAAAACAATACAACTAATATATATAAATCTGTCTATTTAAATTAGCGACAGAAATCTTAGTCACTAAAACTGTCACTAAAGTTGGATTCCAAAAACTGTCTAGAAAAAGGTAATTTTGCGACAGAAATAGTGTCACGAAAACTGTCGCAAATCTTTAAATAAAACTCTTTATTTCTGTCTACTTTTCCCACTGTTTTCTAAAGTTCCCACTGTTAGTACAACAAACACACCTGCTGGTTATGTTGAACCAAAAGCACCCTTTTCTGCTATTGTTGACCCAAACACACCCTGCTAGCTGCTGAACCAAACACCCCCCTTTCTGCTGCTGCTGACCCAAACGCACCCTGCTGGCTGCTGAACCAAACACCCCCCTTTCTGCTGCTGCTGACCCAAACGCACCCTGCTGGCTGCTGAACTAAACACCCTTTTTCTGCTGCTGCTGACCCAAACGCACCCTGCTGGCTGCTGAACCAAACACCCCCTTTTCTGCTGCTATTGACCAAAACGTACCTTGCTGGGCTGCTATTTATGGCGGCTGTAGTAAAAAAAACAATACGACGGCCGTGACGGATGGTGGTCGTGGGTCTGATGGTAGCGGTTGTTTGTGACTGTGGTATGATGGTGGCGGCTGACCATGATGGTGAGTCTCGTGTTGTTTGTGGTTGTGGGGAGGGTGGTCGTGGAGGTGATGATGTGTGGGTGGTGGCGGCCGGAGTTGTTGGCCGGAAGGCGGCGGCTGCTATGTCTCAGCTAGGGTTTTATCAATAACCACATTTTGTTGTAAAATGGGAGAGGGAAAAAAAACATACGCCTGCTTCTTTTTTTTCACCTTGTGGATCGGGCCTTGGGCCTCTATTCTTACAAGGCTTGAAGACTTAAGTTTTACAACTATGACCCAATTATTTACTTCACATGTTAAAGTATATTTCAGTATGCCGTAACTTTATAAATTGAAGTTCGTGTTACGTCCTATTATGTAGTATCGAATGCGTGTAAATACATATCGTGTATTAATTCAGTGCTTTTCGTGTTTTAATAAATCCCGTGTATCGTATATACATAACTTATGTTCGTGTTTCGATCGTTTCATGATTTATTTCCTCGTGCTAAAACTCTGAAACATATTAATTATTTTCTGAATTATTATCTTGTTGTAGTACTTAAATAAACTAGGACTGCGTATTTACTGCTTACGTTTAGTTAAATTTCGAGCTGAGGCTACGCGTATTTAATATTCGAAGATTTTAAATACGGGTTTTACAACTACAGATTCTTCGCCAGAAGCAGCTGTATGCTAAATTCTCCAAGTGTGAGTTCTGGTTAGACAAGGTGGCATTCTTAGGTCACATTGTATCAGTAGAAGGAATCACTATGGATCCAGCGAAGGTTGAGGCTATTACTAAGTGGCCAAGGCAGACATCAACGACGGAAGTCCGCAGTTTCTTAGGCTTAGCTGGCTATTATCGTAGGTTCGTGGAGAACTTTTCCCACTTAGCACTACCATTGACTAAACTGATGCGGAAAGGGGAGAAATTCGTCTGGACTGAAGATCGAGAGAAGAGCTTTGAAGACCTGAAGCAGAAGCTAGTATCTGCACCTATTCTTACTCTCCCATATGGTACGGGTGGATTTCAAATCTACAATGATGCATCGGGGAAGGGACTTGGCTGTGTTCTCATGCAACATGGGAAAGTGATCGCGTACGCTTCACGGCAGCTTAAGCCTTATGAAGAAAATTATCCTACGCATGACTTGGAGCTTGCTGCAGTCGTGTTTGCATTGAAGATATGGAGGCACTACTTATATGGAGAATCATGTGACATTTTCATGGACCACAAGGGCTTGAAGTATATCTTCATTCAGCGTGAATTGAACATGAGGCAGAGGAGATGGTTAGAGCTGTTGAAGGATTATGACATTAATCTGCAGTATCATCTTGGAAAGGCGAATGTAGTAGCAGATGCTCTTAGCAGGAAGTCCGTAATGATCAACAGCATTAAAATTGAGGAGGAAATCACAAGAGACTTCTAGCGAATAGACATCGAGATCATGGTACGTGGACAACACGGTTACTTGGTTAATCTTAGAGTAGAACCTGAGTTACTCTCTAAAATCAAGGAAGCTCAGAAAGATGATGGAGAAATCTAGGAGATAGTTCAGAATTTAGAGAAACAGACGGAATTCAGAGTAGATGCAGATGGTATTCTATGGCAGGGCACGAGACTTTGTGTTCCTGATGATCAAGAACTCCGGGAAGCCTTGTTAGCTGAAGCTCATAGCTCCCCATTCTCTATAAATCCTAGTTCGACTAAGATGTACCATGACATCAAGCAGTACTTTTGGTGGAGTGGTATGAAATATGATGTGGCCACTTACATCTCCAAATGTCTTACATGCCAGCAGGCTAAGTTCGAGCATCAGCGATCTGGCGGTCTCCTTCAACCGTTAGATATTCCAGAGTGGAAGTGGGACAAAATAACCATGGATTTTGTTACTGGTCTTCCGCCTACCAAGAGGAAGCACGATGCAATTTGGGTTATCGTAGATCGAATTATCAAATCATCTCATTTCTTACCGATCCGCAAGGAAGATTCAATAAGTAAACTCGCCGATACGTATAGAAGAGAGATCATGAGACTCCACGGTGCTCCATCCAGCATCGTCTCAGACAGAGATCCTCGTTTCACTTCGTGATTTTGGAAGAGTCTACAGAAATCTTGGGGTACACAACCCAAGCTTAGCATGGCTTTTCATCCTCAAACAGACGGGCAGTCGGAGCGAACGATTCAGACATTGGAGGACATGTTGAGGTTATGTGCGTTGGAATGGACGGGTGATTGGGACAATTATATCTGTTTGGTGGAGTTTGCATACAACAACAGTTGGCACGCAAGTATCAAGTGTGCTCCTTTCGAGATGTTGTATGGCAGAAAGTGTCGCGCCCCAATCTGCTGGGATCAGGTTGGCGAGCGAACACTTGAAGGACCAGAGATCATAGAGATGACTAATGAGAGGGTCGTAGTAGCTAAGCAAAAACTTCAGGAAGCACGATCACGTCAGAAAAGTTACACCGATAAGCATCGTAGGGACATACATTTTAACGTAGGAGATCACGTCTTTCTTAAGGTTTCGCCGGCACGTGGTGTTAGATGCTTCAGGATTAAAGGGAAGCTCAGTCCTCGTTTCATCGGACCGTTTGATATCATTGAACGAGTCGGTGAAGTATCTTACCGGTTAGCGTTACCTCCGCAGCTTTCGCATGTACACAATGTGTTTCATGTGTCCTTACTCAGAGGGTACCAGTATCATCCCCTTCACATGGTTCAGTATCCACTAGAACAGATACGTGAAGATCTCACTTTTTTTTAGAAGAACCCGAACGAGTTCTTGACAGACAAGAACGAGTCATGAGAAGGAAGACGATTCCCTTCATCAAAATCCTTTAGAGGGATCATACCGAGCGGGAAGCCACTTGGGAAACAAAGGAGTCTATCCGGGCTTCTTACCCTCATTTCATATTTTGAATTCGGGTATGTTCTTCTTTTCTAGTTTACTTTATCTATAATTCGGGGACGAATTAATCTTTTTAGGGGGGAAGAGTTGTAAAACCCGCATACTTTTACCATGAATAGTACCCTTTAGATCGTACGTACAAGATTAAAACGTTCCTTTTATAGTATGTTTACGTTCACGTATAAGAATTTTAAGTATTATGTACGTGTGAGAACACGATAAGTATTTATTACGTATGAACACACAATAATTATTCAAATATAATTATAATCACGAACATGCGATCATGAAATCATGAACGTAATTTAATCACGAGAAAATATTATTTATGTATATATATATTTATTACGAACATGAATAAATATATTAGGTCACGATCAATAATTAACTAGAACACATAAAACACGAACACGATAAAACACGAACGCACACTAAAATATTTAGACTCGGAAAAGGTACGGGTTACCCCATGTGGGGCCCCCTACCCGCGGCTACACCAAAAGAATGGGCCAAGCCCATTTAATTTTTACTAACAAGGGGTTAAGGGGTAAAACATGTTTCACTTTTCACATTACAGGAAAAAATAACAAAACCCTAAAACTTTTTCCTTCTTCCTTCTCTCCCTTGGCCGCCGGATATACAACATAAAAAGGGGTGTTCGGTTGATTTGACCTTGAATTTTGGGCAAGCATTCGTGTGTGTTCATCCTTGATTGATCCACGCATTTGGTATAACCTTTTTAACTATGTTCTTTTATGTTTTGATTTATGAATCACATAAAATCATGATGTTTTTAAAAACTAATTAAAAACATTTATTAAAACATGTCTATGATTATGGGGAAAATCAAAACAAGGGTTTTTAGGGGTGTTTATTCTAGCCGACGCCTAAACCGAACCCCCAAAGGGTATCGGCTTGGCTTATAAACCACCACCGAGACCTCATGGTCTCGGTATGGTGGTGTGGGTCCCACGACAGCAGCAAAAAAGGGGGAACCCCGACTTGGTTCGGGGTATGGTGTTGATTACGGGTCCGGTTCATGGTTTCTAGTCACGATCCGGTTCATTGATTATGTTAAGGTTTATGATTTTAATAGTTATATGTTAAAAACTAAATTAATAAAACATGACATAATTAATCTAATTAACATGACTTATGTTATAAATTTAATTATTAGATCATGTGTTTTAACCTAAGTATTTATTATTAATTAGACTTTATAATTAATTAATTATTAAAAACCATGACTATAATTTATTAATCAACATGACTTAGGTTATATTATTAGTAATTAATAATACATGTTTTAACCTAAGTATTTTAATTTTATTTAATTAAAAACATGATATATTTAATTA
Organism: Glebionis coronaria; assembly: GCA_025667525.1. Lineage (NCBI taxonomy): Eukaryota > Viridiplantae > Streptophyta > Magnoliopsida > Asterales > Asteraceae > Glebionis > Glebionis coronaria. The sequence goes on along the minus strand of CM046881.1, from coordinate 324,086,514 downwards.
AATACTTTTAACCTATAGTTTATTTAAATTACATGTAATAATTAATAAACTATACTTTGTAACAACATGACTTAGAATAATGATCAGAAAACACTTAAGCTTATATAATTAGCTTATTTTACTAGCTTATATCTAATTATGGAAACTTTCTATTTTTAGAAACTTATTTATATAAGGCAGCTAATTTATTTATGGAAAGTTTCTATTTTTAGAAACTTATCTATTTTAAGCAGTAATTCTATTTTTGGAAACTTTCTATTTTTGGTAACTTTCTATTTTTAGAAACTTTCTATTTTAGGAAACCTGCTATTTTTAGAAAGTTACTTATTATTACACAGTAAATATAGTAATACATGAAATACAAGTAATACTGAATCAGAATAGACAAAATATAAGATAAACACAGTTTAAAGCTTAAAACAGTAAAACATGACATGAACATATAAAATAAGCTAAGACATGACATAAAATCAGTTTCGTATTTAGTAATCAGATACTTATACACGTATGTATTTATGTTGCATTAGTGATACCGAAGTAGGTCTCTCTTCCGTTCGTCTTCTTCGTTCACTGGACATAAGGTACGGATTCCCGTCCTTTCAGTATGGACATTCTTTCCTTATTAGGATTTCCCCGTATGCAGCCAACTATTTTCCCATAGTATAAGTTTATATGTTTGATTGCTTATGTTTAATTTAGAATACCTATAGCCATATAAATGCATGACCAATTTCACCTAGTTATGGAGGTACCATAACCATAACACTAGAGGCACTGGCGTTATGACTTCCCCACGGCGGAGTGATTGCTCGTGGCATCCCTTCAGCTTTTGGCCATATTATGATATTTATCATGTGGGGCGTATGGGTGCATCCTAGTTACTTGTTTTTCAGCAGATTACTCAGTGTGAATGTGGTGTGTGCCTTGCATCCTTCACAAGAAGCTGATCCCTCCTACCCAAACCAGTATATTAAATTAGAGGCAGCCCCTCTAATTTGCATGATGAGGTCACCCCTCCAATTATTCAGGCACGGTGGATTTTCATGACCTATATTGGCTAATGGTAGAATATGTTAAACAGTTTTTATAAGATAAACATAAGGCTTTTCAAACTATAAAATCAGTTTTACTACGACTTAACCGGGTTATTCGGGACTTAGTTTCTTCCGCTGTTATATGCTTATATGCTTGTATTATTCATGCTTTATTGTACATCCGTGCACTGAGCGTTTTGCTCAGCCGTTTTCCTTTTCATGTTCCCAAAACGGCAGGTACTCAGGGACGCTCGTAGACTTTAAGCGTACGTGCATATGGACCGGAAGGTTTCTAGCCTTTCTTTACTTTATGCATTATCTTTACTTTGATACTCTTTCCATGGACATTGTTTAGTCCTTTCATTTACAGTACTTATGTTTGTGTGTGATGAGCTTTACTTTTGGACTACCGATGTTTGATTCCGGTATTTCCTTTTATGGTCATGTAATGTTTTAGACATTTATCCTTGTATGCTTTGATGACACGCCATAATTACGCGTGACATTCCATTATCAAAATGGGGTGTTACAAAACCATTGTTTTGTCCCCACGCAATGCTAGAATTAAGTATCATAGCACTTCCAAAATTCATTTTATGTGACATTTATTGAAGACATAAACTTAAATAAACTACTACACGTGTTTTAGACATAATGTATTGTTTTCATCACGGCTAAGTGACTTTTAGGGTCAAAGACATAATGAATGCCTCATAGAGATAAGTTCGCCATCATCGATTTTCACTCGATTCCATGCTAAGCGTGTAACGAGATCATTGTTATTATAAGTTAGCAACACAATCATTAATCATGAGTCTTAATTACATACCTAAACTCCCTTATTCCTAATTGGTATCTCTTATATTTTATTTTGTCTTAATGATCACGAGGATACATCATTGACTTATTTCGATATTTTATTAAGGCCGAAAATAAAGTAGCACGATTTAATCGATAGTTAGCCGAAGGACACGATCTTTTAAAACGGCTTCTCGTAATCTCCTTAAGTTCATATCTTGGCATAACTCGTTTCACGATTTGAGACAGTTGGCTTGTGTTTCGAACTTTGAATCTTGGAAGACGTTCTTGAAATAATGGTCTTTTTTTCATATATGGAATTTCTTCACATGACGTTTTTGGACCACGACTTCATCATTTTTATTCAATCGTTATTTGGGATTTTGATATACAACGATCCGCCTCCTTTTCGGACTTGGATATATTTATCCTCATACCTTGTTAGGGTCTTTTTGGATAGACTTCTCCATGATCTTTAGGGGAGTATATTGCTTCTCGTCGCGAGTCTTGATCCTTCATATTGATTTTGGAATAATGATACTTCAGATCATCTTGGATCTTTAGCAACAAAATGGAGCTCCTCATGCCTTGTTAGGGCCTTTTTGGAACTTGCCAATCTTCGCATCCCGCTTCAATAAGTTATACCTTGACTATGAACTCTATTCGAACACGAGCAACTTTTAAACGATCTTTGGCTAGAAGCTAAGTAACCTTTTAAATCGTCCGACCTTACTTATTGCATTTATTTAAACAAAAGCGTGGGGAGAATAAGCTAATAATTACTACACATGAGATCGTGAAATATTACGAGACTTATAAGTAACTCTATCATTTCTCGTCCTTATTTAAGAGACTTAGCCTAAAAAGTTAAGGAATCAAAGCTAAGTGCTCAACACGCACGGTCGAGTCAAAAATTACTCTTATTCTCACCATTAGAAAACCTACATTCTTGTCTTAAACACTTATGAAAAATATGAAAAATTTTAAAATTTGGCCATTTTTAGCCTTATTTTGCAACAACGATAACAAAAAGATGAATATTGGATTGCGTGATGACTTAAGCAAGGTGAAGTATCTACTCACCCCCATACTAAAACTAAACATTGTCCTCAATGTTTTGAGTCTAGGGGTAAAAACACCCCCATACTAGAGACGAAGTCGAATGCTTAATCTCGAGCATGGAAAGGGTAAAACGAATAACCTAAAAGCCGTTTATAAATTATGCTAATAAGATACACGTTAGAACATAAAAGGATATCATCGGATATTGGAATCTCTAAAGGCAACGATTGAAGCTCGAGTGATCCGTAAAACGAACACGAGAGGCTTCAATGATGACGATGAACCTAATAAATCACAATCACAAACAACCATGGAACAGAGGTTGGAAGAGCACAAGTACCCTCGTTACACTATTAGAAAGAAAAATATTTACAAGGATAAGCATGCGAATCCCCCACGAGGCACCTTGTTTTTGATAACCGAGTCAAAAGCTCGACTCGAATCCCCATAAATGCGATCATTTAGGGATAATCTTCGTTTGGTCATTTTTGGTGGGGCTTACATGATGAACAATGCCCAAGAGTACATGGAGTACTTTAAAAACCCGATAAACGTATACCGGGGTCAAAGATAGCGTCCTCGTTTACGGATGAAAGACGAAACAACGCTACTTCAACCGATAGTGGAACCCCAAAAGGGTAGAAGAAAAGAGATGAGAGGTAGAAAGGTGGGACAATGGGTAGGGCAAACTTATGAGCTACTCGAGGTAGACTCACACCAAGCAAATAGATAAGATTTCCATTTATTGCATCGGTGGAAGACTGAGATTTCCCTTTACAAGCAATTTCAGGATCGTAATTCTCGTCCTCGGTGGAGAAATGTGAGGGAACATAAGGGGCTTCTCCCATACTAGATCCGCACACACCATCGTCAAAAGGAGTAGACGAGGTCGTAGCACTCATGAAACGAGGTAATGACGGAGTTAAACTAGTAGAAAAATCTTTTAAATCACATTTAAAATCCTTTCCTTTTTCATCGTTTAAAAACTCTTTATGAAAACCCGATTTTATGATGTCAAAAATATTTGGCGTATCAAACTCAACTTTAGTCATGCTAAAAATCCTCATATTTAAGTCGCGGCTAGGGGGTGGTAGATTGAATAAGTTCTCAAAACTTCGATCAACAAAGAACACCGCCTCCTCGGGGTCTACATACTCGTCATCCTCATGAACGTCGATCTCATCGATTTCTTCATCAAAGATAGGCTTGTCAAACCAAGGTTTGTCATTCCCCTCCTTGAGTATCTTAGAAACTCTCTCGAAAAGATCACGATCAAGCACGAAACCATCATTTATTTGTGGGGATTATTGATAAGTTAAATCCTCACGAATGTGGTAAACGTAATTCTCATTTAAGGAGTGTTGATTAGGTAACTGTTGGGAATAAATTTAGGCCAGAACACTTGAACGCTGACAAGAACAACTTAAGCGTTGACAAGAGCAAAGTGAGCGCTGACAGCATAAGCGTTGACAAGTTAAAGTCAAGCGTTGACAGATTGAAGACAAGCACTGATGGAAGATGTGAGCTACACGTTTATTATATTCTAGATTACTTCTAGTAAGGATAGAAACGACAATGTATTTTCTATGTTTATCTTTACCTAGAATAGTTGATTCGTAGCTTATTGTACAAGACTTCTTGTTCTATAAAAGAAGATCTTTTAGGTTAAAGTCAAATATCAGTTTTCATAGTATTCGCAAGTTAAACCTTTCATTGTAATCAACACGATTATTCTAATACAAGTGAAAGTTTGTTTAACATCATTGTGTTTTAGATCAAGTGTTAATTCCGCATACACAAAGCTTAATCGATCTAAGTTTGGGATCAATAAGTGGTATCAGAGCTTGTTGAGAAACTTTTGATCTTTAAGTAACGCAAGAACCCTAAAAACCCTAAAATTCTCAAAACCCTAAAAAAAACATCATGTCTGGCACAAATCAACCTCCTGCTTTGCTTCAAAACAACTTCTCAAACCCTAGTATCAAAATTCCCATGTTTGATGCCAGGAACTTTGAGCTTTGGAAGTCCAATTTTGAACAATACATAGCTATTCATGACTACACTCTTTGGGAAATTATCAAATATGGGAACACATTCGATAAAGCAGCAAAGATTACTGCTGCTATTGCCACAAGGACAGCTGTTCCTAATTGTCCTGAATCTGATAAGGTGGAAAAGCCTGAAGATGGGAGAGCTGTTGCTGTTGAAGATTTAGCCAAGAAGAGGGTGGACATGAAAATCTTGAATATCTTGAAACATGCCCTAGGTCATGAGAATCAGCACAAGTACAAACGATTTGAGTCTGCAAAAGAGCTTTGGGAAGCTCTTGAAGTAGCACATGGTGGCAATGCTGACACAAAAGAAGAAAAGAAGAAGCAACTATTGCATGAGTATGCTGTCTTTAAAGCTCAACCTAATGAGAATCTCAGCAGTGTGAGAAGTAGACTTCTTGACATCACAAGTCAACTTTCCTTCATGGGAAAACAGATTGATGATCCTGAATTGAATGCTACTTTTCTCAAAAGCCTTGGTGATGTATGGAAGATTGAGACAAGATCCATTCTTGTCAATAATACCCACAAGACTTCCAGGTTTGATGACATCTTCAACAAGTTAAGACTATTGGAAAATGAATGGCAATTGGAAAGTGATAACAAATCTTCCAGCAGCAACATGGCCTTCTTTTCACAAAGTGAAGGCCAATTTGATTCCATGAACTTCTATGGACATTCAGCAACTGGATCTCAAGGTGTCAGCGCTGGATGTCAATCTGTCAGCGCTGGATCATATCCTGTCAACGCTTTGTACTCAAGCGCTGACACACACAATCATGGCGCTGATAGAATTAAACCTGCTGGTTGTGATCTTGATACTGTGTGTGCATTCATTGCTTCTTTGCCCAGTGATTCAAGGATTACATATGAAGATCTTGAGCAGATAAGTGATGAACAATTGGAAGAGATGGACATCAAGTGGACTATGGCTCTTGTAAGTTTAAGAGCAAACAGGTTCAATAAAAGGTTCAAGAAGAAGATGACCTTTAATGCTAAGGATGTTGCTGGATTTGATAAATCCAAGGTGGAGTGCTACAACTGTCATAGGATGGGGCACTTTATGAGGGAATGTAGATCTCCAAGAAGATCTGATGCTGGGAAGCCTTCTAGCCAAATGATTAAGAACCCAGATCCCAAGGCTATGGTTGCTGTTCAACAAATTGATGGTGTTGGAGAATGGGATTGGAGCTGGATGGCTAAGAATGAAGAAGAGGACAGAGCTTTGGTTGCTGAAGTTAAAGAAGAGCATGTTGAATATGCTCTCATGGCACACTCCTCCTCTTCATCGGATAATGAGGTATATGATGATGCTTTCTGTTCTAAGGGTTGTCGTTTAAATACTGAAAAATTAAAACAAGAGATAGTTAAATTATTAGATGAGGCAAGTACTGAAAGATGCAAAGTATCTAACTATCAAGTTGCTCTTACCCAAACAGAAAAGACAGTATCTGAGTATAAGAAAATGGAGTTTGATTTAAAGGATCAAATAAATATCTTAAAACATGAGTTACATCAGAGTAAGGATGTTCAAGATATAGTAAATAGGGTTAATCTTGATTTGATAGCTCAGTTAGAGGAGGCTAACAAAAATAAAGATAATGTGAGTCTTAAAATCTAGAGATTTGATAAGGCCACACAATCCCTAGGAGAGTGTGTTAGTAAACAAAGATACTCTAAGGATATGAGTGGGATTGGGATGAATAATTATACTGTTGTTCCACCACCAGCTGGGGATTTCTATGGTGTCCAATCAAAGGACTTATCTTGGACTGGCTTGCCAGAATGCCAAGAGGAGGAGTTTATTCCTCCACCTAGAGTGACTTCCCCAGTTGAAGAATATCAGCAAAAGCTGACTGACATAGAAGAGTGGAAGAAAGCTAACCACACTTTGTTTGTTAAGGGAGGGTTGTTGTGTGAAAGTCCAAATGAGCCCACACCAATCACAAAACCAATTGATGATCCTAAACCTATTAAGATCACACACCCTACCACTGGCAAAGCTGTTGACCTTGGCCCACAAGCTGTTAGAAAACCTAGTGTTAAGTATGCAGAGATGTATAGGAATACTAGGTCTCCAAAAAGCCAAGTTAGTAATCATGGAACAGGCTTCTTTGCTTCTAGACCTAAGACTATGTCTAGAAAAGCTTGTTACACATGTGGGAGCTTTTCACATTTGGCCTACAAATGTGTCAACGCTTCCAATGTCAACGCTGATAGGAACCATTTCAGCGCTGACAATAGTCAACATAGGTCAAACACTGTCAGACCCAATACCTTTGTGAACAAAAGTTCACAAGTTGTTAGACCAGCCCCATTCTTTTCTAGAGGGTCTAACACACAAGGCCTAAGACCTTTTCAAAAATCAAATACTTGGTCAAATAGGCAATGGGTTCCTGTAGCAAACCCTAGGTTCAACACTGATAAGAGCAATCGGGGCGCTGACAAGAGAAATTTCAGCGCTGACAGACAAACTGCTAAACCTAGGTATTTGCAACCATAGGGAAATAGGTCTAAAGCTTCTACTAGCTTAACATGGAGACCAAAAAAAGTCCAAAACCCTAATTCTACTGGTATTTCTATGACATGCAACAGGTTTCATTATATTTCAAAGGCATTGTCAACACCAATTGGGGTTAACTGGGAATTTCATTCAAACAGGGATGAAAATGGGGTTGTTATGAGAACCAAGTCTGTTCTTGTTGAACAACCAAATGAATCCAAGTCTTCCAAGGCTTGGGTTCCCAAAGAAAACTAATGTGTTTTCTTTATGTGCAGGGCATTCAGAAGAAGATCAATGATTATGGATACTGGGATAGTGGATGCTCAAGGCACATGACAGGAAAGGAAGACTATCTGACCAATTTCTCTCCTATTCAAGATGGTGATAAGGTATATTTTGGAGGGGGCTACGGCACCATTACTGGAAAAGGAACCCTTGTCACCAACAATCTACGGTTTGAGAATGTCTTCTTGGTGAAAGATCTGGATTATAATTTGTTTAGTGTATCACAAGTGTGTGATAACAAAAATAAGGTTCTTTTCACAGATACTGAGTGCTTGGTGTTAAGTAAAGATTATAAGCTCCCTGAGGAGAAATACATAGATTTTAGAACACCAAGGCATAAAGACATATATAATGTGAATCTTAATGGAATTAAGGTAAATAATAAAATGTCATGTCTGTATGCTAAAGCCTCAGTAGATGAAAGTAATCTTTGGCACAGGAGATTAGGGCACATAAACTTTAAGAATATTAATAGGCTTGTGAGACTTGGTTTAGTTGATGGTTTGCCTGAAAAGGCTTTCCATAATGACCACTCTTGTGTTGCATGCCTTAAGGGCAAGCAACACAAGGTCTCTTTCAGGTCTAAACAGGTGCACTCTAGTTCTAAACCACTTCACTTATTGCATATGGACCTCTTTGGTCCAACTAATATAGAAAGTTTGAAGGGTAAATCATATTGTTTTGTTATTACTGATGATTACTCCAGGTTTACATGGACTTTCTTTTTAGCCAAGAAAAGTGAAACTGCCCTAAGTCTGATTAATTTCATTACCCAGATTGAAAAGAAGAATGGTAATGAGGTCAAAATTATTAGAAGTGACAATGGGGGTGAGTTTAGAAATCAGTTGTTGGATGATTTTTGTGCCAAGAAAGGGATTACTAGGCAGTTTAGCATAGCTAGAACCCCACAGCAAAATGGGGTTGCTGAAAGGAAGAATAGGACCCTTATTGAAGCAGCCAGAACCATGTTGGCTGATGCCCACTTTCCTATAGCCTTTTGGGCTGAAGCTGTTAACACATCTTGTTATGTTCAGAATAGGGCATTGGTCAACAAGATACATAATAAGACACCTTATGAATTACTTTGGGGAAGGAAGCCAAATATTGGTTTTCTGAAGCCTTTTGGATGTCATGTAGTTGTTCTAGAAACTAGTGAGGCCCTAGGTAAATTTGATTCAAAAGGTGATGAAGGCTACTTCATGGGTTATTCAGTGCAGAGTAAAGGATATAGGGTTTACATTAAAAAGGAAAAACGTATACTTGAAAAAGTACATGTTAGGTTTTTAGAAAGTAAACCTAGTGATCCTGAAAGTGGTCCAAATTGGTTGTTTGACTTAGAACCTTTATCTAGAGCTTTAAATTATATGCCTGTTACTGATCCAGACATTGTGAAGGTCACTTCAAGTGTTTTGGAAAAGAGAATTGGTAATGTTTCAGGTATACAGGTTGCTAAGGAGGATGGACCACCAGCAGTTAAATCATCTCCCACACAAGAATTTGTTACACTTCCTATATGGACAGATGAGTATTATGCTGCTGCTACTGCTGCAAGGAAAGATAATGGTGGTGTTCAAATACCACCAAATACAAACATGCATGATTCTTCAGGCGCTGACAAAGGGAAATCAAGCGCTGACACGACCAATTCAGACGCTGATGGCTCCAACGCTGACAACACCAGTTCAAGCGTTGTTAGCCCAAACGCTGACAAACAAGGATCAGACTTTGGAGACACCTTTACACAGCTTTTCTCTTCCCATTTTGAACAGGGTGGACCTTCCAATATCCATGAAGAGATTTCTGTTGATCAAGAAGAATCTGAAGAAGATATTGGCAACTTGGAGCGTGAAATTGAGGACACCAGACTTTTTGAAGGAGGAGTTCTCACTTCCACAGCAAAGGATCACCCCACATCTCAAATCATTGGTGATGTTATGGCTCCAGTTCAGACAAGAAGATCCCATCAAGGTCTTGGTGGATTTATTGCCAATATACACAAGAAGGTTGATACCCCTCTTGTACAAGCATGTTTGTTTGCCTGTTTTCTGTCACAGGAAGAACCCAAGAAAATTTTTGATGCTCTCAAGGAACCAAGTTGGGTGGAAGCTATGCAGGATGAGCTTCACCAATTTGCTATACAGGATGTTTGGGAGCTGGTTGATTGTCCTAGATATGTGAGACCAATTGGGACAAGATGGGTTCTAAGGAACAAGAAAGATGAAAGAGGCATTGTGGTCAGAAACAAGGCACGTTTGGTAGCCCAGGGATATACACAAGAGGAAGGAATTGATTATGAAGAAGTTTTTGCACCAGTTGCAAGAATTGAAGCTATAAGAATTTTTCTAGCTTATGCCTCTTGTATGAATTTTACTGTTTACCAAATGGATGTGAAGAGTGCTTTCCTCTATGGGACAATTGTTGAGGAAGTATATGTCATGCAACCTCCTGGTTTTGAAGATCCTGAAAATCCAGACAAGGTTTATAGAGTGAAGAAAGCAATGTATGGACTTCATCAAGCCCCAAGAGCATGGTATGGTACATTGTCCACCTACTTGGTGGAAAATGGTTTCAAGAGGGGCACCATAGATCAGACCTTGTTTACAAAGAAGAAAGGAAAACATGTGTTGCTTGTGCAGGTCTATGTTGATGATATCATTTTTGGGTCCACTGATCCAAAAATGAGTGAGGACTTTTCCAAGCTCATGACAGATAAATTCAAGATGAGTGCAATGGGTGAGATGAACTTCTTTCTAGGTCTACAAGTTCAGCAGAAAGAAGATGGTATCTTCATCTCCCAAGACAAGTATGTAGCTGAAATCTTGAAGAAATATGGTTTTTCTCCACATGAGAAGGAGGCTTCCACTCCTATGGATAGACAACACCCTTGGGGAAAAATTGGAGCTGGAAAGGATGTGGATGTTAGGCACTATAGATCAATGATTGGATCATTGATGTATCTTACAGCCTCAAGACCTGACATCATGTTTGCTGTGTGTGCATGTGCACGCCATCAAGTGACTCCCAAAGAATGTCACCTTTTTGCTGTGAAGAGAATTTTTAGGTACCTAAGATGTTACCCAGATCTTGGATTGTGGTACCCAAAAGATTCTCCCTTGGACCTTATTGCATATTCAGACAGTGACTATGGTGGTGACAAGTTTGATAGGAAATCCACAACTGGTGGATGCCAATTTCTTGGGAGCAGATTAATATCTTGGCAATGCAAGAAACAAACAGTGGTGGCAAACTCTACAACTGAAGCAGAATATGTGGCTGCAGCTGCTTGTTGTGGACAAGTCTTATGGATTCAGAACCAACTGTTGGATTATGGGTATAATTTTATGCATACCAAGATTTTTGTAGACAATAACAGTACTTTATGCATTATTAAAAATCCTGTACATCATTCTAAAACCAAACACATAGAAATTAGACATCATTTTATAAGAGATTGCTTTGAGAAAGGTTTAATACAACCAGATAGGGTAGACACTGAAGATAATGTAGCTGATTTATTAACTAAACCTTTTGATGCTGGAAGATTTCAATATTTGGTAACAAATATTGGAATGGTTAATCTCACTTAATATGTGTTTTGGAACCTTTTTGTAAAAGTATGTACAGGATAATGCATTGTTATTGGTCTTTGTGATGATTTAGATTTTCCACATTATTTTTCTAACACTGACAAAGGTAAATGCAACGCTGTCAAGTGTTATTTTGCCGTTGTTGGAGATATTATTGTTTAACGCTGACAAGAGTTCCTTCAACGCTGTTAAGTGTTGTCGGGACGCTGTCAGCAACAAATGTTAGTTTTGTGGTTTTCATCTAAATGTGCAGGTGATGGTAGCTTTATGCCATTGGATACAGAGTTGCTTATGGATCTTTGAAGAGCTATCTGGACATTTTTTGTTTATGGATGATGGTTGGAATATTTATATTCCTATCTTGACATAAATTTTTATTGTTCATATATATATTTTGAGAACTCATGTATCATAGTTTGAGGGGAGGTTTAAGGAACCTTTAGGACTCTTGGGTATTCTTAGAATACTCTCATCACAATTCTAGATTGTGTCCACAGGTGAGTATGGGTTAGTTTTACTAAACCATGAGGCACTGTAGCATGCATAGTATATCAACTTTGCATGCTGCCAAGACATTTTTGACCTAGAATTGGTTGTGGTCTGTTGGGTGGCTTGGGAATTCTTTTGATATGGGTTTTACCTGGGAGTAACAAGGATTTTATGAGGTAACTTGGTTGTTAAGAATTTTGGTTAGCAAGGGACACTAGAGGACTGTTATGTCTATCTTGCTTATGCAAGTGTGCATAACTGGACAGTGCTTGCCGCCCTATGATAATTATCAGCTTTTGGTTATCTTCTCTAGGATAAATTACTTGTTAAGGTCATTTTTCACTTTTTAAAACAATTTTATTTTTGGACGCTGACAAGATTTTTCCAAGCGTTGTTGTGACCAAAATGGACGCTGACATGGCTTTAGGCGAACGTTGACAAGATTATAGCCGTTGGGCGTTGATGGGTTATATTTGACCGTTGACAATCAATGGGACCTACCCAGTTGTAACTTTTTGACATATTTTCAAGCCGTAATTTTAGGAGTTGTTACTTTCATTAAATGCATGAGATAACTTATAAACTTTTTCAATATTTTCATGATTGATTTTTGAAAATCTTTGCCTATTTTTGGGCCAATCACGTGCATTCATCCACTCCTATAAATTTGGCTCCTATTTTTAAACAGGGTATCTATAATTCTTGTCTAACACTTTTCTCTTATCAACCTTCATCTTTTATACATCAAATTAACAGCTTTCATCAATGGCACCAAGATTTAACTCAGCAGAATTGGATTTGGGGTTCAAGTCTCAACACAACATGATTGCTTATCTTGTTGCTGATAATACTTTGTTCCCTCAATACACTCAGATGGTGGAGTATTTAAATGCATCCCCATTAAGGTATGCTCTTTCTCATGCCCCACTTATTCCAGTCACACACATTAAACAGTTTTGGAACACTGTCAGTTCCTCAACAGTTAATGGAGTGACAACATTGAATTCTATTGTACATGGGAGACCTTGGGTGGTTACTGAGGCCTTGGTACGTCAGGCCTTGCATCTTAATGATGCTGATGGTATAACCATGCTTCCCATATCTGAAATAGAACAAGGGCTTAGGGCTTTGGGATACCCTATTCCTGATGAAGGTACTCTTAATAAGTACCATAAGCAGGAATTTCCCCCAGCCTGGAAGTACCTAATTCACATTCTCCTTCAATGTTTGAGTCCCAAATGTACTGCACACAATGAGATCAATAGATCCATTGCAACTGCTATTGTGTGTATTGCAACAGGGCAAAATTATAACTGGTCTAAAATGATTTTTGAAGGAATGTGTAAAAACAAGGGGACAAAAATGACTTTAGCTTATCCCCGTTTTCTGCAAATGGTTTTTGATGCTCAAAGATATTGTTCAAGGGATCACAATGACTTTTATAAGATCCCTGAACAAAAGAAGGCTATTTTTACCAAGATGAATTCACCACCTCATAGAGACCTACCATTAATCCAAGCCATGCTTGCTGTTATTGCAGCAGCACAACCCCAACCAGACCCTCAACCTCATATTGACCCTCAACCACAACTTGAACCTATCCCTGAACCTTTACCCTCACCTGACCAAATGCAAATAGACCAAAATCCCTTCGACGCTGACACATCTAATGTGGGCGTTGATATGCCTATTTCAACCGCTGACACCCAACCATCACAATCCCAAACACCCCTTAACCAACCTACATCTACACCTTCTTCTACACCATCTTCCACACCACCAGAATATAGGTTGATTAAACGCTGAAGGACTGCTGGAGTGTTCTCCTCTGGTGGTCCTAGCCATGTAGCAGAGAGAACCACCACCACAAGTGTGGCTGGTGACCTGGATGAGGCTGAGACTATTGGTTCTGGCTTAGAAGCTGGCCAAGACAGTCCCACCATAATTAAGTCCTCATCCTTGCCCAATGAACCTAACTTGGGAGGTCAAATTCCCATTTTGGAAGAGGGCAGACTGGAACCAATGACGCTTTTAGAATTGACGGCTGTCTGCATTAGCTTGCAAAAGCAAAATGCAGACTTGGTACACATTGTCAGTAACCAAGGCCTTGAACTCAAAGAATTGAGGGAGAGGATTGTTGTTTTGGAGAGTACTCACTCAAGGGGAGGTATGGAGGAGTCTTCCAAAGGGGAGGAAGATCAAAGAAATCTGAGTGATAAGAGCAGTCAAGATGGTCAATCATTGGATATTGCTGAAGCTCTTACTACATTGAAGGAACAAAAAGGTTTTGATACGTCCTTAATCTCTCCAACAAATTTAAATTTATCATTTACAGATATGTTGAGGGAGGTTACACAAGGCGCTGAGGGAAAATATTTGAGCGTTGACAAGACAAGTTTGGACGCTGACAGAAGTATTTTGGGCGCTGATAGAGGAAATTTGGGCGTTGACAGATCTGCATATGGAGGTGATGTATTCCAGTCATCATCTATCATCAAAGATGTTCCTACTCAGGTATTATCATCTACCCTACCAACAATTGAACCAACAGATAAGGGTAAGGGTAAGTTGGTGGAAGAAAATGTTCCAAAGAATGCAGCTCAGGTTGAATTTGATAGAAGATTGGCTGAGCAAATGATGGAACAAGGTGAGAAGGAAAAGTCACCATTTGTTGTGACTTCTGAAGAAGAAAGTGATGGAGCTAGCTCAGATTCAAGTGTGATGATTGTTGAACCAGAAAGACTTGAGTATGGTGATGAGCTTGCTAGGGAAAGGCTGAGAGATTTGAAGTTGCAAATTGATTTTGATATGCCAGAGGTAGTTCAGATGTACAATTCTTGGGAAGAAAGCTGTATGGATAATCCAGACTTGACCATTTCAGATCAAATATGGGGTTTGGAAATTCTTCTTAGAGTTCAGCAGGATTGTAAGGTGATGCTGAAGTACAAGGCAAGCAACATTCTCTCTGAATTGAAAAGGGATAGAAGGAAGCTCTACTTTATGTTGCTCAAATGTCATGGAGTTGGATGGACACATCAGAAGCTGAAGGCTTTGACATTTGATGAGTTGGAACATAGGGCTTATCCTATTTGGGTGAAAGTGCGAGAAGAAAACACTTTCAGACTTCTTTCAGATGAAAGAAAGGAGCAACTTGCAGAAGAGATGGAAATCAAGAAAGCTATGATAGTTCCTAGACCAGTAAAGAAGGGATTTATTCTTGAGTTTCCAAAAGATATGAATCAACTATATCCAAGTGAAGCAATCATTAGAAAGAGCCTAAAGCTCTCCCCATTAGAAGCTTCAGATATGGTGCATGTGTTACCACTAGATTCCAGGAATCCAATTGTAAGTTATGAGGAAGATGAATGTGGATTCTGGAAAATTTGACGATTTGGCAAGGAGGTACACACTTTTACCACTCTCATATCTTTATTTGCAAGTTGTGATAGAGAAGACTTGGTAGACCTTTGGAGGTTACTAGAGACCAAGTATGAGGCTGAAGCACCAACTTCAGCCAATGGAATAAAACTTTGGACCACATTCAAAAGAATGTGTGGGACAAAAGAAGAAGATCCTGAAATATGGAAGGATCTTGAAGATGACCTCAGTGGTCTTCAATGGAGGTTATATTCAGCTGCAGGTGTATACCATTTGAGTTCTACAAAGTTTGCTGAGTATTTACTTGTAGATGCTCAGTATTTCATATCCAAGGCTGTTTTGGAGAAGATGAAGGACACCCAGTTGGAGATAGACTATACAAGTGACGTGGCAAAGAATTTGATCAGATTTATTTATCATCAATATGACAAGGTTTGTCAGACTCCTCCAAATCCTTAATGTTTATTCAGAAACTTGATCATAAGAGTGGATATCAAGTTTAGGGGAGGATTGTTGGGAATAAATTTAGGCCAGAACACTTGAACGCTGACAAGAACAACTTAAGCGTTGACAAGAGCAAAGTGAGCGCTGACAGCATAAGCGTTGACAAGTTAAAGTCAAGCGTTGACAGATTGAAGACAAGCACTGATGGAAGATGTGAGCTACACGTTTATTATATTCTAGATTACTTCTAGTAAGGATAGAAACGACAATGTATTTTCTATGTTTATCTTTACCTAGAATAGTTGATTCGTAGCTTATTGTACAAGACTTCTTGTTCTATAAAAGAAGATCTTTTAGGTTAAAGTCAAATATCAGTTTTCATAGTATTCGCAAGTTAAACCTTTCATTGTAATCAACACGATTATTCTAATACAAGTGAAAGTTTGTTTAACATCATTGTGTTTTAGATCAAGTGTTAATTCCGCATAACACTTTGTTACTTTACTCATAAGCAAAGGTTTCTCTACGTGTAGTACTTGATCTAATCTCGTATACACAAAGCTTAATCGATCTAAGTTTGGGATCAACAGTAACTCCTCGAGAATTGGATTTTTGGTGGTCACATGAGTTGTTTCGTTGTCGAAAATAAGACATTACAACTCATTAAGTTCATCGTCGATCTTGGAAAAATCAACCTCACTCGTAGGTGGGAGTGGAGGCAAAAGAGCTAGCTCTCGTTCGATAATTTCCTCAATCTCGGGATCGAACTCGTAATCATCGTACTTCACATGAGAAGAGGTCTTTTTAGGAGAATCCTCAAAAATGGTATGTGGATTTTGAAGTACGTGATCAATCTCGGAAAAATCGCCATCATCATCGTCAAAGAAAGATTCGATGTGAGCACTCACAACCATTGTCTTACAAGTCGAATGACTATGCTTATGTGACTTTTCTAAAACGAGTGGATCGATGTTGATGAAACCTTTAGCCTCAACAGGTGTTGGGCTAGGAATAGGAGGCACTTTCATGGAGTTAGAAGTTGAAGCCTCAAAGACGTGGTCCTTCGAAGGTGGTGAAGACGAGTCCATTTTGGTCATTGTCGTGATGGCACTAACGTCGCCCTTCGGAATTGGTTGTTCACTTGTTTCGCCAAATATATCCCAAAGTGATTTTTTGTCCATAAATCTACGCATACCCTTTTGAATTAGGTACACGTATTCTTTATCGTTAAAATCATCATATTTAAAACCATTCTTCTTAATTCTTTCAAAACATGCATTAAGCCTCATATTTTCCGCTAAAGTTAACATTTTGAAATCATTAAAATTTGAAACATTAGGTTTTGAAACCTTGGTTTTCTCATGATCATTAAAAACTTGGGGTTTATTTGCGAAAAACTCCATTTTGTCATCCTCATATCTCATAGTAAGTCTCCCCTCGTGGACGTCGATTACGGTTCGAGCCGTTGATAAAAATGGTCGACCTAAAATAATAGGACATTTAGGGTCACACTCGTAATCGGATATTAAGAAATCCGCAGGAAAAACAAACTTTCCAACTTTAACATAGACATCCTCGGCTATTCCAATTGGTATAAGTGGTGTACAATTTGCAAGCTCGATTGTCATGTTCGTGGGGGTAAGACTAGGCAATCTCATCAATTTCCATAGGGAATGAGGCATAAGATTGATGCTAGCACCTAAATCGGCAAGGGCTAAACATCCTCAATCTCGGAAAAATCACAAGGTAATAGAAATTGGCCCGGATCCTCTTCCTTTCTTGGTATATGCCTTTTGGGTTTTTAAGAAGGATTGAAGCACAAGTTTCTTCAAGGGTTACTTTGGTTAGTTCGATAAAGCTCTCTTTTTGAACCGTGGATGGGTTTTGAGGTATACGAGGGTGTGCACTCTTTTCCTATGTCGTCACGTTCACCCCATCGACTTTAGAACAAAAAATGTCTTAGAAGTTGAGGGTTGAGAAGAAGGAACAACACGAAATCCATCAAGGGTAGGGGTAATCACACGACTTTTTCCACGAGATGAGGCGGCTATACATTTTTCCTTCGGATTAGCAACGGTGTCACTAGGTAATGAAGTCGATGACGCACCCTAGGCTTTGTTCATAATAGCCTAAAACATCTTTTTAATGTCAATTTGTCCTTGCTCAATCTTCGTGTTTTGCATTTTCAAAGTATTGGAAAAGTCGTTTTTCAAAGTACCAATTTCTACCTCTAATCGTCTCATATTATCCTCATTCATTTTCATGTAATTTTGAAAATCGTTTGACGAACTAATTTGATTTGAATTAAAGTTCCCTTGGTTTTGATTACTTCTTTGAAAATTTCCTTGATTACCACTCGAAAATTTGTTACCTTGATTGTTGTTGTTTGAAAAATTCGAGTTTTGACTATTGTCTCGATTTTGCCAATTCAAATTCCGACCTTGATTATAACCTTGATTTTGATTCGAAAAATTTCTTTGTTGATTATTTCCTTGAAAATTGTTACGGTTGTGATTCGAGAAATTGTTGCCTTGGTTATAATTTCCTTGTTGCGATGGACCGACGTTATTTTGATTTTGATTAGAAAAATTGTTATTTAACGCACTCACATTTGACGTTTGGCCATCCGTAGCGGCACACTCGTAGTAATTATGAGGTCCACCGCAAAACGCACACGAAGTCTCAACAGCTTTCACCGTAGCGGGAGCGTCTTTCTTTTGCACTTCGACGAGAAAATACGTAAACACATTCGTCAACTTGTCGACTTTCGCATTAACTCTCTCAATGTCGCGATTAGAATTACTAACATTGGCGACATTGGCAACACTCGGTGCGTTGCGGAGTTGGTAAACCTTGGATCGATTCTCGATAATCATTAATGCATCTTTCGGAGTCTTACACAAAAAGTTGCCACCGGCGGCGGAATTCAACGAATCTTGTTCTTGAAAACTAAGACCGTTGTAAAACGTGTCGATTTGGTGCAACTCGGAAAATCCATGGTGAGGACATTGCCTAAGCAATTCCTTAAAACGATCCCACGCGTCTCTAAATGATTCATTCGGTTTTTGCTCAAATATCGTAATTTCATTTTTGAAAAACGTCGTCTTAGACGGTGGGAAAAAATGATTAACGAACTTGGAGACGAGATCCTTCCACGTAATTATCGAATTAGGTGGCTCTTTCTCATACCAATCCTTGGTGGCACCATCGAGCGAGTACGGAAAAAGCATAAGCTTGACGACATCGGTGTCGACGTTCTTAAACTTGCTCGTGGCCAAAAGATGATCAAAATTCTGAATGTGGTCGTGAGGATTATCGGCTTCACGACCTCGAAACTTCGTAGCTTGAATCAACGAAAGCATTTCGCTCTTAATCTCAAAATTCTCCGCTTCGATAGCGGGAATTATGATCGCGTCTCCATAACCCTCGGAGAGCGCTTAGAGCAATTCCATCATCGAACGATCGTCGGCCATCTCGTCTACGGTTTCTTCAACAACGATATTAGGAACGTCGGTTTCTAAATCTCATCTACGTCGTCGATTCCTTCGTTTACGATTGCGTTGATTCGAAGCGTCGCTAGAATTATAATAACCCTTCAATCGAGTGCGCATGCACTAAGCGTAGAATGGGGGGTAGCAAAGAAGATTCTATTTGTGGTTTTTCGATTTTTCAATTTTTTTGGTTTTAAATTGTTTTTAATTTTTTTTTGGATTTTGGTGTATTACGTAGACTCAAATCTACAAATCTCTCCTCGAATCGATTTCTCGGTTAAAGGATCCTCAAAGAATGAAAACGGTCACGTGGAGTGAACGCCTTCGATGGCTTTAGAACGTTGGTGGAACACCAAAACGTTCAAGAGGGTTTAATCTTGAAAACAAGCAAATATAGTATACGTAGATAATACTTGGGTGGCAAACCCTCGATTAGCCCTTTTTCTCAAAACACGCACAAGCAAGCGGGGGAAACGAGGCGGCGCTAAGCACTTAAGAGCCTTTTTCCCTTAGGTCGTGAAATACAACCGCCTTATACCCACCTAATAGTTTGTGTTAATCAAAATTAAGCCTCACGAAATTATTTATCTATTTTGCCTTTAAACTTTTTCTTTGGATTCGAATACAATAATTGAGTGATGAAATCCCAATTAAGATTGCGTTTTCACGCTTTTGGAGATATTATATATTTATTGTGATACCTAAATACAATATATTAATAATATTCACAAAGAAAAACAAAAACCAATATATCTACAATATAGTAAATGATTGTTTTGTGTTTAATTTAGGAAAATTAAACACGATTTATTTGGATATTATAATATAATTAGGAAAAATAACAAACATTAGTATGTCGATATTTACGCTTTCCAAAAATTGAAAAGAAAAACGCACTACTCACACAAACACGATATATATAACGCTAACACACCTCCCCAACAGCGGCGCCAAAATGATTGTAGTAAAAATACATTTTTAGGAAAAAGACGTAAAAAGCGGGCAAGTATTAAATCTCACGTTTTAGGAAAAACACGAAACCGAATAAATGCGAGTTCGTTCTCGGCGGAGGTGTGTATGGTTGGTGCCAATAATATAAAATCAAGTTTGGATTAGTGTCGTTTTCGGGTTTGTAGAGAGAAAATTTAAAGACGAGCTACACTACGATTAAATTACGATGAATGACGTAAAACGATAACGTAATTACGTAAAACGCGATGAAATTAAAAATTAAACCTAAAAATTAATTTAAATTGAAAACTAAGTTTAAAATAATATAAATAAGAATAAAAATTCAATAAATAAATTTTAAAACCTTTTATTAATTAAATATTCAATTTTTAATGCTAATTAAAGCCCTAAAATTAAAAATAATTAACAAAAAAAATATTATTTTATTAAACTAATATCTCACTTATATTATTTAAAGACTAAAAAGTATTTTTCCTGAATTTTTAAAACTATTTTAAAATTAAAGGTTAAAAACAATTTTTAAACTAAAATAACGATAAAAAATAATAAAATAATGATAAAAATAAATTTAATTATTTTAAAATTCTATTTTAAATAAATTAACAAGTGAAAAATGAAAAAGTTAAAAAAAAACTAAAAAATGGCTAAAAACGAAAGTACCCCAAATTACTCCAATTTGGAATACTTCTGTGTTGTCCAATATCCCACCAGACAACTGTCTTGTCCAATATCAGTGGTGTCCGATATCGGAAAACACTAAAAAAACAAAAAAATGCAGCGTTCTCGGACAACAAAGAGAAATGTTACTGTATGGTTTTTCGGCTCGTTTTGGTTTGTTTTGAGCTTGTTTGTCGATGTTTTTGGGTACAAACGACACCCCTACAACCATTGGGTTGTGGGGAGTCAATAACAAACACAAATACACCAATAAAAACAGCAAATTAACATAGATATAGCCACAAAATCACTCAAAAATCAGCAACTTTTAAAGAAAAATGGGGGTTGTGGGCGTATATTGCTATACAGTGAGTCGATTTTCTAAATTTGAACCACCAAACTCTCATAAACCTAAGGTGCCCGCTGATGCATGTTTAAACTACCATTTAAACTAAGTGGTCCCCAAGTTTCAAATCCTAAAACGCAAATACGAGGCCCACACACCTGCTGGTTTGTTCGGCAATTGCAGAAAATTGCAAGTACTTATCTAGATGGCAGAAAAATTAGTATTGAGCCACAAACTTTTGACCAATCGTGTAACCAGGCACTATACCAATACCCCTAGAAAAATTACTTTAACTTCCTAATAACCTTTAATGACCAAATCTATTAACTACTTTAAAACCTATGATCCTACTGTTAAACTATGCAGACAGAAAATGCACTTTGCTGGTGCAAAGTGCACTATAGTTGATTTGAGTTGTTTTACCTACAAACCAAAACTCCGAAAACACAAATTAGTTGCACTAAATCCTAAATGACCCTATGACCTATCTAAGACCAAGATTCAAGAGCATGAACATGACTTTACAGCCCTAAAGTTACCTATTTATCTAATGACAGATTTTTAAGCAAACTATTGGATCTCCAAATTCCGAACTAACAACTCCTAACCAATTACAAAATAACTCAAACCTCCTAATAGAGCATGTATAAGATGGACTTAACTTGTGACCAAGTTTTAAGTTTCAAAAATCACACTTTCGAACAAAATTAATCCTACTGTTTGGATGCTGCCAGTTTGATGTAGAAACTTGAATGCACCTACAAACTTGCCTCTTAAACCAAACTATCCTAACCAAGACCTAAAATCAAAACTTTCATAAGCCATGAAATAACATGAACTAAACTAAATTCTAACTCACACAAAAAATTACTCACAAAGTCACATAGAAACATAAATTATGAAAACTCCAAAAGGGTTCAAGCCAAAACCTTCGTTTTGCTTTGTTTAAGCTTAACAAGCCAGCTGATGCCGTCTTTTGGACTTCTACAAGATATATATGGCTATGAGATGGAGATTTGCTAACGTATATAAAAGTAACGGAATGTCTTCAACAAAGCCTCAACCATTTACCAATTCAATATTCAAAGTATCCTGCACAAAACAAAGAAAAATACCAACAAATACGAGTTCAAATGACCCAAGTCGTAAGCTAGAGTGCTTATGACTGGCTTATTTGAACAGTGAGCTAAATGAAAAGAAACCACAATTAAGTTTCAGAAATTCAACCCTTTTGGAACCAAGATTTTTGTACACATAAACTCACCAACAGAATTATAACACGAATTAAATACTTTATTACAAAACTTCATTATTCCGACAGAGAGTAGTTTTCCATTATTGCGATAGGATTGCTTTTGGGTAACATTGCGATTGGTATTCCAATAGGATTCCTTTTGGTACATTGCGACAGGATTCCTTTGACTTATTGCGATGGGATTCCGATGGGGTATTCCGATGGAGTCTTAGTTTTTATGTCTTGTCTTTATTTTCCAATTTAAATTTAAGTTTCCCGTCATTTTTGGTTATAATATTTTAAACTTAATTTGTCTTAGTGTTATTTCTATTAATTGTTTCGTTTTAAATTCACGTTTTATTATTTAAATTGTTTTGTTTTTATTAGTTAATTGCTTTTAGTTTATCTTTATCACGTTTCGCTTTTACCTTTTTACTTAGAAATAGATAATCAAAACGTTCTTTTTGTTAACCAAAAACGACTGAGTCACACTCTTAACGGTAATCAATTCGAAAAGATTGGAACGAAAATATTTTATACTTGGTTAAAAGCCTTGTATTAAATAGCGCCGCTGCCGGCTCTTTTCCTAAAGATTAACGGTTTATTGTGAGAGACGCGTTGGATTTTGGGATCCGTTCACTCTTGAACGTTATTTTTCTCGTCTAATTTTCAAAAAATTTCAAAAATCCTAAAAAATATAAAATTTTCACAGATAAAAAAAAAAATAGAAAAACTTAAAAACCAAAAATATATCTTGTCTATTTTACTTTTTCTTTTTGTAGGTGTGTATGCGTACTCGTGCTCGTAAGAAGAAAGAAGCTCAATCCGAAGTCATTACTCCACCTATTGTCACCATGGACAATCAACCAATGATCGAGCTTTTGCAATCGCACGTAGAGGGCAACACCGATGCTATTGTCATACCCGATATTGGAGCCAACAATTTTGAGCTCAAATCCGGCTTCATTCAAATGGCCTCTGCTCAACCATTCTTGGGGCGTACACTTGATGATCCTCACGACCATATCAAAAGGTTTATTCAACTCACTAATACGGTCAAGTTTAATGGGGTTTCACAAGAGGTCATTCGCTTACAACTTTTTCCTTTCTCCTTAGAGGGACAAGCCTGACATTGGCTTGATAAGGAACCGCCACAAAGTATTCTTACGTGGTCGGATTTAGAAACCAAATTCATCAACTACTTTTTCCCACCCTCACGTACTACCGCTTTGCGGAATGAAATCATTAATTTTGAACAAAAGTACGGTGAGACATTTAGTGAATCTTGGGACCGTTTTAAGGAACTTTTAAGAAAGTGTCCACAACATGGTTTCACAAAAGTGCATTAACTTAACACTTTTTATAATGGTTTAAGCATGAATGACCAAGATTCACTAAATAGTGCCTCGGGGGGTAATATTTTGGTTAAGTCTTCTAATGCCGCATGGGATATCATTGAGAACAAAGCCAAAGTCCAAACCAAGAGTGTTAGGGCTACTATGGCTAGTGCCAGTGAGAGTGAAGTCACTACTGAAATCAGGGAGCTTACTTCTATAGTAAAACATCTTGTTCTACGAGATAACTCTCCCACTCAACATGCCCATGCTCTTAATATAACTTGTGAAACTTGTGGTGGGCCACACTCTTATGCTAACTGTGATAAAGCTTATGATCAATCTCACGTAGAAGTGTATGCTTACAACAACACCGAGAGAGTTCATTTCAAGCCTAATGTCGATGTTAATCACTTGTCTTACAACTCGACAAATTATTTGGCTCCACCCGGCTTTCAACAAAGACCACCACAACCTAATCAAACCAACCAAGGGCCGCCAAGAGCTAATTTTCAAGGTAATGCCAATGTGAGGGGCTCAAATAGAAACCAAGGTAATTATCCAATGCAAAACCAAGGTTTTCAACACCAAGGTTTCAATCCTCAAGGTTTTACACCTTATAACCAATACCAAAATCAAGGTTTTCAACAACAAGGGTTCAATTTACCTCATCCGCCAATGGACTTGGTTCTGCAAAAGTTGAATGAACATGAGAAAATCATGCTAGCAATGCAAGAATCTACAAGACAAATTCAAGAGTCCACGGATAGGAAATTCGTTCAAATGTTACAAACCCTTCGTCCACAAGGTGCTCTACCTTCTAACACCGAAACAAACCCTAGAGCGAATGTGAGTGCTATTACTACCCGAAGTGGAGCAACTCTAGTAGGACCTTCTACCCCTCCTCCCGTTACTCCATCTACACCTCCTCCACCTCCATTTATCCCTCCTACTTCAACACCTAGTACTAGTTCTCCATTACTGTCTCCACCTCTTAAAGAAGAAGTACCCAAGGAAAACCTTCCACCAAACCCACCTACCACCTCTAAACCTTCTACTTCTCAACCCTCAACATCTCAACCTTTACCTGCTACACCTTCACCTGCTAAACCTTTACCTGCTACACCTTCACCTGCTAAGCCTTTACCTGCTACACCCACACCACCTAAACCTAACATTCCTTACCCTTATCGGCTATACAAATGTAGAATTCTTACTAAGGATGACGTTCAAGTTTCCAATTTTTTGAACAAGATTGCCGGAATAAACATCACCTTTAGCCTTGTTGAAGATCTTGCACAAATGCTGATAGGTGTGTAAACACCCATCCTTTTTACCACTTAATTACAATAATAACTGGATCAAAACATGTATTTTATGGCGTATATGTCGGAATTATGCGTGGTTTGTGTTTTTGTTGTGATTTAGGACGAAAAGGTGAAAAGTGAAGAAAACACGGGAATTCACGGGCTTTTATCGAAGAAAAAGTCAAAAGACGAAAGTTTACTAAAAGCCGAAGAACTCAAGTCTAATTTATTGAAGAATTACAAGACGAGTTCAAAGAAATCCCGAGACAAAGTCATTAAAGTCCAAGATTTAAGAATATTAAAGAAGACAAGGACTTAATGTTGCAATTAAGGAAAGAAGAAAGAGGGAGGAAGCTTCCTAAGCACTCCCTAATCCTCCCCTATAAATAGATTAGATTAGATTCGTTTCATTTTTGTTGGCTAATAGTGACAATTAGTTCTTCCAATTTTAATTACCTTGTCGTTTACTTTTCATGTCCATTTAAATACCTTGTCTTGCACCTTAAATACATTTAATTTCAAGTAAGTTTTCTTTTAATTCTTGTCAATCTTTATTTTTATTGTTCATCTCCTATCTACCTTTCTTTAATCTTTGATCTTTATGTTTATGTTCATGTTTCTGTTTTTGAGTTTTTATTGATTAAAGTGGGTTTTGATTAGTTTGATTATTATTGTTAGTTTGATTGATTTGGTTTGTTTGATTATCATTAGTTGATCATTTGTTATTAGTTTGCTTAATATTTTGGTTTGATTTTGCTTGATCTTGTTTAGATTCGTGTTTATCTTTGTATCCCTTGTTCTTCGCTTGTCTGTTCATCTCTTTTCCCAGGAAACATTCCGGATCAAGCCAAGATTTCCGAATCAGTGGAAAGGCTTTGTGAAGAAAATATTCCGAATAAAGGCTTTCATTCGAAATAAGTGACATATTCTGGATCAAGTTCATATTCCGGATCAACAAAACATTCCGAATCAAGCTTTGTGAAGAAACATTCCGGATCAAGGAGATATTCCAGATCAAGGATCTTTTATTTGGAATAGTAAAAAATTCTGGATCAAGGGTTCAGCCAAAGTGTTCATCCGGAATATCCAATATTCCGGATCAAAGAGTTTTACTCGGAATAATTTATTATTCCAGATCAAACCTTTCATTCAGAATACCAAACATTCCGGATCAATCACAACATTCGGGATCAAAATATATTCCGGATCAAGGGTTCAGCCAAAGTGTTCATCCGGAATATCCAATATTCCCGGATCAAAGAGTTTTACTCGGAATAATTTATTATTCCGGATCAAACCTTTCATTCGGAATACCAAACATTCCGGATCAAGCACAACATTCCGGATCAAAATATATTCTGGATCAAGACATCATTCCGGATCAAAGCTTTATTCCGAGTCAATACTTTATTCCGGATAAGTGACATATTCCGGATAAAGGATTTATTCCGGGTCAAGGGTTTTGTTAAATATTCCGAGTGAAGAAGAATCATTCTGAACGAAGGTGACATTCCGGATGAGTCAGTATTCCGAACGAAGGTTTATTCCGGATAAGCTGTGTTCAGGTTATTTTTAGTTTCTGTATTTAATTATTTAGTTTTCAAGCTTTACTTTACCCTCCTTTTTACTTAGTTGCACTTTAAGTTTATTTGCCTTAGATTTATTTTAACCTTGCCTTAGTTTAAGTTTTAGTTGCGTTTTAAGTTTTCCTTAGATAGATTTAAGTTTGCGTTATTTACTCTTATTGCCCTTTAATTTTCGTCACGCTTTTAATTACTTGTCATTTATTTTTAAATTAGACTTAGATTTACTTCAACGTCATTTTCATTTACGTCTTGCACCATTTCCCTTTTAATTACTACAACGACACAACTATTTGTTCCACCAAAGAACGACTGAGTCGCATAGTTAACCAAGATCAATTCGATTAGACCGATTTCAACGAACAATTTTTAACTAGGTAAAATTTTAGTTATCAAATGGTGCCGCTGCCGGCTCTTTTCGTAAAGATTAACGGTTTTCTGTGAGAGACGCGTTGCTTTTTGGGATCCGTTCATTCGTGAGCGTTATTTTCTTGCTTAAAAATTTCAAAAAACCATAAAAATTAAAAAAATTGTTAAAAAAATCCATAAAAATTAAAAATTTCAAAAATCCAAAAAGATTTTATTTTTATTGTGTATATATATTGTCTTTGCGTTTGGTATTGTTTTCTTTTGCCTTTGTAGGTGTATGCGTACTAGATCTTCTAATTATCAAGAGCCCGAGGCTCGAGAAGATTTAAGTATGGCAGGTGTCCACAACAACAATAATCCACCGCACCTCAACAATAACGACAATGTTCTTCCACAGCCCGATCTTCGGACAATGGAGGAGCTTTGTCAACCTACCATGTTTGGACGAGGAGGACCGATTGCGCCGATGCAAATCATGGCTCCGGAGTTTTCGTTGAAGCACCACATGATTCAGCAAGTGCAAACTAATCCATTCGCCGGAATGCCTGATGATGATGCCAACAAACACCTCGACAAGTTTATTACAATCACCCAAAGCATGAAGTTGCCTGGTGCCACAATGGATGTTCTTCGCCTTCAACTCTTTCCACATACTTTATCACACAACGCCGAGAAATGGTTTGATCGTCTCTTGAATAATTCCATTCATACTTGGGATGACATGACTCAACGCTTTTTGTCGCGCTACTTTCCACCATCCATGGTCATTAAATCAGCGGTTTCATGCAAGACCCCGATGAATCTCTTTTTGATGCTTGGGAAAGATATTATGTTTTGATTGATCGTTTTCCAAACCACAACATGTTCCATGTGACCTTAATTGATACTTTCTATAACGGTTTGACTTTTCGTGATCGTGATACGATTAATGCAGCCGCCGGTGGCACATTTATGAAAAGGAGACCCGAGGAGTGTAGAAAGCTTATTGAAAACATGACTACTCACCACAAAAACTAGGATTCCTCCGCTTCTTCAAGGAACAACTCGAGAGTCAATGTTTCTTCTACTTCAGCAAACCCCGACATGACCGAATTCACCCGCATGATGACCGAGATGAACAAAAATATCTTGCTTCTCTCTACAAACCAACAACAACAAGTTAAAGCGGTTGCCAATCCTTGTGAAACATGCGGCGGTCCACACGCATACACTGATTGTCCTTCTACTCAAAGAAATCTGGAAAACGTGTATGCAGCCTATGGTAATTATTCACCGGAAAATTACCAAGCTCGACCTCAAGGGGATAGAAATTTGCTGAGTTGCCGGTCCAACAATTACCTTTCACCCGGTTTTTCTCCTCAAAACCAAAACCCCACCAACAAATACAATAGAAGCAACCAAATCCCACCAAGAGCTTCTAATCCTTATCACCCACCTGCTCAACAAGCCCCACCCATCAATCAAGATGTTGAAGCTTTGATGAGAACCCAAGGTGAGCAAATCAAGAATCTATAGAGCCAAATTATCAACCTGAAAGGGGATATCACCAAGCAAGGGAATGACATTAGATTCGAGCTTCGAGATAATATCCAATCCTCCTTCAGCAATCAAAAGAATGATTTAAAGAATATGCTGGCTAGTTTCTTGCCTACCACTCAACCCTCTACCTCGAGTTCTCTACCTTCAAACACCGTCACCAATCCGCGAGTGAATGTGAGTGCTATTACTACCCGTAGTGGAGTTACCATAGTAGGACCACCGATCCCGCCCCCATCATCTACACCTCCTCCACCACCATTTATCCCTACTCCTCCTACACCTAGTATTAGTGCACCATTACCGTCTCTGCCTCGTCGTGATGAAGCACTCACCAAGAATCCACCACCAACCCCACCTTCAACATCTCAACCTTTACCTACACCTACACTTTCACCACCCAACCCTAATATTCCTTATCCATCTCGCTTAGGCAAGACCAAAATGCACACAAAGGATGACATTCAAGTGTCGAATTATTTAAAGAGGATCTCTCAAATGACTTTCAACATTAGCCTTGTTGAAGCACTTGTCCACATGCCAAAATTTGTCAAAGCATTCAAGGAATTGCTTAACAAAAAGGAGAAGCTGATTGAGCTCGCCAACACACGCTTAAATGAAAACTGTTCTGCAGTTATTCTTAAAGAACTTCCGGAAAAACTTGGAGATCCCGGTCATTTTGTGTTGCCTTGCATTTTTAACAAAACCAAAGAATTTACTGCCCTAGCTGATCTCGGGGCCAGTATTAATTTGATGCCATTAAGTGTTTGGAAAACACTATCATTACCCGACCTTACTCCAACGAAGATGACTCTAGAGCTTGCAAATCGCACTCTCTCTTACCCCGTTGGTATTGCCGAAGATGTGTTCATTAAAGTTGGCACCTTCACTTTTTTGGTCGACTTTGTTGTGGTTGATTATGAAATGGACCCTCGTATTCCTTTAATACTTGGTCGGCCATTCTTGAGAACTGGACGAGCTTTAGTTGATGTTGCCGAAGGTGAGCTCATCTTAAGAGTCGGGGATGATGCACAAGTTTTTGAAATGGGGAAGCTTACAAGCAAATCCTTTGGAGGACGAGAATCAGTGAATATGATTAATGTGCTCGATGACTTTGTCATCTACAAAAATCCTCTATTCGAGTCTTGCATTGATAATCCACTTTTTCAAGATGATGTAGTTGATTCTCTATCCAATTTGGAACCTTCACCCATCTATGATTCTCCACCGATCTTTGATGCTTATTATGATGATTCTAGCTCAGATTCGGATGATTATGATGACCTTACTTCCGACTATCCCGGCATGCCCACATATGATGATTTTGATGAGGCCGATACTCTTTCGAGTGATTCTTCACATAATGAAGATCCTCCGCCATCACTTAATCCTACTTTGGATGATTACTCATTTGAGGAAGACTTCTCTACTTTTCTCAATACATACTTCCCTCATGAGAGTGATGCTCCTCCTTTAGATTTTGATGATTATGGTCTTGATCCTACTTTGGATTTGAAGAAAATACTTTCAAAGGAGAAGAAACCGGACGACACCAACATCCGTAGCACGTATGATTTAACACCTCTTTGTCCACCTTCTGATGACGAGGTTGTGCATTTTCTTCGCGGATCATCTTCAAATTCTGCTGAGCCTGAGTGATATTTTCCCTTAAAGGAAAAGGTGTTCGACCCCGATATCGATATTCTGCAGCCATCTCAGTATCCACCTGATGAAATAAAAGGAATCATCTTTGGAACTTTTGAAGATATGCTTGCACCACTTCACCCTTGCTCCCACCGTGCTCCGTCTTTGCTTAAGGGAACCTTGCCTATTCTTCTTTGGCTTGCCTTGTTCGCCTTAAGCTTGTGCTATTTGATGGACGAAAACTATGTCTTTGATCCTGGTGGATATGTTTCATGCTTCTTCCTATGATAATCAAGGTCTAGTCAGGCTCACGACTCGGTTAACAAAAATCAAGCGCTTCTTGGGAGGCAACCCATGTATCTATCTTTTAGCTATCTATATCCTAAGTGTAGGGGAGACCCATTGGTGTTTTCTATTTCTTCTCTTCTTATATTCAGGGATTCGAGCGCTCAATGATCCACTCTTGATGATTTTTGACGACCCGTGATTCCGTGTTTCCCATTTTCTCGGTTCTATCCTAAACTCTTTTCGATTCACTATTTTATATTATCTCAATATTAAAATAGGAATCTCTTTAGTTGTCTTTTCCTTAGCGAGATTTAAACAATTGCACAATGTCCTAAGTGTAGGGGAGTTTACTCCCACATGCTTAAACATTGAGGACAATGTTTATCTTAAGTGTAGGGGGACTTCTATCGAAGTTAAGTGGCCTTTTCCTTGTATTTGTCCTCATTTTAACCGGAAAATTAATTTTTCGACATTTTTCAAAACTTTTGATCTATTTTGGCCTATTAGTTTTTCCCTTTGTATAGTTATTTTCTTTCCTTAATTAGAATAAATTTTAATAAAGTGGTTTTAATTTTTGAACGTTGTGAATATTTTGACTCAACCCGAGTTTACTTATCTAAGTTTACTCTAGCTAGTATCCTTAACGTGTTTAAGTCAAGTTTTGCTAGGCTTTTATATAGGGAACTTTAAAACACGAAAGTCTTAACTCTCACGGGTTAAGAACAAGAACTTTTCGCAAGTTCCTATAATTGATCCTAGAGAGTCGTTTATCAAGGGAACTTTAAAATGCGATTTCTAAACTTGAAAAAGTCCAAGAGTTTGCAAGATCCTATAGGCGACTCGAAAACCCAAAACTTTGATTTAATAGGCTAAGCATCCACGAGTCTCATTCCTTGAGATTTTAAATTGTGGAGAACGAGAGATGATAGAGTCAATTATAAGTTTGGTATTCTTTCGTGAATTTATGTGAGTTAATTATAAGCCTATTCTCCCATCGCTTGTTAATAATTTTATCTGCAATAAATAAGGTTGTACGATTTGAAAAGTTACTTAGCTTCTAGCCCAAGATCGTTTAAAAGTTTCTCGGTATGGATTAGAGTTCATAGCCAAGACATAACTTATTGAAGCGAGATGCGATGATTGGCGAGTCCGAAAAGGCCCTAACAAGGCATGAGGGTTATATTTTGTTGCTAAAGATCCCAAGTGATGTGAAGAATCATTTATCAAAAATCAATATGAAGGATCGAGACACACGACGAAAAGCAAGTACTCCCCAAAAGATCATGGAGAAGTCTATCCAAAAAGGCCCTAACAAGGTATGAGGATGGATAGATCCAAGTCCAAAAAGGAGGCGGATCGTTGTATATCAAAGTCCAAAATAAAGATTGGAAAAAAATGAAGAAGTCGTGGTCCAAATATGAAGAATCTCTCAAAACTTCAAGTGAAGAAATTCCTATTATGAAGAGAAGACCATTATTTCATGAACGTCTCTCAAGGTTTGAAGTATGAAGTCGCTGCCAAATATCGGTTCGAGAAAGGTCTCAAATCGCGAATCGAGTTATGCCAAGATATGAACTTTATGAGGTCCCGAGAAGCAGTTTTAAAAGATTTTGTCCTTTAGCTAACTATTGTTTAAATAGTCCCACTTTATTTTCAGCCTTATAACTATCGAAATAAGTCAAACAATGCATCCTCGTGATCATTCAAGACAACAATAAAATATAAGAGATACACCTAGGAATAAGGGAGTCTAAGTGAATAATTGGCCCACATGAGTTCGTGTTAGTTTACTAACTTATAATAACAATGATCTCGTTTTTAAGCTTGGTTTGGAGAAAGTGAAAACTTGAGGATGATGATCATTCACAACATTTTCAAAAACCCTAAGGTATGCTTTTGATTTCTTTACTTGTTTTGTTATTTTCTATCTCTTTAATAAAGGCCAATGTGGATTGATTGTGATGAAAAGTGTAAACGTGCTTTTAACTAATACATTGCATGAGGACATTGCAATGGTAAAGTGTAGGGGATTTGATAGGTGTGTAAACACCCATCCTTTTACCACTTAATTACAATAATAACCGGACCAAAACATGTATTTTATGTCGTAAATGTCGGAATTATGCGTGGTTTGTGTTTTTGTTGTGATTTAGGACGAAAAGGTGAAAAGTGGAGAAAACACGGGAATTCACGGGCTTTTATCGAAGAAAAAGTCAAAAGACGGAAGTTTACTAAAAGCCGAAGAACTCAAGTCTAATTTATTGAAGAATTACAAGACGAGTTCAAAGAAATCCTGAGACAAAGTCATTAAAGTCCAAGATTTAAGAAGATTAAAGAAGACAAGGACTTAATGTTGCAATTAAGGAAAGAAGAAAGAGGGAGGAAGCTTCCTAAGCACTCCCTAATCCTCCCCTATAAATAGATTAGATTAGATTCATTTCATTTTTGTTGGCTAATAGTGACAATTAGTTCTTCCAATTTTAATTACCTTGTCATTTACTTTTCATGTCCATTTAAATACCTTGTCTTGCACCTTAAATACATTTAATTTCAAGTAAGTTTTCTTTTAATTATTGTCAATCTTTATTTTTATTGTTCATCTCCTATCTACCTTTCTTTAATCTTTGATCTTTATGTTTATGTTCATGTTTATGTTTTTGAGTTTTTATTGATTAAAGTGGGTTTTGATTAGTTTGATTATTATTGTTAGTTTGATTGATTTGGTTTGTTTGATTATCATTAGTTGATCATTTGTTATTAGTTTGCTTAATCTTTTGGTTTGATTTTGCTTGATCTTGTTTAGATTCATGTTTATCTTTGTATCCCTTGTTCTTCGCTTGTCTGTTCATCAGTTTTCCCAAGAAACATTCCGGATCAAGCCATGATTTCCGAATCAGTGGAAAGGCTTTGTGAAGAAACTATTCCGAATAAAGGCTTTCATTCGGAATAAGTGACATATTCCGGATCAAGTCCATATTCCGGATCAACAGAACATTCCGAATCAAGCTTTGTGAAGAAACATTTCGGATCAAGGAGATATTCCAGATCAAGGATCTTTTATTCGGAATAGTAAAACATTCCGGATCAAGGGTTCAGCCAAAGTGTTCATCCGGAATATCCAATATTCCGGATCAAAGAGTTTTACTCGGAATAATTTATTAGTCCGGATCAAACCTTTCATTCGGAATACCAAACATTCTGGATCAAGCACAACATTCCGGATCAAAATATATTCTGGATCAAGGGTTCAGCCAAAGTGTTCATCCGGAATATCCAATATTCCGGATCAAAGAGTTTTACTCGGAATAATTTATTATTCCGGATCAAACCTTTCATTCGGAATACCAAACATTACGGATCAATGATGAGATGGCATTTATACATGATCTCATCGTTCTTTTCGGGCTTTAAATGCATAAAAATGTCATAAAATACCATATATATGCTTGTGTTTGTTTACTTGTGTATTTTAGGTATGGATATCGTGAAAAAGACAAAAGATCACAAATTACAAGGAAAAACGGACACGAGAAACGAAGCCGTACAAAGAACCGGGCCCTAATCATGAAGAATTCAACAAATACCCTTGAAGACTTGAAGACAAACAGATTGATCCTCATTTATTGAAGAAATGACACTTAAAACCCTTGTATATTAATAATTACAAGTTTGGTCCCTTAAGTTTGTCAAAATTACAAAAAGGTCCTTCAACTTTGAAGAAATGACAAGATTGGTCCCTCAACAAAATCAATTTGTCAATTATGGTCCCTCATGAAGATTAAGAGGCATTGAAGACCTTTGAAGATCAAGATTGTCCAAGATCAGCCCTTGAAATTACTCAAAATGGCAAAAATGATCCTTGAAACCTTTTTCCAAAAGATTTGTGCCAAAAATGTAAAGTGGTGAAACTTATTTACAAAGGAAATCGGGTTTTAGGGCTGAAAACTTGATTTGCCAAAAATATCAAAACACAAGGGCTGAATGTGTGCACTTTGAAACGTTTAAACTAAAATTGCGCCAAACAAACCCTTTTCCCCCAAATACAGATCAAACAGAGTTACTGTTTATCCTTTTCACCCCCAGTTTTCACCTCACTTAAACCTTGGGTAAAAATCAATTACTCTTGCCCACGTGTGATTCCCGCACGCAGGAACAAATCCCACACATAAAACCCTCTTCCCACTCACTGTAGACCCCACCCCCAATTCCCCTTTCAACCAATCAGAACACGACTTGGGCTCCAAGCATAATGACGTGTCCTAAATCAACAACTGAGGTTTATTGCTTCCTTCCAACGCACAAAGGAACGTCCAGGATCAAATTTAACAGCTCAACACCAAAAACGCGTCAAGGGCATTTTGGAGATTTTGTAGTGATTAGGGTTTGTATTTTATGATTCTAGAATAGTCTTAAGAGTAGTATAAAAGGAGATGAGCCTGTTCATCCTTCCTTTGTTCCAGTTTTTCTTCAAAAACTTTTGTAATGCCTTTTGATTAAATATAAAAGTTTGGTATTTGTTTTTTGGCAATTTAATTCCTTTTTATGATTTTCTTAAAGTTGGTATAAGTGTTGAAGAGAAACTGAGTTCCATTTTTAAATTGGTTAAGTAATTTTGAGTTTCAAAATTATTTAAAGGTTTTCTGAAATTTTGAATTTCTTGGTAAGAAATCTGTTTCAGGTTTTGGTGTTAAGAGGTTTAAGTAATTGGTGGAATAGTGTTATAAAAACGTTTTGAGAAGTTCTCAAAGTTTATGGAAAAGTTTTAAGAAAGAAGAAAAGAAATCAGAATATTCATATTATTGCTTGTATTTCTTTTCTTTGCTTTTTGATTTTCTTAGCAGGTGTTGATTGTTTGTTGATCCAAGGATCTGCATACACCCGGGTGTATAAGGAGGTGGATTTACATCCACTAGAACCCTGGATGTAGGGTTCTAAGGTAATCTCTTTTCCCTTTCTGAAAATCTCAGAAAATTAGTGGTTGAATTGATTTGATTGATTTCCTGCTACTTGTTGTTTAAGGTGTTGGATTTGTGTTCTTGTGAGTTTGTTATGCATGTTTAGGAAGTTTGGATTCAGTTTGGTTTAGTTTGAATTGGATTTGGTTTGTAAAAACGTTTTCACAAGTTTTAAAAGGGTGTTTGGATATATGATTTAGCAGGGTAATAGTTTTGATTAGTGCTTTGAAAGAGTGTTAGGAAGTTGTAACAGGTTGCCATAGGTTACTTGCTAGTTGGTAAGTAAGATTGGGACAGGTTTTAAGTAAGCTTGAGTGATAAAATTGGAAATAGCATAGCTAAATTTGCATTGGCAATTTTCTGCTTGTTCTATTCATAATTTGCTCTAAGCATTTGAAATCTGTTATAGTGTTAGGGTGATTTAAGGTTTGATTTGGTTTGTATGTTGATTGGTGATTGTGTGTGCAAAAGCTTGGAGTCTGAATCTCATTAAATTGCTAGTAACTTAGCTCTATAGCCACCAGACCTGGTCATAGTATCACAGAAACTTGATTTGCCCTTGTGTGCTTTGTTTTGATCATCCTTGTGTGCTAAGTGTTTATTTGTTACTAGTTCTTGACTCCTTGTGCTTCAAAGAGCACAAGGGTGCCCCTTCTTGTCCAAAATCAACACCAAGTAAGCCCAGCCAAGCTCCTCTTGGCATTCAGATTGCACAAGTGAAAACTTCACTTGTGTTCTTCAAACAAGTTAAAAACTGCATACATTTTTGATCTTCAATCTGGTTTAATCTTGTGTAAAAAGGGTTGGATTTGTGATTGCAAGCAAGTCTTGAGTGCACAGATTGGTTGGAAAAAGAAAAAAATAAAAAAGAAAATAATTGCAAAAAGCATACCCGTAACAGGACTCGAACCCCAGACCTCTCGTTGGAGGAGTAGGAGCTCTACCGTTAATCTAGATAGCTTTTTACGTTAGAGTGTGATTTCAGATATTATTTAAACCCTTTTCATTTCTAGCTTATTAATAAAAGCCGTAGCTTATTTTCCCCTTTTTCAGCTTATTTGCTTTGAGTTTTGGCTTATTCAATTTTTCCTAGGACCTTTATAGGATTTAAGATTTTTCTAGCTAGTTTTCTTAATTTTCCCATTATTAAATTATTTTCTTTGCATTTTTCTTTATACGTTTTTTATAAAATCATTAAAAAATAGAAAAAAGAGTTTTAATTTTTAGGAAAAATAATTTTTAGCTTTTAAAATAATATTTTGAGGTTTACAGCTTATTAGGTTTTCAATTTGGCTTATTTTTAATTTTATAAGATTTTAGGATTTTTAAGCAACTTTAAAATTCAATATAAAATTATTTAATAGGTTTTAGAAACTTTAATTTACATTTTCTTCTTAGTTAGAATATTTAGGATTTTTGAGAATTTTTTGGAATTTATTTGAGGACTTTTTATTTTTAGTATAATTTTAATATTATTTTATTATTAAAAATTCAAAGTTTTATTTTTCTTCCTTTTTCATTTTTCCTAGATTCTTTAGCAATAATTAGGACCTTTTCCATTTTTAGAATAATTTTCTTGCTTTTAGATTAATTTTTATAATTGTTTTAAGTTTAATTAGTTTTTAATCATTTTAAATCATTTTTAGAGTTTTAAAAATAGTTTTATTAGCTTTTAATTTTTAGAAAATTACTTTTTAGTCTTCTAATAATATAAGTTAAGTAATTATTCAATAAAATCGTATTTTAGACATTTGAATTAGTTATATTTAATTTTAGGGCTTTAATTAGCAATTAAAATTAAATATTTAATTAATAAAAGGTTTTAAAATATCTTTGTTGGATTTTTGTCTTTATTTATATTATTATTGACTTCTTTTTAATCTTTTATTTATTTTGTTTTTGGTTTTAGTTAAATTTTTAATTTGGGTAGTTTTTCACGGCTTTACGTTTACGTCGTAGTGTAATTTTAACGTAACCGTCTTTTCATCCTTTCATCCCCATTCTTCCAAATATTAATCTCAAATAACTACAAGTTAGAACACACACATATACCTCCTTGGGAAACGAACTTTCTCTCTTTTTAAGTGATTCGGTCATTAACACTTGATTTTTCTTAAAGTCATTTGTTCGATACTTTCCGCTATTTACGCTCTTTTCCTAAAGAGTAGTAAAAGATTACAATCATTTTGGCGCCGCTGCCGGGGAGGTGTGTTGTGCTTTAATTTGGAAGCTTTTGTTTTTGATATTATCCATAATAAGTATTTGTGTTAAGTGGAACTCCCTTAACACGTATTATCGGTTTTCTTGGTTTTTCTTATACAAATATTATTACTATATTGTATTAAGTATCACAATAAAAATACAATATCTCCAAAAGTGTGAAAACACAACCTTAATTGGGATTTGATCTCCTAATTATTGTATTCGAATCTCAAACAAAAAGAAAAGGAAAAAATAGATAAATACTTTCGTGAAGCTCGATTTTGAAAAATACAAACTATAAGGTGGGTATAAGGCGGGTATTATAAAATATACCCTAAGGAAAAAGGCTCTTAAGTGCTTCGCGCCGCCTCGTTTCCCCGCTTGCTTGTGAGTATTTTGACATTGAAGGCTAATCGAGGGTTTTGCCGCCCAAAGTATTAATACGTATACTATATTTGCTTGGTTTTCTTTGTGAGTAAACCCTCTTGAACAATTTGGTTTTCACCAAAGTTCTAAAGTCATTCGAAGGCGTTCACTCCACGTGATCGTTTTCATTCCTTTGAGGCTTTTTTAATCAAGAGTTTGATTCGAGGAGAGATTTTGTAGATTGTTGTCTACGAAGGTACACCAAAATCCAAAAAAATTAAATATCATCAAAAACACAAAAAAATTGAAAATTCACAAAACACCCAAAAAGAATCTCCTTTGCTCACCTCCCATTCTTCGTGAAGTTTATGATCACTCGTAATCAAGCAAAACGAGCTCGTAAACGTCTTCAAAAGCAAGCAAATCAAGGATCGTTGATTGTAGAAGAACCTCCAATTGTTGAACCTATTGTAGAACAAGAAGTCGTCATGACTAATCGTACTATGATGGAGTTGCTACAAGCACCCACCGAGGGTTTTGGAGAGGCTATTGTGATTCCCGCCATCCTTGCGGAGAATTTCGAGATTAAGACGGGTTTAATGTCGATGTTGCAAGCAAACAAGTTTAGAGGTCACGAGAAAGACAACCCGCATTACCACATTAGGAATTTCAACAGTCTCACCGCCACTAGCAAATTTAAGGATGTTCCACATGACGCCATTAAGATGATGTTGTTTCCATATTCGTTCGATGGACCCGCAAAAATTTGGCTCGAGAAAGAACCGCCAAATTCGATTTTGACATGGGCCGATCTCGTTTCTAAGTTTGTGAACAAGTTTTTTCCACCATCTAAAACAACACACTTAAAAAATGAGATTTCACGATTTGTGCAACGTAACAATGAAAGTTTTTCGATGGCATGGGAACGATTTAAAGAGATGTTACATGAATGTCCACACCATGATTTTTCGGAATTACATCAAGTGGATACTTTTTATAATGGGCTTAATGATCATGAACGAGATTATTTGAATGCCGCCGCGGGTGGTAATTTTTTGTGCAAGACGACAAATGAGTCTTTACAAATCATTGAAAATAGATCCAAGGTTTATAGCCCTCGTAACACACCGAGTGTTGCCAATATGGGTTCGTCATCGTCACAATCGTCTCGTAGCATTAATGCCTTACATGATGAAGCTAATGAGGAAAATCGGTTTTTTGATAGATTTGCTAATCTAATGTCCCATTGGAAGGCTCAAGAAGCTTCCAATTCCGCTTCGGTTAAAGCGGTTGCTAAGAGTTGTTTATCTTGTGGGGGAGCTCATGATCTTTCCGAGTGCATTACCGCGGATGGTAACACTTCGAGTGCTTATGTAGCAACGGGAACTTACAACCAAAACGGCCAAGGTTCCCGCCAAAATCAAGCTCCACCAAACCAAAATGCTAACAATTATCGAAACAACAACCAAGGTAATTACCAAGGCAACACACGTAATTACAACAAAGGGAATTATCAAAGTGGGAATGGACAAATCTCTAATCAAAACCAAAACCGTGATTTTCAAAACACTACACAAGGTTTTCAAAATGCTCATACGAAAAATTTGCAAGGAGAATTTTTGGATTATGCAAAAGCAAATGATGCTAAATTTGATAATATGCAACGTGAGATGATTAGCTTAAGATCCGAGTTGAAAAATGAGCTTAAAAATGAACTTGCTAATGAACTTAAAACTCATGCAAATAAAATTGAAGGAAATGTCCAACGTCTTCAACAAAACCAACAAAAGATGGAATTAGGACAACATGAGATTAAGCAAGAGTTATTGAAAGAGGATGCTAGGCAATCAAAATTTGAGGACCGAATGGCTAAGATGTTTGAAGCAATCATGTGTAAGCCCTCTTCTTCGGGTGGTCTTCCTAGTGATACCATTAACAACCCGAGGGGAGAATTGAAGGTTGTTGCTACACGAAGTGGTAAAACTTTCAAGGAACCAATCTCTCGTACAAGTACTTCTAAGGAGAAGGAAATCGAGAAAGAACCCGAGGTGATGGTCGAAAAGGAGCACATTACAATCCCACGAAGTACCGCTCAAACCACACCTACGGTTGAACCAATACCAATTGTGGAACCCGAGTTTCCAAGGCCGTTGCCTAATGACCAACCCACACCACCTTTACCCTACCCTTCGAGACGAAACAAAGAGAAAGCACAAGAACGGAACAATTATCAATTCGAGCTTTTTATGAAAATGTTCCGTGATTTACATTTTAACATAAGTTTTGCCGACGCTCTTATCATGATGCCTCGATTTGCCGCAAACTTCAAAAGTATGCTTAACAACAAAGAGAAGTTACAACAATCGTCTAGTTGTTCATCGGTTTTTCTTAGCCGCATACCACAAAAAGTCGGTGATCCCGGTAAATTTTTGATTCCGTGTGCAATTCAAGATATGGAGGAATGCTACGCCTTGGCCGATCTTGGCGCTAGTATTAATTTAATGCCTCTTGAGATTTTCAAATCGCTTTCACTTCCGGCTCTTACTCCTTCGAACATGTCTATCGAAATGGCCGATCATTCTACGATCATGGCATGTGGAGTAGCCGAGGACGTTTTCGTTAAAGTCGGAAAGTTTTACTATCCCGTTGACTTTATCGTTGTAGACATTCCTATTGATCGAAAAGTTCCTCTCATTTTGGGTCGTTCATTTTTGGATACATCAAGAGCACTTATCGATGTTCATGCTCGAAAAATCACCCTTCGTTTCAATGAAGAAGAACTTGTCATCAATGCAACACAAAACTCCAATCTTTCTCATGTCTATTCTATTGCAACTTTAAACCATGGTGATTCGACCAATGACATTTGCAAAGAATTTTCACCAAGAGTTTTAGGAAATGTCGCCAAAAACAATTTACCATTTCCTCCGCCGGTGGAGGTTATGAGTGTAAAGCCTACAAAGAAGAAACCGTCAATACTTGAATCGAAAAATCTTTCGCCTAACCTCGAACATTCATTCTTGAAAAGTGTTGATAAGTTGCCGGTTTCTACGGAAGATCTTTCGGATGATGAATATGTAGACCCCAATGGGGAGGTTTTCTTCGTCGATAAACGTTTTGAGAACTTGCCACCACCAAAACCAAAACGGTTTCAAAATGTGAGAATTTTTAGTGTGACTAACATCGTCTTAGAAACACCGAATATTTTCGACATAATCAAAAAGGGTTTTCATAAGGAGAGTTCAAAAGATAAAAAAGGAAATGATTTTAAATGTGATTTAATTGAATTTTCTACAAAACTAACTCCGTCATCACCACGTGTTTTTAGTACTACAAACTCGTCTACTCCTTTTGACGATGCTTTGTGTGGTTCTAGTATGGGGGAAGCCCCTTATGTTCCCTCATCCTTGTCCACCGAGGACGAGATATTCGATCCCGGAATTTCATGTAAAGGGAAATCTCGGTCTTCCACCGATGCAATAAATGGAAAATCTTTCTATTTGCTTGGTGCGAGTCTACCTCGAGTAGCTCAAACGTTTGTCTTACCAATTGTCCCACCCTTCTACTTCTCATATCTTTTCTTCAAACTCTTTGAGTTTATGGCACATGTTGAAGTAGCGTTAATTTGTTTTTC
Organism: Glebionis coronaria; assembly: GCA_025667525.1. Classification (NCBI taxonomy): domain Eukaryota; kingdom Viridiplantae; phylum Streptophyta; class Magnoliopsida; order Asterales; family Asteraceae; genus Glebionis; species Glebionis coronaria. Next base: position 324,044,965 of record CM046881.1, on the reverse strand, counting down.
CAATGAAAACGAGAACGCCATTTTCGACCCCGGTATTTTGCATCATTTAAGGACTTAGTCCTTTTTACCGGTTGCTTTTTGGGCCTTGTTAATCATGTAAGCCCCATCAAAAATTGACCATACCATGATATCCCTAAATGTTCACATTTTGAGGGGATCGAGTCGAGCTCATGACTCGGTAATCAAAAACGAGGTGCCTCGTGGGGGAAATCCCATGCTTATCTTTTATATTCACTAATAAGGGGACTTGTACCCTTCCAACTCGTTGTCTCATGGTTGTTTGTGATTGTGTTATCTAGATCATCATCATCTATGATTGAAGACTCTCGTGTTCGTTTACGTGAGCCTCCATCGTTCGTTTGAAGAAGTTTTTCACGATTCCATGACATATCCTTTATTGTTCTAACAATTATCTTTTAGCATAATAAATAAACGGCTTTAGATATATTGTTGATCACCCTTTCCATGCTAGATCCTAAGCATTCGACTCTTCGTCTCTAGTATGGGGGTGCTCCACTTTTAGACTCGAAACATTGAGGACAATGTTTACTTTTAGTATGGGGGGGTGAATAGGTACTTGCTTTGCTACGCCCTCACGTTTTCCAACTTTCATATGTTTTGTTTTGCTAATAAGGCTAAAAATGGCCAAATTTTAAATTTTTTTTAGTTTTCATAAGTGTTTTTAAGACACGAATGTATATTTTCCGATGGGTAGAATAAGAGTTAATTTTTGACTTGATGGGCATTTGGAGCCATTTACATTCCTTAACCCGCTCAATTCAAGTTTTGCTAGACTTTTATATAGGGTGCTTTAAAACGCGAAAGTCTTAATTCATTCGGGTTAAGAACAAGAACTTTTCGCAAGTTCCTATAATTGATTCTAGAAAGTCACTTATCAAGGGAACTATAAAATGCATTCTCTAAACTTGAAAAAGTCCAAGAAAGTGCAAGATCCTATAGGTGGCTTGAAAACCCAAAACTTTGATTTGATATAGTCTTAATGAAAGCTAATCCAAATTTGGCTTAATTTTGACTTGCATGGCTAAGTATTCACGAGTCTCTTTAATTAGAGGTCTTTATATAGTGAAGAACGAGAAATGATAGAGTTAGACAAGTGATCATGCTAAACGTAGAACATAAAAATGTTCTTTCAAAAACTCATATGTTTTTAATTGTGGCTTTTTCTTCCCATAATATCAATGCATTAGGAATAAATCATAATTGCAATAAGTAAGGTCGTACGATTTGAAAGGTTACTTAGCCTCTAGCACAAGATCGTTTAAAAGTTGCTCGGGGTTGAATAGAGTTCATAGCCAAGGCATAACTTATTGAAGCGGGACGCGAAGATTGGCGATTTCCCAAAAAGGCCCTAACAAGGCATGAGGAGCTCTATTTTTGCTAAAGATCCAAAGATGATGTGAAGTATCATTATTCCTAAATCAATATGAAGGATCGAGACACACGACGAGAAGCAATTACTCCCCTAAAGAATGGAGAAAGTCTATCCAAAAAGACCCTAACAAGGTATGAGGATAAATATATCCAAGTCCGAAAAGGAGGCGGATCGTTGTATATCAAAATCCAAAGTAAAGATTGAAGAAAAATGATGAAGTCGTGGTCCTATATGAAGAATCTCTCAAAAACGTCAAGTGAAGAAATTCCAAATATATGAAGAGAAGACCATAATTTCAAGAACGTCTTCCCAAGATTTGAAGTATGAAGTACATGCCAAATATCGGTCCGAGAAAGGTCTCAAATCGTGAAACGAGTTATGCCAAGATATGAACTTAAGGAGATACACGAGAAGCCGTTTTAAAAGATTTTGTCCTTCGGCTAACTATTGATCAAATCGTGCTACTTTGCTTTCGGACTAATAACTACTCAAATAAGTCAATATGAATCACTTGTGATCCATGACAAATAGATAAAAAATGCTAGTAACCCATTTCCTTTTATAATAACTAGGATTGCGGGGAGAAAAAGTATTACACAATTTGGACGTATGAGTAGTGTTAGCATTGTGACTTGTACCAACAATGATCTTGTTTTTGCACTTAGCATGGAATGTATGACAATCAAGGATGACGAAGTTTACTCTAAAGGACATTAACTTGTTTCTATTCTTTGACCCTAAAAGTCACCTTTTGGTGATGAAAATCATACATTATGTCTTTACACATTCTCGTAGTATGTTGCAAGTCTTTTACTCTTCAATAAAGGTTAATAAAAATTGAACTTTGGTAATGATTAGATACTTTATTCTAGCATTGCGTGAGGGCACGGCAATGACTTAGTATGGGGGAGTGATGAGATGGCATTTATACATGGTCTCATCGTTCTTTTCGGGCTTTAAATGCATAAAAATGTCATAAAATACCATATATATGCTTGTGTTTGTTTACTTGTGTATTTTAGGTATGGATATCGTGAAAAATACAAAAGATCACAAATTACAAGGAAAAACGGACACGAGAAACGAAGCCGTACAAAGAACCGGGCCCTAATCATGAAGAATTAAACAAATACCCTTGAAGACTTGAAGATAAACAAGATTGATCCTCATTTATTGAAGAAATGACACTTAAAACCCTTGTATATTAATAATTACAAGTTTGGTCCCTTAAGTTTGTCAAAATTACAAAAAGGTCCTTCAACTTTGAAGAAATGACAAGATTGGTCCCTCAACAAAATCAATTTGTCAATTATGGTCCCTCATGAAGATTAAGAGGCATTGAAGACCTTTGAAGATCAAGATTGTCCAAGATCAGCCCTTGAAATTACTCAAAATGGCAAAAATGATCCTTGAAACCTTTTTCCAAAAGATTTGTGCCAAAAATGTAAAGTGGTGAAACTTATTTACAAAGGAAATCGGGTTTTAGGGCTGAAAACTTGATTTGCCAAAAATATCAAAACACAAGGGCTGAATGTGTGCACTTTGAAACGTTTAAACTAAAATTGCGCCAAACAAACCCTTTTCCCCCAAATACGGATCAAACAGAGTTACTTTTTATCCTTTTCACCCCCAGTTTTCACCTCACTTAAACCTTGGGTAAAAATCAATTACTCTTGCCCACGTGTGATTCCCGCACGCAGGAACAAATCCCACACATAAAACCCTCTTCCCACTCACTGTAGACCCCACCCCCAATTCCCCTTTCAACCAATCAGAACACGACTTGGGCTCCAAGCATAATGACGTGTCCTAAATCAACAACTGAGGTTTATTGCTTCCTTCCAACGCACAAAGGAACGTCCAGGATCAAATTTAACAGCTCAACACCAAAAACGCGTAAAGGGCATTTTGGAGATTTTATAGTGATTAGGGTTTGTATTTTATGATTCTAGAATAGTCTTAAGAGTAGTATAAAAGGAGATGAGCCTGTTCATCCTTCCTGAGTTCCATTTTTAAATTGGTTAAGTAATTTTGAGTTTCAAAATTATTTAAAGGTTTTCTGAAATTTTGAATTTCTTGGTAAGAAATCTGTTTCAGGTTTTGGTGTTAAGAGGTTTAAGTAATTGGTGGAATAGTGTTATAAAAACGTTTTGAGAAGTTCTCAAAGTTTATGGAAAAGTTTTAAGAAAGAAGAAAAGAAATCAGAATATTCATATTATTGCTTGTATTTCTTTTCTTTGCTTTTTGATTTTCTTAGCAGGTGTTGATTGTTTGTTGATCCAAGGATCTGCATACACCCGGGTGTATAAGGAGGTGGATTTACATCCACTAGAACCCTGGATGTAGGGTTCTAAGGTAATCTCTTTTCCCTTTCTGAAAATCTCAGAAAATTAGTGGTTGAATTGATTTGATTGATTTCCTGCTACTTGTTGTTTAAGGTGTTGGATTTGTGTTCTTGTGAGTTTGTTATGCATGTTTAGGAAGTTTGGATTCAGTTTGGTTTAGTTTGAATTGGATTTGGTTTGTAAAAACGTTTTCACAAGTTTTAAAAGGGTGTTTGGATATATGATTTAGCAGGGTAATAGTTTTGATTAGTGCTTTGAAAGAGTGTTAGGAAGTTGTAACAGGTTGCCATAGGTTACTTGCTAGTTGGTAAGTAAGATTGGGACAGGTTTTAAGTAAGCTTGAGTGATAAAATTGGAAATAGCATAGCTAAATTTGCATTGGCAATTTTCTGCTTGTTCTATTCATAATTTGCTCTAAGCATTTGAAATCTGTTAAAGTGTTAGGGTGATTTAAGGTTTGATTTGGTTTGTATGTTGATTGGTGATTGTGTGTGCAAAAGCTTGGAGTCTGAATCTCATTAAATTGCTAGTAACTTAGCTCTATAGCCACCAGACCTGGTCATAGTATCACAGAAACTTGATTTGCCCTTGTGTGCTTTGTTTTGATCATCTTTGTGTGCTAAGTGTTTATTTGTTACTAGTTCTTGACTCCTTGTGCTTCAAAGAGCACAAGGGTGCCCCCTCTTGTCCAAAATCAACACCAAGTAAGCCCAGCCAAGCTCCTCTTGGCATTCAGATTGCACAAGTGAAAACTTCACTTGTGTTCTTCAAACAAGTTAAAAACTGCATACATTTTTGATCTTCAATCTGGTTTAATCTTGTGTAAAAAGGGTTGGATTTGTGATTGCAAGCAAGTCTTGAGTGCACAGATTGGTTGGAAAAAGAAAAAAATAAAAAAGAAAATAATTGCAAAAAGCATACCCGTAACAGGACTCGAACCCCAGACCTCTCGTTGGAGGAGTAGGAGCTCTACCGTTAATCTAGATAGCTTTTTACGTTAGAGTGTGATTTCAGATATTATTTAAACCCTTTTCATTTCTAGCTTATTAATAAAAGCCGTAGCTTATTTTCCCCTTTTTCAGCTTATTTGCTTTGAGTTTTGGCTTATTCAATTTTTCCTAGGACCTTTATAGGATTTAAGATTTTTCTAGCTAGTTTTCTTAATTTTCCCATTATTAAATTATTTTCTTTGCATTTTTCTTTATATGTTTTTTATAAAATCATTAAAAAATAGAAAAAAGAGTTTTAATTTTTAGGAAAAATAATTTTTAGCTTTTAAAATAATATTTTGAGGTTTACAGCTTATTAGGTTTTCAATTTGGCTTATTTTTAATTTTATAAGATTTTAGGATTTTTAAGCAACTTTAAAATTCAATATAAAATTATTTAATAGGTTTTAGAAACTTTAATTTACATTTTCTTCTTAGTTAGAATATTTAGGATTTTTGAGAATTTTTTGGAATTTATTTGAGGACTTTTTATTTTTAGTATAATTTTAATATTATTTTATTATTAAAAATTCAAAGTTTTATTTTTCTTCCTTTTTCATTTTTCCTAGATTCTTTAGCAATAATTAGGACCTTTTCCATTTTTAGAATAATTTTCTTGCTTTTAGATTAATTTTTATAATTGTTTTAAGTTTAATTAGTTTTTAATCATTTTAAATCATTTTTAGAGTTTTAAAAATAGTTTTATTAGCTTTTAATTTTTAGAAAATTACTTTTTAGTCTTCTAATAATATAAATTAAGTAATTATTCAATAAAATCGTATTTTAGACATTTGAATTAGTTATATTTAATTTTAGGGCTTTAATTAGCAATTAAAATTAAATATTTAATTAATAAAAGGTTTTAAAATATCTTTGTTGGATTTTTGTCTTTATTTATATTATTATTGACTTCTTTTTAATCTTTTATTTATTTTGTTTTTGGTTTTAGTTAAATTTTTAATTTGGGTAGTTTTTCACTGCTTTACGTTTACGTCGTAGTGTAATTTTAACGTAACCGTCTTTTCATCCTTTCATCCCCATTCTTCCAAATATTAATCTCAAATAACTACAAGTTAGAACACACACATATACCTCCTTGGGAAACGAACTTTCTCTCTTTTTAAGTGATTGGGTCATTAACACTTGATTTTTCTTAAAGTCATTTGTTCGATACTTTCCGCTATTTACGCTCTTTTCCTAAAGAGTAGTAAAAGATTACAATCAATCAAGCACAACATTCCGGATCAAAATATATTCCGGATCAAGACATCATTCAAAGCTTTATTCCGAGTCAATACTTTATTTCGGATAAGTGACATATTCCGGATAAAGGATTTATTCCGGGTCAAGGGTTTTGTTAAATATTCTGAGTGAAGAAGAATCATTCCGAACGAAGGTGACATTCCGGATGAGTGATTATTCCGAACGAAGGTTTATTCCGGATAAGCTGTGCTCAGGTTATTTTTAGTTTCTGTTTTTAATTATTTAATTTTCAAGCTTTACTTTTCCCGCCTTTTTACTTAGTTGCACTTTAAGTTTATTTGCCTTAGATTTATTTTAGCCTTGCCTTAGTTTAAGTTTTAGTTGCGTTTTAAGTTTGCCTTAGATAGATTTAAGTTTGCGTTATTTACTCTTATTGCCCTTTAATTTTCGTCACGCTTTTAATTACTTGTCATTTATTTTTAAATTAGACTTAGATTTACTTCAACGTCATTTTCATTTACGTCTTGCACCATTTCCCTTTTAATTACTACAACGACACAACTATTTGTTCCACCAAAGAACGACCTAGTCGCATAGTTAACCAGGATCAATTCGATTAGACCGATTTCAACGAACAATTTTTAACTAGGTAAAATTTTAGTTATCAAATGGCGCCGCTACCGGCTCTTTTCGTAAAGATTAACGGTTTTCTGTGAGAGACGCGTTGCTTTTTGAGATCCGTTCATTCGTGAGCGTTATTTTCTTGCTTAAAAATTTCAAAAAACCATAAAAATTAAAAAAATTGTTAAAAAAATCCATAAAAATTAAAATTTTCAAAAATACAAAAAGATTTTATTTTTATTGTGTATATATATTGTCTTTGCGTTTGGTATTGTTTTCTTTTGCCTTTTGTTGATCCCAAACTTAGATCGATTAGCTTTGTGTATACGAGATTAGATCAAGTATAACACGTAGAGAAACCTTTGTATATGTGTAACACCCCATTTTGGAAATGGAATCTTACGCATAATCATGGCGTGTCATCAAAGCATACAAGGATAAATGTCTAAGCATTATTTGACCATAAAAGGGAAATACCGGAATCAAACATCGGTAACCCCAAAGTAGAACTCATCACACACAAACATAAATACTGTAAAGGGAAAGGACGAAACAATGTCCATAGTAAACTGTATTAAAGTAAAGGAAATGCATAAAGTAAAGAAAGACAGTAAAGCTTCCAATCCATATGCACGTACGTTTGAGATCTACGAGCGTCCCTGAGTACCTGCCGTTTTGGGAACATGAAAAGGAAAACGGCTTAGCAAGACGCTTAGTGCACGGATGTACAATATAGCATGAAATAGGATAAGCATGTAACATATAACAGCGGAAGACTAAGTTCTGAGTAAACTGGTTAAGTATTAAGAAAACTGGTTTATAGTTTGAAAAGCCTTATGTTTATCTTATGAAAACTGTTTTAACATAAATATACCATAGCCCATATAGGTCATGAAAAGGTCACGTGCATGAATACTTGGAGGGGTGACCTCATCATGCTGATTAGAGGGGATGCCTCTAATTAATATACTGGTTTGGGTAGGAGGGATCAACTCCTTGTGAAGGATGCAAGGCACACACCACATTCACCATGATATACTGAATAAAACATGTAACTAGGATGCACCCATACGCCCCACATGATATAATAATATGGCCAAAACTGAAAGGGACGCCACGAGCAATCACTCCGCCGTGGGGAAGTCATAACATTGGTGCCTCCAATGTTATGGTTATGGTACCTCCATAACTAGGTGAAACTGGTCATGCTTGTATATGGCTATAGATTATGCTAATAAAACATAAGCAGTTCAAAACAATAAAACAAATACTGGGGAAAACAGTTGGCTGCATACGGGGAAATCCTAATAAGGAAAGAATGTCCATACTGAAAGGACGGGAATCCGTACCTCAAGTCCAGTGAATGAACGGAAGAAAGACTCCTACTTCTGGATCACTAACGCAATACGTAGCTTGAAAGGGGATGAACAAACACGGTTTCTAGCACTTGTTTTTAATGTCAAAAATCAACAACACTCTCCTATGGTGTTGTTATGGGTGGCGGCACAAGGAGGAACAAGGAGGAGAAGGAGAAAATCTTTTAGGGTTTTATGTTTACTTTCATGAAAAGTGAAAATGAAAATAGTTTTTACCCTTTACCCCCCTTTCATGTAAACTTGATGGGCTTAGTCCATTTCTTGGTTGTTGTGCCATGGGTATGGGGGCCCCACATGGGGTACCAGTACCTTTTCTCGTGTCCCGATGTTTCGTGTTCGTTCGTGGTTAAACGTGTTCGTGTTTAAAGTGTTACTGTTTATTTTATCATGTAGTTTATCGTAATCTTAACGCTCGTAATTATATTATATGTATTTACGTAATTATTCTAGTTCGTATTTTAAATGGTGATCATGATTTAATTATGTTCACGTGACATATTTATTAACTGTTTATCATGAGTTCGTACGTAATCGATACTTATCATGTCATATACGTATGCACTTGCTTGATTATTAGCACATGAATGTGATCAATACTAAATAAGGTAAGTTTTAATCTAGGACGTACGATCTTAAGGGCACTATTCATGGTAAAAGCATGCGGGTTTTACAATTCTTCCCCCCTAAAAAGAATAATTCGTCCCCGAATTATAGATAAAGCAAACTGGAAAGAAGTAACATACCCGAACTCAAATATGAAGTGAGGGTAAGAAGCCCGGATAGACTCCTCTGTTTCCCAAGTGGCTTCCCGCTCGGTATGGTCCCTCCAAAGAATTTTGACGAATGGAATCGTCTTCCTTCTCATGACTCGTTCTTGCCTGTCGAGCACTCGTTCGGGTTTTTCTATAAAAGTGAGATCTTCACGTATCTGTTCTAGTGGATACTGAACCATGTGAAGGGGATGATACTTGTACCCTCTGAGTAAGGACACATGGAACACGTTATGCACGTGCGAAAGCTGAGGAGGTAACGACAATCGGTAAGATACTTCACCGATTCGTTCAATGATATCAAAAGGTCCGATGAAACGAGGGCTGAGTTTTCCTTTGATCCCAAAGCGTTTAACACCACGTGCTGGCGAAACCTTGAGGAAGACGTGGTCTCCCACATTAAAATGTATGTCCCTACGATGCTTATCGGCGTAACTCTTCTGACGTGACCGTGCTTCCTGCAGCTTCTGTTTAGCTACTTCGATCTTCTCATAGGTCATTTCTATAATCTCTGGTCCTTCGAGTGTTCGCTCTCCCACTTGATCCCAGCAAGTTGGAGCGCGACACTTTCTGCCATACAACATTTCGAAAGGAGCACATTTGATACTTGCGTGCCAGCTGTTGTTGTATGCAAACTTGACCAAACAGATGTAATCGTCTCAATCACCTGTCCATTCCAACGCACACGATCTTAACATATCTTCCAATGTCTGAATTGTTCGCTCCGACTGTCCGTCCGTTTGAGGATGAAAGGCCGTACTCAGCTTAAGTTGTGTACCCCAAGCTTTTTGCAGACCTTTCCAGAATCGCGACGTGAAACGAGGATCTCTGTCTGAGACGATGCTGGAGGGAGTACCGTGGAGTCTCATGATCTCCCTTCTGTAAGTATCTGCGAGTTTACTTACCGGATCTTCCTTGCGTATCGGTAAGAAATGAGCTGATTTGGTGAGTCGATCAACAATGACCCAAATAGCATCGTGCTTCTTCTTGGTAGGCGGAAGACCGGTAACAAAATCCATGGTGATTTTGTCCCACTTCCACTCTGGAATATCCAACGGTTGAAGGAGACCGCCCGATCGTTGATGTTCAATCTTAACCTGCTGGAAGGTAAGACATTTGGAAACATAGGTGGCTACATCCTGTTTCATACCACTCCACCAAAAGTGCTGTCTGATGTCATGGTACATTTTTGTCGACCCAGGATGTATAGAAAATGGGGAGCTGTGAGCTTCAGCTAACAATGCTTCCCAGAGTTCTTGATTGTCAGGAACACAAAGTCTCGTGCCCTGCCAAACGATACCGTCTGCGTCCATTCTGAATTCTGTCTGCTTCTCCAAGTTCTGAATTATCGCCCAAATTTCTCCATCATCCTTCTGCCCTTCCTTGATCCTAGATAGTAACTCAGGTTCTACTCTAAGATTCGTCCAGTATCCGTGCTGCCCACGTACCATGATTTCGATGTCTAGCCGCTCCAAGTCTCTTATGTTTTGTTCCTTGATTCCAATACCGTTGATCATTCCGGACTTTCTGCTTAGTGCATCTGCTACTACATTAGCCTTCCCGGGATGATACTGTAGGTTAATATCATAATCCTTCAACAGTTCCAACCATCTCCTTTGTCTCATGTTCAATTCTCGCTGTGTGAAGATATACTTCAAGCTCTTGTGATCCGTGAAAATGTCGCATGATTCTCCGTATAAGTAATGCCTCCATATTTTCAATGCGAACACCACTGCAGCAAGTTCCAGGTCATGCGTAGGGTAGTTTTCTTCATAGGGATTAAGCTGCCATGAAGCATACGCGATCATTTTCCCATGTTGCATGAGAACACAGCCCAGTCCCTTCCCCGATGCATCGCTATAGATCTGAAATCCACCTGTACCAGATGGGAGAGTAAGAATAGGTGCACATACTAACTTCTGCTTTAGGTCTTCGAAGCTCTTCTCTCGTTCTTCCGTCCAGACGAATTTCTCTCCTTTTCGCATCAGTTTGGTGAGAGGTAGTGCCAAACGGGAAAAGTTCTCCACAAATCTGCGATAATATCCAGCTAAGCCTAAGAAACTGCGGACTTCTGTCGCTGACGTTGGTCTTGGCCATTTAGTGATAGCCTCAACCTTCGCTGGGTCCATAGTGATCCCTTCTGCTGATACAATGTGACTTAAAAATGCCACCTTGTTTAACCAGAACTCACACTTGGAGAATTTCGCATACAGCTGCTTCTGACGAAGAATATGTAGTACCGTACGGAGATGGTCTTCGTGTTCCTCCGTGGACTTTGAGAAAATCAGGATGTCATCGATGAATACAATGACAAATTTATCAAGGAATTCATGGAAGATTCTGTTCATCAGATCCATGAATACTGCTGGAGCATTAGTCAGGCCGAATGACATGACCACAAACTCATAATGGCCATAGCGGGTACGAAAAGCAGTCTTGGCAATATCCTGCTCTTTAACCCTTAGCTGATGGTAGCCTGACCTTAGATCGATCTTTGAGAAGTGTTTGGCTCCTAGAAGTTGGTCAAACAGATCATCTATACGCGGCAGTGGATATCTATTGCGGATGGTAATCTTATTAAGTTCACGGTAGTCAATGCAAAGTCGCATGCTGCCGTCCTTCTTCTTAACGAACAAGACCGGTGCGCCCCATGGAGATGCGCTTTGTCTAATGAACCCTCGCTCAAGAAGTTCCTGCAATTGGTCCTTCAATTCTTTTAGCTCTATGGGAGCCATACGATACGGAGCCTTAGAGATTGGCTCAGCTCCTGGAACAAGGTCGATGTTGAACTATACTTCTCGTGCATGTGGTATGTCTGGAAGTTCAGCTGGGAAGACGTCTTGAAATTCCGAAACTACTGGTTGATCCTGAATCGATGGGGATTCAGCATCCATGTCGTGAACCGTAGCTAGATATCCCTCACAGCCATGTGACAGTAATGCACGTGCTTGCAAGGTAGATATGACTTGTACAGACCGTCCGGGTATGAACCTGTTATGAATGTACTCTGGTGCATTAATGTCGCCGAATATCACCCGATATGAGTGGCAGTCTATGGTAGCATGGTGCTTGGATAGCCAGTCCATGCCGAGAATCATATCGAATTCAATCATGTCTAGGGGAAGTGCATCTACTGCACGAACTTTATCGTCAAACTCTAGAGGAAGACTCTTGTATACATGAGTTATTAATACAGAGTCCCTCAAAGGCGTGGAAATGGTAAGCCTATTTTCTAATGGCAAGGGAAGTGTCCTGATGTTCTTGGCATAAGTAGTGGAAATAACTGAATGAGTGGCACCCGTGTCGAAAAGAACACATGCATCTTGGCCGTACATATACAAAATTCCAGTAATGGTACCTGTAGATTTGTTTGCCTGATCACGAGATGTCGTGTAGACACGCCCAGTGGTAGGAGGCGGCTTAGTATCAGCATGACCCGAAGTACCCTCCATTTCACCCTTACGGCAATCTCTCATACGATGGCCAGGGAGGCCGCACTTGTAGCACGCGTCGGAATCACGACGACATGGGCCAGGGTGTCTGCGATGGCAAGTACTGCAAAGAGGATGAGTGAATCCTCCAGCAGGAGTCCTTGCTTACTGAGGGCCTATAGATGACAAAATGTGTTAAAATAAAGTATATGCACGAGTATAAGACATATGCGTCATAAGATGTTTACCAGTGTTAGCTGAAGGTTAGGCTGCGAACCCCTGTGGTTCTGGTCCTTCCCGTTACCGTGGTTCCTGGTAGAGGTTAAAATAGTGTCAGCATGAGAGATATAACATGTAATCATAAGAAGATGCGTAAATAGTAGGACCTGCTGTTGTTAGAGTGTCCAGCGTTGTTAGTGTAATTATCATTACCGCTACGCCTTTCCACAACAAAACGGTCGTTAGTGTGACCGTTTCCTTTGGGCTGATGAGGCTGCTGCTGAGTAGCCGGCTGAGACCGGTCCCCAGTTTTCTGCCTAGAAGATACAGTTTAAGAGATGATTATAGAACATATCATGATAGGATGCGGTCTGGTTATCGATAAAACACGAAATGTTTACCTCTTGTCGGGTCTTTCAGCTTCCCCGAACTCATCTCGTTCCTGCAACATTTCTAGCTTCCTTGCTGCGTCGGCCACTTGTGCTACTGTATTGAACGTAGCACATACCAGATTGTTCGCGACCGAGGTGCGAAGTGCCCACCTAAAGTGGTGTGCCTGCTCCTCAGGAGTACCAGCTGCTGCTCCCAGAAAACCAGCTAAGCGAAGAAAGCGCTGCATGAATTCATTGCTATTCTCGCCCGCTCTCTGACGTATCCCATGGTACTCTCGCTTGAGTTTGTCCTGCTCTGCCTTGGGAAAGAACTGCTCCATCACTCTCTCCTTGAATTGGGCCCATGTCAAACCAGCGACCCAATCATCACCTCCTTCTGACTGCGTCAAGGCTAACCACCAATTGAGTACATCGCCTTCAAACCGGTAGCATGCCAATCTCGCCTTGAATGCGGGGTCACATCCCATAGCATTGAAAATCTTCTCAATGTGAGTCAACCAGCTTTCAGCATCGCTGGGGCTATCAGTCTTTTCAAAAGCTCTAGGACGAAGCTTGTTGAATCTTTCCAACCACACTGCTAGTGTCACTGGAGGAGGAGGAGGAGGTGGCTGATTGTGCTGCTGATTGTTGGCAGCCTGAACTTCAGCACGAATGTCATTCCTCAGTTGAGGAAGCAAGGCTTGCATGGCAGCCTGAATTGCAGCATTGAGCTGCTCTTGCTCGCGTGTGAGAACCATCTGACAGTATAACATAAAACATATGATTCACAGTTCAAAACATAAAATATATATTATATATATACATGAAAAAAAAAAAAATAAATAAATTTTGCCAAAAATTTCACGAGAAAAATTTTTTGCAAGAAAATCTTTGTATGAATGCATGATGCAGTTTTATGAAAACTTTTGATGCTCGAGAGTGAACGCCTCTGGTCAGTTCACTCAAAATAAAAGACATATCGAGGGGACGCCTATGGGTCGGTCCCAAATCTAAAAGTTTCGATAAAACACATGCGACTAAATAGGGCCAGTCCTGTACCAACCATTACTTAGTCAAAAACCCTGTAACAATGACATGTATATGTATGCTTAAAAATGATGAATGCATGAAAACAACTGTCAGTTCTAGGAAGACCGTAGTGACTACCCACTAATCACAGGTCATATTTGAGAGCCTACAGGTCGAAACCTTGGCTCTTATACCATAATTGTAACACCCCATTTTGGAAATGGAATCTTACGCATAATCATGGCGTGTCATCAAAGCATACAAGGATAAATGTCTAAGCATTATTTGACCATAAAAGGGAAATACCGGAATCAAACATCGGTAACCCTAAAGTGGAACTCATCACACACAAACATAAATACTGTAAAGGGAAAGGACGAAACAATGTCCATAGTAAACTGTATTAAAGTAAAGGAAATGCATAAAGTAAAGAAAGACAGTAAAGCTTCCAATCCATATGCACGTACGTTTGAGATCTATGAGCGTCCCTGAGTACCTGCCGTTTTAGGAACATGAAAAGGAAAACGGCTGAGCAAGACGCTCAGTGCACGGATGTACAATATAGCATGAAATAGGATAAGCATGTAACATATAACAGCGGAAGACTAAGTTCTGAGTAAACTGGTTAAGTATTAAGAAAACTGGTTTATAGTTTGAAAAGCCTTATGTTTATCTTATGAAAACTATTTTAACATAAATATACCATAGCCCATATAGGTCATGAAAAGGTCACGTGCATGAATACTTAGAGGGGTGACCTCATCATGCTGATTAGAGGGGATGCCTCTAATTAATATACTGGTTTGGGTAGGAGGGATCAACTCCTTGTGAAGGATGCAAGGCACACACCACATTCACCATGATATACTGAATAAAACATGTAACTAGGATGCACCCATACGCCCCACATGATATAATAATATGGCAAAAACTGAAAGGGACGCCACGAGCAATCACTCCGCCGTGGGGAAGTCATAACATTGGTGCCTCCAATGTTATGGTTATGGTACCTCCATAACTAGGTGAAACTGGTCATGCTTGTATATGGCTATAGATTATGCTAATAAAACATAAGCAGTTCAAAACAATAAAACAAATACTGGGGAAAACAGTTGGCTGCATACGGGGAAATCCTAATAAGGAAAGAATGTCCATACTGAAAGGACGGGAATCCGTACCTCAAGTCCAGTGAATGAACGGAAGAAAGACTCCTACTTCTGGATCACTAACGCAATACGTAGCTTGAAAGGGGATGAACAAACACGATTTCTAGCACTTATTTTTAATGTCAAAAATCAACAACACTCTCCTATGGTGTTGTTATGGGTGGCGGCACAAGGAGGAACAAGGAGGAGAAGGAGAAAATCTTTTAGGGTTTTATGTTTACTTTCTTGAAAAGTGAAAATGAAAATAGTTTTTACCCTTTACCCCCCCTTTCATGTAAACTTGATGGGCTTAGCCCATTTCTTGGTTGTTGTGCCGTGGGTATGGGGGCCCCACATGGGGTACCCGTACCTTTTCTCGTGTCCCGATGTTTCGTGTTCGTTCGTGGTTAAACGTGTTCGTGTTTAAAGTGTTACTGTTTATTTTATCATGTAGTTTATCGTAATCTTAACGCTCGTAATTATATTATATGTATTTACGTAATTATTCTAGTTCGTATTTTAAATGGTGACCATGATTTAATTATGTTCACGTGACATATTTATTAACTGTTTATCATGAGTTCGTACGTAATCGATACTTATCCTGTCATACACGTATGCACTTGCTTGATTATTAGCACATGAATGTGATCCATACTAAATAAGGTAAGTTTTAATCTAGGACGTACGATCTTAAGGGCACTATTCATGGTAAAAGCATGCGGGTTTTACAATATGCTTTGTGAATCTAAGTGTTATGCGGAATTTAACACTTAAACAAGAACACACAAGATATAAACAAACTTTCACTTTGATTATCAATGTCGAACTTGCTTACAATGAAAGATGTTTATGAACGAAAACTTATATAAAACTTGATATAGAACATTAACCTAAAGGCCTTCTTTTATAGACTAAGAAGCCTTGTACAATAAGCTACGTATCAACTATTCTAGGTAAAGATAAACATAGAAAATATATTGTCGTTTCTATCCTTACTGGAAGTATTCTAGAATATAATAAACGTGTAGATTATATCTTCCATCAGTGCTTGTCTTCAATGTGTCAACGCTTGACTTTAACTTGTCAACGCTTGAGCTGTCAGCGCTTGCTTTGTTCTTGTCAATGCTTGTTTTTTTCTTGTCAGCGCTCAAGTGATCTGGCCTTAATTTATTCCCAACAATCCTCCCCTAAACTTGATATCCACTCTTATGATCAAGTTTCTGAATAAGCATTAAGAACTTGGAGGAGTCTGACAAATCTTCTCATATTGATAATGAATAAATCTGATCAAATCCTTTGCCACGTCACTTGAATAATCTATCTCCAGCTGAGTGTCCTTCATCTTTTCCAAAACAGCCTTGGATATGAAATACTGAGCATCCACAAGTAGATACTCAGCAAACTTTGTAGAACTCAAATGATATACACCAGCAGCTGAATATAACCTCCATTGAAGACCACTGAATGTGGTCCAAAGTTTTATTCCATTAGCTGAAGTTGGTGCTTCAGCCTCATACTTGGTCTCTAGTAACCTCCAAAGGTCCACCAAGTCTTCTCTATCACAACTTGCAAATAAAGATATGAGAGTGGTAAAAGTGTGTACCTCTTTACCAAATCTGCCAATCTTCGAGAATCCACACTCATCATCATCATAACTCACAATTGGATTCCTGGAATCTAATGGTAACACTTGCACCATATCTGAAGCTTCTAATGGGGAGAGCTTGAGGCTCTTTCTTATAACTGCTTCACTTGGATTAGAGCGTCGGTAAAACTTATGTTAAAATGCATATCACGAAACATTTTCATAAAACGCTCAAATTGTTCATTGTTACGTTCTTGCAATTTTTCCTTGTTTCGTCTCGATGGGTAAGGTAAGGGTGGTGTGGGTTGGGGCATAGGCATCGGCCTTAGAATCTCGGGTTCCACAATTAGTATTGGTTCAACCGTAGGTGTGGTTCGAGCGGTACTTCGTGGGCTTGTAAAATGCTCCTTTTCTACCATCACCTCGAGTTCTTTCTTGATTTCCTTCTCCATGGAAGTACTAGGACGAGAGATTGGTTCTTTGAAAGTTTTACCACTACGAGTAGTAATAATCTTCATTTCTCCCTCCGGGTTTGTAATGGTATCACTAGGAAGACCAACCGAGGAAGAGGGTTTACACATGATAGCTTCAAACATACTAGCCATTCGATCTTCAAATTTAGATTGCCTTTTATCCGCTTTTAACAACTCTTTCTTAATCTCATGTTGACCTTGTTTCATCTTTTGTTGATTTTGTTGAAGACGTTGAACGTTTCCTTCCATTTTATTAGCATGAGTTTTCAATTCATTGGCAAGTTCGTTTTTAAGCTCGTTTTTCAACTCGGATCTTAAGCTAATCATTTCACGTTGCATGTTATCAAACTTAGCATCATTTGCTTTTGCATAATCCAAAAATTATCCTTGAAGATTTTTAGTGTGAGCATTTTGAAAACCTTGTGTAGTATTTTGAAAATCACGGTTTTGATTTTGATTTTGCACTTGCCCATTGTTCCCACTTTGGTAATTACCCTTGTTATGGTTACATTGATTGCCTTGATAACCACCACTTTGATTGTTGTTTCGATAGTTGTTAACATTCTGATTTTGGGGAGCTTGACTTGGGCGGGAACCTTGGCCGTTTTGGTTATAAGTTCTCGTTGCTACGTAAGCACTCGAAGTGTTACCACCGATGGTAATTCACTAGAAAAAATCATGAGCTCCACCACAAGATATACAACTCTTTTCAACCGCTTTAACCGATGCGGAATTCAAATCATCTTGTGCTTTCCAATGCGTCATAAGCGTCGAAAATCTATCGAAAAACCGATTCTCCTCATTTGCTTCATCATGTAAGGCATTCATGTTACGAGACGATGACGATGAACCCATAGTGGTAACACTCGGTGTGTTAGGAGGGTTATAAACCTTAGATCTATTCGCGATAATCATTAAAGCTTCATCAGTCGTTTTGCACAAAAAATTACCACCCGCGGCGGCATTCAAATAATCTCGTTCATGATCATTAAGCCCATTATAAAAAGTATCAATTTGATGCAATTCCGAAAAATCATGGTGAGGACATTCATGTAACATTTCTTTAAATCGTTCCCATGCCATTGAAAATTTTCATTAGAACGTTGTTTAAAACTTGAAATCTCATTTTTCAAATGCGTCGTCTTAGATGGCGGGAAAAATTGGATCACAAACTTAGAGACGAGATCACCCCATGTCAAAATCGAATTTGGTGGTTCTTTCTCGAGCTAAATTTTTACGGGTCCATCTAACGAGTATGGAAACAACATAATCTTAATGGCGTCATGTGGAACATCCTTAAACTTGCTTGTTACGGTGACACGATTGAAATTCTGTATGTGATAATGTGGGTTGTCTTTTTCATGTCCGCGAAACTTTTTTGCTTGTAGCATCGACATTAAACCCGTCTTGATCTCGAAATTCTCCGCAAGGATGGCAGGAATCAGAATAGCTTCTCCAAAACCCTCGGTGAGTGCTTGAAGCAACTCCATCATAGTACGATTAACCATAGTGACTATTGGTTCAACAACGGGTTCGACAATTGGAGGTTCTTCTTAAATCAAAGGATCTTGGTTTCCATCCTTTTGACGACGTTTGCGAGCTCGTTTTGTTTGATTACGAGTAAGCATAAACGTGACGTAGAACGTGGAGGTGAGCAAAGAAGATTCTTTTGGGATTTTAGTTGATTTTCAATTTTTTTAGTATTTTTTATTGTTTTTAATTTTTTTGGATTTTGTGTGTATTTGTAGACAACAATCTACCAAATCTATCTTCGAATCAAACTCTTGATTAAAGGAGACTCAAAGAATGAAAACGATCACGTGGCGTGAACGCCTTCGATTGACTTTAGAACTTTGGTGAAAACCAAATTTTTCAAGAGGGTTTAATCACAAAGACCAAGCAAATATATATGATACGTAATAATACTTTGGGCGGCAAAACCCTCGATTAGCCTTCAAGATCAAATACTCACAAGTGAACGGGGGGAATGAGGTGGCGCGAAGCACTTATGTACCTAACTTCCCATTAACGGCCTTTTATAGCACGTTGCCTATCTGTTCACCTTAAAGTTCGTATTTTTCAAAATCGAGCTAATAGAAAGTATTTATCTATTTTTGCATTTTTCTTTTTGTTTGAGATTCGAATACAATAATTAGGAGATCAAATCCTAATTAAGATTGTGCTTTCACACTTTTGGAGATATGTTTGATTAATTGTGATACATATAGAATATAGTTATAATAATTCACAAAGAAAACGAAAAACTGATAATACGTGTTAATAGATTTCTATTTAAAACAAATACTATTTATGGTTAGATATTAAAAACAAAATGGTCTAAATTAATCATGACACACCTCCCCGGTAGCGGTGCCAAAATGATTGTAGGTAAATTACGTCTCTTGCTTTAGGAAAAACAAAAACGTAAAAGAGCGGTAAGTATTAAACAAATGATTTAGGGAAATCAAATGCTAATGACCCAAAGTTCGTTTTCCCAAGGAGGTTTATTGTGTGTGAATAACTTGTAATGATTTTGGATTAATATTTGAGAAAGAAAAGATGAGAAAAGAGAACGACGGATACAATAAAATTAAACTACGACGACGAAACGTAAAACCGTAAAAATAGACAAAATAAATTTTTAATCTAAAAATTCCCAAAAAAATACCAAAAATAACTAAAAATCCTATTAGGGTTTACAAATGATCAAAACTTTTTCAAACCTTCTATTTAATTAAATATTAATTTTTTAATGCTAATTAAAACCCTAAAAATCAAATTAATTAATAAAAAGCCCAAATAAAGATTTTTCAATTTGTAAAACTCTAAAATGACTTAATTAAACTAAAAAATATTTTTGCAAAATTTAAAACTAATTAAAACTATTTAAAATGATTAAAATCTAAAATTAAATATTAAAATAATATTAAAAATTCAAAACTTATAAAAACTCTAAAAACATGCAAACTAGTTTATTATAACCTAAATAATCAGAAAATGAAAGTGAAATTACTAAAATACCCCTATTGGGCCCCCAAATGGGATAAAAACAAAAACAGTCCAAAATCAATGGGCTTTTCAGCCCAATAAACAAAAGTGTTCAATAAGCTCCCAAAAAGTACAGTATAAGTCAAAGTTTAATTCTAAACACAAAACTCTAAAGGCCCAAAAGCTGATTCTTAGCTTATCATAGCTTAAATAGCCAAAAGCTTATTCTTATTGGGCCAATAAGCCCAATAAGCTATAAGCTTATGCCATAAGCTCTTCTTATACACACAACCTTCTATTGATATTCAAAAACCCTTTTTCAAAAAGAAATTTTGAAAAAGCTCAAGTAATAAGCTAGAATCTTGAAAAGAATTTTTTCACTAAAAGACAAAATAGTCGGGTTTGAATTCTAGAGGGTTTCAAAAGTTGATTATTTTTGTAAAACCTCACAAATAGCTTAACTAAGAATAATCAAAAAGAAAAATTACAAAAAGCCAAGTAGAATAAGCTATAGGAGCAAATAAGCTGGCTAAAAAAGCAAAATAAGCTAGTTTCCTAGCAAAAGCTTAACCAAATGACCTGAAATCTTTAAGAAGTGATAATAAGCTAATAAAAATGACACCTATAAAAAAATTAAGTTGTTGCATGCACCAATAAGGAGAACTGAAAAATAACCCAAATATAGCTTATTTGACCAAAAGTTAAAGTGTTCCAAACTTAACCAAATTGCCAGGACTTGTTTATGAGCTTGTTTTGAGCAACTTTTGTGAAGGAATCAAGGCTGAATCCCTTTGAATCAAGAGGCCAGTTAGCCAAATGATGTTTAGTTTTGGACAAATATGGCCAATAAGCGAGTTATCTTATAAGCACTCAAAAAAGGAATCCAAATAGCCAAATAAGTTCACAAGTAGAACAATAACAAATGTCAAGCAACTAGAAAGCAGGGCAAGCACTAGGTAACAAGATGCAAAGCAAAATTGAGGTGGTCACTTTGCTGATGCAAATGACCACTTCAGCCACTTTCAATAAGCCCTAGCTCACTCAATAAGCCACCAAAATCAAAAAGCAGATATAGCACGGATAGCTTATCACAAAAACTCTTCCCAAACCAAAAATCAGACTCTAAATCCAAACAACAAAGATTTAATCCTTGCTGATGCGTTTGACCAATTTCAAACCTCTTTTAATAGATTTTTCCAAAACTTACAAAACCTTTTCCATACCTTATGAAAATTAACCAATGACCAAAACAGGTGACAAATAGCTTGTTTAGTGTAGAAACACCCCAAGAACCAAGGGCACAAGGCCACAAGTCCTTTTGATCCCAAAATCCAAACAGACTTGTTTTAGCCCCTTTTCAAACAAACTTTTGATTTTTACAAATAACCTACTGATTTTATCCTTCTAATATCTCAACTAGGTGACAACTAACAGGTCTAAGCAATAAAACTCAAAGCACAAACACAAGAACAAAGAATCACATAGAAAAATGCATAACAGATTCAAACCAAATATTTTTAGGGGAAAACTTAAAGAACTCAATACCTATCCTCCACAACTTCCTAGGAGGATCAGCAATGCTCCTTAGATTACTCTCAACAGCTAGAGAGTGGCCAAGGTTCTTGTACAAAGAAGGAGGTCTTGTTGATGGTTCAAAGAAAAACCAAGACCTTTGTATCAATGGATCTTCAACACAAAGCAGCAAACAGCCTATCCAAGGGCTTAAATCCCTTCACAAGCTTGGTGTTAACAAGCTTGCAAGAGGTTTAGGCTTATGGTTAGGGGTTAGTACAATCAAAATATCAAAACAGAACCAAGGATTTCAAACTTTTTCAAACTTGAAAACTTGTTCAAAACAAAACGTGCTTCAATCCAAAGATCAAAGCAGGTTTAAATCATAAAATAGAACTCAGCTTCACTCTTAAACAACACCAACTTTCAAAAACATAAAAACGAATTACAATTTTTTCAAAATTCTAAACTTTTATAAATTTTAAAAAGGAATTAAAATGTTTAAGAGAAAAACTGGAACAAGGGACTCTCACATGTTGAGGTCTCCTTATATAGACTACATATGATGATTCTAGAATGTTGAAATACATGAAACCCTAGCTAATGAATTCTCATAAATGCCCTTGAGTGATTGGATGCGTGTTGAGTTGTTGAGCTATCCAAATCCATCCTATACGTTCATTTATCCTTTGTGACCAAGTAATGAGTGTGGGCTGTTGATTTGGCCACGTGGCATTCCTTGGTGAGGAAGTTGTTCATTTGTTGACTGAGGTGAGAATGAGGTGGGGTCCATGGTGAAGTGGTGATTTATGTGAGGTGTGGTATGTATTCGTGTGATGGTGAATTACTTTTTGGTAAAGGTAATTTGGAATAACCCTTTGTTTGGTGAAAGTAAAATCTGGGTTCATACGTGTGAACAGTGGTAGTGTTGATCCGAAAAACTTGGGAGTTAATTGTTTGGCGCGTGTTATGAAGTTTGATTGTTTGGGTGTACAAGTTTGGTCCTTGGTCTTTGGAAAAGATTGTATAACAAGTATTTCAGCACATTTAAACGACTTTATTTGTTAATAAACTTTTCCTTATCACATGTTTGCCCCAAAACTTTGTAATAAGGATAACAAGGACTTGTTTTGCCATTTTTAGATATTTGAAGGACTGATCTTGGACATTCTTGATCTTTGAAGGTCTTCATTGTATGTTTGACATATTGGAGGACCATTGTTGACATTTCTTTAATCTTGAGGGACTAAACTTGCCAAATCTTCAAAGATGAGAGACCTTTTTGTAATTTTGACAAACTTAAGGGACCAAACTTGTAATTATCAATATACAAGGGTATTAAGTGTCATTTCTTCTTTGATGAGGGATCATTCCTGAACATCTTCAATACTTCAAGGTCTTTTCTTTAAGAAATCATAACTTGGGTCCGGTTCATTGTGCGTCTTCTTTCTCGTGTGCATTTTCCTTGTTTCTTGTGATCTTTTGTCTTTTTCAGGATATCCATACCTAAAATACACAAGTAAACAAACAAAAGCATATATATGGTATTTTAATGACATTTTATGCATTTAAAGCTCAAAAAGAACGATGAGATCATGTATAAATACCATCTCATCATTCACATTCTCCGTACAATGGTATTATTGGAAGACCATGTATCCTAGCCATACGGGCAGTCCCGTCCACGGCACACGGCGTGATTAAGTTTCCGGTCGAAGGGTGAATTGTCACTATTTACAATTTAATCGTGCCGGAATCCGAGTGTCACGCCGTGACAACACCAATCTAGCCAGCTCCCATAAAGGAAGGATCAGTAACCCCCAATTGGAAGGTGGTAATCCACCCTGACTACCCAGAGCTAGAGGTAGCTATCGAGGGAACGCTACCTGAAAAAGGGAAGAAGGATATGTGCTTTCTCCTAAAAGCAAACCTCGACATATTCGCATCGGAGCTAAAGCATTTGACGGGCGTACCGCGTTGGATAGCAGAACATAAGCTTCAAATCTGCCCTGGATATCCCCTGTTAAACAAAAGAAGCGCGGTTAAGCACCAGAACGCAGCCAGGTAATACTGGACGAGGTGCGGAAGCTAGTGGACGCAAGAATTATGCGCGAGGTCTATTACCATGAGTGGCTCTTTAATTCGGTCATGGTCAAGAAGCATGACGGAAGCTGGCGCATGTGTGTGGACTTCACAGACTTAAACAAAGCTTACCCACAAGATTGCTATCCACTACTAGAAATCGATTGGAAGGTGGAATCCTTATGCGGGTACCCTTTTAAATGTTTCTTGGATGCATATAAAGGATACCATTAGATCCAGATGGCGGAGGAAGACGAGGAGAAAACGGCGTTCCATGCCAGTCAGGGCGTATATTGTTACACTAAAATGTCGTCCAGACTCAAGAACGCTGGTGCAACATATCAACGACTTGTGGATAAAGCCTTCGACTCACAGATAGTCCGTAACCTTGAAGTCTACGTGGACGACTTGGTTATCATGAGCCATCCGGAGAACGAAGTCCTCCGCGATGTCCAAGAGACATTCGACACATTGAGAAAAATCAACATGAAATTGAATCCCAAAAAATGCACGTTTGGAGCAACCGAAAGAATGTTCCTTGGGTATATGATTAATCCAAACGGCATCAAGTCTTGTCCGGAGAAGACGGATGCCGTGATATAGCTTCCATCCCCTCGGACACTCAAAGAGGTGGAGTCACTTAATGGAAAGCTGGCTGGTCTCAATAGGTTCTTATCAAAGTCCGTAGAAAAGTCACTTCTTTTATTCAAAACACTCAAGAAGTGCTTAAAGAAAGGAGATTTTCGCTGGACAAAAGAAGCGAAGGAAGCATTTGGGCAGCTCAAGCAACATCTCGCGGCTCTTCCCATGCTAGTCGCCCCGCGACCTAAGGAGGAACTAATCATGTACTTATCCGCTACATATGGAGCAATAAGCGCAGTTCTCATGACTGATCAGGAATCAATCCAGACTCCGGTCTACTTCGTAAGCAGGACACTGCAAGGGCCAGAGTTGAATTATTCACCAATGGAGAAACTGGTCTTATCGTTGGTTTATGCCACAAAACGGTAGCGCCGGTACTTCCAGGCGCACCCAATAGTGGTGGTCACGAACCAACCAATAAAGCAGGTGATCTCCAAACCAGAAGTGGTAGGAAGATTACAGAAGTGGAGCGTCCTGCTGGGGGAATACAACATCTCCTATAGACCAAGGACAACCATCAAAGGCCAAATTTTGGCAGATTTCATAATTGAGAAGCCCGAGGAGGACGAGCCAAGGGTGCAAAAGGAAGAGATCCCATCGGAACCATGGGTTATATTCACTGATGGATCTTCTTGCACGGACGGATCGGGAGCTGGCCTCATATTCAAAAATTCGAAAGGCATGGAATTCACCTACGCCTTGCGTTTTGAGTTCACAGCCACGAATATTGAGGCATAATATGAAGCATTTATTGCGGGTTTAAAAATCGCCGCTAAGATGGGAGTCTGCAATCTTGAAGCCTACATGGACTAACGGCTTGTTGTGAATCACATCCTAGGGGGTAGGAAGCCAAGGAGGAGAACATGGTCCAATATCTGGAGAAAGTCAAGTCATTTATCTCTAGTTTGGGTAAGTTCTCTATCAAGCAGTTGCCAAGAGGCGAGAAAAAAAGGCGGATGCTCTTAGCAAGATCGCGTCTACAAGTTTTGCCCATCAATCCAAACAAGTGTTAGTTTAAATACTTAAGGAGAAATCCATTACAGGAGGAAAGGTAGCGACCATAATTGATGAAGAGGGGCCTACATGGATGACCCCGATCATAAACTGTCTTATGGATGAAACCCTTCCCGACGAAGAAACAGAGGCACTACGCGTCAAAAAGAAGTCACAACTCTTCGAACTATGAGATGGTTTCCAATACAAGCGATCCATCCTACAGCCGTGGTAACGATGTGTCGGACCACGCTAAGCCAATTATGTGATTAGTGAGATTCATGAAGGATCGTGCGGCATGCACGCTGGCCCCAGATCAGTGGTAGCATAGGCTCTATGCACAAGATACTATTGGCCAACTATGCATCGAGACGCATGAGATATGATTCTTAAATGCAATGATTGCCAAGTGCACAGGCCTGTACCGCGACATCCACAACAATAGCTAACACCCATCACATCCCCATGGCCATTCTACAAGTGGGGAATTGACATAGCAGGTCCTTTTCCTGTTGCTGCCGGAGGCGTTAAGTTCTTGATCGTGGCTATGGACTACTTCACTCGCTAGATAGAAGCTAAGGCGGTCGTAACGATCACGGGAAAACAGGTAAAAAGTTTTGTTTATGAAAATATTGTATGTCGTTTTGGTTTACCAGGGGAGATCATCTCGGATAACGGGAAGCAGTTTGCGGACAATCCGTTCAAGGATTAGTGCCCGGCGTTGAACATCAAACAGCGCTTCGCATAAGCTAAACACCCACAGACTAATGGTCTAGTGGAGCGGGCGAATAGAAGCCTAGGTGAAGGAATTAAAGGCGCGCTTAGATGAAAGAAGCGCCAAATGGGTGGACGAACTGCCACATGTCCTATGGGCACATAGGACAATGATCAAAACAGACAATGGGGTCGCTCCATTCACGCTGGCCTATGGAACCGAGGTTGTTATCCTAGCAGAATTTGGGATGCCAACAATCCACACGGCGGAAGTTAACGCCGTCACAAACGATGGGCAACTCCGGGTCAATTTAGACTTGTTAGAGGAGAAAAGGGAGATAGCAGCTATCAATGAGGCTAAATCTAAGGCATGTATGAAAGCTTATTATGATTCTAAAGTCAAGGGTATTTCCTTTCGACCGGGGGATTTTGTCTATCGTGCTATTGAGGCAAGTCGCGCGGAGAACACGGGGAAACTTGGTCCAAAGTGGGAAGGGCCGTATGAGGTCACGGAAGCTTTGGGGCTAGGCGCGTACAAGTTGCGTGATATGGATGGCCGTGACTTAGACCGTACATGGAATATTTGAAACCTTAAAAGATGCTACCTCGGAGAGGCTACGACCTCCGCATAGACACTTCGCTATAGCCAGCTTCAATAAAGATCCATGTACTTTTTGCTTTCATGTTTTCTAGGTTCTATTTGTCTTAGGATTTTAATTCTGTCAAAAAATCATAACCGTTATAATAAAATGCCGTGGTGCCTAGCTATGGCCGTAAGAAGTGGGGGGCACAACACTTCAACACAATCTATGGCCAGCTCGCTTAGTTTGTGCTCCACCTTGCCCAGGGCCTCGACCATTTGCCCCTCTATTTCAGCCCGCTCCTTTCTGAACTCTTCCTTCAACGCCTCTTCACCCTTGACCAACATCCGCGCCTTTTCTAGCTCCTCTACGAGGGAGGATGCTTGGTCAGCTGCGGTCTTTGTCGCAACCTCGGTTGTGGC
The DNA here is from genome assembly GCA_025667525.1 of Glebionis coronaria. NCBI lineage: Eukaryota > Viridiplantae > Streptophyta > Magnoliopsida > Asterales > Asteraceae > Glebionis > Glebionis coronaria. The sequence goes on along the minus strand of CM046881.1, from coordinate 324,018,078 downwards.
TACCTACGAAAGAGATTAAGGTTACTATGGGATGAGAAGACAAGAGTGGTGTTACACACAAAATTAACATAACTATATACGGATACGTACCTTGCCGTTTAACGCCTCGAGAAGAGATTCCAACTCAACAATAAGCTCGTCACGGGTATTGGCGTGGCTTGTTTGTTCTTTTATTGTGGCCTCAGCCACGACCAAATCCGCCTGCATATAAGCAATGGTATGCTCATGCTTCTCCAAAAGCTCCTCCCTACGAGCCATCCTCCTATCGGCACGACGTACATACGCCAAGGACTCCTCAAACCAGCACCGTAGGGCCGCACCAAGTGTCACCTGGTGTGCTGTTGCTACATTAAACTGCTCCAGGGAGGACCAAGTGGCTGAGTTCATCTAGATCTTGCGCTAGGGTGGGAGGAGTCAAGTGGTCCACAAATTCCTTGCACTCCGACTCTGCCTCTAGCCTTGTCAGCTTGGACAAATTCCAGGTCAGGCGAAGGCAGGAGTCCGGGCCTTCGGGCTAGGGCTCTTCTACATGGGTGGGAGGAGGAGAGGGTGGAATAACGGGTATCATAGGGGAGGGTTCCCAATCAACTTCCCCCTCCTGCGCCACGGTCGTAAGATCCGCCCTGTTATTTAGCCAACACTTATAAGTTTTTTGGAATTTTCATACACAACAAATGTAATGCAATATAAAGGGATACTTACGTCGTAGTTATTATCGGTTTTGTGATGGTGGGAGCTCGCCTGCCACACATTGGTATCTACCTGCTCCCCTGTTCCGGCAAGATGGGGCATGGGGTTGTCTTGTGGCAGGTTGGTGCTGCTCCCTTCTTGGTATTGGGGGTGATCTTCCCTTAGCCTCTTGTGGGGCACGTTGAAGGCCCCCGCCTCCATCTATACTTATTTAACAACCCTCCTTGAGGAATTGTGCATCCTAGAAGTGGGTTTTGGCTACCTGGAGGTCCCGGTCTCCTGCGCTACTTCCTCTTCATAGTCATCACCAGACATTCGGTTGATGGACGGATCAGTTGGCTGCTTTGTGTTTTCACCCTGTTTTCCCCTTGGATGGAGGTGGCGTTCTCTAACAGCAGCTCACCACCATCTTCATTGGTGAAGTCCAACGTCGACTTATCTATCACTGGTCCCTGTTCACCAGACTGCGGCTTAGGTGTTTCTTCAAGAGGGATGGTCATACCAACATTCGCGACAAGTAGAGGGGGCTCGCCCTCACGTAGTGGTCGGGATCCCTCCGCGACCTTGCTCGGGTCTCCCTGGTGTAGTAGCCCAAATATCTTCATCTCCGCGGACATGCGCATACATATACGTTAGTGTGATTAAAAGCATTGTTGTCACATTTATATGAACATACATATATGAGGAAACACCTACCCTGTGTACGCTCAGTTAGAAAGCACGGATATCTGTCCTCCCTACCAAAGTAGTTACGGTTGATTCCTACTAAGTATAAGAAATGCTCCGGGAGGTTCCTATGAAAGTCAGTGCGATGGGTGTCTAATGTTTTTACGTCCTGGCTGCGATACTCATTAGTGGGGGTGGATAGTCGTGTCGCACCTTGGATTTAAGAACAAAAGTTGTGTGGAACACTTTGGCATCCACGAAGAATTAATGGTCAAACCACTTCTTGAGGGAGTCTAGATGTTTCCAATAACACATAGGGGCGGTCGCTGATCGTTTCTTAAACGACAACCACCCATTGACCATGTTAGGGACGTAAAAGACCCTAAATAAACTAACGGGGGGGGGGGGGGGGGTTACCTTACAAGTGTGGCATGTGATATCAAACTGGTTAATCTTACATGCTCCTATACAGTGGAGTTGGGATAGATGAAAATCATAATATGTAAGGATATCTAAAACGAACTTAGACATAGGAATACAGTAGTTCGCCGAGTCAAATAGACGCGTATAAACGCCTATTTTCCCAGCGGGAGCGTCCGTGATCGCTTCACCATCACCCGAATAGGTGGGGCGTACGCTCTCAGGAATATAATAATCGGAAATAAATTCCATATATTTATCCGCATCAATCACATTGAGTACAGTCGTGATGGTAGGATTGTCCTTCACCATAATTTATGAAAATGAGGAGAAGGGCGCGGTGATCTAACCTGGTACGATGGATTTTCGTTGAAAATAAGTGAAGGAATGAAGGAGTGAAAGCAAGTATAGCAATGGTGGAAGAAGTTGTTTAACTGTGTGTGTACACAGTTACACACACAAGCCTTTTATAGGGTTTCCTCGATTTACGAGGTGTCCTGGATGATTGCCACGTGTAATCCACTACGCCCATCTAACGGATGGGGTTCCTGACACAATTGAAACGTCAGAGGGACCCACGGGTCACCTCTTGGAGCAGTTTTGCGTAGCTCGAGGGTAGGTGATATGAGCTAAAACTCATATCAATTTATCAACAAATAACCCTAAAACATGAAGCAAATTACCAATTTATCTTGTAAAAACAGTGTTATGTGGTATGTTTGTGTTTGTGTACACTTGTGTAGGTAAAAGGATGCATTTTCAAGCAAACAAGGAATAATCAAGCTTAGTTTGATGAAAAAGACAAAGAAGGATCAAAAGTGACAAGACTTTGAAAGTGCAAGGACCTATCTTGACAATCTACCAAAGATGAAGGACCAAAGTGTAAATATATAAAAGTCAAGATCATAGTCAAATTTGGTCAACTCTTAAGTCAACTCAGTCAAAGGACCAATTTTGTTCAAGAATGAAGTTTGAAGGACCAAATATGCCAAAGAAATTAAGTGAATAGCTCAAATTTATAATCTGCCAAAGTCAAGGGATCAATTCTGCCATTTTTGGAAAGTTAATACAAGTGTGATCCGTGTTTTAAACTTTGGGCCAATGAGAAGCCAAGGAAGAGTGGTCCTGGATTGCCACATCATGGCATTTAATACCCACTAGCGCCGCCAGTCTTAAATGAGCGAATCATAACAGTGCAATCCGTGTGCTACCTCCACAGCCAATGAAGACTTGACACGTGGCATTTTCAAACAAACAAAATTTCCAGGATCGATTTGGAGCTAGAGGCAATTTCATGGAATGATATAAACATCAAACTTGCTCAAAATCACAAGACGAGTCCATTGGTCATAACCAATTAACCTGAAATCAACTCCACAAAGAATCCCAAATTTGAGTTCATACCTGCAAAATCAATTAAGCAGATTTATGACACGTGGAAGTCAGTGATTGGCTCCAACACGTCACCAACCCCAACTGCTCTTCCTCTGTAGTCTATAAATAGCCTGATTAGTCCTCATTTCTAGTAGTAGTTAAAAAGTGTGAAAACACACACACTTTTAGATTTCTTTCACCATTTCTAGTTTTTAGCTTAACAACTCAAGAGTTTGACACACTCTTGAGTTAGTTAGTTAGTTTGTAACCACTTAACAGCTTTGTAACCACTTTTCCATTAATAAAATTCAAATTCTTACTTTCCCGCCAAATCTCCTTACCTTCTTTACTGTTCATCTCCTACTACCATTGTTACTCTTGTTGCTGTTTTGAGTTTGTTATGATCATACCTTGATCATAACTGACTTTGTGTGAAGATTGAAGCTGTTTGTTGATTTCAGTCCAAGTTCATAGCAGATTTGATGATTTCAAGGCATTTTAGCCTTGTTGATGATGAGTAGCTGTTTGACTGATTGTATATAGTTGAATCTAGTGCTAAGGTGGTGGTTAGCACTAGACTAGAGAGTTCAGCACTCCTCTACTGCTCAAAGGTTACTACGATAGGTGCAAACGCCTCTTGTTTTGGTTCCACTCAATTGTCAAAATGCATGCTTCATTCCTAGCTAAGATCTTTGTTGACTGCATGATAAAACTTGTTTAGTCTGCTCTTGAATTGATTCTAGTCAGTTTGTAGCTTAAGTGTAGCTAAATCTGCTTTTTGATTTGAAACTTGTCCTAGTTGTTAGCTTAATTCAGTCACTATAGCTTTGCTGTTCTATTTGAGTCCTAGTAGCTTTCAAGTACTTGCAATTAGCTTTCATACATCTCATTTTGGTCACTAAACTTAGTTTGATAAGGTTTTCATTTAGTTTAAACTTGTACTCAAAAAGTCTTCACAAAATTCCAAAAAGATCAGCTTAAGTAGTGTTTGGCATTAGCTATTGTTTGATAATCAAGTGTAAGAAATTGCTTAATTTTACTTGAATTTCAGTTACAAAGTCATTACTAAAGGTTTTGATTCATTTTCAAGTCAATTGTTAAGTCAAAAAGGCAAATGGCATTGTAAAAAGTTTGGGTCAATTTCATTCAGTTTTGTTCAGAAAAGTTGTCACTTTCATTTGCTTAGCATTTACTTGTTTCTTGATGAAATTCCATCAAACCAGTTCTCAAATCTAGGTCATAATATGAAGTTTCATTGTCCATAAGCATTTTGTACAGTATTCAGTAAGCAAGTGGTAATAAGCAAAAATCTGAACCTTTAAGCAAATGAATGTTTCTGTAACTTGTAAACTGATTTTTCATATCTCTCAATCCTATTCATAAACTAGTCAATTTTCGTTTACAAAATCACTTAGTAAGTGCTGGTGGTTGATTTTTGAGATTTTGAGCTTTTTGAAAAAAGGTTGGTCAACGCTGGTCAACATAAGCCCAATTTCAGCATATTTCAAATTCCAAGCTTATTACTGAATGATTTTTAACAAGACTTGATTTCCCGTTCATATTTTGAGCTCATTAATCAGCTTCATTACAAAAATCCAGTTATGCATGACTAGATTTATTTAGAGCTTATTTTGTGCTTATTGGAAAGTGCTTATCAGCTTTTTAGTCAATTTCATCAAATTTCCTTTTACATGTCTAGCTTATTTTTGATTTTAAGCAATTTGCAAGTGGTTTGAACAATTTTGGTTGAGTAATAAGCTCAAACGAGCTTATTTGTTTTTGAAACCCGTTTTTGCTTATAACTCTTCAATAATTGCATTTCAGTCCTTCTTGTATTAAACTTCTTTAAAACTTGGCTAAACTTACTAGTTTTTAGGGTTTTCATTAATCAGGTCCCTTAACTTTCATACTTTGTTAAAATTCAGTTAAGTAGTTTGGAATTTGTTAAGAATTGGTTAGTTGTTTGCATAGTTTTCAATTTTAGTCCTCATAGTTAACTGATTTTACACTTTCAGTCCCTTGTACTTGTTAGTTTTACATTTTGAGCATTTACCTTTCATAGAATTTACATTTTTAGTCCTTATAGTTGTAAAATTTACATTTTGAATTTTACTTGAATTAATACTTGGTATTTGCACGATGTTTTACATATAAGTAGACAATACTTTTCAGTTTTGCAAGGCATTGTTTGAATTAGCAAATAGAATATCCAAAAAATACTAACAACCAAAAACAGTTAAAAACCCGATATTGTTAGGACTTTCAATTAGACAAGAACTGAGAAAAACGAACTTCATTATACACAATTTCAAATGGCGCCGCTTCCGGTTCTTTGACTTTACGAGAGACTATCGATTGACGGTTTTCATTGGCTTTTGGGATCCGTTCACCTTGTGAACGTTATTTTTACGTATCATAAATAAAAAAACAAATAAAAAATCAAAAATATAAAAATATATAAAAACTAAAAAATTAACAAAACAATTCTTTTCCTAAAGAATTGACCAAACAAATTAAAAAATCCAAAAAGCAATCTTTTTCCTAAGATATTGCACCCAAAATATATATTATTGGATACTCTCGGTTTTTATGTACATATAGTATTTTCTCTTAAAAACTCATAAATACAAAAATATTTTCCATATATTATTATAAGTAAATACGTATACGTATAAGAACAACCAATCTACATATTCTCCATAAGTATTGCCGAGGCAATACACCGTGTTGAGGGGCGTTCCGGTCCTTGACACGTGTATCGATCAAACAAAATAAAGCAAGAATAGATAAATACTCTCAATAAGCAACAATTCGAAGAATACGAACATTTGAGTGAATAGAAAGGCGATGTGCTATAAAATGTCATCTAAGGGTCAATAGGTACTTAAGTGCTTCGCGCCACCTAACCCCCCGTTCACTTGTGAGTATTCTAAGAAGGAAGGCTTCATTGGGGGTCTTGCACCCAAGTAGTACATACATATATTGTTATTTTCTTATGGATATTTAATATTGAAACTCGAAGAGGATAATCCTTTTCTCTTCAAAGTCACACGAGAGTTTCTCTCTCATTCCTCGTATTGAGTTGCATGCTCACTCGTGGGCGTGCACAAATACCGATTGGTGTACAACATCTTCCTCCGAAAAGGAAGAAAAAGAGAAAGAGTAAGACCACCACCGTTGTTAGAAATACGTTTTACGTAATAAGAAGGATCGGTCACTCCAACGATAGTCCATGTAATAGCTCGTAGTTTAGTCACTTTTCTTTATTTAACAAACAAACCAAAGCCTAGCCTACAACATGTGTAGGCCGGCCCAAATGTAAGCCCAAGCCCATGTCAAGGGCTTGGGTATATAAACCCTCTCCTTAGATGGAGAGGGTGTGTGTTCCTCATTTTTACACATAGTAGAAAAGTGTTTTCCTTTCACTTTCTCTCTCTAAGTGTGTGTGTTCTCACCATCTCTCTATCTCTTTCTCTCTCTAAAAACATAAGCAAGATTTACAATCCTACAAATGGTATCAAGAGCCATGGGATGATTGTATTGTTCATGTGTTTGTGTTCTTGATTCATACGCCATTTTTGATCCATTTTCACACGTCCAAAATTTTTTTTGTGTTTTTGATGGTTTTTTCTTGATACAAATCTTCTACATAGTTGTGGTAGGGATTTGGTATAGTTACTTTGGCTAAAAACACAAAATTTTTGGGTGTTTTGATCATTTTTTGGCTTAAAATCACGAATTGGTTGAGTTTTGTCCGAGAAAAGTGGGAATTATTCCGATTAGGTCATCGGAAAAGGGTTTATAGGACATTCCGATCAGTGTAATCGGAATAGGGTTTAGGTATTCCGATTAGGTACATTCCGATTGGTATTCAGATTTGGCATTCCGATCAAGGTATTCCGATTTGGTTTATTCCGATAAGACATTCCGATTAGGTATTCCAATTTGGTATTCCGATCAAGGTATTCCGATAAGACATTCCTATCGAAGTATTCCAATAACTCATTCTGATCATCATTCCGATCACTATTCCGATCACTATTCCGATAATCACAAATTTTTCCATAAACATTGTTTCTCGACTTCAACTCACAACAACAAACACATTTACTTTCTTTCATTGATCGATCAACGTTTGTAAATCTTAACTTATTGAAATGGAGTACACATCTCATACGGATAAGTCCATCCTCTCGGGTACGAATAATCGTCCACCAATGTTGGTGAAGACTATGTATGAGGAATGGGCTTCCCGAATGGAACTTTATATGTTGAATAAGGAGAATGGACATCTAATTTGGGCATCGGTGCTCAATGGACCATTAGATTATGGTACAGTGACGGAAGGTACGACTAATCGTCCTCGCACAACGGGTGAGTTGACTGGAGATATGAAGATTCAAGATAAATGTTATAAGTATACTACAAACATCATTCTCCAAGCCCATCCTCCAGATGTCTACAAACTCGTCAGCAAACATAAAGTTGCCAAAGAGTTATGGGATAGAATTCGTGTTCTAATGCAAGGCACCTCGTTAACTAAACAAGAACGAGAGTGTAAGCTTTATGATACTTTTGATAAGTTTGCCTATGTGCCAGGGGAGACACTCAATGATTACTATATGAGATTTACCCTATTGTTGAATGAGCTTAATATCTATGGCATGGCAATCCCTACCTTTCAGTTGAACACCAAGTATTTGAACACTCTTCCTCCAGAATGGAAAAAATACGTGACGGATGTTAAATTGGCTAAGGACTTGCATAACACCAATGTGGATCAACTTCAAGCTTTTCTTCAACAACACGAATGCCATGTGATCGAGGCTCGGTTGTCTACACCTCAAGTTCATGATCCACTTGCAATGTATGCTTCTCAACAAAACATGGCTTATACTTATCAACAACCATCATATTTGCAGCAGCCACCACCACACATCTATCAGCAACCATCTTATCAACCACCAATGATGCCACAGCAAGAATATCAACAAAGTGTTCATAAACAATCTTTTCAACAGCAACCACCATATCAAACATCACCATCACAAGCCAACACTTCTCCATTGGGCTATACTCCTCAGCAAGGATATTTTCCAATAGAAGCACAACCAGCACAAGATTTCTACTCTAATGAACTTCCACCAATCCAAGCACCGGTCTTTACTCCAAATGATACGCCAACTGATGTTCTAAACCATCTCACAGCCTATTTGTCAAAACTTGTTGCAACTAGAGGATTTCCACCAACAAACAATCAGCTCCGCACCTCTTCAAATCCTCGACAACAAACTACTGTTCAAGATGGTCAAGTAACAGTGCAACCTATTCAGGGAAGGCAAAATTCATATGGACCTCCTACAAGGACTGTGAACAATCAAGCTGTGAATTCTCAAGCTAGTGGAAATGGAAGTCCCATTGGTCCTAAAAAGGTTGTGACTTGCTACAATTGCCGAGGACAAGGTCATATGGCTAGGGAATGCACTCAGTCAAAAAGGAGAAGGGATGATGCATGGTTTCGTGAGAAGATATATTTGGTTGATGCTCAGTCTAAGGGGAAGATTTTGGATTCAGAGGAGTTAGCATTTCTTGCAGACCCAGGGGCAGCAGATACTGAAGGCATTGTAGTTGTTTCCACTTCTAATGCAGCTTATCAAACGGATGATCTTGATGCATACGATTCGGATTGTGATGACATTCACTCTGCCCAAGCTGCTCTCGTTGCTAATCTCTCTCACTACGGTTCTGATGTCATCAGTGAGGTACCAACCACATCTAATAATATTGATGATAACCAACATCAAGTTGGGCATGAAAATGACAACCTCGAACAGCATTCGGGAACTAGTAACTCAAATAAAGTGGTACCCAATCCAACACATTTGAGTGAACCTCAACCAAATGCTACGACGGGTATGAAATCTTATGCTCAACATGAGTTGGTCATGGTGCCTAAACATATTATTGATCAAATGCATATCACCCTCAGACAATCCGTAGATACCAATTCCACCCTAACAGCTGAGCTTGCGTTGCATAAAGAAAAGGTTAAAGCTTTTGAAATGGTCCCTCAAGAAGAGAAAATAACATGTTCTAAATTTGACCAATTTCGTTTTGAAAAGATTGAACACTTGAAAGAAATAGAATCATTAAAAGCTAATCTTTCTAATGAATTAAAAGAAAAGGAGTCGGTTGTCAATGATTTTCAGAAACTTAAAATGGATTTCGAAACTCTCGAGTCTAAAAAGGTTGAATCAGAAATTAATGCTACCAAACTTCTTAGATTCAAAGAATAACAGCTTTTAAAACAATACGCTTCCACAGAAAAGGTTCATCTTTTAACTAAATCATTTAAAGAACTCGAACTGAAACGTCTTCAAGATTTACCACCTAATCCCGGTTATGCAAAACAAGCTCAGGAATATATTCCCGGTCTTTATGATATGACCATAATTGGACAATCGAAAGAAGCACCTTTTGTTCGTAATACTGAGGAGACACAATCACTTGGGGATGAAACTCATTCTAAAATGCTTTCAAAATTCCATACAATTGATTATGATCAACATAACAAAGATCAATTTTCGAAAAAGACACGCATTCGCATACAAAAGGAATTAGCAGAATTAACAGCTCTTGTGCCCCAAAGTTTGTCAAATGAAAACCTTCCCAGTACGTCTCCTACACTTGTCAAAACGGATTTAACGAAGTTAATTCCACCGGTAAGCAAGGCGTCCGTTAACTTAAATGCGGTTCACCAACACTTAGCCGATTTTGACAAGGTCATTTTGGAACGTACGACGGCCACGGCCATAACGGAAGGTGAATGGAACTTTGAGCACACTAGAGCTGCGTTTCGAGATGAAATTGTTCCATTTGTAGACAATGTTAAGGCTTGTCTTAGTAATCTTGATCAAGATTTGTTTTTGGAAATTGAAGAATTTAGACGTGTTTTCAATGAAATGGATAATGCTTATGAAAACAGTTTACTTGAAATAGAACGGGTTTCACGCCATAATGATCTGCTTCTGAATCAAGTGATGTCTCATGATATAGTTTCTGTCTCTGTGAATACAAGTGTTGATAATGATTCTATTGTGCATAATGTTGAATCTGTGGAAAATGTGGTAGATAGTACTTGTCACGAATCTGACGCTGGATTTTTAAAGCTTCAAGATTCATATTCTTCGCTTTCAAAACGTTTTGATGAGATTCAAACACATTGTATTTCGCTTGAATGCAAACAACAATTTATTCAAGAAATCTTTGAAACGTCATTCGAAGGTGTTAATATTGATGATGCAAACTTTGAAAAGAATTTTCGATTGAATTTACAATCAAAACAGCGTCAGCCAAGTGACAAAGTTGCTAACTCTTTGCCGATAGAAATGGAGAAATCTAAGGAGCTTAACTGTGTGAACATACTTGAGGCCGCTGAGAATCTTAAACTTGATCTAGATAATCGAGTTTCCAAGATTTTGTCCAAAGTTGATAACTTAAAACAGAAAAATACATGACTCTTCGATTCAGTAAAGCCCGCATGTGCTAATACCACTGCACAGAATCAATCATTGATTGAACAATTGAATCGAAATTCGATGGAAATATCTGATTTGAGGGAAAAAATTTGTGATAAAAATCTGGTCTTGGCTGAGTTAAAGGAAACACTTCGTACTCTAAAAGGTAAGAATGTTGTGGATAACGCAGCCACTATCTCAACATCGTCTTCTAGTGCAATCAAAAGAACCCTTATAGCCGTCACACCACTTAACAAGGGCCCTAGGACTAAACCATCTCAAACTTTGGTCACTAAAGATAAGGCAGAATCAAAACCAGCTTCTAATATTCCTGTGTTGCCTTCTACAGGAGTAAGCACCACTACTAAGGCTCAAAGATCTAAGCTTAAGAGAAACAAGAAGAATGATAGGATCTTGCCCCCTTCTAGTAGTCAAGTGAAGAAGAAAGTAGAAGCCCATCCTAGGAATGTTATTTCTGTTTTGAATAAAAAGGATCATGTAGCTAAACCTAAAGGCTCTGCGGTTGTGCAACGTTCTAAGCCTACTGTGAATTCTAATTTAAAATGTTGGAATTGCAATGAATGTATGTTTTCTAGTCGTCATGATTCTTGCCTTATTGACCATGTGAATGAGATGCATGCCCGGAAAAATGGATTAGAATGGAAACCGACTGGGAAAGTGTTAACCCAAGTTGGTTGGATGTGGCGCCCCGCTAGTAGAACTTTCACTATAGTAGGAAATATGTGCCCTTTGACTAGGATCACTCCCACTAAAGCGAAGAAAGCGTGCCCTTTAACTAGGAGTACCAAGGCTACCAAAACACAAGCGTGTCCTTTAACTAGGAACACCAACACTACTGTAGGAACAAAGTGCCCTTTAACTAGGTCTACTCCCACTGTAGTGCCCGAGAATAATCCAAAACCTAAGAAAGTTGGAACAGTAAAACCTGTTAGTGCTAAAACTCACATTAGAAAACGCAAGAAATCTAAGGGTCTAAAAAATGTTAGCAATTCTGATAATTCTATATCTGTATCTGCTAACACTCTGGAACCAATAGTTTCCAATGCATTGTCTAATGTTGTTATTAAAAACAGGTGGTCCAAATTGTTCTCTGGTATTTGAACTCTGGTTGCTCCAAGCATATGACCGGAGATCGCTCTCAGCTCAGAAATTTCGTCAGCAAGTTTCTTGGTACGGTTCAATTTGGAAATGATCATATTGCAAAGATAATGGGTTATGGTGAATATCATATTGGGAATGTTATTATTTCAAGAGTGTATTACGTGGAAGGTCTTGGTCACAACTTATTTTCTGTGGGACAATTTTGTGATGCAAACCTAGAAGTTGCTTTTCGGGAGCATACCTGCTTCATTCGTAATTTGGAAGGGGTTGATTTATTGAAAGGTACTCGAGGGAATAACTTGTATACTTTGTCTCTACAAGACATGATGGCCGCTTCTCCCGTATGTCTTCTCTCCAAAGCATCGAAGACTAAGTCATGGTTATGGCATCGACGGTTATCTCATCTTAACTTTGACGCTATTAATCACTTGGCGAAAAACGAACTTGTTCGTGGTCTTCCTAAACTATCATTTCACAAGGATCATTTGTGTTCCGCGTGTACAATGGGGAAAAGCACTAAGAAATCATACAAACCCAAGACGGAAGACACCAACCAAGAGAAACTTTATCTGTTACATATGGATCTTTATGGGCCAATGCGTGTTGAAAGTCTTAGTGGCAAAAAGTACATCCTCGTTATTGTGGATGATTACTCTCGGTTTACATGGGTGAAATTTCTTAAAGCAAAAAATGAGGCACCTAAATTCATCATCGGATTTCTCAAGATGATTCAAGTGCGTCTCAACACTACTGTCCGACGCATTCGTACAGATAATGGAACCGAATTTGTGAATCAAATCTTGCGTGATTATTATGAAGAAGTTGGCATCTCTCATGAAACATCCGTTGCACGCACTCCACAACAAAATGGTGTCATTGAAAGGCGAAATCGCACACTTATGGAAGCTGCTCGAACGATGTTAATTTACGCAAAGGCTCCATTGTTTTTATGGGCAGAAGCAGTATCTACTGCAGTGTACACCCAAAACCGGTCACTAATTCGTAAACGCCATGGTAAAACACCTTATGAGCTTCTCCATGGAAAAGTACCAGACTTATCATATCTTCATGTATTTGGTTCTCTTTGCTATCCAAATAATGATGGTGACAATTTGGGAAAACTTCAACCAAAGGCTGATATTGGTATTTTCATTGGTTACACACCCGCAAAGAAGGCATACCGAATCTACAACCGTAACTCTCGCAAGATCCTTGAAACTATGAATGTTGATTTTGATGAGCTGACAGCAATGGATTCTGAGCAAAGCAGCTCTGAACCCGCACTTCATGAAATGGGACCCAGTAATATTAGTTATGGTCTTGTCCCAAACAACCCTACTTCATCATCATTTACACCACCTTCTAGGAATGAATGGGATACGTTGTTTCAATCGTTCTTTAATGAATTCTTTACTCCTCCAACTATTGTTGCTCCAGAACCTGAGGTAATAGCTCCGGTAACCGAAGTTGTCGCTCCAGCAACCGTTGCACAACCAGATACGTCTGCACCTACAATTGGTCTAGATATACCATCAACAAGTAATTCTTAACCAACACCTGTTTCAACTACCCATGTCATGCCTATTTATGATGAAGAGGATTATGATGATCACGATTTGGTATTCGCTCAAATGCGTGAACTTCCATTCTTTGGTGTACCAATTCCCGACCCTAATCAAGCCGGGTCGTCCACCTCAGAGGAAGCTCCTAGTACGGTTTACTCCAATCCACGGATTCGTGAACATGACAGCAAGTGGAAAAAGGATAATCCTATAGATTCTATTATTGGTGACCCTAATCGTCCGATATCCACACGAAGTCAGCTACAAGAAAATGCAATGTTTTGTCACTTTGATGCTTTTCTCACTGAAGTTGAACCTAAGACATGGCAACAAGCTTTTACTCAATCATGTTGGATAGAAGCTATGCAAGAAGAACTTAATGAATTTATACGTTTTGAAGTATGGGAACTTGTCCCATGCCCGAATCAAGTGCAGTTACTCACTTTAAAATGGGTTTACAAGGTGAAACTCGATGAGTTAGGCGGAATATTGAAGAACAAAGCTCGACTAGTAGCTCGTGGATACAAGCAATTATTGGGCATCGACTTTATGGAATCCTTTGCACCTGTTGCCCGTTTGGAAGCTATTCAACTATTCCTCGCTTATGCAGCCCATATGAATATGATCGTCTATCAGATGGATGTGAAGACGGCATTTCTTAATGGTGAACTCAAGGAAGAGGTCTATGTTCAACAACCGGATGGTTTTGTGAATCCTAATTATCCTAATCATGTGTACAAGCTTAAGAAGGCTCTCTATGGGTTGAAGCAAGCTCCTCGCACATGGTATTATCTTTTGTCACAATTCCTCATTACACAAGGCTTCGCAAAAGGCCAGGTGGATCCTACGATGTTCATTCAGAAACGAGGTAAAGATATGATTATGGTACAAATATATGTTGATGATATTATATTTGCAGCCACGACCCAAACCTTATCCGACGAGTTTGGGACACTCATGTCTTCCAAGTTTAAGATGTCAATGATGGGTAAGGTATCATTCTTCTTAGGTCTTCAGATATCTCAGAGTCTCAGAGGCATCTTTATCAATCAATCCAAGTATGCCCTTGAATCGCTTAAGAAGTATAAGATGGAATCTTGCGACCCCGTGGATACTCCAACGGTTGAACGAACTAAGCTTGATGCAGATCCACATGGAGTTTTCGTTGATCCGACACTTTATCGTGGAATGATCGGTACTCTTCTGTATATCACAGCCAGTCGACCTGATCTTCAGTTTGCTATATGTATGTGTGCCAGGTATCAAACTAGGCCTACTGAGTTACACTTAGCTACTGTTAAAAGGATCTTTCGATATCTTAAAGGAACCATTAATCGGGGACTTTGGTATTCGAAGGACTCTTCTATTGCACTAATGGCATATGCAGATGCAGATGCCGACTATGGTCTAGGTTTCAACAAGATTCCGATGTACTGCGACTAAAAAAGTGCAATTTCCTTATGCTGCAACAATGTTCAATTCCCCCGGTCAAAGCATATTGACATTCGCTACCACTTCATCAAGGAGCAAGTGGAAAATGGAGTAATCGAGCTTTACTTTGTCCGATCTGAGTATCAACTGGCGGATATTTTCACGAAGGCTTTAGATCGCGCTCGAATTGAATTTTTGGCCGACAAGCTAGGAATGAGAACTTTCTCGCCTGAGACTCTAAAGGAACTAGCAGATGAAGCGAAAGAATAGTGGTGGTAAAACTATTCTCCGTATCCTTGGTGATCATTTGTATATATTGTTTATATTTTTATCCACAAAAGCAAAATACAAAAATATAAAACCATATAAAAACCATAAAAATTGAAAAATCTAGAAATATCCAAAAATATTTTTACTTTATTTTTCAAAGGCATGTCTTTTGGTACGATAATATTTACGGCCTTAGAAATGTTGATTAATATTAACACGGCGCCATAAATAGAGTTCGTACAAAAGTGGTAAATATTTCATAAAACATGCCTAATGGCTTGTAGTTATTTCAGACTGCAACCCGGTTTTCATATTAAAGTCAAGTATTTCTTATGAAAGCTTTGGCTAACAACGGGAATTAATTTTCTCGGGCAAGGTTTACTTTAAAACCTTGTAAGGGATCAAGTTTACTTTATAACTTGGTCTAACACAAATATATGTACGCTTCAGTGCATTTATTTGTTAAAACAAGAGAAGTCTTGTTTTTATGAAGCTATCATCTCTACAACCATTGCAATCTACAATTGGTATCTACATACTCGACGTTGCGACTACTAAACCAACGACTACAGCTCTTTCAATAAAACACGGGTCAACAATTGAGGGGGAGCAATTGTCAAGCATTCAGAATCTTCGATGCCGAAAGTGCCAAGTTCACAAGTTGGTGTCAAGACAACAATACCAATCGTACATGTGGTGTCAAGAGATGACTTCAGACGTGACGAGGCGACCAACATATGCTGACAAGAACCATTTGATCTTATCATATGATGTTCTCATCTATCAGGTCCAACCTTGTCAATTCTTTTTTAATATGGTGAATATGTAATCATGTTACAAATCAGTATCATATCTCATGCGTTTGATATCATGAAGTTAAAACGGACCTGCATTTTTCTTCCCAAAACCTTTGTTAAAACTTCATTAAATCAATTGATATTAAAAACATCGATTGGGTTAATATTTTTAATATGGGGGAGAAAATGTGATTTAATATGGGATATTATCACAAATGGTTTGACTTAATGTGCTGGCTCATCCCGACATGTGCGAAATGTTTTCGAATATCGTGGCATATGTTAAGGGGGAGCAAAACGGATTTGCATATCAAAATGGATTTTCATGGTGACATATACTTACCCGAAACCCATTTATTTCACGACGATGAAGATTGTGGTGACATAAGGATGGTAGGATAGGTTAAGTCCTATGATTCTTCCAGAACCGGAGGAATCTTCCCAAGGACATTCCATAGCTAGAAATAGTAGTCCTTAGGAAAGTTGGAGAAAGATTGTGAATGTAGCTGAATGCCGACCAAGTACTTAAGTTAGCACTGGAACAATCACAACAAGGTGCTAGTTATGACGTATTGGTAAGCATTGAAGGGGTTGAAGAATGAAAAAGAATTGTAAAGATAAAGGGTGTAAAGAAAGAAGCCCTCCATACAACTTTAGGCAGAAACCGGGTCAACACATATGCCATTGAGATCATTTTAATGATGCTCGATATTGAAGATAGACATCATGGACCCAGTGATGCAATACACAACCCATCCCAGCTAACTCAGATATCTCTTAAAAGATATTTGTTTTAATCACACGGAGACAACACGTTATCTATCGATTTATTCACTCCGAATAAATTGGTATTGAAATGGTGGCACTCCTCTCCAGCCTCCGATCACTAAAATCCAAAATGCACGATCGAGTCTAGAGCCATTTGAGATCATCAAATATCTCATTAGGACACACTTTCATAATTCCTTGCTTCTTCACACACTGTGAAAAGTAAGAAAGATTTTAAGAGTCCTACGCAAAATCTTCATGATCTTACCTGAACATCCGAGTAATACGAAAGTATTTACAATGAAGATGGAAATCCTTCTTGAGCGAATATCAAAAAGCTCATGGTAGGTGACTTGTGCGATTCTTTATGAATCAAACTTGTGATAACTTGAAAGCAATAGCTGTTTAATTCTTAACTGAATTTAAACACGTTCCAGGCCTCTACGCAATATCTTAGTGATATTGCCAGAACACTCAGAGTGATACCTTAGTGTTCACAGTGATGAGTGGAAATCCTTCTAGTGTTAACCTCAAACAGCACTTGGTAGGTAACTTGCAAGATTCTATACGAATCAAGCTCGTGACAACTGGAAAGCAACGATGGTGCGGTTCTTAATTGAATTTCACTTGTTCCAGGAACATGAATTGACGGCTTCAAATCATGCGGATATAATTATCCAAATGATTCACTCTTTATGTTCGTAGTCAGCTTTGGACGGTCAAATAAAGAGAACGAGTTTACCCGCGAAATCCTGTCAGGAAGTTACTTAATTGAAACTATCCGTCACGGGTATGATATCTAATATCGTCCAACGGTCTTCACCGACCGGAGGTAAAATGCTACCGAATTAGAACGAAATGTTCAAAGCCATTTCGTTCGTGTCTACTTATGTTACGGCATTTGAAGACGGTGGCGTTGCGGGATCCAAGAAGAAGTCGTCCCCGCATGCTTATACTTTATGTACTTAATACCTCATCAAATTCAAGAAAGCCTAAAAGTTAAGTCTTCCGCTGTATCGAACTCTGAAGCTTTCAAGAATTACGAAGGTATAAGTATGTGGGACATGGTGTCACGAAGAGGCGAAGATCACTAGTGATGGATGCACGAGATCAAGGCAAAAGATTAATTCTCAAGATTGATATCAAAGATCACATCAGCATGTTCACCAAAAATAAAAAAGAAAAGAAAGACGAAGACTACGAGCTCAAGACAAGCATAGTATGCTAGGTTTATCTTATTATTGTAACTTGGGTAATGCCCTTGTTTGGAGTGACCTCCCTTAGGCGGAGATTGTTGGAAATACGTTTTACGTATTAAGAAGGATCGGTCACTCCAACGATAGTCCATGTAATAGCTCGTAGTTTAGTCACTTATCTTTATTTAAAAAACAAACCAAAGCCTAGCCTACAACATGTGTAGGCCGGCCCAAATGTAAGCCCAAGCCCATGTCAAGGGCTTGGGTATATAAACCCTCTCCTTAGATGGAGAGGGTGTGTGTTCCTCATTTTTACACATAGTAGAAAAGTGTTTTCCTTTCACTTTCTCTCTCTAAGTGTGTGTGTTCTCACCATCTCTCTATCTCTTTCTCTCTCTAAAAACATAAGCAAGATTTACAATCCTACAAAATGTGAAAAAGGAAGAAAATACGGGCTATCACGAGCTTTTGTCGAAGAAAATGAGAAAAGACGAAGTCAAAAGATCAAGATTGCAAAAAGAACGGAAGTCCATGGCCTATTCTAAGATTTATCGAAGAACCCAGTCTAATTAAAGAAGAAAATTATAAGACGAGTTCAATTTATATCGACAAATCCCGAGACAACGTCGGGAAAGACAAAGAATTTAAATCGAGTCGAGACGAGAAGAAAGAAAAAAGGAAGCATAAACACTTAGCCTCCCCACCTCCCATATACCCTCCAAATGTGTCATTAGGAGGGTGTTAGTTAGTTCATTTTTAGTCTTCATTTTTCATTTTTGTAGTTTTAATTTTTAGAGAGAAAGTGTTTAACTTTCTCTCACTAGGAAAACTTCATCTTTTATTTTTTTCTTGTTTGAATCTAATCTTTACTTTTTAGAGTTAAATCTTGTTTTAATCTTCATCTTCTTCTACCTTTCTTGATTTTTATTTATCTTTGATCCGATATAAACTTTGATCTTGTTTCATCTTGATGTTTGATTGATTAAAAAGTTTATCTTTTTATTCATATCTAAGTTTTTATACGATTTGAGCTTTGAGCTTATCATGCTTATTTGCTTATTTTGTATTTAGCTTATTTACTTTTAAGTTTTCTTAAAAGTTTCGTTTTTTTAGGTTTGTTTTAAAAGGTTTGCTTATTTAAAGTTTTGAAAGTTTCTTATTCGTGCTTATTTGGTTCTATCATTATTAATTTGGTTAAGTGTTGGATTGTGCTTTTTAAAACGGAGCTTATTAATTTTGCTTATTACGAATTTCATTCCGTCGGAAAAGGGTTTACCCTTTCCGACCAGTATTCCGATGCCACCATCGGATTAGGGTTTTACATTCCGACGTTTTATTCCGATCCTCGTATCGGAAAAGGGTTTGGGATTCCGATCGTGATTCCGACGGTAGTGTGTTTATCAGTATTCCGATCGCTTTTCTGACGGATTATTCCGATAGCTTTAATGTTCATTATTCCGACACTTCAAGAGTTATTCCGACAGAATTTACTTTGATACATTCCGACGGGTTCATTCTGATACATTAGCAGTTATTCCGACAGGATTTCTTTTGATACATTCCGACAGGATTCCGATAGGATTCCGACAGTAAGCATTCCGATGGGTAAAAGTGTTTATTTTTACAAAGTTTTAAATTTACTATTAAGTTTTTAATCATTTATTTTTAACTCGTAATTTTTAGTTTAATTTTTAAAGCTTTTATTTTTACTCAACGACATTTTCATATTTGCTTTTAGTTTAGAATAGATAATCAAACCATTTTATTTTCCACCAAGAACAACTGAGTCGCACTTTCAACTGGTAATCAATTCGAAAAGACTAGAACAACGAACTTTCATATTTGGTGAAAACCTTGTATTACTAGAATTCTGCTTTTTAATAAGCACATTAGCTAAGTCAAGTTTCTGTAATAAGAAGTGGACTGTTTTCTTGTAGAGCAATTTCTACTTCATAAATCTGGCCATTTTCTTTCATAATCTTGTTTAGAAACATGTCCTAAGTGGATTTTGAGCTTTTTAGTTTTTTTCACAAAATTTGGTCAAACTTGGTCAAATAAGCTTCGTTTTTGCTTATTCCATTTTCCTGCTTATTATGTGGATCATTTTCAAAAAGAAAGGACATTTCCTACTTTTAATAAGCTGCTTACCAAGTTTGGACTTAAAAATCAAGTTATTAAGAGCTTATTAGATAATCTGTTTGAGAGATTTAGATCACCACATCTTATGAGCTTTAATTTCCCTAGCTAATTTTCCATTTAAAAACGTTTGCAAAAAGTATTTTTGAATAAGCTTTTGTTTTGAGCTTATACAAGCATAATTCTTGAGTTAGCCCGTTTTTGTTTAAAAATTTCCATTAATTGCATATTGGTCCTTGTAGATTGTTACTGTTTGCATTTTGAGCTAATTGTGCAAGTAATTAGGGTTTGCTATTATTTAATCCTTTATGTTTCAGTAACTTATCATTTTTGGTTAAGCAGTTTGTTAGTTGTTAAAAATTAGTTACAAATTTGTTAGAATTTTCATTTTAGGTCCTTTTACTTTCTAGATTTTACATTTCATGCTTTGTAGTTTCAATTACTTTACATATTGAGCACTTTTCTATTATGTTTTTACATTTTGTCCTTTTGTGAATATAAATTTAGTATTTGCAAAGTGTTTTACGGATAAATAGCTTAATATTTTTCACCTTTTTACTTGAAGTTTTAAATAGACATAGAATATCTAAAAAATCCTATCAACCAAGAACAATCATAAACTTGAGATTTTTAGGACTTTCAATTGGTCAAGAATCGAGAGAAACGAACTTTAATATACTCAATTTCAAATGGCGCCGTTTCCGGTTTTTTGAATTTACGAGAGACTATCGATTGACGTTTTTCATTGGCTTTTGGGATCCGTTCACCCCGTGAACGTTATTTTTACGTATCATAAATAAAAAACATAAAAAATCAAAAATATTAAAATATTAAAAACTAAAATATAACAAAAACACTTCTTTTCCTAAAGAATTGACCAAAACAAAATAAAAAGTTCAAAAAGCAATTTTTTTCCTAAGAGATTGCAACCAAAAATATATATTATTAGATTTCCTTGATTTTTACGTACATATAGTATTTTCTTTAACAAACCCCAATAAATACTAAAATATTTTCTCTATATTATTATATGTAGATACATATACATATAGAAACAACCAATAAACATATCTCCATAAGTATTGCTTTTGCAATACACCGTGTTAGGGAGCGTTCCGGTCCTTGACACGTGTATCGATCAAATTTAATTAAGCAAGAATAGATAAATACTTCCAATAGGCAATAATTCTAAGAATACAAACTACAAAGTGAATAGAAAGGCGATGTGCTATAAAATTTCATCTAAGGGTTAATAGGTACTTAAGTGCCTCGCGCCACCTAACCCCCCCTTCACTAGTGCGTATTCTAAGAAGGAAGGCTTGATTGGGGGTCTTGCACCCAAATAGTAATTACATATATTATACTTTCTTGTGGATATTTCATATTGAATCTCGAAGAGGATAATCCCTTCTTCTTCAAAGTCGAACGAGAGCTTCTCTCTCACTCCTTGTATTAAGTTGCATGCTCACTCGCGGGCGTGCATAAATACCATTTTGTGTACAACCCCTTCCTCCCAAAAGGAAGAAAAAGATAAAGAGTAAAAACACCACCGTCCATCAAGCCGATCCCGAGAATCGTGCTTTGATCCACACACAACAAGAAGCCATGGCCGGCGTTGACACTCGACCTTTGATGGCGCACTTGCAATCCAATGTGCAAGGATATGCCGATGCTATCAAGATACCCGATATTCCCGCAAACACATTTGAGCTAAAAACATCCATGATTAACTTGGTTTCAAACACACCATTTTTTGGGAATAAGATGATAATCCTCATGATCAACTTAAGAAGTTTCTTGCTCTTTGCAACACCATTAAGTACAATGGAGTGCCCCATGATGCCATTAAGTTGATATTGGTACAATTTTCGCTAGAGGGAAATGCTAAGCATTTGTTAGATACACAACCACCCGAGAGCATTACTACATGGGATGATTTCACTAAGAAGTTTTTGAACAAGTTCTTTCCTCCATCTAAGACCACGGCTTTGAGGAACTTAATTATAGGCTTTAAACATAAACCTAGTCAAACATTTAGTGATGCTTGGGAGGATTTCAAGGAGTTATTGAGGAGATGCCCAAATCATGGATTCAATGAGGTTCACCAAATCAATACTTTCAATGATGGATTAAGACCACACCACCAAGATTCACTTAATGCTTCCGCGGGTGGAAATATTCTTGCTAAGTCCATTTAAGAAGCTTGGGACATTATTGAGACCAAATCAATGGTGCAAACTAACATTCAATTTGAAGAAAGGGTTCATGTTGTGAAAAATAGTTCTCAAACACCTTGTGATAACCAAATCCTCAAGAGTCACCAAGAGATACTCCAAATAATAGACAGGGATCACGAGATGAATCTTAAGGCAAATCAAGAACTAATACAAGCCATTAAGGGCCTTTCCTTGAACAATTCTACCAATAATGTGCATCCTATTACTCTTTCATGTGAGACATGTGGAGGTCCCCATTCCTACCAATAATGTGATAAAGTTCAAGGTTATCAAGTGGAGTTTTATGCTTACCAAGAAGAACATCGAGAACATTTCAAACCCAACATCAATCCAAACAACCTTTCTTATAAATCTCAAAACTACCTTGCTCCACCGGGATTCCCACCTCAACCACCCACCCAACCTCAACACAATCCTCCTCAATTCTTACAAAGAAACCAAGGGCCAAGGCCACAATACCAACAAAACAATTTTAGAGCACCAAACACATTTCAAAATCAAGGAAATACCTTTCAAGGCAACAACCAAGGGTTTTACAATCAACCTCCACCTTTCCAACCCCAAGGTTTTCAAGGGAATGTGCCACATGATTATAACACCATTGAGCTTCTTCACAAAATGAATCAAGAGAATGAAAGGAGGTTCCAAGCTGATACAAGGCTTTTGGCCAGGTAAAAAGATTCGTTGATGTGTGTCTAATCGAATTGATCTGGTTTATCTATGCGACTCAGCCGTTCTTTGGTGGAAACAAAAGTTGTGTCGTTGTAGTAATTAAATTGTGCAAGACTTAAAAGTAAATGGCGGTAAATTAAATCTAAATCTAATTAAAACTTAAATTTGCAATATAAAAAAACTTTGAAAAGTAAATTGATTAAATGACTTAAAATTAAAGCGTGACGAAAATTAAAATTTGACAAAGTATTAAAACGTAAACTAAAAAATTAAACAAGACAAACTATGAAACAAAATTACCGTCGGAATACATTCGGATCAGACTACAATCGGAACGTATACAAACCTGCCAATCGGAATGTTGATCGGAACACACTAACCTTTCTGATCGGAATGTGGTCGGAATTCCCAATCGGAATGCTGTCACCAATAGCCAAATCGGAATAACCAAGCAAAAACCCATATCGGAATGTGAGGAACCAAAACCTGATCAGAATAACCCAACGATTACCCTGATCGGAATGAGGAGTGGACTCCCAATCGGAATGCTGTCACCTAAACCTGATCGGAATACCAAAATCACCTTTGATCGGAATGTTACAAACCCTTTTCCGACCAAGCAAAGGAGCGCTGGTCGGAATAATAAACCCTTTTCCGACTGGTGTGGTCGGAATACAGTAGAGATAACACAAAATAAGCAAGACAAATAAGCTATTAATCAAATAAGCACTAGACTAAAAACCTAAGCAAACACGTATGAGAAAAAGCTAATAAGCTAGAATTTAAAGGCTATTTGAAAACACGAAATGTAAAAGATATACGAAAACAAACTTTTATATAAAAATAACTTTTAAAAACTTAAGAAACTTTAAGATAAACACAAATAAGCTATAAAAATCAATAATCCAAAACAATCAAAAGCATAAAAACATAACCTTTAATCAAATAAGCAACACAAAAAGCATGTAAACAATAAGATTAAAGCATAGAAAGAAAGGTAGATGAGAGATTTAAACAAGAAAAGTAAAGTTTCAATAAAAATAAAAGTAACTTACATGGAAATTAAAGTGCAAGACAAGGTAATTAAAGTGCAATAAGGTAAATGTGCAAGTAAATAAAATGGAAGAAATAGTGTGTCAAACTATCCAACAAAATGAAATGAAATAAATCCTAATCTATTTATAAGGGAGATTAAGGAGTGCTTAGGAAGCTTCCTTCCCTCTTTCATCTTTTCCTTAATTGCAAGCATAGGTCCTTGATCTTCTTAATCCTTTGTTAATCTTCTTAATACTTGGACTTTGTCTTGGGATTTCTTTAAACTCGTCTCGACATTTCTTCATAAATAAGACTTTAGTTCTTCGGCTTTTGGTAAACTTCCGTCTTTTAACTTTTTCTTCGATAAATCTTTAGAATTGGTCTTGGACTTCCGTTCTTTTTACACTCTTGACTTCTTGACTTCGTCTTTTCCTTCGATAAAAGCCCGTGAATGCCCGTGTTTTCTCCACGTTTCACCTTTTCGTCCTAAATCACAACAAAAACACAAACCACGCATAATTCCGACATAAATGACATAAAATACACTTTTTGGGTCGGTTATTATTGTAATTAAGTGGTAAAAAGGATGTGTGTTTACACACCTATCAAATCCCCTACACTTGACCATTGCAATGTCCTCATGCAATGCATTAGTTACAAAGCACGTTTACACTTTTCATCATAATCAATCCACATTGGCCTTTATTAAAGAGATAGAAAACTATAAACATTCAAAGTAAAGAAATCAAAAACATACCTTGGGTTTTGGAAATGTCATGAATAATCATCATCCTCAAGATTTCACTTTCTCCAAACCAAGCTTAAAAACGAGATCATTGTTATTATAAGTTAGCAAACTAACACGAATTCATGTGGGCCAATTATTCACTTAGACTCCCTTAATCCTAGGTGTATCTCTTATATTTTATTAATGTCTTGAATGATCACAAGGATGCATTGTTGACTTATTACGATAGTTATTTAGGCCGAAAATAAAGTGAACGATTTAATCAATAGTTAGCTAAAGGACCAAATCTTTTAAAACTGCTTCTTGGGACCTCATAAAGTTCATATCTTGGCATAACTCGCTTCGCGATTTGAGACCTTTCTCGGACCGATATTTGGCAGCGACTTCATACTTCAAACCTTGAGAGACGTTCATGAAATTATGGTCTTCTCTTCATATAGGAATTTCTTCACTTGAAGTTTTGAGAGATTCATACTTGGACCACGACTTCTTCATTTTTCTCCAATCATTATTTTGGACTTTGATATACAACGATCCGCCTCCTTTTATGACTTGGATCTATTTATCCTCATACCTTGCTAGGGTCTTTTTGGATTCACTTCTTCATGACTTTTAGGGAGTTTTTGCTTTTCGCCGTGTGTCTCGATCCTTCATATTGATTTTCGATAAATGATTATTCACATCACTTGGGATCTTTAGCAACAAAATGTAGCCCTCATGCCTTGTTAGGGCCTTTTCGGACTCGCCAATCTTCGCATCACACTTCAATAAGTTATGCCTTGGCTATGAACTCTAATCCATACCGAGCAACTTTTAAACGATCTTGCGCTAGAAGCTGAGTAACTTTTCAAATCGTATAACCTTATTTATTGCAGATAAATTTATTAACTAGCGATGGGAGAATAGGCTTATAATTAACTCACATAAATTCACAAAAGAATACCAAACTTATAAATGACTCTATCATCTCTCGTTCTCCACAATTTAAAATCTCAAGTAATGAGACTCGTGGATTCTTAGCCTATTAAATCAAAGTTTTGGGTTTTCGAGTCGCCTATAGGATCTTGCAAACTATTAGACTTTTTCAAGTTTAGAAATCGCATTTTAAAGTTCCCTTGATAAACGACTCTCTAGGATCAATTATAGGAACTTGCGAAAAGTTCTTGTTCTTAACCCGTGAGAGTTAAGACTTTCTCGTTTTATGGCTCCCTATATAAAAGCCTAGCAAAACTTGACTTAAACACGCTAAGGATACTAGCTAGAGTAACTCAGATAAGTAAACTCGGGTTGAGTCAAAAGATTCACAACGTTTAAAAATTAAAACCACTTTATTAAAAATTTATTCTAGCAAAGAAAGAAAATAACTATACAAAGGTAAAAACTAATAGGCCAAAATAGATCAAAAAATTTGAAAAATGTCGAAAAATTGATTTTTCCGGTTAAAATGAAGACAAATACAAGGAAAAGACCACTTAACTTCGATAGAAGTCCCCCCTACACTTAATATAAACATTGTCCTCAATGCTTAAGCATGTGGGAGTAAACTACCCTACACTTAGGACATTGTGCACTTTGTTTAAATCTTGCTAAGGAAAGGACTACTAAAGAGATTCCTATTTTAATATTGGACAATATAAAATAGTGAATCGAAAAGAGTTTAGGATAGAACCGAGAAGATGGGAACACGGAATCACGGGTCGTCAAGAATCATTAAGAGTGGATCATTGAAGCTCGAATCCCTGATTAGTAGAAGAGAGGAAATAGCAAACACCAACGGGTCTCCCCTACACTTAGGATAAAGAAAGCTAAAAGATTGATGCATTGGTTGCCTCCCAAGAAGCGCTTGATTTTTGTTAACCGAGTCGTGAGCCTGACTCGACCTTGATTAGCAAAGGAAGTAGCATGAAACATATCCACCGGGATCAAAGACATAGTTTTCGTCCATCAAATAGCAAAAGCTTAAGGCGAACAAGGCAAGCCAAAGAAGAATAGGCGAGGTTCCCTTAAGCAAAGATGGAGCACGGTGGAAGCAAGTATGGTGAGGTGCAATCATATCTTCAATATTTCCAAAGATCTTTCCTTTTATTTCATCAGGTGGATACTGAGATGGCTGCAGAATATCGATACCGGGGTCGAACACCTTTTCCTTTAGGGAAAAATAGCACTTAGGCTCAGCAGAATGTGAAGATGATCCGTGAAGAAGATGCACAACTTCGTCCTCAGAAGGTGGACAAAGAGGTGTTAACTCATACGTGTTGCGGATATCAGTGTCGACCGGTTGATTCTCCTTTGAAAGAATTTTCTTCAAATCCAAAGTAGGATTAAGACGATAATCTTCAAAGTCCAAAGGAGGAGCATCACTCTCATGAGGGAAGTAAGTATTGAGAAAAACAGAGAAGTCTTCCTTAAATGAGTAATCATCCAAAGTAGGATTAAGCATAGATGACGGAGGATCTTCATCATGTGAAGAATCACTCGAAAGAGTATCGGCCTCATCAAAATCATCATAAATGGGCATGTCGGGATACTCGAAAGTAAGGTCATCATAATCATCCGAATCTGAGCTAGAATCATCATCATAAGCATCGAAGATCGATGGAGAATCATAAATGGGTGAAGGTTCCAAATTGGAGAGAGAATCATCCACATCATCTTCAAAAAGTGGATTATCAATGCAAGACTCGAATAGAGGATTGTTGTAGATGACAAAATCATCGAGCACATTAATCATATTCGCAGATTCTCGTCTAAAGGATTTGCTTGTAAGCTTCCCCATTTTAAAAACTTGTGCATCATCCCCGACTCTTAAGATTAACTCACGTTCGGCAACATAAACTAAAGCTCGTCCGGTTCTCAAGAATGGCCGACCAAGTGTTAAGGGAATACGAGGGTCCATTTCATAATCAACGACGACAAAGTCGACCGAGAAAGTAAATGTGCCAACTTTAATGAACACGTCTTCGGCAATACCAACGGGGTAAGCGAGGGTGCGATTTAAAAGTACAAGAGTCATCTTTGTTGGAGTAAGGTCGGGTAATGATAGTGTTTTCCAAACACTCAAAGGCATAAGATTAATACTGGCCCCGAGATCAGCAAGGGCAGTAAATTCTTCGGTTTTGTTAAAGATGCAAGGCAACACAAAACGACCGGGATCTCCAAGCTTTTCCGGAAGTTCTTTAAGAATAAATGCAGAACAGTTTTCATTCAAGCGTGTGTTGGCGAGCTCAATCAACTTCTCCTTCTTGTTAAGCAATTCCTTGAATGCTTTGACAAATTTTGGCATGTGGACAGGTGCTTCAACAAGGCTAATGTTGAAATTCATTTGAGAGATCATCTTCAAATAATTCGACACTTGAGTGTCATTCTTAGTGAGCAAGTTAGGCTTGTCCAAGCGAGAAGGATATGGGATTTTGGGTTTATAGGTGGAAGGTGTAGTTGGTGAAGGTTGAGATGTTGAAGGGTTCTTGTTGGGGACATCGTCAGGACGAGGCGGAGACGGTAATGGTGCACTAATACTAGGTGTAGGAGGAGTAGGGATAAATGGTGGTGCAGGAGGTGTAGATGATGGGGGTGGGATATGTGGTCCTACTATGGTAACTCCACTACGGGTAGTAATAGCACTCACATTCGCTCGCGGATTGGTGACGGTGTTTGAAGGTAGAGAACTCGAAGTAGAAGGTTGAGTTGTGGGCAAGAAACTAGCCAGCATATTCTTTATATCATTCGTTTGATTGATGAAAGAGGATTGGATATTATCTCGAAGCTTGGATCTAATGTCATTTCCTTGCTTGGTGATATCTCCTTTCAAATTGATTATTTGGCTCTGCAGATTCTTGATTTGCTCCCCTTGAGTTCTCATTATGGCTTCAACATCGGGGTTAATGGGTGGGGCTTGTTGAGCGGGTGGGTGATAAGGATTAGAAGCTCTTGGTGGGATTTGGTTGCTTCTATTGTAGTTGTTGGCGGGGTTTTGGTTTTGAGGAGAAAAACCGGGTGAAAGGTAGTTGTTTGATCGGTAACTCAGCAAGTTTCTATCCCCTTGAGGTTGAGCTTGGTAATTTTCCGGTGAATAATTACCATAAGCTGCATACACATTTTCCGGATTTGCTTGAGTAGAAGGAAAATCGGTGTATGAGTGAGGACCGTCGCATGTTTCACAAGGATTAGCAACCGCTTTAACTTGTTGTGTTGTTGGTTTGAAGCAAGAAGCAAGATACTTTTGTTCATTTCAGTCATCATGCGGGTGAATTCGGTCATATCAGGGTTTGCTGAAGTAGAAGAAACATTGACTCTCGGGTTGTTCCTTGAAGAAGCGGAGGAATCCCAATTTTTGTGATGAGTAGTCATGTTCTCAATAAGCTCTCTACATTCCTCGGGTCTCCTTTTCATAAATGTGCCACCGGCGGCTACATTAATCGTATCACGATCTCGAAAAGTCAAACCGTTGTAGAAAGTATCTATTAAGGTCATAGGGAGCATGTTGTGGTTTGGACAACGATCAATCAAGACATTATATCTTTCCCAAGCATCAAAAAGAGATTCATCGGGTTCTTGCATGAAACCGCTGATTTGATTGCGAAGGCTCGTGACCATGGATGGTGGAAAGTAGCGCGACAAAAAGCGTTGAGTCATGTCATCCCAAGTATGAATTGAATTCTTCGGGAGACGATCAAACCATTTCTCGGCGTGATGTGATAAAGTATGTGGAAAGAGTTGTAGGAGAAGAACATCCATTGTGGCACCGGGCAACTTCATTCTTTGGGTGATTGTAATGAACTTGTCGAGGTGTTTGTTGGCATCATCATCAGGCATTCCTCTAATAGGATTTGTTTGCACTTGCTGAATCATGTGGTGCTTCAATGAAAACTCCAGAGCCGTGATTTGCATCGGCGCAATCGGTCCTCCTCGTCCAAACATGGTAGGTTGACAAAGCTCCTCCATTGTCCGAAGATCAGGCTGTGGAAGAACATTGTTGTTATTATTGAGGTGCGGTGGATTATTGTTGTTGTTAACACCTGCCATACTTAAATCTTCTCGAGTCTCGGGTTCTTGATAATTAGAAGATCTAGTACGCATACACCTACAAAGGCAAAATAAAACAATACCAAACGCAAAGAGAATATATATACACAATAAAAATAAAATATTTTTGGATTTTTGAAAATTTTAATTTTTATGGTTTTTTATCAATTTTTAATTTTTATGGTTTTTTGAATTTTTTAAGCAAGAAAAATAACGCTCACAAGTGAACGGATCCCAAAAAGCAACGCGTCTCTTACAGAAAATTGTTAATCGTTACGAAAAGAGCCGGCAGCGGCACCATTTGATACAAGGCTTTTGGCCAGGTAAAAAGATTCGTTGATGTGTGTCTAATCGAATTGATCTGGTTTATCTATGCGACTCAGCCGTTCTTTGGTGGAAACAAAAGTTGTGTCGTTGTAGTAATTAAATTGTGCAAGACTTAAAAGTAAATGGCGGTAAATTAAATCTAAATCTAATTAAAACTTAAATTTGCAATATAAAAAAACTTTGAAAAGTAAATTGATTAAATGACTTAAAATTAAAGCATGACGAAAATTATAATTTGACAAAGTATTAAAACGTAAACTTAAAAATTAAACAAGACAAAATATGAAACAAACTTACTGTCGGAATACATTCCAATCAGACTACAATCGGAACGTATACAAACCTGCCAATCGGAATGTTGATCGGAACACACTAACCTTTCTGATCAGAATGTGGTCGGAATTCCCAATCGGAATGCTGTCACCAATAGCCAAATCGGAATAACCAAGCAAAAACCCAGATCGGAATGTGAGGAACCAAAACCTGATCGGAATAACCCAACGATTACCCTGATCGGAATGAGGAGTGGACTCCCAATCGGAATGCTGTCACCTAAACCTAATCGAAATACCAAACTCACCTTTGATCGGAATGTTACAAACCCTTTTCCGACCAAGCAAAGGAGCGCTGGTCGGAATAATAAACCCTTTTCCGACTGGTGTGGTCGGAATATAGTAGAGAAAACACAAAATAAGCAAGACAAATAAGCTATTAATCAAATAAGCACTAGACTAAAAATCTAAGCAAACACGTATGAGAAAAAGCTAATAAGCTAGAATTTAAAGGCTATATGAAAACACGAAATGTCAAAGATATACGAAAACAAACTTTTATATAAAAATAACTTTTTAAAGCTTAAGAAACTTTAAGATAAACACAAATAAGCTATAAAAATCAATAATCCAAAACAATCAAAAGCATAAAAACATAACCTTTAACCAAATAAGCAACACAAAAAGCATGTAAACAATAAGATTAAAGCATAGAAAGAAAGGTAGATGAGAGATTTAAACAAGAAAAGTAAAGTTTCAATAAAAATAAAAGTAACTTACTTGGAAATTAAAATGCAAGACAAGGTAATTAAAGTGCAATAAAGTAAATATGCAAGTAAATAAAATGGAAGAAATAGTGTGTCAAACTATCCAACAAAATGAAATGAAATAAATCCTAATCTATTTATAGGGGAGATTAAGGTGTGCTTAGGAAGCTTACTCCCCTCTTTCATCTTTTCCTTAATTGCAAGCTTAGGTCCTTGATCTTCTTAATCCTTTGTTAATCTTCTTAATACTTGGACTTTGTCTTTGGATTTCTTTAAACTCGTCTCGACATTTCTTCATAAATAAGACTTGAGTTCTTCGGCTTTTGGTAAACTTTCGTCTTTTGACTTTTTCTTCGATAAATCTTCAGAATTGGTCTTGGACTTCCGTTCTTTTTACACTCTTGACTTCTTGACTTCGTATTTCGTCTTTTCCTTCGATAAAAGCCCGTGAATGCCCGTGTTTTCTCCACTTTTCACCTTTTCGTCCTAAATCACAACAAAAACACAAACCACGCATAATTCCGACATAAATGACATAAAATACACTTTTTGGCTCGGTTATTATTGTAATTAAGTGGTAAAAAGGATGGGTGTTTACACATGTGACAACCGTGGTTTTGGGTTTGTCACTTGGTCTTACTTTTAGGTTATTTTATGTGTGCTTACTTGAATTGTGTGTTTACGTGTTTATTTTGTGTGAACGAGGTTGGTTTGGTTATCGTTTATGAGTATAGAGTACTCATATGTAAATCGAGGAACGGTTATTTCATGTTCATGAGCTCACAAGTGGTGACTATGAAATGAAAAAGGTGATATTGTGGTGTTTACGTATACGTATAAGTATTATAGTAATAGTTTTTTTTAGGATTTACGGTTTAGCATTTAGAGGTCTCGGGTGAGGTAATTATCCATATGAATATTTTTCGGGATGGTTTTAAGTCATTTAGGACTTATTTATAAAGTTTATTTCAAAATTTGAGACTTTTTATAAAAGTGTATATTTTACGTCTTTTACGGTAAAACGCGTAAATTTGACTAGTTTTACGGTTTTGAGGTTTTGGAAGCTTTAGGAGCTGAAATAAATTAAGGAAAATTAAGGTAATATTATTAACATAATATTATATAAAAAAAAAAACGAATTTATTGGGTGTTTGGGTCGGTTTAGACGCACCAAAGAAAGAGAAAAAGGGAAAAAGGGAAAAAAAAGGAAAGTTGGGTGTTATACTTGAACTAGGATTTTATGTACACACTATATAAAGTTATCTAATAAATAAAAAAAACATAAATCCCTGGAGACAAAGAAAAATTTGTGGGTTTCATAGAGGAGAATTAGGGTTCTTCAAAAAAATAGGTTTTCTTCATCTTCCATTGATTTAAGGTAAAAACCTTCATTAACATTTTTAATTAAATTGTTTTTATGTTTAATTAATCATTCTTATGATGGATTAAGGGTTAGGTTTTATATAAAAAAAGTAGATTAATGATGTATTAATCATAATATGATGATCATATAATCTAGGGCTTGTATTAGAAGGGTTATAGGTGATTAATTAGATCAATTTGTTTAAAACCCATTTTTAAAAACTGGGCAGAATTTTGAGTCTATTGTTTTGATCATATCTCGAGTTCTAGGAACATTCAAGATACGATCAAACTAGCCCTCGATAGGTAATTGAGTTGGCTTTCTAAATCAAGAAACGAGAACTAAATTGGAGGTTGGGAAGTGGGTAAAAAACAGGTTACAACAGTCGAAGGTCAAAACAGTTTTGAATTCAGCCTGTTTTCTTTTTAAGTTTTGGGTTGTTTGGGGTACTTAGGGTTGCATTGGGATCTTCTCACGAACATGAGAGATGGTTTATATATTGTAGTAAGGATCTGCACTTGAGCTAAGATTGTGGTTTAGGGTAAGACCCTCTAATGGTAATGAACTTTTCATACGTTTAAAATCAGTGAATTCTGGATAGGTAGCAATATATACACATATATCTGGGCCTTAAAAGTACCTTTAAGGTTAGGGCAAGTGGGAGGTTTTAGCTACAGTGTATAAAAGTGTGAATATTCCTTTTACAAAAACCATGGGTATGTTTAAGTGGACGTTTGACTTAAAGTTTTCAGACCTAAAACTGGGACTGTTTTGTGTAAAATTATGAACGGGATAGCTATTAAACTTAACCAAGTTAGGGACTTGTTAAGGAAGGGTAATGGGGTGATTAGAGCTTAAAAATGAGGTAATTATACGGGAATAGACTAGATGTCCATCATAGGTTGATGAGCCTTCTTAGTGATTGGTTCGTTTGTTGATTTCGTGTTTTTGGTTTGTTAGCTTATTGCTAGTGCGAGGACATGTGAAGAAGCTATCAGGTGAGTTTCATAGTCCCATGTTTAGTATTGATTTTGACTTCCAGATGGGATGGAAGAGACACTGTGTTGAGTTATTTTCTAAATTGATGTTGTGAATGTGTTTGTGATTTGAGATGGACTTGTGTGTACATTATGTGATTAACTACTATGTGATTTTTGATTGTGTATGATTTGGATAGGGGACACGTGTCGTCTCAGCTATCGTGGTTTGACAAGGTAGTGGCCTTGTGGTTTGACAAGGTAGTGGCCTTATGGTTTTACAAGGTAGTGGCCTAGGGATAGGTACATAGTGTGATCCTCTATGGTACCATGTTGTTTGGCAAGGTAGGAGCCTTGGATTTTGGTTTGGAATGATTGATCTTGTATGCTAGTTGTTAATACATAATTATAGCGCATTGTCCATATGTTATTGTGTTGATGGTTGTTATTCACATCTTGTAATTGATTTAGCGTTGGAGTCTAAACCTATGACTCTCACCAACTTTATGTTGACGTGTTTTAGTGTCTCTTTCAGGTGATACTATGGTTAAGCATGAGAACATAAGTGGCTAGGATTGAAGAAGCTTAGGAATGCATATAGAAGGAGAATCCCCGTTTCCTTTTTAGTTTTTATTTGTTCTTTTAATAAGTGATACTGTGGCACACATATATTGGTTTGGTTATGTTATTTGTTTGTCTTGGGTAAGCGGTAGGACTGTTACCTACTTACCTAGACTCCTGAGTCTGATGAGATATTGTCATGACTTTGTGTCTCCATTTTATGACATTTCTTATTTCATATAGTTATCGCTATAGACACGCCATGTTGTGATGATATCCATACGTCGCGCCCCATATTCCGCCATGGTGGGGTGTGACAGAATGGTATCAGAGCCAATGGTTATAGAGAATTAGGTTGCCTAGTCGTGTAGCCTATTCTATAGCTTAAGGGTCCCTGGATATATGCGTCATAGGAGTATGTGTGCATTTTATAGTAATTGATGTGTTTGAATATTATTTTCGCAGTATTTGTTAGGTTATGAACTACTATGGTTCATACTTAACTACATGTTATTTTCTTTACGAGTTTTGATTAGTGCGGGTGGAACCATGGTCGTATACGCTAGTCATTGTTGGATTTCGCTTAATTATGTTTTCATGTTCTTTATACATATTGAATTTTGTCTACACTGGTTCAGTTGGACTACGAGTTTATGTGTTTCGTGCATTGGCTATGTTATTTTAATACATGGGGTTTTGGCTCTTATCTTGTGTGGTTATGTGCTTGTGAGTTGTTGGATTATGTGTTATGTGTAGTATTAATTTCTTATAAGTGTCATCATAGGAGGGAGTACATTGGTGAAAGGGAACATGTATAATTATAGAGGCCTACATAATTATATATGTGCCACAACACCACTGGACTTTCAAGTATGATTGCATGAAAGAGAGTTAATACATGCTTGTATAGTATATGTTGGATGGATTTGAGTGTATGTACGCTTATGCCTATGTATGTAAAATTATTTTCTACTTACCGGTTGTATTCTTGGGATGGTTGCTAGCTCGTTTCTCTTTGAGATGTTCAACTTATGTAGTAGCGCATTTCTCGGGTCCTCATTTCACGTGTTTGTTTGTACGGTACTTTTGGCGTGAAGGATTTTGAGCTGGTGGAAATTTCTTTTTGGGGTAACGATGTCTTTTGTTTCGAGTTATACATGGTAAAAAAAATAGAACTTGCAAATTGAAAAAAAATAGTTGTTGGTAGTCGATGAAATAAAGAAGTGTCGGGATCATGATTCAAATAAGGTGGAATATAAATTCTTTAACATATAAGCATGACTCCGTTTTTTTAAAATATTTTGGTTTTGATCACCTAAAGTTATTGTTCTTAAGTTAAAAATTTTGTTCTTATTTAGTGAAATATGTTAAAATCATGTAATTAATAGAGTTTTAATTTTCTGGAATTAAAATAAATTAGGTTCTAGTTTTGGTAATTAATGGGGGGTTTTAGGGTTTAAAAATAATTTTTTTTTACTATAGATCGGAGTAGGCAGAAACTGTCGCTAAACTGTCAAAATATGTCGCTAACTGTCAGAAAATGTCGCTAATGCCTAGGCAGATTTTGAGAAAAATCGTTTTGGTCATAACTTATTCGTTTTTAAAGGTTTTTGGGTGATTCAAAAGCCTTAAATTATGTACTCGGAACATACTTTTCAAATATTCAGAAAGTTTCGTAATTGGAAGTCAGTAGAAATGTTGAGTTCAAGGTTAATTTTCGGACAACATGGTTTAAACTCGTGTTTTGGGTATTTTGCGGTAATGAACACTTGGAGGGTAAACATAGAGATGAGTTGGGAAGGAATTTGAGAGTTCTTTAGAACTTATTATACGTGGTTATATTTTGATGAGTTTTGATTTATGGTATTTATGAGTAAGACTGAAATCGGGGGTGACAGTTTTAAACCCGTTGAGTTATGTGACGGCTCCTAACTTGGTTTCAAGATAGTTCTTGTATGATTAGTTGTGAGATTTAGTTAGGTTGGTTACATAACTTTATGGTTTTGAGAAGTTTCCTCGCGGACGGTTAAGGCTCATGTGTTGTTGGTTGAGATTATTTTGTGTAAACTGAGTTCACGTTTGAACGTGAAGGTTTTATCAAGGATATGCATCCTCGTTTGTTTGCTGAGAATAAGTTTGAGTTTGGGAGTGAATCTCGGGACGAGATTTCTATTAGGAGGGAGTGATGTGACAACCGTGGTTTTGGGTTTGTCACTTGGTCTTACTTTTAGGTTATTTTATGTGTGCTTACCTGAATTGTGTGTTTACGTGTTTATTTTGTGTGAACGAGGTTGGTGTAGTTATCGTTTATGAGTATAGAGTACTCATAAGTAAATCGAGGAACGGTTATTTCATGTTCATGAGCTCACAAGTGGTGACTATGAAATGAAAATGGTGATATTGTGGTGTTTACGTATACGTATAATTATTATAGTAATAATTTTTTTTTAGGATTTACGGTTTAGCATTTAGAGGTCTCGGGTGAGGTAATTATCCATATGAATATTTTTCGGGATGGTTTTAAGTCATTTAGGACTTAGTTATAAAGTTTATTTCAAAATTTGAGATTTTTTATAAAAGTGTATATTTTACGTCTTTTACGGTAAAACGCGTAAATTTGACTAGTTTTATGGTTTTGAGGTTTTGGAAGCTTTAGGAGCTGAAATAAATTAAGGAAAATTTAGGTAATATTATTAACATAATATTAAATAATAAAAGTAAAAAAACGAATTTATTGGGTGTTTGGGTCGGTTTAGACGCACCAAAGAAAGAGAAAAAGGAAAAAGGGAAAAAAAGGAAAGTTGGGTGTTATACTTGGACTAGGATTTTATGTACACACTATATAAGGTTATCTAATAAATAAAAAAAACATAAATCCCTGGAGACAAAGAAAAATTCGTGGGTTTCATAGAGGAGAATTAGGGTTTTTCAAAAAAATTAGGTTTTCTTCATCTTCCATTGATTTAAGGTAAAAACCTTCATTAACCTTTTTAATTAAATTGTTTTTATGTTTAATTTATCATTCTTATGATGGATTAAGGGTTTGGGTTTATATAAAAACAGTAGATTAATTATGTATTAATCATAATATGATGATCATATAATCTAGGGCTTGTATTAGAAGGGTTATAGGTGATTAATTAGATCAATTTGTTTAA
This sequence comes from Glebionis coronaria, assembly GCA_025667525.1. Classification (NCBI taxonomy): domain Eukaryota; kingdom Viridiplantae; phylum Streptophyta; class Magnoliopsida; order Asterales; family Asteraceae; genus Glebionis; species Glebionis coronaria. Next base: position 323,980,990 of record CM046881.1, on the reverse strand, counting down.
AACCCGTTTTTAAAAACTGGGCAGAATTTTGAGTCTATTGTTTTGATCATATCTCGAGTTCTAAGAACATTAAAGATGCGATCAAACAAGCCCTCGATAGGTAATTGAGTTGGCTTTCTAAATCAAGAAACGAGAACTAAATTGGAGGTCGGGAAGTGGGTCAAAAACAGGTTACAACAGTCGAAGGTCAAAAAAGTTTTGAATTCAGCCGGTTTTCTTTTTATGTTTTGGTTTGTTTGGGGTACTTAGGGTTGCATTGGGATCTTCTCACGAACATGAGAGATGGTTTATATATTGTAGTAAGGATCTGCACTTGGGCTAAGATTGTGGTTTATGGTAAGACCCTCTAATGGTAATGAACTTTTCATACGTTTAAAATCAGTGAATTCTGGATAGGTAACAATATATACACATATATTTGGGCTTTAACAGTAGCTTTAAGGTTAGGGCAAGTGGGAGGTTTTAGCTAACATGTATAAAAGTGTGAATATTCCTTTTACAGAAACCATGGGTATGTTTATGTGGACGTTTGACTTAAAGTTTTGAGACCTAAAACTGGGACTGTTTTGTGTAAAATTATGAACGGGATAGCTATTAAACATAACCAAGTTAGGGACTTGTTAAGGAAGGGTAATGGGGTGATTAGAGCTTAACAATGAGGTAATTATAAGGGAATAGACTAGATGTCCATCATAGGTTGATGAGCCATCTTAGTGATTGGTTCGTGTATTGATTTCGTGTTTTTGGTTTGTTTGCTTGTTGCTAGTGCGAGGACTTGTGAAGAAGCTATCAGGTGAGTTTCATAGTCCTATGTTTAATATTGATTTTGACTTCCAGATGGGAAGGAAGAGACACTGTGTTGAGTTATTTTCTAAATTGATGCTGTGAATGTGTTTGTGATTTGAGATGGACTTGTGTGTACATTATGTGATTTTTGATTGTGTATGATTTGGATCGGGGGACACGTGCCGTCTCAGTTATCGTGGTTTGACAAGGTAGTGGCCTTGTGGTTTGACAAGGTAGTGGCCTTGTGGTTTGACAAGGTAGTGGCCTTGGGATAGGTACATAGTGTGATCATATATGGTACCATGTTGTTTGGCAAGGTAGGAGCCTTGGATTTTGGATTGGAATGATTGATCTTGAATGCTAGTTGTTAATACATAATTGTAGCGCATTGTCCATATGTTATTGTGTTGATGGTTGTTATTCGCAGCTTGTAATGGATTTAGCGTTGGAGTCTAAACCTATGACTCTCACCAACTTTATGTTGACGTGTTTTAGTGTCTCTTTCAGGTGATACTATGGTTAAGCATGAGAACATAAGTGGCTAGGATTGAAGAAGCTTAGGAATGCATATAGAAGGAGAATCCCCATTTCCTTCTTCGTTTTTATTTGTTCTTTTAATAAGTGATACTGTGGCACACATATATTTGTTTGGTTATGTTATTTGTTTGTCTTGGGTAAGCGGTAGGACTGTTACCTACTTACCTAGACTCCTGAGTCTGATGAGATATTGTCATGACTTTGTGTCTCCATTTTATGACATTTCTTATTTCATATAGTTATCTCTATAGACACGCCATGTTGTGATGATATCCATACGTCGCGCCCCATATTCCGCCATGGTGGGGTGTGACAACACACCTATCAAATCCCCTACACTTGACCATTGCAATGTCCTCATGAATGCATTAGTTACAAAGCACGTTTACACTTTTCATCATAATCAATCCACATTGGCCTTTATTAAAGAGATAGAAAACTATAAACATTCAAAGTAAAGAAATCAAAAACATACCTTGGGTTTTGGAAATGTCATGAATAATCATCATCCTCAAGTTTTAACTTTCTCCAAACCAAGCTTAAAAACGAGATCATTGTTATTATAAGTTAGCAAACTAACACGAACTCATGTGGGCCAATTATTCACTTAGACTCCCTTATTCCTAGGTGTATCTCTTATATTTTATTATTGTCTTGAATGATCACGAGGATGCATTGTTGACTTATTTCGATAGTTATTTAGGCCGAAAATAAAGTGAACGATTTAATCAATAGTTAGCTAAAGGACAAAATCTTTTAAAACTGCTTCTCGGGACCTCATAAAGTTCATATCTTGGCATAACTCGTTTCGCGATTTGAGACCTTTCTCGGACCGATATCTGGTAGCGACTTCATACTTCAAACCTTGAGAGACGTTCATGAAATTATGGTCTTCTCTTCATATAGGAATTTCTTCACTTGAAATTTTAAGAGATTCATACTTGGACCACGACTTCTTCATTTTTCTCCAATCATTATTTTGGAATTTGATATACAACGATCCGCCTCCTTTTATGACTTGGATCTATTTATCCTCATACCTTGCTAGGGTCTTTTCGGATACACTTCTCCATGTCTTTTGGGGAGTTTTTGCTTTTCGTCGTGTGTCTCGATCCTTCATATTGATTTTCGATAAATGATTCTTCACATCACTTGGGATCTTTAGCAACAAAATGTAGCCCTCATGCCTTGCTAGGGCCTTTTCGGACTCGCCAATCTTCGCATCCCGCTTCAATAAGTTATGCCTTGGCTATGAACTCTATTCCATACCGAGCAACTTTTAAACAATCTTGGGCTAGAAGCTAAGTAAGTTTTCAAATCGTACAACCTTATTTATTGCAGATAAATTTATTAACAAGCGATGGGAGAATAGGCTTATAATTAACTCACATAAATTCACGAAAGAATACCAAACTTATAATTTACTCTATCATCTCTCGTTCTCCACAGTTTAAAATCTCAAGTAATGAGACGCGTGGATGCTTAGCCTATTAAATCAAAGTTTTGGGTTTTCGAGTTGCCTATAGGATCTTGCAAACTCTTAGACTTTTTCAAGTTTAGAAATCGCATTTTAAAGTTCCCTTGATAAACGACTCTCTAGGATCAATTATAGGAACTTGCGAAAAGTTCTTGTTCTTAACCCGTGAGAGTAAAGACTTTCGCGTTTTATAGCTCCTTATATAAAAGCCTAGCAAAACTTGACTTAAACACGTTAAGGATACTAGCTAGAGTAACTCAGATAAGTAAACTCGGGTTGAGTCAAAAGATTCACAACGTTTAAAAATTAAAACCACTTTATTAAAAATTTATTCTAGCAAAGAAAGAAAATAACTATACAAAGGTAAAAACTAATAGGCCAAAATAGATCAAAAATTTTGAAAAATGTCGAAAAATTGATTTTTCCGGTTAAAATGAAGACAAATACAAGGAAAAGACCACTTAACTTCAATAGAAGTCCAGCCGTTCTTTGGTCTATTCGAATTGATCTTGTTTATCTATGCGACTCAGCCGTTCTTTGGTGGAAACAAAAGTTGTGTCGTTGTAGTAATTAAATTGTGCAATACTTAAAAGTAAATGGCGGTAAATTAAATCTAAATCTAATTAAAACTTAAATTTGCAATATAAACAAACTTTGAAAAGTAAATTGATTAAATGACTTAAAATTAAAGCGTGAGGGAAAATTAAAATTTGACAAAGTATTAAAACGTAAACTTAAAAATTAAACAAGACAAAATATGAAACAAACTTACCGTCCGAATACATTCCGATCAGACTACAATCGGAACGTATACAAACCTGCCAATCAGAATGTTGATCGGAACACACTAACCTTTCTGATCGGAATGTGGTCGGAATTCCCAATCGGAATGCTGTCACCAATAGCCAAATCGGAATAACCAAGCAAAAACCTAGATCGGAATGTGAGGAATTAAAACATGATCCGAATAACCCAACGATTACCCTGATCGGAATGAGGAGTGGACTCCCAATCGGAATGCTGTCACCTAAACCCGATCGGAATACCAAACTCACCTTTGATCGGAATGTTACAAACCCTTTTCCGACCAAGCAAAGGAGCGTTGGTCGGAATAATAAACCCTTTTCCGACTGGTGTGGTCGGAATACAGTAGAGATAACACAAAATAAGCAAGACAAATAAGCTATTAATCAAATAAGCACTAGACTAAAAACCTAAGCAAACACGTATGAGAAAAAGCTAATAAGCTAGAATTTAAAGGCTATTTGAAAACACGAAATGTAAAAGATATACGAAAACAAACTTTTATATAAAAATAACTTTTAAAAACTTAAGAAACTTTAAGATAAACACAAATAAGCTATAAAAATCAATAATCCAAAACAATCAAAAGCATAAAAACATAACCTTTAATCAAATAAGCAACAGAAAAAGCATGTAAACAATAAGATTAAAGCTTAGGAAGAAAGGTAGATGAGAGATTTAAACAAGAAAAGTAAAGTTTCAATAAAAATAAAAAGTAACTTACTTGGAAATTAAAGTGCAAGACAAGGTAATTAAAGTGCAATAAGGTAAATGTGCAAGTAAATAAAATGGAAGAAATAGTGTGTCAAACTATCCAACAAAATGAAATGACATAAATCCTAATCTATTTATAGGGGAGATTAAGGAGTGCTTAGGAAGCTTCCTCCCCTCTTTCATCTTTTCCTTAATTGCAAGCTTACGTCCTTGATCTTCTTAATCCTTTGTTAATCTTCTTAATACTTGGACTTTGTCTTGGGATTTCTTTAAACTCGTCTCGACATTTCTTCATAAATAAGACTTGAGTTCTTCGGCTTTTGGTAAACTTCCGTCTTTTGACTTTTTCTTCGATAAATCTTCATAATTGGTCTTGGACTTCCGTTCTTTTTACACTCTTGACTTCTTGACTTCGTCTTTCGTCTTTTCCTTTGATAAAAGCCCGTGAATGCCCGTGTTTTCTCCACTTTTCACCTTTTCGTCCTAAATCACAACAAAAACACAAACCACGCATAATTCCGACATAAATGACATAAAATACACTTTTTGGCTCGGTTATTATTGTAATTAAGTGGTAAAAAGGATGGGTGTTTACACACCTATCACAAGCTAATGAGAAAAGAATGAGGGAAATGCATGAGGAAACAAACAAAAATTTTATGATGCTTTTAAATCAAAGACCACAAGGGGCTTTACCCTCTAACACACAAACAAACCCGAGGGCTAATGTCAATGATATTACAACAAGAAGTGGAAAGAAAACTCATGATCCTTCACCACCCAAAGCTACTTTGGTAAAGCCTACTATGATTCCTTCTTGTGATAATCCTTCTACATCTAGTTCACCACCCTTAAGTTCTACACCTTCTCAACATATACCTCCTATTCCTTTCACTTCCACACCTATTAATGAGGAACCCATCAAAGAAATCCTTCATCTACTACTCAACCACAACCAAAACCAAGTCTACCTTATCCATCAAGATTAAGAAAGTAAAAGCTTAAGAACAAGGATGATATACAAGTCTCAAACTTTTTGAGGATGTTCAAGAAACTTAACATAAACATCTCCTTTGCGGAAGCCTTAGCCAATATGCCTAAGTTTGCTAAGATTATCAACGATTTACTTTCTAACAAGGAGAGATTGGTGGATTTGCCTAATGCTTCCTTGAATGAAAATTGCTCCGCGGTTTTGCTTAAAAAGTTGCCTACTAAGCTTGGAGATCCGGGGAGGTTTTTTATAGCTTGCAATTTCCCGGGGGTGGAAAATTGCATGGAATTAGAGGATTTATGGGCAAGCATAAATCTCATGCCATTATCGGTTTGGGAGAGACTTTCACTTCCCGAGCTCACTCCTACTAAGATGACTCTTGAGTTGGCCAACCGTACTATAGCTTATCCGGTGGGAATTGCGGAGGATGTTTTTGTTGGGGTTGATAGATTTACCTTTCCCGCGGACTTTGTGGTAGTTGATTATGATATGGATCCGAGAGTTCCTTTGATTGTTGGTAGGCCATTTTTGAGAACGGGTCGGACTCTTATAGATGTGGCGCAGGGTGAACATACAATGCGGGTAGGAGATGAAAGAGTTGTGTTTAACATGGGGAAGTTGTCAAAGAAGTCTAATGACCCTGAAGCGGTGAAACATATTGATGTTGTGAATGAGGAAACTCAAGATGATATCCTTGATAATGTTTGTGACGAATATTTATATGAAGCTTGCTCAAGTGGAGATTATGATTTACCTCATGTTGAGACCATTCCCTCTATTACTTCATCCTTGGATTTTCATTAACCTCAAGAGCTTAACCTTGGTGGTTTTGTGATTTATTCCAATCCTCTCTTTGAAACCTCATATGATAACCTTTTCCACCATGATGAAGACATCAATGAGGATTTTAGTGCTGAAGAATCTCTTCTTTGTGATACACCAACATATGATGACTATAGTGATGATGAGCTCTCCACTTGTGACTCTCCATTTATTGATGATCACACTTCCTTGAGTTTTGAGGAATCACCAATCTTTGATAGACCAATCTATGATGTTTATGGTGATGAGGAGGATTCTATCATGGATGAGAGTGATGAGTTTTTAGAGGTTGATATCCTTTTAAGTATACTCTAGGTTATATTGATGAGGATGGGGACATACTCTTTCTAGAATCTCTATTGCATGAAGATCCTTTACATTCTTCCTAGTCCCCCTCAACCTTTCAAAGTGATAAAGAAAAACAAGTGATCATGGTTCCTTCCAAGAGCTTGTTGATACCCATTTCTCCACAAACTTTTTCTCACCATGTGACCTACAAGGGAGAATCTTGTAAGGCAACCAACACTTGTTGTTTTCCCATCAAGGAACAAATTTTTGATCCTGGTATAGAGTTTGCTAAACCATCTCAGTATCCGCCTGATGCAACAAAAGGAAAACGTGTGGAAGATTTGAGAGTATCACCCTATCACGTTTAGAAAAACATATGGGCTACCATTTTGGAGCACAACTACACCTCACTCTTTTCACCATTGCTTGGGAAGTTAGTTGTTGAATTGTGTTATAAGTGGGATGGTAATTATGTATTTGATCCGGGGGGATATTTATGGAGATTTGATAATTGAAAACTTGTTTTACCTCATCATGGAGATTTTTCTTAAAAGGAGCAAAACTTTTATTCTCCATGATAGGTTTTAGACACTTTTAATTGTGAGATGAGTCGAGCTAGAGACTCTTTAAATCAAGCATTAAATAACTAGGTTTAGAGGTTTTAGACTTAGAGTGTTGTAGGTTAGAAATAAGGATGGAGAGTTGATGAGAAGTGTAGGGGAGTCCTTCCTTTTGTGTCCATGATTGTTTTTAGGGTTGCTCACTCATCACATGCTTTGGAGCTTATGGAGGAGGCCCTTGTATCTGATTCACTTTGTTACTATTGTGATTTTTCATAGAGATATTATGCTTTAAAAATAAATTCACTTTAGTTGATCTTTCCTTAGCTTGGGTTAAGCAAAGTCTATTCATTGTCATAAGTGTAGGGGAAGTTTTATACTTCCATGCTCTTAAACATTGAGGACAATGTTTAGCTTAAGTGTAGGGGGGTCTTCTATCGAAGTGACCTTACCTAGACTTTGTCATTGACCTTCATGATAACATTGGAAATTAATTTTTCAAACATTTTTCAAATTTTTGATCTACTTTGGCCACCAAAAATATGCATTCATAATTTTTTGCATAAATCATTTTTCATTTACATAACACATTTTCATTGTATATATTTCTTCTTTTATTCAAAAATATATATAAAGAAAAAAATATAATAAGGACATGGTTTAACAAATTTAGACTTCTTTGACATATTAGGCCCGCCATGGATATTTTGACTCAACCCGAGTTTGCTTATCCAAGCATACTCTAGCTAGTATCCTTAACCATGTAGTCCTTCATTGGTCTATTAGGCTAAGCATCCATCAATCTCATTATTTGAGATTTTAAATTTGTGGAGAATGGGAGATGAAAGAGTTGAAGCAAGTATAAAAGGGCTAGATAAACTTCATGATAATTACTGGTGGCTAATCCCTTCTCTTCTTTACCTCTATTTTTTTAGCATGTATATATGTTAATAAATAATAAAGAACGGTTTTAATTGGTTTGTAATCTCTTATGCATTTGGTCTAATCATTCATGGTTGGTATAATTACGTCTTAAGATTCTAAGTTAGAACGTTTAATGTTTACAAGACTTATGTCATGCTTAATACTTAGCGGGTGTTTTTCCTTTTATTCTTTTCAAATTTCTTTGTGAGGAATAAAGAAAAATAAGAGCGGCTTGAAAAAAATGAGTGGTTAGAAAAAAAAATAAAAAGAGAAAAAAAGAGAAGGAAAAAATAATAATTATACAAGACTCCCAAGAGGGGCAGTGAAGTGTTAATTATAGTAACTATTAGATTTAAATATTACCTTGACGGGTTGCGGGGATTTAATAGTTGCTCCAATCCAATATTACCTTGACGAGTTGCGAGATTGAAGATCCAAAGTCTCAAAAAGACGGTGGATGTAAATTATTGCGTGAGTTCTATTTTTCTTTCCTTAGCGAGTGTGTAGCTACTTATTAATGCATGACATGAGGATTTTACACACAAGGCGAATGACTTATTACTCTTGAAACGGACTTATATTAATTGTGAGCGGTTTTTCAAGTAACGGATGAGAGGATTACTTAGGATTAAAATCGTGCTTCCTTATTTTTGGATTTTACATTTCTTATATTTCACACTTTAAATAATGACAAATTTGCCCAAATGCAATTTGCTCAAATAATAACCGGTTCCACACTTAACTGTCATGAATTAGTTGATGCACTTTTTACTTGTGAATACAATGATCCCATTTTTAAGCTTGGTATGGGGAAAGTGAAATTTGAGGGTGATAAGTATCCATGGTACCAAAGCCCTAATTTAAGTCATTGATTTTTTTATGAGTTTTTCCATCAAAACCATTTCAAGAAAATAAAAAATATATAAATATAATTGTTTCTTTTGCATTGCATTGTACAAAATCCAAATCATGCATCATATAGTTTAGATAGTGTAATAGCATTCTATATTGACCAAGGTGGGTTAATTATGAGGAAAACGTAAAATTGTGCTTTAAAATATAGCATTGCATGAGGTCATGGCAATATTCAAGTTTAGGGGATTTGATATGAGCAAAATCTCATATCAATTTAATCAGCAAATCACCCTAAAACAAATTGAAAGACCTAACTTTTGTGCTATAAAGCAGAATTATGTGGTGTGTTTTGTGTTTGTGCTTAAATAGGTAACAAGGATACAATTTCAAGCAAACAAGAAGAAATCAAGCTCATTTATGATGAAAAGACAAGAGAAGGATCAAAGATGACAAGTCAATTGAAGATGAAGGACCAATCTTGACAATGCTCATAAATTAAGGGGCTAAAGTGCAATTTGGATAAAGTCAAGATCAAAGTCAAAACTGGTCAAATCATAAGTCAACCAAGTCAAAGGGCTAAACTATTCAAGAATGCAAGTTGAAGGATCATATTTGCCCAAGAAATGAAGTTTGAAGTCCAAAATACAAATCTCCCAAAGTCTAAGGGCTTAAAGTGTAAAAAATGCACCAAATTTGTCTTGATCCGTGTCAACATGCTATGAACCAATCAAAATGCTAGAAAAGTGAGGCATGGATTACGACATCTACTGCCACCTCACACCCTCATTTAATAAACAAAATCCAAAACAATGCTCCACACTTTCTCTCTTTCTAGCCAATCAAACTTCGCCATGCAATATTCAAATTATCCAAAGTGGATAATGATCCGAGTGAAGGGCAGAGAACAAATCAAAAGATGACACGTGTCACTTTCTTCTTCAAACGAGCCCAGAACGTGGATTTAGCTACAATGCGTTTCACAACAAACTTTCTACATGAAAAGTGCTCGGTTTGAGAAGACGAATCCAAATATACAAGTCAATTAAGCTGAGGATCAAAGGAGAAGAAAAGCCCTTTTTGTGTTCTTGATGAGAATTTGCAATTTACCAGATTTTGACACTTGGCAGCAATTGATTGGTCAAGACACGTCATTACCCCCAACCACTTATCACTTTCACTCTATAAATAGAGGATTAGGCTCTCATTTGTTGTAATGTAGTCAAGTGTGAAAATAACACACACTTATCTTTTTCTCCTTCAATTCAGTTAGTAGTTAGTTAACAACTCAAAAGATTGACAACCTCTTGAGTCTGTTAGTAGTTATAACTGATTTCCTTACCTCTTGTAACAACTTTTACTTCAATCAATAAAAATTCACAATTCTCCTTCATTAATACTTTACTATTCACTGCATCTCTTTGTTCCTGCTATTGTTATAAGTTTCTATTGATCATAATTTATCAATGGAAGCTTTGTGAGTGCTTGTTACTATTCAGTTCGATCCAGTTCATTCCAGTTCCTGCTTTGAAGATAATTGTAGCTGTTTGGGTATATGATCAGAAATGGTGAATGGAGGTGATTGATATGGTTGATTGGTGGTGCTAAGGTGGTGGTTTAGCACTGTTAGAAGGCTCAGCGCTTCTCTACTCCATCAGAGGAGGCCTGTTGCAAAAAGGTTTCAAGTTTCTTAGTTTGGTTCCACTCAAATGTTGATTGCATGCTCAATTCCTATTGTAAACATAATATGCTGCTATGATCATGTGCTTTGGTTTGATTTAGTGTAATCTTGATAGTTTTGATAGCTTTTTAGTAGTATTGTAGCCTTAAGACTATTTTACTTGATTTCAGCTTATTATTCATTAGTTTTAGCTTTTGAGTGCACTTTGAGTTCAAGTCTGTTTACAAGTTTGATTTCAGTTTCATAGCTCTTCATTTTACTCATATAACATTTCTTGATATCAGTCTTTGCTTATTACTTTCTCTTACTCATAATCATTTTGAAAAAGTTCATATTAGAATTGATAAGTAGTGTTTGGATCTGCATAGTTTTGGTAAAACAAGTTTGTTAATCCTGTTCAATTTGGCTCATTATCATTCAGTAAACTAGTTGTAATAAGTGTGTTTAGTTTTAAAGTCAAGATAATAGTCAAACAGGCAAATGGCTTAGAAATAGTTTGGGTCCAAGTCCGTGTTCACTTTTATTCAGAAACTAGCTCATTTCATTCCCTTTTCATTTGTTCATTCCTTAACCAAAATTCTTGAAACCAGTTTCTAAATGGAGCTTAACATCCAAGGTTTAACTCTGTGCAAGGAATTTCTACAGTTTTCAAAATTAAGCTAGAATTCAGCTTTTTAATAAGCACCTTAGCAAAGTCAAGTTTCTTTAATAAGAAGTGGACTGTTTTCTTGTAGAGCAATTTCTACTTCATAAATCTGGCCATTTTCTTTCATAATCTTGTTTAGAAACATGTCCTGATTGGATTTTTGAGCTTTTTTGTTTTTTCACAAAATTTGGTCAAACTTGGTCAAATAAGCTACGTTTTTGCTTATTATGTGGATCATTTTCAAAAAGTAAAGACATTCCCTACTTTTAATAAGCTGCTTAACTAGTTTGGACATAAAAATCAAGTTGTGCTTATTTGGGTTTCATTTGAGCTTATTAAGAGCTTATTAGATAATCTGTTGGAGAGATTTAGATCACCACAACTTATGAGCTTTACTTTCCCTAGCTAATTTTCCATTTAAAAACGTTTACAAAAAGAAATTTTGAATAAGCTTTTGTTTTGAGCTTATACAAGCTTAGTTCTTGAGTGAGCCTGTTTTTGTTTAAAAATTTCCATTAATTGCATATTGGTCCTTGTAGATTGTTACTATTTGCATTTTGAGCTAATTGTGCAAGTAATTAGGGTTTGCTATTATTCAATCCTTTAAGATTCAGTAACTTGTCATTTTTGGTTAAGCAGTTTGTTAGTTTTTAAAAATTAGTTACAAATTTGTTAGAATTTTTATTTTAGGTCCTTTTACTGTCTAGATTTTACATTTCAAGCTTTGTAGTTTCAATTACTTTACATTTTGAGCACTTTACTTTTATGTTTTTACATTTTGAGCACTTTACTTTTATGTTTTTACATTTCAAGCATCACCAGCTTCGATGAGTTACGCACAACATTCCAAAACAACTATACTCAGTGAAAGAAGTATAATATAGATCCGGTCTCATTGGCAACATTCAAACAAAGACCCTGAAAGTCTACAGAAGACTTCACGGAGCGTTTTTATGACGAGTGTACGCGCACAAAAGCGTGCCCATAGCTCCTTAAAATTTCCGATTACATGCACGCCATAACGGACAAGGAACTAATCAGGCGCCTCAATGATAAACGTCCGGAGAAGTTTGATGAGCTCATGGAAAGGGTTCAGAACTTTGCGGAGGGGGAGACCGCGGTTGCTGCGACTTACCTCACAAAAGGGAACCACGGCTAGCGATCAAACGATCAGCCTAGAAGGCAATCAGGCGGCTAAAGTAACCCCGGCAATGTGAGGAGTCTGGATTACAAGAACCAGGCAAAAGGAGGACGGTCGGATGACAAGTTCACCCCTTTAAAGATGACTTATCGGGATATCTTGCTAACATAAGGAGCAAATTTCCCAAGACCTCCCCCGATGACAACTCTAGTTGATCGTCGTCAAGGCACTCGCTTCTGTGAGTTCCACAATGACAAGGGTCACAAAACGGAGGAGTGCATTCAGCTCAAGAAGCATATAGAGTCTCTGATTAAATCTGGCAAACTCGAACACTTGGTCAAAGATTGGAAGGATGTAAAGGATAACAAAAAGTATGACAAAAAATATTCCTAAAAGGATAAGCCTAAGACCATATATATGGTTTAGTCATGGCAGCGCCGGACGAAGCAGAAAGTTAGTCAAAAAATTTCACGCGGCAAGGAAATCTCATTCCCTCCTATCACGGCGAGCAATGTGGCTGATGCACCTCTCACGATTGATTTAAGCATTGGGACCCATAACGTTCTTCGTATGTATGTGGATGGAGGATCATTGGCGGAAGTACTCTACGAACACTGCTTCGTACAACTCTGACTAGAGATCAAAAGCCAATTGATGCCGGCCACGTCGCCGCTTATTGGCTTCAGTGGAGACACTATCTGGCCAATAGGACAACTACGTTTACTGGTAACCATTGGAGATAAAGAGCATTCCACCACGACATGGATGAACTTTATGGTCATACGTTCACATTCTCCGTACAATGGTATTATTAGAAAACCAGGTATCCTAGCCATACGGGTAGTCCCGTCCACGGCACACGACATGATTAAGTTTCCGGTTGAAGGGGGAATTGTCACTATTTACAATTCAATCGTCCCGGCATCCAAGTGTCATGCCGTGACAACACCAATCCATCTAGCTCCCATAAAGGAGGGATCACCACCCCCCAATTGGAAAGTGGTAATCCACCCTAACTACCCGGAACAAGAGATATCTATCGAGGGAACACTCTCCGAAAAAGGGAAGAAGGCCATGTGCTCCCTCCTAAAAGCAAACCTTGATATATTCGCATGGGAGCCAAAGCATATGATGGGCGGACCGTGTTTGGTAGCAGAATATAAGCTTCAAATCCGCCCTGGATATCCCCTTGTTAAACAAAAGAAGCGTGGTCAAGCACCACAGCGCAGCCAGGTAATAATGGACGAGGTACGGAAGCTGGTAGACGTTGGAATTATGCGTGAAGTCTATTACCATGAGTGGCTCTCTAATCCGGTTATGGTAAGAAGAATGCGGAAGTTGGCGCATGTGTGTAGACTTCAAAGACTTAAACAAAGCTTGTCCACAAGATTGCTATCCGCTGCCGGAAATCGTTGGAAGGTGGAATCCTTATGCGGGTACCCTTTTAAATGTTTCTTAGATGCATATAAAGGATACCATCAGATCCAGATGAAGGAAGAAGATAAGGAGAAAACGGCGTTCCATACCAGTCAGGGCGCATATTGCTACACTAAAATTCCGTTCGGACTCAAGAACGCATTTGCGACATATCAAAGACTTGTAGATAAAGCCTTCGACTCACAGATAGGCCGTAACCTTGAAGTCTGCGTAGACGATTTGGTTATCAAAAGCCATACGGAGGACGAACTCCTCCGCGATGTCCAAGAGACATTCGACACATTGAGAAAAATCAACATGAAACTGAATCCCCAAAAATGCACGTTTGGAGCAACCGAAGGAATTTTCCTTGGGTATATGGTTAATCCAAACGGCATCAGGCCTTGTCCGGAGAAGACGGATGCCATGATACAGCTTCCATCCCCTAGGACACTCAAAGAGTTGTAGTCACTTAATGGAAAGTTGGCCGGTCTCAATAGGTTCTTATCAAAGTCCGCAGAAAAGTCACTTACTTTATTTAAAACACTCAAGAAGTGCTTAAAGAAAGGAGACTTTCGCTGGAAAAAAAAGGCGGAAGAGGCATTTGGGCAGCGAAAGCAACATCTCGCGGCTCTTCCCATGCTAGTCGCCCTGCGACCTAAGGAGGAACTAATCATGTACTTATCCGCTACATATGGAGCAATAAGCGCAGTTCTCATGACTGATCGGGATTCAGTCCAGACTCCGGTCTACTTCATAAGCAGAGCACTGCAAGGGCTAGAGCTGAATTACTCACCGATGGAGAAATTGATCTTATCGTTCGTTTATGCCACAAAAAGGTTACGCCAGTACTTCCAGGCGCACCCAATAGTGGTAGTCACGGACCAACCAACAAAACAGGCGATCTACAAACTAGATGTGGCAGGAAGATTACAGAAATTGAGCGTCCTGCTAGGGGAATATAACATCTCCTATAGACCAAGGACAGCCATCAAAGGTCAAATCTTGGAAGCTTTTCTAGTTGAGAAGCCTGAGGAGGGCGAGCCAATGGTGCAAAAGGAAGAAATCCATTGGAACCATGGGTTTTGTTCACGGATGGATCTTCTTTCACGGACGGATCAGGAGGTGGCCTCATACTCACAAATCCGGAAGGCATGAAATTCACCTACGCCTTGCGTTTTGAGTTCACAGCCACGAATAATGAGGCAGGATATGAAGCATTGATTGCGGGTTTAAAAATCGCCGCTAGGATGGGAGTCCACAACCTTGAAGCCTACGTAGACTCACGACACGTTGCGAATCACATCCTAGGGGGGTACGAAGCCAAAGAGGAAAACATGATCCAATATCTAGAGAAATTCAAGTCACTCATCGCCATTTTTGGTAAGTTCTCTATCGAGTAGGTACTAAGAGGCGAAAACAAGAAGGCGAATGCTCTTAGCAAGATCACGTCTACAAGTTTTTCCCATCTATCCAAACAAGTGTTGGTTGAAATACTTAAGGAGAAATCCATTACAGGAGGGGAGGTAGCGACCATAGTTGATGAGGAGGGGCCTACATGGATGATCCCAATCATAAACTATCTGACTGATGAAACCCTTTTTTAGAACGAAACAGAGGCGCGACGTGTCAAAAGGAAGTCACAACACTTTGAACTCCGAGATGGTGTCCTATACAAGCGATCCTTCCTACAGCCGTGGTTGCGATGTGTCGGACCACCCAAGCTAGTTATATGATCTGTGAAATTCATGAAGGGTCGTGCGGCATGTATGCCGGCCCCAGATCAGTGGTATCACGGGCTCTACGCACAGGATACTATTGGCCAACTATGCATCGGGACGCGCGAGATATGATTCTTAAGTGCAACGATTGCCAAGTGCACAGGCCAGTACCGCGGCATCCACAACAAGAGCTAACACCCATCACATCCCCATGGCCATTCTACAATTCGAGAAATGACATAGCAGGACCTTTTCCTGTTGCTGTCGGAGGCGTTAAGTTCTTGATCGTGGCTATAGACTACTTCACTCGCTGGATAGAAGCTAAGGCGGTGGCAACAATCACGGGCAAACAAGTAAAAAATTTTGTTTGGGAAAATATTGTATGCCGTTTGGTTTACCAGGGGAGATCATCTCGGATAACGGAAGCAGTTTGCGGATAATCCGTTTAGGGTTTGGTGTGCGGCGTTGAACATCGAACGGCGCTTCACATCAGTTAAACACCCACAGACCAATGGTCTAGTGGAGCGGGCGAAGTGATGAGACTTCTTTTATACATAGTCTCATGAAAAAAGCCAAATATATGCTTGTGTTTGTTACATGTGTATTTTAGGTACGGATATTGAGGAAATGACAAAAGATCACAAAGAACAAGCAAAAACAAACACGGGAAACGAAGCCGCACAATGAACCAAGCCCTAGTGTTGATTTTCCAAGAATAACCCTTGAAGAAATGAAGATTGTACAAGAAGGGTCCTCCAATATTGAAGAATTTGACACTTTAAACCCTTGTTTATTCATAATTACAAGTTTGGTCCTTAAAGTTTGTTAATTGACAAAAAGGGCCCTCCACTTTGAATAATTGGCAAGAATGGTCCCTCAAAAATGAAGACTTGTCAATATTAGTCCACCAAAAAGTCAACCATACAAGTCAAGACCATAATCTTTGAAGAAAATTCCAAAACAGCCCTTCAAGAATCATCAAATGGCAAGAAATACCCCTAAAAATACTTTGGAAAAGTATTTGGGGCAAATGTGTGAAAAGTAAAACTTTCATAACAAAGGATTCGGATTTTTCTATGTTCTAAACTGAAATGAAAAGAAAGAAGGAAATGAGGGACTAAAACGGGGAGACAAGCAAAGATACCTAGGCCAGTAAGGAGAAGACACATGTCCCACTCACCTAAACCATCCAATGGGAACTCACCTTTCCTCCACATCAGCCTCCCACTCACAACTGTATTAACTAATCTCTGATTAGTTTAATTTTTGGCGCTTAACACCTCATTTAAACCCAAAAACGGATTAAAACCACCATTGTTCATGTTCTTCACAAAATTGGGTTTTCCTTAAAACGCGCAGTGGTTAAGGGCATAGACCTCTAGACAGGACATATTCAATTGTGGGTTCCACCCGCTTCCAGTCGAGTTTTATAGATTCCAATAGAGTCACCGCTCGCTTTTGCTTTTGACAAGATGCCCTAGTCCTTATGGTAGGCTTGTAATTAGACCCCCAAATTATCCAGAATTATGATTAGGCTATCCTTAATCATATCCCAACTCCCAAATCCCATGCCACATCATCACAAAGTCACATGCCACCAACCTTGTACACGATTTTGGGAGAAGATGCTAGAGTGTGCTAGAAAATCAACACAGCACATTCAACTTTATTCCTAAGCTTCTTTATGGACCCTTTGATCAATTACAAGCTTTACACCTCACACATACAGCCAAGAATCCTTCACATGATCAACCAATATTCAAAAATCTGCAAGGGCATTTCACGAACTTCAAGACTTAGGGTTTACGTTTTTTATGCTTTGTAGTTCATTCTTGTAGCCTATATAAGGCATATGACCTGCTTCTTTTACATTTGCTCTTGGTTTTCTTTTAGGTAAACATTCTGTAAATCCTCTTTCTAAATTAATGAAGTGTGTTTAAATTGTGTGACGAATTCCAAGTGACGACTTAATTCATTGTTTGTTAGTTATATATGATTGCTATTGTTAAGTCTTAAAACTTGTTTTCAAACTTTGTGCAAGAAATTGCTCAAAGTTCAAAATCTGATATTTTGTTAAATCCTTGATTCAAACCCTAGAAATCTTTGGATAATAAGTGGTCTATACACCCTGATAAGGAGCTTATCAAGGTGTTGTGAGCTTATAGTTTGGGGATATTCAAGGTGTGGTAACAATTTTGCATTAACCAGACCCTTTCCTATTTTTCACCTTTCTATTTTTCATATTTTGTGCTCTAACTTTGTTGAATCTTAGCAGCCTTGTTGTGGAAGCTTGTGCCTTGTTTTGCTAGGCACATCAACTCAAAAATTCGTGAGTGTGGATGTACATTCATGAGGTTTGAGTCCTTGAACCCAAAATCTGTCAAAATACTTAATTTTTGTGATTTTGTGTTCTGCTATTGTTCTTGTTGTTTTTGTGGATTAAAAGTGCTTGATACTGCATAATATAGTTGTTATTGTGTTAGATTGGGCTTGGATAACATTGAATCACACTTTTACTTTGTTAATCTTGGATTGAAAAAAGTTAAGGGGTGTTTGGGTTAACCTGTTTAAGATCACAAAGTGTTTTTGAGTCATTGGAAATTGTTTTTTATGGTTGATATCTGATATATGCTTGGTTGAGTGCTAATTGCTGCAAGTTCTTGTCTTTTAAACATAAAAATCTTGATTATGCTATAAAAACTTGAAACCTACTTGTTTTGACCTAAGACTTTGGTAACACTTAGTTTTTATGCATGCTTAGGGATAAAAAGTGATTAAACATAGTTAATATAACATGTTAAGAAGATTTGAGTGTTTGAAATTGGATTTGTGGTCAAGTATATCAGCAAAGTATCAAAACTGCTTGCTCTTTGTTCATCAGTAACATTTAAGTTCTTGAATCTTGATCTAAACTTTGAATCAATGCATGAAACCTGTTTATTTATGTTCATTTGAATTATTTATAGCTTATTTATGCATTTGGTGAAGTTTGGTTGGCTTATTCTTGCTAAAAGTGCTTATTGAGTTCATAACTTCTAATGTTCATATCTGGTGCATGTCTATGGAACCTTTGATTAATCTGTGCTAATTGGCTGGTTTAATTTGTGTTATTGTTGTTGTTATTTACTCCTTGTGATTAACTGATCACTTGGGTGCCTTTGCTTAACCTGAATCTAACAAAAAGTCACATAAGACAAAAAGTCAAATTGGTCAAGCAATGGGAACTCCTTTCCCCTGCTACTAGCCACTGCTAGTGTAATTTATCAAACAGCTTATTCATAAGCCATTTTGGCTTATCCAGACTTGCAACAACTAATTTTTTGTGATAGATCTTCCTTATTTGACCCATTGATTTGAACTGGAGCTTATTAGGGTTTGACTTTTAAGTTTGACTAGAAAACCAAACAGTTTGACTTTTAACATAAGTGCTTATTGCTTATTCTAGCTTATTGCTTGTGCTTATTGGAAAAGTTTTTAATTATTTTGGTTAATTAAGTCATTTAAAACCTTTTGCAAGTTGAATCAGCACTTGAGGTGGTCTAGAACTCAAAGCGACTATTTTGGCGTTTAGTGAAGAGAGCTTTGGCTTATTTCAGTCTTATCCTTGGGCTTATTTCAAGTTTATTTTTGCAAATAGCTTATATAGGTCAAGAGAAGGACGTGGGTAAATTTTACCTTATGGCATCAACTTATAGCTTAATGGGCCAAAAAGCCCATTAAGAATAAGCTGTTTTGAAATAAGCTAACTTAAGCTCATTTTCAGCTTTTAGGCCTTTAAAAAATTGTGTTTAAAATCATATTTTAAGCTTAACTGGAGCTTTTGGGCCAATTCTGTGGACTTTTTCTTATTGGGCCCAATTTTAAGCCCATTAAGGGACTGTTTGGGTATTTGGCCGATTTGAAGGCCCAATAAGGGTAATTTTGTAATTTCAAGTTCATTTCTGTTTTATTTAGGTTAAAATAAACTATTTTTTTTGTAACCGTGATTTCCGACTCATTGGCCGACTAATCCACGGGGTTTGAGCCCACCGCCACACAAACTCAAACCAGGTAAAGCCCTCCCTTTTCAGGAGGTTGGCGTGGCCACTTCAAGGTTGTTTGCACCTTGTGGGAAGGTTAAAATAAACTAGTTTGCAACTTTTTAGAATTTTTTTTTTAATTTTAGATTTTTATTAATATTTTATTATTATTTTATTATTAAAAATTAAAATTTAGTTTTTTGGAATTTTTTCGTTTTTCCTAGTTCAAATACATTAAGTTAGGAATTTTAAAATTTTTAGATTAATTTTGTTGTCATTAGATTATGTTTTTAGAATTATTTTAAGTTTTCATAGTTTTTAATAGTTTTTAATTATTTTTAAATAGTTTTAATTAATTTTAAAATTTTCAAAAATAGTTTTAAATTTACTTAAGCCATTTTAGAGGTCTCATTTTGGGCTTTATGTTATTTAAATTGATTTTTTGGTCTTTAATTAGCATTAAAAAAATAATATTTAATTAAATAAAAGGTTTGAGTGATTTTTTATTTTTGTAAACTCTAATTATATTTTTTAGGATTTATTGTAATTTTCTAGGAATTTTTAGGGTAATTTTTTAATTTAGTTACTTTTTACGGTTTTTTGTGCACGACTTCATCTTAGTGTAATTCATAATCGTAACCGTCATTCTTTTCTAATCTCTTTTCTATTTTTCTTTTCTCATCAATATAATCACAAACACTTAATCATCTCTTTACACAGCACACAAGCCTCCTTGAGAACGATCCCCACTTTTGGGTCATTTACTTGTGGTTTTCCTAAATCACTTGTCATACTTGCCCTAATTACGTTCTTTTTCCTAAAAGACATATTACTACAACGAAAATTTTGGCGCCACTGCCAGGGAGGCGTGTTGTGTTTTGATTTGAACAATTGTTGTTTTTATATTAGCCATAATAGCTATTTGTATTAGTAGCACTCTACTAATACCTATTATCGGTTTTTGTTTTTTGTGTGAATATTACTATATTGTATACGTAGAACAATAAATTCACAAGTACTCCAAAAGTGTGAAAAACACAACCTTGATTGGGAGGTCATTAATCAATCATTGTATTCGAATCTCAAACAAGAAAAAAAGGTCAAAATAAATAATTACTTTCGTGAAGCTTAATTTTGATAAACACAAACTATAAGGTGGGTATAAGGCGGGTATTATAAAATATACCATAAGGAAAAAGGCTCTTAAGTGCTTCGCACCGCCTCGTTTCTCCGCTTGCTTGTGCGTGCTTAGATAAAAAGAGCTAATCGAGGGTTTGACAACCAAAGTATTATCTAAGTATCATATATATTTTCTTGGTTTCATTTGATTAAACCCTCTTGAACGTTTTGGTGTTCCACCAACGTTCTAAAGTCATCGAAGGCGTTCACTTCACGTGATTGTTTTCATTCCTTGAGGCTTCTTTAATCAAGAGATTTGATTAAGGGAGAGATTTGTAGATTTTTGTCTACTTAATACAATCACCAAAATCCAAAAAAAGTAAAAACAATCAAAAACCACAAAAAATTGGAAAATTTTAAAAGACCAAAAAGAATCTTCTTTGCTCATCCCCACGTTGTACGTGACGTTTATGCTTACTCGTAATCAAGCAAGACGTGCACGTAAACGAAAAAACTGAAAGGAGACCACACCTACCCTTTCTAGTGAGGAGTCTCCTATTGACGAACCTATCATAGAAGAAGAACCAACCATGGCGAATTGAACTATGATGGAGTTACTTCAAGCACCCACCGAGGGTTATGGAGAGGCTAGATTCCCGCCATCATTGCGAGAATTTTGAATTGGAAACGGGTTTGTTGTCGATGATCCAAAACAACAAATTCTGTGGTGATGAAAAGGACAACCAGCACAACCATATCCACCAATTCAGTCGTCTTACCGCTACTTGAAAATTTAAGGATGTTTCTAATGACTCGATTAAGATGATGCTTTTTCCGTATTCCATAGCGGGGCCCGCTAAAATTTGGTTAGAGTAAGAGCCACCCAATTCTATATTGACGTGGAAGGATCTCGTTTCAAAATTTATGAACCAATTTTTCCCGCCCTCTAAGACTACGCATTTGAAAAACGAGATTTCAAAATTTTCACAAGAATTTAATTAGAGTTTTTCAACGACTTGGAATATGTTTAAGGAAATGTTACATGAGTGTCCTCATCACGGTTTTTCCGACTTGCATCAAATTGACAAGTTTTACAATGGATTGAATGATCATGAATGAGATTATCTTAATGCCGCCGCAGGTGGTAATATTTTGTGTAAAACGGTTGAGGAAGCGTTGTTGATAATTAAGAATAGATCTAAGGTGTATAATCCTCGTAGCACATCGAGTGTTCGTAAGGCTTCGTCTTCGGCTTCACCTTCTTTGTCCAATACCATCGATGCTTGCCAAATTGAGGCGAACTTGGAAAACAAAATCTTTTATAAGCTTAAAGGACTTTTAATTGAATTCAAAGTTGGTGAACAAAGTGCTCCCTCTACGGCTAAAGCGGTTGAGGTTTCATGTATGTATTGTAGTGGAGGTAATGATTTCTTCGAGTGCATTACCAACGATGGTAACACTTCGATTGCCTACGCGGCCACGAGAAGTTACAACCAAAACGGTCAAGTTACCCGCTCTAATCAAATGACTCCACCGGGTTTTGCTCCCAATAAAAATGCTAACAACAACTACCGAAACAATCAAGTTGGTTTCAAAAACAATTACAAAGGGAACAATTATGGGAATCAAGGGGCTAATAACAATCAAGTTTCAAACAAAAATCAAAACAATGATTTTCAAAAGAACAAAAAAGGTTTGCAAACTTTGAAAGATCTTCCAAATGAATTTGTTGAATACGCAAATGGAAACGATGCTAGGTTTGATAATATTCAGAGAGAGATCATTAGCCTAAGATCTGATTTTAAGAATGACTTGAAAAAGAAGTTGAAAAATGAGTTAGCAAATGAGCTTAATATCCATACAAACAAAATAGAGGGAAATGTAACTAGGTTACAACAAAACCAACAAAAAATGGAACAAGGGCAACATGAAATAAAACAAGAGATGATTAAGGCTTAGAAGAGGCAATCCATGTTTGAGGATAAAATTTCATCCATGTTTGAGGCTATAATGTGTAAACCTTCTTCGAGTAGTCTTCCTAGCAATACCATATCGAATCCTAAAGGAGAGATGAAAGTGATTACCACACGAAGTGGTAAGACACTTAAGGAACCAACTCCTCAACCAATTACTCCAACTGTGGAGGAAATTGAGGAAGAGCCCGAGGTGGTGGTCGAAAAAGAGCATGTCTAAATCCCATGAAGTATCGCTCATGCCACACCTACGGTTGACCCATTACCACATTTGGAACCCGAGATTCTAAAGGCTATGCCTATGCCTTAACCAGCACCTCCTTTGCCTTCTCCATCGAGACTTAGAAAGGAGAAACGTCAAGAGCGCGACAATTAACAATTTGAGCTTTTTATGAAAATGTTTTGTGACGTTCATTTTAATGTGAGTTTTGCCGATGCTTTGGTCATGATGCCTCGATTTACCGCTAACTTTAAGAGTATGTTAAATGATATTTCGATTTGCTATGGGTTCTAATTTTACTCTCGATATCCTCTCGAATTGATCTCGGCCTTAAGTGGAATGATTTGTTCTTGGTTACTAAAAAGGAGTTGGTTTGTTTATCTATTTTTAAACTAATAACACTTAAATGTAGATGACGTCGAGTAACTTAAAACTTTGGAAGAATAACTAAATTGACAAGTTAAAATTGAGTGCTTGAAAACATAAAGGAAGGATTAGAAAATTACTTTGAAAACTTAATTGAATAAATGCTTAAAAACTTGTTCTATCGGAATGTTGAAAATTATTACTATCGGAATACCTAAAAGTCAAAAGCATCGGAATGCACAAAAAAAATGGTCCATCGGAATGTTCAAAATCCAAACTGTCGCAATGATGCTGTCGGAATGAAGACGATCGGAATGTTGCAAATAAAAATTGGCCAGAGTTTCGACTAGAAAAGGGACCTAAACCCGTCGGAATGTGCGATCGCAATCCCAGATCGGAATAGGGGAACTTACACCCTATCGCAAAGTAAAACCCCTTTTGGGTTATTGCGATACCAAGTAATGAAGATCCGTCGGAATGAGTTAAAACCCTCTTATTGCGATGAGATGAATGCAGTTCCGAATTTGGTGGAAAGCTAAAAACTTCAATAAGCAAAAGCAATAAGCCAAGGGATCCGAAACTTTAACACTTCAACAAGATTAAATTTGATAACTTTTGAAAATAAGAAACTTTAAAACTTAATAAACAAAACTTTTGAATGATTAAAACTTGAAGAAATCCGAAAACAATGAACTTTTAACAAACAATAAGCCAAAAAGCATGGAAGGCTTATGGCTTATTTACGTAGAGCTTAAGAAGAAACAAGTAAACATTAAACTTTTAACACGAGCTAATCCAATAATCCAAACCGTATGGAATTCAACAATCGGATCAAGGATTTTGACAAATCAAGAAAAGTAGGAAAAACTCAAAGAACTTAAAAGCATAAACTTGATTAATTAAATCAAAAGTACAAGAAAGCTTGAATTAAAAGATGAAAAACAAAGGAAAAGCTTAGTGAGAGAAAGTATGGAACTTTCTCTCTCTAGAAACTAGAGAGAAAAATGAAAAGAACTAAAGACTAGCTAAAACTAAGTGTGTGAAAATTTGTGAAGTGAAGGCTTTATATAGGCGTGTGTATGGTGTTTATGGGCTTTTGATTGGGCTTTGATTTGGGCTTCTTTTTCTTCTTTCTTCTTAAGTCTTCATGCGTCTTTAAATAAACGTTTCCGACTTGGATTTGAGAAGTGTCGGTGAATAATTCCAACTCGTCTTATAATCTTTTATTTAATAGACTCGAGTTCTTCGACATAAATGAATCTTCCATTTTTTGGTTCTATTCTTCGATAAATCTTCAAATAGGCACAATGACTTCAAATCTTCTGCACCTTTTTGGACAATAGACTTCGTCTTGAGCCCTTTTCTTCGATAAAACCCGTGCAATCTCATGTTTTCTTTAATATTCATCCGGTCGACTCTGAAAACACAACAAACACAAAAACCACGCATAATTCCAAACAAATGATATTAAATACGTGTTTTGGTCTCGTTTTAGCCCGATTTAAGTGGTAAAAGGATGGGTGTTTTCACACCTATCAAATCCCCTACACTTAACCATTGCCATGCCCTCATGCAATGCTTAGTGACAAAGCATATTTACACTTTTCTCATTATCAATCAACCTTGGCCTTATTAAAATACTACTAAACAAAAATGAAAATACTAAGAGAAATTTAAAACTTTAAAGCAAACAAAAGGATGGAAATACCTTGCAAAGAGATCGAGGACTTACATTAGGGCTTCGGTGCTACGAAGATTTATCATCCTCAAGTTTCACGTTCCCCAAACTAAGCTTAAAAACAAGATCATTGTTATTATAAGTTAGCAATTCAAACACTTACACACATGGTTTAATTAAATGCTTAGACTCCCTTATTCCTAGGTGTATCTCTTGTATTTTATTTTTGTCTTAGAATGATCATGAAGATGCATTTTTGGACTTATTTCGATAGTTATTTAGGGCTGAAAGCAAAGTAGGACGATTTGATCAATAGTTAGCTAAAGGACAAAATCTCTTAAAACTGCTTCTCGGGATATCAAAAAGTTCATATCTTGGCATAACTTGGTTCACGATTTGAGACCTTTCTCGGGCCGATATTTGGCATGTACTTCATACTTCATATCTTCGAGAGACGTTC
Organism: Glebionis coronaria; assembly: GCA_025667525.1. Classification (NCBI taxonomy): domain Eukaryota; kingdom Viridiplantae; phylum Streptophyta; class Magnoliopsida; order Asterales; family Asteraceae; genus Glebionis; species Glebionis coronaria. Next base: position 323,955,795 of record CM046881.1, on the reverse strand, counting down.
TTGAGATAATGGTCTTTTCATCTTAATAGAGTTTCTTCGCTTGGAGACTTTTGAGGGGTACTCCAACTTTGTTGACCACGACTTCATGATTATTTCTTCAATCTCTAATTGGGATTTTGAGATACAACGATCCGCCTCCTTTTCGGACTTGGATCTATTTATCCTCATACCTTGTTAGGGTCTTTTCGGATAGACTTCTCCATGATCTTTATGGGAGTTGATTGCTTTTCGTCGTGAGTCTTGATCCTTCATATTGATTTTAGGAACAATACTTTTCACATCACTTTGGATCTTCAGCAACAATATTGAATCCTCATGCCTTGTTAGGGCCTTTTCGGACTCGCCAATCTTCGCGCCCCGCTTCATAAGTTATGCCTTGGCTATGAACTCTTGTCATTACCGAGCAACTTTTAAACGATCTTGGGCTAGAAGCTAAGTAACTTTTCAAATCGTACGACCTTACTTATTGCAGATAAATTATTAGCAAGTGGTGGGAGAATAGGCAAATAATTACACCAAGTGGGCTTGCGCAAGAATACCGACTTATAATTGACTCTCTCATTTCTCGTCCTCCACAGTTTAAAATCTCAAGTAATGAGACTCGTGGACACTTAGCCTAATAAACCAATTAAGGTCTACATGGTTAAGGATACTAGCTAGAATAAACTTGGATAAGTCTATTCGGGTTGAGTCAAAATAAACGCAACGGGCCTAATATGTCAAAGATTCCTAAACTAGCTACACCACTTTATTAATATTTTTGACTTTATTGCGGGATATATACATATGAAAGCAACGATAAAAATTTAAAAATTACAACTAAATGGCCAAAGTTAATTAAAAATTTGAAAAATGTTGAAAAAGATGATTTTCCGGTTAAATGAAGGCATTTTCATGAAAAAGTCCACTTAAGACTTCGATAGAAGTCCCCCCTACACTTAAGATAAACATTGTCCTCAATGTTTAAGCATGTGGGAGAAGTCTCCCCTACACTTATGACATTGTGCACGTTGGTTAACTCGAGTTAAGGAAAAGACGACTAAAGTGATCAATTACAAATGTGAGTATGAAGAAAATTGAATCACGATAGTTGAGAGATAGAACCGGATTTCGGATAACACGGGAGCACGGTTCTTCAAAGTTTCCAAGAGTGCACTTATCCCTGTAATCACATCACCACACAAATACAAACACCTATGCAGGCCCCCCTACACTTAGGAGGTTAAAACGTAAAAGGATAGATACTCGGGCTGCCTCCCGAGGAGCGCTTGTTTTTGATAACCGAGTCACGAGCCTGACTCGACCCAAAATTAGTTCATGGGGAACGTGGTGAGGGATGGAATCACCTCCTGAGAGATGTCCTCACCAAAGTACAGCTTCAGACGCTGGCCATTCACCTTGAAATTGGGTCCATTTGGCTGAGAAAGCTCAATGGTCCCATATGGAAAGATGTTGGCGACGGTGAATGGACCAGACCAGCGGCTCTTCAACTTGCCAGAGAAGATCTTCAACCGAGAGTTAAAAAGTAAGACTTGATCACCAACATGGAACTCTCGGTTCTTGATTTTTGCGTCATGGAGGATCTTCGTCTTCTCTTTGTAGATCAGCGAGTTCTCATAAGCTTCATTCCTCAGTTCATTGAGCTCGTTAAGTTGAATCTTACGATGATCACCAGCTTTGTTGATGTCGAAGTTAGCCCACTTTAAGGCCCAGTGCGCCTTATGCTCCAGCTCGATGGGAAGGTGGCATGCTTTCCCGTACACAAGACGATAAGGTGTACAACCGATCGGGGTCTTGTAAGCAGTACGGAAAGCCCACAGAGCATCATCTAACTTATCGGCCCACGCGGCACGATGCTCTCCCACAGTACGCTCCAAAATTCGCTTCAATCCACGATTGGATATCTCGGCTTGCCCATTGGTTTGGGGATGATAAGCGGTGGAAAGACGGTGAGTGACACCATACTTGGCCATGACTCTTGCAAATTGATCGTTGCAAAAATGAGTCCCGCGGTCACTGATAATAGCACGAGGAACGCCGAATCGAGCGAACAACGATTTCAAAAAGTTACAAACCACCCTTGCATCATTAGTAGGTAAAGCTTTGGCTTCAACCCACTTGGAGACGTAGTCAACGGCAACAAGGATGTATTTGTTTCCTTTAGATGAAGGAAATGGCCCCATAAAGTCGATACCCCAAACATCAAAGATTTCACACTCTTGAATGAAATTCTGAGGCATCTCGTCTTTATGTGTGATCGTGCCTTGTTTCTGGCAAGCATCACATTTTTTAACCATATCGTGAGCGTCACGATAAATGGAGGGCCAATAAAATCCTGAATCAAACACTTTTTTGGCGGTGTAGTTGGGACCAAAGTGACCACCAGTGGGTCCTTTGTGGCAAGCATCAAGGATTTCGAAAGCTGCCGGTCCATCAACACATCGGCGAATAATCAAGTCAGCACATTGTTTGAAAAGATACGGGTCATCCCAGAAGTAAGTCTTTATGTCTTTGAAGAACTTCTTCTTTTGCTGGGATGTTAACCCGTTAACGAGGATTCCACCCGCCAAGTAGTTTGCAATGTCTGCAAACCACGGGGTTTCGTCAGCAGTCGAGTTTATAGACATTAAGGTCTCCAGGGGAAAAGAATCGTTGATTTCTTTGTTCGGATGAGCCCCCTGGTAAGGATCCTCAAGTCTACTGAGATGATCCGCGGCTAGGTTTTCTGCTCCTTTTTTATCGCGAATTTCGATTTTAAATTCCTGGAGCAGCAAAACCCAGCGAAGAAGTCTTGGTTTGGAATCTTGCTTTGTCAACAAGTATTTCAGCACGGAATGATCGGTATACACGATGGTGGTGGAAAGGACAAGATAGGGGCGGAATTTTTCAAAAGCATAGACAACAGCTAAAAGCTCTTTTTCGGTTGTCGTATAATGCAATTGTGCCCCAGTCATTGTCTTGCTAGCGTAATGGATCGGTTGGAAGTGTTTGTTCACTCTTTGTCCAAGAACCGCTCCAATAGCAAAATCGCTAGCATCGCACATCAACTCAAAGGGCAGCTCCCAATTAGGGGTAACCAGGACGGGTGCCTTAGTAAGCTTATCCTTAAGTGAGTCAAAGGCTTCAAGACACTCTTTGAAGAAGATAAAAGGAGTATCTTTTTCCAAGAGGTGGGTCATTGGGCGAGCGATTTGAGAAAAATCTTTGATAAATCGACGGTAGAAGCCCGCATGACCCAGAAAACTTCTCACACCCTTCACGGTAGAAGGTGGAGGCAACTTGGCGATAACATCGATTTTAGCACGGTCTACTTCAAGACCGGCTTTGGAGATTTTGTGTCCTAGCACGATGCCCTCTTTTACCATAAAATGGCATTTTTCCCAATTAAGAACAAGGCGAGTGTCTTCACACCGCTTAAGCATACGTTCTAAATTGGCAAGGCACGCAGAGAATGAATCACCATAGACTGAGAAATCATCCATGAATACTTCCATAGTGTCTTCCACCATGTCATGGAAGATAGCCATCATACACCTTTGGAATGTCCCAGGAGCATTACATAAACCAAAAGGCATGCGTTTGTAAGCAAATGTTCCATAGGGACAAGTGAATGTGGTCTTTTCTTGGTCCTTGGGATCGATGGGAATTTGAAAATACCCGGAGAAACCGTCTAAGAAGCAGTAATAGTCATTACCAGCTAGACGCTCGAGCATTTGATCCATGAAGGGAAGAGGAAAGTGGTCTTTTCTCGTGGCATCATTGAGCTTGCGATAATCAATACAAACTCTCCACCCAGTAACGAGACGAGTGGGAATCAACTCGTTGTGTTCATTGGGAACAACGGTTATTCCGCCCTTCTTGGGCACACAATGGACGGGACTTACCCATGACGAATCCGAAATAGGGTAGATCAAGCTGGCATCTAGAAGTTTCATAACCTCTTGTTTGATGACGTCATGAATTTTAGGATTAACCCTTCTTTGGTTCTGGATTGTGGGTTTGAAGTCATCTTCCATGAGAATCTTCTGAGTACAAAATTTCGGATCAATTCCGCGGATATCGGAAATTTTCCAAGCAATTGCCTTCTTATGAGCTTTAAGCACATCGATGAGACGAGTTTTCTCTTCATCCTTCAAATCCTTAGCAATGATGACTGGCGACTTCTTCTCTTCTTCGAGGAATACATACTCAAGATGGGGAGGCAACTCCTTAAGTTCCAAATCCGGAGGATTGTCGATGGGAGGCGTATTCGAAGTCGGAGTCTCGATAGCAATAATAGTTGGAGATGGAGGGGAAGGATTGTCTTCTCTGAGGAGGTTTGTAATGAAACTGAGATCGTCATCCCAAGCGGCAGTAGAATCGTCATTGTCTTGCTTCACATCTTCCAAGGTGGCTTCCAAATCTTTCCAAAGGAAATCACTTTCTCCAAATAGAGATAGTGATGAGTCGATAGAGGAAACGGTCTCAACATTGGGAAGAGAGGTAGGAATGTTTTTACAAGCATCCTTGAAGTGTTCTTCACAAGCCTCATCAAGAACGTCAATACAATTAACATTCTCGTAAGAAGAAGGCTGTTTAGATAACTTTCCCATGTTGAAGACTACTTTATCGTCACCCACTCTCATGATAAGCTCACCGGCTTCAACATCAATGAGAGTGCGACCGGTCCTCAAGAATGGACGACCAACAATGAGTGGCACACGTGGGTCCATCTCGTAGTCGACGACAACAAAATCAGCAGGGAAGGTGAATTTGTCGACTCCTACAATGACGTCTTCGGCTATCCCCACTGGATAAGCAACCGTACGGTTGGCCAATTCCAAAGTCATTTTGGTGGGGACTAGCTCTGGGAGAGATAATTGCTTCCAAACACTTAGAGGCATGAGATTAATACTGGCACCTAGATCGGCTAGGGCCATGCAATTCTCTACTCCCGGGAAATTGCAAGGGATAAGGAAACGACCCGGATCACCAAGCTTGATTGGCAATTTCCTTAAGAGCACTGCAGAGCAGTTCTCATTAAGTTGGGTGTTGGCGAGATCAAGGAGCTTTTCCTTGTCGCTCAGAAGATCTTTAAACATTTTCGCGTACTTAGGCATGTGAGCGAGAGCCTCAGCGAAGGAGATATTGAAATTCAGTTGTTTAAACATTTTAAGAAAGTTAGAAACCTGAATATTGTCCTTGCTTTTGAGCTTCTCTTTCCTCAACCTAGATGGATAAGGTATATTGGAAGAAGAGGAAGGCTTTGGGATGATAGGATCACTCACATCCTTGGGTGGAGGATGGGTAGAAGGAAGAGGTGGAGAAATTGGGGAAGGAGAAGGGTGAGGAATAGGAGCAGGTGACTCGTTCTCCTTAGTCACAACCACCGGTGGAGGTATAGGAAGCTCGGGTTCCTTGGTACCTTTACCACTGCGAGTGGTGATTGCTTTCATCTCCCCTCTTGGGTTCGCAACGGTATTACTCGGAAGAGTACCCGAAGAAGAGGGTTGATTACCATTGAAGAAACTAGCCATCATGTTCCTCAAGTCATTCGTTTGACTATCCATAGTGTTCTTCATATCAGCTCTTAGATCATTCCCTTGTTTCATCAGATCTGCTTTCAAGTTGCGCACTTCCTGTTGGAGATTATCCACGATCACATCGTTAGTCCTCATGTAGGTTCCAATGTCTTGATGTGATGCGGGGGTTTGGTTGGAAGGAGCAGTGTATGCCGGTGGTTGATAAGCAGGTTGTTGGTAAACTTGGGTGTTTCGTTGTTGTGGTTGTTGCTGCTTATGAGGAGGGATGTATGGTGTGCGAGTTTGTTGTTGTTGAGGAGGGCGGTTGAGGTTTTGTTGTTGGTTTTGGTTGTTAGAGTTAAAACCAGGTGGTGAGAGATAGTTGTTGGAACGGTAACTAAGCAGGTTGCGGTCACCTTGAGGTTTTGCTTGATAAGCAGGTTGAGTATAGGTGCCATATGCTGCATTAACATTCTCAGCAGGGTAGTCTTGGGTGGCAGTACAAGTTGTGTAAGAGTGAGGACCACCGCATATCTCACAAGGTTGGCTGACAGCGTTCACTTGTGCGTTTTTGGCGTTGTTGCTGTTGTTGTTGCTGACGGTGTGGGTGACAAGCGATTCAAGAAGCGTGGTGATTTTGTCTAATCGCTTGTCGCTGTCATTAGTGCTAGCACTAGCAACATTGGTCCTAACACTCTTGGTTTGCACACGAGATTTATTCTCAATGATGTCCCAAGCAGCATTGGAAGTCTTAGCCAATAGATTACCCCCCGAGGCACTATTCAGTGAATCTTGGTCATTCATGCTTAAACCATTGTAAAAAGTATTTATTTGATGAACTTTGGTAAAACCATGTTGTGGGCATTTTCTTAAAAGATCTTTAAAGCGATCCCAAGATTCACTGAATGACTCATCGTACTTTTGTTCAAAGTTTATAATCTCATTCCGCAAAGCGGTAGTACGAGAGGGTGGAAAAAAGTAGTTGATAAACTTTGTTTCCAAATCCGTCCACGAGAGAATACTCTGTGGCGGTTCCTTAGCAAGCCAATGTCGGGCTTGTCCCTCTAAAGAAAAGGGAAAAAGTTGTAACCTTATCACTTCTTGTGAAACTCCATTGAACTTGACCGTGTTAGTGAGTTGTAGAAATCTCTTGATGTGGTCGTGTGGATCATCAATGGTGCGTCCCAAGAACGGTTGAGCTGAGACCATCTGGATAAAGCCTGACTTGAGCTCGAAATTGTTGGCGCCAATTGGAGGGATGACAATTGGATCCGTGTTGCCATCAACATGAGCTTGCAGCAATTCAATCATCGGGCGATTATCCGGAAGGTGCTCATTGTTGTTGTTATTATTCATGTTGTTGAAAGGCGGATTGTTGTTGTTATTATTGTTGTTCGGAGGTGGTATGTTATTGTTGTTTTGTACACCAGCCATGTCTAAGTTATCGAGAGGCTCGGGCTCTTGATAAGACGTGGATCGAGTGCGCATACACCTGCAAAAGAACGAACAAAGAAAAACAAAGCAAAAATATTTTTGGTTTTTATTGTTTTTTAGTTTTTAGGATTTTTGAAAATTTTATATATTTTTAGTTGTTTTTGAAGATTTTCTTGAAAAAGTAACGTTCACGGGGAACGGATCCCAAAATCCAATTTCTCACAAAAAACTTTTGATCTTAACGAGAAGAGCCGGCAGCGGCGCCATTTGATATTTCGATTTGCTATGGGTTCTAATTTTACTCTCGATATCCTCTCGAATTGATCTCGGCCTTAAGTGGAATGATTTGTTCTTGGTTACTAAAAAGGAGTTGGTTTGTTTATCTATTTTTAAACTAATAACACTTAAATGTAGATGACGTCGAGTAACTTAAAACTTTGGAAGAATAACTAAATTGACAAGTTAAAATTGAGTGCTTGAAAACATAAAGGAAGGATTAGAAAATTACTTTGAAAACTTAATTGAATAAATGCTTAAAAACTTGTTCTATCGGAATGTTGAAAATTATTACTATCGGAATACCTAAAAGTCAAAAGCATCGGAATGCACAAAAAAAATGGTCCATCGGAATGTATTTGTTAATCACCATCGGAATGTTCAAAATCCAAACTGTCGCAATGATGCTGTCGGAATGAAGACGATCGGAATGTTGCAAATAAAAATTGGCCAGAGTTTCGACTAGAACAGGGACCTAAACCCGTCGGAATGTGCGATCGCAATATGCGATCGCAATCCCAGATCGGAATAGGGGAACTTACACCCTATCGCAAAGTAAAACCCCTTTTGGGTTATTGCGATACCAAGTAATGAAGATCCGTCGGAATGAGTTAAAACCCTCTTATTGCGATGAGATGAATGCAGTTCCGAATTTGGTGGAAAGCTAAAAACTTCAATAAGCAAAAGCAATAAGCCAAGGGATCCGAAACTTTAACACTTCAACAAGATTAAATTTGATAACTTTTGAAAATAAGAAACTTTAAAACTTAATAAACAAAACTTTTGAATGATTAAAACTTGAAGAAATCCGAAAACAATGAACTTTTAACAAACAATAAGCCAAAAAGCATGGAAGGCTTATGGCTTATTTACGTAGAGCTTAAGAAGAAACAAGTAAACATTAAACTTTTAACACGAGCTAATCCAATAATCCAAACCGTATGGAATTCAACAATCGGATCAAGGATTTTGACAAATCAAGAAAAGTAGGAAAAACTCAAAGAACTTAAAAGCATAAACTTGATTAATTAAATCAAAAGTACAAGAAAGCTTGAATTAAAAGATGAAAAACAAAGGAAAAGCTTAGTGAGAGAAAGTATGGAACTTTCTCTCTCTAGAAACTAGAGAGAAAAATGAAAAGAACTAAAGACTAGCTAAAACTAAGTGTGTGAAAATTTGTGAAGTGAAGGCTTTATATAGGCGTGTGTATGGTGTTGATGGGCTTTTGATTGGGCTTTGATTTGGGCTTCTTTTTCTTCTTTCTTCTTAAGTCTTCATGCGTCTTTAAATAAACGTTTCCGACTTGGATTTGAGAAGTGTCGGTGAATAATTCCAACTCGTCTTATAATCTTTTATTTAATAGACTCGAGTTCTTCGACATAAATGAATCTTCCATTTTTTGGCTCTATTCTTCGATAAATCTTCAAATAGACACAATGACTTCAAATCTTCTGCACCTTTTTGGACAATAGACTTCGTCTTGAGCCCTTTTCTTCGATAAAACCCGTGCAATCTCATGTTTTCTTTAATATTCATCCGGTCGACTCTGAAAACACAACAAACACAAAAACCACGCATAATTCCAAACAAATGATATTAAATACGTGTTTTGGTCTCGTTTTAGCCCGATTTAAGTGGTAAAAGGATGGGTGTTTTCACACCTATCATTAAACAATAAAGAGAAATTGCAACAATTGTCTAGTTGTTCATCGGTTTATCTTAACCACATACCTCAAAAAGTCGGTGATCCTGGTAAATTCTTGATTCCATGTGCAATCCAAGACATGGAAGAATGATATGCTTTGGCCGATCTTGGTGCTAGTATTAACTTGATGCCTCTTGCAATCTTCAAGTCGCTCAATCTTCCTAATCTTACTCCTTCACTAATGTCTATCGAATTGGCCGATCATTCCATGATTCCCGCATGTGGATTGGCCGAAGACGTTTTTGTGAAAGTGGGAAAGTTATGTTATCCGATAGACGTTATCGTTGTCGATATTCCCACAGATCCTCAAGTTCCTCTTATTTTAGTTCGTTCGTTTTTAGATACGTCTATGGCTTTAATTGATGTGCATGCTAGAAAGATCACCTTACGTTTCAACGACGAGGAACTTGTTATAAACGCGACTCAAATTCTTCAATTTCTCATGTTTATTCCGTAGCAACCATAAACCTCGTTGATATGATCGACGTTGTTTGCGAGGAATTTTCATAAGAAGTTTTAGGTTTTGGTGATGATGAAAATAGTGGCAATCCCACTATGCTTGATCCCATTCTTGATAATTCGACACCAACCTTCACTCCATTTGAAGGTGGTGGTTTTACATTAGAAGAATTTGATCTTCCACGTACTTGTGACGAAGACCTCGACAACGATGAGGACTTCTCGATTATCAAGGATTTTCTTAACGATCTCCCATTTCCTCCACCCGAGGAGGTTATGAGTATCGAGCCCAAATCTTCAATTGAGGAACCACCAATACTCGAGTTGAAAGATTTACCTCCTCACATTGAATATGTATTTTTGGAGGAGGACGACAAGTTTTCGGATATTATTGCGAAAGATTTTTCGAATGATGAAAAACCGCACTTGTCGATGTTCTAAAGGATCACAAAGGGGCAATTGCGTGGAAATTAGCCGACATTAAGGGGATTTATCCCAAATTTTGTACCCACGAAATCTTAATGGAGGAGGACTACAAACCCGCAATCCAATGTCAAAGGAGGGTGAACCCCAAAATTCACGATGTCATCAAAAAGGAGGTCCAAAAACTCCTTGACGCGGGAATGATTTACCCTATATCTGATAGCCCTTGGGTGAGTCCTATTCATTGTGTACCTAAGAAGAGAGGAATGACTGTTGTGCCAAACGATGCCAACGAGTTAATTCGAACTCGACTCGTGGCCTGATGGAGAGTGTGCATTGACTATCGTAAGTTGAATGACGCCACTCGAAAAGACCATTTTCCCTTGCCCTTCATGGACCAAATGTTGGAGCGTCTTGCGGGAAACGATTTCTATTGCTTTTTAGATGGTTTTTCTGGTTACTTCCAAATCCCCATCGATCCTCGTGATCAAGAAAAAACTACGTTTACGTGTCCATATGGAACGTTTGCCTATCGTAGAATGCCATTCGGACTTTGCAATGAAACGGGAACTTTTCAAAGGTGCATGATGGCTATTTTTCATGATATGACCGAGGAGATGATGGAAGTCTTTATGGATGACTTTTCCGTGTTTGGTTGTTCGTTCACTTCATGTTTGTCGAATCTTGAGAGAATGTTGAAGCGTTGTGAGGAAACCAACCTTACGCTTAATTGGGAAAAATGTCACTTTATGGTTAAGGAAGGAATCGTCTTAGGGCACAAGGCTTCTAAAGAGGGGATTGAGGTAGATAAAGCTAAGGTAGACGTCATCGCCAATTTACCTCATCCCAAAACTGTTAAGGGAGTTAGGAGTTTCCTAGTCCACGTGGGCTTTTATCGTCGATTCATCAAGGATTTTTTGAAGATTTCTCGACCTATTACACATCTCCTCGAAAAGATGCAGCTTTTGTTTTTAACGACGATTGTGTACGAGCCATCGAAATCCTTATGAGGAAACTTACCGAATCTCTCATTCTTGTTGCTCCCAATTGGAACCTCCCCTTTGAGCTCATGTCTGATGCTAGTGACTACATGAAAAACACTTCTTGCCTATTCACTATGCTAGAAAGACGATGACCTAGGCTCAACTTAAGTACACTACAACGGAAAAGGAATTACTTGCCGTGGTGTATGCATTTTAGAAATTTCGACCTTACCTCGTCTTGACTCGATGCATAGTGTATACGGATCATTCGGCTATCAAGTATCTTATGGCTAAACAAGATGCAAAGCCGAGATTACTTCGTTGGATTCTCCTCCTACAAGAATTTGATGTCGAAATCCTTGACAAAAAAAGGAGCCGAGAATCTAGCGGCCGATCATCTTTCTCGTTTGGAAGATCCTCACCAAAGTGTTTACGAGCCAAAGGAAATCACCGAAACATTTCCTTCCGAGACACTTGGTGTAGTGAATTCTAAGCTTGATTCATATACCCTATGGTTTGGGGAAATCACAAATTACCATGCGGGCAACTTCATCATTAAGGGTATGATGACTCAACAAAAGCGAAAACTCTTTCGTGACGTCAAGTTCTATTTTTGGAACGACCCTTATCTATTTCGGACTTGTGCGGATCAAATTATTCGATGTTGTGTCTTTGGTACCGAAGCTTCTAACATCCTTAGAGCTTGCCATGAGGGACCCACGGGTGGTCACCACGATGCTAATCTCATGGCTAAGAAGGTCTTTGATGCCGGTTTCTTTTGGCCTACTATTTACCGAGATGCACATGCACTTGTGAAGTCATGTGACTCATGCCAACGACAAGGAAAAGCCTCACAAAACAATGAAATGCCACAAAAAATCATCCATGTGTGTAAAATCTTTGACGTTTGGGGAATTGATTTTATGGGGTCGTTCCCATCATCTCGTGGTAATAAGTACATCCTTGTCGCCGTTGACTACCTATCCAAGTGGGTGGAAGCTAAGGCTTTGCCTACGAACGATGCTTGTGTGGTAGTCATGTTTTTGAAAAACTTGTTTTCTCTGTTTGGAACCCCTCGTGCGATCATAAGCGATCGTGGAACCCATTTTTATAACGACCAATTCGAAAGGATCCTAAGGAAATATGGGGTTACACATCGGCTTTCTACGGCTTATCACCCACAAACGAGTGGGCAATTCGAGGTTTCAAACCAAGCGTTGAAGAGGATCTTGGAGAAATCGATTGGAGAAAACCGACAATCTTGGTCAGATAAGTTGGACGATGCTTTATGGGCCTTTCGGACCGCTCATAAGACGCCCATCGGGTGCACTCCTTATAAGCTTATCTATGGGAAGAATTGTCACTTGTCAATTGAACTCGAACACAAAGCTTATTGGGCTCTAAAGCATTGTAATAATGATATTGGGACCGCGGGAAAACACAAGAAAAATGCAATTAAATGAATTGGATGAATTGAGAGACATTGCTTATGAAAAGTCATTGATTTATAAAGAAAAACTAAAAACTTTCATGAGTCAAAAATTAAAAACCAGTTTTTTAACATTGGAGATCAAGTGTTGCTTTTTAACTCTCGTTTGAAAATATTTTCCGGCAAGTTGAAATCCCGTTGATCTGGTCCATTCACCGTTACCCAAGTTTTTCCTTATGGGACCATCGAGCTAGCTCAAAATGATGGCCCCAATTTCAAGGTCAATAGACATAGGTTGAAGAACTACTTTGGAGGGGAAGTTCCATCCTTGAACTACCTCGACCAAATCGCCTTCCCCAATGATAATTAGTATTGAGGGTATCGAGTCAAGCTCATGACTCGGTACTCAAAAACGAGGTGCCTCGTGGGGGAGTCCCATGCTTATCCCATGTACATATTATCGATTTCTAATGTAGTAACGTAAGGGGATTTGTGCCCTTCCAACCTTTGTTTCGTGGTTGTTTGTGCTATGTGGTTTTTAGATGATCATGATCTTCACGATTGGAGCCTCTCGTGTTCGTTTTATGGGAGCACTCGATCGTTTGCTTTGAATAATTTCTCAAAATCCATGATATATCCTTATATGTTCTAACCTTAGATTTAAAGCACACTTCATAAACGGCTTTAAATTTAACGGTTACACCCTTTCCATGCTAGATAATGCATTCGACTACGTCTCTAGTATGGGGGTTTTCCAACCCTTAGACTCGAAACATTGAGGACAATGTTTAACTTTACTATAGGGGGGTGAATAGATACTTGCCTTGCCAAACCTTCACGCTTTCCAAAGTTTATTTTTTTCTTTATCGTTAATAAGGCTAAAAGTGGCCAAATTTTAAAAATTTTCTCATGTTTTATAAGTGTTTAAAGACACGAATGTAGATTTTCTGATGGCGAGAATAAGAGTAATTTTTGACTCGACCGTGCGTGTTGACCACTTAGCTTTGATTCCTTAACTTTATATTAGGCTAAGTCTCTTAAATGAGGACGAGAAATGATAGAGTTAATTATAAGTTACTATGCTAAACGTAGAGTACTCGTATTCTTTCAAAAACTCATGTGTTCTCGTTGTTTGCTTATTCTCCTTTCGCTTGTAAATATATTTTGCTTAATAAATATTTACTTAGCGGTTTAGTCTTGATTGTTGGTTTCTAGTCTTTTCTAGTAGCTTCCATGTAATTAAATTGGGAAGACATTAAGGTATCGCCAGCGTCATGGTTTTGAAGTACTGGCAACCCGAATAATCGAAAGCTTCACCTAATAATAAGATTTCAAGTGCTCACCTAAATCAAGCAAACAATTTGAAGCTCAGAAGGCCGAAAAATCTATGCGAAAATGAAAGTGAATCAAGCCTTAATCTTTGAAGCTTTAAAGATCCAAAATTTGCTTTTAGCGTGAGGATATACGTCTTTGGCCATAATAAACACCTCATGGCGAGGTTAAATAAAAGGCAAGGCAAGACCGAAGTCATAATAAAAGCTTCATGGCGAAGTTGAATAAAAGATGGAGGTAAACCTATGATAATAAGGCCCATCCGGTAGGGGGCGTATAAAAGTCTTGGTAATAAGTCTCATGTTCAAAACCGTTATAAAACCGTGTTTATCGATCCTTCTTGTTGACTTAATTTTTTGACATCGTTGTCTATTAGGAGGGGTTATTAATTCGATGGTCTTGGTTACACCGTTATGACTCTATTTTTAGACCTAAATCTCTAACATCGCATAAGTAAAAAATGTATCCTCGTGAACATTCAAGACAAAATAAAATATAAGAGATACAACTAAGGAAAATGGGAGGATAAGTACGTGATTAGGGCATATGAGTAGTGTTAGCATTACTAACTTATAATGACAATGATCTCGTTGCACACTTGGCATGAAATTGGGGTGAAAATCGAGGATGATGAAATTATTTCTAACGAAGCATTCACGTGTTCTTGTTCTATGAACCTAAACGTCCCAATTTGCGATGAAAATCATACATTATGTCTAAAACGCAAGTAGTAGTAATAGTAGTAGTGTAGCAAGTTTACGTTTCAATAAAAGTGCATAAAATGAATTTTGGAGATGCTAAGATACTTTATTCTAGCCTTGCGTAAGGGCACGACAATGGTTTAGTATGGGGGAGTGATGAGACTGCTTTTATACATAGTCTCATCTCCCAAATAGGGCTTAAAATGCATAAAATATCATGTAAAAGGCCTAATATATGCTTGTGTTTGTTACATGTCTACTTTAGATACGGATATTGACAAAATGACAAAATATCACAAAGAACAAGCAAAAACGAACACGAGAAACGAAGCCGCACAATGAACCAAGCCCTAGTGTTGATTGATAGGTGTGTAAACACCCATCTTTTCTACCACTTAATTACAATAATAACCGAGCCAAAACGTGTATTTTATGTCTTTTATGTCGGAATTATGCGTGGTTTGTGTTTTTGTTGTGATTTAGGACGAAAAGGTGAAAAGTGGAGAAAAAACGGACATTCAAGGGCATTTACGGACTTTTATTGAAGAAAAGGATGAAAGACGAAGTCAAGAAGTCAAGAGTGCAAAAAGAACGGAAGTCCACGACCAACACTGAAGATTTATCGAAGAAAAAGTCAAAAGACGGAAGTTTATCAAAAGCCGAAGAATTCAAGTCTATTTTATTGAAGAAATTAAAGACGAGTTCGAAGAAATCCCGAAGCCAAAAGTCCCTTAAGTCCAAGTTTAAAGAAGATTAGAAGAAAATGACTAAGTATGCAATTAATGAAGATTAAAGAAATGAGGGACTTAATGACGCAATTAAGAGAAAAGGAAAGAGGGGAGGAAGCTTCCTTAATCCTCCCCTATATATAATCATTAGATGTAATCTTTTCATTTTGTTGGCTAATCGTGACAATTAGTCCTTCCACTTTTTATTACCTTGTCATTTAAATACTTGTCCATTTAATTACCTTGTCTTGCACCTTAATTACCATTTAATTTAAGTAAGTTTTTCTTTTTAATTCTTGTCAAGCTTTATCTTTATCTTGTTAATCTCATTCTACCTTTCTTTAATCTTTGTGTTGATTTGTTTATGTTCAAGTTCTTTATTTTTGTTGATTTGATTAAAGTGGTTTTTATTATCTTGTTTGATTTGTTGTTTTGGATTGATTGTTTATGTTTATTAGATGTTTTGTTACTTGTTTGATTTAATCTTGTGTTTGATTTAGCTTAGTTTTTGTTAGATCCGAGCTATTTTTACTTTACTTGTTCTTCGGCCTTTGGTTTCTGATCATTCCCAGACTCGAGCCCAGAATATTCCGAGTAAGGTCTTGGCAGTGTTCTCTATTCGGAATATTCGTTATTCCGAATAGGGACTTGTATTCCGAATAGGCCAAGTCTTTCCGAATAGGCAGAATTATTCCGAATAGGGGTATCTTTCCGAATAGGTGACAGATATTCCGAATAGAGGCTTACATTCCGAATAGACTGCTATTCCGAATAGCATGCACTATTCCGCATAGGGAAGTATATTCCGAATAGGGGGGATTTTCCGCATAAGGCACTTTATTCCGAATAGCCACACTATTCCGCATACAGTATTCATTCCGAATAGGGACAGATATTCCGGATAGAGACTTTATTCCGCATAAGTGTATTAATCCGAGTAGGGGGCTTTATTCCGAATAGACTTGAGGATTCCGAATAGGCCATTATTCCGAGTAGGGTAATATTCAGGATAGGTGACATATTCCGAATAGCCTTTTATTCCGAATTAGAGTTTATTCCAGATAGGGTTATTTTCAGTTTCTTTATTTTAAGTTTCTGCCTTTTAAATTCTAGCTCTATTTTCCTGCCTTTTTACTTAGTCGCACTTTAAGTTTATTGCCTTAGATTTATTTTAGCTTTGCCTTGATTTAGTTTTAGTTGCATTTTAAGTTTGCCTTAGTTAGATTTAAGTTTGCGTCATTTTCATTTAGTGCCTTTTAATTTTCGTTGCGCTTTTATTACTTGCACCATTTACCTTATTAGATTTAGATTTATTTTAAATTGCCCTTTACTTTATTTGTTCTGCACCTTTAATTTTAAACACTACAACGACACACTTTTGTTTCCACCAAAAGACAATAGAGTCACACATTAAACACAGGTTTTTCAATTCGATTAGACCAACACAATGAACTTTAATTTTTATACGGGAGTGTCAAAAGCCCTGTATTAAATGGCGCCGCTGCCGGCTCTTTTCGTAAAGATCAAAAGTTTTTTGTGAGAGACACGTTGCTTTTTGGGATCCGCTCACTTGTGAACGTTATTTTTCTTGCATAAAAAATTAAAAAAAAATCCATAAAAATTAAAAATTTCAAAAATCCAAAAAGATTTTATCTTTATTGTGTATATATATTGTCTTTGCGTTTGGTTTCTTTTTCTTTTGCATTTTCAGGGTATGCGTACTAGATCCTCTAATTATCAAGAGCCCGAGCCTCAAGAAGATTTAGATATGGCAGGTGTAAACAACAACATTCCACCGAACCTCAATAATAATAATAACAACAATGCTCTTCCACAGCCCGATCTTCGGACCATGGAGGAACTTTGTCAACCAACAATGTTTGGACGAGGAGGACCGATTGTGCCGATGCAAATCAACGCTCCTGAGTTTTGGTTGAAGCACCACATGATTCAGCAAGTACAAACAAACCCATTTAGAGGATTGCCTGATGATGATGCCAACAAACACCTCGACAAGTTCATTACAATCACGCAAAGCATGAAGTTGCCTGGGGCCACAATGGATGTACTCCGCTTACAACTCTTTCCACATACTTTATCGCATCATGCCGAGAAATGGTTTGATCGTCTCCCGAAGAATTCTATTCACACTTGGGATGATATGACTCAACGCTTTCTTTCGCGCTACTTTCCACCATCCATGGTCACAAGCCTTCGCAATCAGATCAGCGGTTTCATGCAAGATCCCGATGAATCTCTTTTTGACGCTTGGGAGAGATATAACGTTTTGATCGACCGTTGTCCAAACCACAACATGCTTCCCGTCACATTGATTGATACTTTCTACAACGGATTGACTTTTCGAGATCGTGATACGATTAATGCAGCCGCCGGTGGCACATTCATGAAAAGGAGACCCGAGGAGTGTAGAGAGTTAATTGAGAACATGACTACTCACCACAAGAACTGGGATTCCTCTGCTTCTTCTAGGAGCAACCCGAGAGTAAATGTTTCCTCAACCTCAGCAAACCCTGAGATGACCGAACTCACCCGCATGATGGCTGAAATGAGCAAAAGTATTACGCTTCTCGCTTCAAACCAACAACAACAACAAGTTAAAGCGGTTGCTAATCCTTGTGAAACATGTGGCGGTCCTCACTCATACACCGATTTTCCTTCGACACAAGGAAATCCGGAAAATGTGTATGCTGCTTACGGTAATTATTCACCGGAAAATTACCAAGCTAGACAACAAGGGGATAGAAATCTGCTGAGCTACCGTTCCAACAACTACCTTTCACCCGGTTTTTCTCCTCAAAACCAAAATCCCGCCAACAACTACAATAGAAGCAACCAAATCCCACCTCGTGCTTCTAACCCTTATCAACCACCCACCCAACAACACCCACCCATTAATCCCGATGTTGACACAATCATGAGAACTCAAGGTGAGCAAATCAAGAATCTACAGAGCTAAATAATCAATTTGAAAGGAGATATCTTGAAGCAAGGTAATGACATCAGAACCGAGGTTCGTGATAACCTTCAATCCTCCTTCATCACTCAAACAACTGAATTAAAGAATCTGTTGGCTAGTTTCTTGCCCGAAGCTCAACCTTCTTCTTCTTCGGGTTCTCTAACTTCAAACACCGTCACCAATCCGCGAGCTAATGTGAGTGCTATAACTACGCGTAGTGGAATTACCATTGTCAATCCACCTGACCCACCACCATCATCTACACCTCCTCCACCACCATATATCCCTACTCCTCCTACACCTAGTGTTAGTACACCATTACCGTCTCCGCCTCGTCATGACGATGTATCTAGGAAGGACCCTTCAACATCACAACCTTCACCAACTACACCTTCACCTAACCCTTATCAACCTAGAATCCCATACCCTTCTCGCATAGGCAAGACCAATGAGCTAACCAAGAATGACTGTCAAGTATCGAAATATGTGGATATGCTATCTAAAATGACCATCAACATTAGCCTTGTTGAAGCACTTTGCCACATGCCGAAATTTGTCAAAGCATTCAAGGAATTGCTTAGCAAGAAGGAGAAGCTGATTGAACTCGCCAACACACGATTAAATGAAAACTGCTCTGCAGTCCTTCTTAGAGAACTTCCGGAAAAACTTGGAGATCCCGGTCGTTTTGTGTTGCCTTGCGTGTTCAACAAAACTGAAGAATTTACTGCCCTTGCTGATCTCGGGGCTAGTATTTATTTGATGCCACTGAGTGTTTGGAAAACACTATCATTACCTAACCTCATTCCAACAAAGATGACTCTCGAACTTGCAAATCGCACTCTCGCTTACCCCGTTGGTATATCCGAAGACGTGTTTATCAAAGTTCGCACATTCACTTTCCCGGTCGATTTTATCATAGTTGATTATGAAATGGACCCTCGTATTCCTTTAATACTTGGTCGGCCATTCTTGAGAACCGGACGTGCTTTAGTAGATGTGGCCGAAGGTGAGTTAATCTTACGAGTCGGGGATGATTCAAAAGTTTTTAAAATGGGGAAACTTACAGGCAAATCCTTTGGAGGCCGAGAATCAGTGAATATGATTAATGTGCTCGATGACTTTACCGTCTATGACAATGCTCTATTCGAGTCTTCCACTGATAATCCACTCTTTGAAGATAATGTGGATGATTCTCACTCTACTTTGGACTCTTCTCCCATTTATGATTCACCACCGGTCTTTGATGCTTATTATGATGATGATTCTAGCTCAGATTCGGATGATTTTGATTATACTTCTGAGTATCCCGAGCTGCCCACATTCGATGATTTTGATGAGGCCGATACTCTTTCGAGCGATTCTTCACATGATGAAGATCCTCCGCCATCACTCGATCCTATTTTGGACGATTACTCATTCGAGGAAGACTTCTCTATGTTTCTCAATACATACTTCCCGCATGAGAGTGATGCACCTCCTCTGGATTTTGAATCTTATCGTCTTGATCCTACTTTGGATTTGAAGAAAATTTTGTCTAAGGAGAAGAAACCGGTTGACACCGAAATCCGTTGCGCGTATGATTTAGCACCTCTTTGTCCCCCTTCTGAGGACGAGGTTGTGCTTCTTTGCGGATCTTCTTCACACTCGGCTGAGCCTGAGTGCTATTTTCCCTTAAAGGAAAAGGTGTTCGACCCCGGTATTGCAATCTTAGAGCCATCTCAGTATCCACCTGATGAAATAAAAGGAAAAATCTTTGGAATTATTGAAGACATGCTCGCACCGCTTCATACTTGCTCCCACCATGCTCCATCACTGCTTAAGGGAACCCTGCCACTTCTCTTTTGGCTTGCCTTGTTCGCCTTAAGCTCTTGCTTATTGATGGATGAAAACTATGTCTTTGATCCTGGTGGATTTGTTTCATGCTACTTCTGTTGATGATCAAGGTCGAGTCAGGCTAACGACTCGGTAAACAAAAACCAAGCGCTTCTTGGGAGGCAACCCATGCATCTATCTTTTCGCTTTCTTTACCATAAGTGTAGGGGGGACCCTTTGGGTTGCTATTTCCTCTCCTCACTTCTTAATCAGGGATTCGAGCTTCAATGATCCACTTTTGATGATTCTTGACAACCCGTGATTCTGTGTTCTAATTCTTCCCGGTTCTATCCTAAACTCTTTTCGATTCACTATTTTATATTTTCTCAATATTAAAATAGGAATCTCTTTAGTTGTCTTTTCCTTAGCGAGATTTAAACAACGTGCACAATGTCCTAAGTGTAGGGGAGTTTACTCCAACATGCTTAAACATTGAGGACAATGTTTATCTTAAGTGTAGGGGGGACTTCTATCGAAGTTAAGTGGTCTTTTCCTTGTATTTGTCCTCATTTTAACCGGAAAATCAATTTTTCGACATTTTTCAAAAATTTTTATCTATTTTGGCCTATTAGTTTTTCCCTTTGTATAGTTATTTTCTTTCTTTGCTAGAATAAATGTTTAATAAGTGGTTTTAATTTTCAAACATTGTGAATCTTTTGACTCAATCCGAGTTAACTCTAGCTAGTATCCTTAATGTGTTTAAGTCAAGTTTTGCTAGGCTTTTATATAGGGAGCTATAAAACGCGAAAGTCTTAACTTTCACGGGTTAAGAACAAGAACTTTTCGCAAGTTCCTATAATTGATCCTAGAGAGTCGTTTATCAAGGGAACTTTAAAATGCAATTTCTAAACTTGAAAAAGTCTAAGAATTTGCAAGATCCTATAGGCGACTCGAAAACCCAAAACTTTGATTTAGTAGGCTAAGTATCCACGAGTCTCATTACTTGAGATTTTAAACTGTGGAGAACGAGAGATGATAGAGCCAATTATAAGTTCGGTATTCTTTCGTGAATTTATGTGAGTTAATTATAAGCCTATTCTCCCATCGCTTGCTAATAAATTTATCTGCTAATAAATAAGGTTGTACGATTTGAAAGGTTACTTAGCTTCTATCCCCAGATCGTTTAAAAGTTGCTCGGTATAGATTAGAGTTCATAGCCAAGGCATAACTTATTGAAGCGGGATGCGAAGATTGGCGAGTCCGAAAAGGCCCTAACAAGGCATGAGGGCTATGTTTTGTTGCTAAAGATCCAAAGTGATGTGAAGAATCATTTATAGAAAATCAATATGAAGGATCGAGACACACGACGTAAAGCAAAACTCCCCAAAAGTCATGGAGAAGTGTATCCGAAAAGACCCTAACAAGGTATGAGGATAAATAAATCCAAGTCATAAAAGGAGGCGGATCGTTGTATATCAAAATCCAAAATAAAGATTGGAGAAAAATGAAGAAGTCGTGGTCCAAGTATGAATCTCTCAAAACTTCAAAGTGAAGAATTCCTATTATGAAGAGAAGACCATTATTTCATGAACGTCTCTCAAGATTTGAAGTATGAAGTCGCTGCCAAATATCGGTCCGAGAAAGGTCTCAAATCGCGAAGCGAGTTATGCCAAGATATGAACTTTATGAGGTCCCGAGAAGCAGTTTTAAAAGATTTGGTCCTTTAGCTAACTATTGATTAATCGTTCACTTTATTTTCAGACCTAATAAACTATCGAAATAAGTCAAACAATGCATCCTCGTGATCATTCAAGACAATAATAAAATATAAGAGATACACCTAGGAATAAGGGAGTCTAAGTAAGTAATTGGCCCACATGAGTTCGTGATAGTTTACTAACTTATAATAACAATGATCTCGTTTTTAAGCTTGGTTTGGAGAAAGTGAAAACTTGAGGATGATGATTATTCATAACATTTTCAAAACCCAAGGTATGCTTTTGGTTTCTTTATTTTATATGTTTTTAATTTTCTATCTCTTTAATAAAGGCCAACATGGATTGATTATGATGAAAAGTGTAAATTTGCTTTGTAACTAATGCATTGCATGAGGACATTGCAATGGTCAAGTGTAGGGGATTTGATAGGTGTGTAAACACCCATCTTTTCTACCACTTAATTACAATAATAACCGAGCCAAAACATGTATTTTATGTCTTTTATGTCGGAATTATGCGTCGTTTGTGTTTTTGTTGTGATTTAGGATGAAAAGGTGAAAAGTGGAGAAAACACGGACATTCACGGGCATTTACGGACTTTTATTGAAGAAAAGGATGAAAGACGAAGTCAAGAAGTCAAGAGTGCAAAAAGAACGGAAGTCCACGACCAATTCTGAAGATTTATCGAAGAAAAAGTCAAAAGACGGAAGTTTATCAAAAGCTGAAGAATTCAAGTCTATTTTATTGAAGAAATTAAAGACGAGTTCCAAGAAATCCCGAAGCCAAAAGTCCCTTAAGTCCAAGTTTAAAGAAGATTAGAAGAA
Source organism: Glebionis coronaria (assembly GCA_025667525.1). Classification (NCBI taxonomy): domain Eukaryota; kingdom Viridiplantae; phylum Streptophyta; class Magnoliopsida; order Asterales; family Asteraceae; genus Glebionis; species Glebionis coronaria. The sequence goes on along the minus strand of CM046881.1, from coordinate 323,933,493 downwards.
AAGGACTAAGTATGCAATTAATGAAGATTAAAGAAATGAGGGACTTAATGACGCAATTAAGAGAAAAGGAAAGAGGGGAGGAAGCTTCCTTAATCCTCCCCTATATATAGTCATTAGATGTAATCTTTTCATTTTGTTGGCTAATCGTGACAATTACTCCTTCCACTTTTTATTACCTTGTCATTTAAATACTTGTCCATTTAATTACCTTGTCTTGCACCTTAATTACCATTTAATTCAAGTAAGTTTTTCTTTTTAATTCTTGTCAAGCTTTATCTTTATCTTGTTAATCTCATTCTACCTTTCTTTAATATTTGTGTTGATTTGTTTATGTTCAAGTTCTTTATTTTTGTTGATTTGATTAAAGTGGTTTTTATTATCTTGTTTGATTTGTTGTTTTGGATTGATTGTTTATGTTTATTAGATGTTTTGTTACTTGTTTGATTTAATCTTGTGTTTGATTTAGCTTAGTTTTTGTTAGATCCGAGCTATTTTTACTTTCCTTGTTCTTCGGCCTTTGGTTTCTGATCATTCCCAGACTCGAGCCCAGAATATTCCAAGTAAGGTCTTGGCAGTGTTCTCTATTCGGAATATTCGTTATTCCGAATAGGGACTTGTATTCCGAATAGGCCAAGTCTTTCTGAATAGGCAGAATTATTCCGAATAGGGGTATCTTTCTGAATAGGTGACAGATATTCCGAATAGAGGCTTACATTCCGAATAGACTGCTATTCCGAATAGCATGCACTATTCCGCATAGGGAAGTATATTCCGAATAGGGGGGATTTTCCGCATAAGGCACTTTATTCTGAATAGCCACACTATTCCGCATAGAGTATTCATTCCGAATAGGGACAGATATTCCGGATAGAGACTTTATTCCGCATAAGTGTATTATTCCGAGTAGGGGGCTTTATTCCGAATAGACTTGAGGATTCCGAATAGGCCATTATTCCGAGTAGGGTAATATTCAGGATAGGTGACATATTCTGAATAGCCTTTTATTCCGAATAAGAGTTTATTCCGGATAGGGTTATTTTCAGTTTCTTTATTTTAAGTTTCTGCCTTTTAGATTCTAGCTCTATTTTCCTGCCTTTTTACTTAGTCGCACTTTAAGTTTATTGCCTTAGATTTATTTTAGCTTTGCCTTGATTTAGTTTTAGTTGCATTTTAAGTTTGCCTTAGTTAGATTTAAGTTTGCGTCATTTTCATTTAGTGCCTTTTAATTTTCGTTGCGCTTTTATTACTTGCACCATTTACCTTATTAGATTTAGATTTATTTTAAATTGCCCTTTACTTTATTTGTTCTGCACCTTTAATTTTAAACACTACAACGACACACCTTTGTTTCCACCAAAAGACAATAGAGTCACACATTAAACACAGGTTTTTCAATTCGATTAGACCAACACAATGAACTTTAATTTTTATACGGGAGTGTCAAAAGCCCTGTATTATTGATTTTCCAAGAATAACCCTTGAACAAATGAAGATTGTACAAGAAGGGTCCTCCAATATTGAAGAATTGACACTTTAAACCCTTGTTTATTCATAATTGCAAGTTTGGTCCTTAATGTTTGTCAATTAACAAAAAGGGCCCTCCACTTTGAAGAATTGGCAAGAATAGTCCCTCAAAAATGAGGACTTGTCAATATTAGTCCTCTAAAAAGTCAATCATACAAGTGAAGAACATAATCTTTGAATAAAATGCCAAAACAACCCTTCAAGAATCATCAAATGGCAAGAAATACCCCTGAAAATACTTTGGAAAAGTATTTGGGGCGAATGTGTGAAAAGTAAAACTTTCATAACAAAGGATTCGTATTTTTCTATGTTCTAAACTGAAATGAAAAGAAAGAAGGAAATGAGGGACTAAAACGGGGAGACAAAAAGATACCTAGGCCAGTAAGGAAAAGACACTTGTCCCACTCACCTAAACCATCCAATGAGAGCTCACCTTTCCTCCACATCAGCCTCCCACTCACAACTATATTAACTAATCTCTGATTAGTTTAATTTTTTGCGCTTAACACCTCATTTAAACCCAAAAACGGATTAAAAGCACCACTGTTCATGTTCTTCACAAAAATGGGTTTTCCTTAATGACTTGTTATTAGACACCCAAATTATCCAGAATTATGATTAGGCTATCCTTAAATATAACCCAACTCCCAAATCCCATGCCACATCATCACAAAGTCACATGCCACCAACCTTGTACACGGTTTTGGGAGAAGATGCCAAAGTGTGCCAGAAAATCAACACAACACATTCAGCTTCATTCCTAAGCTTGTTTATGGACCCTTTGATCAATTCCAAGCTTTACACCTCACACATACAGCCAAGAATCCTTCACATGATTAACCAATATTCAAAAATCTGCAAGGGCATTTCAGGAACTTCAAGACTTAGGGTTTACGTTTTTTATGCTTTATAGTTCATTCTTGTAGCCTATATAAGGCATATGACCTCCTTCTTTTACATTTGCTCTTGGTTTTCTTTTGGGTCAACATTCTGTAAATCCTCTTTCTAAATTAATGAAGTGTGTTTTAATTGTGTGACGAATTCCAAGTGCCAACTTAATTCATTGTTTGTTAATGATATATGATTGCTATTGTTAAGTCTTAAAACTTGTTTTCAAACTTTGTGCAAGAAATTGCTCAAAGTTCAAAATCTGATATTTTGTTAAATCCTTGATTCAAACCCTAGAAATCTTGGGTTATAAGTGGTCTATACACCCTGATAAGGAGCTTATCAAGGTGTTGTGAGCTTATAGTTTGGGGATATTCAAGGTGTTGGAACAAGTTTGCATTAACCAGACCCTTTCCTGTTTTTCACTTTTCTGTTTTTCATATTTTGTGCTATAACTTTGTTGAATTTTAGCAGCCTTGTTGTGGAAGCTTGTGCCTTGTTTTGCTAGGCACATCAGCTCAAAAATTCGTGAGTGTGGATGTACATTCATGAGGTTTGGGTCCTTGAACCCAAAATCTGTCAAAATACTTGATTTTTGTGATTTTGTGTTCTGCTATTGTTCTTTTTGTTTTTGTGGATTAAAAGTGCTTGATACTGCTTAATATAGTTGTTATTGTGTTAGATTGGGCTTGGGTAACATTGAATCACACTTTTACTTTGTTAATCTTGGATTGAAAAAAGTTAAGGGGTGTTTGGGTTAACCTGTTTAAGATCACAAAGTGTTTTTGAGTCATTGGAAAGTGTTGTTTATGGTTGATATCTGATATACGCTTGGTTGAGTGCTAATTGCTGCAAGTTCTTGTCTTTTAAACATCAAAATCTTGATTGTGCTATAAAAAACTTTAAAACTGCTTGTTTTGACCTAAGACTTTGGTAACACTTAGTTTTTATGCATGCTTACGGATAAAAAGTGATTAAACATAGTTAATATAACCTGTTATGAAGATTTGAGTGTTTGAAATTGGATTTGTGGTCAAGTATATCAGCAAAGTATCAAAACTGCTTGTTCTTTGTTCATCAGTAACATTTAAGTGCTTGAATCTTGATCTAAACTTTGAATCAATGCATGAAACCTATTTATTTATGATCATTTGAATTATTTATAGCTTATTGTTGGATATTCACTTTATGTGACGACATTTAATAATTCCCATTAGTTATCATAGTCACACACGTTTAGACTAGACTAGGTTCATGCATAGTTAAGTGTATCGTGTGTGACTATATATACCCCTCCTTAGCTTCCAAGGAGGGGTGTTGCTTGTGTTCATTTTTCACTTTAATTCATTTTCTTTCTTTTACACACACAACCTCTCTTCTCTCTCTCTTTCAACAATGGCTACCACCTTCCACCATGTTAGACCACCGGATCATATTTAGCAAATTCACAATTGGCATCAGAGCCTCGGTTCATTCCTTGGATCGTGTTCGTGTTTATTGTTTTCGATTCGGTGGTCCAAAATTTTTTTTAGTGTCTCGTTCTATCATTCTTTTTGGTCCGTTTGTCTCGTTTTGTCACTTGGTTTCACTTTGGTTCAACATATCATTTAGTGTTTCTCAAAATCTGTCACTTTCATGATACTGTTTTTTGAGTCACTTCTGTCAGTTTTGTTCATTGTTCCGAGTGTCTTTTATCGATATCTTGGTCTGACAAATCTCCTTGGTCCGAGAGTCATTTCTGGTCAAAAGATTTGTATTTTTTTCTCTTCTTTCATGATTCATGGGAAAGTCTTATTCTTATTCAGTTTTTTTCTGGATTTGAATAGTATGATTTTTTATTTCTTGAAATGAAGATGAAGATAAGTTTCTCAGAAAAATCCGGAAAGGACAAAAATTTACAGATCCATTTTTTTCGGGAAAACATGAAAAAGGGTCAAAACCCTTTTCCGATGGGGATTCAGATGGGGTTTCCGATGGGGATTCAGATGGGGATTCCGATGGTGATTCCGATGGGGATTCCAATTATGTTTATTCCGATGATTATTCGGATGGTCATTCCGATGATTATTCAGATATCCATTCCGATGGGGTGTTTGTTTGATTCCGATGAATACTTAAAAACATTCCGATGGAGTCTACAAATCATTCCGATGGGGCCTTATTTTTTCTGAAAACATTACTTTGACTCAAACACAAAAACATTCCGATGGGATTTCTATTGACATTCCGATGGACTGTTTATAAAATTTGTGAACCAAAAATTTGACCGAGACAAATCCACTCAGCCTTATCACTCAAAACCATCACAACCAACTCAACTCGGTAATTACCGAGTTGACTCAGTTAACTCACTGAGTCGACTCAACATCCAAACTTATATCTCCTCAACACCAAATCTAAACTATACCCTTCGTCTCCTAATCCCTTCAATTCTAGACTCGATTTAACACCTTTGACGATCTCAGAATCATCACGTTTCATATTATGCAATTGCATGTTTAGATCTTTTATAGATCCAGCCAGAAAATGATAATTTCATCATAGATCTACTGTGTTGGGTTTATCCCAAAATTAATATTTGAATCTTATGAATGATTTATAACAGTTTTTTTGTTATAATCATCTCACTTATTCGATTTTAAAAACATGCAATCATCAAATACATACCTACCTGAGACCATTATACAATGATCTTGAAGCCTTTTTCAACAAGAAAGATTAGTTGATGGGTTTAAGAATCGAGTTGTGCATGTCTAGGATTCAAGTTTGTATTGATTATATTACGATATATGTAGTTAAGGATGATTGGGACTTGTTTTAGGGATGAATTCGATTGATGAGATTTTGATTAGGGATTGTGGCTGAGATGTTAGATAAGAATGAGACTGAGATTAAAAGTTGAGAGGCGATTTTTTGTGGCTGGGATGATAAAGAGATGATGGGGCGGAAGTTTCTAGTTTGGTAGGTGTGAGAGAGGAGTTTGATGGGGGCGGAAGATTATGTGTGTGTTACTAGGGTTAAGGCTTTTTATTATACCTAATTTTTAGGTATAGAAAACCGGATCGGGTATACTATGTGACTTGGGCCGAACCAGTATTAGGTTGATGTGGTTGGTTTTGGTAATAACATTCAAGGGCTAGTGACAATGCCATATAGTTGGGCCTAGGCGTGTCATTATACTTGTCGTTGGGAAATTATTGGAACCCATCTATTTCAATAAATTTGGTCTATTGTTATTGATCAAATGTTATTGAAAGTTTGGCGTCGTATAATTTATCAAGGTTTGTCAAGTCGGAATTATTTTTTTACGGGCTTTATTGGATTGGGTCGGGTATTTCTAAAGTAACGGGTGTTTAAACAATGTGATGTGACAAAGAAACGCGACAAACTGATGTGACAAAAAGGACGTGACAAATGTGACGAGAATTTATTTGAGACGAGACCAAGAAAAAATGGGCGATTTTTTAGTGGCTACAGATTTCGTTTGATCGGGTATTAATTATAGGAAGTTGAAGACGGATTTTTCGACGGCGTGTATTTATTTTATCATTCATAGGTAACTTGCTCGTGCTTCATATTAGAATGAAGACTTGTTTATCTGGTTTCTGGGTTCGGGGTGGATTGTTGATGACTCGGATAACTATCACTTAAAGGGGTTACATTGTTGTACTCAGTGTCACGCGCTTAGTCGACGTGGATAATTTCAAGAGGTGTTTTGCTTATAGACTTCTTCAGTGATGCATTGAGTACTTAGAGATTTCTCCACCGTTCTTCATTCAACAATTGTGCAAGCTTAAGTCACAAGATCGAAGGATTCTTATTCAGTTTCACGTTTGATGTATCTGGTTCATTCAATCAGTGGTCACTTCAAATTGCTTTCACGTGGGTTGGTAAAGGTGGCCATGGAGAGTTTATGAGAAGATATTTTCGATCAACAGCTGATTCTCACAAAATATATAATTCAGTTTATTTATTATTCTCACGAGATTTCAGGTACATGTGCGTACGATTTATTGATGGTTCCGAGTTTTGAAACCATCAAGGGGAAGAAGAACACACACTGAACGCACAACGAGTACACGTGATGAACTTCATACCTTCTTTTGATTTGAAGACATTCCGGGATGACATTTTTCATAGCCGCAGAGAAAATCAGTGTTTTAACTCGTGGCGTTATCAATCTCTAAACGATACACTACTAATTTGAGGTTTAATTGTTTGATTGTTGCAATTAAACATCATCATTATCCTATATGCATTCCCGGGACTTAATTGACTCTGGTGCATCTCCGGAAGAAGATATGTGCATTTTTGGGACTTAATTGACTCTGGTGTTACGATGTCAACTTCATGAATGGGATAAAGTGTCCACTTCAGTATTTGATCTTCATAATGGTGATTGATTTACTTTCTTCAACTATGTGGGGGAAGAAATGTCTTGATTCTTTCTGGTATGCATAACTTGAACTCTCAGCGGGAAGAAAAATTCTGAAGAATTATTCAAGCGTGAGAAGAAAAGTTGTTGATCTACTTGGTGTACCCCTTACTTTCAATCCCTCTTAGCAACGTTATCATGTTATATGATGGGATTTGCTTGTTAGATTCCGATGTGCGCTTAATCATTCAAAGCTTTATTGAAAGCTTTGAAGTTGCTTATGAGGATTGTCGATTTAGGGGGAATCTATATAAAAGCTTCTACATCAAGTTTATGTGGCATGAATTAGGGGAAAGTTAATTCATAAGCTTCTCCTTAACCAGAAGTATATGGATTACTTAGCTCGCGCCGTTACAGTATTTCTACTACAAGTTAAAGATGAGTCGTTTTGAAGTCAAAGGCCTCATAAGACATCATCATCATTGGACGCTTCATGAAAGCTCTTGTTCTTATCATTATGTACTTGTTAGGAAAAATATTGTAAGGAATTCTACACGTCGTACCATGGGGGAAGATTGTTGGAAATTCACTTTATGTGACGACATTTAAGAATTCCAATTAGTTATCATAGTCACACACGTTTAGACTAGACTAGGTTCATGTATAGTTAAGTGTATCGTGTGTGACTATATATACCCCTCCTTAGCTTCCAAGGAGGGGTGTTGCTTGTGTTCATTTTTCACTTTAATTCATTTTCTTTCTTTTACACACACAACCTCTCTTCTCTCTCTCTTTCAACAATGGCTACCACCTTCCACCATGTTAGACCACCGGATCTTATTTAGGAAATTCACACTTATGTATGCATTTGGTGAAGTTTGGCTGGCTTATTCTTGCTAAAAGTGCTTATTGAGTTCATAACTACTAATGTTCATATCTAGTGCATGTCTGTGGAACTTTTGATTAATCTATGGTAATTGGCTGGTTGAATTTGTGTTATTGTTGTTGTTATTGAATCCTTGTGATTAATTGATCACTTCAGTGCCTTTGCTTAACCTGAATCCAACAAAAAAGTCACATAAGACAAAAAGTCAAATTGTTCAAGCAATCGGAACTCCTTTCCCCTGCTACTAGCCACTCCTAGTGTAATTTATCAAACAACTTATTCATAAGCCATTTTGGCTTATCCAGACTTGCAAAAACTTAATTTTTGTGATAGATCTTCCTTATTTGACCCATTGATTTGAACTGGAGCTTATTACGGTTTGACTTTTAAGTTTGACTAGAAAACCAAACAGTTTGACTTTTAACATAAGTGATTATTGCTTATTCTAGCTTATTGCTTGTGCTTATTGGAAAACTTTTTGATTATTTTTCTTAATTAAGTCATTTAGAAACCTTTTGCAAGTTGAATCAGCACTTGAGGTGGTCTAGAACTCAAAAACGACTATTTTTTCGTTTTGTGAAGAGAGCTTTGGCTTATTTCAGGCTTATTCCTTGGGCTTATTTCAAGTTTCTTTTTTCAAAAAGCCCATTAAGAATAAGCTGTTTTGAAATAAGCTAACTTAAGCTCATTTTCAGCTTTTGGGCCTTTGAAAAATTGTGTTTAAAATCAGATTTTAAGCTTAACTGGAACTTTTGGGCCAATTCTGTGGACTTTTTCTTATTGGGCCTAATTTTAAGCCCATTAAGGGACTGTTTGGGTATTTGGCCCATTGAAGGCCCAATAGGGGTAATTTTGTAATTTCAAGTTCATTTTTGTTTTATTTAGGTTAAAATAAACTAGTTTGCAACTTTTTATAATTTTTTTTAAATTTTGGATTTTTATTAATATTTTTTTATTATTTTATTATTAAAAGGTAAAATTTAGATTTTTGCAAGTTTTTCATTTTTCCTAGTTCAATACATTATGTTAGGAATTTTAAAATTTTTAGATTATTTTTATTGTCATTAGATTAATTTTTAGAATTATTTTATGTTTTAATAGTTTTTAAATAGTTTTAATTAATTTTAAAATTTTCAAAAATAGTTTTAAATTTAGTTAAGCCATTTTAGAGGTTTATAAGTTAAAAAATCTCATTTTGGGCTTTTTGTTAATTAAGTGGAATTTTTGGGCTTTAATTAGCATTAAAATATTAATATTTAATTAAATAAAAGGTTTGAGTGATTTTTTATTTTTGTAAACTCTAATTACATTTTATAGGATTTATTGCAATTTTCTAGGAATTTTTAGGGTAATTTTTTAATTTAGTCACTTTTTACGGTTTTACGTGCACGACTTCGTCTTAGTGTAATTCATAATCGTAACCGTCATTCTTTTCTAATCTCTTTTCTATTTTTCTCTACTCATCAATATAATCACAAACACTTAATCATCTCTTTACACAACACACAAGCCTCCTTGAGAATGATCCCCACTTTTGGGTCATTTACTTGTGGTTTTCCTAAATCACTTGTCATACTTGCCCTAATTACGTTATTTTTCCTAAATGACGTATTACTACAACTAACACGAATCGAAGCCTAGGTGAAGGAATAAAGGCGCGCTTAGACGAAAGAAGCGCCAAATGGGTAGACGAACTGCCACATGTTTTATGGGCACATTGCACAATGATCAAAACAGCTAATGGGGACATTCTATTCGCGCTGGCCTATGGCACCGAGGCTGTTATCCCAGCAGAAATTAGGATACCAACAATCCGCACGGCGGGAGTTAATGTCGTTACGAACGAGGAGCAACTCCGGGTCAATCTAGACTTGTTAGAGGAGAAAAGGGAGATAACAGCTATCAAGGAGGCTAAATCCAAGGCACGTATGAAAGCTTATTACGACTCCAAAGTCAAAGGTGTTTCCTTTCGACCGGGGGATTTTGTCTATCGTGCTAACAAGGAAAGTCGCGCGGAGAACACAGGAAAACTTGTTCCAAAGTGGGAAGGGCCGTATGAGGTCACGGAAGCTTTGCGGCTAGACGCGTACAAGTTGCGTGATAAGGATGGCCATGACTTAGATCGTACATGGAATATTTGCACCTTAAAAGATGATACATCTGAAAGGATACGGCCTCCGCATGGACACTTCGCTGTAGTTAGCTTCAATAAAGATCTATGTATTTTTTGCTTTCATGTTTTCTAGTTTCTATTTGGATTAGGATTTTAATTCTGTCAAAAAAATCGTAACAGTTATAATAAAATGTCGTGGCACCTAGCTAGCTCCGCGGCTTGTTCTTGTGCAAATTATTGTCTTGTATCCTTAGAATTATTTTTTATTCTCATGTGTTATTTCTTGTTTCTATGCATTCATTCAGCCGTACATGTACTATTCGCTCCCAGACGGAGTAAGAGGATTAAGTGAACCTAATAATTCATCTTGTCACGTAAGAGGGATGCAACCCCCGTGACGTGGATCATGTATCCTTACTAGACACCTTATTTACAAGACTTTGTAAATAAGTTCCCACATGTCGTACTTACATAGTGCCGGACATGATAAAGACATACGGTGCACGTCTAGTAAAATATAGACTTAGTGTTATTCTTAACCAAATCGTGACACGTCATGCAACAGATACATGATATCTAAGAATAAAACAAGTTTCAAATATACAAACAAAAGTCACTGTGATTACCCACACGTGTATCTTCATGAATATTCTAAGTGTTTAAACATGGAATTACAAATTAAAGTCGTGTACAACCACTAACGAATATAACGAGTGTTTACAACACATTAATACCTCGTATTTTACTCAGGTTAAAAAATTATCGTTGTACCAATCTCTTCGAATTGAAAAACTTGTGTTTAATGTGTGACTCAGTTTTATTTTGGTGAAACAAAAATGTGTCGTTGTAGTATATTAAAATGTGCAAAAACATAAAAGTAAATAACGTAAAATAAAATGGCGTTTAAAATAAATCTAAATCTAATTAAACGTAAAGTTCGATATTTAAAAACGTGACTGAAAGTAAATTGATTAAACGACTTAAAATAAAAGCGTGACAGGAAATTAAAATTGACAAAGAATTAAAATAACAACTTATAATTAAACAAGGCAAAACAAGTGAAAAATCCCCAATCGGAATATATTCCGATCTTACCTTGATCGGAATACTCAACCCTCCAATCGGAATGTGATCCTGCCTCCAAATCGGAATATCGAAAAACCCTCGATCGGAATAACTGTCACTTACACACGATCGGAATGTGCTTGATACCCTTGATCGGAATAGCTTACCTTTGATCTGAATGTCGAGAAGACTCTGGTCGGAATGTTGATCGGAACTACAATCGGAATGTGTCACTCACTCTGATCGGAATAACAAAAACGAACACCTCAATCGGAATGAGGGAAGGAGCACCAGATCGGAATATGGGATAAACCACCAATCGGAATACTCAAAACCCCTACTGATCGGAATACCAAAGTCCTCAGATTGGAATGTTATAAACACTTTTCCGACCAAGCCTAGGAGCTCTGGTCGGAATGTATATCCCTTTTCTGATTTACCAGATCGGAAAATGGAGGAAAAAGTACAAAATAAGCTACACAAATAAGCTATGATTCTAATAAGCACAAGACTAAAACACTAAGGCAAATCGTATGAAAATAAGCTACTAGACTGAAACTTAACAACTTTTTAAACACGAAAAGGATAAGCTTTACAAAAAACAAGTTTTTATACGAAAATAACTTTTATAAAAACTATATAAACTTGAAAATAACAAAATAAGCTATGAAAATAAATGATTTAAAACAATCAAAAGCATAAAAATGAAATCTTTAAACAAATAAACAAGATCAAAAGCATATAAAGCAAAGATTAAAGAAAGGTAGAATGAGATCAACAAGATAAAGTAAAGGTGCGAGAATTAAAAGAGACACTTACTTGAAATTAAATGGTAAATAAGGTGCAAGACAAGTATTTAAATTGACATGAAAAGTAAAGGTGCAAGTAAATAAAGGTGGAAGAACTAGTGTCACTCTAGCCAACAAAAACAAATGAATGAAAATGGGGTGTATTTATAGGAGATTAGGAGGTGGTTAGAGGAAGCTTCCTCCCCTCCTTCCTTTCTTCTTAATTGCGCCCTTAAGTCCTTCCTTCTTAATCTTTTTGTTAATTCTTGGACTTTGATGGCTTTTGGCTCGGGATTTCTTTGGACTCGTCTTTTAATTCTTCGATAAATAAGACTTGAGTTCCTCGGCTTTAAGTAAACTTCCGTATTTTGACTTTTTCTTCGATAAATCTTCAGAATTGGTCTTGGACTTCCGTTCTTTTTGCACTCTTGACTTCTTGACTTCGTCTTTCATCTTTTTCTTCAATAAAAGTCCGTAAATGCCCGTGAATTCCCGTGTTTTCTCCACTTTTCACCTTTTCGTCCTAAATCACAACAAAAACACAAACCACGCATAATTCCGACATAAAAGACATAAAATACACGTTTTGGCTCGTTTATTATTGTAATTAAGTGGTAGAAAAGATGTGTGTTTACACACATATCAAATCCCCTACACTTGACAATGCAATGTCCTCATGCAATGCATTAGTTACAAAGCACGTTTACATTTTTCATCATAATCAATCCACGTTGGCCTTTATTAAAGAGATAGAAAATTATAAACATTAAAAGTAAAGAAATCAAAAAAAAAATACCTTGGGTTTTAGAAATGTCATGAATAATTGTCATCCTCAAGTTTTCACTTTCTCCAAACAAAGCTTAAAAACGAGATCATTGTTATTATAAGTTAGTAAACTATCACGAACTCATGTGGGCCAATTACTCACTTAGACTCCCTTATTCCTAGGTGTATCTCTTATATTTTATTGTTTGTCTTGAATGATCATGAGGATGCATTGTTGACTTATTTCGATAGTTTATTAGGCCGAAAATAAAGTGAACGATTTAATCAATAGTTAGCTAAAGGACAAAATCTTTTAAAACTGCTTCTCGGGACCTCATAAAGTTCATATCTTGGCATAACTCGCTTCGTGATTTGAGACCTTTCTCGGACCGATATTTGGCAGCGACTTCATACTTCAAATCTTGAGGGACATTCATGAAATTATGGTCTTCTCTTCATAAATGGAATTTCTTCACTTGAACTTTTTGAGAGATTCATACTTGGACCACGACTTCTTCATTTTTCTCCAATCTTTATTTTGGACTTTGATATACAACGATCCGCCTCCTTTTATGACTTGGATCTATTTATCCTCATACCTTGTTAGGGTCTTTTCGGATACACTTCTCCATGACTTTTTGGGAGTTTTGCTTTTCGTCGTGTGTCTCGATCCTTCATATTGATTTTTGATAAATGATTCTTCACATCACTTTGGATCTTTAGCAACAAAATATAGCCCTCATGCCTTGTTAGGGCCTTTTCGGACTCGCCAATCTTCGCATCCCGCTTCAATAAGTTATGCCTTGGCTATGAACTCTAATCCATACCGAGCAACTTTTAAACGATCTTGGGCTAGAAGCTAAGTAACTTTTCAAATCGTACAACCTTATTTATTAGCAGATAAATTATTAGCAAGCGATGGGAGAATAGGCTTATAATTAACTCACATAAATTCCCGAAAGAATTCCGAACTTATAATTGGCTCTATCATCTCTCGTTCTCCACAGTTTAAAATCTCAAAGAATGAGACTCGTGGATGCTATTAAATCAAAGTTTTGGGTTTTCGAGTCGTCTATAGGATCTTGTAAATTCTTAGACTTCTTCAAGTTTAGAAATCGCGTTTTAAAGTTCCCTTGATAAACGACTCTCTAGGATCAATCATAGGAACTTGCGAAAAGTTCTAGTTCTTAACCCGTGAGAGTTAAGACTTTCGCGTTTTATAGCTCCCTATATAAAAGCCTAGCAAAACTTGACTTAAACACGTTAAGGATACTAGCTAGAGTAAACTCGGGTTGAGTCAAAAGATTCACAACGTTTGAAAATTAAAACCACTTATTCAAAGATATATTCTGGCAAAGGAAGAAAATACTATACAAAAGTAAAAACTAATAGGCCAAAATAGATCAAAAATTTTGAAAAATGTTGAAAAATTGATTTTTCGGTTAAAATGAGGACAAATACAAAGAAAAGAGCCACTTAACTTCGATAGAAGTCCCCCCTACACTTAACAGAAACATTGTACTCAATGTTTAAGCATGTGGGAGTAAACTCCCCTACACTTAGAACATTGTGCACTTTGTTTAAATCTTGCTAAGGGAAAGACAACTAAAGAGATTCCTATTTTAATATTGAGAAAATATAAAATAGTGATTCGAAAAGAGTTTAGGATAGAACCGGGAAGAAGTAGAACACGGAATCACGGGTCATCAAGAATCATCAAGAGTGGATCATTGAAGCTCGAATCCCTGATTAGTAGAAGAGAGGAAAGAGCAAACACCAACGGGTTTCCCCTACACTTATGATAAAGAAAGCGAAAAGATAGATGCATGTGTTGCCTCCCAAGAAGCGCTTGATTTTTGTTAACCGAGTCATTAGCCTGACTCGACCTTGATTATCAACGGAAGAAGCATGAAACATATCCACCAGGATCAAAGACATAGTTTTCGTCCATCAATAAGCACAAGCTTAAGGCGAACAAGGCAAGCCAAAGAAGAGTAGGCAAGGTTCCCTTAAGCAGCGATGGAGCACGGTGGAAGCAAGGTTGAAGTGGTGCAAGCAGATTTCCATAAGTTCCAAAGATTTTTCCTTTTATTTCATCAAGTGGATACTGAGATGGCTGCAGAATGTCAATACCGGGATCGAACACCTTTTCCTTTAAGGGAAAATAGCACTCAGGCTCAGCAGAATGGGAAGAAGATCCGCGAAGAAGCACAACCTCGTCCTCAGAAGGGGGACAAAGAGGTGTTAAATCATATGTGCTGCGGATATCGGTGTCGACTGGTTTCTTCTCCATTGAAAGAATGTGCTTCAAATCCAAAGTAGGATCAAGAAGATAATCTTCAAAGTCCAAAGGAGGAGCATCACTCTCATGAGGGAAGTAAGTGTTGAGAAACGCGGAGAAATCTTCCTCAAATGAGTAATTGTTCAAAGTAGGATCGAGTGATGGCGGAGGATCTTCATCATGTGAAGAATCGCTCGAAAGAGTATCAGCCTCATCGAATTCATCATACGTGGGCAGATCGGGATACTCAGAAGTAAGTTCATCATAATCATCCGAGTTTGAGCTAGAATCATCATCATCATAAGCATCAAAGACCGGTGGCGAATCATAAATGGGAGAAAGTTCCAAAGTGGGGCGAGAATCATCCACATCATCTTGAAAAAGTGGATTATCAATGCAAGAGTCGAATAGAGGATTGTCGTAGAAGGTAAAGTCATCGAGCACATTAATCATATTCACTGATTCGCGGCCTCCAAAGGTTGTACTTGTAAGCTTCCGCATTTTAAAAACTTGTGCATCATCCACGACTCTTAAGATTAACTCTCCTTCGGCCACATCCACTAAAGCTCGTCCGGTTCTCAAGAATGGCCGACCAAGTATTAAAGGAATACGAGGGTCCATTTCATAATCAACTACGACAAAATCGACCGGGAAAGTAAATGTGCCAACTTCAATGAACACGTCTTCGGCAATACCAACGGGGTAAGCGAGAGTGCGATTTGCAAGTTCAAGAGTCATCTTTGTTGGAGTGAGGTCGGGTAATGATAGTGTTTTCCAAACACTCAATGGCATCAAATTAACACTAGCCCCGAGATCAGCAAGGGCAGTAAATTCTTCAGTTTTGTTGAACACGCAAGGCAACACGAAACGACCGGGATCTCCAAGCTTTTCCGGAAGTTCTTTAAGAATAACTGCAGAGCAGTTTTCATTTAAGCGTGTGTTGGCGAGTTCAATCAGCTTCTCCTTCTTGTTAAGCAATTCCCGAAATGCTTTAACAAATTTGGGCATGTGGACAAGTGCTTCAAGAAAGCTAATGTTGAAGTTCATTTGAGAAATCATCTTCACATAGCGTGACACTTCGGAGTCCTCCTTGGTTAGCATTTTAGACTTGCTTAAACGAGAGGGATAAGGGATATTTGGTTTGGGTGGTGAAGGTGCAGGTGAAGGTAAAAGTTGAGATGTTGAAGGGTCATTCGTGGGAACTTCATCACGTCGAGGCGGAGACGGTAATGGTGCACTAATACTAGGTGTAGGAGGAGTAGGGATAAATGGTGGTGGAGGAGGTGTAGATGATTGGGGTGGGATTGGTGGTCCTACGATGGTGACTCCACTACGAGTAGTAATAGCACTCACATTGGCTCGCGGATTGGTGACGGTGTTTGAAGGTAGAGAACTCGAAGGAGAAGGTTGAGCGGCGGGCAAGAAACTAGCAAGCATATTCTTCAAATCATTGGTTTGATTGCTGAAGGAGGATTGAATATTATCTCGAAGCTCGGATCTTATCTCATTTCCTTGCTTGGTAATATCTCCTTTAAGATTGATAATTTGGCTCTGTAGATTCTTGATTTGCTCACCTTGGGTTCTCATGATGGCCTCAACATCCGGGTTAATGGGTGGGGTTTGTTGGGCGGGTGGGTGATACGGATTAGAAGCTCTTGGTGGGATTTGGATGCTTCTATTGTAGTTGTTGGCGGAGTTTTTGTTTTGAGGAGAAAAACCAGGTGAAAGGTAATTGTTTGATCGGTAACTCAGCAGATTTCTATCCCCTTGAGGTCGTGCTTGGTAATTTTCAGGTGAATAATTACCATAAGCTGCATACACATTTTCCAGATTTCCTTGTGTAGAAGGACAATCGGTGTATGAGTGAGGACCGCCGCATGTTTCACAAGGAGTAGCAACAGCTTTAACTTGTTGTTGTTGGTTTGAAGCTAAGAGTTGCATACTTCTGCTCATTTCAGTAAGCACACGGGTGAGTTCGGTCATCTCAGGGTTTGCTGAGGTGGAAGAAACATTGACTCTCGGGTGGTTCCTTGAAGAAGCGGAGGAATCCCAGTTTTTTGTGGTGAGTAGTCATGTTCTCAATTAGCTCTCTACACTCCTCGGGTCTCCTTTTCATGAATGTGCCACCGGCGGCTGCATTGATCGTATCACGATCTCGAAAAGTCAAACCGTTGTAGAAAGTATCTATTAAGGTCACAGGGAGCATGTTGTGGTTTGGACATCTATCAATCAAGACATTATATCTTTCCCAAGCATCAAAAAGAGATTCATCAGGGTCTTGCATGAAACCGCTGATTTGATTGCGAAGGCTCGTGACCATGGATGGTGGAATGTAGCGCGATAAAAAGCGTTGAGTCATGTCATCCCAAGTGTGAATAGAATTCTTCGGGAGACGATCAAACCATTTCTCGGCATGATGTAATAAAGTATGTGGAAAGAGTTGTAGGCGAAGTTCATCCATTGTGGCACCAGCCAACTTCATGCTTTGAGTGATTGTAATGAACTTGTCGGGGTGTTTGTTGGCATCATCATCAGGCAATCCACGGAATGGGTTAGTTTGCACTTGCTGAATCATGTGGTGCTTCAACGAAAACTCAGGAGCGTTGATTTGCATCGGCGCAATCAGTCCTCCTCGTCCAAACATGGTAGGTTGACAAAGCTCCTCCATGGTCCGAAGATCGGGCTGTGGAAGAACATTGTTGTTATTATTGAGGTGCGGTGGAATATTATTGTTGTTTACACCTGACATAGCTAAATCTGCTTGAGTCTCGGGCTCTTGATAATTAGAAGATCTAGTACGCATACACCTGAAAATGAAAAAGAAAAAGAAACGAAACACAAAGACAATATATATACACAATAAAGATAAAATCTTTTTGGATTTTTGAAATTTTTAATTTTTATGGATTTTTATCAATTTTTTTTTAAAAAAAAATTTTATGCAAGAAAAATAACGCTCACAAGTGAACGGATCCCAAAAAGCAACGCGTCTCTCACAGAAAAACGTTAATCTTTACGAAAAGAGCCGGCAACGGCGCCATTTAATACAAGGCTTTTGGCCCGTATAAAAATTAAGTTCGTTGTGTTGGTCTAATCGAATTGATCTAGGTTCTCTATGTGACTCAGTTTTATTTTGGTGGAACAAAAAGGTTGTCGTTGTAGTATATTTAAAGTGCAAAACAATTAAATTTAAATGTCGTTAAAGTAAATAGCGTTAAAGTAAATCTAAATCTAATTAAACGTAAAGTGCGATATTTAAAAACGTGACTGAAAGTAAATTGATTAAACGACTTAAAATAAAAGCGTGACAGGAAATTAAAATTGACAAAGAATTAAAATAACAACTTAAAATTAAACAAGGAAAAACAAGTGAAAAATCCCCAATCGGAATATATTCCGATCTTACCTTGATCGGAATACTCAACCCTCCAATCGGAATGTGATCCTGCCTCCAAATCGGAATATCGAAAAACCCTCGATCGGAATAATTGTCACTTACACACGATCGGAATGTGCTTGATACCCTTGATCGGAATAGCTTACCTTTGATCGGAATGTCGAGAAGACTCTGGTCGGAATGTTGATCGGAACTACAATCGGAATGTGTCACTCACTCTGATCGGAATAACCAAAACGAACACCTCAATCGGAATGAGGGAAGGAGCACCAGATCAGAATATGGGATAAACCACAAATCGGAATACTCAAAGCCCCTACTGATCGGAATACCAAAGTCCTCAGATTGGAATGTTATAAACCCTTTTCCGACCAAGCCTAGGAGCTCTGGTCGGAATGTATATCCCTTTTCCGATTTACCAGATCAGAAAATGGAGGAAAAAGTACAAAATTAGCTACACAAATAAGCTATGATTCTAATAAGCACAAGACTAAAACACTAAGGCAAATCGTATGAAAATAAGCTACTAGACTGAAACTTAACAACTTTTTAAACACGAAAAGGATAAGCTTTACGAAAAACAAGTTTTTATACGAAAATAACTTTTATAAAAACTATATAAACTTGAAAATAACAAAATAAGCTATGAAAATAAATGATTTAAAACAATCAAAAGCATAAAAATGAAATCTTTAAACAAATAAACAAGATCAAAAGCATATAAAGCAAAGATTAAAGAAAGGTAGAATGAGATCAACAAGATAAAGTAAAGGTGCAAGAATTAAAAGAGCCACTTACTTGAAATTAAATGGTAAATAAGGTGCAAGACAAGTATTTAAATTGACATGAAAAGTAAAGGTGCAAGTAAATAAAGGTGAAAGAACTAATGTCACTCTAGCCAACAAAAACAAATAAATGAAAATGGGGTGTATTTATAGGAGATTAGGAGGTGGTTAGAGGAAGCTTCTTCCCCTCCTTCCTTTCTTCTTAATTGCGCCCTTAAGGCCTTCCTTCTTAATCTTTTTGTTAATTCTTGGACTTTGATGGCTTTTGGCTTGGGATTTCTTTGGACTCGTCTTTTAATTCTTCGATAAATAAGACTTGAGTTCCTCGGATTTAAGTAAACTTCCGTCTTTTGACTTTTTCTTCGATAAATCTTCAGAATTGGTCTTGGACTTCCGTTCTTTTTGCACTCTTGACTTCTTGACTTCGTCTTTCATCTTTTTCTTCAATAAAAGTCCGTAAATGCCCGTGAATTCCCGTGTTTTCTCCACTTTTCACCTTTTCGTCCTAAATCACAACAAAAACACAAACCACGCATAATTCCGACATAAAAGACATAAAATACACGTTTTGGCTCGGTTATTACTGTAATTAAGTGGTAGAAAATTTGTGTGTTTACACACATATCACACATAAACTAAACAAAAGGCAGGAACTCCCCTACTTCTCTCTTTCCTTCGGCTATCAATGCATGAGTACTTCACCACGAGCCTCCTTCCCGCTACACGCTCTGGCTAGGTTGACCTCCAACGCTTCCCCTAGCGTTTTCTCACCCTTCACGACCTTTAAGTTTGCATAATAAATCTAAAGAGTGAGCTGGTTGGGGTCCGGTGTAAGCTTCACCATGATATCCTCATTTGAGGCATCCTTCATAGCTTCGAGGTCAGACAAGAAAGGGTACTCCATATCCCCAGGGCGGCCATGGATGCAGTGATCTTTTCCTCCGCCCCAGGGTTATAGTAGGCATGCTTGGTGATGTCTTCATTCTTGCTTATCAATTCAGCAGCCTTAGTCAAACCTTCGTATCTGCCGCGGTCGATGCCATCTGACACGACATCAGCAAAAGCGTGTACGAACTGTGGCGCCTCCATTACTCTCATCACCGCCAGGCGCGTCCCTTGGCCCACCATCCACCTACGACCAGCAATGGCCGTAAGAAGTAGGGAGCACAACACTTCGGCATAATCTGTGGCCAGGACGCTCAGTTCATGCTCCACCTTTCCCAGGGCTTCGGCCATCTGCCTCTCCATTTCGGCCCGCTCCTTGGTGAACTCGACCTTCAAATCTTCCTCGCCCTTTACCAACGACCACATCTTCTCTAGTTCTTCGGTAAGGGCGGATGCTTGATCAGCCGTGGTCTTAGTAGAAGCCTCGGCTGCAGCTACTTGTTTGTATAAACACTATGGGTTATTTTTGTGGTCGTAAGTTACTTACGTTTGAGCATTTGGAAGGATGGGGAACTTACCTTGTCACGAAGGATTCACGCATCAGCCTCCATCTCTTTGATCCGGTATTCCCGGGCAGCGGTGTGGCTGTACTGCTCTTTTATTGTTGCTTCCGCCATGGATATGTCCGCTTACAAGGTAGATATTTTCTACTCATGCTTCTATACCATTCTCTCCCGACGGACAACCCTTCTATCAGCTTTTTCCATATGGCCTAAGGCCGCCTCATGGCGACGTCGCAGGGCTGCACCAAGAGTCATTTGGTGCACCGAGGCAACGTTGTATTGCTCTAAGAGGGTTCCATACTTGAGCTCGTCAAGGTCTTGCGCCAGGGCAGGAGGAGTTAAGTGGTCCACAAATTCCATACACTCCGACTCCGCCTCTAGCCTTGTCAACTTGGAGAAAATCTAGACTGGGCGCAGGAAGGAGTCCGGGCCTTCGGGTTGGGGCTCTTCTTCATGAGTGGGAGGAGGGGATGGTGGGATAACGATTATCATAATAGATGGTTCCCTCTCAACTTCGTTCTCCTACGCCACGGTCGTAGGATCTGCCCTGTTATTTAGCCAACACTTATATGTTTTTGGCGGTTTTTTAGAACAACAACATACAGGAGTATAAAAGGAATACTTACGTTGCCGCCATGGTGGGAGCTACAGTGCTCATTAGCGTTTCCTTCCACACATGTGTCTCTACCCGCTCCTCTGTTCTGGCAGGAGGGGAAGGGGGTTGTCCTGTGACAATGTTGTGTTGCTCCCCTCTTGGTATTGAGGGTGATCTTCCCTTAGCCTCTTGCGGGGTGCGTTGAAGGCACCCACTTCCATCTCGACTTCCTTAACAACCCTCCTTGAGGATTTGCGCTTCCTGGGAATGGGTTTGGGTTTCTTTGAGGCTTCGGTCTTCTGCGCCACTTCCTCTCCATAATCGTCCTCAAATAGACGGTTGATGGATGGGTCAGTTGGTTTTTCCATGTTTTCACCCTGAATTTCACCTTGGAGGGTGGTGGCGTTCTCTAACAGTAGCTCACCACCATCTTCATTGGTGAAGTCCAGTGGCGACTTCTCTATCACTGGTCCCTGTTCACCAGACTGCACCTCTGGTGTTTCTTCTAGAGGGATGGTCATGCCGGTAGTTGCGACTAGCAGAGGGGGCTCGCCCTCACGAAGGGGTCGGGATCCCTCCGCGACCTGGTTTAGATCTCCCTGGCGTAGTAGCCCAAATAGATTCATCTCTACGGACATATGCATACATATACGTTAGTGTGATTAAAAGCTTTATTGTCACATTTATATGAAGATACATATATGAGAAAACACCCACCCTATCTACACTCAGTCAGAAAGCACGAATATCTGTCCTCCCTACTAACGTAGTTGCGGCTGATCCTTACTAAGCATAAGAAATGCTCTGGTAGGTCCCTATGAAAGTCTATGCGATGGGTGTCAAATGTTTTTACATCTTGGCTGCTATATTCATTGGTTGGGGGAGGATAGTCATGTCGCACCTTGGTTTTGAGAATAAAAGTTGTGGGGAACAATTTGGCATCTACGAAGAAGTAGTGGTCATACCATTTCTTGAGGAAGTCTAGAGCTTTCCTATAACACATGGGTGCGGTCACGGATCGTTTTTAAACGACAACCACCCATTTACCATTTGAGGGACGTAAAAAACCCTATATAAACTAACGGTGGGGGTTACCTCACAAGTGTGGCATGTGATCTCAAACTGGTTAATCTTACATGCTCCTATACAGTGGAGTTGGGTTAGATGAAAATTATAATATGTAAGGATATCTACAAGGAACTTAGACAGAGGAATACGGTAGTTCGCTAATTCAAATATACACGTATAAACGCCTATTTTCCCAGCAGGAGCGTCCGTGATCGCTTCACCATCACCCGGATAGGTGAGGTGTACGCTCTCAGGAATATAATAATAATCAAAAAGAAACTCCATATATTTATCCACGGTCATCACGTTGAGTACAGATGTGATGGTGGGATTGTCCTTCCCCATGATTTATAAAAATAAGGAGATGGGCCCGGTGATCTAACCTGGTACGGTGGATTTCCGTGGGAAATAAGGAAAAGGAATGAAGTAGTTAAAGCAAGTATAACAATGGTGGAAGAAGTTGTTTAAATTGTGTGTGTTAAAAGTTACACACACAAGCCTTTTATAGGGTTGCCTCGGTTTACGAGGTGCCCTAGATGATTGCCACGTGTAATCCACTACGCCCATCTAACGGATGGCGTTCCTGACATAACTGACGCGTCAGAGGGACCCACGGGTCACCTCTTGAGCAGTTTTGAGTAGCTCGAAGGTGGGCCCATGTGGTGCACTTTTGCAGTCAAACCTGCGAACCATGACTATAATTCATGCACACATTAATATTGTCCTGGTCTTGTGGTGCGGCTTTATTTGCAAAAGCGGTATTAGGGGCATCGGTTAGTCTAGACGTTACGCCTACGGCTATAAAAACTAGACTAGGGGGACATGATGATGTATAGTCCCTAACCGAGTCGTGAACCCGGCCCACGGGTACTACCCGTATCTGGCCCATCACTGATTGGGCTGGATTAAGTCATTTAAGCCTATAGGATTTGAATGAACAGTGGCCGCATAGATGTGTGCGACCCAGGCCCGGCACGGCCGGTACAAAGTTAGATAGAATCACAATCTTATTAGGATTGGGATTTACCCTAAAGTAGAGGATATATACTAACCATAATTAGAAGATAACAATCAAACTAATTGTGGCACTTATCCTTTGCTTGGGGCCGAAGCATCAGTGACAACCCATTAGGGTTTCACCGCCTATATAAGGAACCCCCAAGGGTTCCACAAAGGTATCACATTCTTCATACTCTCAACCTACAACCGATTTATAACCCTAAACCGATTACTTACTCTCACGCCAAAGTCTAATCGTGGGACGTTACCACATTAAGCTTAACGGCGTGTTGCTTTAGTGTGCAGGGTCTCAGCAAGACATTCACTTGGTGCAAGAGCCGGAACCCAACCTATCCGAATTAAGCCTGATTCAGATCAAGAAAGGACCATCCAACTTTTGTATCAACAAAATTCTTTAAAATCATCTTTTATATTCTCAAAATCTTGTTGTATAATTCTACGGCCTTTCCTAAGCCCTTCAACTTTATCTTCAAAATCTTCAATACGCTCGGGAGGAAGGTCTTTATTATGTGTATCATAAGGAATATTCATCGGAAGATTGGAAATATACTTCAGGGAGTCGTCAGTAATATTTGCAGAACGCTCGTCTTGAGAATCCGATAAAATGATAATAGAGGGAAGATAGGAATACCTATTTCTAGAGACGTCGATAAATGTTGGGAATCCACTTTATGTGACGACATTTAAGAATTCTCATTAGTTATCATAGTCACTCTCGCAAAGAGTTGACTAGGAAACTATGTATTGTATCGGTGCGTGAGTGACTATAAATACCCCTCCAAGGCTTCTCAGGAGGGGTTGTTGATTGCGTTTTCTCTTTTCATTTAATACCTTTTCCTTTCTCTTTCTAGAACACCTACAACACTCTCTCTATCTCTCTAACAATGGCAACCATCTACCACCATAACCCTAGACCACCGAATCTAGTATTATAGCAAACTCACAATTGGTATCAAGAGCCATGGGATGAAATAGAGTTTAGTTTGTTTTGTATTTGGGTTATTTGTTGTGTTCGTGTGGTTTATAGCTCAACAACCTTGATCTCAAAATTTTTTTCGTGTTTTTGTGGTCTAAATTTTTATAGAAATCATCTACGTAGTTGTGGTAGTGATTTGGTTGTTTTGGTTTGATCAAAAAAACAAAATTTTGGGGAGTTTGTCTTGATTTTTGCAAAAAAGCATATTTTTTCGTTATTTTGAGATCTTTATTGCAAATAGTGCGAAATTATACTTTATTCCGAGATCTTTGATAGTTTGCAAAGAACTGCATTATTCCAACATCATTACATTCCGAGATCTTTAGCTTTATTCCGAAATCTTCATATTGTGAGATCTTAGCTTATTCCGAAATCTTTGACAATTTCGTAAAAGTTAGCTTTATTCCGAAATCTTTGACAGTTTCACAAAAGTGGGCTTTATTCCGAAATCTTCATATTGAGAGATCTTAGTTATTCAGAGATTTATATATTCTGAAATCTTGGTATTGATAAAACTTGATATCCCGAAATCTTTTGCTGAATATTCCGAGATCTTTTGCTTAATATTCCGAGATCTTTTCCAGAGTGTTATTCTGAGATCTTTTTCAAAGATTTTGCATTCAGTTATTCAGAGATCTTTTCAGTGAATTTGCATTGATTTATTCCGAAATTCTTGTTGAATATTCAGAGATTAAGACTTAGCATTTTTTGAAGATTTCTACAACAACACACGAACTAAGGTTTATTAGTTATTACTGTTTAATCAATGATTTGTAAAATCCCGCGAATTTATTTCTCGGTTTCTTCACGATTAGTAAAACTCTGTATTGTTTCAAAAACAACAAATACAACAACTTTATTTCATTGCCCAATCACACGGTAATCTTTTTCATGTGATCTACAATGGATCCTCATTCATTAATGCCGACAATGCATTCACTTTCCGACTTATCGATTGTAACGACCCACTTTCACAAGGTGGCCGTTATGTCATACATGGCGTGTCATCAAATCATAATAAAGGCACAACGTCATAAAGACATAGAAGACCAACAGGAAAGCCGGAATCAAACATCGGCTCCCCACATAAGCTCAACATAAATGAAAATAAAGGAAGACTAAAGGACAAAACATATGTCCATCCAAAGCATAAGAATTAGAATGCAAAAAGGGAAAGAAACTAAGGTAGCTCTCGTCCTAAGCACATACTCGCGATGCCCAGTATCGTCCTTCGATAAATGCCGCGTGAGACATGAAACATAAGATACGGTTAAGCAATACACCGTGAACGGAAATAATGCCATGATAAAAATAACTGAAAAATGAGTAATAAACAATGAAAGTAGCAGAAATGATGTGTATGTCTTGGAAAACCTGGAAGATGATTTATAAACAAAGGATAAATGAAAAGTCTTAAGTTTATGCATGCAATATAATTTAAATGCATCCATGCTCATATAAGTCATAACATATTATCAACGTGCATGAATACATAGAGGGGTGACCTCGTCATGCTATTAGACGGGTGACCTCTAATAAATAATAATCTGGGTGGGATCAGCTCCAATGTGATGGGGTATAGAGCAAACACCAAACCAATCACCCTATACGTGTAAACCTGTAAACATGTAACTAGGATGCACCCATACGCCCCACATAATAATAATAATGTCCAACATGAACATGGAGGGATGCCGCGAGAAATCACTCTCGTCACCGAAGAGTCATGACACAGGTGCCTCATATGTCATGGTTATGGTACCACTATAACTAGGTGGCCATGTAAGTCATGTTCATGCATATATATCTCGGGCAATTAAAATGATAGCATGGCAAACAATGAAAAGTTTAATGATATGAAAACTTGGGAAAACAGATGGTATAGCAAACGGGAAATCCTAATCATGCATAGAAGAGATGTCCTTACTGAAGTACGGAATATCCGTACCTTATGTCCAGTAATCGGTGAAAGAGACGAACAACGGAAAGTACTACTCCGACTTCACGTAAGCTACATAATAAAGGACGTGTATGAGTTGCTTGTGGATTGTATAAGTTAGTTGTTCTTAGTTTGTGTTACTTGTTCATGGTTTATCGTGTATTTCCTTAATATTGTACGTTTCATGTGTTCTTGATTAATGTATTACATGTTTCTTGTGTTATTATACTTGGTATTTCCATAATTAGTACTTTCCATGAATAGCAGGTTTCCATATATAGTAACTTTCCAAAAATAGTAAGTTTCCATAACTAGTAACTTTCCAAAAATAACAGGTTTCCATATATAGTAACTTTCAAAAAATAGTAAGTTTCCATAAATACTAAGTTTCCAAAAATAGTAAGTTTCAATAAATAGAAATAAGCTCGTTTAATATACTTAAATA
Source organism: Glebionis coronaria (assembly GCA_025667525.1). Classification (NCBI taxonomy): domain Eukaryota; kingdom Viridiplantae; phylum Streptophyta; class Magnoliopsida; order Asterales; family Asteraceae; genus Glebionis; species Glebionis coronaria. The sequence goes on along the minus strand of CM046881.1, from coordinate 323,907,135 downwards.
ATTTACCTTGTTCATTGAATATTATATTAATAAGTCATGGTTTATTAATAAAGTCCATTTTATATAAGTCATGGTTTAATAAGCATATTAAATAAGCAAATTCTTATAAGTCATGGTTAATTATAAATATTATATCAATAAGTCATGGTATATTAATAAAGTCCATTTTAATAATAGCTTTCATATGTCATGAAATTAATAATTAATTATTAATTAATTGTAACACCCCATTTTGGAAATGGAATCTTACGCATAATCATGGCGTGTCATCAAAGCATACAAGGATAAATGTCTAAGCATTATTTGACCATAAAATGGAAATACCGGAATCAAACATCGGTAACCCCAAAGTAGAGCTCATCACACACAAACATAAATACTGTAAAAGGAAAGGACGAAACAATGTCCATAGCAAGCTGTATTAAAGTAAAGGAAATGCATAAACTAAAGAAAGACAGTAAAGCTTCTAGTCCATATGCACGTACGTTTGAGATCTACGAGCGTCCCTGAGTACCTGCCGTTTTGGGAACATGAAAAGGAAAACGGCTGAGCAAGACGCTCAGTGCACGGATGCACAATATAGCATGAAATAGGATAAGCATGTAACATATAACAGCGGAAGACTAAGTTCTGAGTAGACTGGTTAAGTATTGAGAAAACTGGTTTTATAGTTTGAAAAGCCTTATGTTTATCTTATGAAAATTGTTTTAACATATATATACCATAGCCCATATAGGTCATGAAAAGGTCACGTGCATGAATACTTGGAGGGGTGACCTCATCATGCTGATTAGAGGGGATGCCTCTAATTAATATACTGGTCTGGGTAGGAGGGATCAACTCCTTGTGAAGGATGCAAGGCACACACCACATTCACCATGAAATACTGAATAAAACATGTAACTAGGATACACCCATACGCCCCACATGATATAATAATATGGCCAAAACTGAAAAGGGACGCCACGAGCAATCACTCCGCCGTGGGGAAGTCATAACGTTGGTGCCTCCAATGTTATGGTTATGGTACCTCCATAACTAGGTGAAACTGGTCATGCTTGTATATGGCTATAGATTATGCTAATTAAACATAAGCAGTTCAAAACAATAAAACAAATACTGGGGAAAACAGTTGGCTGCATACGGGGAAATCCTAATAAGGAAAGAATGTCCATACTGAAAGGACGGGAATCCGTACCTCAAGTCCAGTGAATGAACGGAAGAAAGACTCCTACTTCTGGATCACTAACGCTACATGAATACACACGTGTATAAGTATCGAATCACTGATTACGTACTGGGTTTTATGTCTCATCTTAGCTTACTTTGTATGTTTTAGGTCATGGTTTACTGTTTAAAGCCCTATCTGTGTTTACCTTGTACTCTGATTAATCTGATAAAGTATTACTGGTAATTCACGTATTATTATACTTACTGTGTAATAATAAGTAACTTTCCAAAAATAGCAGGTTTCCAAAAATAGAAAGTTTCCAAAAATAGAAAGTTACCAAAAATAGAAAGTTTCCAAAAATAGAAAGTTTCCAAAAATAGAAAGTTTCCAAAAATAGAATTCACTGCTTAAAATAGATCAGTTTCTAAAAATAGAAAGTTTCCAAAAATAGATCAGCTGCCTTAATTAAATAAGTTTCCATATATAGAAGGTTTCCATGATTAGATTAGTTGCCTTATTTAATTAAGTTTCTATAAATAGAAGTTTCCATAATTAGAATTAAGCTGGTTGCATAAGCTAAAATATAAGTCTAAGTGTTTATAAGCTTATTTCTTAAGTCATATGATATAGTGTATAGTTTAATTTATTATTTCATGCATTTTAATTAAACTATAGGTTAAGCATTTTAGTTAAAGTATAACATGTTTTAATTAAAATGGAATAAATTACTTAGGTTAAAATGTATATTAATATGTATTAATAATATAACCTAAGTCATGTCTAAATTAATTAATTATAAGCATGTTTTAAATAATTAATTAATTATAACTTATAACATAAAAATACTTAGGTTAAATTAATATCATGCTAAATTAATAATTAAAAATAACCTAAGTCATGGTTTAATTAATATCTCATGTTATTAATTAATTTATATCCTAAGTTCATAATTCATAATATTAACATGTAGCATAAATCATGATTTAACCAACGAACCATGAATCGGGCATGAACTCGACACCGTACCCCGAGCCAACTCGGGGTGCTTGTGTCCCCTTGCTGCCGTGGGTCCCACATGCACCAACCAAGACCAAAATGGTCTTGGTGGTGGCGGCTAAAAGCAAACCGAACCCCCCTCGGGTTGGTTATACTAGGCGGCCAAAAACAAACACCCTCATATAACAACCTTTGATTTTAATTAACCCCAAAACATGTTAGATCCATGTTTAATTATCATGTTTTAATAAGAATAACAATAACATGTTCATGAAAATAATCAAAGATTTAAAAAGAATTAAAAAGAAAGGTTTAGAATGATATACCAATACGTAGCTTGGAATAGGATGAACAAACACGGTTTATAGCAATGATTTTTAAGATCAAGATCAATCAACAACCACCTATGGTGGTCCTTAAGGTGGCGGCACAAAGAGACCAAGAGGAGGAGAGAAAAACCTTTTTAGGTTAAATGCTTATTTTCTTGAAATGTAAAAATGAAATGAATATTTACCATAACCCCCCCTTTCATGCAAAAAGTCAATGGGCTAAGCCCATTTAGTTATGTGTGCCGTGGGTATGGGGCCCCACATGGGGTACCCGTACCTTTTCTCGTGTCCTGATATTTCGTGTTCGTTCGTGGTTAAACGTGTTCGTTTTTAAAGTGTTTCTGTTTATTTTATCATGTAGTTTATCGTATTATTTACACTCGTAATTAAGTACTTACGTAATTATTTTAGTTCGTGTTTTAAAATGGTGATCATGATTTAATTATGTTTACGTGAAATATCTATTAACTGTTTATCATGAGTTTGTACGTAATCGATACTTATCATGTCATACACGTATGCACTTGCTTGATTATTAGCACATGAATGTGATCAATACTAAATAGGGTAAGTTTTAATCTAGGACGTACGATCATTAAGGGCACTATTCATGGTAAAAGCATGCGGGTTTTACAATTCTTCCCCCCTAAAAAGAATAATTCTTCCCCGAATTATAGATAAAGTAAACTGGAAAGAAGTAACATACCCGAACTCAAAATATGAAGTGAGGGTAAGAAGCCCGGATAGACTCCTCCGTTTCCCAAGTGGCTTCCCGTTCGGTATGGTCCCTCCAAAGAATTTTGACGAATGGAATCGTCTTCCTTCTCATGACTCGTTCTTGCCTGTTAAGAACTCGTTCGGGTTCCTCTATAAAAGTGAGATCTTCACGTATCTGTTCCAGTGGATACTGAACCATGTGAAGGGGATGATACTTTTACCCTCTGAGTAAGGAAACATGAAACACGTTATGCACGTGCGAAAGCTGAGGAGGTAACGCCAATCGGTAAGATACTTCACCGATTCATTCAATGATATCAAACGGTCCTATGAAACGAGGACTGAGTTTCCCTTTGATCCCGAAGCGTTTAACACCACGCGCCGGCGAAACCTTGAGGAAGACGTGGTCTCCCACATTAAAATGTATGTCCCTACGATGCTTATCAGCGTAACTCTTCTGACGTGACCGTGCTTCCTGCAGCTTCTGCTTAGCTACTTCGATCTTCTCATTGGTCATTTCTATAATTTCTGGTCCTTCGAGTATTCGCTCTCCCACTTGATCCCAGTAGATTGGAGCGCGACACTTCCTGCCATACAACAATTCGAAAGGAGCACATTTGATACTTGCGTGCCAGCTGTTGTTGTATGCAAACTCGACCAAACAGATGTAATCGTCCCAATCACCTGTCCATTCCAACGCACACGACCTTAACATATCTTCCAATGTCTGAATCGTTCGCTCCGACTATCCGTCCGTTTGAGGATGAAAGGCCGTACTCAGCTTAAGTTGTGTACCCCAAGCGTTTTGCAGACCTTTCCAGAATCGCGACGTGAAACAAGGATCTGTGTCCGAGACGATGCTGGAGGGAGCACCGTGGAGTCTCATGATCTCCCTTCTGTAAGTATCTGCGAGTTTACTTACCGGATCTTCCTTGCGTATCGGTAAGAAATGAGGTGATTTGGTGAGTCGATCGACGATGACCCAAATGGCATCGTGCTTCTTCTTGGTAGGCGGAAGACCGGTAACAAAATCCATGGTGATTTTGTCCCACTTCCACTCTGGAATATCCAACGGTTGAAGGAGACCGCCCGATCGTTGATGCTCAATCTTAACCTGCTGGCAGGTAATACATTTGGAGACATAAGTGGCTACATCCTGTTTCATACCACTCCACCAAAAGTACTGTCTGATGTCATGGTACATTTTTGTCGACCCAGGATGTATAGAAAATGGGGAGCTGTGAGCTTCAGCTAACAATGCTTCCCGGAGTTCTTGATTGTCAGGAACACAAAGTCTCATGCCCTGCCAAACGATACCGTCTGCGTCCATTCTGAATTCTGTCTGCTTCTCCAAATTCTGAATTATCGCCCATATTTCTCCATCATCCTTCTGAGCTTCCTTGATCCTAGACAGTAACTCGGGTTCTACTCTAAGATTCGCCCAGTATCCGTGCTGCCCACGTACCATGATTTTGATGTCTAGCCGCTCCAAGTCTCTTATGTTTTGTTCCTTGATTTCAATGTCGTTGATCATTCCGGACTTTTTGCTGAGTGCATCTGCTACTACATTAGCCTTTCCGGGATGATACTGTAGGTTAATATCATAATCCTTCAACAGTTCCAACCATCTCCTTTGTCTCATGTTCAATTCATGTTGAGTGAAGATATACTTCAAGCTCTTGTGATCCGTGAAAATGTCGCATGATTCTCCGTATAAGTAGTGCCTCCATATTTTCAATGCGAATACCACTGCAGCAAGTTCCAGGTCATGCGTAGGGTAGTTTTCTTCATAGGGCTTAAGCTGCCGTGAAGCATACGCGATCACTTTCCCATGTTGCATGAGAACACAGCCCAGTCCCTTCCCCGATGCATCGCTGTAGATCTGAAATCCACCTGTACTAGATGGGAGAGTAAGAATAGGTGCAGATACTAACTTCTGCTTTAGGTCTTCGAAGCTCTTCTCTCGTTCTTCCGTCCAGACGAATTTCTCTCCTTTTCGCATCAGTTTGGTGAGAGGTAGTGCCAAACGGGAAAAGTTCTCCACGAATCTGCGATAATATCCAGCTAAGCCCAAGAAACTGCGGACTTCTGTCGCTGACGTTGGTCTTAGCCATTTAGTGATAGCCTCAACCTTCGCTGGGTCCATAGTGATCCCTTCTGCTGATACAATGTGACCTAAGAATGCCACTTTGTTTAACCAGAACTCACACTTGGAGAATTTCGCATACAGCTGCTTCTCACGAAGAATCTGTAGTACCGTACGGAGATGGTCTTCGTGTTCCTCCGTGGACTTTGAGAAAATCAGGATGTCATCGATGAATACAATGACAAACTTATCAAGGAATTCATGGAAGATTCTGTTCATCAGATCCATGAATACTGCTGGAGCATTAGTCAGGCCGAATGGCATGACTACAAACTCATAATGGCCATAGCGGGTACGAAAAGCAGTCTTCGCAATATCCTGCTCTTTAACCCTTAGCTGATGGTAGCCTGACCTTAGATCGATCTTTGAGAAGTGTTTGGCTCCTTGAAGTTGGTCAAACAGATCATCTATACGTGGCATTGGATATCTATTGCGGATGGTAATCTTATTAAGTTCACTGTAATCTATGCAAAGTCGCATGCTGCCGTCCTTCTTCTTAACGAACAAGACCGGTGCGCCCCATGGAGATGCGCTTGGTCTAATGAACCCTCGCTCAAGAAGTTCATGCAGTTGGTCCTTCAGTTCTTTTAGCTCTATGGGAGCCATACGATACGGACCCTTAGAGATTGGTTCAGCTCCTGGAACCAGGTCGATGTTGAACTCCACTTCTCGTGCAGGTGGTATGCCGGGGAGTTCAGCTGGGAAGACGTCTTGAAATTCCGAAACTACTGGTTGATCCTGAATCGATGGGGATTCAGCATCCATGTCGTGAACCGTAGCTAGATAACCCTCACAGCCATGTGACAGTAATGCACGTGCTTGCAAGGTAGATATGACTTGTACAGACCGTCCGGGTATGAACCCGTTATGAATGTACTCTGGTGCATTAATGTCGCCGAAGATCACCCAATATGAGTGGTAGTCTATGGTAGCATGGTGCTTGGATAGCCAGTCCATGCCGAGAATCATATCGAACTCAATCATGTCTAGGGGAAGTGCATCTACTGCACGAACTTTATCGTCAAACTCTAGAGGAAGACTCTTGTATACATGAGTTATTAATACAGAGTCCCTCAAAGGCGTGGAAATGGTAAGCCTATTTTCTAATGGCAAGGGAAGTATCCTGATGTTCTTAGCATATATAATGGAAATAACTGAGTGAGTGGCACCCGTGTCGAAAAGAACACATGCAGCTTGGCCGTACATATACAAAATTCCAGTAATGGTACCTGTAGATTTGTTTGCCTGATCGCGAGATGTCGTGTAGACACGCCCAGTGGTAGGAGGCGGCTTATTATCAGCATGACCCGAGGTACCCTCCATCTCACCCTTACGGCAATCTCTCATACGATGGCCAGGGAGACCGCACTTGTAGCACGCGTCGGAATCACGACGACATGGGCCAGGGTGTCTGCGATAGCAAGTATTGCAAAGAGGATGAGTGAATCCTCCAGCAGGAGTCCTTGCTTGCTGAGGGCCTGCTGATGACAAAATGTGTTAAGATAAAGTATATGCACGAGTATAAGACATATGCATCATAAGATGCTCACCAGTGATAGCTGAATGGTTAGGCTGCGAACCCCTGTGGTTCTGGTCCTTCCCGTTATCGTGGTTCCTGGTAGAGGTTAATATAGTGTCAGCATGAGAGATGTAACATGAAATCATAAGAAGATGCGTAAATAGTAGGACCTGCTGTTGTTGGAGTGTCCAGCGTTGTTACGGTAATTATCATTACCGCTACGCCTTTCCACAACAGAACGGTCGTTAGTGTGACCGTTTCCTTTGGGCTGATGAGGCTGCTGCTGAGTAGCCGGCTGAGACCGGTCCCCAGTTTTCTGCCTGGAAGATACAGTTTAAGAGATGATTATTGAACATATAATGATAGGATGCGGTTTGGTTACCGTTAGAATACGAAATGTTTACCTCTTGTCGGGTCTTTCAACTTCCCCGAACTCATCTTGCTCCTGTAGCATCTCTAGCTTCCTTGATGCGTCGGCCACTTGTGCTACTGTATTGAACGTAGCACACACCAGATTGTTCGCGACCGAGGTGCGAAGTGCCCACCTAAAGTGGTGTGCCTGGTCTTCAGGAGTACCAGCTGCTGCTCCCAGGAAACCAGCTAAGCGAAGAAAGCGCTGCATGAATTCGTTGCTATTCTCGCCCGCTCTCTGTCGTATCCCATGGTACTCTCGCTTGAGCTTGTCCTGCTCTGCCTTGGGAAAGAACTGCTCCATCACTCTCTCCTTGAATTGGGCCCATGTCAAACCAGCGACCCAATCATCACCTCCTTCCGACTGCGTCAAGGCTAGCCACCAGCTGAGTACATCGCCTTCAAACCGGTAGCATGCCAATCTCGCCTTGTATGCGGGGTCAAAGACCATAGCATTGAAAATCTTCTCGATATGAGTCAACCAGCTTTCAGCATCGCTGGGGCTATCAGTCTTTTCAAAAGCTCTAGGATGGAGCTTGTTGAATCTTTCCAGCCACACTGCTAGTGTCACTGGAGTAGGGGGAGGAGGAGGTGCCTGATTCTGCTGCTGCTGATTGTTGGCAGCTTGGACTTCAGCACGGATGTCATTCCTCAGTTGAGGAAGCAAGGCTTGCATGGCAGCCTGAATTGCAGCATTGAGCTGCTCTTGCTCGCATGTGAGAACCATCTGACAGTATAACATAAAACATATGATTAACAGTTCAAAACATAAAATATAAATTATATGTATACATGAAAAAAAAATTTATACCAAAAATTTCACGAGAAAAATTTTATGCAAGAAAATTTTTGTATGAATGCATGATGCAGTTTTATGAAAACTTTTGATGCTCGAGAGTGAACGCCTCTGGTCAGTTCACTCAAAACAAAAGACATATCGAGGGGACGCCTATGGGTCGGTCCCAAATCTAAAAGTTTCGATAAAACACATGCGACTAAATAGGGCCAGTCCTATACCAACCATTACTTAGTCAAAAACCCTGTGACAATGACATGTATATGTATGCTTAAAAATGATGAATGCATGAAAACAACTGTCAGTTCTAGGAAGACCGTAGTGACTACCCACTAATCACAGGTCATATTTGAGAGCCTACAGGTGGAAGCCTTGGCTCTGATACCATAATTGTAACACCTCATTTTAGAAATGGAATCATACGCATAATCATGGCGTGTCATCAAAGCATACAAGGATAAATGTCTAAGCATTATTTGACCATAAAAGGGAAATACCGGAATCAAACATCGGTAACCCCAAAGTAGAGCTCATCACACACAAACATAAATACTGTAAAAGGAAAGGACGAAACAATGTCAATAGCAAGCTGTATTAAAGTAAAGGGAAATGCATAAAGTAAAGAAAGACAGTAAAGCTTCCAGTCCATATGCACGTACGTTTGAGATCTACGAGCGTCCCTGAGTACCTGCCGTTTTGGGAACATGAAAAGGAAAACGGCTGAGCAAGACGCTCAGTGCACGGATGTACAATATAGCATGAAATAGGATAAGCATGTAACATATAACAGCGGAAGACTAAGTTCTGAGTAGACTGGTTAAGTATTGAAAAAATTTGTTTTATAGTTTGAAAAGCCTTATGTTTATCTTATGAAAACTGTTTTAACATATATATACCATAGCCCATATAGGTCATGAAAAGGTCACGTGCATGAATACTTGGAGGGGTGACCTCATCATGCTGATTAGAGGGGATGCCTCTAATTAATATACTGGTCTGGGTAGGAGGGATCAACTCCTTGTGAAGGATGCAAGGCACACACCACATTCACCATGAAATACTGAATAAAACATGTAACTAGGATGCACCCATACGCCCCACATGATATAATAATATGGCCAAAACTGAAAAGGGACGCCACGAGCAATCACTCCGCCGTGGGGAAGTCATAACATTGGTGCCTCCAATGTTATGGTTATGGTACCTCCATAACTAGGTGAAACTGGTCATGCTTGTATATGGCTATAGATTATGCTAATTAAACATAAGCAGTTCAAAACAATAAAACAAATACTGGGGAAAACAGTTGGCTGCATACGGGGAAATCCTAATAAGGAAAGAATGTCCATACTGAAAGGACGGGAATCCGTACCTCAAGTCCAGTGAATGAACGGAAGAAAGACTCCTACTTCTGGATCACTAACGCTACATGAATACACACTTGTATAAGTATCGAATCACTGATTACGTACTGGGTTTTATGTCTCATCTTAGCTTACTTTGTATGTTTTAGGTCATGGTTTACTGTTTAAAGCCCTATCTGTGTTTACCTTGTACTCTGATTAATCTGATAAAGTATTACTGGTAATTCACGTATTATTATACTTACTGTGTAATAATAAGTAACTTTCAAAAAATAACAGGTTTCCAAAAATAGAAAGTTTCAAAAAATAGAAAGTTACCAAAAATAGAAAGTTTCCAAAAATAAAAAGTTTCCAAAAATAGAAAGTTTCCAAAAATAGAAAGTTTCCAAAAATAGAAAGTTTCCAAAAATAAAATTCACTGCTTAAAATAGATCAGTTTCTAAAAATAGAAAGTTTCCAAAAATAGATCAGCTGCCTTAATTAAATAAGTTTCCATATATAGAAGGTTTCCATGATTAGATTAGTTGCCTTATTTAATTAAGTTTCTATAAATAGAAGTTTCCATAATTAGAATTAAGCTGGTTGCATAAGCTAAAATATAAGTCTAAGTGTTTATAAGCTTATTTCTTAAGTCATATGATATAGTGTATAGTTTAATTTATTATTTCATGCATTTTAATTAAACTATAGGTTAAGCATTTTAATTAAAGTATAACATGTTTTAATTAAAATGGAATAAATTACTTAGGTTAAAATGTATATTAATATGTATTAATAATATAACCTAAGTCATGTCTAAATTAATTAATTATAAGCATGTTTTAAATAATTAATTAATTATAACTTATAACATAAAAATACTTAGGTTAAATTAATATCATGCTAAATTAATAATTAAAAATAACCTAAGTCATGGTTTAATTAATATCTCATGTTATTAATTAATTTATATCCTAAGTTCATAATTCATAATATTAACATGTAGTATAAATCATGATTTAACCAACGAACCATGAATCGGGCATGAACTCGACACCGTACCCCGAGCCAACTCGGGGTACTTGTGTCCCCTTGCTGTCGTGGGTCCCACATGCACCAACCAAGACCAAAATGGTCTTGGTGGTGGCGGCTAAAAGCAAACCGAACCCCCCCTCGGGTTGGTTATACTAGGCGGCCAAAAACAAACACCCTCATATAACAACCTTTGATTTTAATTAACCCCAAAACATGTTAGATCCATGTTTAATTATCATGTTTTAATAAGAATAACAATAACATGTTCATGAAAATAATCAAAGATTTAAAAAGAATTAAAAAGAAAGGTTTAGAATGATATACCAATACGTAGCTTGGAAGAGGATGAACAAACACGGTTTATAGCAATGATTTTTAAGATCAAGATCAATCAAAAACCACCTATGGTGGTCCTTAAGGTGGCGGCACAAAGAGACCAAGAGGAGGAGAGAAAAACCTTTTTAGGTTAAATGCTTATTTTCTTGAAATGTAAAAATGAAATGAATATTTACCATAACCCCCCTTTTCATGCAAAAAGTCAATGGGCTAAGCCCATTTAGTTATGTGTCCCGTGGGTATGGGGCCCCACATGGGGTACCCGTACCTTTTCTCGTGTCCTGATGTTTCGTGTTCGTTCGTGGTTAAACGTGTTCGTGTTTAAAGTGTTTCTGTTTATTTTATCATGTAGTTTATCGTATTATTTACACTCGTAATTAAGTACTTACGTAATTATTTTAGTTCGTGTTTTAAAATGGTGATCATGATTTAATTATGTTTACGTGAAATATCTATTAATTGTTTATCATGAGTTTGTACGTAATCGATACTTATCATGTCATACACGTATGCACTTGCTTGATTATTAGCACATGAATGTGATCAATACTAAATAGGGTAAGCTTTAATCTAGGACGTACGATCATTAAGGGCACTATTCATGGTAAAAGCATGCGGGTTTTACATTAATACTATTTCTTGGTTTAATTAAATTATCAAATAATATTATGTCATGAATCATAATTAATTATAAATAATAATAGTTCTTGGATTATAATTAATTATAACTTAAGCCTTGAATCCTAATAACTAATCTCTAAATAATTTAAATAAAATATGCCCGTGTTAATTAAGTTAAATAAGTCATAAATAAGCTGGGTTACAAGTTCATGTAGATTAAACGTGATTTAATCATTCCCATATTTAATTAGTCTAATTTCTTTTAATAAGCCCGAAATAATAATAATACCTCAATTTAAATAAGCCGTGATAATTAAGCCGATTAATTAAGTCGTAATTTAATTAATAAACTAATTTAAATAAATCATAATTAGGTCATAACAAATAACCCAAACACCCCTTTGGCCTCTCGGTTATCCAAGCCAAACACACAAAACAAACGCCCCTATTTGGTCTTCTTGCTGCCCAACAAGATCTACCCACAGTGGCCTTTCAGTTTGCGGCTGCTGAGCCAAAAACTCCCACTGGCAGTACATTAATCCCCACCGGTAGCAGCAACCTACCCAACCGAGACCTTAATGTCTCGGTTGCCACTGCTGCGTCCAAGCATCGCACTGCGGCCCCTTTGGGGTTGCGGCTGACTAAACAAACCATCCACCGAGGGTTGAGCCCTCTCGGTTGATGGTCACAATGACCCACCGAGAACATGGTGCTCTCGGTTTCCGTGCAAATCAAACCAAACAAACACGTTTCATTCTTAATTTAATTAATAAAACACATGCTCATTCATTGTTAAATGATTAAATTCGTGATTCCTTGAGCAATAAAAAATAAGAAACGAGATTTGAATGTTTACCGAGTGATGAAAGATTTGGCTAATAAGAACACAAACACACCGCCTTAAGAATTAAGATCAAAGAAATTGTTTTCTCTCCCCTTTCTTTTCTTTTAGGCCGATGGCCACAAGATCCCTTTTAGGGTTTCTGTTTGTTTTCTTGGTTGTAGTAAAATGAGCAGTAAATGATACGTATGTTTGTTTTAGATTCCTTAGTGGACTGGGCCTTGGGCCTATTTACTTGGAAGGTTTTATTTTTAACATGAAGCCCATTTCTTATTTAGTTGGTGGCTTAACTTGTATTCCCGTAATGTGTCGTGAATTTATTAATTTCGTAACATAACTTGTCGTGTCGTAATTATTATATGTAATCACTTGTCGTGAATTTATTATATACTTTTCGTTTTGTAAATAAACTATACGTTATTACTTATCGTGAATTCATGATTTTTATTTCCGTGTCCTACCTTGTCATGTCGTATTTAATATACGTAGTTATTTGTCGTAAGTAAATTAAACAATAAAATTTTTAATTTAATGGTATTTTTTTAAGCGGGTTTTACAACTCTTCCCCTCTAAAAAGAATATTTGTCCTCGAATTAGAAACATGATGTGGCTGAAAAGAACATACTCGGATCATGAAAGAAAATGAGAATAAGAAGTCTGGATAGACTCCTCCGTTTCCCAAGTGGATTCCCGCTCGAGATGTTTCCTCCAAAGGATCTTGATAAATGGAATAGGCTTTTTCCTCATGAATATCTTGACTATCTCGAATAGATTCTGGTTCCTCAACGTAAAATAGATCCTCACGAACCTGGTCGAGTAACGTGCAAAGATACACGAAGCGATATTATACGAAATAACGTAACAAGAATAATACTAGTAAGCTTTGAGCAACACATTGGGATCGTGATACGTGAACAATTCTGAACGTGATACGTGAACAATTGTGAACGTAACATGTGAACATATGATGAACGTGATAGGTGAAAGACATGGTGAACGTGTGATAACTGAGGAGGTAACGCCAGCCGATATGAGACGAGATGTGAAACGTGATGTGAAACGTCTGTCTGAGGATGGAAAGTTGTGCTAAACTTGAGTCTGATCTCCCAGGCTTTCTGCAACCCTTTCCAGAATGATACGTGAAACATAGATCGTAAGGTGAAATAAGAACATGAACGCGAACACGGTCGTGAACGCTAACGTGAGACGTGTTGGGAATTATTTGTTAAGTTTCAAGTACCGTTAGTGTATTTGAAGTATTGTTAGTGTTATGTAAGTACCTTAGTATTAACGCGGTACATAGTAAGTATTGTTACTTATAAGGTAAGTACTGCTATGAAGATTAGGACGAATATATCTTTGTATAAGATATGTCATAGTTATAGTTAGAGTATATCTTATGTGATATACCTAAATAGTTAGAATATTGATAATATATCGTCTGTGATATAGTTATCTTTATAGAATATTCTAAGGTTTCTAGGGTTCCTTACTCTATAAAAGGAACATAGGTACAATGTCTTTCATGTACCTCATACAAGTCGGTTAATAAGAGAATCGAATATTTAAAAGTAATTGTGTTCTTTTGTGCTTTATAAGTTAGATTCTGCATAACTTATTTAGTTTTAATAAGAGTGCTCAAAGTGTTTTAGTTTGATTACAAACTATTATACTAATTCTTAACAGAATATAGATCCAACCAAAGGGATCAACAAGTGGTATCAGAGCTTGGTGAGAAACTCTAAAAAAGAAGAACACGAACCCATACACTCCACACATACCAAATCTCAATGTCTCAACCAGATGGTGTTAATGATCATGTGGATGATGTTCAGAACACTGATCCTGTTCTACCTCAAGGACAACCACAAGTTGTGCATCCTGCACCAACACAAGGTGCTCAAGTCGTGAACAATGTAGTACCTCTACACCAACACCTTCTCATACTCTGTCTGCTGTTAAACTCCCAGTTCTCAAAGGTGACAATTATGAGACTTGGGTTATGCAGATGGAACACTACTTGAATCACACAGATCATACTGTATGGAAAGTTATCAAGAATGGGAACACACCAAAGAAGCTTCACTAGTTGCCAGACGATACATGCTATGTTCTACCTGCTGTGACTGCTGATGAGGTACAAGCAGAGATCAAAGAAAGAAAAGCTAGAACTGCTTTGGCTATGGTTCTTTCTGGAGACATTCTACCAAGCTTTCATCATTATAAAGATGTCAAAGCTATGTGGGATGCTATAAAACTTAGATTTAGAGGAAATGACAAATCTAAGAAAATTAAGAAGATTGTTCTTAAGCAAGAATTTGATAACTTCTCCATTACCAGTGTAGAGGGAATACATGGTGGATATGGAAGGTACAGCAAGTTGCTTATTTAGTTAGCAGTTTATGGACAAGTAATTCCTAATGAAGAAGCAAATCTAAAATTTTTAAGAAGTGTTCCACCAGAGTAGAAAGCAATGGCTATGCACTTCTTCACAAGAGATGATTTGGAAACAATTCCATTTGATCATCTCTACAACAATCTTAGAGCATGAGATGGATGTGAAGGGCACTGAAGTAAAGACAGCAACTACTTCAAAGTCTAACTTGGCTTTTGTGTCAGATGGGAAAAGTGGTACTTACTTTCAAAATACCGCTAGTGGATCTAGCAGCGGTATTACTTTACAAATACCGCTGGAGGACTTACAAGCAGTACTTACCCACAAAGTATTGAAAGCAGTCCTATGATCTCTCAAAATCCACATGGAAGGTCTTCACCATTGTTTAGTGACAATGATGCTTTATCATTATTTGATGGACAAGACAACAGGCCAAGGTTAACTCTCAATGACTTGTTCCAAATGGATGATGCTGATGTTGAAGAGATGGATCTTAAATGGCAAGCTGCAATGGTGCCAGTAAGATCTAATAGGTTCTTCAAGAAGACTGGAAGAAAAATGACAGTTGATCCTAATGAGCCATTGGGATATGAAAAGTCTAAAGTTGAATGCTATAACTATGGAAGGAATGGACACTTTGCAAGAGAATGCAATAGAGATAAAGTTGAGACAAGCAATCTGAAGTCCAAGAACAGCTATAGAACCAGTCCAAGAATAACTTAAAGCTCTCCAAGAGGAAACATCAGAACTCCTAAAGGAACCAAAGCATTGGTTACTGTAGATGGAGTGGTGAATTGGGCAGAAGAAGAAGAAGAAGAGCTTGGATTAATGGCTTTCTCTCATGAAGATACTGAGGTACACCATTGTTCTAAAGATTGTGTTCTTAAATTTAATAGTCTAAAAGTAGAACTAGAGGAACAGTATCAAAAGGTTAACACATGCACTGTAGAAGTAAAGGCTTTCAAACAGGGTGTTGTTAAACTAGAAGATAATATAGTTTTGTACAAAAAGGCTCAACAAAACTATGAAGAGAAAATTAGGATTTTGACACTTCAAATGAGGGAAAAAGATGTGGAAATAAAAGCTTTTGAAAGACAACTTTTAAAAATAAATACTGAAAATGAAGCTTTAAAAACCAGTCTTTGTAAAGAGAGGGAAGTAATTAGTCAATGGCAACAATCCTCTAAGGGATTGGGAAAGTTAATTAATTCACAAATGGGGTATTGTGATAAAACAGGCCTAGGATATATTGAGGATCAACCTGGGATAACCTTAACTAACAAAGACTTATCAAAAGGGATTTTTGATAGTTCTGGTGAGGTAGATGATACACCTGAAAATGATAGATATGCTGAAGGAATGAAGGCAGTTCCTCCACCAGTATCTGGAATTTTCATGCCCCTTTGTAATGATACCAGTATAGAGTTAGAAGATCCTAAGATTAAAAATGTCTTTAACTCTAGTACTGTGCCTCAAGAAAATACTGATGTGACCAAGAATATTGTTTATCCACCTTTAATGAATAACTTTGTTTATGAGGAATCTAAGACTAGTTCTGCTCCCAAGCAGGTAAAAACACCTAGCAAGATATTGGAAAACAATAAACAACAACCTAAAAACAAAAGGGTTGGGCTAGGTTTTGAAAATGTAAAGTCAAACAACCTTTTGGGTCTTCTTTAAGAAGAAAAGGATGTTATGTTTGTGGTAGTATAAGTCATTTTATCAAAGACTTTACATTACATGAAGATAAAATTGTGAAACAAAAGGCTACACAAAGGGTCATGAAAAACAGAAATTGGAAAAATGCACAGGGTGATAGGAAACAGAAACTTAAAGATGACAAACCTAAGTTTGATCACACAAGGGTACTTAAACAAGTTAAAAATAATCCTACCAAAAGTTTTGTTCTTAGGGCAGTACTTACGAAGCAAGGACTTGTATCCTTAATGTCTGGTAAACCAAGTACCGGCAAGCTTAAATCTACAAGTACTGCTAGACCAAACTCAAGTACTGTTGGTTTAAAGTCTATAAAACCAATGTTCTCCAAGACTTCTAAGAATGTTTTTGAAAAAGTTAAAGCATCTAGAAGTAAGGACAAGAACAAATAAGTACAAATGTGGGTTCCTAAAAGAGTTATACCATGTGTTAAAGCAAGTACCGCTCAAGCAGTACTTAAGTCCAAGAAGTCAAAGCACATAGACTCACCCTATGAATTTGACTACATAAATGAAACCATGAAGTATAAGAGTAAAAGTAGCATTACTGGGAATGCTTCAGTACAAACTCTGAGATGTATAGGTCCCACAAGCTCCGAGCCAAATGTGGCTTGGGTCCCTATTAAAAACTAATAAGTTTTATTTGTGTGCAGGGGCATCTCATTGATGAATTAAAAGATAAAGGAATTGTAGATAGTGGATGCTCAAGACACATGACAAGGAACAAAGATTTTCTTGCTGAATTTGAAGAATTCAGAGGAGGACCAGTAGCCTTTGGGGGTAGCAAAGGTAGAATCAATGGCAAAGGGAAAATCAACACAGGAAAGTTGGAATTTGAAGATGTCTTCTTTGTGAAAGAATTGAATGAGTTCAATCTCTTTTCAGTGTCACAAATGTATGGTAAGAAGAACAAGGTGCTATTCACAGACAAAGACTGCTTGGTATTGTCCAAAGACTTTGAGATGCCCAAGGAATCTCAAATACTGCTTAAAGTACCTAGGAAAGAAAATATGTACACCTTTAATCTTCATATATTACTCCAACAGGTGGTATTACATGTTTGCTAGCTAATGCTTCTTTAGATGAGTCAAATTTATGGCATAGAAGGTTAGGTCATGTGAATTTTGAGAATCTTAATAGATTGGTAAAAAGGAATTTGGTTAGAGGTTTACCTAACAAATCTTTTCAAAATGATTTCACATGTGCTGCTTGTCAAAAAGGAAAATAACATAGAGCCTCTTGTAAGACCAAGACTGTGACAAAACCTTTGCATCTCTTGCATATGGATTTATTTGGTCCTGTTTCTATAAGAAGCATTAGCCACAAGACCTTTTGTCTAGTCATAACTGATGATTATAGTAGATTCAGTTGGGTTTTCTTTTTAGCCCTTAAAAGTGAAACAAGTGAATTACTAAAGGATTTTATCACTTTAGTTGAAAAGCAGTTCACTAAACAGGTTTTAATCATTAGGACTGATAATGGAACAGAATTTAAGAATGTTGATTTTGATGAATTCTGTAGGTCTAAAGGAATTAAGAGGCAATTTAGTAACCCTAGAACTCCTCAACAGAATGGAGTAGATGAAAGGAAGAATAGGACATTAATTGAGGCTGCTAGAACTATGCTGGCTGATTCACTTTTGCCAAATACCTTTTGGGCTGAAGCAATCAATACTGCATGTTATGTGTTAAATAGAGTCCTAGTAACTAAGCCTCAAAACAAAACACCTTATGAACTTTTGACTAATGTAAAGCCTAACATAAGTCATTTAAAACCTTTTGGGTGTCATGTGTCCATACTAAATACTCTTGATTACTTGGGAAAGTTTAATGGAAAGTCTGATCCAGGATATCTTGTAGGATATTCATTGCAAAGTAAAGCATATAGGGTTTACAATTTGGCAACTAAGAAAGTTGAAGAAAATGCTCATGTCAATTTCTTAGAAAATAAACCCAATGTTCCAGGAATAGGTTATGCTTGTATGTTTGATTTAGATTATCTAACTAACTCCATGGACTACTACTCTTTGCAAAAAGATTGTCAAACTAACAATGCATGTGAGGAGTCAAGTGCAATTAGTACATGTACTCAAGAAGATGTTTCTTCATCAGATGAAGATGTTCACATATATGTGCCAAATATGCCTACTGTTATTCCCATATCTACAACTCCCAAGAAGCAAACCATGCCATCAAGTGATGATCAACCTCCCATGAGCTTCAGAGGCTTCAAGATCAAGAAAAGAATGCTACATTTGCTAATAAGCATTCAGGAGAAGAATCTTTTGAGTCACAACACTCAGCAGTACATACTATACCTAGCGGTACTTCATCTGCAAGTATTGCTAAGTCAAAATCTGCTAGATCTGTTGACTCCTTAGAAGAGATTTTGCAAGAATTGGACGATGAAGACTTATATGCCAGTCTAGCTGAAGGAATCTTCTCCAAAGCTTCCTATGATGAGCAGGATGCAGTAACTGACTTCAACAATTTGGAAACTGAAATTCCAGTCAGTTCTATTCCCACTCATAAAGTCAACAACAACCATCCTGCTACTCAGATTATTGGTGATCCAAAATCTACTGTACAAACCAGAAGACAACTGCAAACCAATATTGAAACTCATGCACTAGTGAGTTATGTCAAACAACAGCAGAGAACAAATCATAAAGATACTCAGCATTGTTTGTTTGCCTGTTTCTTATCTCAGGTAGAGCCCAAAAATATCTCTCAGGCTCTTGATGAAGAAAGTTGGGTGGATGTCATGCAAGAAGAATAAACATAATTTGAGCTACAAAAAGTTTGGATTCTTGTGGATCTTCCCTCAGGAAAAAGAGTAATTGGTACAAGATGGGTCTTCAGGAACAATACGGATGAAAGAGGGGTTGTTGTGAGAAACAAGGCAAGACTTGTTGCTCAAGGCTACAGACAGGAAGAAGGGATAGACTATGATGAGGTTTTGCACCAGTGGCAAGGATAGAAGCCACTAGGTTATTTTTGGCCTTTGCATCATATATGGTATTTATAGTCTATCAAATGGATGTGAAAAGTGCCTTTCTATATGGTACTATTTCAGAGGAGGTATATGTCTCACAACCTCCAGGTTTTTTAGATCCTAAATTCCCCAATAGAGTCTACAAAGTTATCAAAGCACTTTATGGTCTGCATCTAGCTCCAAGAGCCTGGTATGCAACTTTATCCAACTTTATGCTAGAACATGGATATAGGAGAGGAACCATTGACAAAACACTGTTCATCAAGAAAAATTCCAAAGACATTATTCTAGTTCAAGTCTATGTTGATGACATCATTTTTGGTTCTACCAAGAAGACATGGTGTGAAGAGTGTGAAGCTTTGATGAAGGGAAGATTTCAAATGAGTTCTATGGGAGAACTAACTTTCTTTTTGGGACTACAAGTCAAACAAAGAAAAGATGGAATATTTATTAGCCAAGATAAATATGTTGCTGAAATCTTAAAGAAATTTTCATGTATGGATACAAGGAGTACAAGCACACTTTTTGAAGCCAAGAAATCTTTATCAAAAGATGAACATAGAGAGGATGTTGACATTAATCTCTATAGGTTAATGATTGGTTCATTGATGTATCTTACTGCTTCAAGACCATATATAATGTTTGCTGTGTGTGCATGTTCAAGATTCCAAGTTCATCCAAAGGTGTCACATCTTTATGCTGTGAAGAAGATTTTTAAATATCTTAAAAGTCAACCTAATTTAGGATTATGGTATCCTAGAGACTCTACCTTTGAATTGGAAGCTTACTCAGATAGTGACTATGCTGGAGCAAATCATGATAGGAAATCCACAACAGGAGGTTGTCAATTCCTAGGCAGAAGACTCATATCATGGCAGTGTAAGAAGCAAACCATTGTTGTTACTTCTACAACTGAAGCTGAATATGTAGCTACTGCTCATTGCTGTGGACAAGTACTTTGGATTCAAAATCAATTGTTGGACTATGGGTTCAATTTCATGAACACCAAGATTTACATAGATAATGAAAGTACTAAATGCATTGTCAAGAATCCAGTATTTCACTCCAAGACTGAGCATATTGAAATAAGACATCACTTTATACGAGATGCTTATGACAAAAAGCTTATTCAAGTCTTGAAGATTCATACAGACAACAATGTAGCTGATTTGTTGACCAAGGCATTTGATGCAAAGAGATTCGAATTCCTGGTGACACACATTGGTATGTTCAACCAATAACATGCTGCATATGTTGAGGGGAGGTAATAGCTGTACAAGTTTTATATAAATTTTATTGTATAGTCTATGCTTTGTGTTTTTTATGTTATTGCAGGATTATAGAAGAAGATAAAAGAGGTTACATGTCTAGTGGAAAGCATAAACTGGTCAAAATTGTGAGGTACCGTTGTCACTCCAAGTACCGCTAGCACAAAACCATGTACCGCTTATGTTCCATGTACCGCTACATGTCCGTTATACCGTTAAGGGTCTATTTTGTAAATTTGGCGGTTTCTTCGCGCTTGGGTTTGTTATTTACTTAAATACTTACCCTAATTACACAATTGATTCACCTAATCTTTTATTTTTCTCTCTTGATTCTATAACCCTCTCTCTAATCTTTCGATCATCAAAAATACTAATGGATGCCTTACAAGTAATCTCTAAGCATAATTTAGTTGCGAATCTTGCTACGAATGATGACTCACTTGGTTTCCATGAGATGCTTGGTTTCCTTTCTCGAAGTCATATTCGCTTCGCACTCACTGTAAGTCCAGTTGTCTCTATACCGATTGTTGAACAATTTTGGGATATTGCTGTTCTAGGTACTCGTTTTGATCAACCTTGCATTAAGGCTAGGGTAAATCATAGGAATATATATGTCACTGAGGTACTACTAAGAGCAAGTTTGAGACTTAATGATGAAAAAGGACTTAGTATGCTTAATAATAATACATAGATTCATGATGGCACAGCCATGCGATATGGGGGTGGTAGGGAAAGTCTTACTTTATTTAAAGCATTATTTTCATCTCAATGGAAATTGCTTTTTCATGCTATTATTCATTGTTTAAGTTCAAAAAGTACATCTTTT
This sequence comes from Glebionis coronaria, assembly GCA_025667525.1. Lineage (NCBI taxonomy): Eukaryota > Viridiplantae > Streptophyta > Magnoliopsida > Asterales > Asteraceae > Glebionis > Glebionis coronaria. The sequence continues at coordinate 323,885,676 of CM046881.1, read as the reverse complement.
GATAAAATACCTGCTGCATTGGCATCTGCTGGTATTTGTCTAGCAAATAACAAGGTTTTTAATTTTTCAAAATTAATTTTTGAAGGCATGACTAGGAATTTGGAAGGGACTAAGAAGTTTTTAATGTATCCTAGATTCATTCAGGCTTTAGTTAGTGACCAAATACCTAACCTACCAGCATTAACTAATACATGGGATGTTCCTTCATTCACAAAGAGAACTTTCTCTTTCTTGAACAAACAAGGCAATGCCTTTTCAGGAACTGTCACACCATTGTTTGCCCATATGTTAGCCCAACCTGCCAATCAAGAAGGTGAGGAACCTAGCAATGCTAGTGCTTCTCAGCAAACTCCTTCTCACCAGAGCTCCCACTCTCTAGAAGATTCACAATCTTCTTTTCACAATGTTGGTATTCCACCAAACACTGATGAGATGATCCACACACCTGCTGCTTTATTGCTGCTAGTGGTTCACCACAAGCACAAGCACCAGAGGTGGTGGATGTTGCAAATTTAACTTCTTTGTGTACAAGTTTGTCCCAACAGGTACATGTATTGCTGAAAGATAAGCTTGTTCAAGACAAGAAAATTGCTGAATTGGAAGCTAGCCTACTCAAGTTAAGGACAAAAGTGTCATTTTGGATGAGGCAATATAGATCTTTTCAGACATCTGCAATCAGGAAGCAAAGGATCAGGAACCTCAAGAAAAGTCAACTGAATGCAACCAAACAGGGGAGGAATATTGAAGAATAGGGAAGGAATAGTGAAGAACAACCACCTTCTTCTTATAATCAAACAAGGATATCTGGAAATGACATCAATTTTGAATTGGATGAAGATGTCATGGGGAGTTCTAAAGATGGAACTGGTTTAGAGACTGGTGTGGATGAACCTTCAGACATGGAGATTCAACAGCAAGACCCACAACCTACTCCAGAGGAACCACAAGTTCAAGAAAAAGTTCAAGAAAAATTGGTAAATCAACCAGAGGAGCCACAAGTTGTAGAAACATTGGCAACTCAGCCAGAACCATCAGTTCAATCACCACCTCAAGCAAATTGGAATGTTTTCTATGAGAAGTTGGAGGAAATTTCTAATCAGTTTCCTGATCCATCACCACAAAGCAATAAGTCAGAAAAGACTAAAGAAGTGCAAATTGATATGATGGCTTCTATGGAAGATAAAGCATCTGGGGAAACACAAGTGATTGAAGAAACAAGTGTGTGTAATACTGGTGAAGTCAACTTTGTTGAAGATCCAAGTACTGCTAAGCCAACTGCAAGTACTGCTGACAATGTTGAAGACCCAAGTACTGCTAAGCCAAATGCAAGTACTGCTAAGTCAATTGTAAGTATAGCTGGTGATCATCCTTCACTGGAAAGTCAAAGTTCATTTGGAGAAAATGAGACTATAGCCAAATTGCTGCTTGATCTAAAGAAGAATTTAGTTGAGAAGGCTAAGGAAGAAGAAGTGGAGAAAAAGACACAACAAGAAGTTCTTGCCTCAAAGGATCAAATTCAAGGTACGAAAGTACAAGCTTCACACCCTACAAAAGGTATAGTCATTCAACAGTTAGCTAATGAAGAAGTAGCTTCCAAACTAAAGAAGAAGCTGCCTAAGATAAATCCAAAGGATAAGGGGAAGAAGCAATTATTGTCAGAATCTGAAGATGAAAGTGATTCAGATAATGACATAAACAGAGTCATGTACAGATTTAATCAAATTGACCATGATGAGGAATTTGCTTATAGAATGCAAGCACAAATTCGTGAAGATGAATTGCAGGAGGAACTTGCAGAAAGGAAAATTTGTTAGAAGCTAAAAGGATACAGCAAGAATGGAACATACAAGAGTATGATAGGATTCAAGCTGAGATACATGCAAGTGAGCTTCTTACATACTCATTGATAGCTGAAGAAAAAGATGCATATGATGAAGAAGAAAAATCAAGATTGATTGATGATCTGGTAAGGGAGCAACAAAGATTCTTTGCTGAAAAGAGAAGGAAAGAAAAGATTAAGCCTCCAACAACTATGCAGATTAGAAGTCAAATGATGAAATTTCTAAAGGAAGTAAAATGATTCACTCATATTCAGCTGGTCAAGAAACTTTTGAAGAAATCAAGACTTTGTATGAGCAAAGTAAGAAGACTAAATTGAATTTTGTTGAGATTGGATCTGAAGTAGACAAGAAAGCTGTTGAGGAATACAAGAAACATCTACAACAACAAAGACAATTTGGTAGTACTCCTAGAATTGAGCCAAGTACTGATGAACCTACAAGTACATCTCCACCTATCAAAACCACTTATGTGAGGAAGAATAAAAAGGAGAAAGTAAGTTCAAGAGAGGAAGAGACTGCTCAAAGGATGAATACAGGAGTTGAAACTCAAGGAATTGCTCAGACTGAAAATGTACAAGCAGTACATACACAGTCAACAGTACATACTAAGGAAACGGTACATACAAGCTTGGAAGAGGGTTCAACAGAACTTGAAGGAATTTCCAAGAGTGCTAAAAGGAAAAGATCAACAAAGCTAAAGAAGAAAGCTAAGAGAGCTAAAAATACAACAGAAGATAGTGATGATGATGAGAGCTTAAGGATGTACTTGAAGATTGTAAACTTTGAAGATCAATGTTTTGATACAGAGATTTTTGGAAAAAGAGCATCCATTGTTAAGTGGATTTACTCTACAGATCAAGGACTTGAAGCTCATGGAATTCAGAGATCTGATGACACAAAAAGGATATTCAGACTTTTGGAAGACATTCTTCACATTTTGGATAGACAAGATATTCAAGATCTTGTAAGGTTAGTTGAAGATGCCAGTGCAGGTAAAACTGAAGTATCACTATTATATAGGGAGTTTATCTTTATGTATGAGCCACACAAATATGATCAAGAAATGTTGAAGGAATTAGAGAATCAGGTTCCTAGTTACTGGAGATATTACAGGTCATGTGGATTGCATATTTTGGATGTAGATGATGTTACATATTATATGATGCAAGAGAAGACTTATCCCTTTAAAAGAAAATTGTTGGAAAGGATGTTAGAACAACAATTGGAAGTTACAGAAGAATCTGTTGAAGCTTTGGAGTTGATCAGAATGGTTAAACAACAAATCAAGGATTTGAAAGATGAGGAAGAAGCTGAGAAAGAATCTTAAGTGTTTGACTTTCAGTCACACTTCATAAATGGTTCTTAGTTCAACATGTCTAACACACATAAGAACTAGCTAGTCCATAAGCAAACGGTTTGTGGTAAAGACTTATCAAGTCCGTTGAAAGCTGATAGTTTGCTAAAAACTATATGGTTCTGACTCACCTTGTTTCGAGACAAAGAGTTAGCTAGTCCTTGACAAACGGTACTAGGTAAAGACTTCATCAAATCCGTTGATGGTTGACAATTTACCAAAAATTATAAGGTTTTCATTACACCTTATTCTTTGTGAATAAAGTATTGGCTATTCCAGAGTGTACGGCTAACTGGTAAAGAATTTATCAAATCCGTTGATAGCTGGTGATTTGCTAAAAATCATGAAGCCAATACAGATTGGTCTTTTGTTGTTAACTGTTTTATTTCAGGTATGAAGATTGCAGACAAAGAAGTATTAGAAGATATAATACTTAGAAGGTTTTGTTATAATCAAATCATGTGGAAGATTTATGATCAAGAGTTCAAGGACTAAACTCAAGAAGACAAAAACTGATGCTGCAAAGATGAATGAATGCTTAGAAGACACAAGAAGATCATATTTTGAAGACAAAGATGATGCTCATAATGTTTGAAGATTATCTTATCAGAAGAAGATCTACATATGAAGTGTTTGGCTACATTCAGTTGGATGCAAATACAAATTACCAAGTTCAATCCAAGGATGAAGGAAAGACTGAAGACATGTATTTCTAATACATCAAGTACAAAAGAAACAAGAAGACAACAAGTTATCATTTCTTGTTTAGGGGAGGATTGTTGGGAATTATTTGTTAAGTGTCAAGTACTGTTAGTGTATTTGAAGTACTGTTAGTGTTATGTAAGTACCGTTAGTATTAACGCGGTACATAGTAAGTACTGCTACTTATAAAGTAAGTACTGCTATGAAGATTAGGACGAATATATCTTTGTATATGATATGTCATAGTTATAGTTAGAGTATATCTTATGTGATATACCTAAATAGTTAGAATATTGATAATATATCGTCTGTGATATAGTTATCTTTATAGAATATTCTAAGGTTTATAGGGTTCCTTACTCTAAAAAAGGAACGTAGGTACAATGTCTTTCATGTACCTCATACAAGTCGATTAATAAGAGAATCGAATAGTTAAAAGTAATTATGTTCTTCTGTGATTTATAAGTTAGATTCCGCATAACTTATTTAGTGTTTAGTAAGAGTGCTCAAAGTGTTTTAGTTTGATTACAAATTATTATACTAATTCTTAACAGAATATAGATCCAGCCAAAGGGATCAACAAGACGTGAATCAAGAGATGGAATAAGAACATGAACGTGAACAACATCATGAACGTGAGCAGGAACGTAAACGTGAACGTGAACTTAAATCTCTATTTGAACTGATCGTTTATGGAATATCGTGGAATTGTACGATCTCTTGTTGAAATTTCTGTTATTTCTACTAACTGCGTAATCCTTGCGGATGGAAGAAAATGTGCAGAATCAGTCAAATGATCGACATCGACCCAGATAGCATCATGCTTCCTCTGAGTCTGTGGTAGTCTGGCAACAAAATCCATAGAGATCTTGTCCCACTTCTATTCAGGAATTTCTAATGGCTATAATAAACCACTAGCACGCTGGTGTTCTATCTTAACCTGCTGGCATGTTAGACACTTAGATACCAAAGTAGCTACATCTTGTTTCATAATGTTTCCACCAAAATGTGACTTGGGATCATGATACATTTGTAGAACCTGAATGAATAGAAATTGGAAAGCTATTAGTCTCGGTCAATAAGAACTCTCTTAAAGTAGGATTCTCTGGAACACATAATCTAGTGTAGGATTCTCTCCCTTACGCGTAAGCTTAGTCATGGTAAAACTAACCGTGAGAGACTTTCAAATTTTATGCGGTAGTAACTAACTAAATCCGGAAAACTACGTACTTCAGTTACAAACGTCGGTCTTGACCATTTGGTGATATCCTCCATCTTCGCCGGATCTATGGTAATCCCTTCTGTTGAAACGACGTGGCCCAGAAATGCCACCTTACTCAATCAGAACTCACATTTGGAAAACTTAGCATACAATTCTCCTATCGAAGAATATGTAGTACCGTACGAAGATGATCCTCATGCTCTTCTCTATAATTAGAGAAGGTCAAGATGTCATTGATGAAAACAATAACGAACTTGTCTAAAAGTTCATGGAAAAATCGATTCATCAAGTCCATAAATACAGTTGGAGCATTCGTGAGACCAAAAAGGCATAACAACAAATTCATAATGACCATAACGTGTACGAAGAGCAGTCACGAAAATGTCCTGCTCTTTTATTCGCTACTGATGGTCGCCTGATTGTAAATCGATCTTGGAAAAGTACTTAGCACCCTGTAGTTGATCGAACAAGTAATCAATACATGGAAGGGGCTAACGATTACGAATGGTGAACTTTTTCAGTTCACGGTAGTCGATACATAATCTCATGCTACCTTCCTTCTTGACAAATAGAACCGTTGTACCCCATGGTGATACACTCGGGCGAATAAAACCTCATTCTAGCAACTCTTGCAGCTGATTCTTCAACTCCTTTAACTCAATGGGAGCCATGTGATAAGGAGCTTTTGAGACAGGTTCTGCTCCGGAACTAGCTCGATGTTAAACTCCACCTCGAGGATAGGAAGTATACCCGGAAGCTCTTCTGGAAATACATTCAGAAACTCGGAAACAATCGACTGAATATGGATTTAAGGAATGATATGTGTGTAAACACACATCTTTTCTACCACTTAATTACAATAATAACCGGACCAAAACGTGTATTTTATGTCTTTTATGTCGGAATTATGCGTGGTTTGTGTTTTTGTTGTGATTTAGGACGAAAAGGTGAAAAGTGGAGAAAACACGGGAATTCACGGGCATTTACGGACTTTTATTGAAGAAAAAGACGAAAGACGAAGTCAAGAAGTCGAGAGTGCAAAAAGAACGGAAGTCCAAGACCAATTCTGAAGATTTATCGAAGAAAAAGTCAAAAGACGGAAGTTTATCAAAAGCCGAGGAACTCAAGTCTTATTTATCGAAGAATTAAAAGACGAGTCCAAAGAAGTCCCGAGCCAAAAGTCATCAAATTCCAAGATTAACAAAAAGATTAAGAATGAAGGACTTAAGGGTGCAATTAAGAAGAAAGGAAGGAGGGGAGGAAGCTTACTCTAACCATCCCCCTAATCACCTATAAATATTTTTCCATTTTTCATTCATTTGCTCTTGTTGGATAGCTTGACAAACTATCTCTTCCACTTTTATTTACTTGCACCTTTAATTACTTGCACATTTAAATACATGTTTTGAACCTTAATTACCTTTTAATTTCAAGTAAGTGTTTCTTTAATTACTCGCACCTTTACTTTATCTTGTTGATCTCATTCTTCCTTTCTTTAATCTTTGTTTTATATGCTTTTTGATTGTTTACTTGTTTAAAGATTTGATTTTTATGCTTTTGATTGTTTCAAATCATTTATTTTCATAGCTTATTTTGTTTATTTTCAAGTTTATATAGTTTTTATAAAAGTTATTTTTATATAAAAAGTTGTTTTTCTTAAAGCTTATTCATTTCGTGTCTTAAAAGTCTTTAAATTTCTGTTTAGTAGCTTATTTTCACACGTTTTACCTTAGATATTTCGTCTTGTGCTTATTAGAATCATAGCTTATTAGATTAGCTTTATTTGTGCTTTTTCCACCTTATTCCGATTTGACCAATCGGAAAAGGTTTTTACATTCTGACCATAGCTACTGTGCTTGGTCGGAAAAGGGTTTCAATATTCTGATCAGGTAGGATCTTGGTATTCCGATCAGAAAGGTTTTGGGCATTCCGATTGTGTGTAAGTGATAGATATTCCGATTGGTGCTCTATTCTTCATTCCGATCGAGGTGTTCATTGGATCATTCCGATCAATAGGTGACAGCTATTCCGATTTGGTGTTCCGATTAACATTCCGACCACAGGTCTCTTCCAGATTCCGATCAGGTAGGTATCATCATTCCGATCAGAGGGTCGTGGGTTATTCCGATTGGGTAAGTGACATATTCAGATTAGTCTACCCCGACATTCCGACAGGTTTGGTTTGGTATTCCGATCAAGGTAAGATCGGAATATATTCTGATTGGAGTTGTTTTCTTATGCTTTGTCTTGTTTAATTTTTACATTCTCATTTTAATACTTGTCTAATTTTAATTTTCGTCACGCTTTTAATTCTCGTCATTTAGTTAATCTACTTTTCGTCAAAGTTTTAAATATCGCACCTTTCGTTTAATTAGATTTAGATTTATTTCACATTTTACTTTAACGCACATTTAACTTTTAAGTCTTTGCACATTTAAATTTAAAAACCAACAAAAAATATTTGTGTTTAACCAAGATCAACTGAGTCGTACTTTAAGCCGGGAATCAATTCGTTAAGATATCGAGACTTGAACTTTAATTTTTATACGGGGTGTCAAAAGCCTTGTATCAAATGGCGCCACTGCCGGCTCTTTTCGTAAAGATTAACGGTTTTCTGTGAGAGACGCGTTGCTTTTTAGGATCCGTTCACTTGTGAGCGTTATTTTTCTTGCATAAAAAATTCAACAAAAAATCATAAAAATTAAAAATTGATAAAAATCCATAAAAATTAACAATTTCAAAAATCTAAAAAGATTTTATCTTTATCGTGTATATATATTGTCTTTGTGTTTGGTTTTGTTTTCTTTTGCATTTTCAGGTGTATGCGTACTAGATCTTCTAATTATCAAGAGCCCGAGACTCAAGAAGATTTAGCTATGTCAGGTGTAAACAACAATAATCCACCGCACCCTAATAATAACAACAATGTTCTTCCACAGCCCGATCTTCGGACCATGGAGGAGTTTTGTCAACCTACAATGTTTGGACGAGGAGGACCGATTGCGCCGATGCAAATCAACGCTCCTGAGTTTTCGTTGAAGCACCACATGATTCAGCAAGTGAAAACTAACCCATTTCGTGGATTGCCTGATGATGATGCGAACAAACACCTCGACAAGTTCATTACAATCACCCAAAGCATGAAGTTGGCTGGTGCCACAATGGATGAACTTCACCTACAACTCTTTCCACATACTTTATTACATCATGCCGAGAAATGGTTTGATCGTCTCCCGAAGAATTCTATTCACACTTGGGATGACATGACTCAACGCTTTTTGTGGCGCTACTTTCCACCATCCATGGTCACTAGCCTTCGCAATCAAATCAGCGGTTTCATGCAAGATCCTGATGAATCTCTTTTTGATGCTTGGGAGCGATATAATGTCTTGATTGATCGTTGTCCAAACCACAACATGCTCCCTGTGACCTTAATTGATACTTTCTACAATGGTTTGACTTTTCGAGATCGTGATACGATTAATGCAGCCGCCGGTGGCACATTTATGAAAAGAAGACCCGAGGAGTGTAGAGAGCTTATTGAGAACATGACTACTCACCACAAAAACTGGGATTCCTCTGCTTCTTCAAGGAACAATCCGAGAGTCAATGTTTCCTCCACTTCAGCAAACCCTGATATGACCGAACTCACCCGTGTGCTGACTGAAATGAGCAGAAGTATGCAACTCTTGGCTTCAAACCAACAACAACAAGTTAAAGATGTTGCTACTCCTTGTGAAACATGCGGCGGTCCACACCCATACACCGATTGTCCTTCGACACAAGGAAATCCGGAAAATGTGTATGCAGCTTATGGTAATTATTCACCGGAAAATTACCAAGCTCGACCTCAAGGGGATAGAAATCTGCTGAGTTACCGATCAAACAATTACCTTTCACCCGGTTTTTCTCCTCAAAACCAAAACCCCGCCAACAACTACAATAGAAGCATCCAAATCCCACCAAGAGCTTCTAATCCATATCACCCACCCGCCCATCAAACCCCACCCATTAACCCGGATGTTGAGGCCATCATGAGAACCCAAGGTGAGCAAATCAAGAATTTGCAGAGCCAAATTATCAATCTTAAAGGAGATATTACCAAGCAAGGAAATGAGATAAGATCCGAGCTTCGAGATAATATTCAATCCTCCTTCAACAATCAAGCCAATCATTTGAAGAATATGCTTGCTAGTTTCTTGCCTGCCGCTCAACCTTCTCCTTCGAGTTCTCTACCTTCAAACACCGTCACCAATCCGCGAGCTAATGTGAGTGCTATTACTACTCGTAGTGGAGTCACCATAGTAGGACCACCAATCCTACCCCAATCATCTACATCTCCTCCACCACCATTTATCCCTACTCCTCCTACACCTAGTATTAGTGCACCATTACCGTCTCCGCCTCGACGTGATGAAGTTCCCACGAATGACCCTTCAACATCTCAACCTTTACCTACACCTGTACCTTCACCACCCAAACCCAATATCCCTTATCCCTCTCGTATAGGCAAGACCAAGATGCTAACCAAAGAGGACGCCGAAGTGACACGCTATGTGAAGATGATTTCTCAAATGAACTTCAACATTAGCTTTCTTGAAGCACTTGTCCACATGCCCAAATTTGTTAAAGCATTTAGGGAATTGTTTAACAAGAAGGAGAAGCTGATTGAGCTCGCCAACACACGCTTAAATGAAAACTGCTCTGCAGTCATTCTTAAAGAACTTCCGGAAAAGCTTGGAGATCCCGGTCGTTTTGTGTTGCCTTGCGTGTTCAACAAAACTGAAGAATTTACTGCTCTTGCTGATCTCGAAGCTAGTACTAATTTGATGCCATTGAGTGTTTGGAAAACACTATCATTACCCGACCTCACTCCAACAAAGATGACTCTTGAACTTGCAAATCGCACTCTCGCTTACCCTGTTGGTATAGCCGAAGACGTATTCATTAAAGTTGGCACATTTACTTTCCCGGTCGATTTTGTCGTTGTTGATTATGCAATGGACCCTCGTATTCCTTTAATACTTGGTCGGCCATTCTTGAGAACCGGATGAGCTTTAGTGGATGTGGCCGAATGTGAGTTAATCTTAAGAGTCGGGGATGATGCACAAGTTTTTAAAATGGGGAAGCTTACAAGTACAACCTTTGGAGGCCGTGAATCAGTGAATATGATTAATGTGCTCGATGACTTTACCGTCTACGATAATCCTCTATTCGACTCTTGCATCAATAACCCACTTTTTCAAGATGATGTGGATGATTCTCGCCCCACTTTGGACACTTCTCCCATTTATGATTCTCCACCGGTCTTTGATGCTTATGATGTTGATGATTCTAGCTCAGATTCGGATGATTTTAATTGTACTTCTGAGTATCCCGAGATGCCCACTTTCGACGATTTTGATGAGGCCGATACTCTTTCGAGCGATTCTTCACATGATGAAGATCCTCCGCCATCACTCGATCCTACTTTGGACGATTACTCATTTGAGGAAGACTTCTCCGAATTTCTCAACACTTACTTCCCTCATGAGAGTGATGCACCTCCTTTGGACTTTGAAGATTATCGTCTTGATCCTACTTTGGATTTGAAGCACATTCTTTCAGAGGAGAAGAAACCGGTCGACACCAATATCCGTTGTACATATGATTTGACACCTCTTCGTCCATCTTCTGAGGACGAGGTTGTGCTTCTTTGCGGATCTTCTTCACACTCTGCTGAGCCTGAGTGCTATTTTCCCCTAAAGGAAAAGGTGTTCGACCCCGGTATTGAAATTTTTAAGCCATCTCAGTATCCGCCTGATGAAATAAAAGGAAAAATCTTTGGAAATTTTGAAGACATGCTTGCACTTCACCTTTGCTTCCACCGTGCTCCATCGCTGCTTAAGGGAACCTTGCCTACTCTTCTTTGGCTTGCCTTGTTCGCCTTAAGCTCGTGCTATTTAGTGGACGCAAACTATGTCTTCGATCCTGGTGGATATGTTTCATGCTTCTTCCGTTGATAATCAAGGTCGAGTCAGGCTAATGACTCGGTTAACAAAAATCAAGCGCTTCTTGGGAGGCAACCCATGCATCTATCTTTTCGCTTTCTTTATCATAAGTGTAGGGGGGACCCTTTGGTTTGCTATTTCCTCTCCTCACTTCTTAATCAGGGATTCGAGCTTCAATGATCCACTCTTGATGATTCTTGACGACCCGTGACTCCGTGTTCTACTTCTTCCCGGTTCTATCCTAAACTCTTTTCGATTCACTATTTTATATTTTCTCAATATTAAAATAGGAATCTCTTTAGTTGTCTTTTCCTTAGCGAGATTTAAACAAAGTGCACAATGTCCTAAGTGTAGGGGAGTTTTCTCCCACATGCTTAAACATTGAGGACAATGTTTATCTCAAGTGTAGGGGGGACTTCTATCGAAGTTAAGTGGTCTTTTCCTTGTATTTGTCCTCATTTTAACCGGAAAATCAAATTTTCGACATTTTTCAAAACTTTTGATCTATTTTGGCCTATTAGTTTTTCCCTTTGTATAGTTATTTTCTTTCTTTGCTAGAATAAATGTTTAATAAAGTGGTTTTAGTTTTCAAACGTTATGAATCTTTTGACTCAACCCGAGTTTACTTATCTAAGTTACTCTAGCTAGTATCCTTAACATGTTTAAGTCAAGTTTTGCTAGGCTTTTATATAGGGAAATATAAAACGCGAAAGTCTTAACTCTCACGGGTTAAGAACAAGAACTTTTCGCAAGTTCCTATAATTGATCCTAGAGAGTCGTTTATCAATGGAACTTTAAAATGCGATTTCTAAACTTGAAAAAGTCTAAGAATTTGCAAGATCCTATAGGCGACTCGAAAACCCAAAACTTTGATTTAATAGGCTAAGCATCCACGAGTCTCATTCTTTGAGATATTAAACTGTGGAGAACGAGAGATGATAGAGCCAATTATAAGTTCGGTATTCTTTCGTGAATTTATGTGAGTTAATTATGAGCCTATTCTCCCATCGCTTGTTAATAAATTTATCTGCTAATAAATAAGGTTGTACGATTTGAAAAATTACTTAGCTTCTAGCCCAAGATCGTTTAAAAGTTGCTCGGTATGGATTACAGTTCATAGCCAAGGCATAACTTATTGAAGCGGGACGCGAAGATTGGCGAGTCCGAAAAGGCCCTAACAAGGCATGAGGGCTATATTTTGTTGCTAAAGATCCAAAGTGATGTGAAGAATCATTTATCGAAAATCAATATGAAGGATCGAGACACACGACGAAAAGCAAATACTCCCCAAAAGTCATGGAGAAGTGTATCCGAAAAGACCCTAACAAGGTATGAGGATAAATAGATCCAAGTCATAAAAGGAGGCGGATCGTTGTATATCAAAGTCCAAAATAAAGATTGGAGAAAAATGAAGAAGTCGTGGTCCAAGTATGAATCTCTCAAAACTTCAAGTGAAGAAATTCCATTATGAAGAGAAGACCATAATTTCATGAACGTCTATCAAGGTTTGAAGTATGAAGTCGCTGCCAAATATCGGTCCGAGAAAGGTATCAAATCGCGAAGCGAGTTATGCCAAGATATGCACTTTATGAGGTCCCGAGAAGCAGTTTTAAAAGATTTTGTCCTTTAGCTAGCTATTGATTAAATCGTTCACTTTATTTTCGGACTAAATAACTATCGAAATAAGTCAACAATGCATCCTCGTGATCATTCAAGACAACAATAAAATATAAGAGATACACCTAGGAATAAGGGAGTCTAAGTGAATAATTGGCCCACATGAGTTCGTGTTAGTTTGTTAACTTATAATAAAAATGATCTCGTTTTTAAGCTTGGTTTGGAGAAAGTGAAAACTTGAGGATGATGATTATTCATGACATTTCCAAAACCCAAGGTATGCTTTTTGATTTCTTTACTTTTAATATTTATAATTTTCTATCTCTTTAATAAAGGCCAACATGGATTGATTATGATGAAAAATGTAAACGTGCTTTGTAACTAATGCATTGCATGAGGACATTACAATGGTCAAGTGTAGGGGATTTGATATGTGTGTAAACACACATCTTTTCTACCACTTAATTACAATAATAACCGGACCAAAACGTGTATTTTATGTCTTTTATGTCGGAATTATGCGTGGTTTGTGTTTTTGTTGTGATTTAGGACGAAAAGGTGAAAAGTGGAGAAAACACGGGAATTCACGGGCATTTACGGACTTTTTTTAAAGAAAAAGACGAAAGACGAAGTCAAGAAGTCGAGAGTGCAAAAAGAACGGAAGTCCAAGACCAATTCTGAAGATTTATCGAAGAAAAAGTCAAAAGACGGAAGTTTATCAAAAGCCGAGGAACTCAAGTCTTATTTATCGAAGAATTAAAAGACGAGTCCAAAGAAGTCCCGAGCCAAAAGTCATCAAATTCCAAGATTAACAAAAAGATTAAGAAGGAAGGACTTAAGGGCGCAATTAAGAAGAAAGGAAGGAGGGGAGGAAGCTTCCTCTAACCATCCCCCTAATCACCTATAAATATTTTCCCATTTTTCATTCATTTGCTCTTGTTGGATAGCTTGACAAACTATCTCTTCCACTTTTATTTACTTGCACCTTTTATTACTTGCACATTTAAATACATGTTGCACCTTAATTACCTTTTAATTTCAAGTAAGTGTTTCTTTAATTACTTGCACCTTTACTTTATCTTGTTGATCTCATTCTTCCTTTCTTTAATCTTTGTTTTATATGCTTTTTGATTGTTTACTTGTTTAAAGATTTGATTTTTATGCTTTTGATTGTTTCAAATCATTTATTTTCATAGCTTATTTTGTTTATTTTCAAGTTTATATAGTTTTTATAAAAGTTATTTTTATATAAAAAGTTGTTTTTCCTAAAGCTTATTCATTGCGTGTCTTAAAAGTCTTTAAATTTCTGTTTAGTAGCTTATTTTCACACGTTTTACCTTAGATATTTCGTCTTGTGCTTATTAGAATCATAGCTTATTAGATTAGCTTTATTTGTGCTTTTTCCACCTTATTCCGATTTGACCAATCGGAAAAGGGTTTTACATTCCGACCATAGCTACTGTGCTTGGTCGGAAAAGGGTTTCAATATTCCGATCAGGTAGGATCTTGGTATTCCGATCAGAAAGGTTTTGGGCATTCCGATTGTGTGTAAGTGATAGATATTCCGATTGGTGCTCTATTCTTCATTCCGATCGAGGTGTTCATTGGATCATTCCGATCAATAGGTGACAGCTATTCTGATTTGGTGTTCCGATTAACATTCCGACCACAGGTCTCTTCCAGATTCCGATCAGGTAGGTATCATCATTCCGATCAGAGGGTCGTGGGTTATTCCGATTGGGTAAGTGACATATTCCGATTAGTCCACCCCGACATTCCGACAGGTTTGGTTTGGTATTCCGATCAAGGTAAGATCGGAATATATTCCGATTGGAGTTGTTTTCTTATGCTTTGTCTTGTTTAATTTTTACATTCTCATTTTAATACTTGTCTAATTTTAATTTTCGTCACGCTTTTAATTCTCGTCATTTAATTAATCTACTTTTCGTCAAAGTTTTAAATATCGCACCTTTCGTTTAATTAGATTTAGATTTATTTCACATTTTACTTTAACGCACATTTTACTTTTAAGTCTTTGCACATTTAAATTTAAAAACCAACCAAAAATCTTTGTGTTTAACCAAGATCAACTGACTCGTACTTTAAGCCGGGAATCAATTTGTTAAGATATCGAGACTTGAACTTTAATTTTTATACGGGGTGTCAAAAGCCTTGTATCAAGGAACTACAGAAATCGCGTCATAAATGGTAGCTAGGAAATCTTCGTAGCCATGGGATAATAAAGCGCGTGCTTGTAAAGCAGAAATAATTTGTACAGATTTTCTTTGTTGAAAACCATGATGAATATATTCAGGAGCCTGAATATCGCCGAATATGACCCGATATAAATGGCAAACAATCGTAGCGCGATGTGCTGCTAACCACTCCATAATCAAAATGATATCGAACTCGCATATGTCCAAGGAAAGTGCGTTAACAGAATGGATCTTGTCATCAAACTGAAAGGTAAGCCTTCATACACCTGGGTGATACGAACGGTGTCTTTCGTGGGCATGGATATATGTAATACATTATCAAGAATAAAGGTGCCATATGAATACATGAAGTAAACATGGCAGATCTTACTGAATGTGTTTCAACCGTATAAAACAGAGCGAACACTGCGTGTCCAAACATGAACATTACGCTAGTGATGGTATTGAAATTTTTAGTGGCCTGATTCATATGTGGCACAACAGGATGGGTATATGTAAAACCCACATAAAATGCATGAACATATATAATACATGAAAATACGAATTAATTAAAACTTTATAATTAATTAATGTACGACAAGTGTTACATATATTAAACGTACACCGACAGTTAGTTACGTATAATAAATGATATGATATAACACAAACTTAAGTCAAGAATATATATAATACAGGAGATACCTAATAAAACACAAAAATCATATAAAGGGGGGTGTTTGACCGCCGGTTATAAAAAGAACAAAAGGGGCCCAAGGCCCAGCCCATGGTTAAAATATAACAAACACATGGTATTACTTTCAATTTCTTTAGTCACGAAAAAATTAAGAAAACCCTAAGGAGCACCAAGGTTGCCGCCGGCCAAGAAATAAAAACAAAGGGAAACAAATATTTTACTTTGATCTAAAATCATAAGGTGGTGTTCGTGTTTGTTTGCCTTAAATCATTCATCTTTTGGTAAACCTAAATCTTTGTTCTTATTTGTTTTTTTATCAAGAATTAAATTGATTAAATAATAAAGAACACATGATATTGAATGATTAAAACATGAATTAGGATCGAGGTTGGTTTGGTTTTGGGTGGCACGAGAACCGAGGACCCTTAAGGATGCTCTTGGTGGGATCTTCGGCCGGCCTACCGAGACCTTATGGTCTCGGTGGCTGTTTTCCCCCACCAGCCGCAACCCCAAAATGGGGTGTAGTGGCAGTTCAGGGAACACCATTGGCAACAAGACCAAGGTGTTTTCAGTAGGTAGCCACTGCTGGCGGTGGGAATAGAAACCAAGCAGCCGCAAGCCATTGGACTGCGACGGTTGTTTTGGTCAGGACAGTGTGAACCGCAGCAGGGTGTTGCAGTGGCAGTTTTGGACTAGTAGCCGAGAGCTTGGGGCTCTTGGTGGGTGTTTGTTTCGTTCAACCGAGACCAAGGTGGTCTCCGTTACCAAGGTGGTCTTGGTGGGCTTGTTTGTGGGGCTTGGCTAAGCCGAAGGGCACAAAGGGGGTGTTTGGTTAATTATTTTGGATTATTGTTTCGGGCTTATAAATAATTAACTTATTTAATTATTGATAGAACTAATCATGGATTTATTAATTTAATTTGACTAAGACTTAGCTTATTATTTAACAACATTATTAATCATGGCTTAAGTAATTAAATTAATGTTTTAATTTAATTATACAACTATTCAAGATTATAGTAAAGTATTATTAAAATATAATCATGCCTTATTACTAATTAATAATCAATATATAATCATGTTACATTATTAATTAATAATTATTTATAAGATTATGACATGTTAAATTAGTTATTAAAATACTTTGCTAATACATTATTTAATAATCATGACTTATAAGAATATGTTCATTAAGCTTCGACTTATATTATTTACTTATTCAATAAGCTTATTACTATTTATGAAAACTTACTATTTTTGGAAACTTACTATTTATTGAAACTTTCTATTTTTTGGAAACTTACTATATATGGAAACTTACTATTTTTGGAAACTTACTATTTATAGAAACTTTCGATTTTTGGAAACTTACTATATATAGAAACCTGCTATTTTTAGAAAGTTACTAATTATGGAAATATAAAGTATATTAACACATGAATCATGAAATAAATTAATCAAGAACACATGAAACGTATAACCTTAATGAAAGACATAATAATACATGAATAAGTAAAACAAGTAAATTAAACTAAGAACCAGTAATTTATACATGAACAAACAACTCATACACATCCTTTATTTTGTAGCATTCATAAAGTCGGAGTAGTACTTTCCTCCTTTCATCTTTCATCATATACTGGACATAAGGTACGAATATTTTGTCCTTCAATAAGGACATCTCTTTCTATGCATGATTAGGATTCCCCGTTTGCTGCCATCTGTTTTCCCTAGTTTTCATATCATAAAACTTTTCATTTTTTGCCATGCTATCATTTTAAATTGCCTGAGCTATATACATGCATGACCATGACCACCTAGTTATGGAGCTACCATAACCATGACACTTGAGGCACCGGTGCCATGACTCTCGCGACGAGAGTGATTTCTCGCAGCGTCCCTTCAGTTTACATGGGCCATTATTATGATTATTTTGGGGCGTATGGGTGCATCCTAGTTACATGTTTGCAGGTACAAGGTGATTGTTGGTGTGTGATCTACATCCATCACATTGGAGTTGATCCCTCCACCCACATTAGTATTTATTAGAGGTCACCCCTCAAATAACATGATGAGGTCACCCCTCTATGTATTCATGCACGTTGGTATATGTTATGACCTATATGAGCTCATTGGCATTTAAATTATATTGCATGCATAAAACTTAAGACTGTTCAGTTATAAATATGTTTTTAATACATCTTCTAGGTTTTCCACGACATAGACTTATTCCGCTTCTTTTCATATCTTTAACCTATTTTTTCAGTTATTCTTATTATGTCATTATATCCGTCCACTAAGCGTATTGCTTAGCCGTATTTTCTTTCCATGTCCCATATGACAGGTACCCAAGGATAAACTTGAGCATTTAAGAGTACGTGCATAGGATGGAGGCTACCTTAGACTTCTTTTCCTTTTGCATTTTAAATACTTATGCTTGGTTGGACAATGTTTAGTCCTTTTCTACACCATTTACTTTATGCATGTTTGAGATCATGTTTGGGGGACGATGTTTGATTCCTGCTTTCCTATTGGTCATTTATGTTTTAAGACATATTACCTTGTTATGCTTTGATGACACCCCATAATTATGATATAACGGCTACTTTGTCAAAGTAGGTCGTTACAATTATGCTATCAGAGCTAAGTTATCGACCTATAGGCTCTAAAACTTGAACTGTGACTAGTAGGTAGTCACCAGGATCTTCCTAAACTAATGTTTATTGTATTCTATGTATTGTTCTTTTTCTTGTGAAGTTTTGACTAGTATGTATTGAACCATAGTCGTTCATATTTATTCACACGTTTTCCTTCTAATTTTAGTCTGGTTTGGGTTGAACTATAGTCGTCCATACCTAGTCACATGTTTATCTCAATTCTTGAAATTTTGACAAGTGTAGATTGAACCATAGTCGTCTACACTGATCATTGTCGATTTTCATTTTAGATCTTTCCAGATTTATTTTGTGTAGCTATTATGTTTCTTTATGTTCCTAACCGTTTAATCATTATATTCCTTTGAAATTTTCAAATGGTTAACACACGCACAAATACTAAACTCATTGCAGGTGTCCAAGCAGCTTTGTAGACTAAGCTTCCCCAAATCCGCAATGATATTCGGGCAGAGTTTCAAGTTGGAGCAGGGCATGCAAATCCTCCTCCTCCTCCACCAGTCACGCTTCACACATGGCTGGAATACTTCAACAAACAAAAGCCTAGTTCATTCGAGAATGCGGATATTTCGTTAGACGCTGAGAACTGGATATCTCATATGGAGGAGATATTCGACATTATGGGTTGCGATGAGATCTACAAGGCGAGGTTGGCAGTCTACAAGTTTGAGGGGGATGCTTTAGCCTAGTGGAAGGCTTACAAGCAAGCCATTGGAGGTGAGACATGGCTTGTCACAGTGACATGGACTCAGTTCAAGGAGCTGTTATACACTTAATTCTTTCCTCGAGTTGAGAAAGAATGCTTCAAGAGGGATTATCACTCCGCACGCCAGAGGATAGGTGAGACCAGTACTCAGTTTATGCAGCGCTTCCTTCGGTTGGCTAGTTTTCTCGGAGCAGCTGCTGGGACTGCTGAGGAACAAGGCAAGAACTTTCGATAGGGACTTCGAAAGTCAACTCTCGACCATCTCCTAATCGGGGAATTTGGTATTCGAAGGACTCTTCAATTGCACTAATGGCATATGTAGACGCGAATCACATGGGTTGTCAAGATACAAGGTGTAGCACAAGTGGAACTTTGCAACTACCAGGAGATCGACTAATCAGTTGGGCATCAAAAAGGCAGAAAATTGCTGCAATTTCAAGTACGGAGGCAGAATATATAGCTATGTCCGGTTGTTGTGCTCAAATTCTTTGGATGAGATCGTATTAACTGATTGTGGTCAAGGTTTCAACAAAATTCCGATGCACTGCGACAACAAAAGTGCCATTACCCTCTACTGTAACAATGTCCAATTCTCCCGGTCGAAGCATGTTGACATTCCCTACCACTTTATCAAGGAGAAAGTGGAAAATGGAGTGATCGAGCTTTACTATGTCAGATCTGAGTATCAATTGGCGGATATTTTCACGAAGGTTTTAGATCACGCTCGAATTGAAATTTTGGCCGACAATCTAGGAATGAGAAATTTCTCGCTGGAGACTCTAAAGGCAATGGCAGATGAAGCGAAAGAATATTGGTGGTAAACTATTCTCCGTATCGTTGGTGATCATGTGTATATATTGTTTATATTTTTATCCATAAAAGCAAAATATAAGAATATAAAACAATATAAAACCCATAAAAATTGAAAATTTTCATAAAAATCCAAAAATATTTTACTATCTTTTTATTTTTAAGGCATGTCTTTTGGTACGATAATATTTACGGCCTTAGAAATATCGATTAATATTGTCACGACGCCATAAATAGAGTTTGTACAAAAGTTGTAAATATTTAATAAAACATGCCTATATGGTTTGCTATTATTTCAGATAGTAACCCGCTTTTTATATTCAAGTCAAGTATTTCTTATGAAAGATTTGGCTCAACAACAGGAATTAATTTTCTCGGGCATGGTTTACTTTATAACCATGTAAGGGATTGTGTTTACGTTATAAAACAATCTAACACGAATATATGTACGCATCATTGCATTTATTTGTTAAAATAAGAGAAATCTTGTTTTTATGAAGTTATCATCTCTACAATCGAATATTTTACGATTTGGTATCAACATACTCGACGATGCAACTACTCAAACGACGACTAAAACTCTTTAGATAAAACATGGGTCAACAATTGAAGGGGAGCAATTGTCTAGCTACTAATCGTACATGTGGTGTCAAGAGATAACATCAGACGCGACGAGGAGACCAACATTTTCCGACAAGAACCATGTGATTCTATCATATGATGTTCTTATCTATCAGGTCCAACCTTGTCATTATTTTTCTAATATGGTAAATATGTGATCTATTTCAACATATATGGTATCTTTTTAAAAATTGGAATCTTTACAAATCGGTATCAGGAAGATAAAACGGACATGCATTTTTCTTCCCAAAACCTTTGTTACAACTTCATTAAATGAATTGATATCAAATGTATCGGTTGGGTTAATTTGTTTAATATGGGGGATAAAATGTGATTTAATATGATACATGATTGATAAAATATGGTTTGACTTAATGTGATGGCTCATCCCGACATGTGCAAAATGTTTTCAAATATCATGGCATATGTTAAGGGGGAGCAAATGGATTTGCTATATCAAAACTGGATTTTATGGTGACGTTTACTTACCCCCAACTCATCTATTTCATGACGATTGTGATGACATAATGATTGTAAGATAGGTTTAGTCCAATGATTATTCTAGAACCGGATGAATCTTCCCAAGGACATTCCATAGCTAGAAATAGTATGCCTTAGGAAAGATGGGGAAAGATTATGAACGTAGCTGAATGCCGACCAAGTACTTAAGTTAACACTGGAACAATCACACCAAGGTGCTAGTTATGACGTATTGGTAATCATTGGAGGGGTTGAAGAATGAAAAAGAATTTTAATGATAAAGGGTGTAACGAAAGAAGCCCTCCTTACAACCTTAGGCAGAAACTGGGTCAACTCATATGTTATTGAAGATAAACATCATGGACCCAGTGATTTATTGCATAACCCATCCAAGCTAACTCCGATATCTCTCAAAAGATATTTGTTTTAATCACAAGGAGACAACACATTATCTATCGATTTATTCACTCCGAATATATTCGTATTAAAATGGTGGCACTCCTCTCCAGCCTCTGATCACTAAGAATCCAAAGTTTACGATCGAGTCTAGAGCCATTTGAGATCATCAAATATCTCATTAGGACACACTTCCATATTTCCTTGCTTCTTTACACATTATGAAAAGGAAGAAAGATATTACGAGTCCTACACAAAATCTTCATGATCTTGCTTGAACATCCACGTAATACGCAAGTATTTACAATGAAGATGGAAATTCTTCTTGAGAAAACATCAAAAAGCTCATGGTACGTGACTTGTGCGATTCTTTGTGAATCAAAATTGTGATAACTGGAAAGCAACAGTGGTTTAATTCTTAACTGTATTTAAACACGTTCCAGGTCTCTACGTAATATCTTAGTGATCTTGCCAGAACACTCAGAGTGACACTCTTAAGTGTTTACAATGATGAGTGGAAATTCTTCTAGTGTTAACATCAAACAGCACTTGGTAGGTAACTTGAAAGATTCTATACGAATCAAGCTCGTGACAACTAGAAAGCAATGATGGTGCGATTCTTAAATGAATCAAACTTGTTCCAGGAATCAGAATTGACGGCTTCAATCATGTGGATAATTATATCCAAATGAGTCACTCTTTACGTTCGTAGTTATCTTTGGACGGTCGAGTAAAGAGAACGGGTTTAGCCGCGAAATCTTGCCAAAGTTCCACTTGCGTTTTATATGTTTCTGATATGACACCATAACGTGACACTGTGTCTCTTTATCAGAGCGGGTGTTACACGTCATATGTACTTAAGCCCACTTATTTATAATCTCATATTTACATACAGAGGCGTCCCAATCTATGCAAATATGTATTATAAACTTATTGTTCGATGATTTATGATTTCTTTATTTAAATGCAAAGGCGTCCCAATCCATTTCAATGAAGACTTCAAAAATCATCCTACTCAAGTATCACCGGCAAAATACCCAATTCAAAATAGTTAGAATCTTTAAACGATATTATCTAAAATTACCAAAGCAAATAGCATGAGTCGATAATAAGTCGTATACCACAAGTAGGCGTTTCGGAAGTATGGGATGGAAGAATATAAATGTCCTTAGGCGATAACGCAATCACATACGTATATCAAGCAAAGGAAATTACAATTTTAAGTAGGATAATTATGTAGTACTCAATTTTAAATATGTACAAGCAATTATCCAATCACACAAGTCTTTCCCATCCTCTAGGAAGACCCATTAAACTATAACGGAGAAACAACTTGTCATAATCCAACCTCGCAATTCACTTACAAAGAATGGCCTCGAGGTTTTGTTATAAAATATCACACATCTCAACCCTTTGATGACTTAACTCGACTCTGAGCATACACCCACATTATACAGTAACAATGAGACTACAAGTCTTACCCCATCCCCCCCCCCCCCCCCCCCGAGGTAATTCATCAAAACCTTAAGTTGGGTGACGCCTGAAAATATTTCCATCTTGCACTCAATCAAACATGAGGCCCTCTGAGACATAGTTAAGTATTGTTACACATCTCAAATTTTTTGATGAATTAGCTCGAACCTTGGGACTACTCACGACTAATCATTAACCAAAATTCACATAATGTCTCTAGGTGAAATTATTAAGAAAATCTACGGGACAAGTGTGTAACTCACAATGTCCAATGAATGTTCTAGTGTTCATATTTGGAAGTATATTATTGATGAGACCGCAATTATACATAGTCTAATCGTCCAAAACGAGCTTAAAATGCTCAAATATGTCATAAAATACCATGCAAAACCCTTGTATTTGTTTATCGTGTATTTTAGGTACAAATATCCTGAAAAAGACAAAATATCACAAAGAAACAAGCAAAAACGAACACGGGAAACGAAGTCGCACAAAGAACCAGACCCGATTGTTGATTTTCCAAGAAAGTCCCTCAAGTTTGAAAAAATGACAAGTTTGGTCCCTCAACTTTGAAGACTTGACATAAAAGACCCTCCAAGAATTATTTTGTTTAAAAGAAGTCCTTCAAGTTTGAAGATGTGACATATAAAGCCCTTGAAGATATCACAATTTGCAAATCAAGTCCCTTTCTAAGTTTATAAAAGTCACAAGGACTGAATTTATAAATACTCCAAATTATATTACAAAGGATATAAGCCTAAATAGCTGTTAAATATATGTTAGATATATTTGGGAAGTAAATGGCTAAGTGTTGAAACATGAGAGGGTCAAGACGTGCAATCATAACCCATTTCCCTAAATACACTTATCCATACCCGTCCAAACCCTACCTTTTAGGCCCAAAAACCTATAACCCGACCCGACCTTGCCAGCTCACACCCCACTAATAGATTTTATTTAATAAATATTAAGTTCTTAAACTAATATTTATTTAATAATTTTGACAATCCGTCAATTTATGATTGATATTTATTTCTCGAATATTATTTAAAAACATTATTTTAATGTTACAATATGAACTCACATATTTTTGGGAAGAAATTTGGATTTACGTCTTGGAGTAGCATCGACTACGTCTAAACCGGAGGATTCAACGTTACGTGCTTACGTTTACATACACCGTCCTTGGTGACAGTCCGACATTTCAGAAAATAAATTTGTCCGTGAATATTATTTTGGAGTTTTAAATTTGTGTTAGTTCATAAACTCACAAATTTACGAGAAGAGATTAGGACTTACGATTTTATTTTAACGTCCTTTACGACTAAACCGGAAACCTTAGGATTACGTATTTACGTTTTCGAACTCCGTTTTTGATGAAACAATTTTTATTGGATTCGTTTTGTGACGTTGATTCATAATTTATAAAAACGTTTTTCGTAAATCGACCCGAGGGCACGCAAATCGAGGAAACTAGAATCGAGGAGTACCCGTAAATAAATGGGGATGAGACAAGTGGGACACTTGTCCTACCCCCATCAAAACCGGCTACACAACAACAAATACCACTTTGGTGGCAAGATTTCACTAGTGTATCTTACACATGTCTTAACTTAGCTTCACAATGAAGCTAAGTCTTAGCAAAAACCACTAGCAAGTCATTACCACCCTTTCTAACATGCAAAACAACTTCACAAACTCTCTCTCACCCTTGGTTATGCCGTCCCATCCTTCACCAAAAACCACCATCACTTGATCAAATTAACCATGAAATTTCTTGTTATTTACATACATATTGAAGCCCTTTCAAAACCCTATTGATTGGTGGTACTTATAACATCCATGGAGGAGTTTTCATGGTGTCATGAGGCTGATTTTCCACAAGGAGTTCATGGAGCATGGTGGTCTTGAAGATGGTCATGGTTGTCTACAAGTTTCTTCATCAAAAACCATGTCAAAATCATAACCTACATCAAGTTGGTGGTATAAAGATTGTCCTCCTCAACTTCTTGTTATTTTGATTATGTAAACATGTATTTTATTTCCTATTGTATATAGTTATGATGATTATATGATGATAAAAATGTTATGTGGGGATTTGTTGTTGATAATCATGGATAAAAAGGTGAAAAACCATAAGAAACAAGGTTAAAATCTTGGTTAAATTTGATGGCTGTATAAAACAGTAAAGAAGTAAGTCATAAACTGATAAAATGATGAAGTGGAATATATTTACAGTAATCTATGGGTCTTGTACACATGTGAGAGTTGGTCATGCAATGGAATCAAAATAATGAGTGAGATATGATCAAAACAAGTTTAGGGTATAAATCTGAAGTTACTGTTTTGGACGATTTTTAGAAAATATTTAGAAGATGATTCAACAGTAGCTATAAAAGAGTTAAATATAGCACATATCATGTAGTTTATGTGATAAAAATTTGAGCTTCTAATTCATTATAGAACTCTAGATATGCTAAAAATGGTGAACATGAAGTTAAAAATCAGATTTTTGGAAAATAAAGAATAATACTATTATATAAGCACTCAAAATTTAATAGTATAAAATGTAAAATAAAAACCCACTAACTTATGGATTTTATTTATATAAGTATGTAAAAGGTTAAATAAGTGGACATTTTATAAAAATGGTAACTTGCTAAGTTTTATAAGTTATAAAACTATAAACATGATTTTTACGACTTTTTCGGCTATTGCCGTAAAATTAACGTTTTTGTTAAATAAAACTTAGATGGTTGGACCCGTCTAATGAAAACTTTATAAAACTTATATACTAATATATAGACATGTATAACAAGTAAAAACCGATAAAACCAAAACTATAGGGTATACGGACATTAACGAGCTAAGTAAACATATTGGACTAATACTTGGGCTAATAATTGGACTAAATGAGATAAACACCCATAAAAAGAACTTATTGGGCTTAACCCATTTGGGCCCAACTTGAAAGTATATGTACTGATAATATAAGTACAAAATGGATTAAAATAAGTTAAATAACTTATAATAAGTTTATTGGACTTAAGACACGTAAACGGGTAAA
Source organism: Glebionis coronaria (assembly GCA_025667525.1). Classification (NCBI taxonomy): domain Eukaryota; kingdom Viridiplantae; phylum Streptophyta; class Magnoliopsida; order Asterales; family Asteraceae; genus Glebionis; species Glebionis coronaria. Next base: position 323,859,836 of record CM046881.1, on the reverse strand, counting down.
ACTAGTAAACTAATATAAAAGTTATCGACATATAACACTAAAAGGAGTAAACGAGAATATGTAAACCCACTTGATCATCATATATATATAATCATCATATGTATACATACTTTTTATTTTTATAAAGTCATTGGACATGAGTCTAAGACCGAGTATTATTTGTCTAGGTTTCCGTGATTGAAGCACGCACCGTACGTCCGAATTGCCGATAACCCGCCTGCCCATATCAACGTGATTTCATAGCCTCGCACTCCTTTAAATGTTTTATAAATGCTTTATAAACCCGCGAGGGAGATAACATGTTAGTTTTTATAAAAGTTTGGACACCATTTGTCCCGATTGTTTGTTTATTGATTTTGGACCCGAATGATTGAATGACCCGATTGTATGACCCGATAAATGATTAATGGACCCGATAGATGAAATAACATGGATTATTAAAGTTAGGTTATGTCACTAAAAGTCCCATTAGCATGAATTGTGAACTACCGGGAGTTGGTAGACGCTTATGCATTTAATAGTACTATTTGGGGACGATCACCCCAGTTCGCGCCTTGACGGTTGATCCCCGTCGTGCCACATTGATTGGTAAGCGAATTTATGTATGAGAAGATTTCCAATAGCGTGACCTTTGTGACGACACGCTACTTTAGATGGGCAAAATTGGTATCGGGTTAGCTACCCGTTGTTGGTTTAGTAAGGTAACAATGTCATGCGGCTTGTAATAATCCAAAACTAACGAAATACTATTAAACGCTTCGAATTACGATGTATTGCCTGACTAGCAATACTGGGTCATACTATTGATATTATGATTGTATTTTGGTTTTCATAACCATATTCATATAACGGTTTTTAATTGATTTTATACAACGTCATAAGACGTATTGTATGATGTTTTTACGACATTGGCTCGTATAATGATTTTTAAGGCAAATGCCTATATTATGATTTTCGATAAGGATTTGTATAAAAATGACTTTGGTTATTTTATGGCCTATTACAAAGATTTGTATAAAATGATTTTGGCTATTTTACGGCCTATTACAATGATTTGTATGAATTGATTTTTGGTACTAATTTTATACCAAAGTTATACTTATGGAATTTACTAAACTCTATGAATTCACTCTGCTGACCTTTTCTTTTAACATGTCTTATCTCAGGTACTTGAAGGTAATTCTCGGGAAGACGACAAGAATTCATGGCCCGCACTTAAACAATATTTTTCCATTCAAACACTTTGTAAAACTTATGTATGCAATGTAATGACTTGGGACCGATGTAACTTTATTGTTTATGAATGGAAATGATTTAATATTAAACGACGCGATTTTTATGCGTTGTCTATGATGTGAGTAATGTGCTATCCCGTAACACCAACTAGTCTTCCGCTGTACTATGATGTATAAATTTGGGGGTGTTACAGTTTGGTACCAGAGCTCTCCTTATAGAGAACGAAAGATTTTTAAAACTAAGGTTTTGAATAAAACTTTTCAAAATCTTTTAACTAAAAACATTTTTCTAAAAATGTCTAAAAATCTTTTGACAATAACGGTGCCGAAGAATTCCCGAGTTACCGACAAGGCCAAGACTGAGAAGTGTTATTTTAATATATATATATAACTTGGATTATATATATATATGATGTAATTTTATTACATGATTGTTTGATGATTATTTTGATTTTTATACGAGGTATTTATACGACGTCGATTGTCACAAGTAACCCTAAATCCCCTAGTAAATTAATTGAAGCTATTCTCGTAGGAATTCTAGCTATCCTAGATCTAAACCAAGTTGTGGATATTTATGATCCCGACAAATGGTCGATATTCGTAGAATTATAGATATTAGTTGATTGTGATATTAAGAAAGAATTGGCGAGATTAAAACTGATATCGATGTCATGACGATCTTTCCTTATAGAGTGGAGTTTGACAAAACGTTAACACCTAGAAAGATGTCATCTGATTCGTTGTCATCCAATTCTTAAATTGAAATCGAAAGGGTGAATGTTGCACTTGAGGCTGTTATTGGAACCATTACCCAAAAGCCTCATGCCACTAATACCTTTCCGAGAAGTCTAGTTGAATGATCAAGTCATTTCATATTAATGACTCATTCGATAATTATTGTTGTAAGAGCTAATGGGATTGGAAATTAAGTGTTGATTCATATTGAGATTGTATTGCCTTTACAAGGACGAAGAATAAGGTTGTAAGTATTGGAGAATGAGGTAGAATATCGAATTGAGTATAAAATTTGATGAAACTTGAATAAAGTGAAACTTAACCTATATGGAATATGAGATTATTAATAGAAGTCGTTATGTTTTGTGATTGAATTATAAGGATTTAAATGATTGTAGGTTCGTGTTAAGGGTTGTTCCTAGGCCATTGTCCACTAATGAGGATGCCCAGTGTCCAATAAATAAATTGAAGAAATCTTCTTCTGAATTGGGACCGATGGATCTTCCAGGACAGGCAGGACACCTAATGACTCTTGTAGATTAGTGTTCATTGTGGTATCTTTTAAAAATAATCCCTAACTCAACTGAGATATCAGTTGGTAGGATGAGTTCTGAGAATTGTATGACATAGTGACACGTAATGTGTTACGGTACAATTTTGACTTGTTTGTGATTAATGAAAAGACTACCTTTGATCACTAAATTCTACATGCATCGATGTTATCTATCCTTTATTGCTTCATCCTAATGTTCGTATTAGTGATGCAACCATTGAACAAGTGCTCATCTTGAATCAAGTTACGTTATGGATTATTCTTTTGAGTGCCATCGAGATCATGAACCTCATGATTAATTGGCTAAGCTCATTTCCTATCATATCGTAGTTAATTCTTGGCGAACAAGCTTTCATCACTCTTTTGCAGATCACTCATTGTTTTTATAAAGTTGAAACGGTATCCTTTGAGAAAAATTGAATTTTCATCACAATAAGGATTATTCAAAGTGAGATTTATAAGTGATTGATATCAAAATGAAGTTGTTTATGAGACGCTTTGGAAAACTTAGTTGTTTTCATAACAAAGAAGATCTTTGTAAATTTATTTTTGATTCTTATTTAAGAATTAAGCATGAAAATGTTTTTATAAATATGATGATAAAATTTTGACGAACTGAGTATTGCATCGTTAATCTTGAAATTGTATATAGTTGCGCGCCTACATACAATTTGGAATGGACTATGCAAGACTGATTAGTAGTCACCATAAAACTAATGAATAAACACTACATTTTCTTTGAAGATTGTGAAAGATTAAATTTTAATGAGATCTGCAAGAAGTGAAAAATAAGGACATAATGTTAGGGACACCTACATATGTGCCTGTAGCATCTATTCTTCTGAGACGAATTTACTCATCTGTGGAAATTGTCTTATTTGACAATTGACAATTCTTTCTTGTCCAATTCTCTCGTAGTAAGTTTCTTAGGAAATGTATCTGATTACCGAGTGTTGATACCCGACCGGATGTATCGACGATCTTATCATTTCTTTTGATTTGATTTCATTTGAATGACCTGGGTAACGATCCGAGGAGCTTTCTAATGCGTACTCAAATTATGAAAACATGGGATATATTCCTATTCGTTAAATGTTTTCGTCTGTATCTGATTTGAAATTCTATCGCGAAGATTATACGTTGACCTTACTCTTTTGAGGTAGTTATGTCTCCTGATATCCCTGAAATTGTGAAGGATTATGAATTATTATTAGTCTTTTGAGAAGTTCACATCTTATCAAAAACAATAAAACTGGAAAGTTGACAGTGCCAGTGGAATGGATTGATTAATTATGACATGACAAAATTGTCTTAATTGATGGGAACTCAAGTATAATTCCCCCTAAATGATAAGATGTCGATTATCAAAAGTGATCTAAATAATTCTCGATGGATGATCATATCCTGTATTTAGACTTGAGATTATACCGTGAATGGTTGTGAACTAGTTATAGATATTATAATCTAGAAAGAACTTAATATGAATTTATTAAAAGATGTTTATGATATCCGAAACTTTAGGAGGTATTTATTGGTGAATTACCTAAACTTTCGCCATTAAGGCAAGTAGAAATTGGTATTGATTATATTTCCGGTGCTGCACTTGTGGCTTGTGCACTGTACGTCAGCACCATATAAATTAAAGGAATTACCGTACAACTGAGAAAGTTGTCGGAGAAAGATTTTATTATACCAAGCCTGTCATCCTGAAGAGCTATGGTGTTATCTTTCCTTATATTTATAGATTACTGTGACTGAGTAAATTGACAATCGAAAACGATATCCATAACTCGAAATGGAAGATTTGTTCGATCATTTACAAGGTTCTAGCAAATTTGATCCATAGCATGGTTATCATCAACTTCGCATCTGCGAAAGAGATTATCTATTCCAATCACTACATCCGGTGCTTGTAATGAACGTTATGAGTTTCACGTGATGTCGTTTGGGTTGACAATGCACATGTAGTATTCATAAAATTGGTGAATCACGTGTGTAGGCTGTAATTTGATAAATTCATGCTTGTGATCATTAAGGACCATATGTTTGTTTATAAGAATAATAATGAGTTAATAATTAGTTATAAATTGCCCTGAATTGGCTAAACAATGAAAACCTATACCTTAAATATTTAACATGTGATTAAGAACTTAATCCTTTACATAAAATGACCGTTGGATTAATAATGGTAAGATGTATGCATATAGACTCTTCAAAAATTAAGAGCCCTTTTAAGACTTTGGATATTACCAAAAAGAAATGGAAATATGTTTTGACAGATGTTTTTAACGAAGGATTTTAAGGGATTATTCCCTTATACACAAACCATTTAACTAAACTTCTGTTTAGGGGTAAATGTTTGTGTATACCTCCAGATAACTTAAAAAGGATTGAGGAAAACCATTTATACCATAACCTGAAAATTTGAAACGACACTTTTTAACTTTTTAAACTAAGGAAACTTTGACCAAAGTATAAACAAAGGTTTTTCGAACATTTACGAATCTTATTAAATATTTTCGATAAATCAACAAAAATCTTGTTAATTAAATTCAAATTATTTTTGAACATTTTATATAATTGGTCGAACTAAGAAATTTAAAAACTTTTACGTTCACATTTCATAAAAATTGAATATTTAATATTTAATTAATTATAATAATTATCGACGCTATAGACGATGGATTGAGAAAAACGGATAAAAATGATAGCTGAAATTAAACTGAGACTTAGAAGATATGAAGAAAGAATTTTGAATAAATACGATTGTGATATTTATTTCATCAGGAAGGTGAACGTAATTACTGACGCATAATATAGAAAGAATGCCTGAGTGAATGATGGACATGATAATTATATCATCGTGAGAAGTGAATGTAGATACTGACACATTATGTATAAAATATAAAGAACCAATTAGGATATATTTCTTAATAATGAACGTGCAAAATAAATTTCCGAACGATATAAAAATAAACAATGTTTGTAAAAAGGATAACATAAATAATAAAAAGGGTTCGCGGATAATGTGAACCATTAAAAATTGAGAAGCCGATAGCGTTAAATGTTTTAAAAGACCACTTATGGTTGCCTAAATATGAAGGATTGTGAGCTATAGTTATGCTGGAATTTGTAAGTATAAGTATTATATGTATGTCATTTTTGACTAAAAATATCTTTGTCTGAAGAAGTTGTACTGATGGCAATTATGAAGGCAGACATCGCCTCATACATTAGTAAACGTCTAGCTATTGCTAAGGTCATCATCTGAATTTGATTCGATTTGGGTCATCATCGACAGACTGACCAAATCTGCTAATATCATTCCCGTAAATGATAAATGCAAAAGAGTTATGTAAACATAGTGTGCCTGTATCGATCATCTATATATCAAGATCCTCGCTTCGTATCGAATTTCTAGAGATTTGCTCAGAAATCATTGAGAACGAACCTTGATGAGAGTACTATGTACCACCCCAATCGAAGGGACGAGGTAAAGTAACAATACAAAATACTATAAGCGTTGTTCTATGTTTGAATGATTGACCTTTGGTAATAGACCGTATAATCGTTTTCCTTTGGAGAGATTATCATTGATAATTATCGTATTAGGATCGAGATCTAATCTTGTTAGGATCTAAATCTTAGAGCATCTGTAAACAAGAGTTGAGATGAAGACACCCGACATACACCCATTGTAAGTTGGACATGTCTCTTAGGTTTAAGGTTTCCTATAATGGCGAACCTATCCTTGCATAATACCAGACCCGCGAGATCTGAAATGATTGTTGAAATTAGGATTGGATTATTGAATGCCGGTAGTGGGCAAGAGGTTATGTGAATGTGAAATTGTAGATCTTGAAGTGCCAAATGGGTAGCGAAGTTATGCCACAATTTTTAAAATTTGGAAAAATGAATTCATGATCTGACAAATCATGGGATATAAGTCCCCGTTGTATGGGACCATTGAAATGATGTAATGTTGGGATTGAAAGGCATATAAGCTGGATCTACCCTAGGACTTCAAGAACCGCGTGAATTATGTTTCGTAAATCGAACTTGATGGAATATCTATCAAGTTAAAATCTGAATTCTTCTTAGTAATGTTTAGATCGGCGAAAAGTTGCATTCATCAAAAACCCGTGAACATCATGAATAGAGAAAGTAAGTCAACATTAAGCCTGATCTTATTCCCATAGTTATGTTTGCTGAAACTCGCGTATTGTAACGAATTGAACTTGTGAGAAAAGACCGAATGTGGAGGAAATACCCACATGGCTGTAACTCTATAAGAAGCGAGTAGTAAGGTAAGATGATCTTTGAGGACAAAGATCCTGTTTAGGGGTAAATGCTGTGACAATCCGTCAATTTATGGTTGATATTTATTTCTCGAATATTATTTAAAAACATTATTTTAATGTTACAATATGAACTCACATATTTTTGGGAAGAAATTTGGATTTACGTCTTGGAGTAGCATCGACTACGTCTAAACCGGAGGATTCAACGTTACGTGCTTACGTTTACATACACCGTCCTTGGTGACAGCCCGACATTTCAGAAAATAAATTTGTCCCTGAATATTATTTTGGAGTTTTAAATTTGTGTTAGTTCATAAACTCACAAATTTACGAGAAGAGATTAGGACTTACGATTTTATTTTAACGTCCTTTACGACTAAACCGGAAACCTTAGGATTACGTATTTACGTTTTCGAACTCCGTTTTTGATGAAACAATTTTTATTGGATTCGTTTTGTGACGTTGATTCATAATTTATAAAAACGTTTTTCGTAAAACGACCCGAGGGCACGCAAATCGAGGAAACTAGAATCGAGGAGTACCCGTAAATAAATGGGGATGAGACAAGTGGGACACTTGTCCCACCCCCATCAAAACCGGCTACACAACAACAAATACCACTTTGGTGGCAAGATTTCACTAGTGTATCTTACACATGTCTTAACTTAGCTTCACAATGAAGCTAAGTCTTAGCAAAAACCACTAGCAAGTCATTACCACCCTTTCTAACATGCAAAACAACTTCACAAACTCTCTCTCACCCTTGGTTATGCCGTCCCATCCTTCACCAAAAACCACCATCACTTGATCAAATTAACCATGAAATTTCTTGTTATTTACATACATATTGAAGCCCTTTCAAAACCCTATTGATTGGTGGTACTTATAACATCCATGGAGGAGTTTTCATGGTGTCATGAGGCTGATTTTCCACAAGGAGTTCATGGAGCATGGTGGTCTTGAAGATGGTCATGGTTGTCTACAAGTTTCTTCATCAAAAACCATGTCAAAATCATAACCTACATCAAGTTGGTGGTATAAAGATTGTCCTCCTCAACTTCTTGTTATTTTGATTATGTAGTATTTTATTTCCTATTGTATATATTTATGATGATTATATGATGATAAAAATGTTATGTGGGGATTTGTTGTTGATAATCATGGATAAAAAGGTGAAAAACCATAAGAAACAAGGTTAAAATCTTGGTTAAATTTGATGGCTGTATAAAACAGTAAAGAAGTAAGTCATAAACTGATAAAATGATGAAGTGGAATTGATTTACAGTAAGCTATGGGTCTTGTACACATGTGAGAGTTGGCCATGCAATGGAATCAAAATAATGAGTGAGATATGATCAAAACAAGTTTAGGGTATAAATCTGAAGTTACTATTTTGGACGATTTTTAGAAAATATTTAGAAGATGATTCAACAGTAGCTATAAGAGAGTTAAATATAGCACATATCATGTAGTTTATGTGATAAAAATTTGAGCTTCTAATTCATTATAGAACTCTAGATATGCTAAAAATGGTGAACATGAAGTTAAAAATCAGATTTTTGGAAAATAAAGAATAATACTATTATATAAGCACTCAAAATTTAATAGTATAAAATGTAAAATAAAAACCCACTAACTTATGGATTTTATTTATATAAGTATGTAAAAGGTTAAATAAGTGGACATTTTATAAAAATGGTAACTTGCTAAGTTTTATAAGTTATAAAACTATAAACATGATTTTTACGACTTTTTCGGCTATTGCCGTAAAATTAACGTTTTTGTTAAATAAAACTTAGATGGTTGGACCCGTCTAATGAAAACTTTATAAAACTTATATACTAATATATAGACATGTATAACAAGTAAAAACCGATAAAACCCGAACTATAGGGTATACGGACATTAACGAGCTAAGTAAACATATTGGACTAATACTTGGGCTAATAATTGGACTAAATAAGATAAACACCCATAAAAAGAACTTATTGGGCTTAACCCATTTGGGCCCAACTTGAAAGTATATGTGCTGATAATATAAGTACAAAATGGATTAAAATAAGTTAAATAACTTATAATAAGTTTATTGGACTTAAGACACGTAAACGGGTAAAACTAGTAAACTAATATAAAAATTATCGACATATAACACTAAAAGGAGTAAACGAGAATATGTAAACCCACTTGATCATCATATATATATAATCATCATATGTATACATACTTGTTATTTTTATAAAGTCATTGGACATGAGTCTAAGACCGAGTATTATTTGTCTAGGTTTCCGTGATTGAAGCACGCACCGTACGTCCGAATTGCCGATAACCCGCCTTCCCATATCAACGTGAGTTCATAGCCTCGCACTCCTTTAAATGTTTTATAAATGCTTTATAAACCCGCGAGGGAGATAACATGTTAGTTTTTATAAAAGTTTGGACACCATTTGTCCCGATTGTTTGTTTATTGATTTTGGACCCGAATGATTGAATGACCCGATTGTATGACCTGATAAATGATTAATGGACCCGATAGATGAAATAAAATGGATTATTAAAGTTAGGTTATGTCACTAAAAGTCCCATTAGCATGAATTGTGAACTACCGGGAGTTGGTAGACGCTTATGCATTTAATAGTACTATTTGGGGACGATCACCCCAGTTCGCGCCTTGACGGTTGATCCCCGTCGTGCCACATTGATTGGTAAGCGAATTTATGTATGAGAAGATTTCCAATAGCGTGACCTTTGTGACGACACGCTACTTTAGATGGGCAAAATTGGTATCGGGTTAGCTACCCGTTGTTGGTTTAGTAAGGTAACAATGTCATGCGGCTTATAATAATCCAAAACTAACGAAATACTATTAAACGCTTCGAATTACGATGTATTGCCTGACTAGCAATACTGGGTCATACTATTGATATTATGATTGTATTTTGGTTTTCATAACCATATTCATATAACGGTTTTTAATTGATTTTATACAACGTCATAAGACGTATTGTATGATGTTTTTACGACATTGGCTCGTATAATGATTTTTAAGGCAAATGCCTATATTATGATTTTCGATAAGGATTTGTATAAAAATGACTTTGGCTATTTTATGGCCTATTACAAAGATTTGTATAAAATGATTTTGGCTATTTTACGGCCTATTACAATGATTTGTATGAATTGATTTTTGGTACTAATTTTATACCAAAGTTATACTTATGGAATTTACTAAACTCTATGAATTCACTCGGCGTTATCGCTGACCTTTTCTTTTAACATGTCTTATCTCAGGTACTTGAAGGTAATTCTCGGGAAGACGACAAGAATTCATGGCCCGCACTTAAACAATATTTTTCCATTCAAACACTTTGTAAAACTTTTGTATGTAATGTAATGACTTGGGACCGATGTAACTTTGTTGTTTATGAATGGAAATGATTTAATATTAAACGACGCGATTTTTATGCGTTGTCTATGATGTGAGTAATGTGCTATCCCGTAACACCAACTAGTCTTCCGCTGTACTATGATGTATAAATTTGGGGGTGTTACATAATTACGCGCTAAACACCCTACACCCCACATTATCAGATCAAACCACCCCTAATTTCAACATATACCCTAAAATCGAATTGTAACTAAATAAAAAGGTTATGGAACCAATCTTTCCAGATCTCTAATTCAACATCATCTAATCCTAAACCAACCCTTAAACACCCTCCCAACACACCCATGCGTCGGGTAGGACCCTCCCCTTTCCCAATATCACAAGGAAATTATTCTTGACAGAGGATAAAAGGCTCCTATGAATTGCTTTCTCCCCACAAGTTCTTGGATAGATGAGATTGCATTTATACAACTCGAAAAATCACATGCCATATCAGAAGTCACAGATCAATACTTTGACTATTTTTCAAATTCAAATTATTTTTCAAATTCAAACCCACAAGGGTAATTGTGGAAGATCAGTGCTAGGATTTTTAATTCATGTCTTAGCTCTAGAATCTTCTTATATCACTATATAAGAATCCCTCTACATGTGAGTGCGCCCTTGTCTCAATTTTGTTAAATGTAATTCCTTTTTATGATTTATAAAAGTTGGTGCTTTATGAAATAATCTGAGTTCCAGTTTATATTCTTGTGCAATTGTTTGGGAATCACTAAAAATCTTATAATTCCTTTTTTCTATTTATTGAAAAAAGTTGGTAAGGATAAGTTGATTTCCCAAATCCTTATTTTCTTGTTTATGCAACCTTTTGTTGAATGCTTTTTATTATCTCAGTGTTTCCAAAGTTGTTGGTTTAAGTTAAAAAAAGGTTTTGTGATAAGAAGTTTGTGATAAGGTTTGTGAAGAAAAAAGCAAATCTGATTGTTATCCATTTTTCACCTAACACTAACAAAATCAAGTCTACCAGTCCTAATTTCTTGAATTTTCTTTGTTTCATGTGTGATAATAGACTTGGAGGCTTTTGCATTGCTTGCACAGCAGCTCAAAACCCTAAGGTATGGATGTATACCTTGGAGGTATGCAACCTTTTTATTTTTTTGTCTAAAAAAGATGCTAAGATGATTTTGTGTTCAAGCCTTGAAGTAGATGTTTTTCTGGTTTCAATATATTAATTAGGGTGTAGTAGAGGTGAATCAGTGATAAAATTTTGTTGTTTGAAGTTTTTAAGCAATCTTGTTTTGATAAAAATTGGAATTCTTCCATAAGGGGGTGTTTGGATTTCATGTTAAAAAAAGCTTAGGGTGATTCAAGTGCTTACTTGTTTTCCTACACAACCTTCGCTTGACTTGTTTGTTTGAGTTTAATATTTGTCTTGTATTGGTTTATTGTAGTTGAGTTTGTAAGTTCCATATTTTTTGCATAAAACTAAAGAAAACCAACAGATCTAATTTTTAGATTTTATATTGTGTTTTAAGCTCTGAAATTTGGCACGCTGTTAGGTTTTGGTTGATTTAGGTTTGTGCTTATAGGATATTGCAAATCTATATATCTAGAGAGAGAAAGTAGATAGAGAGAGGGTTGATCACACACATAATACTAGAGAGAGAAAGTGAAAGAGAAACACTTTTTACTATGTGAAAACCAAAAATGAACAACCACAATCTCCAACAAAGGAGAGGGATTATATACCCAAGACATAGATGGGCTTGAGTTTACATGTTGGGCCGCCACCCATTAAATAATGGACATGGGCTTAGCCTTGTTTGATAAATATTAATGAAACTATACTACGAGCTACAACTTAATCTTTGTTGGAGTGACCGATCGTTTCTAATACGTAAAACGAGTTACAATAATAAAATAATCCTAACATACTATGCTTGTCTTGAGCTCGTAGTCTTTGTATTTCTTTCTTTTCCTTTTCTAAGTGAATACGTTGATGTGATCTTGAGCATGTATCTCTTGGCTTGATCTTGTGCATCCATCACTTGTGATATTTGCCTCCTCGTTATGTCCCAAATACTTATGCCTTTGTAATTCTCGAAAGCTTCAGAGTTTGATACAGTGGAAGACTTAACTTTTAGGCTTTCTTTAATTTGTTGAAGTATTAAGTGCAAAAAATATAAGCATGCAGAGACGACTTCTTCTCGGACACCGCAACGCCACCGTCTTCAAATGCCGCAACTTAAGTAGACACGAACAAAATGGCTTTGAACATTTTATTCTAATTCGGTATCGTTTTACCTCCGATCAGTGAAGACCGTTGGATGATATAAAATATCGTACTTGTGAAAGGTAGTTTCAATTAAGAACCCCCTTGACAAGATTTCGCGGGTAAACTTGTTCTCTTTACTCGACCATCTAAAGTTAACTGCGAACGTAAAGAGTGAATCATTTGGATAAAGTTATCCGCATGATTGAAGCCATCAATTCATATTCATGGAACAAGTTTGATTCATTAAAGAATCACACCATCGCTGCTTTCTAGTTGTCACTAGCTTGATTTATATTTAACCTTACAAGTTACCTACCAAGTGTTGTTTGAGGTTAATGGCTAATAACTGGGCTTTTGGCCCGTATAAAAATTAAAGTTCAAGTCTCGATATCTTAACGAATTGATTCCCAGCTTAAAGTACGACTCAGTTGAATTTGGTGAAACAAATATTTTTGGTTGGTTTTAAATTTAAATGTGCAAGACTTAAAAGTAAATGTCGTTAAAGTAAAGTGGCGTTTTAAAATAAATCTAAATCTAATTAAACGAAAGGGTGCGATATTTAAAAACGTGACGGAAAGTAAATTAATTAAAATGACTAGAAAATAAAACGTGACGGGAATTAAAAATGGACAAAGTATAAAAATATAAGCTAAAAATTAAACAAGACAAAGTATCATGAGAAACCGATCACCCCAATCGGAATATCACCAAACCTGTCGGAATATTGCTCGGAAGATTCTGATCAGAATAATGTCACTAGCCCCAATCGGAATACCAAGAACCTACCTCCAAATCGGAACGTATACCTCTGATCGGAATATATAGTGAACTTGGTCGGAATGCTGATCGGAACCTGCTGATCGGAATACTGTCACTAGTCCCAATCGGAATACCAAACATGCACCTCAATCGGAATGTAGAAAGGAGAACCAATCGGAAAGCTGTCACTCTAACCTGATCGGAATAACCTGACTTCCCCTGATCGGAATACCAAGACCCCTCAATCGGAATATACAAACCCTTTTCCGATCACACCGATCGGAATATAAAGCCCCTTTCCGATCTTACCAAATCGGAATACGAGGGAAAGTACTAAAAATAAGCTAAACAAATAAGCTATGATTCTAATAAGCACAAGACGAAATTTCTAAAGCAAACCGATTAAGAAAAAGCTATTAAACAGAAATTTAAAGACTTTTAAGACACGAAAAGAATAAGCTTTAAGAAAAACAACTTTTTATACAAAAATGACTTTTATAAAAACTATATAAACTTGAAAATAAACAAAATAAGCTATGAAAATAAATGATTTGAAACAATCAAAAGCATAAAAATCAAATCTTTAAACAAGTAAACAATCAAAAAGCATATAAAACAAAGATTAAAGAAAGGAAGAATGAGATCAACAAGATAAAGTAAAGGTGCGAGAATTAAAAGAAACACTTACTTGAAGTTAAATGGTAAATAAGGTGCAAGACATGTAATTAAAAGTGCAAGTAATTAAAAGTGCAATAAAATAAAGGTGGAAGAACTAGTTTGTCAATCTAGCCAACAAAAACTAGTGAAATGAATAAGAGGGGTATTTATAGGTGATTAGGAGGGTGGTTAGAGGAAGCTTCCTCCCCTCCCTCCTTTCTTCTTAATTGCGCCCTTAAGTCCTTCCTTCTTAATCTTTTTGTTAATCTTGGAATTTGATGACTTTTGGCTCGGGGTTTCTTTGGACTCGTCTTTTAATTCATCGATAAATAAGACTTTGAGTTCCTCGGATTTAAGTAAACTTCCGTCTTTTGACTTTTTCTTCGATAAATCTTCAGAATTGGTCTTGGACTTCCGTTCTTTTTGCACTCTTGACTTCTTGACTTCGTATTTCATCTTTTTCTTCAATAAAAGTCCGTAAATGCCCGTGAATTCCCGTGTTTTCTCCACTTTTCACCTTTTCGTCCTAAATCACAACAAAAACACAAACCACGCATAATTCTGAAATAAAAGACATAAAATACACGTTTTGGTCCGGTTATTATTGTAATTAAGTGGTAGAAAAGATGGGTGTTTTCACACCTATCAAATCCCCTACACTTGACCATTGCAATGTCCTCATGCAATGCATTAGTTACAAAGCAAGTTTACATTTTTCATCATAATCAATCCATAGTGGCCTTTATTAAGGAGATAGAAAACTATAAATATTCAAAGTAAAGAAATCAAAAAGCATACCTTGGGTTTTGGAAATGTTGTGAATGATCATCATCCTCAAGTTTTCACTTTCTCCAAACCAAGCTTAAAAACGAGATCATTGTTATTATAAGTTAGCAAACTAACACGAACTCATGTCGGCCAATTACTCACTTAGACTCCCTTATTCCTAGGTGTATCTCTTATATTTTATTTTTGTCTTGAATGATCACGAGGATGCATTTTTGACTTATTTCGATAGTTTATTAGGCAGAAAATAAAGTGAACGATTTAATCAATAGTTAGCTAAAGGACAAAATCTTTTAAAACTGCTTCTCGGGACCTCATAAAGTTCATATCTTGGCCTAACTCGCTTCGCGATTTGAGACCTTTCTCGGACCGATATTTGGCAGTGACTTCATTCTTCAAACCTTGAGAGACGTTCATGAAATAATGGCCTTCTCTTCATATAGGAATTTCTTCACTTGAAGTTTTGAGAGATTCATACTTGGACCACGACTTCTTCATTTTTCTCCAATCTTTATTTTGGACTTTGATATACAACGATCCGCCTCCTTTTATGACTTGGATCTATTTATCCTCATACCTTGTTAGGGTCTTTTCGGATACACTTCTCCATGACTTTTGGGGAGTATTTGCTTTTCGTCGTGTGTCTCGATCCTTCATATTGATTTTCGATAAATGATTCTTCACATTACTTTGGATCTTTAGCAACAAAATTTAGCCCTCATGCCTTGTTAGGGCCTTTTCGGACTCGCCAATCTTCGCATCCCGCTTCAATAAGTTATGCCTTGGCTATGAACTCTAATCCATACCGAGCAACTTTTAAACGATCTTGGGCTAGAAGCTAAGTAACTTTTCAAATCGTACAACCTTATTTATTAGTAGATAAATTATTTAGCAAGCGATGGGAGAATAGGCTCATAATTAACTCACATAAATTCACGAAAGAATACCGGACTTATAATTTGCTCTATCATCTCTCGTTCTCCACAGTTTAAAATCTCAAGGAATGAGACTCGTGGATGCTTAGCCTATTAAACCAAAGTTTTGGGTTTTCGAGTCGCCTATAGGATCTTGCAAATTCTTAGACTTTTTCAAGTTTAGAAATCGCGTTTTAAAGTTCCCTTGATAAACGACTCTCTAGGATCAATTATAGGAACTTGCGAAAAGTTCTTGTTCTTAACCCGTGAGAGTTAAGACTTTCGCGTTTTATAGATCCCTATATAAAAGCCTAGCAAAACTTGACTTAAACACGTTAAGGATACTAGCTAGAGTAACTTAGATAAGTAAACTCGGGTTGAGTCAAAAGATTGACAACGTTTGAAAATTAAACTTTTATTCTAGCAAAGAAAGAAAATTAACTAAACAAAGGGAAAAAACTTATAGGCCAAAATAGATCAAAAATTTTGAAAAATGTCGAATAACTGATTTTTCCGGTTAAAATGAGGATAAATACAAGGAAAAGACCACTTAACTTCGCTAGAAGTCCCCCTACACTTAATATAAACATTGTCCTCAATGTTTAAGCATGTGGGAGTAAACTCCCCTACACTTAGGACATTGTGCACGTTTTTTTAAATTTCGCTAAGGGAAAGACAACTAAAGAGATTCCTATTTTAATATTGAGAAAATATAAAATAGTGAATCGAAAAGAGTTTAGGATAGAACCGGGAAAATGGAACACGGAATCACGGGTCGTCAAGAATCATCAAGAGTGGATCATTGAAGCTCGAATCCCTGATTAAGAAGTGAGGAGAGGAAAATAGCAAACCAACGGGTCTCCCCTACACTTATGGTAAAAACAAAGAAAATGATAGATAGATAATTGGGTTGCCTCCCAAAAATTGCTTGTTTTTGTTATCCGAGTCACGAGCCTGACTCGTCCCCGAATTAAATGGTCCATGGGGAGGCCTCTAATGTTATACCGGGATCAAAGACCTTGTCCTCGTTCCCGGAGGAATATAACAAAGGGGAGGCAGGAGGATAAGTCTTAAACGGTAGAAATGTCCTTTCAACATACGAGAAGTATGTGAAATCTTGATCCTCGGGAGGCGGGGTAGGAATAGGAATCACATTGTCATCCTCCAAAGACAATGGATGCGGACCAATTGGCAAAGCCGTAAGGTTGTCAAACATAGAATGGTCAATGTCACCTCCCGGGTCAAAGCACTCATCCTCATTTCCCGGAGAAGGAAATTGATACATCACCCGCTTGGGTGTGCATTCAGTAGGATGAGGGGGCATTATAGTAGGAGAAGTAAGAGAAGAATTACCTTCCACCTGCGATACCTTTCCAGTAGAGTCAGAAGTCTCCACCTCTGCGATAGAAGGGGGCATGGCTATCAAAGTATGCTCATCAGTAACAAGAGATTCATAGCTATCAATGTCTTCAATCCTTTCGTCAAAGAGAGGATTCGCCGCACTAGATATGTAATCGTCATCAAAATCAAATAAAGGGTTCGAATAAATCTTGAAAGTTTCCTTCGGAACGTCTTCATCAGATAGTGACTCGTCATCACTAGAAGTAGAATCATCATCTTGATCGAAAAGAGGATTAGAGAAAACCATAGAATCCTCTTCCAAAGTGTTGGTGGAAGGAACATCATCAGAAGAAAGTGCATCATACTCATCGTCACTGTCGGATGTCAACTCAGATTCACTTGGAATTGAGACCAGGTTATCAGCGCTAGACGTATTGAATTCGTCAGATTCCTTTGCAGGAATTGTGCTGATATCCTCATCCCTTAAGATGGTTGAATCCATAGGTTTCGGCAAGTCAGGAGAGGGAATAACATTCTCATTGGTCCAAGAAATAGGACTCTCATCGTCATCACTGTCATAATAATATGGAGGCACAAGAGGAGGAGTATAAGCATTATGGTTAGATACCTGCTCTTGGTGCTGATCCGCTTGCCATTTCTCCATCATCCTGTGGACGGCTTCTTGAACTTTTTGAAAGTTGTCAAATAGTGTGGCCAGTAGATCAGGAGTAAATGCACGATAGGGTTGAGGATTGACGGTGTGACGTGGGGGCTCACGGTTATAAACACTGGGATGATAGCACGGAACTTTCTCAAAGATCTTCGATGGATCACAAGAAGAAGCATCGTGAGGCCCCCCACAAATATAGCACCACGGGTATGGAGAAAAACCCGGTGCGGCTTGAGGATAGGGATTGTCATAGGGAGAGGGTGGGAAAGTATTGTAAGAGTTGAAGTATGAATTTGTTGAATTGCAAAATGGACAAAATCCAGATTGTGAATCGTCGATATCAAAACCACACCGCTCACAAGTACACCATTGACATGTTTGAAAACCATGCCAAGGTCGCCCACACCGTCCGCAAGACGGATCCATGAAGAATTATGAATAAGAGGGGTAAAGAAAAGAATGAAACATAATAGAGGATAAAGAGGAATATTTTTGGTGCAAAACTTTGAAAAAGAAATGCTTTTTATGAATTTGTCAAATGTTTTTGGGATGTTTTGAAGATTTTTGACACGAAAAATAACGTTCACGAGTGAACGGATCCCAAAAAGCAACGCGTCTCTCACAGAAAACCGTTAATCTTTACGAAAAGAGCCGGCAGCGGCGCCATTTAATAACTGGGCTTTTGGCCCGTATAAAAAATAAAGTTCAAGTCTCGATATCTTAACGAATTGATTCCCAGCTTAAAGTACGACTCAGTTGAATTTGGTGAAACAAATATTTTTGGTTGGTTTTAAATTTAAATGTGCAAGACTTAAAAGTAAATGTCGTTAAAGTAAAGTGGCATTTTAAAATAAATCTAAATCTAATTAAACGAAAGGGTGCGATATTTAAAAACGTGACGGAAAGTAAATTAATTAAAATGACTAGAAAATAAAACGTGACGGGAATTAAAAATGGACAAAGTATAAAAATATAAGCTAAAAATTAAACAAGACAAAGTATCAAGAGAAACAACCTAGATCGGAATGTATTCCGATCACCCCAATCGGAATATCACCAAACCTGTCAGAATATTGCTCGGAAGATTCTGATCGGAATACTGTCACTAGTCCCAATCGGAATACCAAGAACCTACCTCCAAATCGGAATGTATACCTCTGATCGGAATATATAGTGAACTTGGTCGAAATGTTGATCGGAACCTGCTGATCGGAATACTGTCACTAGTCCCAATCGGAATACCAAACATTCACCTCAATCGGAATGTAGAAAGGAGAACCAATCGGAAAGCTGTCACTCTAACCTGATCGGAATAACCTGACTTCCCCTGATCGGAATTCCAAGCCCCCTCAATCGGAATATACAAACCCTTTTCCGATCACACCGATCGAAATATAAAGCCCCTTTCCGATCTTACCAAATCAGAATACGAGGGAAAGTACTAAAAATAAGCTAAACAAATAAGCTATGATTCTAATAAGCACAAGACGAAATTTCTAAAGCAAACCGATTAAGAAAAAGCTATTAAACAAAAATTTAAAGACTTTTAAGACACGAAAAGAATAAGCTTTAAGAAAAAAAACTTTTTATACAAAAATAACTTTTATAAAAACTATATAAACTTGAAAATAAACAAAATAAGCTATGAAAATAAATGATTTGAAACAATCAAAAGCATAAAAATCAAATCTTTAAACAAGTAAACAATCAAAAAGCATATAAAACAAAGATTAAAGAAAGGAAGAATGAGATCAACAAGATAAAGTAAAGGTGCGAGAATTAAAAGAAACACTTACTTGAAATTAAATGGTAAATAAGGTGCAAGACATGTAATTAAAAGTGAAAGTAATTAAAAGTGCAATAAAATAAAGGTGGAAGAACTAGTTTGTCAATCTAGCCAACAAAAACTTGTGAAATGAATAAGAGGGGTATTTATAGGTGATTAGGAGGGTGGTTAGAGGAAGCTTCCTCCCCTCCTTCCTTTCTTCTTAATTGCGCCCTTAAGTCCTTCCTTCTTAATCTTTTTGTTAATCTTGGAATTTGATGACTTTGGCTCGGGGTTTCTTTGGACTCGTCTTTTAATTCATCGATAAATAAGACTTTGAGTTCCTCTGCTTTAAGTAAACTTCCGTCTTTTGACTTTTTCTTCGATAAATCTTCAGAATTGGTCTTGGACTTCCGTTCTTTTTGCACTCTTGACTTCTTGACTTCGTCTTTCATCTTTTTCTTCAATAAAAGTCCGTAAATGCCCATGAAATCCCGTGTTTTCTCCACTTTTCACCTTTTCGTCCTAAATCACAACAAAAACACAAACCACGCATAATTCTGACATAAAAGACATAAAATACACGTTTTGGTCCGGTTATTATTGTAATTAAGTGGTAGAAAAGATGGGTGTTTTCACACCTATCAATGGCTCACAAGAAATGAATATGAAATGAATGAAGCAAGAAAAAAAAGGTGTTAGGCCTAGCTAATAAAAAAAATACGGAAGGAGTTAAATGAAAAAAAGGAGACGCAGAGCCATCAAATGAAAGCCCATCAAGCCATAGCCCACGAGATGAAGTAGTTTTATTTGTCTAGGGTTTCTTACACTAAAAAAAACCAGCCGCCTTTTATTTTTATTTTGGTATCATTTTTTTTAAACTTTGTTATGAGATATGTTTTATCATTTATAAAATTGTAGTTAATCTTTTATATCATCTATACATCTTTAATCTTGAATCATATATCATCTCTTGTTTATGCTTAGAAATAATAGATCTTGTAGTTTTTTTAAATTATTTATCATCTTAGTATAATTTTTTATTTATGTTCGTGGCTATTTAAATTATTAAGGGTTTAATGGTAGCTTTAAAGATCCTTGGAATAAGCTCTTGGAGTTTATAGAGGTGAAAAACTTAAAAACCCCATTTTCTTTTTTGTTCTTTTATTAAATTCGTGGCTGAAAAGATCTATAAAGATATATTTTTTCGTGGCTATTATAATTATTTGGGGGTTTAGTGTAGCTTTAAGGATCCTTGGAATAAGCTTTTGGAGCTTATAGAGGTGAAAAGCTTAAAATCCATTTTTCTCCTTTGATTCTTTTTAGGAATTTCATAGCTTAAATAATAGGTTATTATGGTTTTGTGAAGCTTAAAAATCCTCTAAATATGTTTTATATCTTATTGAAGTGAAAGTCTTAAAAATCATTTTTGCTTATTACTTTTAATTAATTTCGTTGCTTATTGAGCTTATTGGTAATATTAGTCTATTTTGATTCAAGTCTTTAAATTAAAATATAATTTTAGTTTTTTTTTCTTTTATTTCATCTCAAATTTGAATAAACTTTTGTAGTTTATTCTGATTTGTGGGTGAATAAGCTTGTGTCAACAAAGCTTATCAATAGATTTTTGATTTGTGGCTTAAATCTTTTTTCTTTTTAATTTATTTTAGTCAATCTTAATTTTTTCTTGTTTTTTAAACCAATTAAGTTAACTAATAACTTTGTTTGGTTGAATCATTAGAATAGGCTCCATGTTTGGTTAATGCTTTTCTGTATCTTAACTATATTAGCTTATTTTAATACGTACTTCGATAAATCATATAAGCTAAGAGGTTCTAGGCTTATACTCAAAGTCCCTTTGTTGCCTTGTCTTGAAAACAAAGGCACTAGCCTTGAAAGGATAAGCCGAGTTTTGGAAGAGTAGCACCTAGGGCTTGTGTTATTATGGTTATCCTTACTAGCTATAAGCTAGAGCGTAGATTAGAGCTCTATGGAGGATAACCTTGTTTTGTAGGAAACGGTGTACACTTTTATTAAATAAAATCGAATTACAAATAAAATTGACAGAAATTAAGAAAACAGAAAATAAGTAACAGTAATAACAAAAGCAGTAAAATTAAAATAAGACGAGGCACGTGTTTAACACGCTTCCCTTAAAACAGATTCACCGTATGTTTGCCAGGGTACAACGTCAAAAGCTGTTGTACAGCCAGACTCGACTTACTTGCCTGAAAGATCACGGATACAGTGTGTGTTTCTGACTGAAAAAGATTGCTGGAACTTTGATGCAGAAAAGCTGCGTTTTGGATGTCTTGAATGAATGAAATTCAAGTTTAATTTATAGGCATTATATGTCTTGGTCACCAAGACATAATATTTGCTCCTATATTAAACTGACATGAAAACCTGTTATTACTAACACATATTCGCAAATCTTTTAATACACAAAACAGATTTCTGTAAACTTAATTAATAAGTTTGTATCTATTCCTAAAATAGATTAGAAAAATCTGGAAGGAAAAATTCGAATGAGCAGCAAAAAATATACCGAATTTGCCCGCACCCAAGCAGATTTCGGAGCTTCATTCGTGTCCGCAGGTTGCGCGCTCGTGCACAAGTTCAGTAGCTTCGAACCCGTTTTTGGCCTAGAAATCTCACTTTCTGCACCCCCCCCCCTGCGCGGGCGTAAGCGTGGGAGTAAAAACCCACAAATGAATATTGTAGGGTAGAAACTAGGATTTCCTTATAAACATGTTTTCACTTCATGTTTCAAGCGATGTGGGACAAATATTTTTCCAAATATTGTGTTTCACGTGACTCACTTTGAGACACGATATCTCATTCATATTAACTCCATATTGGACATACTTTAGCTCGTTGCGAAGCTCTCTTCGAGGAGAACGCAAGGCTACTAAGTACTACGAATATATATAACATATACATATATAAAATTATGTCCAAACTATTGCAAAAACCATATTTTCCAAAACATTTTCAAACAATCCCCCACATGAATGGGAATCGGTCGAAAACACACGAAAGTTTCGGCAAAATTTCTGCGGTTAAGTCCTGCATAGGATAGGTAGGTGTAACCCTTTGAACCTTCCCTTGTGAGATGCACTTAGTCTCCTAGATCTGAGTAGACGCGATGTCCTTGAACTCAGCCTCTATTTACGTAGACGACAATACACACTCACACAAGACTCTCTCTGACCTTGTTAACTCCTCATAGTCGTGTTCGTTATGGTCATGAACACTCGCCTGGTTCTGCATGAGCTCTTAGAAATTGCGCCCCCACAATTTCCTTCGAAGCGACCCCACTTCTCTCTCACATAGGTGATTTCATCTTGAATCATTAAAAACATATGTTTTATGATTTCATCTTGAATCAATATGATTTATGATTTCATCCTGAATCATTAAGCCATATGTTTAACCTCTCAACATGTCACATTGTTCTAGGAATGGACTAAGAAAGTTAATATATTAAGTAACTCCCCCACATTGACGTGACTTCCCCCACATTTCTATGATTAGGTTGTCCTATTGAACCCAGATCTTAGGATCTCCAGTCAACTGGGTTAGGTTTTCCTTCATAGAAACTCATTCCTTTAAGGGCTTTAGTCCCATTCCTTTAGACGACTTACTAACTAACTCTCTGCTTAAGCCTTTCGTAAGCGGATCCATGATGTTATCCTTTGACTTCACATAGTCAATTGAGATAACTCCTGTTGAGAGTAGTTGTCGTACTGAATTATGTCGACGACGGATATGTCTAGACTTTCCATTATACATTGTGCTATGAGCTCTGCCAATTGCCGATTGACTATCACAATGTATACTAATGGCCATTACCGGTTTAGGCCACCTGGGTATGTCCTCTACGAATTGACGTAGCCATTCTGCCTCTTCTCCGCATTTATCTAACGCGATAAATTCTGATTCCATCGTGGACTTAGCTATTACAGTTTGCTTGGAAGACTTCCAAGATATAGCGACCCCTCCCAGTGTAAACACATATCCACTGGTCAATCTAGAATCCTTTATGTCAGATATCTAATTTGCATCACTGTATCCTTCAATAACAGATGGATATCTAGCATAATTCAGTCCATAATCATGACTGTATCTCAAATAATGAAGTACCCTAGTCATAGCTTTCCAATGTGCATCACTTGGATTACTAGTATACCTACTCAGCCTGCTAATAACATATGTTAAGTCAGGTCGGGTACATGTCATCAAATACAGTAACATGCCAATAATTCTTGAATACTCTATTTGGGCAACTCCTACGCCTCTATTTTTAGATAGATGCAAACTGGTGTCTATTGGAGTTCTAGCTAGGCCGGAATCCCCCGCATTATGAGTATTAAGAATTTTGTCTACGTAATGTGCTTGACTTAATGCAAGTCCACTCTGAGTTCGTATGATCTTTATTCCAAGGATCACATCAGCCAAACCCATATCTTTCATGTCAAACTTTGATTTCAACATGTCTTTAGTAGACTTGATCATCTTGTCGTTACTCTGCCAACGATAAGCATATCGTCGACATAAAGACACAAGATTACATATCCACTATTTGTGTCTTTGACATAAACACACTTGTCGCATTCATTAATTTTGAATCCACCCTCTAGCATGGCGTGATCAAACTTCTGATACCATTATTTTGGAGCTTGCTTTAAGCCATACAACGACTTAACAAGCCTACAAACTTTTCTCTCTTGTCCAGGAGCCATGAAACCCTCAGGTTGGTTCATGTATATTTCTTCTTTTAAATATCCATTTAGAAAAGCCGTTTTCACATCCATTTGGTGAACTTCTAAATTTCTTAATGCGGCAATAGCAAGAATCATCCTAACAGAAGTTATTCGCATAACAGGCGAATAAGTATCAAAGTAATCTAGACCTTCGCGTTGTCTAAAACCTTTGATCACCAATCTTGCTTTATACTTATCAATGGTGCCGTCAGCTTTCATCTTTTTCTTGAAGATCCATTTATAAGCTAGTGGCTTACAACCAGGAGGTAAATCCACGAGCTCCCAAGTACGATTTTGTAAAATAGACTCTATCTCACTATTAATCGCTTCTTTCCATCGAGGCCCTTCCAAGGAATTTACAGCTTCTTGATAAGAAGTGGGTTCATTTTCTACCATAAAAGAGACAAAATCGGGTCTAAATGATTTCTCGATTCTCGCCCGTTTGCTTCTTCTAGGTTCAGCCTCTTCTTCCTCGGGTTGATCTTGTCTCTCATCTTGGAGATCATTATGATCTCGTTGTCGCTTATCTTGGACAACTGCATCATCTATTCTAGATGTGCTTTCATTTTCCTTCTTTAAACAAGGAAATATGATTTCAAAGAAGGATGCATTCCTTGATTCCATAACTGTGTTCCTATGTATATCTGGATTTTTCGAATCATCTACAATGAAACAATACACACTGCTATTCTTAGCATATCCAATAAATATACAATCCACAGATTTAGGTCCAATAGTTTGGGCCTTAGGTGTCGGCACAACTACCTTGGCTAGACACCCCCACACTTGTAAGTACTAGTATGATGGTTTTCATCCCATCCACAATTCATATGGGGTTTCCTCTTTATCTTTACGAGGTATCTTGTTTAAAAGATAAGTAGCCGTTAGAATGGCTTCCCCCCACATGTCCCGGCTCAAACCAGAACTTAACAACATGGCATTAACCATCTCTTTCAAGGTACGGTTCTTCCTTTCGGCAATACCGTTTTGTTGAGGTGAATAAGGAGCAGTAAAATCGTGTCTAATTCCATGTTTTGCACATAGATCAGCAAAAGGAGACACATATTCACCTCCTCTATCACTTCGTACAACCTTGATTTTCCTACCAAGTTGATTCTGAACTTCGGTTTTGTATAGAACAAAATTGTCTATAGCTTCATCTTTACTTTTCAACAAGTAAACGTAGCAGTACTTTGTGCAATCATCAATAAAGGTGATGAAGTACTTATTTCCACCTTTTGTGGGTAGTGATTTCAAATCACATATGTCTGTGTGTATCATATCAAGTGGTTCGGTTTTTCGTTCAACAGATTTGAAAGATAATCTTGTAAGTTTGGCTTCGACACAAGTTTCACACTTATAATTTGAATCAATATGAAAATTTGGTATGTCATTAAATTTAATCAAACGATACACTGAATTAAAATTAATTTGTCCAAGACGGTCATGCCACACATTAGAAGACTCAATCAAGTAACCAGAAGATTTCATTTTATTGATATCTTTCTTAACAACTATTACATTGAGCTTAAACATACCATTCAGGGTATACCCCTTACCAACATACATTTGATTTTTAGAAAGTACAACTTTATCAGACTAAAAAACAAGACGAAAACCAAACTTATTCAAAAGCCATCCGGACACAAGATTCTTGTGAATCTCCGGAACATACAAGACTTTAGTCAACTTGAGATCTTTCTCGGATGTCATCTTCAAAATAACATCTCCTTCGCCCTTGATATCAGCAGTTGCAGAGTTACCCATGTACAGCTTCTCTCCATTGTCAACCGCTCTAAAAGAGTGAAACATACTCTTGTCAGCATACACATGACGGGTTGCCCCAGTATCAACCCACCAATCATTATTATTAGAACCTACCAGGTTAACTTCAGAGATCATGGTAACGACATCAGACACCATAGCAATCATGTCCACATTATCATTCACCATATTATCCTCGCGTAGAGTCACCCGATTTGGTGCTTTGCAATTAGCAGCACGATGACCTGGCTTGTCACAGTTGAAGAAATTTCCTTGGAACTTCTGCTTCGCAATTCCAGCCTTAGGAGCAAGGTACTCAGACTTCCCTTTGCTCTTCTTGTCATTCTTCCCTTTTCCAAAGCTCTTGCCTTTAGACTTTGAAGAAGACGAACCATGCTCAACCATATTTGCATTGACAGAATCAGGTGTATAAGTGTTTTTCTGAGCCAGCTTTTTGTTCTCTTCAAAACGAAGACGAACAAACAAGTCTTCAACAGTCATTTCCTTTCGCTTATGCTTCAACTAGTTTTTAAATTCTACACAACTTGGAGGTAACTTTTCAATTATAGCAGCAACTTAAAAAGTTTCGCTCAAAGTCATACCCTCAGCATGAATGTCGTGTAGCAAAACCTGTAGATCTTGAACCTGAGTTATCACACTCTTTGAATCAACCATCTTGTAATCCAAAAAATGAGCTACCACGAACTTCTTTGTACCAGCATCCTCAGTTTTGTACTTGCGTTTCAACGACTCCCATAATTCTTTGGCAGTCTTAGTCTTGCAGTACACATTGTACAAAGAGTCCACTAAACCAAATATAGTTGTGACACAAGAAGTCTGAATGTTTCCATGCTTCAACAGCTTGCACGGCTTGTTGATTTTCGGGTACACCTTCTTTAGGAGGTTCAACCTGAGGTACAGTCTCCTTTAAGAACTTCGCAAGGTTCAAAGTAGTGAGATAGAAGAACATCTTCTGCTGCCACCTCTTAAAGTTCTGTCCATTGAATTTTTCTGGTTTTTCAGCATGATTAGCAACTGTGTGGGTAGCTGGCGAAGCAGTTACTTTCACAATAGTAATTTTAGGAGTTTCAGGAGTGCTAGTAGATATTCTGAAAGATTAAACAAGATCAAAACACAAACAGTTAGACAACTGTTATAAATCTGTATATAAGAAATTCAATCGTGATCTCTATATACTTATAGTGGATCTGCTTCAAAGAAACTCAATCTTGGTTTCAATGAATCATATGCAATTATCTAATATATCAGTTTAACAGAAACATAATCTTGGATTCAATATAAACTGATAAGAACAACTGCTTAAAGAAAAACGTTAGAGATCTGTTAATTAAAATCTGTAAAATTAAAACTGATTCCAGTGAAACTAAATCCTGGTTTCGGCAGAAACAGTTTATAATAAATCTGATAAAAATTATTAATCCGATTTAATAAAAGTTTTAATTCTGTTAAACAGAATCTGTTTTAAGATTGTAGGAAACGGTGTACACTTTTATTATATAAAATCGAATTACAAATAAAATTGACAGAAATTAAGAAAACAGAAAATAAGTAACAGTAATAACAAAAGCAGTAAAATTAAAATAAGACGAGGCACGTGTTTAACACGCTTCCCTTAAAACAGATTCACCCTTTGTTTCCCAGGGTACAACGTCCAAATATGTTGTATAGCCGGACTTGACTTACTTGCCTGAAAGATCACGGATACAGTGTGTGTTTCTGACTGACAAAGATTGCTGGAACTTTGATGCAGAAAAGTTGCGTTTTTGGATGTCTTGAATGAATGAAATTCAAGTTTAATTTATAGGCATTATATGTCTTGGTCACCAAGACATAATATTTGCTCCTAAATTAAACTGACATAATATTTGCTTATAAATTAAACTGACATGAAAATTTGTTATTACTAACACAGATTCGCAAATCTTTTAATACACAAAACAGATTTCTGTAAACTTAATTAATAAGTTTGTATCTATTCCTAAAATAGATTAGAAAAATTTGGGAGGAAAAATTCGAATGAGCAGCAAAAAATATACCGAATTTGCCCGCACCCAAGCAGATTTTGGAGATGCATTCGTGTCCGCAGGTTGCGCGCTCGTGCACAAATTCAGTAGCTTCGAACCCGTTTTTGGCCTAGAAATCCCACTTTCAGCACCCCCCCCCCCCTGCGCGCGCGTAGTCGTGGGAGTAAAAACCCACAAATGAATATTGTAGGGTAGAAACTAGGATTTCCTTATAAACATGTTTTCACTTCATGTTTCAAGCGATGTGGGACAAATATTTTTCCAAATATTGTGTTTCACGTGACTCACTTTGAGTCACGATATCTCATTCATATTAACTCCATATTGGACATACTTTAGCTCGTTGCGAAGCTCTCTTCGAGGAGAACGCAAAGCTACTAAGTACTACGAATATATATAACATATACATATATAAAATTATGTCCAAACTATTGCAAAAACCATATTTTGCAAAACATTTTCCAACAGTTTTCGCAAAGGCTTAAGGTGCACCTCAGGTTCTTTCCTCATAATCTTTAATTTATTTTTAGTTAATGCTTTCAAGTTTAAATGCTTTTATTTTTAGTAGTGTAAATTTAGTTTAATTTTTATAAAATTTAAAGCTATGTTTATTTATTTAAAAAAAATGTTTTGTTAAAATTAAAGCTACGGGTTAAAAAAAATTCTACATTCTTAGCTCACGTTTTATTTAATTTTTTTAATAATCTCTTTTGTTGCTTACTATTTGTAGAAAACGAAAAAGAGAAGTAGGCCTACTGTTTGTTTGTTACTATTAGTATGATTTTTCCCACAGTTAGCTAGTTGCCCCTGTTTGCTTATATGTTGCCACCGTTAGTTTGTTTTTGCCACTTTTTGTTTATTTTTATGAACTGCCATTTTGATTTGAACTGCTTGCTATTTATGAGCTGTTTGTTTGAACTGTCTGCTGCGAACTGAACTCTCTGGCTCATATTTGAACTGTCTGATTACATTTTGGACTGCCTGTTTTAGTTTTGAACTGTATGATTACATATAGGACTGCCTGTTTACATTTTGGAACGCCTTGTGTTTATTTTGAACTACATGTCTGCATATTGAACTGTTAGGTTTGTTTTATTAGTTTATGTACTCCAAAGCCTAAAAATAGTACCCCTCTTTGTTATTTAGCATCCGAAAACGATTCGATAATTAAAATTCTTCCCTCGCCTGTGGAATATGATATTAACACATTTTTCCTAAAGTATGTTTAAATATACTTAAAGCGTGTTATCCATTATGGCTGCTGGGCCATTGTGGGCTGTTTTGTTTAACTCATTCTCACGAAACAAAAGTGGCTACACTTTTTGATATACTTTCTTCACGCGGCTTTTCTTTTTTATAATATAAACGAACATCAATCTTGGGCCAGCATTATTGAGTAGCATATTAATGGGTCAGTCCGACCCATTTAAATGGTGTTAGATCTGCCCATTAAAATATGAAAGCACCGTCGAACATAATCTTTGTCATCTTTTATAATTTGGCTCGGGTCTTGACTTTGACTTCGTTTGTGACTTGAAAATCTTTAAACTTTGTCGAGTCGATTTGATTTGATTCCGATAAGTGAATTTCCGGCTTCGGTCTTGTGCATTTCTTCTAATCTCGTGTCCATTTTGTCGTTTCTTGATATTTTGTCTTGTGTTTTCTTGATTTATGTACCTACACACATATAAACAACAAACACACATATATTTGCAACAATACCAAATGTTGTCCCATATATTTAAATGATTAGAGATAGAAAATAGATGAAAAGAGATGGATTTCTAGAGAGAGAAAGTAGTGAGAGAAAGTAGAGAGGATTTAACTTGTAGAATATTAGATTAAGAGAAAAAATGAATCACCAACACCCTTCCTAACATGCTAGGAAGGGTTTATATAGCCTTTGCTTACATGTAGCTTAATGGGCTATATGATCATGGGCCGGGCTTTCCTTTTGGGCTTTGGTTACTTATTAATGAATCTTAGCTTAAAGTTAAGCCCGTAATAACACGACTAATATACTACCTATTACAACGTTCTAAAATACGATACATAATAAACATATGACCGAGCATTCTTGTTTGGCTCAATATTTTAAGGCTAACAATCTCCCCCAATGAGAGGTCACAAACCTTAGTCATTTAGGAAATTTGTAGAGATTACTAATCTCGCCATAAATGAGTCTTGAACATGTAATAGTAGTCTTGTTACTTCATTCTGTGATCTTTGAGCATTTGTCGTTGCATTTCGACTTTGTCTTTAAGCTTGAGATCTTCAAATCATCCTTGACTTGTCTTTGCCATCTTGCGATCTTGTGTCTTCATCCACATGCTCACACTATTAATTGTTGAATATTTCTTTAGGCATGAGTATGTGGTTTCTGAATCATTGACTTTCCTGAGTACATCGTGACGCCACCTTCTCGATACAAAACTTAGACACGGACAGAATGGCTTTGACATTCGTCCTAAATCGGTAGCGTTTTACCTCCGGTCGGTGAAGACAGTAATACGATATTAAATATCGTACCTGTGATCAGGTAGATTCAATTAAGAATCTCCTTGACAGGGTTTCGCAGCTGTACTAGCCGTTCTCTTTACTCGACCGACTCAAAGCAAGACTGCGAACATAAAGAGTGAATCAATTGGATAAATATCCGCTTGATTAAAGTCGTCAATTCAAAATCCTAGAACAAGTTTGATTCATTAAGAATCTTACCATTGTTGCTTTCCAGTTGACACAAGCTTGATTCATAAGAATCTCGTAAGTTACCTACCGTAGCGCTGTTTGATGTTGACGCTAGAAGGATTTCCATTCATCACTGTGAATAGTAATAAATATCACTCTGAATGTTCTGGCAAGACCATAAAGATATTGCGTAGAAACCTGAAACGAGTTTGAATCAATTAAGAATCAAACCACTGTTGCTTTTCAGTTTTACACATGTTCAATTCATAAAGAATCTTACATATGACCTACCGCAGTGCTGTCTGATGTTAACACTGGAAGCATTTCCACTCATCATTGTGAATACTAAGTAGTATCACTCCGAGTGTTCTAGCAATATCGCAAGGATATAGCGTAGGACTATGTTGATCTTCATCCGTGTGTCCTAACGAGATTTGATTGATCTCTTGGCTCTAGACTCTATTTGTGCACTTTTAGTGGTCGGAGGCCGGAGCAGATGCCACCTATTCAATATCAACTATCTCGGAGTGAGAAAGTCAATAGAAGTCGTGTTGATCTCCGTGACAATAAAACAAACTTCTTTTGAGAGAAGCCTGAGTAGCTAGGAAAGGGCTGTGCTTCACATCACTGGGTCCATGATGAGTTTGTCTTCATGATGAGTTGACCCGGTTTCTGCCTAAGTTGTATGGAGGGCTTCTTTCTTTACACCCTTTATCCTTACATTTCTTTTTCATTCTTCAACCCCTTCAATGCTTACCAAGACATCATTACTAGCACCTTGTTGTGATTGTTCCAGTGCTAGCATCAGTACTTAGTCGGCATTCATCTACGTTCACATTCTACTCCATCTTTCCTAAGGACTTCTAATAATCTATTGGATTGTCCCTGGGAAGATCCCTCCGGTTCTGGTTGGATGATAGGACTTAAACCTAACCACCCTTTTGACACCAATAACGTCGTGAATTAAAGATGTTGTGGGTATTTGATCGTAACCATGAAAACCACTTTAAATTCTAACAAAGTGTTTGGAAAACATTTAACACCTTGCTAGTTTTGTCGTTTTAGAAATGCTCCCCCTTTACATGGGCATCGATAATCGAAAGTGTTTCGCACATGTAGGTAAGAGTTAAAGTGCTTGAGTCTTATATTATATCACATTTTAATCACATTTTCTCCCCCTATCACTAATATATAAAATCTTTTGATATTAGAATACTAAATTTGATTAAAATATATTTTGAAAAATAGTCTTGAAATCTCTGGGAGAAAGATGTGTTAATATTTTGCATGAAGTTAAAGTGCTCCCCCTCAAAAATTGATCCATTTGAATTGTCATTGTGAGGATATGATCCACATTTCACTTTTTGAGGATGGGAGTTGTTGAACACACAATTTTTTAGAGATTTTGAATATTATTGAAAAACTCTTGAAAAAGTTGTGTTCAACGCTTTTTGAAAAATCAATTCTTTTTGTCGAAAGGTTTTTCTAAAGCATAAAATTGAGTTCATAGACTTTGAATGTCTTGACGAATCCACTCAAGTGTAAGAAGATTTCTCTTCTTTTGCTGAGGGTAAGGGTACTAAATCGTACACTCCCCCGTGAATATCGATCCGGGTTGCAATCTGAAAGTGATTACAAGCCATTGTGTTGAGCTCAAAACGTTGAATGTTTTGTGTCAAGCTCAAACCGTGATAGATTGATCTACCCGTTGTTTGGAAATATTGTCCAAAATAGACAATTTCCTTTATTAAAAGAAGAAATGACATGTTTTGAAAAATATTTACAACTTTTATTCGAGCTTTATGTAAACACCCGTGTCGTTATTGAGCGACATTTCTAGGCACGTCCATATTATCGATACTGAAAGACATGTCGAGAATAATATTTTTGGATTTTGAAAGATTTTTAATTTTGTGTTTTGCTTTTATGTGTTTTATATTTTTGTATTTTGCTTTTTCAAAGATATTTACATGTTGATGTTTGATAGATAAATCAAGCAGGCACCTTTGCAAGAATCTCCAGGTCTACTGGAGTTAAGCATCTCATACCAATTTGCCTGACGAGGTACTCAAACCTATCTTTCGACAGAGCTTTCGTAAACAAGTCGGCTAATTGGTAATCCGTTCCAACAAAGTATAGTTCAACGATACCTCTTTCAACTTGTTCCTTTATGAAGTGGTATCTGACATCGATGTGCTTTGTGCGGGAATGCTGTACCGGATTGCAGGAGATGGCTATGGCAGACTTTGAGTCACAGTACATAGGTACTTTATCAAAGTGGAAGCCATAATCCGTGAGTTGTGTTCTCATCCAAAGAACTTGAGCACAACACGCAGATAGAGACACATACTCCGCTTCGGCTGATGAAAGTGACGTGCAATCCTGCTTCTTGGAAGACCATCCCACAAGCTTATCTTTGTCCTAGAAATTGTGCACCACCAGAAGTACTTTTACGTGTATCAAGACACCCTGCATGATCAGAATCTGAATAGGCCGTTAGAAAGAAACCGGTTTCCCTCGGATACCAGAGTCCCATGTGAATGGTATTCTTAAGGTACCAAAAGATCCGTTTAACCTCCTTGAGGTGCTTTTCAGTGGGTCGTGCTTGATATCGTGCACAATAGCGTGTAGCATGATGAATATCTGGTCTGCTTGCTGTCAAGTACATGAGGGACCCGATCATGGAACGATATCTCGTTTGATCTATGGGTAATCCCTCCAAGTCAGCATCTAGGGATGTGGTTGATAAAGGTGTCCCAACAGGGTCACATGAAGTCATACCATGCTTTTTGATTATCTCTTGACAATACTTAGCTTGGTTTATAAAGATACCACTTGGGGATTGGTGAACTTGAATTCCTAGAAAGAATTTTAGTTCGCCCATCATTGACATTTCAAATTTGTTGTGCATTACTTTTTCAAACCATTTTGAAAGTTTTAGGTTTGTAGACCCGAAAATAATGTCATCAACATAAATATGCACAAGCAAAATGTCATCCCCATATTTATAAGTGAACAAAGTTAGATCAATGGAACCTTTTGAGAAACCTTTGGATACCAAAAATTTTGAGAGCTCGTCGTACCACGCCCTTGGAGCTTGCTTGAGTCCATATAGTGCCTTGTGGAGACGATACACCTTGTCAGGATAATGAGGATTGACAAATCCTTCCGGCTACGTGACATAGACTTCTTCCTTCAAAGGACCGTTAAGAAACGCCGTCTTTACGTCCATTTGATAGACAGTGAATCCCTTATGTGCAGCATAAGCAAGGAAAATCCTGACCGCTTCCATGCGAGCAACTGGTGCAAATGATTCATCAAAATCAATTCCCTCTTTCTGGCCATACCCCTTAGCCACTAGCCTAGCTTTGTTCTTGATGATCGTATTCTCTTCATCCATCTTGTTTTTCTAGATCCAACGAAGATTTAATAGAGTCACATCGTATGGTCTGTCAACAAGTTCCCAGACTTTAAGTCTTTCAAATTGTTGAAGTTCATCCGTCATCGATTCAATCCAAGCATGATCAGCCATGGCTTCTTTGATGTTTCTCGGTTCAGCCGTACTCACGGCGAGTGCAAACATACAAACATCGCCATCGGTGGCTAGTTGTCATCTTGTACGAACGAGCTGTGAAGGGTTTCCAATTACGTGAACCAAAGGATGATCTCGGGTCCAATGATGTGTTGAAGGATGTCATTGATAGAACGTATGCATATTTGACGAATCAACATGGAGAGTAGAAGACTCTCCAGTTTCGTGTACTGGTGTACCGAATGGGTTGTGAAAATCATCATCGTCAGATAATGCACCGTCTGCTTGATTTGTGTTCTCTGGAGCAATGACAGTAGTTGTGGATGTTGTAGGATCGATTGTTGAATTGATATTCTGAGGAGGTAAATCTGCAACAACCCGTGATGAAGTAGATGAAGTTGTATCCATTTGTTGATGATGATCGGTATCATCATTCGTATCATGAGTGACAGCGGAAGACTTCGATGCAACTTGTTTCTCCCCCGTGAAATATTCATCATACATTGGTCCATATAACATTTCCAACTCTGCAAGTGTCGTGTCCACTGTCATATCTGCTCTAGGAACATGTTCAGGAACCAGCTTTGAACTTGAAGGTTCATTGCTGTGGTCTTGAGTTCCGAGTTCCGTGCCGTGGTGAACGGAAGTCGTGTGTCGTTGTGGATCGGGACTTAAACTGCTTTGTTCAAGTGCCATATTGTAGCTTACTTGTGAAACCCCTGAGACACATATTTCTCTGATATCTGTTTCTTCAGCAACCAAACTCTGAGAGTGTCTTTTGTTGAACGGTATGTGTATGGAAAACCTTTATGTTCTTGTTGAACCGTTACTTTATTACCTGCACTTCAATCAGTAGTTTGTATGCTTGCATGTGGGTTAGCGATATCTTGATGAGAACCATGTGGGGGTTCACCTTGGACCTTTTTCTGCTAGAGGGAAATATCTTTCCAGTAGGAACCCATTTAGGACCAGTTGTTTTGAAGATTCTACCTGTTGGTGTCCACTTAAGACAAGGTCTAGGAAACGTAGTTTTCTCACGCATAGCGGAAGACTTAATTGGAGAAAATTTATTTCTTATAGGGTTCCGTCTTTGAGAGACTCTAGCTTTTCAGTTCACCTTGTTCAGGACTTTCGTGATGCAATCATTATGAATGGCATTAAACACACATTTGTTACATTTTGTGCAAACAAAGTGCTTAGCATCTGAGAAGGATCTAGTGTTCCTAGGATAGGCTGATTTGGGCACATCATAGAAGGGTCTAGAATTCCTGGATGTGTGATTAGCGCTCCTAGGTTTTGGTTGGGTCCTGTCTCTTGCTTGTGTCTTTTTCTTAGCATCCTCTAGATAGCTTTTATGACCCATTTCATTTGAACTACTCTGAGGAAAGTTCTTGGAGCTATTTCTAGAGTTGCTTGAAGCATTCATGTGATTGGGTTTAGCATAGGCAAAATTTATTAAGGGGGATCTAGATGGTGGAGTGACTGTTTTTGGCAAATTGCTATGCACGTCAACTTGGGATGCAAACCTCGAGTTTGATGTTTTGGGTCGTTCAGATTTAAACGCATTCGGTTGTCTAGCAACTGAGCGGTTTCTGAATGGTTGAGTAGGAGGTTTCCCTAAGATTGACGTGTTTGCTAACTTAGTATCCACACTATTTCCTTTTAGCTTCCTTAATTCATTTTCACCGCTGTTAATGCAAAAACCTTTTCCTGAATCTGAGCTTTCAATTGCTCATTTTGTAGAAGTAATTGAGCGACACGTTGTTCTAACTTAATGTTCATATTATCAAATATGCCGTTATGAGCATTCGCGTCATTACTATCTAAAGTGTCGATTGGTTGTACAGATATTTCACTTAATGAAGCAGGCGGAGAACTTAGATTTTGAGAAGCCAACTTTGATTCTAACAAATTTATTTGTTTCACAAAATGTTCTTTTTCCGTATTAATATCTTGAATCTTACGATCCAGTTTTTGTTCAAGAACAACGTTTGCTTTTTCACGTTTTTCAAAGTAGGCCTCAAATTTGTCATGTTTCGTTGAAAACTCGAGTTTGGCATCCTCAAAATCTTTTGTCTTTTGAGCTAACATAGTTTCGAGCTCATGAATCTGAGAATCATACAGATCAGTTAATTGTACCTCAGCCATTGGCTCTTCATCGTAAATGGGTCTGATATCTGCATCATCGGCTGCTTGATCATTCCCTGAGTTGTTGCTGGTATACCGCTTTTCTGATTCTATCCCGCTGCGTTCTGTGACAATCGTACAATCATCCAATGTTTGACCATCATCGACATAGCTCTCGTTCTTTTGACGTGTTCTTTCAACAATGGACTTCCTTACATCACTCATGTGTTGAAGAAATGTCTCCTTGAATTCTTGAACTTCTAAATGAGTAAATTCAAAGAAGTATTTGTTTATGAATTCTCGATCATAGTGTACAGACACCTGTGTATCAAGGAATTGCTGAAACTGATTCTCAAGAACCAAAACAGCATCTATGGATTCAACCTCTTAAAAGTCATCGTTTGCAAGTTGTTGTTCAAGATTATCTGCATTGAGTTGCATTGTGCTTGTGAATGTCTCAACATCTTGACCAGTGAGTGACATGAATACCCGTTTGAATCCAAGTTCGACGCGAGTGCCTTTTAACTCGTCAGTTGAAAGAACTTGAATGTGTGACTGGAGTGATCTAAAGTGTGTCATGCATCGTTCTTTTGCAACCGACATTATGGATTGGAGTGAATGCACATCTTGTGTTTTGGAATCCATAAAGTGCTTTAGATGATGAAGTGACTTTGGATCTTAAGTAGATATGGTGTGATTGGGTTGTGGTTTCAATTCCGAAAATTCTGATTTTTTCTAAATTCCTCAGTCCGACAAAACGGTAAACCGAAAAAATTTTGAAATGCAAAATTTTGAAATCGAGTTAGAAATAGCCAATAACTAGTAGGGAAAAATTTTGAAAATAGAAAATTTTAACGAAAAATAAAACCTAAAAATGGCCTAAAAATATGAATTTTGGTCGGAAAATTTGAATTTTTGGTCGAAAAATTTTCTGCATTTCCAAAATTTGAAATTGAAGCTTAAATGGCCTAAAAATGGTCTAGGAAAAAATAAATTTTACTATGGTCCGAAATTTGAATTTTTATTTTTTTTTATCTTCGTGTAACCGATAGTCCGAAACTAGTCTAGATACTGGCTAAGTCTAAAAATATGTCGATCACAAAAAAGAATGATTTCGCAATTGACAAGATTTCGCAATTATGCAAATTTCGCAACTTTTCAAAGTTCAAATACGCAATTCCAAAAAATTCAAGATTTCGCAACTTTTGCTAGGAATTCAAATTCGCAATTAAGTCAAAAAGTTCAATTTCGCAATCTTTGGAAAGATTTCGCAACTTTTGACTGGATATGATTTCGCAATTTAGGTCAAAATTCGCAATATGAACAAAAACAAGATTCCGCAATAAGATTTCGCAACTTGAGTAGGATTTCGCAATAGGATGTAATTCCGCAATTACTTAACAAACACAAGATTTCGCAATTCGGTATAAAGTATGATTTCGCAACTTTTCAATGTACAATTCCGCAACTTTTTGCAGGAATTCAATTTCGCAATTAAGTTCAAAATTGCGAATTTGTACCAGTTTTCCTACAAAATAGGAACAAGGATGAACACTTATCAAATACGTGATTTCACACCAAAAATCAAGCCAAACACCACCAAATTTCGTGTTTTTAACCGATCAAAGTAACCCAAATCACTACCACGCCTATGTAGATGATTTGTCTACTCACTAACTCCACAAAAACACAAAAAAACTTGATGATTCGAGCTTAAAAATCAAGAAAAAACTTCACGAATCACAATAGGAGAATCAAAACCAATCACGTATCTACCCCATGGCGATTGATACCAAATATTAATCCCATTTAATCCATAACACAAGATTTAGAGAGATATATTTAGAGAGAGAAAGAGAAGAAAGTATAGAGAGAAACAAGAGAGAATTTGGAAGGTTAAACACTTTTAGAGAGAGAAATAAAATGGTAAACAACACCCTCTACCACACATGGAAGAGGGTATATATACCCTAGGCTTTGTTGGGCCGTGGGTTAAGTAACATGGGTCGGGCTTGGCTTTGTCTTGGGCTTACGCCCCTAACTTATACAATATTAGCTTAAAGTCCAAGCCTGGTTTTCCCGACTAACCTATTACAATACAAGACCATTAACGACTAAGATGACCTATTACATTCTTGTTTGACTATATAAAATATACGGCTAACAATAATGATAATATTAAGATCGTTTTACGAGGAATAAAGATGTGTAATTAGATTCACATCAAAGGTTAACACTAGAAGGATTTCTACTCATCACCGTGAACACCAAAGAGTGTCACTCTGAGTGTTCTGGCAAGATCATTAACATATTGCGTAGAGGCCTAAAATGTGTTTAAATTCAATTAAGAATTAAACCACTATTGCTTTCCAGTTATCACAATTTTGATTCATAAAGAATCGCACAAGTCTCCTACCATGAGCTTTTTGATGTTCGCTCAAGAAGGATTTCCATCTTCATTGTAAATACTTACGTATTACTAGGATGTTCAGGCAAGATCATGAAGATTCTGAGTAGGACTCCTAATATCTTTCTTACTTTTTTATAGAGTGTGAAGAAGCAAGGAAATATGGAAATGTGTCCTAGTGAGATTATTGATGATCTCAAATGGCTCTAGACTCGATCGTGCATTTTGGATTTTAGTGATCGGAGGCTGAAAAGGAGTGCCACCATTTCAATACCAATTTATTCAGAGTTAATAAATCAATAGGTAACATGTTGATCTTCGTGTGATTAAAACAAATACCTTCTAAGAGATATATGAGTTAACTAGGATGGGTTATGCATTGCATCACTGGGTCCATGATGTCTATCTTCAATATCGAGCATCATTAAAATTATCTCAATAGCATATGTGTTGACTCGGTTTCTACCTATGGTTGTAAGGAGGGCTGCTTTCTTTTCACCCTTTATCTTTACAATTCTTTTTTTTTCTTCAACCCCTTCAATGCTTACCAATACGTCATAACTAGCACCTTGTTGTGATTGTTCCAGTGCTAACTTAAGTATTTGGTCGGCATTCAGCTACATTCACAATCTTTCTCCAGCTTTCCTAAGGACTACTATTTCTAGCTATTGAATGTCCTTGGGGAGATTCCTCGGGTTTTGGAAGTATCGTTGGACATAACCTATCCTGCCATCCTTATTTCACATAATCTTCATCATCATGAAATAAATGGGTTGTGGCTAAGTAAATGTCACCATGAAATCTATTTTGATATCCAAATCCATTTTACTCCCCCTTAACATATGCCACAATATTTGAAAACATTTCGCATATGTCGGGATAAGCCATCAAGTTAAGCCAAATCATTTATGATAGTTCTAATATTAAATCACATTTTCTCCCCCATATTAAAAATATTACCCCAACAGATATTTTTGATATCAATTGATTTGATGAAGTTATAACAATGTTTTTGGGAAGAAAAATGCAAGTCCGTTTTATCTTCATGATACCGATTTGTAATGATACCAATTTATAAGAAATGATACCATATATGTTGAAATAGATCACATATTCACCATATTAGAAAAATATTGACAAGGGTGGACCTGATTGATGAGAACATCATATGATAGATCACGTAGTTCTTGTCGGCAAATGTTGGTCTCCTCGTCACGTCTGAAGTTATCTCTTGACACCGCATATACAATTGGTAGTGTTGTCTTGATGCCAATTGTGAATTCGGTTATGAAGTCTTGACACAAATTGAAAGATGAATACTTCGTCTTGATACCAATTTGTGATATGAAAGTCATGATGTAACACGCTATTTTACCTTTACAATATGAGGTTCCCAAAATCTAAGTTTAATAATTTCAAGCTCGTGCCTCTTCATGCCATCCTTATGCTGCCCCAAGCTATCAGTCACAATTCCCTGAAATACATGCTTAAATTTAACACAAAGGTTGAGTGAATTCATAGGTTTAATCATATTTTGAGTACAAGATCCTTTTCCTGAGCTACGTTATTATTCGCTAACATAAAACAATTTATTATTATTGCACTAGATCATGACCTCGCGACTAGACATTATCAATTAAAACCCAAAACTTGCCCTTCAGTAGGAAGTTTGTCGAACTATCCTGAAAAAGAAATTAAATCATATCTGTTTAGCCTAGGTAGGAACCATCAGCTGCTAGCAAGCGCGACTTGCCCAGATAGGAGATGTTAGTCTCCAATAGTACTATTCACAATATTAGCGCTAATTAAATAATTAGCGGTCAAGGATTATAAAGGGACTTTACGGCAACAAGTAAACGTAGTGTCAATAATCATATATGAGAAGCATACCAAAAACACTTGTATTCCATTTGTAGCATATATCCCCTCACGGGTTTTCAAATCATTTATAAAGCATTTAAAAGTGAGGCTATGAACTCACCTTGTGTCCATAGAATCCGAGCTATAATAAGATATATTTGATTCACAGCTAAACAGCTTGATCATACAAACCACAACATGGTCTCAGAAACAACAGCTTGATCTCACACAAACCTAGATTAATACATTATGTATAGTATCAAGTCTTTAATCTTTTGTTTAATATTTCTAAGTATTGGTTATATATTCATTATTTATTATTTGCTTGTAATTCTAGCACCATTGTTTGGGCCATCATACTCAGAAGCCATTCTATAAACGTTTGAGGAGCCAGGGAACTTTAAATCGTAAACCCAACCACTCGGTCAGAATGTAATATCGAGATGGAACATCTTTGTACAAAGCTCCCTACTAACATGATACTTTAATTACTTCCTTATTTTCATAATTAATCTTCTTTAGTTTCAAAATTGGCAAAAATAGCCCTTATAGTTATATTTTGGTATAATTACACATTTAACCCTTAAAATATACAATTTTAGTCTTTGCATTTTAAACCCTCAATATTTAACCTTAGGACCTTAAATTTTCCAACAGTTATTCTTATAGCTTATACTTTCATAAATTGACACTTTTGGCACAAAATGTTAAATAGTTTTAAAAATGACAGTTTTAGTCCCTATACTTGTAAAAATCATATAACAACCTTTAAAATGGACCAAATGATCTAGGTTTTTAAGAAAAAATTCAAAACATATTTATAATAATAATAAAACATTTATTCAGAATTATAGCTTTTGAAATGGGTTTTTGCTTATTATTTTATGTAAATTACAAAACTAGGGTTTTAAGATATCTTTAACTTATAACTTCCATTTTAAGTTGATGAAATGACTTGGTTTCTTTTATATTATCGTTCTATCATAATTTTGGGATTATAAAAAGTCTAATATATTATTATAACAAGATCAAAGCATAGCTAACATAGAAATTACCTAGGAATGTCAAAAATGGTTCCTAATGGTTTCTTATGAACACTACTTGCTATCAAAGCTTCAAGAGCTTTAATGGCTACCTTCTAGACCTGGTTTATGGTCTTGGGACATATCCTAGAACGTATATAGAAGTGGAAATGGGGAATGGGTATGAGGTTATAAGAAAACGGGGTGCAAGTTTAAACTATGTCCATACGCCCCTATTTATACCCATTTCAACACTTAGCCTCCAATCAAAGCCTTGAAACTTGTAATATGGAGAGAGTACTGAATAATAGAAGTTAGAGAATGTCTAATCAAGTTTGTAGACTCTAGGAACGAAATATCTATCGTATGTGGCTAGAAATGGATTTCAGCAAGGTTAGGATAAGAATGAGGATGTGTAGAACACAAGGAGCTTACCCACCTACTTTAATACATCCTAAAATATCTAGGGATACTAGAAATATCTGATTTTCAAATTTGAAATGGTAGGGAAAGAGTTTAAAATGAGTTTTGGAGGGAAATAGTAAAATCAGGTTCAATTCTAAGGCTTGTAACTTGTAACTTTTAAATTTTGGTGATTAAGGGATTAGGAATGTGATTAGTGATTGATTTTGGTTTAATTAGGGTATGTATATTGTAATTAAGAAGTTTGGGTCTTTGTTTTGAAGTTTAACAAAGGTTTGATGTGAAAATGGGAGAAAAACTTAGGGGGTTAGGGTTTCTAATGATTTATGGTTAAGTCTTAGTAAAAGTGATTATCCTTCAATTAGCTACTGATTTATACTCAATTTATACATCCTAAATTGTCCTCAATGTGTTCATGAAGTCCCTACATTGGTTTTATTAAGTTATTCTAGGTAAACATGTCTAAAGGGTGAAAATACTCATTTTGACCTAATTTATAAGCCATGCATTGAAATCTTGTGACTTGTGCATTATAGGTACTTGTACATTGTCTTAACATAATCTTATAACCTTAATGAAGTCCCATTAATATTAATAGACTTGTCCAAAAAGACTAGGTAGTGATTCTATGTAGATTTTTTAATATAAGGGTTTTTAGGTCATTAATCCTAATGACTTTCTATCTTGGGTAATTAGTGTTTGTACCTTTATAAACACTTATTATAGGGCTTATATATTATTTTTATGACTTCTAAGGATTCTACATTTTTAGTTTAAGGGTTTGTATAGGTTAATCATATTCTAGGGATAATTATGGGAGCTTAAGATCCTATGCTTTGATAACTTGTACCTTATGCTTTACCAACTTGTAACTTAACTTGAAATAAATGTATATTCTTAATATGATATATAGTTGAGTAGCACCTAGGGCTTGTGCTATTATGGTTATCCTTACTAGCTATAAGCTAGAGCGTAGATTAGAGCTCTATGGAGCATAACCTTGTTTTTGTAGGAAACGGTGTACACTTTTATTATATAAAATC
The DNA here is from genome assembly GCA_025667525.1 of Glebionis coronaria. Classification (NCBI taxonomy): domain Eukaryota; kingdom Viridiplantae; phylum Streptophyta; class Magnoliopsida; order Asterales; family Asteraceae; genus Glebionis; species Glebionis coronaria. The sequence goes on along the minus strand of CM046881.1, from coordinate 323,816,780 downwards.
GAATTACAAATAAAATTGACAGAAATTAAGAAAACAGAAAATAAGTAACAGTAATAACAAAAGCAGTAAAATTAAAATAAGACGAGGCACGTGTTTAACACACTTCCCTTAAAACAGATTCACCGTATGTTTCCCAGGGTACAACGTCCAAAGTTGTTGTACAGCCGAACTCGACTTACTTGCCTGAAAGATCACGGATACAGTGTGTGTTGTTTTGACTGAAAAAGATTGCTGGAATTTTGATGCACAAAAGCTGTGTTTTGGATGTCTTGAATGAATGAAATTCAAGTTTAATTTATAGGCATTATATGTCTTGGTCATCAAGACATAATATTTGCTCCTAAATTAAACTGACATGAAAATCTGTTATTACTAACACAGATTCGCAGATCTTTTAATACACAAAACAGATTTCTGTAAACTTAATTAATAAGTTTGTATCTATTCCTAAAATAGATTAGAAAAATCTGGAAGGAAAAATTCGAATGAGCAGCAAAAAATATACCAAATTTGCCCGCGCCCAAGCAGATTTCGGAGCTGCATTCGTGTCCGCAGGTCGCGCGCTCGTGCACAAGTTCAGTAGCTTCGAACCCGTTTTTGGCCTAGAAATCTCACTTTCTGCACCCCCCCCTGCGCGCGCGTAAGCGTGGGAGTAAAAACCCACAAATGAATATTGTAGGGTAGAAACTAGGATTTCCTTATAAACATGTTTTCACTTCATGTTTCAAGCGATGTGGGACAAATATTTTTCCAAATATTGTGTTTCACGTGACTCACTTTTAGACACGATATCTCATTCATATTAACTCCATATTGGACATACTTTAGCTCGTTGCGAAGCTCTATTCGAGGAGAACGCAAGGCTACTAAGTAATACGAATATATATAACATATACATATATAAAATTATGTCCAAACTATTGCAAAAACCATATTTTGCAAAACATTTTCCACAATCCCCCACATGAATGGGAATCGGTCGAAAACACACGAAAGTTTCAGCAAAATTTCCGCGGTTAAGTCCTGCATAGGATAGGTAGGTGTAACCCTTTGAACCTTCCCTTGTGAGATGCACTTAGTCTCCTAGATCTGAGTAGACGCGATGTCCTTGAACTCAGCCTCTATTTACGTAGACGACAATACACACTCACATAAGACTCTCTCTGACCTTGTTAAGTCCTCATAGTCGTGTTCGTTATGGTTATGAACACTCGCCTGGTTCTGCATGAGCTCTTAGAAATTGCGCCCCCACAGTTTCCTTCGAAGCGACCCCACTTCTCTCTCACATAGGTGATTTCATCTTGAATCATTAAAAACATATGTTTTATGATTTCATCTTGAATCAATATGCTTTATGATTTCATCCTGAATCAATTAAGCCATATGTTTAACCTCTCAACATGTCACATTGTTCTAGGAATGGACTAAGAAAGTTACTGTATTAAGTAACTCCCCCACATTGACGTGACTTCCCCCACATTTCTATGATTAGGTTGTCCTATTGAACCCAAATCTTGGGATCTCTAGTCAAATGGGTTAGGTTTTCCTTCATAGAAACTCATTCCTTTATGGGCTTTAGTCCCATTCCTTTAGACGACTTACTAACTAACTCTCTGCTTAAGCCTTTCGTAAGCGGATCCACGATGTTATCCTTTGACTTCACATAGTCAATTGAGATAACTCCTGTTGAGAGTAGTTGTCGTACTGAATTATGTCGACGACGGATATGTTTAGACTTTCCATTATACATTGTGCTATGAGCTCTGCCAATTGCCGATTGACTATCACAATGTATACTAATGGCCGTAACCAGTTTAGGCCACCTGGGTATGTCCTCTACGAATTGACGTACCCATTCTGCCTCTTCTCCGCATTTATCTAACGCGATAAATTCTGATTCCATCATGGACTTACCTATTACAGTTTGCTTGGAAGACTTCCAAGATATAGCGGCCCCTCCTAGTGTAAGCGCATATCCCCTGGTCGATCTAGAATCCTTTATGTCAGATATCTAATTTGCATCACTGTATCCTTCAATAACAGATGGATATCTAGCATAATTTAGTCCATAATCACGACTGTATCTCAAATAATGAAGTACCCTAGTCATAGCTATCCAATGTGCATCACTTGGATTACTAGTATATCTACTCAGCCTGCTAACAGCATATGCTAAGTCAGGTCGGGTACATGTCATCAAATACATTAACATGCCAATAATTCTTGAATACTCAATTTGGGCAACACCTACGCCTCTATTTTTAGATAGATGCAAACTGGTGTCTATTGGAGTTCTAGCTAGGCCGGAATCCCCCGCATTATGAGTATTAAGAATTTTTTCCACGTAATGTGCTTGACTTAATGCAAGTCCACTCTGAGTTCGTATGATCTTTATTCCAAGGATCACATCAGCCAAACCCATATCTTTCATGTCAAACTTTGATTTCAACATGTCTTTAGTAGACTTGATCATCTTGTCGTTACTGCCAACGATAAGCATATCGTCGACATAAAGACACAAGATTACATATCCACTATTTGTGTCTTTGACATAAACACACTTGTCGCATTCATTAATTTTGAATCCACCCTCTAGCATGGCGTGATCAAACTTCTGATGCCATTGTTTTGGAGCTTGCTTTAAGCCATACAACGACTTAACAAGCCTACAAACTTTTCTCTCTTGTCTAGGAGCCATGAAACCCTCATGTTGGTTCATGTATATTTCTTCTTCTAAATCTCCATTTAGAAAAGCCGTTTTCACATCCATTTGGTGAACTTCTAAATTTCTTAATGCGGCAATAGCAAGAATCATCCTAATAGAAGTTATTCGCGTAATAGGCGAATAAGTATCAAAGTAATCTAGACCTTCGCGTTGTCTAGAACCTTTGATCACCAATCTTTCTTTACATTTACCAATGGTGCCATCAGCTTTCATCTTTTTCTTGAAGATCCATTTATAAGCTAGTGGTTTACAACCAGGAGGTAAATCCACGAGCTCCCAAGTATGATTTTGTAAAATAGACTCTATTTCACTATTAATCGCTTCTTTCCATCGAGTCCCTTCCAAGGAATTTACAGCTTCTTGATAAGAAGTGGGTTCATTTTATACCATAAAAGAGACAAAATCGGGTCCAAATGATTTCTCGGTTCTCGCCCGTTTGCTTCTTCTAGGTTCAGCCTCTTCTTCCTCGGGTTGATCTTGTCTCTCATCTTGGAGAACATTATGATCTCGTTGTCTCTTATCTTGGACAACTGCATCATCTATTCTAGATGTGCTTTCATTTTCCTTCTTTAAACAAGGAAATATGTTTTCAAAGAAGGATGCATTCCTTGATTCCACAACTTTGTTCTTGTGTATATCTGGATTTTTCGAATCATCTACAATGAAACAATACGCACTGCTATTCTTAGCATATCCAATAAATATACAATCCATAGATTTAGGTCCAATAGTTTGGGCCTTAGGTGTCAGCACAGCTACCTTGGCTAGACACCCCCACACTCGTAAGTATTGGTATGATGGTTTTCTTCCCATCCATAATTCATATGGGGTTTCCTCTTTATCCTTATGTGGTATCCTGTTTAAAAGATAAGTAGCCGTTAGAATGGCTTCCCCCCCACATGTCCCGGCTCAAACCAAAACTTAACAACATGGCATTAACCATCTCTTTCAAGGTACGGTTCTTCCTTTCGGCAATACCGTTTTGTTGAGGTGAATAAGGAGCAGTAAACTCGTGTCTAATTCCATGTTTTGCACATAGATCAGCAAAAGGAGACACATATTCACCTCCTCTATCACTTCGTACAACCTTGATTTTCCTACCAAGTTGATTCTGAACTTCGGTTTTGTATAGAACAAACTTGTCTATAGCTTCATCTTTACTTTTCAACAAGTAAACGTAGCAGTACTTTGTGCAATCATCAATAAACGTGATGAAGTACTTATTGCCACCTTTTGTGGGTAGTGATTTAAAATCACATATGTCTGTGTGTATCATATCAAGTGGTTTGGTTTTTCGTTCAACCGATTTGAAAGATAATCTTGTAAGTTTGGCTTCGACACAAGTTTCACACTTATAGTTTGAATCAATATGAAAATTTGGTATGCCATTAAATTTAATCAAACGACGCATTGAATTAAAATTAATATGTCCAAGACGGCTATGCCACACATTAGAAGACTCAATCAAGTAAGCAGAAGAATTCATTTTATTGATATCATTCTTAACAACTATTACAATGAGCTTAAACATACCATTCAGGGCATACCCTTACCAACATACATTTTATTCTTAGAAAGTACAACTTTATCAGACTAAGAAACAAGACGAAAACCAAACTTATTCAAAAGCCATCCGGACACAAGATTCTTGCGAATCTCCAGAACATACAAGACTTTAGTCAACTTGAGCTCTTTCTCGGATGTCATCTTCAAAATAACATCTCCTTCGCCCTTGATATCAGCAGTTGCAGAGTTGCCCATGTACAGCTTCTCTCCATTGTCAACCGCTCTAAAAGAGTAAAACATACTCTTGTCAGCACACACATGACGGGTTGCCCCAGTATCAACCCACCAATCATTATTATTAGAACCTACCAGGTTAACTTCAGAGATCATGGTAACGACATCAGACACCATAGCAATCATGTCCACATTATCATTCACCATATTATCCTCTCGTGGAGTCACCCGCTTTGGCGCTTTGCAATTAGCAGCACGATGACCTGGCTTGTCACAGTTGAATCAATTTCCTTGGAACTTCTGCTTCGCAATTCCAGCCTTAGGAGCAAGGTACTCAAACTTCCCTTTGCTCTTCTTGTCATTCTTCCCTTTTCCAAAGCTCTCGCCTTTAGACTTTGAAGAAGACGAACCATGCTCAACCATATTTGCCTTGGCAGAATCAGGTGTATAAGTGTTTTTCTGAGCCAGCTTGTTGTCCTCTTCAATACGAAGACGAACAACCAAGTCTTCAACAGTCATCTCCTTTTGCTTATGCTTCAAGTAATTTTTAAATTCTACACAGCTTGGAGGTAACTTTTCAATTATAGCAGCAACTTGAAAAGTTTCGCTCAAAGTCATACCCTCAGCATGAATGTCGTGTAGCAAAACCTGTAGATCTTGAACCTGAGTTATCACACTCTTTGAATCAACCATCTTGTAATCCAAAAAACGAGCTACCACGAATTTCTTTGTACCAGCATCCTCAGTTTTGTACTTGCGTTCCAACGACTCCCATAATTCTTTGGCAGTCTTAGTCTTGCAGTACACATTGTACAAAGAGTCCACTAAACCATTCAGAAATAGTTGTGACACAAGAAGTCTGAATGTTTCCATGCTTCAATAGCTTGCACGGCTTGTTGATTTTCGGGTACACCTTCTTTAGGAGGTTCCACCTGAGGTACAGTCTCCTTTATGAACTTCGCAAGGTTCAAAGTAGTGAGATAGAAGAACATCTTCTGGTGCCACCTCTTAAAGTTCTGTCCATTGAATTTTTTTGGTTTTCAGCATGATTAGCAAATGTGTGGGTAACTGGCGAAGCAGTTACTTTCACAGTAGTAATTGCAGGAGTTTCAGGAGTGCTAGTAGACATTCTGAAAGATCAAACAAGATCAAAACACAAACAGTTATACAACTGTTAAAAATCTGTATATAAGAAATTCAATCGTGATCTCTATATACTTATAGTTGATCTGCTTTAAAGAAACTCAATCTTGGTTTCAATGAATCAGATGCAATTATCTAATATATCAGTTTAACAGAAACACAATCTTGGTTTCAATATAAACTGATAAGAACAATTTCTTAAAGAAAAACGTTAGAGATCTGTTAATTAAAATCTGTAAAATTAAAACGGATTCTAGTGAAACTCAATCCTGGTTTCGGCAGAAACAGTTTATAACAAATCTGATAAAAATTATTAATCCATTTAATAAAAGTTTTAATTCTGTTAAGCAAAATCTGTTTTAAGATTGTAGGAAACGGTGTACACTTTTATTATATAAAATCGATTTACAAATAAAATTGACAGATATTAAGAAAACAGAAAATAAGTAACAGTAATAACAAAAGCAGTAAATTTAAAATAAGACGAGGCACGTGTTTAACACGCTTCCCTTAAAACAGATTCACCGTCGTTTCCCAGGGTACAACGTCCAAATCTGTTGTACAGCCGGACTTGACTTACTTGCCTGAAAGATCACGGATACAGTGTGTGTTTCTGACTGAAAAAGATTGTTGGAACTTTGATGCAGAAAAGCTGCGTTTTTGGATGTCTTGAATGAATGAAATTCAAGTTTAATTTATAGGCATTATATGTCTTGGTCACCAAGACATAATATTCGCTCCTAAATTAAACTGACATAATATTTGCTCCTAAATTAAACTGACATGAAAATCTGTTATTACTAACTCAGATTCGCAAATCTTTTAATACACAAAACAGATTTCTGTAAACTTAATTAATAAGTTTGTATCTATTCCTAAAATAGATTAGAAAAATCTGGAAGGAAAAATTCGAATGAGCAACAAAAAATATACCGAATTTGCCCGCACCCAAGCAGATTTCGGAGATGCATTCGTGTCCGCAGGTCGCGCGCTCGTGCACAAGTTCAGTAGCTTCGAACCCGTTTTTGGCCTAGAAATCCCACTTTCAGCACCCCCCCCCCCCTGCGCGCGCGTAGTCGTGGGAGTAAAAACCCACAAATGAATATTGTAGGGTAGAATCTAGGATTTCCTTATAAGCATGTTTTCACTTCAAGTTTCAAGCGATGTGGGACAAATATTTTTCCAAATATTGTGTTTCACGTGACTCACTTTGAGACACGATATATCATTCATATTAACTCCATATTGGACATACTTTAGCTCGTTGCGAAGCTCTCTTCGAGGAGAACGCAAAGCTACTAAGTACTAAGAATATATATAACATATACATATATAAAATTATGTCCAAACTATTGCAAAAACCATATTTTGCAAAACATTTTCCAATAGTTTTCGCAAAGGCTTAAGGTGCACCTCAGGTTCTTTCCTTATAATCTTTAATTTATTTTTAGTTAATGCTTTCAAGTTTAAATGCTTTTATTTTTAGTAGTGTAAATTTAATTTAGTTTTTATATAATTTAAAGCTATGTTTATTTATTTAAAAAAAATGTTTTGTTAAAATTAAAGCTACGGCTTAAAAAAATTTCTACATTCTTAGCTCACGTTTTATTTAATTTTTTAATAATCTCTTTTGTTTCTTACTATTTGTAGAAAACGAAAAAGAGAAGTAGGCCTACTGTTTGTTTGTTACTATTAGTATGATTTTTCCCACAGTTAGCTAGTTGCCCCTGTTTGCTTATATGTTGCCACCGTTAGTTTGTTTTTGCCATTTTTTGTTTATTTTTATGAACTACCATTTTGATTTGAACTGCTTGCTATTTATGAGCTGTTTGTTTGAACTGTCTGCTACGAACTGAACTCTCTGTCTGATATTTGAACTGTTTGATTACATTTTGGACTGCCTGTTTTAGTTTTGAACTGTATGATTACATATAGGACTGCCTGTTTACATTTTGGACCGCCTTGTGTTTATTTTGAACTACATGTCTGCATTTTGAACTGTTGGGTTTGTTTTGTTAGTTTATGTACTCCAAAGCCTAAAAATAATATCCCTCTTTGTTATTTAGCATCCGAAAACGATTCGATAATTAAAATTCTTCCCTCGCCTGTGGAATACGATATTAACACATTTTTCCTAAAGTATGTTTAAATATACTTGGCGTGTTATCCATTATGGTTGCTGGGCCATTGTTGGCTGTTTTTTTTAACTCATTCTCACGAAACAAAAGTGGCTACACTTTTTGATATACTTTCTTCACGTGGCTTTTCTTTTTTATAATATAAACGAACATCAATCTTGGGCCAGCATTATTGAGTAGCATATTAATGGGTCCGTCCGACCCATTTAAATGGTGTTAGATCGGCCCATTAAAATATGAAACCACCGCCGAACATAATCTTTGTCATCTTTTATAATTTGGCTCGGGTCTTGACTTTGACTTCGTTTGTGACTTGAAAATCTTTAAACTTTGTCGAGTCGATTTGATTTGATTCCGATAAGTGAATTTCCGGCTTCGGTCTTGTGCATTTCTTCTAATCTCGTGTCCATTTTGTCGTTTCTTGATATTTTGTCTTGTGTTTTCTTGATTTATGTACCTACACACATATAAACAACAAACACACTTATATTTGCAACAATAATGATAATATTAAGATCGTTTTACGAGGAATAAAGATGTGTAATTAGATTCACATCAAAGGTTAACACTAGAAGGATTTCTACTCATCGCCGTGAGCACCAAAGAGTGTCACTCTGAGTGTTCTGGCAAGATCATTAACATATTGCGTAGAGGCCTAGAACGTGTTTAAATTCAATTAAGAATTAAACCACTGTTGCTTTCTAGTTATCACAATTTTGATTCATAAAGAATCGCACAAGTCACCTACCATGAGCTTTTTGATGTTCGCTCAAGAAGGATTTCCATCTTCATTGTAAATATTTACGTATTACTAGGATGTTCAGGCAAGATCATGAAGATTCTAAGTAGGACTCCTAATATCTTTCTTAATTTTTTATAGAGTGTGAAGAAGCAAGGAAATATGGAAATGTGTCCTAGTGAGATTATTGATGATCTCAAATGGCTCTAGACTCGATCGTGCATTTTGGATTTTAGTGATTGGAGGCTGGAAAGGAGTGCCACCATTTTAATACCATCTTATTTGGAGTGAATAAATCAATAGGTAACGTGTTGATGTTCGTGTGATTAAAACAAATACCTTTTAAGAGATATATGAGTTAACTAGGATGGGTTGTGCATTGCATCACTGGGTCCATGATGTCTATCTTCAATATCGAGCATCATTAATATTAACTCAATAGCACATGTGTTGACTCGGTTTCTACCTAAGGTTGTAAGGAGGGCTGCTTTCTTTTCACCCTTTATCTTTACAATTCTTTTTCTTTCTTCAACCCCTTCAATGCTTACCAATACGTCATAACTAGCACCTTGTTGTGATTGTTCCAGTGATAACTTAAGTACTTGGCCGGCATTCAGCTACATTCATAATCTTTCTCCAGCTTTCCTAAGGACTACTATTTCTAGCTATTGAATGTCCTTGGGGAGATTCCTCGGGTTTTGGAAGTATCGTTGGACATAACCTATCCTGCCATCCTTATTTCACCATAATCTTCATCATCATAAAATAAATGGGTTGTGGCTAAGTAAATGTCACCATGAAATCTATTTTGATATCCAAATCCATTTTGCTCCCCCTTAACATATGGCACAATATTTGAAAACATTTCGCATATGTCGGGATAAGCCATCAAGTTAAGCCAAATCATTTATGATAGTTCTAATATTAAATCACATTTTCTCCCCCATATTAAAAATATTACCCCAACCGATATTTTTGATATCAATTGATTTGATGAAGTTTTATCAATGTTTTTGGGAAGAAAAATGCAAGTCCGTTTTATCTTCATGATACCGATTTGTAATGATACCAATTTGTAAGAAATGATACCATATATGTTGAAATAGATCACATATTCACCGTATTAGAAAAATATTGACAATGGTGGACCTGATTGATGAAAACATCATATGATAGATCACGTAGTTCTTGTCGGCAAATGTTGGTCTCCTCGTCACGTCTGAAGTTATCTCTTGACACCGCATATACGATTGTAATGTTGTCTTGATGCCATGTGTGAACTCGGTTATGAAGTCTTGACACAAATTGAAAGATGAATTCTTCGTCTTGATACCAATTTGTGATATGAAGGTCATGATGTAACACGCTATTTTACCTTTACAATATGAGGTTCCCAAAATCTAAGTTTAATAATTTCAAGCTCGTGCCTCTTCATGCCATCCTTATGCTGCCCCAAGCTATCGGTCACAATTCCCTGAAATACATGCTTAAATTTAACACAAAGGTTGAGTGAATTCATAGGTTTAATCATATTTTGAGTACAAGATCCTTTTCCAGAGCTACGTTATTATTCGCTAACATAAAACAATTTATTATTATTGCACTAGATCATGACCTCGCGACTAGACATTATCAATAAAAACCCAAAACTTGCCCTTAAGTAGGAAGTTTGTCGGACTATCCTAAAAAACAAAATAAATCATATATGTTTAGCCTAGGTAGGAACCATCAGTTGCTAGCAAGCGCGACTTGCCCAGATAGGAGATGTCAGTCTCCAATAGTACTATTCACAATATTAGCGCTCATTAAATAATTAGCGGTCAAGGATTATAAACGGACTTAAAGGCAACAAGTAAACGTAGTGTCAATAATCATATCTGAGAAGCATACCAAAAACACTTGTATTCCATTTGTAGCATATATCCCCTCACGGGTTTTCAAATCATTTATAAAGCATTTAAAAGTGAGGCTATGAACTCACCTTGTGTCCATAGAATCCGAGCTATAATCAGATATATTTCATTCACAGCTAAACAGCTTGATCATACAAACCACAACATGGTCTCAGAAACAACAGCTTGATCTCACACAAACCTAGATTAATACATTGTGTATAGTATCAAGTCTTTAATCTTTTGTTCAATCTTTCTAAGTATTGGTTATATATTCATTATTTATTATTTGCTTGTAATTCTAGCACCATTGTTCGGGCCATCATACTCAAAAGCCATTCTAGAAACGTTTGAGGAGCCAGGGAACTTTAAATCGTAAACCCAAACATTCGGTCAGAACGTAGTATCGAGATGGAACATCTTTGTACAAAGCTCCCTACTAACATGATACTTTAATTACTTCCTTATTTTCATAACTAATCTTCTTTAGTTTCAAAATTGGCAAAAATAGCCCTTATAGTTATACTTTGGTATAATTACACATTTAACCCTTAAAATATACAGTTTTAGTATTTGCATTTTAAACCCTCAATATTTAACCTTAGGACCTTAAATTTTCCAACAATTATTCTTATAGCTTATACTTTCATAAATTGACACTTTTGGCCCAAAATGTTAAATAGTTTTAAAAATGATAGTTTTAGTCCCTATACTTGTAAAAATCACATAACAACCTTTAAAATGGACCAAATGATCTAGGTTTTTAAGAAAAAATTCAAAACATATTTATAATAATAATAAAAACATTTATTCAGAATTATAGCTTTTGAAATCGGTTTTTGCTTATTATTTTATGTAAATTACAAAACTTGGGTTTTAAGATATCTTTAACTTATAATTTCCATTTTAAGTTGATGAAATGACTTGGTTTCTTTTATATTATCTTTCTATCATAATTTTGGCATTATAAAAAGTCTAATATAATATTATAACAAGATCAAAGCATAGCTAACATAGAAATTACCTAGGATGCCACAAAATGGTTCCTAATGGTTTCTTATGAACACTACTTGCTATCAAAGCTTCAAGAGCTTTAATGGCTACCTTCTAGACCTGTTTTATGGTCTTGGGACATATCCTATAACGTATATAGAAGTGGAAATGGAGAATGGGTATGAGGTTATAAGAAAACGGGGTGCAAGTTTAAACTATGTCCATACGCCCCTATTTATACCCATTTCAACACTTAGCCTCCAATCAAAGCCTTGAAACTTGTAATATGGAGAGAGTACTGAATAATAGAATCTAGATAAAGTCTAATAAAGTTTGTAGACTCTAGGAACAAAATATCTATCGTATGTGGCTAGAAATGGATTTCAGCAAGGTTAGGATAAGAATGAGGATGTGTAGCACACAAGGAGCTTACCCACCTACTTTAATACATCCTAAAATATCTAGGGATACTAGAAATATCTGATTTTCAAATTTGGAATGGTAGGGAAAGAGTTTAAAATGAGTTTTGGAGGGAAATAGTAAAATCAGGTTCAATTTTAAGGCTTGTAACTTGTAACTTTTAAATATTGGTGATTAAGGGTTTAGGAATGTGATTAGTGATGGATTATGGTTTAATTAGGGTATTTATATTGTAATTAAGAAGTTTGGGTCTTTGGTTTGAAGTTTAACAAAGGTTTGATGTGAAAATGGGAGAAAAACTTAGGCGGGTTAGGGTTTCTAATGATTTATGGTTAAGTCTTAGTAAAAGTGATTATCCTTCAATTAGATACTGATTTATACTCAATTTATACATCCTAAATTGTCCTCAATGTGTTCATGAAGTCCCTACATTGGTTTTATTAAGTTATTCTAGGTAAACATGTCTAAAGGGTGAAAATACTCATTCTGACCTAATTTACAAGCCATGCATTGAAATCTTGTGACTTGTGCATTATAGGTACTTGTACATTGTCTTAACATAATCTTATAACCTTAATGAAGTCCTATTAATATTTATAGACTTGTCCAAAAAGACTAGGTAGTGATTCTATGTAGATTTTTTAATATAAGGGTTTTTAGGTCATCAATCCTAATGACTTTCTATCTTGGGTAATTAGTGTTTGTACCTTTATAAACACTTATTATAGGACTTATATAGTATTTTTATGACTTCTAAGGATTTTACATTTTTAGTTTAAGGGTTTGTATAGGTTAATCATATTCTAGGGATAATTATGGGAGCTTAAGATCCTATGCTTTGATAACTTGTACCTTGAGCTTTACCAACTTGTAACTTAACTTGAAATAAATGTATATTCTTAATATGATATATAGTTGAGTTTTATAATTTATCACAAAATATTAGACTATATCTCAATGTCTAATGGATTTTATATACTAATCTTGGTTACTAGGTCTTAACTTGTAATTAGCTTTGGATTAGTGAATATTAGTATTTTTTGATCAATTAACTTCCCTTATGTGGTAGATTATAATTAGTATATTTTTTTGATACTTGTACATAGATATTGTGTTATTAAATTGCTTGAAATATTTCTTACCAAGGGTTTCTAGGTGGTGATCTAGATTATTATGTGCATTAACTTGTACTTAGCTTTGTATAATTTTTTCTTACCATTATTAAGTATTATTATATTTTAATATGGTACTTTATAACTTGTTTATAATCCATAATGACTTATTCATATTTATTCTCCATTGATAGTTTACCATTCTTGAGTTTATAACTTATTTAAAGGGATTCTAGTGTTTCTAAGGGAATTTAGGACATCATAGTTATATTTGAGATGTTTTTATTCATAATGTACTTATTAAATTACTTTTAGATCATAGACTTTATATATATACATTGTATTTCCATCATATAGGAATATATTGAAGTGGCAGTTCAGGTTGTGAGAAGTAATTCATCTTACCAAGTAAGGTATAAAAGGAAAAATTTCTAGCCAAGTTTCATACTCATATAATCATAGCACATAGCATAGATGTGAATTTTATAGGTTGTCATAGTCTCTCCCCCTTAAATAAATCTTGTCCTGAGATTATAATCGTAATATAACATATCAAGGGCAAACCTAACTCTTAGGTGCTCAAATTCTTTCTTAGAATTTTATTCACATATCAAGAAAACAGTTTTATTGTTGGTATTTAGTTTAAATCAATCTCTTTTATCATCATTTTTATTAAAAATGGTTATATATGAAATATCATTCATATTTTACTGATCAAAATCGTTTTATAACCTCATAAGAATTTAGTTTAATACTAAATGGAATATTGAAAACATGCCAGTTAATCACATAAATCTTCCTAAAATTCAGAAATACGAAAAGGATTGTGATTATTACTGAGTTCTTTGGAAAACTCAAGTTAATATGTCACTACTTAATTGAAAATCTTGAATTGATTATTGCATTCTTCAAAATCAATTTGGGTAATTGATAGAGAAAACACTCTTTTCAAATAGATATTGTTTAATATGGCGTAGTTTCTCATTTACAATAAGAATTTTTCATCAAAATAATTTCTTGGATTATCTTAAATCACCATTTAATCCAGTAGATACTTAACATAATTTAACGTTCTACGAAGCTATATAGCTTTTCAAATAGTTTCATGAACTAATTTGGGTTTCGTAAGTTGAAAATATCCAACTTTAGCCCAACAGATACGTAAATGGCACTTCTTCCGATAGAGTGTTCCAAATAGTATTGCTTTAATTCTAGCATGAAAACTATTGTTATACGGGAAATTTTACCAATGGTAAGTGTCCTTCCAAAGTTCATAACACATACATGGAGTATGTAGTTTAGTAATTGGATAGTTCTTCCACTTAACATATTAGTATACCTATTATAACATACAAATTTTTTAGTATACTTTTAGGATCAAGTTGTGTAACACTTGTCACGATCTTAGATGATAGATATTGATACTCTATGTCGATAGATTATTTCTCATATAATCTTTTCAAAGATTCCATATTATCAATTTCCTAAATAAATATTATAGTTCTAAAATAATCGACAATGATCCAGATGGCATCATGTCTACTTGAAGTAACAAAATCCTCATTGTTCTAACCTATTTCTATGGAGGAAATTCAGGTTAAACTAGTAAGTCGGATGACTTAATAATATAAGGATTTCAGAGTTCCTTCGAGTTGAATTGAATACTTCAACTTCCAAGTATGTACAAATTCCAAATTTTAAGACGAATGTTGACTTATCTTTCAATATACTATATAGTATAATACGTAATATCTTACTTAGTATTTTAACGTTTCATTAGGTCTATATTTTTCTTATATCGAATATTCTTAAGTCCATCTATAAATTCTTGCTAACATAAAGATGCATCCAACTTTATGTAAGGAATAAATCATAAAATTCTTTATTTAGATTTATTCATTTGACTGAAGAAGCGTCCTAATTCAATCAAGTAAAAAGAATATAAATAATTGACTTAGAAATTTCCGACATAACATGAATATAAACAATATTCTAGTATTTAATATATTTATTGTACCCTTATATTTCCTTCTTACATTAGCGTATGTAAGACATTTCATATATAAAATCTAAGAATATGATTTTATAGTGACGAACGACGTTAAAATAGAAGATGGTATTTTATTCCCTATAAAATACAAAATAATCCTACCAAACATATGATTTATAAGGCCACTTGCCCTTACAAATCCTAGTCCAATGATCTATTATGTTGAAAATCTGACATCGGTTGGTGTAATTTCTGTGTGATGCAGGGTGCATCTCTTACACAGAAGAAAATTTCCATCATATTCACCGTAGATTGGATTCTAGTTTACTTGAATTTTATAGACGTTCTTTCACTGCTGAATTTATGCTTAAGATTTTTTTGATTTTTTCACAGGATTGTGCTTAATTATGTTGTCCATTAACTCTTTGGGTAGAGGTAAATGACTTTTTCCAATATATTGGGATTTTGGAAGTGGTAATCTTTCTTCAAAGCCTTTGATAAAATTTCTTAATAAATTTTCTAACAAAATCTTCTGATGGAGTCTCTTAATAGAATTTTAGATGAAGTTCCATGACATAATTCCATGATAAAATCTTCTGATGAAATCTTTTATCATTTATATGGAATAGGATCTAACTCTACTAAACCTTGAAATTCCCCGGGTATGTCTCGAGGTTAATTCCTTTTATCATTAGATAGCGGAGTTCTTCTTTCATCTTCTCGATCATCTTTCTAAGAAATATTTGAAATTTAATCAAGTGATCTTTGGTACTTCTTTTTATCTCAATGGTTGAGCATAAATAATTTACCAAGATAACTTACTAAGTGTTATCTTCTTATAGCAAGCTTCACTTTAAACAAATACGATAAATATGATAGGAAACTGAATTGGCTTTTTCAATCCAACGGGTGATACTAACAGCATCTTTTCTTCCTTGGATATCAAAAACTAACTAGCCATCGAGTCTTCTTCCGTATAATACTTCTTATTGACAATTTGTAATTGCAGGATTGCAACCACGTTATCGCCAATTCTTCGTCAAATACTTTTTAGGGTTTAGAATGAGGGGAAAGAATAGAAATAAATTTCAGAATCCAAGGTATACTCATATCAGAAAACATCTGTCACATATGTATATGGATACATATAAATGCTTAGTGAACACAAAGTATATCTTTTGGGTCTTATAGGAAACTTACTATGTTGATTATCATTCATATCCGAGGATAATAAATCCAACTATGAAATAAAATTTCAAAATTTACAACGGATTTATAAAGTTATGACTCATACATAATCGTAACATAATTTTTCCTTGATATGGAATGGAGGAATATAACGGAAAATGTAAAAACTCATCTTATAGAACAAGCTTCTCTTTTACATTTTATATATTTTCCAAAAAGAACCTTTTGATAGACAATAGCCGAGAATAGAATATTTCTAGAAAACTTGGGAAGTTTCCTTTCTACAAACTTGCGGGTTATATTCAACTTGATAATTATCATTATCATAGAGGATAAAAAAATTCCAAAAATATATACTTTATCAAGTATATGCTTTTTCCAGAATTAACGAAATTTAATTCATAATCATTTATGAGAAAACCAAGAAATAGGGATCTCTTACTTTTCAGAAATAAGTATGAAAAGACAATATTTGATGAAAAACACAACTTTTATTTATTAACAACTTGTCTGCTTATACTTACAAGACAAGCTTCACTGTTAGCATAAAAGTAAAGACATAAAGTTGAAAGTATTTACAACTTAATAGTCTAATGTCTTCATCTCTCCTTCTTAAGTTCTTTGATGGCATCAAAAAGACTTCATGTGTTGGCTCGATGTTTAATTTGAATATCCTCAATGACTAATTCTAGAGTAGAAATCTTCAGTTGGGCCTGAACAATTTCTTCATCGTGTCTCATTTGTCTTCTCCATAACTTAGCCTTAACTTCTTCAAAATCTTCTTCTAACTTCTCAAAATCTATTTGTATAATTCTTCGGCCTTACCTAAGCCCTTCAACTTCATCTTCAAGATCTTGAATATGCTCGGGAGGAAGTTCTTTCATATAGGGTAGGTTATCTTTAATTTGTTGTTCATATGTATTTTTGGGTAAATTTTTAGATATAGGTGATGCTACAATAATAGGGTAAGGTGATGGAAAATTTTGGTTTTGAGATGAAAATCTGTTTCTTCATTATATACTGGTATAACCTGCATATAGGGGTCGTCATCAAAGGGTAAAATGGCTTTTGGGATTTTCTGATCTTTGGGTGGATTTTCTGAAGTATCATAAGGATTATTCATCGGGAGTTTGAAAATATACTTTATGAAATTATCAAGAGTACTCGTAGAATGCTTGTAAAACTCGAATGCTTTTACCATGAACAATACACTTATTATCGTACATACATGATTAAAACTTTCCTTTTATACCATGAATACATTTCACGAACATTAATTACAAGAACTACGTAAGTGTTATTACACAATAAGTATTAAGTACGTATTAAGGCACAATAATTATTATCAATAATTATTAAAATCACGAACATGAAATCATGAACGAAGAATCACGAACATATAATTATGTATTTACGTGTATTATTATTACGATTACGTACAAGTATTTATAATAACACGAATATTTAATAACGTAACATAAATACGAGCACACGGACACGTAAATAATTAGAACACGGAAAAACTATGGGTTTCCCCTGGTGGGCCCTACTAGCCGCGACAACAAGGAGGAAGGGGGCCCAACCCATGTTTAATTTTTACTAAATAACAATTTAGGGAAACATAATTTCATTCACAGAAGATTTTTAGAAAAACAAAAACCCTAATCCTTCTCCTTGCTCTCCTTGGCCGGCGGATACATCGAGAACAAAGGGTGGTTGGTTAATTTTGATTTAACAAATCATAAGAACGTGTTCGTGTATTCATCCTGCATTTATTCCACGTGTTTGGTAATCTGAAAACCTTTCTTTTTAATTCTTTTTATGTTTTATGAACATGTGATCATGGGGGTTTTAAAAACAAGATAAATAACGTGCTAAAAATCATGGTAGGGAAAATTAATTGGGATATTTTCGGATTTGGTGTTCGGCCGCCACACAAACCGAGAGCCACGAGGCTCTTTACGTCGTTAGTTCGCATCCCAACCGAGAACCATGTCTCGGTGGTGGTGGGTTTCGGTCAACAGCAGGGAACAAGACACCCCGACTGGCGTCGGGGCTGTCATGTGGTTTTGGGAGGTCTCGGCAGCCACAGCCCCACCACCGGCTAAGGCCGGTGGCTATTTTTGGTAAACAGGGGGAACCACCGCAGGCAGTAGGGACCACCGACTCACTATCGGTGGGAGCCCTTGTGGTGTCAGCGGTTGGCCGAGGGAAGGACAAAACCACCAGCAGCAGCCGGTGGCAGTTTTGCCCAGAGCAGGGGCAACCGGCTTAGGCCGGTTTGCCACTGTTTTTGGTTGGGTTTGGTTCGACCGGTTCACGGGTTCACGGGCCGGTTCATGACATGTTTTAATAAAAATAATACATGGGTTCGGTTTATTATTTTTACAAGTTTAATAGTTTTACGAGTATATTTATTTTACAAGTTAATTAAATTAATTTAACATGGCACATAATTAATTAATTAAAACATGGACTTAGGTTTATTATTAATATTTAATAATACATGATTTTAACCTAAGTATTTATTTATGAAATTTAAGCTATCGTAATTAATTAATTATTAAAACACGACATATAATTAATTATTTTTCATGACTTAGGTTATATTAATATAAATATTATTACAAATTTTAACCTAAGTATTATATACACTTTAATTTAATTAAATCATGATTATATTTAATTAAATCGTATAGCATATAGTTTATTTAATTCACATGGAATAATTAATAGACTATACTATTAATCACATGACTTAGTATATTTAATCAGTAAAACTTAAGCTTATCTTTTTAGCTTATTAATCCAGCTTAATTCTAATTATCGAAACTTTCTATTTCAGGAAACTTACTATTTTTGGAAACTTTCTATTTTTAGAAACTTATCTATTTTAATCAGTTAATCTATTTTTGGAAACTTTCTATTTTTGGAAACTTTCTATTTTAGGAAACCTGCTATTTTTAAAAAGTTACTTATTATTACGCAACAAGTATAATAATACAAGAATATCAGTTAATACTTAACCAGAAGACTTAAAACACATGATAAACACAACATAACGTTAAAATTAGTAAAACAAGACATGAACATGTAAAACAAGCTAAGACATGATATAAAACCAGTTACGTACTCAGTAATCAGAATACTTACACATGTATACTATTTATGTAGCATTAGTGAGATCGAAGTAGGAATCTCTTCTGTTCGTCTTCTTCGTTCACTAGACATAAGGTACGGATTCTCCGTCCTTCAGTATGGACATACTTTCTTATTAGGATTCCCCGTATACAGCGAATTGTTTTCCCAGTATATGTTTTATATGTTTTGATTTGCTTATGTTTAATTTGAAAGCCTAAGACATATACATGCATAACCAGTTTCACCTAGTTATGGAGGTACCATAACCATAACACTAGAGGCACCAGTGTTATGACTTCACCAGGCGGAGTGATAGTTCGTGGCGTCCCTTTCAGCTTTTGGCCATATTATTATATTATCATGTGGGACGTATGGGTGCATCCTAGGTTACATGTTTTTAACAGATTATACAGGTGAATGTGGTGTGTGCCTTGCATCCTTCACAAGAAGCTGATCCCTCCTACCCAAACTTATATTAATTAGAGGCAACCCCTCTAATTGCATGACGAGGTCACCCCTCCAAGTATTCATGCACGTTGATATTTCATGATCTATATTGGCTTAATGGTTAACTGTAGGAATGATACACACGACTATATAGGATATAGAAATGAAGATAAAGATTAAACCAAAAAGAAAGATTAGATTAGATGAAGAAAAAGAGAAAAACAAAGATGGTTGTGAATTCCTAGTGAGAGAAACACATATGTTTCTCTCGCTACAATCTATGAAAATGGAAGACACACACACTCAAATGAGGTGCTAGGGGCCTTTTATACTACATGTGTAAACTATAGAAGGCCTTCCTCATTTGAGTGTTCGGGACTAATTCCCGTTACATACATAACATTATACTAGAACTCTCAACACCATTATATACCATTTTCTACGAGCTTCGCAACGGTATATTATATGACCATCACTTTAAATACTTCTAACAATCTCCCCCTAAGGGGTGGTCATGTAATATGCGACTTCACTTCTTTGATGTTGTTGACTTTAAAGCTTGCTGTCTTGAGAGTTCCTTCATAGTTCCTTTCATGACTTGTGATCTTGGATCTTTGATCTTTGCCTTGACTTGATCTTAAAACTTTGCCATCTTGTGTTCTTGTGTCTTTCCCCATATACTCAAACGTTGATTTGATATGAAAGCTTGTTAAACAATCTCCCTTGATCATCAGAGTAGCAGAAGTCTTTGTCTTTAGATGTTCTTGAGCTTTCTTCTTTTACATGAGCATATGGTCTTGAATTACGACTCTTGAGGTTACTCCACCGTTTGCATTCCTCCGGTTTCCCTTTATACAGTACGAATAATGTACCTGTGATTAGGTAAGTTCAATGAACTTCCGTGACACGGTTTCCGACTGTGGTAGCCGTTCTCAATACTTGAATATCGAAAGATACTTCATAGTAAGGAGTGAATCATGCAGTTCCATTCTGTTGATTAAGTCGTCAATTCAATTTCCTTGAACAAGTTTGAATCAATTAAGAGTCAAACCATTGTTGCTTTCCAGTTGACACAAGTTAGATTCGTATAGAATCTCACAAGTCACCTACCGCAGTGCTGTTTGATGATGACACTGGAAGGATTTCCATTCGTCACTGTAAATACTGAGGAGTATTACTCTCAATGATTTGGCAAGATCATAAAGATATTGCGTCGATAACTGGAACGAGTTTGAATCACAAAAGAATCAAACCACTGTTGCTTTCCAGTTAACATATGTTCAATTTAAGTGAATCTTACATATGACCTACCGTAGTGCTGTTTGATGTTCACACTGGAAGGATTTCCATTCATCACTATGAATACTAAAGAGTATCAATCTGAATGTTCTGGCAATATCACAAGGATAGAGCATATGACTCTGTAAATTATCGCTTGTGTTCTAATGATTAACAACAATTGATATATGGAATAAGTGTCCTAATGAGATTTTAAATGAATCTAGTTGGCTTTAGACTCTATAAGTGCAGGTTTATTTGGTGATCGGAGACTGGAGAAGACTGCCACCTTTTTAATATCTACTATCTCGGAGTGAGAAAGTTGATAGAAATGAGTTGAACTCCGTGACAATAAAACAAACTTCTTTTGAGAGAAGCTTGAGTAGGCTGGGAAGGGTTGTGCATTGCATCACTGGGTCCATGATGCTTTGTCTTTAGTATTAGAAATCATCAAAGTGATTCTGATAATAGATGTATTGACCGGGTTTCTGCCTAAGTTGTATAGAGGGCTTCTTTCTTTACACCCTTTATCATTAAATTTCTTTTTCACTATTCAACCCCTGCAATGCTTACCAAGACGTCATAACTAGCACCTTGTTGTGATTGTTCCAGTGCTAGCTTAAGTCATTAGTCGGCATTTTTCCCATACACTCAACTACTTCATCTTTCCTAAGGACATATAAAATTCTAATGGATTGTCCCTGGGAAGATCCCTCCGGTTCTGGTTGGATCATAGGACGAATACCTAACCACCTTTTGACACCAATACCGTCGTGAATTAATGTGTTGAAGGGTATAGATATCGTAACCAGCAAAACCTGTTGAAAAAGCAATCAAGGTGTTGATGAAATCAATGTTTACACCTTGAAGGTTTTTTGTATCACCAAAACGCTCCCCCTACATATGTGCATCATAAAAGGAAAGGTTTTTGAACATACTAGGAAGAGAAAGCACTTATATCAAAGATCTTATCCAAGATAACAGATTTTAATCACTATTCTCCCCCTCAAAAATTGCATGACATTGAAATTTCTGTGGAACTAGTGATGAAACATGGAAAGAATAATGTTGCATGAAAGTTTGTACTCCCCCTCGAAAAGAAATTCTAATTAAAATTAGGGGAGTATATGAGCACACACAGTTTTGAAATACTTTGAAAAATTGTTCTCAAAAACCCGAGAAAACTTACTTTCCCGTTGTTAAGGAATAATGTACATAAATGAAAATTTTCCTTGTGTTCATGAGCTTAAAACTTTGAATGTTTTGATATAATCCCATGACCGAGAAAAATTAATTTCTCGCTGTTGAGGATAAGTCAAAGACTTTACTTTCTTTGGGGACCGGGGTATAGTCTGACATGTGACTATAAGCCATTATGTGAAGAAAATAGAAAAGACATGTTTTGAAAACATTTGAACTCTCATTCGAACTTTATGTACGAACCCGTGTCGTTATTGAACAACATTTCTAAGTACGTCCATATTATCGATGCTAAGAGACATGTAAAAGAAGAATATTTTTGGTATTGTTGAAAGATTTTCTCATTTTTTATTTTGTTTTTATAAGTTTTATATTTTTGTATTTTGATTTTCGGATGGATATATAGAAGGTTACTACGAATATGCAAGACGTTCAAGTTCATCTGGAGTGAAACTACGCATACCAAGTCGACGAACCAAGAATTCAAATCTTTCTTTAGAAAGAGCATTGGCGAAGATGTCGGCTAGTTGGTAGTCCGTCTTGACAAAGTACAGTTCGATCGTTCCTCTTTCCACATGCTGCTTTATGAAATGGAATCGGACAGCTATGTGCTTGGTCTTGGAGTGTTGGACGGGGTTGCAGGATATGGCTATGGCTGATTGTGAATCACAATATATAGGAACTTTGTTAAAGGGAAAGCCATAATCCGCGAGTTGTGTTCTCATCCAAAGGAATTGAGCACTACACAAGGATAGAGACACATATTCTGCTTCCGCGGTGGACAACGCCGTGCAGTCTTGTTTTCTTGATGACCAGCTCAGTAGCTTCTCGCCTAAGAATTGTGCTCCACCGGAAGTGCTCTTGAATGTATAATGACACCCTGAATGGTCGGCATCCGAAAAACCTGTGAGATTAAAACCAGAATCATTCGTATACCAGAGACCCATGTTAATGGTTCCCTGGAGATAACGATAGATCCTTTTAACCTCCTTGAGGTGCTTCTCGGTTGGCTTCACCTGGTACTGAGCACATAAACAAGTAGCATGCACAATTTCCGGTCTGCTTGAGGTTAAGTACATAAGGGACCCGATCATGATTCGTTATTTTGTAGCATCTACAAATGTAACTTTCTTATACAAATCAAGCTTGTGTTTAGTGTCAATTAGAGTACCAATAGGATCGCAGTTTTCCATGCCAAATTTCGTTAGAATCTCAAGCACATACTTGGACTGATATATGAAAATACCCCGGGGGATTGGTAAACTTAGAGACCAAGAAAAAACGTCATTTTCCCCATCATAGACATTTCGAATCTACTTTTCATAAGGTCGGCAAATAATATGGAATATTTTGGGTTAGTAGAACCAAATATAATAGCATCTACATAGACCTGAGCCACCAAGATGTCGTTTCCGTAGTGCTTGATAAACAACGTTGGATCAATGGTTCCTTTGCTGAAGTGATTTTGTAGAAGAAATGATGATAATTCGTTGTACCATGCCCTCGGTGCTTGTTTCAAACCATAAATTGCCTTTTTCAACTTGTAGACATGGCTTGGATATTCGGTATTGATGAAACCTTCAGGTTGACATACATACACATCTTCTTTTAACGGCCCATGCAAGAAAGCCGTCTTCACATCCATATGATACACAGTGAATGATTTGTGTGCCGCGTATGCCAATAAAATCCTAATAGCTTCCATTCGAGCAACCGGGGTGAAGGATTCTGCGAAATCAAATCCCTCTCGTTGGTTCTAACCTCTCACAACTAATCGAGTCTTGTTCCTAATGACCGTTTGCTCCTCATCCATCTTGTTTTTGAATAGCCATTTCAGAGTAAGGGGATCGATATTGTCGGGTCGAGGTACTAACTCCCATACATCAAGCCGGATGAACTGATTGAGTTCTTCTTGCATAGACTCAATCCATGATCCATCGGTCATTGCTTCTTTCGCACTTGTTGGTTCCATTGTGCTGACTGATAGTGCATAGATACACATATCACCGTCGGTATGCAGTTGATTACGTGTTGAGACTTGTCGTGAGAGATTGCCAATCACTTGAACCAAAGGATGATTCTTAGTCCATTTGTGTTCATGTGGAAGTGTATGAGAAACTTGATGCGAGCTCGACGGATCCACATATGGTTTTGAAGGCTGAGTAGAACTTGTGGAAGTCGCAAATGGATTAACAAACTCGTGTTCGTTGAGCATCGTATTGTTTGCATTTTCAGCAACTATTTCATTCTGAAAATGAATATGATTAGGTATTTGCTGAGAATGTTGTTGAGTTGCGTCAGCAGTCGGAGAAGTGGTTGGAATATTTGAAGGCAATATGGTTGAGGTTGACGTAGATGGTGCAGAAGTAGATGCCGTTGGTGTAGATGCAATCGAAGGTTCTTGAACTACCGTAGCAGGTGCAGCCGGGGAATTATGAGGAACACCAAATGACGAAGGACCCTCCATATATTCATCATAGATTGGCCCAAATAAAACTTCCAAGTCACGTTCCGATAGTTGTAATGATGAGATTGCTGACGGTGCAAATTGAAGCGCGAGTCCTGAACTTACGTGTCCAAAAAGTCTGACCTTGAAGCTCGGGTTGTGAACTTCTATGTTGAGAAGCCATACCCGAGAGTTCATCAAAGGTAACATTCATAGTCTCCATTACCTTTCTTGTCCTTCGATTATAAACCCCGTAAGCACAAGTAGTTGAAGAATAACCAATGAAAAAACCAATATCACCTTTAGGTTCAAGTTTACCGATATCTTCACGATCATTCTTCGGATAACATAATGCACCGAAGACATGTAAAAATGAAATATCTGATTTTCTTCCATTAATGATCTCATAAGGTGTTTTGTTGAAACGGGTGTGAATAATGGAGTGGTTTTGAGTATAACATGCAGTTCCACTGGCATCGGCCCAAAGGAATAACGGTGCACTGGAGGAGAGGAGCATCGTCCGAGCAGATTCAACTAACGTACGATTCCTCCGTTCCACATTCTGCTCTAGAGTTCTTTTAGCGGAAGTTTGATGAGAGATCCCAATTTCGTCAAAGTAAGCTTTCAGTTTCTGATTGGTGAATTCTGTGCCGTTATCCGTTCTCACAATTATGACAGGGGCTTGCAGTAGAACTGATGTTTTCTTCAAGAAGTTAATAGTTACATCAGGGGCTTCATCTTTTGATGCAAGAAAATGAACCCATGTGTAACGAGAATAATCATCCACAATTACAAGTACATACCGCTTTCCATTAATTCTTTTGATTCTCATTGGGCCACACAAGTCCATATGCAAGAGATGTGACCTATTCGTTGAGTTGGGAAAATGTTTGGGTTTGTGAGGTTTCTTCTTACTTTTTCCTTGCTCATAGGAAGGACAAAGATGGTCTTTTGTATATTTAAACTTTAGAAGACCGGTAACGAGATCATCTTCGCAAGTTGGGTGATGGCATCGAAATTGAGATGAGATAACCTTTGATGCCATAACCATGACTTTGTAGAAGTGGCCCGTGCCATGAGACAAATTGGAGAAGTAGAAGACATTTGAAAAAGATCAATGGTGTAAAGGTTGGTGGTACGATTTCCTTTCAATAAATCAATTCCTTCAAGATCTCTTAGAAAACATGTATGACTTCTGAAAGCAACCTTCAAGTCTGAGTCACAAAATTGCCTAACCGAGAACAAGTTATGTCCCAAGCCATCAACAAAAGAGACTCTAGTGATGATTATATTTCCCCAATGAAGATCACCAAATCCTAGAATTGCTGCAACATGATCATTTCTAAATCTAACAGTTCCCATGAAACGCCATACAAAATTCTTGAGAAGGCTTCGATTCCCAGTCATATGTTTGGAACAACCCGAGTCCACGCACTAGAGACAAATTTCAACATCATGCCAATGATAAGAGAAGAAAAAATTTTGGCAACCGATGAAATATGTTCCTGTAGGGTTAGATGATAATTAAGCCGTATCACATACCGACGTTTCACTGTCAGTATGAGATCTACTAGTGTCGATAATTTTGCCACTACAGTCAAAATTTCTACCAGTAGGCAACCATTTAGAGGTGAATCTAAGGCTACTAGGCTTAGAAAGACTTTCTGTGGACCCTACGTGCGTATTTTTTGGAACATACACCTTAGCCTAAGGAGAGCGTTGTTGTTCACTGACTGACAGCTTGTCAATTCGAGTGTAGCCACCTAATTCAAACCATTCATAGTCAAACCACAAGCATCATGACTAAAAGTAA
This sequence comes from Glebionis coronaria, assembly GCA_025667525.1. NCBI lineage: Eukaryota > Viridiplantae > Streptophyta > Magnoliopsida > Asterales > Asteraceae > Glebionis > Glebionis coronaria. The sequence goes on along the minus strand of CM046881.1, from coordinate 323,790,375 downwards.
AGAAACATTTATTACATTTAGCACAAATAACTTCGGATTTTTCATTCCGAATAGCAAGATTAAAGTCATTACATTCAGATGAATTAGGTTTCTGATTATGATTAAAAAGCGGTAAATTCCTAGGGTGTTCTTCTACTTCCACATTATTGATCTTGGGGAGACTACTTCTAGAGGCAAAAGGGACCCTATCATTCCTTGTATTGCTCGTAGGCTGTGGCCTTCTACTCTTAGTGTAGGTGTTTATTCCTGTAGAAGAAGACACACGTCTATTAGAATTAGCACTTTTTAAATCAATAACTTGTGGTTGAGTTATAGTGATCGGTTTTGTCCTAACGCTTGCTTTACGTTGTTTGCTAGGCACGGAGGGAGAACTAACACGAAACATTTCTGGGGAAATCACAGCAGTTTTCGTTCCAACAACCTTGTGAAAAGGTGTCACAGCAATACGAGTGGGTCCCGAGGTTGCTGGTGTCTGAATCGTACTAGGCCCAGAAGTCGTATCTTTTAACAAGGCTTTTAACTTACAGTTCTCACAGATTTTATAATTAAGTTTCTGATAGACAGACTTACTTTGTTCAACAGCCCGTTTATAGGAAACAACAACAAATTCTAAATCTGCAATTTTAGCCTTAATCTTCTGATCATTTCCATCACTGACATTCTCTAACTCTGAAGAGGTCAAATTCTTTTCTTTAACCCCTCCTAACTGAGCCTGCAACCGTGCGATAGTTTGTTGCATTTCATTGTAGGCTTTATCATACGAAATTTTGTCATATTTGCATTCATCACATTTTTTGACAAACTTATTCCATAGATCGGTAAATTCTTTGTCCTTTTTAATGATAACTGATTCCATTTTCTCTTTCATACGTTCAAGCTCAGTTTGGAGGGTTTCCTGATTTGACACAGAGGTATCTAACGCAATGGGCTACTATCAACATTATCACGTGCATTAGAGAGACGTTCAAGATCGATTTACAAATCTTTGATTTTATCAAGAGATTCATCAGCCTCCTTCGTCAAAGATTTATAGTCTTCAACAAAGTTGGCTAATTCTTTTAGAAAGGCGTTTTCCAGATTGCCTAACCGAGCATCGACTTGATTAATAATCGGATTAATATCGTTTTGAAGAATTTTCTGAACCTCAATCTGAACAGCTGATGTAAAATTTCCTCCAGTGATTTTGAAATTAACAACATGTTTAAGGATGACAAAGTTATCTTTAAGCTCATTTAGAAATCAGCGAGTGATACTCGGTTTAGGAGGGTCATCAAACAATCCCTCACTTGGAAGCAAAAGCATTTCAGTACTCGTTTTAGATAGAACAAAAATAGTTGGAGGATTAACTTTTGGATTATAAACGGGTGTCACTTCTTTATCAAGCTTTTTCATTCTTAAACGAATCTCTACTGCAAGTTCAGAAGTTTCCTCAGAATCATGCACACTAGGAGGATCATGTTAATCAGACAAGAGCACACTACTATTATATAAAGTTTCATTAGTGGCCTGAACTTGCTTAAGATATCCGGGATTAGGGGGAAGAGGACAACCTAAAGCCAATTTGTAACGAGTGTAATTTATTTCATTCACTTTTGGTGCGAGCATATTTATCGTCTACATAGTTTGGCCATGTTTTACTAAAAGGTTGTCTAATTCTCTAATCCTATCCCGAGCTTTGCAAAAATCCTCAAGAATCCCATCTTCTCGAATTTTGAAATCATGTTTCAGCTTGTTTCGTTCTTCTTTTAAATCCAAAATAGTAGATTTTTCAGTTGAATGCTGTTCATTAAGAGAGGTGATTTCATCATTCAATTTGCTTATCTTTTTAGCACTACTTAAATGTAAGGCATTTAATTTCTTAGTTGTGCATTTTTCTTGATAAACCGATGTAGCATGTGCTTGTTCAAGTTCTTTAATTTTAGTCTGATGAATTTCAAAACTTTTCTCCCGTTCCTTATATCCCGCAAGCTCAGTGGTCAATTTGGCATTAGTTTCTCTAAACTTATTATTAACCACCGTAGCATGTTCAACATCCTTAGCAAGCTTATCAAATAGAGATTTATAATACGCATGTGCCGCATCAGGAAGGTTTGTTGGCTGGGAAACTTGATCCACACTAATGTCCATACAGGGCTCATTCGAACTAATATTACTATTAATCGTTTGATCCCCGTGTGTCTCAATGTAGGGCTCAAGCATCTCAGTATACTCATCCTCCTGATTAGACGTACTATATATATCATTATAATCAAATCGTGGATGTACCTCAGAGGGACCATCTGAATCATAAACGGGAGCTCTGTCAACATGCATTCCTGAGGTAGATGCTTGCTGTATGTTAGACATCAAGATGTAGTTGGCATTCACCTCTTCTTCCTCGTCATATTCTGCAGAAGAATCCATAAGATCGAATTCCTCAGCTTGAAGTAGAATCCTTGCCTCTTCCTTTTGTGCTATGAGAAGCTGAGTCTGAAGATAAGCAGCATCCCTCTTCTTTTTGGCTGTGCAATCTCTAGCATAATGACCAAATCCCATGCAGTTGTAGCACTGAACCTGACAATTGTTGTTTGCATTTCCAGTATCCTCAGCCCTTGCAGCCATAATGTTTTCCATCTGGTTACCAACCGCTGGCACAACTATTAACCCATTCTGATTACCCACATTCGGAACAGCCAGATTTTGACCACGGTTATGACCATACTGATTTCCTTCATTGCCAATGATCTGCCTACCATTCTAACCATATTGTTGAAACTGAGTCCCCGTGTTTCCAACAACTACCAATTGGCGATCCTGATTCACATTCATGAAAGGTTGAGCAATCAGCCTATTTCTAGTGTTCGAGGAGATTCTCTGATTGTTGTTGGTGGGGTTAATGGTGAATTTGAATGCCTTTCCAAGTAGGGAAAGACCAATATCAATAGCATGAGTAGGATCGGTGATGTCATCATAACATGCAATGGGTTGTTGTAAGTAATTCATAGCAACAGGAGGTTGATATCCATAAGCAGTGAGTGGTTGTTGTTGTGGCATGAATTTACTTTATGAGGGTTGATGGTAGGGTACTATGGGATATGACATAGATGATGGAGAGTTTGCCATAAAAGCCAATGGATCTTGTGTCTTGGCACGTCTTTCTGTCCTAACTTCGTTAGCTTCATTTTGATTCATCTTCAAATAGTCATATACTTGAGTGTAGTCCACGACATGAAGATCCTTGGTTTGATTGACAAGAGTGACATATCGTGACCATTCAGAAGGAACATTATCAAGAAATTTGATGTTGGCAGCAATTTGTGCAGGTTCATGTTTTTTTCTTCTAAGATGATTCATGAGGGTTGAAAACCGATGATAATAAGGTTCATTTTGTTCCCCTTCAGTAGACGTAAATTTCTCCCATTCACGAAGCAACTTAGTTTCCTTTTCGTGTAAACCGATTTCACTACCCTTCATCATTTTCTGAATCCTAAGCCACATCTCGTGTGCGGTTTCACAACTATCGACAGCAGCATAAACATCTTCAGGAAGTCCCATAAGAATGACTTGAATTGCTTGATCATCAGCATCGAGTTGTTTGGATTCAGCTTCAGTTAATTCTTCATCCGTTTGCTCATGACTAGAATCAACCATTGGGTTGGCATTCGTAGGGTCCCCAGGCATAATAATTGTTCTTATAACATACGGACCCTTTTGAATCGAGTTGACAATCAACTTTCCCAAAGGTTTACATTTTGCATAACGAAGGAGACGACTATCCCATGTAGTGTAGTTCTCATTGGTAAGCATGGGTGGACGATTCTCAGTACCCGCAGCATAAATATATTGTTGAGACCTCATCGTAGAAGTCGTGTGAAAATCAGGATCTTAATTCGTCGTAGAAAGCGTGTGATGTTGTTGAAATTCCGAAACTTCCGATTTTTTTCTCAGTCCGACATTAAATTCCTGAGTCCGACAAAACGGTAAGCTGAAAAAATTGTGTATCGCCAAATTTTTTATTTATTTATTTTATTATTTTTTTTAATCTTCGTGTAAACTATGCTCCGAGACAAGTATAGATGGTGGCTAAGTCTAAAAATTACTCGAACAAGATTTAACAAAACAGATCGTAGTCCCTAATCGTACTCAAGTGATCGTACTCGAGTGATCGCACTCTGTTATCGTATCATGTGATCGTACTCAAGTGATCGTACGCCTATCGTACTCACTAATCGTACTCCTATCGTACTCACTGATCGTACTCCCCTATCGTATCCACTGATCGTACTCACCTATCGTATCCAACGATCGTACTCACCAATCTTACTCACCTATCGTAACCACTGATCGTACTCACCTATCGTACTCCCCCGATCGTACTCAACGATCGTACTCGAGATCGTGGCTTATGATCGTACATTGGTATCTTACTCACTTGATCGTAACCGTGATCGTACTTGGGATCGTAGTTGTGATCGTGGTGGTGATCGTAGGATGTGATCGTGACTTTAGATCGCAAGTAGAAACCCCCAGGGTTTATGCGATCGCAAAATTCAGATCGTACTAAGGAAACAAAGTTACCACTTTTCTCGGATAGAACAACAACACAACAAGTTCGTGATTCGAAGCCTAAAAATGGATCAAACACCCAAAAATTTTGAGTTTTTAACCGAAGCCACGAACGTAAATCGCTACTATAACTACTGAGGAGAAATATGAATCACGAAACACAAGAAAGACACGGACAACACCCAACAGCAATCCACGAATCCCTTGGCGAATGATACCACTTGTAGTAATGATACACACGACTATATATGATATAGAAATGAAGATAAAGATTAAACCAAAAAGAAAGATTAGATTAGATGAAGAAAAAGAGAAAAACAAAGATGGTTATGAATTCGTAGTGCGAGAAACACATATTTTTCTCTCTCTACAATCTATGAAAATGGAAGACACACACACTCAAATGAGGTGTTAGGGGCCTTTTATACTACAAGTGTAAAGTATAGAAGGTCTTCCTCATTTGAGTGTTCGGGACTAATTCCCGTTACATAGATAACATTATACTAGAACTCTCAACACCATTATGTAGCATTTTCCACAAGCTTCGCAATGGTATATTATATGACCCTCACTTTAAATACTTCTAACATTAACATGTTAAACAATTTTTATAAGATAAACATAAGGCTTTTCAAACTATAAAACCAGTTTTACTAACTTATACCAGGTTTTCCAGGACTTAGTCAATTTTGCTGCTATATGTTGTATATGCTTATGTTATTCATTTTATGCTTGTATATCCGCGCACTGAGCGTTATGCTCAGCCGTTTTCCCTTTATTTTTGCAAAATGGCAGGTACTCAGGGACGCTCGTAGACTCTAAGCGTACGTGCATATGGATTGGAAGCTTTCTTGCCTTCATTACTTTATGCATTTCATCATACATTTTGCTACTTATTTCTATGGACATTGTTTAGTCCTTTCCTTTACAGTACTTATGTTTGTGTGTGATGAGCTTATACTCTGGGGTACCGATGTTTGTTTCCGGTATTTCCTTTATGGTCATGTAATGTTTAAGACATTTATCCTTGTATGATTTGATGACACGCCATAATCACGCGTGACATTCAATTTACCAAAATAGGGTGTCACAATTATGGTATTAGAGCCAAGGATTCGACCTGTAGGCTCTCAAAACACGATCTGTGATTAGTGGGTAGTCACTATGGTACTGACAGTCGATTTTCATGCATTCATTATTTTCATGCATTCATATATATGTCATTGTCGCAGGTTTATGACTAAGTAATGGTTGGTACGGGCTGACCCTATTTAGTCGCATGTGCTTTTATCGAAACTTTTAATTTTGGGACCGACCCATTGGCGTCCCCTCGCCATGTCTTTTGTTTTGAGTGAACTGACCTTAGGCGTTCACTCTCGCGCATAAGTTTTCATAAAACTGCATCATGCATTCATGTACTAGTTTTCCTGCAAATGTTTTCTCATGATTTATGTAAAACCCGCATGCTTTTACCATGAATAGTGCCCTTAAGATCGTACGTCCTAGATTAAAACTTACCTCATTTAGTATTGATCACATTCATGTGCTAATAATCAAGCAAGTGCATACGTGTATTACATGATAAGTATCGATTACGTACGAACTCATGATAAACAGTTAATAAATATGTCACGTGAACATAATTAAATCATGATCACCATTTAAAATACAAACTAGAATAATTACGTAAATACATATAATATTATTACGAGCGTTAAGATTACGATAAACGACATGATAAAATAAACAGAAACACCTTAAACACGAAAACGTTTAACCACGAACGAACACGAAACATCGGGACACGAGAAAGGTACGGGTACCCCATGTGGGGCCCCCATACCCACGGCACAACAACAAGAAATGGGCTAAGCCCATCAAGTTTACATGAAAGGGGGGTAAAGAGTAAAAACTATTTTTCATTTTCACTTTTCAAGAAAGTAAACATAAAACCCTAAAAGATTTTCTTCTCCTCTTCCTTGTTCTCTCTTGTGCCGCCACCTATAACACCACCATAGGAGGGTGTTGTTGATTTTTGACATTAAAAACAAGTGCTAGAAACCGTGTTTGTTCATCCCCTTTCAAGCTACGTATTGGTATATCATTCTAAACCCTTCTTTTTAATTCTTTTTAATCTTTGATTATTTTCATGAACATGTTATTATTATTCTTATTAAAACATGATAATTAAACATTGATCTAACATGTTTTGGGGTAAATTAAAATCAAAGAATGTTATAAAAAGGGTGTTTGTTTTAGCCGCCTAGCAAAACAAACTCGAGGGGGGTTTGGTTTGCTTATTGCCGCCACCACCAAGACCATTTTTGGTCTTGGTTGGTGCTTGTGGGACCCACGGCAGCAAGGGGGCACACGTACCCCGAGTTTGGCTCGAGGTACGGTGTCAAGTTCATGCCTGATTCATGGTTCGTTGGTTAAATCATGATCTATGCTATATGTTAATTTTTATGAATTATGAACTTAGGATATAAATTAATTAATAACATGAGATATTAATTAAATCATGACTTAGGTTATTTTAATTATTAATTTAGCATGATATTAATTTAACCTAAGTATTTTATGTTATAAGTTATAATTAATTAATTATTTAAAACATGCCTATAATTAATTAATTTAGACATGACTTAGGTTATATTATTAATAATAATAATACACATTTTAACCTAAGTATCTTATTTCATTTTAATTAAACATGTTATACTTTAATTAAAATGCTTAACCTATAGTTTAATTAAAATACATGAAATAATAATTAAACTATAGACTATATCATATGACTTAAGAAATAAGCTTATAAACACGTAGACTTATATGTTAGCTTATGTAACCAGCTTAATTATAAATATGGAAACTTCTATTTATAGAAACTTAATTAAATAAGGCAACTAATCTATTAATGGAAACCTTCTATATATGGAAATTTATCTATTTCAGGCAGCTAATCTAATCATGGAAACCTTCTGTATACGGAAACTTATTTAATTAAGGCAGCTGATCTATTTTTGGAAACATTCTATTTTTAGAAACTAATCTATTTTTGGCAGTAAATTCTATTTTAGGAAACTTTCTATTTTTGGAAACTTTCTATTTTTGGAAACATTCTATTTGTGAAAACTTTCTATTTTTGGAAACTTTCTATTTTTGGTAACTTTCTATTTTTGGAAACTTTCTATTTTTGGAAACTTTTTATTTTTGGAAACTTTCTATTTTTGGAAACCTGCTATTTTTGGAAAGTTACTTATTATTACACAGTAAGTATAATAATACATGAAATACCAGTAATACTTAAATAGATTAATCAGAATACAAGATAAACACAGTTTAAGGCTTTAAACAGTAAACCGTGATCTAAAACATACAAAGTAAGCTAAGACGAGACATAAAACCCAGTACGTAATCAGTGAATCGATACTTATACACGTGTGTATTCATGTAGCGTTAGTGATCCAGAAGTAGGAGTCTTTCTTCCGTTCATTCACTGGACTTGAGATACGGATTCCCGTCCTTTCAGTATGGATATTCCTTCCTTATTAGGATTTCCCCGTATGCAGCCAACTGTTTTCCCCAGTATTTGTTTTATTGTTTTGAACTGCTTATGTTTAATTAGCATAATCTATAGCCATATACAAGCATGACCAGTTTCACCTAGTTATGGAGGTACCATAACCATAACATTGGAGGCACCAATGTTATGACTTCCCCACGGCGGAGTGATTGCTCGTGGCGTCCCTTTTCAGTTTTGGCCATATTATTATATCATGTGGGGCGTATGGGTGCATCCTAGTTACATGTTTTATTCAGTATATCATGGTGAATGTGGTGTGTGCCTTGCATCCTTCACAAGGAGTTGATCCCTCCTACCCAAACCAGTATATTAATTAGAGGCATCCCCTCTAATCAGCATGATGAGGTCACCCCTCCAAGTATTCATGCACGTGACCTTTTCATGACCTATATGGGCTATGGTATATTTATGTTAAAACAGTTTTCATAAGATAAACATAAGGCTTTTCAAACTATAAAACCAGTTTTCTTAATACTTAACCAGTATACTCAGAACTTAGTCTTTCGCTGTTATATGTTACATGCTTATCCTATTTCATGCTATATTGTACATCTGTGCACTGAGCGTCTTGCTCAGCCGTTTTCCTTTTCATGTTCCCAAAACGGCAGGTACTCAGGGACGCTCGTAGATCTCAAACGTACGTGCATATGGACTGGAAGCTTTACTGTCTTTCTTTACTTTATGCATTTCCTTTACTTTAATACAGTTTGCTATGGACATTGTTTCGTCCTTTCCCTTTACAGTATTTATGTTTGTGTGTGATGAGTTCTACTTTGGGGTTACCGATGTTTGATTCCGGTATTTCCCTTTTATGGTCAAATAATGCTTAGACATTTATCCTTGTATGCTTTGATGACACGCCATGATTATGCGTAAGATTCCATTTCCAACATGGGGTGTTATAATTATGGTATCAGAGCCAAGGTTTCGACCTGTAGGCTCTCAAATATGACCTGTGATTAGTGGGTAGTCACTACGGTCTTCCTAGAACTGACAGTTGTTTTCATGCATTCATCATTTTTAAGCATACATATACATGTCATTGTTACAGGGTTTTTGACTAAGTAATGGTTGGTACAGGACTGACCCTATTTAGTCGCATGTGTTTTATCGAAACTTTTAGATTTGGGACCGACCCATAGGCGTCCCCTCGATATGTCTTTTGTTTTGAGTGAACTGACCAGAGGCGTTCACTCTCGAGCATCAAAAGTTTTCATAAAACTGCATCATGCATTCATACAAAGATTTTCTTGCATAAAATTTTTTTTTCTCGTGAAATTTTTGGTATAAATTTTTTTTTTTTTCATGTATATATATAAGTTATATTTTAGGTTTGAACTGTTAATCATATGTTTTATGTTATACTGTCAGATGGTTCTCACACGCGAGCAAGAGCAGCTCAATGCTGCAATTCAGGCTGCTATGCAAGCCTTACTTCCTCAACTGAGGAATGACATTCGTGCTGAAGTCCAAGCTGCCAACAATCAGCAGCACAATCAGCCACCTCCTCCTCCTCCCCAGTGACACTAGCAGTGTGGTTAGAAAGGTTCAACAAGCTTCGTCCTAGAGCTTTTGAAAAGACTGATAGCCCCAGCGATGCTGAAAGCTGGTTGACTCACATTGAGAAGATTTTCAATGCTATGGGATGTGACCCCGCATTCAAGGCGAGATTGGCATGCTACCGGTTTGAAGGCGATGTACTCAACTGGTGGCTAGCCTTGACGCAGTCAGAAGGAGGTGATGAATGGGTCGCTGGTTTGACATGGGCCCAATTCAAGGAGAGAGTGATGGAGCAGTTCTTTCCTAAGGCAGAGCAGGACAAACTCAAGCGAGAATACCATGGGATACGTCAGAGAGCGGGCGAGAATAGCAACGAATTCATGCAGCGCTTTCTTCGCTTAGCTGGTTTTCTGGGAGCAGCAGCTGGTACTCCTGAGGAGCAGGCACACCACTTTAGGTGGGCACTTCGCACCTCGGTCGCGAACAATCTGGTATGTGCTACGTTCAATACAGTAGCACAAGTGGCCGACGCAGCAAGGAAGCTAGAGATGTTGCAGGAACAAGATGAGTTCGGGGAAGCTGAAAGACCCGACAAGAGGTAAACATTTCGTGTTCTATCGATAACCAGACCCCATCCTATCATTTTATGTTCTATAATCATCTCTTAAACTGTATCTTCCAGGCAGAAAACTGGGGACCGGTCTCAGCCGGCTACTCAGCAGCAGCCTCAGCAGCCCAAAGGAAACGGTCACACTAACGACCGTTCTGTTGTGGAAAGGCGCAGCGGTAATGATAATTATCGTAACAATGCGGGACACTCCAACAACAGCAGGTCCTACTATTTACGCATCTTCTCATGATTTCATGTTATAACTCTCATGTTGACACTATATTAATCTCTACCAGGAACCACGGCAACGGGAAGGACCAGAACCACAGGGGTTCGCAGCCTAACCGTTCAGCTAACACTGGTGAACATCTTATGACGCATATGTCTTATACTCGTGCATATACTTTATTTTAACACATTTTGTCATCAGCAGGCCCTCAGCAAGCAAGGACTCCTGCTGGAGGATTCACTCATCCTCTTTGCAGTACTTGCCATCGCAGACACCCTGGCCCATGTCGTCGTGATTCCGACGCGTGCTACAAGTGCGGCCTCCCTGGCCATCGTATGAGAGATTGCCGTAAGGGTGAAATGGAGGGTACTTCGGGTCATGCTGATACTAAACCGCCTCCTACCACTGGGCGTGTCTACACGACATCGCGCGATCAGGCAAACAAATCTACAGGTACCATTACTAGAATCTTGTATATGTACGGCCAAGCTGCATGTGTTCTTTTCGACACGGGTGCCACTCATTCAGTTATTTCCACTACATATGCTAAGAACATCAGGATACTTCCCTTGCCATTAGAAAATAGGCTTACCATTTCCACGCCTTTGAGGGACTCTGTATTAATAACTCATGTATACAAGAGTCTTCCTCTAGAGTTTGACGATAAAATTCGTACAGTAGATGCACTTCCCTTAGACATGATTGAGTTCGATATGATTCTCGGCATGGACTGGCTATCCAAGCACCATGCTACCATTGACTGCCACTCATATCGGGTGATCTTCGGCGACATTAATGCACCAGAGTACATTCATAACGGGTTCATACCCGGACGGTCTGTACAAGTCATATCTACCTTGCAAGCACGTGCATTACTGTCACATGGCTGCGAAGGTTATCTAGCTACGGTTCATGACATGGATGTTGAATCCCCATCGATTCAGGATCAACCAGTAGTTTCGGAATTTCAAGACGTCTTCCCTGCTGAACTTCCAGGCATACCACCTGCACGAGAAGTGGAGTTCAACATCGACCTTGTTCCAGGAGCGGAGCCAATTTCTAAGGCTCCGTATCGTATGGCTCCCATAGAGCTAAAAGAACTGAAGGACCAACTGCAGGAACTTCTTGAACGAGGGTTCATTAGACCAAGCGCATCTCCATGGGGCGCACCGGTCTTGTTCGTTAAAAGAAGGACGGCAGCATGCGACTTTGCATTGACTACCGTGAACTTAATAAGATTACCATCCGCAATAGATATCCACTGCCACGTATAGATGATCTGTTTGACCAACTTCAAGGAGCCAAACACTTGTCGAAGATCGATCTAAGGTCAGGCTACCATCAGCTAAGGGTTAAAGAGCAGGATATTGCCAAGACTGCTTTTCGTACCCGCTATGGCCATTATGAGTTTGTGGTCATGCCATTCGGCCTGACTAATGCTCCAGCAGTATTCATGGATCTGATGAACAGAATCTTCCATGAATTCCTTGATAAGTTTGTCATTGTATTCATCGATGACATCCTGATTTTCTCAAAGTCCACGGAGGAACACGAAGACCATCTCCGTACGGTACTACAGATTCTTCGTCAGAAGCAGCTGTATGCGAAATTCTCCAAGTGTGAGTTCTGGTTAAACAAGGTGGCATTCTTAGGTCACATCGTATCAGCTGAAGGGATCATTATGGACCCAGCAAAGGTTGAGGCTATCACTAAATTGCCAAGACCAACGTCAGCGACTGAAGTCCGCAGTTTCTTAGGCTTAGCTGGATATTATCGCAGATTCGTGGAGAACTTTTCCCGCCTGGCATTGCCTCTCACCAAACTGATGCGAAAAGGAGAGAAATTCGTCTGGACGGAAGAACGAGAGAAGAGCTTCGAAGACCTAAAGCAGAAGTTGGTATCTGCACCTATTCTTACTCTCCCATCTGGTACAGGTGGATTTCAGATCTATAGCGATGCATCGGGGAAGGGACTGGGCTGTGTTCTCATGCAATATGGGAAAGTGATCGCGTATGCTTCACGGCAGCTTAAGCCCTATGAAGAAAACTACCCTACGCATGACCTGGAACTTGCTGCAGTGGTGTTCGCATTGAAAATATGGAGGCATTACTTATACGGAGAATCATGCGACATTTTCACGGATCACAAGAGCTTGAAGTATATCTTCACACAGCGAGAATTGAACATGAGACAAAGGAGACGGTTGGAACTGTTGAAGGATTATGATATTAACCTACAGTATCATCCCGGGAAGGCTAATGTAGTAGCAGATGCACTCAGCAGAAAGTCCAGAATGATCAACGACATTGAGATTAAGGAACAAAACATAAGAGACTTGGAGCGGCTAGACATCGAAATCATGGTACGTGGGCAGCACGGATACTGGGCGAATCTTAGAGTAGAACCTGAGTTACTGTCTAGGATCAAAAAAGAGCAGAAGGATGATGGAGAGATTTGGGCGATAATTCAGAATTTGGAGAAGCAGACAGAATTCAGAATGGACGCAGACGGTATCGTTTGGCAGGGCACGAGACTTTGTGTTCCTGACAATCAAGAACTCCGGGAAGCATTGTTAGCTGAAGCTCACAGCTCCCCATTTTCTATACATCCTGGGTCGACAAAAATGTACCATGACATCAGACAGCACTTTTGGTGGAGTGGTATGAAACAGGATGTATCCACTTATGTCTCCAAATGTCTTACCTGCCAGCAGGTTAAGATTGAACATCAGCGATCGGGCGGTCTCCTTCAACCGTTGGATATTCCAGAGTGGAAGTGGGACAAAATCACCATGGATTTTGTTACCGGTCTTCCGCCTACCAAGAAGAAGCACGATGCTATTTGGGTCATTGTTGATCGACTCACCAAATCAGCTCATTTCTTACCGATACGCAAGGAAGATCCGGTAAGTAAACTCGCAGATACTTACAGAAGGGAGATCATGAGACTCCACGGTACTCCCTCCAGCATCGTCTCAGGCAGAGATCCTCATTTCACGTCGCGATTCTGGAAAGGTCTGCAAAAAGCTTGGGGTACACAACTTAAGCTGAGTACGGCCTTTCATCCTCAAACGGACGGACAGTCGGAGCGAACAATTCAGACATTGGAAGATATGTTAAGGTCGTGTGCGTTGGAATGGACAGGTGATTGGGACGATTACATCTGTTTGGTCGAGTTTGCATACAACAACAGCTGGCACGCAAGTATCAAATGTGCTCCTTTCGAAATGTTGTATGGCAGAAAGTGTCGCGCTCCAACTTGCTGGGATCAAGTGGGAGAGAGAACACTCGAAGGACCAGAGATTATAGAAATGACCAATGAGAAGATCTAAGTAGCTAAGCAGAAGCTGCAGGAAGCACGGTCACTTCAGAAGAGTTACGCCGATAAGCATCGTAGGGACATACATTTTAATGTGGGAGATCACGTCTTCCTCAAGGTTTCGCCGGCACGTGGTGTTAAACGCTTCGGGATCAAAGGAAAACTCAGTCCTCGTTTCATCGGACCTTTTGATATCATTGAACGAATCGGTGAAGTATCTTACCGATTGGCGTTACCTCCTCAGCTTTCGCACGTGCATAACGTGTTCCATGTGTCCGTACTCAGTGGGTACAATTATCATCCCCTTCACATGGTTCAGTATCCACTGGAACAGATACGTGAAGATCTCACTTTTATAGAAGAACCCGAACGAGTGCTCGACAGGCAAGAACGAGTCATGAGAAGGAAGACGATTCCATTCGTCAAAATTCTTTGGAGGGACCATACCGAGCGGGAAGCCACTTGGGAAACAGAGGAGTCTATCCGGGCTTCTTACCCTCACTTCATATTTTGAGTTCGGGTATGTTACTTCTTTCCAGTTTGCTTTATCTATAATTCGGGGACGAATTATTCTTTTTAGGGGGGAAGAATTGTAAAACCCGCTTGCTTTTACCATGAATAGTGCCCTTAAGATCGTACGTCCTAGATTAAAACTTACCTCATTTAGTATTGATCACATTCATGTGCTAATAATCAAGCAAGTGCATACGTGTATGACATGATAAGTATCGATTACGTACGAACTCATGATAAACAGTTAATAAATATGTCACGTGAACATAATTAAATCATGATCACCATTTAAAATACAAACTAGAATAATTACGTAAATACATATAATATTATTACGAGCGTTAAGATTACGATAAACGACATGATAAAATAAACAGAAACACCTTAAACACGAACACTTTTAACCACGAACGAACACGAAACATCGGGACACGAGAAAGGTACGGGTACCCCATGTGGGGCCCCCATACCCACGGCACAACAACAAGAAATGGGCTAAGCCCATCAAGTTTACATGAAAGGGGGGTAAAGAGTAAAAACTATTTTTCATTTTCACTTTTCAAGAAAGTAAACATAAAACCCTAAAAGATTTTCTTCTCCTCCTCCTTGTTCTCTCTTGTGCCGCCACCTATAACACCACCATAGGAGGGTGTTGTTGATTTTTGACATTAAAAACAAGTGCTAGAAACCGTGTTTGTTCATCCCCTTTCAAGCTACGTATTGGTATATCATTCTAAACCCTTCTTTTTAATTCTTTTTAATCTTTGATTATTTTCATGAACATGTTATTATTATTCTTATTAAAACATGATAATTAAACATTGATCTAACATGTTTTGGGGTAAATTAAAATCAAAGAATGTTATAAAAAGGGTGTTTGTTTTAGCCGCCTAGCAAAACAAACCCGAGGGGGGTTTGGTTTGCTTATTGCCGCCACCACCAAGACCATTTTTGGTCTTGGTTGGTGCTTGTGGGACCCACGGCAGCAAGGGGGCACACGTACCCCGAGTTTGGCTCGAGGTACGGTGTCGAGTTCATGCCCGATTCATGGTTCGTTGGTTAAATCATGATCTATGCTATATGTTAATTTTTATGAATTATGAACTTAGGATATAAATTAATTAATAACATGAGATATTAATTAAATCATGACTTAGGTTATTTTAATTATTAATTTAGCATGATATTAATTTAACCTAAGTATTTTATGTTATAAGTTATAATTAATTAATTATTTAAAACATGCCTATAATTAATTAATTTAGACATGACTTAGGTAATATTATTAATAATAATAATACACATTTTAACCTAAGTATCTTATTTCATTTTAATTAAACATGTTATACTTTAATTAAAATGCTTAACCTATAGTTTAATTAAAATACATGAAATAATAATTAAACTATATACTATATCATATGACTTAAGAAATAAGCTTATAAACACGTAGACTTATATGTTAGCTTATGTAACCAGCTTAATTCTAAATATGGAAACTTCTATTTATAGAAACTTAATTAAATAAGACAACTAATCTATTAATGGAAACCTTCTATATATAGAAATTTATCTATTTCAGGCAGCTAATCTAATCATGGAAACCTTCTATATATGGAAACTTATTTAATTAAGGCAGCTGATCTATTTTTGGAAACATTCTATTTTTAGAAACTAATCTATTTTTGGCAGTAAATTCTATTTTAGGAAACTTTCTATTTTTGGAAACTTTCTATTTTTGGAAACTTTCTATTTTTGGTAACTTTCTATTTTTGGAAACTTTCTATTTTTGGAAACTTTCTATTTTTGGAAACTTTCTATTTTTGGAAACCTGCTATTTTTGGAAAGTTACTTATTATTACACAGTAAGTATAATAATACATGAAATACCAGTAATACTTAAACAGATTAATCAGAATACAAGATAAACACAGTTTAAGGATTTAAACAGTAAACCGTGATCTAAAACATACAAAGTAAGCTAAGACGAGACATAAAACCCAGTACGTAATCAGTGAATCGATACTTATACACGTGTGTATTCATGTAGCGTTAGTGATCCAGAAGTAGGAGTCTTTCTTCCGTTCATTCACTGGACTTGAGGTACGGATTCCCGTCCTTTCAGTATGGACATTCCTTCCTTATTAGGATTTCCTCGTATGCAGCCAACTGTTTTCCCTGGTATTTGTTTTATTGTTTTGAACTGCTTATGTTTAATTAGCATAATCTATAGCCATATACAAGCATGACCAGTTTCACCTAGTTATGGAGGTACCATAACCATAACATTGGAGGCACCAATGTTATGACTTCCCCACGGCGGAGTGATTGCTCGTGGCGTCCCTTTTCAGTTTTGGCCATATTATTATATCATGTGGGGCGTATGGGTGCATCCTAGTTACATGTTTTATTTAGTATATCATGGTGAATGTGGTGTGTGCCTTGCATCCTTCACAAGGAGTTGATCCCTCCTACCCAAACCAGTATATTAATTAGAGGCATCCCCTCTAATCAGCATGATGAGGTCACCCCTCCAAGTATTCATGCACGTGACCTTTTCATGACCTATATGGGCTATGGTATATTTATGTTAAAACAGTTTTCTTAAGATAAACATAAGGCTTTTCAAACTATAAAACCAGTTTTCTTAATACTTAACCAGTCTACTCAGAACTTAGTCTTCCGCTGTTATATGTTACATGCTTATCCTATTTCATGCTATATTGTACATCCGTGCACTGAGCGTCTTGCTCAGCCGTTTTCCTTTTCATGTTCCCAAAACGGCAGGTACTTAGGGACGCTCGTAGATCTCAAACGTACGTGCATATGGACTGGAAGCTTTACTGTCTTTCTTTACTTTATGCATTTCCTTTACTTTAATACAGTTTGCTATGGACATTGTTTCGTCCTTTCCCTTTACAGTATTTATGTTTGTGTGTGATGAGTTCTACTTTAGGGTTACCGATGTTTGATTCCGGTATTTCCCTTTTATGGTCAAATAATGCTTAGACATTTATCCTTGTATGCTTTGATGACACGCCATGATAATGCTTAAGATTCCATTTCCAAAATGGGGTGTTACAATTTATTTGTATAAATTTTTTTTCATGTATATATTTTATTATTGATCAGTTAATCATGTATTTTGTTTTATACTATAAGATGGTCCTCACACGCGAGCAAGAACAACTCAATGCAGCAGTACAAGCTGTGATGCAAGCTTTTCTTCCTCAGCTAAGGAACGAAATCAGGGTTGAGGTGCAGGCTGCAAACAATCAGCAACAACACCCAGTACCAGCTCCAGCAACATTGGTCACATGGCTGGAGCAATTCAACAATCAACGTCCTCGATCCTTCGAGAGAACTGATATCCCCAGTGAAGCTGAAAGCTGGTTGGATCACATTGAGAAGATATTTCACGCAATAGGCTGTGACCCCGTCTTCAAGTCGAGGTTGGCCAGTTACAAGTTCAAAGGTGATGTGCTAGGATGGTGGAAGGCAGTCAAGCAGTCTGAGGGAGGTGACAATTGGGTGGCTGGTTTGACTTGGGCTCAATTAAGGGAGTTAGTGATGGGACATTTCTTCCCCAAGGATGAGCAAGACAAGCTGAAAAGAGAGTACCACAGAATCAGGCAGAGAGTTGGGGAGAGCAGAAACGAGTTAATGCATCACTTTCTTCGTTTGGCTGGTTTTCTTGGTGCAGCAGCAGGTATTACCGAAGAGCAAGCATACCACTTTCGATGGCTCTTCGTACATCGGTCGCCAAAAACTTGGTGTGTGCTACTTTCAACACGGTGGCACAACTTGCCGATGCAGCACGTAAGCTGGAAATGCTGCAAGAAAGAGAAGACTTCGGGGAAGCAGAGAGACCCGAGAAGAGGCAGAAGACTGGGGAACGGTCTCAGCCGGCTACTCAGCAACAGCCTACTCAGCCCAAGGGAAACGGTCAGACTCAATACCGTTCTGCTATAGATAGGCGTGGCGGTAATGATAATTACAGTAACAACGCTGGAAACTCCAACAGCAGCATGTCCTTACACTTACTCGTTTCCTTATGTTACATGCGATATTTCATAATTCTGACACATTAGCAATCTTCTACCAGGAATCATGGTAACAGGAGGGACCAGAACCAAAGAGGTTCACAGCCTAACCGTCCAGCTATCACTGGGATTACATCTACGATTTTTCCGCATTGTCATTTTGTACCTATAAACCATGTCTCATGTATACTGGTCTTAACAGGCTCCCAACCAACAAGGGCACCTGCTGGAGGGTATACTCACCTTCTTTGCACTACCTGCAACTGTAGGCACCCAGGGCCATGTCACCGCGACAGCGACACATGCTACAAGTGTGGCCATACTGGTCATCGCATGAAGGACAGCTGTGACAATCTAACATTTTTAGGTAGTAAATTATTTTCTCGTATATTATTTTGAAACTTAGTTTTGTGTTGGTTGATGAACTCACAATTTACGGGTTGAAATTAGGGCTTACATGCATAATTTAACGTCCTTTACGACTAAACCGGAAACCCTAGGTCTACGTATTTACGTTTTTGAACTCCGTTTTTGATGAGACTATTTTTATTAGATTCGTTTTGTGCCGTTGATTTATAATTTATAAAAACGTTTTTCGTAAAACGACCCGAGGGCACGAAAAACGAGGAAACTATAATCGAGGAGTACCCGTAAATTAGTGGGGATGAGACAAGTTAACACTTGCCCCACCCCCACTAAGGGCGGCCAAAGCTTAACCAACACCACCCCTTATGTGTCAACGTTATATAAAACTAAGGATACTTGTCCTTAGTTTAAAACCAAAACTACCTTAACTCTAAAAACTAGCAACTCATACCATTACCCTCATTTCTTTCATGCAAACCACTCCAAAACTCTCTCTACTCCTCCCTTTTTCCGTCCATACTCCACCACAAAACACCACCATTTGATCAAAATTTCTACCATAAATCTTGTGTTTAACTTGCACAAGATGAAAACCCTTTGAAGATATGTTGATTTGAGGTGATCCTAACATCTAAGAAGAAGTTTTCCTTGGAGTATAGGGCTGATTTTTCTCAAGGTTTTTCATATATTTGGTGATCTTGAAGGTGGTCATGATATTCCACAAAATTGGTTATTAAAAACCAAGTCTTGTTCTTAACCTTTCACTATATTGGTTGGTAACAAGATCATTTCTTCTATCATCTTGTTATTTTGTAAATGTAATCTTGTATTTTCTTTATGAATTTATATGTATATGATGATAAATGATGATCAAAGTATTATGTGGGGATTTTGTGTTGATAGATTTGGTTAAAAAGACAAAAATCTACATGTAAAGATGTTAAAATCTTGACTAAAATTATAGACTGTATAAAAAATAAGTAACCATATGAACACTTGGTAAAATGACTTGAATTATTGAATATACAGTTATATATATGATTTTTACATATGTGGCCAATTTGCCACTCAATGGAATCATTAAAAAAAGCAAGATATGATCAAAATACTATTAAGGTTCAAATATGTATAGTATGTTTTGGACGAATTATTAGGGTTACTTAGAGGATGAATGAGCAGTAGCTATAAGGAGTTATTTGTAGCACATAATATGTAGTTTGTGCTGCCCAAATTTGAGCTTCTATCTCCTTGTATAACTCAAGATATGGCAAAAATGGTGAAAGTGACTTTGATAATCAGATTTGTAAATAAAAGTATATAATATAAAATGAGCAATCAACTAATATTATTATAAAATAAATATGTAAAACCCACTAACTAATAATAAATAGTATAAAATAAGTTATATACTATGATAAATAAGTATGACATTTTTATAAAAATACAAACTCAAATGTTTTCTAAAGTTATAAAACTATATATAAGTTTTACGTCTTTCGGCTAAAATCGAAAGATTAATGTTTTCACCAAATAAAACATAAACGGTCGGACCCGTCTAATGTAACATTTTTATAACTCATCTACTTATATGTAAGTACATTTGACAAGAAAAACCGATAAACCCGAGCTTTATAACTTATGGACATTAACGGGCCAAAGTAGCCTTATAGAACTATTAACCCAACTAGTTTGGCTAAACACTAATGGACTTACTCATGGGCTTAACCCACTTGGGCCCAACATATGAGTATAGGCCTAGTATTAAAAGTTTAAATGGACTAATATAATGTATTGTGCTTTTAATGGGCTTATTGGGCCTTAATATGTAAACAAGTTAAAAGTAGTGTAACTAGTCTAAAAATTTACTAACACATAACACTATAATGTTGAATAAAGAGAAATAATCCCACTTGATCATCATCATACTTATAATATCATCATATACATGCCATTATTTTTATAAAGTCATTGGACAAGAGTCTAAGACGAGTATTATTTATATAGGTTTCCGTGATTGAAGCACGCACCATCGCCGATAACCCGCCTTTCCTAATCAACATGAGTTTATAGCCTCACACTCTTTTAAATGTTATATAAAATGTTTTCTAAACCCGCGAGCGAGATAACATGCTAGGTTGGATAAAAAAAGAACACACGTTGTCCCGATGGTATGCTTATTGATATGGACCCGAATGATGCTATGACCCAAGGAATGAGATGAAATGGATTATTAATAGTTAGGTTATGTCACTTAAACTCTCGTTAGCATGAATTGTGAACTACCAGGATTTGGTAGACGCTTATGCATATAATAGTACCATTTGGGGAAGATCACCCCAGTTCACGCCTTGACAGTTGATCCCCGTCGTGCCACATTGATTGGTAAGCGAATTTATGTATGAGAAGATTTACATAGCGTAATTTTTGTGACGATACGCTAATTTAAATGGGCAAATTGTTTGTTAGGTTCGCGTCCCGTTGTTTGTTATAGTAAGGTAGCAATGTCATGCGGCTAGTAATAATCCAACGCAATCCAAATAATAATACAAATAACGATAATAATGTTACCTATAATGGTAATATTGAGACTACGGTCTCATGGGCGGTTTAAGATGTATGACTTGAATTATATATATTGCCTGACTAGCAATACGAGGACTCACTTCTGATATTATACTTGTGTTTTGCTTTCTATAACTGTTTTATGTAACAGTTTTATTAAACTCTATCAATTCACTCGGCATTCGCTGATATAATTTTCGCATGTTTTATCTTAGGTGCTTAAAGGTAACTTGGATGGAGATCCTGTTGGCCCACATAATAAATAATTCATTCGATCTATGTTTTGTAAACTTTATGACTATGAAATTTGGGGACTTGATGTAAACTTAAAACTTTTATTCGAATGAATGTATGTTAAACCTTGTACAACCATTATTATGCGTTGTCTATGATTTGAGTTATTGTGCTATCCCGTAACACTCTATTGACCCTTACGCTGACCCGATATGAAATTTGAGAGTGTTACAGTTTGGTACCACAACTCTCGTTATAGAGAACGAAAGATTTTTAAAAACCAACATTTTGAATAAAACATTTCAAAATCTTTTAACTATAAACATTTTCTTAAAATGCTTAAAAATATTTTGACTATAATGGTGCCAAAGATCTCCGATGTTACCAACAAGTCTTATTGAGAAGATATATATTTTGATATATTTAATTTAATTTATATATATGTATATATCGTGAATTCAGTATATAACTGTTTCATAATTATTTTTATGCTAATACGAGATATATTATATAAATGCAGATTGTCATGGCTGACCCTAATATTCTTGTAGAAAACCATGCTATCCCCGAACCTAACGTAGATGACAACCATTACTTAGACTTAGTGGATTATAATGTAGAGGAGGATATGGATGATAAAGAGGAGGAACCATTTGAGGATCCCGAGCCCGAGATAGGACTAGGAGATCAGATTGTCCCTCAGGTTGATATTGTAGAGATTGATAATGATAATGTTGGTATTGAGGAAGATGATGAGATTGGGATATATAATGTAGGTAATGAGGATGACGACGAGGATTTCGAGGAGGAGGTAGGTATTGTAGAATATTGATAATCAATGAATCTATGAAGGGGTTTGTTGATTTCTAGAGAGAGAAAGTGAGAGAAACTATGTGAATTTTATTAATTGGAAAACAAGAAATGACAACAACCAACCCCTTTCCTTAGTGGAAAGGGGTATTTATAGTTCCAAGTCATAAGTGGACTTGGGCCGGTCCATGACAAGCCCATGGACCGGTTCTTACTTAAGTTAATAAGCAAATAATAACTAGTTACTAACTACGAGCTATTACAACATAAATCATATTGTGGAGTGACCGATACTTCTAATATACGTTAAAACGTATTTCTAACAATCTCCCCCTAAGGGAGGTCACTCCACGTTACAAAGTTCTAAACCTAGCATACTATACTAAGTCTTCGTTCTTTAGCTCGTAGTCCTTTCTTCTTTTCTTTCTTTTGTTGTGAATATGTTGGTTTGATCTTTTTGGCTTTGACTTGAGAGCATTGTTCTTTGGCCTTTCACGTGCGATCTTTTCCTTTCTTGTGAACTTTGCCTCCTCGTGACTTCATGTTCCACACACTTACGTCTTTTTGTTGGATTCTTGAAAGCTTCAGAGTTTGATACAGCGGAAGACTTCATCTTGTACTTTCTTGAATTTTTGTTGCAAAAGACATAAGCATGTGGGAACGACTTTTACAGGTACACCGCAACACCACCGTCTTCACTGGTACACAGCAACGCCACCGTCTTCAACAGGTACTCAGCAACGCCACCGTCTTTAGCAGGTACACAGCAACGACACGAATAAAATGGCTTTGAACATTTTATTCTAATTCGGTAGCATTTTACCTCCGGTCGGTGAAGACCGTTGGACGATATTAGATATCGTACCCGTGACGGATAGTTTCAATTAAGTAACTTCCTGACAGGATTTCGCGGGTAAACCCGTTCTCTTTATTCGACCGTCCAAAGCTGACTGCGAACATAAAGAGTGAATCACTTGGATAAATTATCCTTGTGATTAAAAGCCGTCAATTCATGAAACCTGGAACAAGTGAATTTCAATTAAGATTTTCACCATCGTTGCTTTCCAGTTGTCACGAGCTCGATTCATAAAGAATCTTGCACGTTACCTACCAAGTGCTGTTTGATGTTGACACTAGAAGGATTTCCACTCGTCACTGTGGTCAATAAAGAGTCACTCTGAGTGTTCTGGCAAGATCATATGATAATGCGAAGAGGCCTGGAACGAGTTTAAGTTCAATTAAGAATTAAACCACTGTTACCTTCCATTTTTTCACAAGATTGGTTCTAAAAGAACCGCACGTGTAACCTACCATGAGCTTGTTTGATGTTGGCTCAAGCAGGATTTCCATCTTCATTGTAATACTTGCGTATTACTCGGATGTTCTGGCAATATTACAGGAATACTGCGTAGGACTCATGAAAATCTCTTACTTTTCACAGTGTGTGAGAAAGCAAGGAATAAATGGAAAGTGTCCTAATGAGACTTTTGATGATCTCTTGGCTCTAGACTCGATTGTGCGTTTTGATTTAGTGAGCGATGGCTGGAGAGGAGTGCCACCTTTTCAATACCAGTTTATTCGGAGTGAATAAACCAATAGATAACGTGTTGAACTCCGTGTGATTAAAACAAATACCTTTTGAGAGATATTTGAGTTAGCTGGGGAAGGGTTGTGCATTGCATCACTGGGTCCATGATGTCTTTCTTCAATACCGAGAATCATTAACAAAAATGACCTCAATAGCATATGTATTGACCCGGTTTCTGCCTAAAGTTGTAAGGAGGGCTTCTTTCTTTACACCCTTTATCTTTACATTTCTTTTTCATTCTTCAACCCCTTCAATGCTTACCAATACGTCATCACTAGCACCTTGTTGTGATTGTTCCAGTGCTAGCTTAAGTACTTGGTCGGCATTCAGCTACGTTCACATTCTTTCTCCATCTTTCCTAGGACTTCTAATTCTATCTAGGGAATTGTCCTTGGGAAGATTCCATCGGCTCTGATGAATCATTGGACTAAACCTATTCCTACCACCCTTTTGTCACCACATCCGTCGTGAATTAAGCGTGTTTTGGGAAGGAATTGCCACCATGAAAAATCATTGAAAATCACCTAAAGTACTTGTGATATTGAAATCAAAAGTTTTGTACCTTAGGTGTTTTGTTTATCAAAAACGCTCCCCCTTAACACGTGCTTTACACATATTAAGTTGGATAATCTTTAAGTCTTTTTCATCTTTTAGCCAAGTATCACTTACGTCTCCTTAATCCCATTTTCTCCCCTTATCCAAAATGTTAACCATTAATATTTGGGATATTGAATGGATTAACCGGTCTTTGGGTAAAAATGAAATCGATGTTTTGGCCATAGAACAAGTTATTGCTCCCCCTTAAGTTAATAAGGGATAGTTGTAGTGCCTTGGTATGACATATTTTGAAAGATTTAGAATCTCGTGAGAAATTCTTGAAAAATTATCATACCTTAACACTACACCAAGCCATTCAAGCACATTATTCACAAATTTACATATTCACAATTGAAAACCAATATAAAGTGACCTGAGATGTACGACCCATCAGATGGATCGTTGCAGTAGCTTGTGGTGCACTAAATACGGTCTTCCACCCACGAATCTTTCCAAGCTCCTCATCAATCTACGTTCACGGAGCTTTTGATCGATCTTTTTGATCACATACTTTGCCATCTGCCGGTAACCCGGATGCCAATCCTCCGTCATCTCTGGCAAAGTCCCGCCCGAGTTCAGATGCTCCAACTTATCTCTGACTTGTATAAGAGTGCCATCGCTATACTTGTGGAGCTCCCCCACCCTCATAAACTTCATCAAACCTCGACTGTTCAAGTAGAAAATGCCGTAATTCGGGACAGAAATTCCGGTATATGGACATCTTTCTACATGTTGAGGTAGCACTTGATTCACAGGACGGGTTAAATTGAGCCTCCGCTGATAGCTTTCGACTCCCAACTGAAGATCCTCAACTCGTGACTTGATGACAACGCTTCGTGTGAACATACGAAGTGCTGTATTCAAAGCAATCAGGTCTTCACGAGGAATGTGAGTAAGTTGATCTCGGGTCATCAGAAGCAGCATATCTTCGATATCCTCAAGGCGAATGATGGAAAAGTCTCCTTGCTGGATTTTGTATTCCCTGTCATCCTCCCTTTTCAAACGAATCTCCGTCACATGATAGTAGCCGTTCTTGGCTTCAGTTTTCATTCCTAGGATGCTGGAGATGCGGATGTCGGATCTAACATTGCTTCCAGAATTGACCAAGTAGCAACCCCTGTACGCCCTTCGGACTCGTTCGTCCCAATGAGATGCACCTATGACAGCATACATATCATAATTACGATTCATTTTTGGGACCCAGAGTCGATTTACCTTTTCCTCGATGAAGGGTATTGTCCCCCAGTTGGCAGCTTTCAGCAAAGTCAGGGATGTTGCGTACTTTGATGACCCCTTCATAAGATACTCAAGATCATTGGTGACGAAGAAGTCAAGAGTAATCTGATTATCTTGAGCAGGATCCATTGGAGGTGGAGCTCTTTCTGATTCATGAAGTCCTGGCCGTTGAACGGTTTTCAGAGCCTTCAGGATTTCATCGGCATAGTACTCGAGCTCCATTCGGGGTAAACGGGTTTTGGCACGCAGTCTCTTATCTTTCAGTGCTTTCTTCACCAAGGATGGAGTAACCGAAGTCTTATACTCATGAGCAAGAAATGCACATAAGTCAATCGGACTTCGGATACGGAGATACAGCACATCTTTTTCAGCATCTGTGATCGGATCATATTGTGCTGCTGCCGTGATCCAAGCTTGTGGTGGTGCAGACTCGTCTATCTCCAACGTGTCTTCCCAGGCACGAATGCTTGGTTCAGGAACCGTAGATTGTTGTGCTTGTTGTAGAGGAGTGGAAGTGCGAACATCTACTGGTTCAGTTTCAGGCATTTCGGCAGTGTCGTGAACTGGGGAGTGTTGTGCAGCTTCGGGTTCCGTCACTGATTCTGCGATCACAGGAGCAACAACAACAGAACTAATGGGGTTAGTGGTAATAGGTAAAGATACAGCGATAGAGATACCGGGAGCCGAAGACGCTGTAGTGGCATTCACATCATGGCGCCACTTAGTACGTCTTGATTCCGAGGATGTCGATTTGTCCTTCTGTGCTGCATCTTTTGTGGACTTGGTTCCAGTCTTAGCAGCAGTTTTCTTGGAGCTGGTAACCTTGTCTCCCTCTTTCGGCTGTTCACCCCCATCATCATCCTGATTGTCATCCCCGTTACTATCCCTAACACTCTCCTGATTCTCATCACCACCATCGTCGCCATCATCATCATCATCCTCGTCATCATCCTCATCATCCTCATCATCATCACCACCTTCGTCATCGTCTTTATCCTTTTCACCTTCTTCTTCTTCTTCTTCCTCTTCTTCACCCGTACCCTCTTCTTCACTTTCTTCCCTTTCTTCATCAGGTAAGATGTGATATGGTACCACACTTCCAAACGTCTTAAATAATCTATCATCCTCCATGATAGCATCATTCAGGGATTTATATAGAGCCCGTTGAATCCTCGACTTATCATACGACCCAAGTTCCACCATACGAGCCTTAAGGATCTTCTTCAATTCAAAATCCGTCAGGTCATAAGCAATCTTATAGGCGGCTTCTGAAGGGTTGGATGATTTGACCATCAAGTTGTCAGCAGCAAGTGTCTTCAACTCATCGCGAAGTTTAGGCATTAAGGATTCAACGGATTCTTGCACTCTTTCTTTCACAGATGCTTCAAGTGCTTCTTTTTGTTCCTTATATTTATCCCTCATCGCTTGAAGTCTGGTAATACGTGCAACATGCTTATCAGCCTCAGCCTGCTTAACCTGAGCAAGTTCCTCTGCATGAGCTTTACGTGTAGCTTCCATGTCTGCAGCGAACTTGGCAATCAACTCTTCCTGAGCTTTCCTTGATTCTTCTTCCCTCTGAGCTCGTCTTTGCAACTCTTGGCGAAGTTCATCCATTTCGCGTTTGTTAGTATCAAACATCTCGGCCATCACTAATGCAGCCATTGCAGATGTTGCAGAGCTGCTTTGGGTTGACCGGAGGGGCTCGGTTGTTACTGCTGTACTAGGGATGGGGATTATGGGTGGTGGAAGAAATGGTGTTGAAGCCGGTCGTGTTGGTAAAGGTTGTATGGGTGGAAGTTGAGTTGTTAAGGGTTGAGTTGTCACCATGATCGTAGGAGCAACAGGTTCCTTTTCCACACTTGCTGAAATAGGGATTGATGGCTCCTTCGAAGTGGAATAGTGTTCCGGTGACCCAAATTCATCAACATCATGCGGTTCCTCGTACTCATCCTCGATATCTACCCTCGCACCTGAACCACTACCGCCTGTATCTTTCCTACTCCTTTTAATAGCAATCTTCATCATTTGTTGCTCGGATTTATCAAGAGTAGGATCAACAATATCTTCTTCATCACGTAGACGCATCAAATCCTTACCCTTTCCCTTCTTACCCTCTGTCTTCTTCTTCTTGGGTTCGGGTTCAGGTAACGCAGCTGGTTGTTTGCGTTTACCTTTACTCTTAACCGTTGTGGATGAGTCTTCTCCAGTTTGAAGGTTTGCTTTCAGCCTCTGGATTTCTAATTGTAGTAGCTTGTAATCTGCAGAACCTTTGATTTTATCAGATAGAAGGTAATCAGGAACAGGACCCGGAATCACACCAATAGACGGTCCTTCATGCCTCAGATCTACAGTATCATCAGCTTCTTCAGTGTGATAGCGACCTCCTGCACGCCTATCAATAGTAGCATCAAGCTTCATAAAATAATTTATGATAAGCTTAATAAACCGAGGATAAGGAAAGAAGTTTGTCTTCAGCTTCTTGTTGTAGAAGAGTTGAAAGGTGAATTCTTCCCATATCAACAAAGCATAATCTGAATTCGCAGCTTTGTACATGCCATAGAAGAGGTTCATTATCGGACTGCGCAAAGC
Organism: Glebionis coronaria; assembly: GCA_025667525.1. NCBI lineage: Eukaryota > Viridiplantae > Streptophyta > Magnoliopsida > Asterales > Asteraceae > Glebionis > Glebionis coronaria. The sequence goes on along the minus strand of CM046881.1, from coordinate 323,762,049 downwards.
ATCATGTCCACTCGTTTTTGGTGTAAGGCATTTACTGAGAATACCCATCAAAGCTCTCCAGGGTTGTCCTACCTTAGCAGTAGTAAACTCAGATGCAACTCGTATTTCCGGACATCCAAGTGCGTCAAATAACTCCGCGAGTTCATCTTTATTAGGATCCCTTGAGAAAGACATGCCCTTGGGTGTATCCCGTATACCAAGAATCTTACGGAAGTCTGAAACGGTGAGTGTCTGCTGCTTGTTGTCGATGGTGAAGGTGATCTTGTTCGAAGTAATTTCCTTGGTAGCCCAAAATTCAAACATATACTCATAAGGCATCGAGGCTGTACTCCTAAGGGCGTTCTTGAAATGAGAGTTATCAAGAATGGCTATTGCGACCTTAAAACCATGGTGAGTGGATTTAGAGACTTGCTTTAGCCTATAGTTGTTGGGTATAAACTTAAGGGTTCGGGCTTTAGAAATATCGGCTTCTCTGGATTCTTGGATTGCTTGTACCGTTGGATTAGTCATTGTATCTGCTTAAGATAAGACATGAAAGGTTGATGCACAAAAGCATATAGATATATATCATTCTTACTTCTAAGCATAACACATTTCATAAAACAACAAGTACATATATAGCATGCAAACAAGAATAATCAAACAACTCATCCGGAACTTTTCCTCATTCGGAACATTTTCATCCGGAACATTCTTCATTCGGAACTTCTCCTCATTCGGAACTTCTTCATCCGGAAGTTCTTCATTCGGAACTTCCTTCATCCGGAAGTTCTTCATTCGGAACTTCCTTCATCCGGAAGTTCTTCATTCGGAACTTCCTTCATCCGGAAGTTCTTCATTCGGAACTTCCTTCATCCGGAAGTTCTTCATTCGGAACTTCCTTCATCCGGAAGTTCTTTCATTCGGAACTTCCTTCATCCGGAAGTTCTTCATTCGGAACTTCCTTCATTCGGAAGTTCTTCATTCGGAACTTCCTTCATCCGGAAGTTCTTCATTCGGAACTTCCTTCATTCGGAAGTTCTTCATTCGGAACTTCCTTCATTCGGAAGTTCTTCATTCGGAACTTCCTTCATTCGGAAGTTCTTCATTCGGAACTTCCTCATTCGGAAGTTTTTCAGAAGAAATCCTTCATTCGGAAGTTCAAAGCCATGTTCATCCGGAACTTTTACAAACGAAGCTTATGATGATTAATCTAGTGCGTTTGTGAGTTTCTAAGGCAAACTAAGGCATATAAACATCATAGCATACAAATCCGCATAAAACCCACCACAAATCCTTAGTTAATTAACCCTAAATAGATTAAACTGATTGATTGAGCATGTTTAACAGAATAATATGATAAGAACTGTGGATTAGAAGTTAACATGTTGATGTATATACCTTAATTAATCGAAAGAACAGGATCTTAGATGGATGAAACGAGAGATTTGATTGTTTAGAGCGTGTGTGTGTGTTTATGCAACAATGGCGGCAAAAGATCAAATAAACAGTGAAAGGAAATAAGTGAGGGGCGGGGGGTTTTATTTGACTAGGTCAAATCTTTTGATAAGTTTCAATACATGTCACTTTTAGCCCCTCTATTATCTATATTCTTTCCTTTTTGTTTCTAATTTTTCCATCACCTAACTCTTGTTAAACGTACACACAACTTAGCAAACGCATCTATTAGCATATCCTCAAAATCTAAAAGCCATGCCTATCACTTAGAACGATCACAAGTCGTTTTCTAAAGCAAAACCACTCAATTACCATGTAGCCCTTAATTTTCACAATCACTTTTGAAAATCAATTTTAATGACAAAGATGATTTTATTATTTTCTCCCCCTTAAACGATGACCCGTTTTCTATTTAAAGAGCTGTAGTCATTGTTTAAAGAGTCAAATAGTGATGAAAGCATTTCCAATTTATCTCTTGAAAATTTGATTCGTGGTTTTAATAAGATTTCTCTTATTTTAACAAATTAATGCACTGAGACGTACACCAATTCGTGTTAGACCAAGTTATAAAGTAAACTTGATCCCTTTGCATGATTTGGCTTGTAAATCACGCCCGAGAAAATTAATTCCCGTTCTGAGCCAACGTTTTCCAAGGAAATACGTGACTTTAATATGAAAACCGGGTTGCAGTCTGAAATAACTACAAGCCATAATGGGCATGTTTTAAAAATGTACAACTTTTATACGGACTCTATTTATGGCACCGTGTCAATTTTAATCGACATTTCTAAGGCCGTAAATATTACCGTACTAAAAGACATGCCCGTTTTAAACGAAAAATATTTTTGGTTTTTCTTGGTTTTATATTTTTTATGGTTTTTGTTGGTTTTATATTTTTGTATTTTCTTTTTGTGGTTTATATATTTACGATAATGTACATGATCACAACCAAAGGATACTCTGAATAGTTTACCACGACTATTCAGCTGATTCTTCTGCCAACTCCTTGAGAGTCGCTGGAGTGAATGATTTCATGCCAAGCTTGTCGATCAAAAACTCGATTCGTCCTCGATCTAAGGCTTTGGTGAACATATCCGCCAGCTGATACTCAGTAGTGACAAAATACAGCTCGATCACTCCGTTCTCCACCTGCTCCTTAATGAAATGGTAGCGAATGTCTATGTGCTTGGCCCGGGAGTGTTGAACATAGTTGCAGAAAAGGGCAATGGCGCTCTTGTTGTCACAATACATCGGGATTTTGTTAAATCCAAGACCGTAGTCAGTTAATTGTGATCTCATCCAAAGGACTTGAGCACAACAACCAGACATGGCGATGTATTCAGCCTCCGTGCTTGATATTGCAGCGCTTTTCTGCCTTTTTGAAGACCAACTGATCAATCTATCTCCAAGGAGTTGCACAGATCCAGAAGTGCTACGCCTCGTATCTTGACATCCAGCATGATCGGCATCTGCGTATGATATTAAAGCAATCGAGGAATCTTTCGGATACCATAGACCACGATGAAGTGTTCCTTTTAGATACCGAAAGATCCTTTTAACTACATGTAGGTGCTTTTCGGTAGGCCGAGCCTGATACCGGGCACACATGCATACAGCAAATTGCAAATCAGGCCTGCTAGCAGTCAGATAGAGAAGGGTGCCGATCATTCCACGGTAAAGTTTCGGATCGACAATAATCCCATCCCTATCTTCATCTAACTTGGATTTCTCCATCATTGGAGTGTCTACGGGGTCACAATTCTCAAAGTTATATTTCTTAAGAGATTCTAGAGCATATTTGGATTGATTTATAAAGATGCCTCTGGGATTCTGAGAAATCTGTAATCCTAAGAAAAATGAGATTTTTCCCATCATCGACATCTGAAAGCGTGTGGACATTATCTTCTCAAATTGTTTAGACAATTCTATGTTAGTGGCAGCAAAAATTATATCATCAACATAAATTTGTACCAGAAGCATGTCGTTGCCGTCCTTGAGAGTGAATAGAGTGGGGTCCACTTTGCCTTTGGAGAAGCCTTCCGACATGAGATATGTTGACAGGAGATCATACCACGCGCGTGGAGCTTGTTTCAACCCATAGAGAGCCTTCTTAAGCTTGTACACATGGTTAGGAGACTCCGTACTCACGAACCCATCCGGTTGACTAACATAAACCTCTTCCCTTAGTTCACCGTTCAAAAATGCCGTCTTCACATCCATTTGATAGACGATCATGTTCATATGAGCAGCAAACGCAAGGAATAGTCTAATCGCCTCCAATCTAGCCACAGGAGCAAAAGATTCCTCAAAGTCTATACCCAAGGCTTGTTTATATCCTCTAGCGACCAATCTAGCTTTATTCTTCAATACCGCACCCATCTCATCAAGTTTAACCTTATAAACCCATAACAAAGTAAGGATGTTAACTTTGTCAGGGCGAGGAACCAATTCCCATACTTCTAGTCGTTTGAATTCATTGAGTTCCTCCTGCATAGCTTCAATCCAAGATGATTGGGTCATAGCCTGCTGCCAATTTTTGGGTTCAACTTCAGAGAGAAATGCATCAAAGTAACAATAAAGTGCACTCTCTTGTAATTGATGGCGTGTAGAGACTGGTCGATCTAGATCTCCAATAACATTCCTAATTGGGTGATCTTTTGTCCATTTAGTGCTATGTTTTTCAATCCTAGGTGGTCTGGAGTGAACAATAGATGGAGCTTCTTCTGAGGTAGACGCGGCTGAAGGGTTTTCAGGGATCGCTACACCAAAGAAAGGAAGCTCTTGCAAGTGAGCATATTCCAAGTCGTGATCAGTAGAATCCTTTTCCACATCATTAGGCACAAGTAGGGGTGATGATTCAGGTGTAGTTTGAGAATTACTTGGTGAAGGTGCATCCGGTTCAATGTGAATTGTGGATGTGTTAGATAAAGGTTCATTAACTTGAGCAACCACTTCAGGTATTGGAGCAATTACTACAGGTGTTGGAACTTCATCAGTCGGGGGATCGAAGAATTCATCAAACAACGGTTGAAACAGTTTATCCCACTCGGGCCTTGATGGTGGTAAAAATGATGTAGAAGTAGGATTGTTGGGAACTAATCCGGAACTTATAGCACCGGGTCCCATCTCATGAAGCGCGGGTTCAGAGCTGTGTTGCTCAGAAGCCATCGCTGTCAGCTCGTCGAAATCTGCGTCCATAGTTTCTACAATCTTGCCAAGACGACGGTTATAGATTCGGTATGCTCTTTTGGACGGTGAGTAACCAATGAAAATACCTATATCGGCTTTTGGTTGAAGCTTACCCAAGTTCTCACTATTGATGTTTGGATAACACAGAGCACCAAACACATGGAAAAATGAAACATCGGGTTTGCGGTCATGTAGAAGCTCATAAGGTGTTTTTCCATGGCGTTTCCGAATGATAGAACGGTTTTGGGTGAAACATGCAGTAGAAATAGCCTCTGCCCACAAGAACAATGGAGCGTTCGCATAAATAAGCATGGTCCTAGCAGCTTCCATAAGTGTACGATTCCGTCTTTCAACGACACCGTTTTGTTGTGGAGTGCGTGCAGCGGATGTTTCATGTGATATACCAACTCCTTCATAATAATCACGAAGAGTCTGGTTGACGAACTCTGTACCATTGTCTGTACGAATACGGCGGACAGTGGTATTCAAACGTACCTGAATGAACTTCAGAAAAGTGATGATAGCCTTCGGAGCTTCATCCTTTGTACGTAGAAATCTAACCCATGTAAACCTTGAGAAATCATCCACAATGACGAGAATGAATTTCTTACCGCTCACACTTTCAGTTCTCATCGGTCCACAAAGATCCATATGCAAAAGATGAAGTTTTTCTTGATTAGTGTCTTCAGCTTTGGGTTTGTAAGATTTCTTGGTGCTTTTCCCCCTTGAACACGCGGAACATAAATGATCCTTGTGAAATTTAAGCTTGGGAAGACCACGAACTAACTCGTTTTTAGCCAGATGATTAATAGCATCAAAATTAAGATGAGATAATCTGCGATGCCATAACCATGACTTGGTCTTAGAAGCTTTAGAGAGAAGACATACTGGAGAAGCGGCCATCATGTCTTGTAAGGACAAAGTGTAAAGATTTGCACCACGAGATCCCTTCAACAAGTCTTTTCCTTCCAAGTTGCGGATGAAACAAGTGTGTTGTCGAAAAGCAACCTCAAGGTTGGAATCACAAAACTGTCCTACTGAGAATAAGTTATGACCAAGACCTTCAACATAGTATACCCTAGAAATCGTCACGTTTCCAATCTGATATTCACCATATCCCATAATCTTTGCTATATGATCATTCCCGAATTTAACCGTACCAAGAAACTTGCTGACGAAATTTCGGAGCATCGAGCGATTTCCGGTCATATGTTTTGAACAACCGGAGTCCAAATACCACAGGATGATTTGGACCACCTGAAAATATCACCACACAAAGACAATGTAGAGGTATCGGAATCTGAGTGTTCCTTGTTATTAGCAGGTACAGATTTAATAATCTTAGATTTGCTAACTCTAGGTTTCTTAGATTTCCTAGCCTTTTTCTTCTTAATTAGTGGTGTAGATTCTAATTGGCTCAAATCCTGAGGTATTTCTACACTGATAGGCACTATAGTGGGGGCTGACCTAATTAAAGGGCACTGTTTCCTTACTTGAGTGCGAGTGTTCCTAACTAAAGGACGCTCAGACCTAACCTCAAGGGATGCATTCCTAGTTAAAGGGCACATTTTACCATCGAGAGTAAAGGTCCTACCAGTGGGACGCCATTGCCAGCCAACTTGGGCACGAGTTCTACCCGTTGGCTTCCATTCAAGACCATTCTTAATAGCATTCATTTCATTAACGTGATCAATCAGACACAAATCATGACGCTGGGAAAACATACATTCATTACAATTCCAACAATTTAAATCAGAATTCACGAATGGTTTAGGCTGCTGCACAGGCGCAGAGCTTTTAGTCTTAACATGATTCGTTTTATTTAAAACTGAACTAGCATTCCTATTGTGGACTTCTACTTTCTTCTTTGTGGCACTACTAGTGGCGGGCTTGATCTTATCTTTCTTGAGTGGCGATCCTTTAGCCTTAGTAGTCGCTTTTAATCCTGTAGAAGGCAAATTGGGAACATTAGCAGCAGATTTTAAAGGTGTCTTACTTGATTGTGCCAATGACGGTTTCGCTCTTGGAGTCTTATTAAATGGAGTGACAGCAATGGGCCTATTATTAAGTAGTGCAGAACCTGGTGTACCTATGTATTGTAAATAAGCCAAGCAATATTGAACTCGCTTAACATATTCATGAGCCGAATAATAGTCGCTACTTGAGGGATCTAAGGCATAAAGATCGTCTAAAATATCCCTAAGAAGATCGACATGCTTAATGGCATTCTTCATATAATCATCATAGGTAAGCTGGTTTCTCTTATGAAGCGGATTCTTATAAAGCACTACTTTCTTGGTTGTTGGAGCACTAGTGGACGGTGCAGAGTCGGTAGCTAAGTTATCAACAACTTCTTGTCGAGTGAGAAGAAGTGTCTCCTTTAACTCAGCCAAAACCATATTTTTGTCTATGAGCAGGATGTTCAAGTCAGAGATTTCTTCGCACTTTTGGTTCAGTTGTTCAACATAATATTGTTGCTGTGTCGCATTAAAAGCGAATCGATCTTCTAGTGAACCATAAAGAGCGGATAGTCCCTGCCTTGTCCGATCCATTTCCCCTAGAACAGTTGATAGTCTAATTTCTAAGACCTGGTTTTTAGACTCTGCGGCCTCTAGTTCCATTCTTAATGTTTCCTTTGATGATATCTCTCTCTTCAATCTCATGATTTCTTCCTCTAATGTCTTAACAATTGCAATCATCTTGTCACTATTCTCAACACCGTTTTCACAAACATTTGATATCAAAAGATTTTCATTTTGAGCTTGTTGTTTTAATTCTAAAGATATACAATGTTGTTCTAGTTGATTAAAGCGTTGAGAAAGTAAATTATAAGAATCTTGTAGCTTTAAAAACTCAGCGTTAGATTCGTGACAAGAATGATTATCTACCTCAATTACAGTTTCAGCAACATTTACAGAAAGATCACAAACATCATCACAATTATCCTCACAAATATTCACAGCATTACAATTAATCGCAGCAGATGTAAGCTCATTCGAATAATTAACATTTACAATAGTAAGCACATCACACGAGATTACTTCGGACAAGAATCGGTCATATTCGGTTGAAATCTTTTCCTTTTCAATTAGTTGCAGTTCGTAAGCGGTGTCCATTTCATAAAACACTTTTTGAACTTCACCAATTTCAAACTGAAGATTTTCCTTAAGAGATGCAAAACTTCTTTTTAGACTTTCGACAAACGGATTGATCTCAGTTTTAAACACCTCGTTCATGTGTTCGAAAGCCCATTCTCCGGCATTTAAGCCATTTGAAGTCGTACATTCCAAGATGACCTTGTCAAAGTTAGTAAAGTATCGGTTAATCTCTTGCAAGTTTAACCATACAGTGCTAACAGGTGGAAGATTCTTTGGAATTTCCTTAGGACCTTCCATGTTGACAAGTGTAGGAAATGTACTAGGGCTTTCTTCCTCTATCATGTAGGTTGGTGCTGTAATGAGATCCTTATCCATATGGAAGCGAACTCTAAAATCAGTTTTTGCAAGCTCCTTATTCATCTTAAAATAATCACAATCGGGATATTTTGCTGAATTGTATGACAGATCCTCATCAACTAGATCCTTACTTGTTCGATTATTGGGAAAAACAATCGGGTCTAAAGCCAATCCTAATTGAGTTGCATTATAAAGTCTAGGACTATGTCTTAAAGCTTGTTTTGCGTATCGTGGATTAGGGGGAAGGCCTTTTAGACGAGATAAGTTAAACTCTTTAAACGAAGCATCAAATAAGTGAACTAGTTGTGAAGCAGCGTATTGTCTTAACAGCAAGTAGTCTAGACTTCTAATCTTATTAGTAGCATTAATCTCCATTTCAGTCTTCTTAGATTCGAGTAATTCAAAATCAGTTTGAAGTTTTTGAAAATTAGTGACCACTAACTCCTTTTCTTTAAGTTCATTAGACAGATTTGCTCTTAAGTTCTCTATTTCGTGCAAATGACCCATTTTTTTGTTTCTAAAGTGATCATATTCGAGATTAGTGAGAACACTAGACGAAGGCACTAATTCCAAAGTTTGTACTTTCTCATTGCTTAAGGCAAGCTCATCAGACAAATTCTTATTCTTAGCTAAGGTTTCTAAGAGTGCAGCATTCATTTGGCTAAGTAATGTAGCAGGAACCATGACCAAATCTTGTTGAGCAGGAGAAGGCGTATGCGAACTGGGTCCCGGTTGTGATTCACTCAAAGTCTGGGAACTCACATTGATATTGCTATCATTGTTTGTCTCCTCATTTGAAAGACTCACCACCGAAGATTCATTCGAATCAGCACTCTCTTGCCCAACTTGATGTGGTTGAATACTAGCATCAGTGGTATTATCGGTGTTATTAATAAGTACCTCAGATTTCTTATCTGGCCCTAAGCTGGAGAAAGTTGCCATGAAAGCAGCCTTTGCGGTTTGAAAGTCATCACAGTCAGAATCATACGCATCAAGATCATCGGCTTGGTAAGCTGCATTCTGCGTAGTGACAACGTCTTGTTCAGCAATCCCTGGGTCAGCAAGAAATGCAAGCTCCTCTTCATCAAGTTCCCTTCCTTGCGCCTGAGCATTTACCAGATAGATCTTTTCTGCAAACCACTGTCCATCCCTTCTCCTCTTGGGTTTCTTACAATCCCTGGACATATGACCCTCTTCCTTGCAATTGTAGCATGTGATCATTCTCAACTTGCCTGTATTAGCCCGTGGAGGGTTGTTGACCATTGGAGCAGGAGCAGGATTGACAGTGCGAACATTGGTTGAAGTGGAAGTTCTCCCCTGATATGGTTGAATTGGCTGAACCATTACCCTGCCATTCTCAATTGTAGCTTGTTGGCGAGAATTGGATGAATTCCTCAACTGATTGTTGGTAGGAGCTGATCCTCTGAATCCTCGTTTGCTTAAAGTTTTTGTGAGATAAGCAGACATAGTAGTTAGCACTTCAACTGGGTCAGCTCCTTGTTGGAATACAGGAACGGGGACTTCTTCATCATCACAATACAGTGCTTGATCTGGATGAGCTGCATAATCAGTATAAGGAAGACTCATTTGATCAGGGTAGCTTGTTGGATATGCTGCATTCTCTTGATAAGAAGAATATGATGGCTGAGCATAAGGTGCAACATTTGCTGGATGAAGTTGTGAAGCATACTGTGGTGAGGGTGCATTGAACCGATATTGTTGCTGATGTGAGGTGGGTGGTTGTGGTAGAATCGAGTATTGGGGAAAGGCTGGTGTCAAGTAAGGTGATTGATGATAAGCTTGATGTCCCAAGATATAGGGTGTGTTGTTGTGGGACAAGCTTGGTTGATTCGCCATCAAAGCTAAGGAATCTGGGTGCATACCACGAGGAGAACGGTGCATAATCACATGCTTCTCATGTTGCTGAAGGAAGGCATAGATTTGATCTAAATTGCACTTATGCAAATCCCGGGTTAACTTCACATCGGTAATATACTCACCCCATTCAGCTTGAGGTAGAGTATTCAAGAATTTGGTGTTAACCTGGAATGGTGCAATCACAAGATTGTATACATTCAGATCATTCATGAGTGTGGTGAATCTGAAGTAATAATCGTGGAGCGTTTCCCCTGGGTTGTAGGTGAATCTATCAAACAAATCATACAGCTGACACTCCCTTTCTTGTTTGGTGAGAGACGTGCCTTGTAGCAACACCTTAAGACGTTCCCATAGATCCTTTGCCACCGTATACTGACTCACCATTCTATAGATGTCATGGGGAAGAGCTTGGAGAATTGTTTGAAGAGCTTTTTCATCTGCATCTGCAACAAGTTGTTGAGCTGGAGTAAGTTCTTCAAATTCTCGTGGTCTAGTCACGTTATCAACCGTAATGGTACCATAGTCGAGTGGACCATTCAAAATCGATTTGACCATAAGCCTTCCGTATGTCGGTTTCCCCTTTAGATATTGCATCATTCGACCTTGCCATGCCTCAAACACCTCTTTAATAAGCATCGGTGGACGGCTATCAGTTCCCGTTATGATTGATATATCCGTAAGAGATGTCATCTGAGGCATTACTGAATTTGGATTCATTTTGTTTTTCTTCAAAGAAACAGAGATTATCGGTTGATCGAGCAGTGAAGTAAAGCTTGTGAATTGTGTTGTGTTTTTGTTGTAAGAAACCAAGATTAAATCCTCTAAAAAATCGTCGAAAAAACAAGCAAAATAACCCTTGATTCGGAACTTTTTGTTGATTCGGAAGTTTGATTCGGAAGATTACCTTGATTCGGAACTTTTTTGTTGATTCGGAAGATTACCTTGATTCGGAACTTTTGGGTTGATCCGGAACTTCTTGGTTCGGAAGTTCTTGATCCGGAACTTTGGCTTGATCCGGAACTTCTTGACTCGGAAGTTCTTGGTTCGGAACTTTGGCTTGATCCAGAACTTCTTGACTCGGAAGTTCTTGGTTCGGAAGTTTTGCTTGATCCGGAACTTCTTGACTCGGAAGTTTCTTGATCCGGAACTTCTTGGTTCGGAAGTTTCTTGATTCGGAACTTCTTGACTCGGAACTCCTTGATCCGGAACTCCTTGATCCGGAACTTCTTGATCCGGAACTCCTTGATCCGGAACTTCTTGATCCGGAAGTTTTGCTGAACAAACAGAAACCCCCTCCGATGAACAGTCGAACAGTAAAAGTTAAGATTAAGCCCAGATTTTGACCAAATAACCCAAAAAGTTTTGTGCTTTCGACTAAAATAAGTAACAACTAATACTTATCCACTAATACCAATCACAAAAACACCAAAAACACCAAGAATCAAGATGATTTTTCTTAAAGAACACTAATACAATCAAAAACTAAAAAACCACACAAATCACCACCTTAAATCACCCCATAGCTCTTGATACCAAATGTAGAATATTGATAATCAATGAATCTATGAAGGGGTTTGTTGATTTCTAGAGAGAGAAAGTTAGAGAGAGAAAGTGAGAGAAACTATGTGAATTTTATTAATTGGAAAACAAGAAATGACAACAACCAACCCCTTTCCTTAGTGGAAAGGGGTATTTATAGTTCCAAGTCATAAGTGGACTTGGGCCGGTCCATGACAAGCCCATGGACCGGTTCTTACTTAAGTTAATAAGCAAATAATAACTAGTTACTAACTACGAGCTATTACAACATAAATCATATTGTGGAGTGACCGATACTTCTAATATACGTTAAAACGTATTTCTAACAGGTATAGATGACGAGATTGATGATGATGAGGCTGAGCTTATTTTCCCTTATGATGTAGAGGAGGGTGAGCCCTTACCCCCTTCAGTTGATTGGTCTGATTCTGACTTCGAGTTACTTAGAGATGAATTGTTTGAATCATCTGAATCTGAGTCTGAATTAGAGGATGATGATGATGATGATGATGCACCAGATGGTACTGATGGGATTGCTACCTGTAGGCATATGATAATAGAGTCGTATAGGGTTCGAGAGGCTACTCATATTGATGGACTTGCACCTTGGGCCTTGAGACGTGATTTAGATGCATCCCGTGTTCAAGGTAGTATGACAGATATTTGTTTAGGTGTTGTTCAGACTCATGTTTCTTTATTGGAGTCGAAGACTAAGATTGGTGAGAAAGAGCGAGAGTTGCTTAATTTGGATTTTACTGATGTGGAGCGTGGTTTGAATGAGGCGTTTAGGAGATTGTCTGTGTTGGAAACTGGTGAGTATGCTGAAATGAAGAAAAAGGTGAATACGATAGAGATTCCATTGAGTGTGGCTCATGCGATGCGTGAGAAGGCAGAAAAAGAATTGAATATATCTGTTGGTTGGAACAGTAGATTTTATACTGAGATGGTTGAGAAAGGAGTGATTCGTAAGCGCCCAGCTGAAGATGTGTCTTGTGATCGTCCGAGGAAGATACCGAAGACGATGGATGATGGACCTTCTAGCAGTTCTCAGTAGACCAGTCTATCTTTAGTAGTTATCTTTTGTATCTTTTGTAAACCTTAACTAAACCGACATATTGGTTAGTAAATCTGGCACGAATTTTGGGCCTGTATAGTGCTAGGAATTTTGATGTGGAATGTTAATTAAGACAATGTGGTTGTTTCTAATCTAATGAAATATGTATCTTTGTCTTGAATTCCATATCGTGCCTTATTTGTATATTGATTATGAATTCAATTCATCTTATATGAATCCCTCATTAGGTGAATGCTTAATATACTTTAAAATTGTGAAATTATAGAACCATGCCACCCAAGAAAGCTGTGACTGAGGATGATATACGTAGGATCATTGCGAAGCAAGTTGCCGCATCTATTATTGAATTTATGGCAAATGCTAGAAATGGAGCTGGCAGTAGTGGAGCTGGCGGTAGTGGAGATGGCGGTAGTGGAGCTGGCGGTAGTGAAGCTGGCAGTACTGGAATTGGTGGCACTAATGTGAATGCGAATGCTAATAATGTGAATGCTAATGCTGGAGGAAATGTAGGAGGACTTGGAACTAATTCGCCTGAAGTCGGTGGTTGTACTTATGTGACGTTCATGAAGTGTGAACCTCTCCCTTTTAATGGAACTGAAGGTGTTGTAGGATTAAGCCAGTGGATTGAGAAGATTGAGTCGGTGTTTCGAATTAGTAAGTGTAAGGAGGAGGAGAAGGTGACTTTTGATATGGATACTCTTAGAGGTCGTGCGTTGACTTGGTGGAATGGGAGAATTGCTTTCATGGCCATTGATGTTGCTAATACTACTCCTTGGGATGAAATTAAAAAGTGGATGACTCTGGAGTTCTGTGAGTTGGCCTTGCTGTGTCCTCGATTGGTGGAACCCGAAGAGATCAGAATTGAACATTATATTTAATGGTTGACCAAGAATATCCGAGGGGATGTGACAGCATCAAAACCATTGACCATTGATGATGTTGTTTGAATGGCTTACCAACTCACTAGGCATATAATTCAGGACAAGAAGAATGAAGCACATGCTGGTGAGAAAAGAAAGTGTGATGGCGATCGTGGAGGTCGAGGTGATAATATGCAGAATTTTAATTGCCGTCAAAACAAAATAAGGGGGAATGCAAATTCTCTTACCAACAACACACTGCGCAATGATGAAAAGTGTCCTAAGTGTGGTAATAAGAGGGATGCTGGCTACTACTGGAAGCGCCAAAATTCTAGAAAGCTAGGACACAAAGTGGAAAAGTGTAAGAGGGGAGTCATTTGCTTCAATTGTAATGAAGAGCGTCACAAGAAATCGAATTTCCCCAAGTTGAATAGGATTGGACCTGGAAGAAACCCCCAGGGTGGTGCTTATCAACTTGGAACGGTTGAGGTTAAGAAAGAGGATCCGAATATCGTTACTGGTACGTTTTTACTCAACAATCATTATGCTGTTGCTTTATTTGATTCGGGTGTTGATAGGAGCTTTGTATCCACTAAATTTAGTGCCCTTATTGGCATTGAACCTTTTAGATAAATACCAGTTACGAAGTGGAATTGGTTGATGGTAAATTTGTAAAACCCGCATGCTTTTACCATGAATAGTACCCTTACGATAGTACGTACATGATTAGAACTTTCCTTTTATAACACGTTTACGTTTCACGTACAAGAATTACAAGTATTACGTACGTGTTATAACACGATAAGTATTTATTACGTATTAACACACGATAATTATTTCAATAATAATTATAATCACGAACATACGGACATGAAATCACGAACGTAAATTAATCACGAACTAATATTACGTATGTATGTATATTTATTTCGATCACGAATAAATATATCAAGTCACGAACGATAACTAATTAAATCACAGGAAATACGAACACGAGAACACACTTATATTTTAGACACGAAAAATGTTCTGGTTACCCTTATGTGGGCCCCATACCCGCGGACACACAAGAGAAAAGGGCCAAGCCCATTGTTTTTTTACTAAACAAGAAAAGGGAAAAGATTAGTTTCATATTAACCAAAATTTTGAAAAGCAAGAAACCCTAATCCCTTTTCATCTCCTTCTTTTGGCCGTCGGGTTTAGCATCACCAAAGGGGTGTTTCGGTTTGATTTTGGTGCTAGATTTATTGCAAGGATCATTGTGTGTTCATCCTCATTTGATTCACGTGATCGATATAAACCCTAACCTCTTTTATTTTATGTTTTTGATTTACTAATCACATAAAATCATGAATTTTTTTAATAACAAATTAAAAACAAGATATAAACATGTTATTTCATCATGGGGTTAAATCAATTAAGTGTTAAGGGGGTGTTTGTTTGTGGCCGACGCCTAACCGAGCCCCAAGGGGGTCTCGGCTTGGGTTTATTCGCACCACTAAGACCTTATGGTCTCGGTTTGGTGGTGGTGGTGTCACGGCAGCAGCAAGGAAGGGAGACCCCGACTTAGGTCGGGGAATGGTGGTATATTTGGGTCCGGTTCATGGGTTTAAACACGGGTCCGGTTCACACATGTTAGATTTAAAACATGGTCCGGTTCACGAGTTATTTTTATAAGGATAAATATCTTTACAAGACTTAAATTAAATTAATTAAAAACATGAACATGATTAATTTAATTTACATGGCTTAGGTTATTAATTTTATTATTAATGCATGAAATTTTAACCTAAGTATTTATCATTTAATTAGACTATATAATTAATTAATTATTAAAATCATGACTTATAATTAATTAATTTACATGACTTAGATTATATTATTAATAGATAATAATACGTGTTTTAACCCTAAGTATATTCATCTTTATTTAATTTAACCATGTTATATTTAATTAAATACTTTAACCTATAGTTTATTTAATTCACATGAAATAATTAATAAACTATACTATATAATCACATGAATTAGAATAATAATGAGTAAACACTTAAGCTTATATAATTAGCTTAATTATCCAGCTTATATCTGATTATGGAAATTCTCTATTTTTAGAAACTTATTTAATTAAGGCAGCTAATCTATTTATGAAAACATTCTATTTTAGAAACTTATCTATTTTAAGCAGTGAATCTATTTTTGGAAATTTTCAATTTTTGGAAACTTTCTATTTTTGAAAACTTTCTATTTTTGGAAAGTTTCTATTTTTGGAAACTTTCTATTTTTGGTAACTTTCTATTTTAGGAAACCTGCTATTTTTTGAAAGTTACTTATTATTACACAACAAGTATAATAATACATGAAATACAAGTAATACTTAATCAGAATAGACAGAATATATGATAAACACAATATAAAGCTTAAATTAGTAAAACATGACATGAACATATAAAACAAGCTAACACATGTTATAAAACCAGGTAAGTACTCAGTAATCAGATACTTATACACGTATGTATTTATGTAGCATTAGTGATACCGAAGTAGGACTCTCCTCCGTTCGTCTTCTTCATTCATTGGACACAAGGTACGGATTCTCTGTCCATTCAGTATTGACATTCTTCCTTATTAGGATTTCCCGTATGCAGCCAAGTGTTTTCCCCAGTATATGTTTTATATGTTTTTGAATTGCTTATGTTTAATTAAGAATACTTTAATCCATATACATGCATGACCAGTTTCACCTAGTTATGGAGGTACCATAACCATAACACTAGAGGCACCAGTGTTATGACTTTACCACGACGGAGTGATAGCTCGTGGCGTCCCTTTCAGCTTTTGGCCATATTATTATTATCAGGTGAGGCGTATGGGTGCATCCTAGTTTACATGTTTTCAGCAGATTACTCAGTGTGAATGTGGTGTGTGCCTTGCATCCTTCACAAGGAGCTGATCCCTCCTACCCAAAACCAGTATATTAAATTAGAGGTAGCCCCTCTAATTTGCATGACGAGGTCACCCCTCCAAGTATTCATGCACGTTTGTAATAACCCGAACTTTAAAATCAACATTTAGACTGAGATCTAATCTTATTCCTAGTAGTCGGATCAATATTTATTACCCGACTTTCATTTGTCATGTTTGTTCTACGAATAATATTGATTAATCGGCAAACCGACAATGTTAAGACTTTAACATATCGAATATGTGTCATTTATTATTTATCGACAAAGTTTATGTTCGTCATCCACCGTAAATATCCTCGTTATGACATAGAAATATTTTCTATTGTCGTCGTTTTAATTTCTCGCTTTATGAGTATTTTTCGTAATTTACGTTAAGCCTTTAGGCGCCGACGCGTTAAAGTATTTTAAATAATAAGGCCTCATTTATTTATAGAAATATCAACGTTCTACGAATTTCGACAGTTTTTTATTTTATATTGAGCGCTTATTTTTCGTGTTTTACGCGTATCTTTCAAATTTCATAACTTTTAAAATATTGAGCTTTAATAATACCCTCTTATATCCAAAAATTCACAAAAACCAAAACTATTAATTTATTTTCTTTCCTTAGCCGGCTATACTACATATCATTATCTAACATCAACTAAGTATTCCTTCTTATCTCCATCATGTTACGTGTCAACATTTGCATGTGAAATTTCACGTTCCATCAAGCCACAAATGACGTTTCACCTCATATTTTCAACTTGTCTACATTGTTATCACCTTAGAGGCGAAGTAAATTTCATGGCTACTCTAACTTCAGCTACATGCTTACATCTTTAGCCAAACTTAAGATCTAAGTTATAAAAATAGCTAAAGCCTTCGTCACCTCAAACTCCCACTCGAAACACAGTGCACACTTTAAACCTCTCCATCTCTTTCTCGCATAGTGTGGTAGCATAAGTGGCGAGGATCAATAAGGTAATAAGAGCTGCTGTTGAGGCTATGTTTAGAAAACAAAGTCGTTGGTCCATTGAATGAAGGATCTCGGGTTCCTTTCTACTCATTTGACTCCGTTATCTCATGCTAAGTTATCGTAAGTCCTAACCTTGTTCAATACACCATTATTACAGCCCTTAGACTATCTATCATCTGGTCCTAAAGCTTTCTTAACTCAACTCATGTGAAAACACGTTTTTAGTTTTCACACAAAATCATAGAACGAGTGTGTCGGGTCACTTTTGCGCCCCTTATATCTTGCGATTTATGTTAACAACCTATGCTGATTTTTATTTATGTTTTAGACCTTCCATAATAATCTATGATCCATGGATATCACCCCTAAGTCGTTATCTAACTTATCTAAAAGTCACGCCGAAAACTGTCCCAAAAAATGACTGCACATGTCCATTCGTGATGATGGCTGTCCTTTACACCCAAGTCTGTAGGTATTGGTGTTAGCTTACTAATATGTAACATTTTTCCTAAAAACTAGACCTTTCAAAGAACGCGTGGCCACTCGAATCACTAAAAACGGAGTTATAATGAACGAGATATGATTTTTCTAAAATGTAAGAAAAATAGTCGCAAAGCTGTCAAAACAGAAACAAATTCTAAGTCTGGGCGTATTCAAGTCTGTTAAGCAGTGTTTGGTCACGATTATAAGGCAGTTATGGCCCGAATTGGTAAATTTTACACAAGGACGTTTTTGTAGTATTCGTGGCGTAGTTTCTTAAACACCAAGCCTTATTATCTGAACGTAAACAACCAGTTAGATACATGCTCTCAAACTTTCGGAAAAACCAACCTGTCTAATGTAAAATCTTCAGAAACATTATATTGTAAGTTGTTTTTGACCCATTTAGAGTCCGAATCACGCCTAGCTCAGTAAGACCATTATTGTAGCCTGCCGCGTGGGCTATCCACAGAAGCTTGGTTTAAGTCATAACTCTAACGTATGAAGAAGTTACGGGTCCTTAAAATAGGCGCCCTGGACACGTTTTCGGATCTTGTAAAAGGTTAATAATTATTATAAAATTCTTTAAATGGCGTAAAATAGGTTAATAAGTACGAAGGCACGAGTTTGGTTGGCGGGAACATGAGTCTAAGTATGCATACACATTTCTACAATCATTTTCATGGTTAGTAAACGTTTCATATTTACATAGGTTGCGGATAAGTTCGCGTGCATTGTTTTTCGTGCCTCGTCTTATTATTCTACGGCTCTGCAACGCCGAGGTGAGTTCATAGCCTCGCTTTTACTGCTTTATATGTTTTATAAACCCGCGAGGGGGAGTACATGCTCTTGGTATAAAAATATATGTTGCTTATATATATGATTTTGAGAGAATATGTTTATGAATAAACATGCGATGTTTGGCTATATGCTTTGAACGAATACAAGTTGTTGTAAATGAATGTAACACATTTGATTGAATGCTTTTGGAAAATGAGCACAAGCGTTGATTGTATAGGTAATGATCCACTATTAGTAAGGCTAAGTTGCTTATTGCCAGTGAAAAGTCCCTATAGATCGTGAACCGTTAACTACCTGTGATGGTAGGCGCTCGTACAGACGAATGGATCCATTGGGAATGATGACCCCCACCCAGGCAGGTCGCACCTATGAGTTGGAGGCTCAGCTGGGTGTGTTGTACGTGATGTATGGGGTATTTGGCAAGATACCTGACTAGGGCAAACTTATTGATTAAGGCATCGGTGTCATGAGCTTAGCGTAATAGTGTGGAATATAGGTATTGTATGTGTTGCAATATCGCCAATGGATGAGATTCTTGTGTTCAAAAGCTTTATGGTTTATTTAAAAACCCATTATTGTTTATTAAAAACCTATGAATTCACTCAACCGTTGTGTTGACATGTTAGCATGTATTCTCAGGTGTATAGGTTTAAGAGCAGCTGGAGCATGGAGCCGCGCAGGATAACGTAAAGTCAAAACAAACAATTTCCATTCGATACGTTTGACAAATCTTTATTATTTCTTAAGGTTTGTATAAATTGGTGGGACCTCTTTTTTAGTTAACTCTGATTTCATAAAATTATCGAATGGTTTATTTTATAAAACGTCTCTTTTGAGGTCGTTTTCTATGACTGTGTGTGATGTGCTATGAAGTAACGCCCAATGTTGATATTACGCTGCCTTGTGAAATTGGGGGTGTTACAGATTGGTATCAGAGCACTAGTTATAGCGAACTAGGTCATTTTTAAAACCTAGACTATAACTTCTCTTTCGTAAAATTGTTTGATTGCCTTACAAAGTATCCGCGCGCTCATGGCTCCTAGAAACCAATGCTTGGTTGTGATAATGTGATCCTATGTGTATATAGGAATGATTGTATGTATATGTATGTACATACTATGGTATTTAAAGGCATTGCGTGTGAAGCAATGGTCCTTGCGTGATTATCATGCATTTTATAATGCGATTTTATAGATTTTGGCCTCACCGCCAATCACCGATCTCGATAATTAATTTATTATTTGAGTACGAGTATGAAAATCGTTTGATACCTTGGATACGTATATATTGTTCCGTAATAGATCACATATTGACTAATTTGAACATCGTGATGTGCCATTTTAGGACATCCCCTTTCGAACGTAATTGATTAACGTGATATTCGTATTTCCGTTACTTCTTATGATTTTGAAGAATCATTTCTTCAAGGAGACGTATTCTACGTAATAAGACGTTTAATTTATTGTGTTTGATTACGTTTTGTTGGCGAAAAGTAGGATGCCAATGTTGGACCTAAAATATATATATACCCAAATCAACTATATATAATTTGGGTACAACAAAGATATGCTCATAGTAGTCATTAGTTGAGCAATTTGATACCTTATATTTAAATGGAATGGGACATTTAAATATAGATAATTTAAATCGTCCAACTATGTGTCGTTTAAGGTTCTCTTATTGAAATGGATTGGGACATTTGAATAAGAAAGTTTTAAACCACTTGACCTTAGATTTTCGATGGTTTCTTTATTCAGATGGAATGGGACGTTTGAATACGGAAATTATGGATTAAGTTTGACACCCTGTACTTTTCTTGGCATTTAATTTGGTTATGATATCGTGTTTTATGACGGCATTACTGAGTAGGATGATTTATAATCGTATAAACTGGGACGCCTTTTTATTTGAACAAGAAAGTTATAAATTCCCGAACCATAAATTTATAAATTCTTGTTTACATGGATTGGGACGCCTTTCGATGAAAACAAGAAATTATAAACAAGTGGGCTCAAGAGTGCTTGACTTAGTTTGTGATTATTTTTGTATACTGATGTATTTCTTCGACTCATGTTTCGTTGGTACGAATCGTTCGTTTCGTCGTCATTATGGTTATTATTGATTATCGTCTATGTATGAGTAACCCTGTAAGTCTTCCCTCGAGTTAGAATTTGTTTCTATGGACCATTTATAGTGTGTCCTAACTATCGCGAACATTATAAGCTAATCGTTAAGAACCATTACCTGCTCCGAGAACAAATGACTTGTTTAATCGACACTAGTTGTGTACTTGTGGATTGACAGAAGATTGAGTTATCAACACTACTCATCATGAATAAAAAGATCTTGAGATTCTTTCTGGTTATTATGGATGGTTCATTGATAGGTGTGTAAACACCCATCCTTTTACCACTTAATTCGGGCTAAAACGAGACCAAAACACGTATTTAATATCATTTGTTTGGAATTATGCGTGGTTTTTGTGTTTATTGTGTTTTCAGAGACAACCGGATAAATATTGAAGAAAACATGGGATTGCACGGGTTTTACTGAAGAAAAAGACTCAAGATAAAGTCTATTGTCCAAGAGATGCAAAAGATTTGAAGTCGCTGGGCCTATTCGAAGATTTATCGAAGAAAAGGACCAAAGATGGAAGATTTATATAAGTCGAAGAAACTCAAGTCTATTAAACGAAGAAATTAAAAGACGAGTTGAATTTAATCGACGACGAATCCCGAATCAGAATCGAAAACGGAAACTTTTCTGAAAAGACGAAAAGACACAAAGAACGGGAGAAAGCCCACTCACCAACCAAAGGAAACACCTATAAATAGGCCATCCCACACACATTTTAGAGCTAGCTAGTTTTTCTTTCTTCCTCCCCACTCTTTCTCCTGGTTCGTAGAACACCATCACCACTAGGGTGATTGGTGATTTTTATCTTTAGTTCTTTAATCTTGTAATTTTAATCTTTGTTTCATCTTGTCAAAACATCAATCATTCAATACCAAGTTCTTGTTTAATCTTTCCAATTAATCTTGTTCATCTTCATCTTTATCTTCAAGTTCTTATGTTTTATTTTTCTTGATTTGATCTTCAAAAGTTGTTTGGATTTGTGTTTTTATTAGTGGGATTTGTTGCTTATGGTGTCTAAATGATTTGTGTTTAATTTGGTAAATCCTTTTTAAGTATTTGATTTGATTTTGATAAAAAGTTGTATCCCGTGTTCTTCGTATACTGTTACTGTAACTGGGTTTCCAGATCTTCCGAATCAAGCAAAAAGTTCCGAATGAGTCCTTCATTCGGAAACTTCCGAACCAAGCATTAAAGTTCCGCATCAAGTCACTTTCATTCGGAAGTTTCAAACTTCCGAATCAAGGAGAAGTTCCGAATCAACCTTTTCATTCGGAAAGTTCCGAATCAATCTGAAGGTTCCGAATCAGCAACTTCCGATCCAGCAAGTTCCGAATGAACATTCATTCGGAAAGTTCCGAATCAGCCATTGAGTTCCGGATGAGTATGTTCCGAATGAGCAAGTTCCGGATGAGTGAATAGTATCTTCCGGATCAGTTAGTTCCGAATCAAGGTTTAAAGTTCCGGATCAGTTATTTTTTAGTATAGTTGCTGTTTTCCTGTTGTTGATTTACTGTTTCTTCACTCATATTTCACAATTTACTTGTTAACTTTAATTTTAATTTGATTTTAATTTGAACTTTAAATTTTCAACTTTAAATTTTCAACCAAGTTTTTGTTAATCTTAATTAAAGTAATCGCCTTTGATTTAAACTTTCATTTCCACTTCTTATTAGAATAGAAAACCAAACCCCTTTATTTAGTAACCAAGAACAATCATTCCACTTAAGACCTAGATCAATTCGAGAGGATATCGAGAGTAAAATTGAACCTAGCAAAATCTTAATATCAAATGGCGCCGCTGCCGGCTCTTCTCGTTAAGATCAAAAGTTTTTTGTGAAAACTTGGATTTTGGGATCCGTTCCCCGTGAACGTTACTTTTTCTTAAAAATTTTCAAACACAACTAAAAATATAAAATTTTCAAAAATCCTAAAAATAAAAAAAACAATAAAAACCAAAAATATTTTTGCTTTGTTTGTTCGTTCTTTTGCAGGTGTATGCGCACTCGATCCACGTCTTATCAAGAGCCCGAGCCTCTCGATAACTTAGACATGGCGGGTGTACAAAACAACAATAACATACCACCTCCGAACAACAATAATAACAACAACAACCCACCTTTCAACAACATGAATAACAACAACAATGAGCACCTTCCGGATAATCGCCCAATGATTGAATTGCTGCAAGCTCATGTTGATGGCAACACGGATCCAATTGTTATACCACCAATTGCCGCCAACAATTTCGAGCTCAAGTCAGGCTTTATCCAGATGGTCTCAGCTCAACCATTCTTGGGACACACCATTGATGATCCACATGACCACATCAAGAGATTTCTACAACTCACTAACACGGTCAAGTTCAATGGAGTTTCACAAGAAGTGATAAGGTTACAACTTTTTCCCTTTTCTTTAGAGGGACAAGCCCGGCATTGGCTTGCTAAGGAACCGCCACAGAGTATTCTCTCGTGGACGGATTTGGAAACAAAGTTTATCAACTACTTTTTTCCACCCTCTCGTACTACCGCTTTGCGGAATGAGATTATAACCTTTGAACAAAAGTACGACGAGTCATTCAGTGAATCTTGGGATCGCTTTAAAGATCTTTTAAGAAAATGCCCACAACATGGTTTTACCAAAGTTCATCAAATAAATACTTTTTACAATGGTTTAAGCATGAGTGACCAAGATTCACTGAATAGTGCCTCAGGGGGTAATTTATTGGCTAAGACTTCCAATGCTGCTTGGGACATCATTGAGAACAAGTCTCGTGTGCAAACCAAGAGCGTTAGGACCAATGTTGCTAGTGCTAGCACTAATGACAGCGACAAGCGATTAGACAAAATCACCACGCTTCTTGAATCGCTTGTCACCCACACCGTCAGCAACAACAACAGCAACAACGCCAAAAATGCACAAGTGAACGTTGTCAGCCAACCTTGTGAGATATGCGGTGGTCCCCACTCCTACACAACTTGTACCGCCACCCAAGATTACCCTGCTGAAAATGTGAATGCGGCATATGGCACCTACCAACAACCTGCTTATCAAGCTAGACCTCAAGGTGACCGTAACTTGCTTAGCTATCGCAGCAACAACTATCTTTCACCACCTGGCTTTCCTCCAACCAACCCAAACCAACAACAAAACCTTAACCGCCCTCCTCAACAACAACAACAACCTCGACAACCATACATTCCACCTCACAAGCAGCAACAACCGCCTCAACGTAACAATCAAGTATACCAACAACCTGCTTACCAACCACCTGCATACAATGCTCCTTCAAACCTAACCAACACTGCACTACACCAAGAGGTCGCCACCTATATGAGGACCAATGATGTGATAGTGGGAAATCTCCAAGAGGAAGTGCGCAATTTGAAGGCAGATTTGGTCAAGCAAGGAAATGATTTGAGAGCTGATATGAGAAACACGTTGGATAGCCAGACTAATGATCTGAGGAACATGATGGCTAGTTTTTTCCAAAGTAGTCAACCCTCTTCTTCGGGTACTCTTCCGAGTAACACCGTTGCAAACCCAAGAGGGGAGATGAAAGCAATCACTACTAGAAGTGGTAAAGGTACCAAGGAACCCGAGCTTCCTATACCTCCACCGGTGGTTGTGACTAAGGAGAACGAGTCACCTGCTCCCATTCCTCATTCTTCTCCTTCCCCAATTTCTCCACCTCTTCTTTCTACCCCTCCTCCACCCGTGGTTGTGAGTGATCCTATAATCCCAAAGCCTTCCTCTTCTTCCAATATACCTTATCCTTCTAGGTTGAGGAAAGAAAAGCAAAAGAGCAAGGATGATATTCAGGTTTCTAACTTTCTTAAAATGTTTAAACAACTGAATTTCAATATCTCCTTCGCTGAGGCTCTCGCTCACATGCCCAAATACGCCAAAATGTTTAAAGACCTTCTGAGCGACAAGGAAAAGCTCCTCGACATTGCCAACACCCAACTTAATGAGAACTGCTCTGCAGTGCTCTTAAGGAAATTGCCAATCAAGCTTGGTGATCCGGGTCGTTTTCTTATCCCTTGCAATTTCCCGGGAGTAGAGAATTGCATGGCCCTAGCCGATTTAGGTGCCAGTATAAATCTCATGCCTCTAAGTGTTTGGAAGCAATTATCTCTCCCAGAGCTAGTCCCCACTAAAATGACTTTGGAATTGGCCAACCGTACGGTTGCTTATCCAGTGGGGATAGCCGAAGATGTCATCGTAGGAGTCGACAAATTCACCTTCCCTGCTGATTTTGTTGTCGTCGACTACGAAATGGACCCCCGTGTGCCACTTATTGTTGGTCGTCCATTCTTGAGGACCGGTCGCACTCTTATTGATGTTGAAGCCGGAGAGCTTATCATGAGAGTGGGTGACGACAAAGTAGTCTTCAACATGGGAAAGTTGTCTAAACAGCCTTATTCATATGAGAGCGTTAATTGTATTGACGTTCTTGATGAGGCTTGTGAAGAACACTTTAATGATGCTTGCAAAAGTATTCCTACCTCTCTTCCCAATGTTGAGACCGTGTCCTCTATTGATTCATCGTTGTCTCTATTTGGAGATAGTGATTTATTCTGGAACAATCTTGAAGCTACCCTAGGAGATGCGAATTTAGCTACTAATGATTCTCCCACCGAGGGGGATGAAGATATGAGTTTCTTTGACAATCTTCTCACCGAAGACAATCCTTCGCCTCCATCTCCCACGGTCATTGTTATCGATACTCCGACGTTGAAAACGCCTCCCGTCGAAAATCCTCCGGATTTGGAACTAAAGGAGTTGCCGCCACATCTCGAGTACGTGTTCCTTGACGACAACAAGAAGTCGCCCGTCATTATTGCAAAGGATTTGAAAGATGAAGAGAAAACTCGCCTCGTTGCTGTGTTGAAAGCTCACAAGAAGGCTATTGCGTGGAAAATCTCGGATATTCGTGGAATTGATCCTCACTTCTGCACGCACAAAATTCTCATGGAGGACGACTTCAAGCCCACTATTCAAAGCCAACGAAGGGTGAATCCAAAAATACATGAAGTCATCAAAACAGAGATTATCAAACTTCTTGATGCGGGTATGATTTACCCTATTTCGGATTCACCGTGGGTTAGTCCAATCCATTGTGTGCCCAAGAAGGGCGGAATAACCGTTGTTCCCAATGAACACAACGAGTTGATTCCCACTCGTCTCGTTACTGGGTGGAGAGTTTGTATAGACTACCGCAAACTCAATGATGCCACGAGAAAGGATCATTTCCCTCTACCTTTCATGGACCAAATGCTTGAACGATTAGCCGGTAATGAATATTACTGCTTTCTTGATGGTTTCTCGGGTTATTTTCAAATACCCATCGATCCCCAAGATCAAGAGAAGACTACATTCACTTGTCCCTATGGCACTTTCGCTTACAAAAGAATGCCTTTTGGCTTATGTAATGCGCCTGGGACTTTCCAAAGGTGTATGTTAGCTATCTTCCATGACATGGTTGAACAAACCATGGAAGTCTTCATGGATGATTTCTCGGTCTTCGGGGATTCCTTCTCTGCTTGCCTTGCCAATTTAGAACGTATGCTAAAGCGGTGCGAAGACACTCGCCTTGTTCTAAATTGGGAAAAATGCCATTTTATGGTAAAAGAAGGCGTCGTGCTTGGACATAAAATTTCGAAAGCCGGTCTTGAAGTAGACCGTGCTAAAGTTGATGTTATAGCAAAGTTACCTCCACCTTCAACTGTGAAGGGTGTGAGAAGTTTCTTGGGTCATGCGGGCTTCTACCGCCGATTTATCAAAGATTTTTCTCAAATCGCTCGCCCGATGACCCACCTCTTGGAAAAAGATACTCCTTTTATCTTTTCCAAAGAGTGCCTTGATGCCTTCAACTCGCTTAAGGATAAGCTAACTAAGGCACCCGTCTTGGTTACCCCTAATTGGGAGCTGCCTTTTGAGTTGATGTGCGATGCTAGCGATTTTGCTATTGGAGCGGTTCTTGGACAAAGAGTGAATAAACACTTCCAACCAATCCATTACGCTAGCAAGACAATGACTGGGGCACAATTGCATTATACGACAACCGAAAAAGAGCTTTTAGCTGTTGTCTATGCTTTTGAAAAATTCCGCCCCTATCTTGTCCTTTCCACCACCATTGTGTACACCGATCATTCCGCGTTGAAGTACTTGTTGACAAAGCAAGATTCCAAACCAAGACTTCTTCGCTGGGTTTTGCTGCTCCAGGAATTTAAAATCGACATCCGCGATAAAAAAGGAGCGGAAAACTTAGCCGCGGACCATCTTAGTAGACTTGAGGATCCATACCAAGGGGATCATCCGACCAAAGAAATCAATGATTCTTTTCCCTTGGAGACCTTAATGTCTATAAACTCGAAGCCGAATGAAACCCCGTGGTTTGCGGACTTTGCAAACTACTTGGCGGGTGGAATTCTCAAGGAAGGGTTGACGTCCCAGCAAAAGAAGAAGTTCTTCACCGACATTAAGACTTACTTTTGGGACGACCCTTACCTATTCAAACAGTGTGCTGATTTGATAATTCGCCGATGTGTTGATGGACCGGCAGCGTCGGACATCCTTGATGCTTGCCACAAAGGACCCACCGGTGGTCACTTTGGTCCCAACTACACCGCTAAGAAAGTGTTTGATTCGGGATTTTATTGGCCCTCCATATACCGTGACGCTCACGATATGGTCAAAAGATGTGATGTTTGCCAAAAGCAAGGCAAAATCACACATAAAGACGAGATGCCTCAGAATTTCATTCAAGAGTGTGAAATTTTTGATGTGTGGGGTATCGACTTTATGGGGCCATTCCCTTCATCTAAAGGAAACAAATACATCCTTGTAGCCGTTGACTACGTTTCGAAGTGGGTTGAAGCCAAAGCTTTGCCTACTAATGACGCAAGGGTGGTTTGTAACTTTTTGAAAGCTCTATTCGCTAGATTCGGTGTGCCTCGCGCCATTATTAGTGACCGTGGGACTCATTTCTGCAATGATCAATTTGCTCGAGTCATGGCTAAGTACGGTGTAAATCATCGTCTTTCCACAGCCTACCACCCACAAACTAATGGCTAGGCTGAAATATCCAACCGAGGGCTGAAGCGAATTCTTGAAAGAACCGTGGGAGAGCATCGTGCCTCATGGGCTGATAAATTGGATGATGCTTTGTGGGCTTTCCGTACTGCTTACAAGACCCCGATCGGCTGTACGCCTTATCGTCTTGTGTACGGGAAAGCGTGCCACCTCCCCATTGAGTTGGAGCACAAGGCTTATTGGGCCTTGAAGTGGGCTAATTTTGATATAAACAAAGCCGGTGACCTACGCAAGATCCAACTCAATGAGCTAAATGAACTCCGTAATGAGGCTTATGAAAATTCTTTAATCTATAAGGAAAGAACTAAGCTCATTCACGACTCTAAGATCAAAAACCGAGAGTTCCATGTTGGAGACAAAGTCTTACTTTTTAACTCTCGGTTGAAAATCTTTTCGGGAAAGCTCAAATCTCGTTGGTCCGGCCCATTCACCATTGCCCAAATTTTTCCATATGGTACTCTCGAGCTCGCTCAACCTGATGGACCAAATTTTAAGGTGAATGGCCAACGAGTGAAGTTGTACTTTGGTGAGGACACCTCTAAGGAGGTGATTCCATCCCTCACCACGTTCCCCATGAACTAATTTTGGGTCGAGTCAGGCTCGTGACTCGGTTATCAAAAACAAGCGCTCCTCGGGAGGCAGCCCGAGTATCTATCCTTATATGTTTTAATCCCCTAAGTGTAGGGGGGGGACTTCTATATGTGTTTGCCTTTGTGTGGTGATGTGATTACAGGGATCAGTGCACTCTTGGAATCTTTGAAGAACCGTGCTCCCGTGTTTATCTGAAATCCGGTTCTATCTCTCAACTATCGTGATTCAATTTTCTTCATACTCATATTTGAAATTGATCACTTTAGTCGTCTCTTCCTTAACTTGAGTTAACCAACGTGCACAATGTCATAAGTGTAGGGGAAACTTTTCCCACATGCTTAAACATTGAGGACAATGTTTATCTAAAGTGTAGGGGGGACTTCTATCGAAGTTTTAAGTGGACTTTTCCATGAAAATGCCTTCAATTAACCAGAAAATCCTATTTTTCAACATTTTTTTCAAATTTTTAATTAACTTTGGCCATTTAGTCGTAATTTTAAAATTTTTTTTATCATTGCTTTCATATGTATATATCCCGCAATAAAGTAAAAAAATTAATAAAGTGGTGTAGCTAGTTTAGGAATCTTTGACATATTAGGCCCGTTGCGTTTATTTTGACTCAACCCGAATAGACTTATCCAAGTTTATTCTAGCTAGTATCCTTAACCATGTAGACCTTAATTGGTTTATTAGGCTAAGTGTCCACGAGTCTCATTACTTGAGATTTTAAATTGTGGAGGACGAGAAATGATAGAGTCAATTATAAGTCGGTATTCTTGCGCAAGCTAACTTGGTGTAATTATTTGCCTATTCTCCCATCACTTGCTAATAATTTATCTGCAATAAGTAAGGTCTTACGATTTGAAAAGTTACTTAGCTTCTAGCCCAAGATCGTTTAAAAGTTGCTCGGTAATGATAAGAGTTCATAGCCAAGGCATAACTTATGAAGCAGGGCGCGAAGATTGGCGAGTCCGAAAAGGCCCTAACAAGGCATGAGGATTCAATTTTATTGCTGAAGATCCAAAGTGATGTGAAAAGCATTATTCCTAAAGTCAATATGAAGGATCAAGACTCACGACGAAAAGCAATCAACTCCCATAAAGATCATGGAGAAGTCTATCCGAAAAGACCCTAACAAGGTATGAGGATAAATAGATCCAAGTCCGAAAAGGAGGCGGATCGTTGTATCTCAAAATCCCAATTAGAGATTGAAGAAATAATCATGAAGTCGTGGTCAACAAAGTTGGAGTACCCCTCAAAAAGTCTCCAAGCGAAGAAAACTCTATTATGATGAGAAGACCATTATCTCAAGAACGTCTCTCGAAGATATGAAGTATGAAGTACATGCCAAAAATCGGCCCGAGAAAGGTCTCAAATCGTGAACCAAGTTATGCCAAGATATGAACTTTTTGATATCCCGAGAAGCAGTTTTAAGAGATTTTGTCCTTTAGCTAACTATTGATCAAATCGTCCTACTTTGCTTTCAGCCATAATAAACTATCGAAATAAGTCCAAAAATGCATCTTCATGATCATTCTAAGACAAAAATAAAATATAAGAGATACACCTAGGAATAAGGGAGTTTAAGCATTTAATTAAGCCATGTGTGTAAGTGTTTGAATTGCTAACTTATAATAACAATGATCTCGTTTTTAAGCTTAGTTTGGGGAACGTGAAACTTGAGGGTGATAAATCTTCGCAACACCAAAGCCCTAATGTAAGTCATCGATTTCTCTTCAAGTTATTTCCATGTAGCTATTTTCAAGTGAAAATGGTTTTCTATCCCTTTGTTACCTTTGAAGTTTTATTTCTTTAATTTTTGTTTAGTAGAATTTTAAATAAGGCCAAGGTTGATTAATTATGAGAAAAGTGTAAACTTGCTTTATCACTAAGCATTGCATGAGGGCATGGCAATGGTTAAGTGTAGGGGATTTGATAGGTGTGTAAACACCCATCCTTTTACCACTTAATTCGGGCTAAAATGAGACCAAAACACGTATTTAATATCATTTGTTTGGAATTATGCGTGGTTTTTGTGTTTATTGTGTTTTCAGAGACAACCGGATAAATATTGAAGAAAACATGGGATTGCACGGGTTTTACTGAAGAAAAAGACTCAAGATAAAGTCTATTGTCCAAGAGATGCAAAAGATTTGAAGTCGCTGGGCCTATTCGAAGATTTATCGAAGAAAAGGACCAAAGATGGAAGATTTATATAAGTCGAAGAAACTCAAGTCTATTAAACGAAGAAATTAAAAGACGAGTTGAATTTAATCGACGACGAATCCCGAATCAGAATCGAAAACGGAAACTTTTCTGAAAAGACGAAAAGACACAAAGAACGGGAGAAAGCCCACTCACCAACCAAAGGAAACACCTATAAATAGGCCATCCCACACACATTTTAGAGCTAGCTAGTTTTTCTTTCTTCCTCCCCGCTCTTTCTCCTGGTTCGTAGAACACCATCACCACTAGGGTGATTGGTGATTTTTATCTTTAGTTCTTTAATCTTGTAATTTTAATCTTTGTTTCATCTTGTCAAAACATCAATCATTCAATACCAAGTTCTTGTTTAATCTTTCCAATTAATCTTGTTCATCTTCATCTTTATCTTCAAGTCTTAAGTTTTATTTTTCTTGATTTGATCTTCAAAAGTTGTTTGGATTTGTGTTTTTATTAGTGGGATTTGTTGCTTATGGTGTCTAAATGATTTGTGTTTAATTTGGTAAATCCTTTTTAAGTATTTGATTTGATTTTGATAAAAAGTTGTATCCCGTGTTCTTCGTATACTGTTACTGTAACTGGGTTTCCAGATCTTCCGAATCAAGCAAAAAGTTCCGAATGAGTCCTTCATTCGGAAACTTCCGAACCAAGCATTAAAGTTCCGCATCAAGTCACTTTCATTCGGAAGTTTCAAACTTCCGAATCAAGGAGAAGTTCCGAATCAACCTTTTCATTCGGAAAGTTCCGAATCAATCTGAAGGTTCCGAATCAGCAACTTCCGATCCAGCAAGTTCCGAATGAACATTCATTCGGAAAGTTCCGAATCAGCCATTGAGTTCCGGATGAGTATGTTCCGAATGAGCAAGTTCCGGATGAGTGAATAGTATCTTCCGGATCAGTTAGTTCCGAATCAAGGTTTAAAGTTCCGGATCAGTTATTTTTTAGTATAGTTGCTGTTTTCCTGTTGTTGATTTACTGTCTCTTCACTCATATTTCACAATTTACTTGTTAACTTTAATTTTAATTTGATTTTAATTTGAACTTTAAATTTTCAACTTTAAATTTTCAACCAAGTTTTTGTTAATCTTAATTAAAGTAATTGCCTTTGATTTAAACTTTCATTTCCACTTCTTATTAGAATAGAAAACCAAACCCCTTTATTTAGTAACCAAGAACAATCATTCCACTTAAGACCTAGATCAATTCGAGAGGATATCGAGAGTAAAATTGAACCTAGCAAAATCTTAATATCATTCATCGAAGAATTTTAAATGTAACGAGAAAATATTTTGGGTATGGATCCATTTGTGAGCACCCTGTAATATCTTTTGGGTATGGATCCGTTTGTGAGTACCCTGCAATGTCACCCGGGTATGGATTCGTGTGTGAGCACCCTATGATGATGAAAATATTGTTCTATATGTATCTATGCAATGAACATCATGAACATCCTTTAACTTGCAAACTTTCCTTTGACTGGACTTATCTAAAAATCCTATAAGATATTCTTATTAATCATGACTTGGCTACTTAGCAAGCATGATTTAACTTGATTGCACTTATTTGATTTGACATGGCTATGCTATTTTGTAAGCATGTCGTAATGTTATTATATATGCCTAATGATGGCTTTTATATTTGATTTGGATCATAGTTCCTCCGATCGAGTAATGTATACTCCGAACGATTTCCGTGTCGATGAATTCGCTTTTGACGAAATAAGTTTCCATGTTCGAGATCAATACTATTAGATGATTTTGTATTACTAGTACTAATTACCCTGTCTTGATTATTTTGTAACTTTTCAATGGAGGTTTGTGCTATTCATGCGATTCTCTTACGAATTATTTTTTTTATGAGACCCTTGGACGATATCTATTTTGATTTGGTCGATGTGATCAATGATCTTTTGAATTGATTATCTCATTGAAATATTTTAAATGCGCCCACTGTTTTTTTTCCACTACTTCTGACTCGTCACTTGTCGTGAGTAAGTGTTTTGAGCTCATATCGATCGTCACATGTTTGATAATCTAGTAGTAATGTACCTTGAAACACTTCTAAAAATTCACGATTTGTCAAGTTTTTGCTTCGAATGGCTTGTTCTTCGAGTTATGTATTATCCTTTTCTTATAAGGATTGAAGCTACATTTAAACCATTCACTTTTGTACTTTAAGTATTATCGTTACTTTGATTTTTGTTTATCCAACAGTCGCTCTGAATCTCGACAATGATTTTTCTATTCCTCACATCTTCGCCTTTTAACCGAAGGCTATTGAGACAAATTAAGCGCCGGGACGTCGCTTCCTAAAGGGTTAGATGATGTAATAACCCGAACTTTAAAATCAACATTTAGACTGAGATCTAATCTTATTCCTAGTAGTCGGATCAATATTTATTACCCGACTTTCATTTGTCATGTTTGTTCTACGAATAATATTGATTAATCGGCAAACCGACAATGTTAAGACTTTAACATATCGAATATGTGTCATTTATTATTTATCGACAAAGTTTATGTTCGTCATCCACCGTAAATATCCTCGTTATGACATAGAAATATTTTCTATTGTCGTCGTTTTAATTTCTCGCTTTATGAGTATTTTTCGTAATTTACGTTAAGCCTTTAGGCGCCGACGCGTTAAAGTATTTTAAATAATAAGGCCTCATTTATTTATAGAAATATCAACGTTCTACGAATTTCGACATTTTTTATTTTATATTGAGCGCTTATTTTTCGTGTTTTACGCGTATCTTTCAAATTTCATAACTTTTAAAATATTGAGCTTTAATAATACCCTCTTATATCCAAAAATTCACAAAAACCAAAACTATTAATTTATTTTCTTTCCTTAGCCGGCTATACTACATATCATTATCTAACATCAACTAAGTATTCCTTCTTATCTCCATCATGTTACGTGTCAACATTTGCATGTGAAATTTCACGTTCCATCAAGCCACAAATGACGTTTCACCTCATATTTTCAACTTGTCTACATTGTTATCACCTTAGAGGCGAAGTAAATTTCATGGCTACTCTAACTTCAGCTACATGCTTACATCTTTAGCCAAACTTAAGATCCAAGTTATAAAAATAGCTAAAGCCTTCGTCACCTCAAACTCCCACTCGAAACACAGTGCACACTTTAAACCTCTCCATCTCTTTCTCGCATAGTGTGGTAGCATAAGTGTCGAGGATCAATAAGGTAATAAGGGCTGCTGTTGAGGCTATGTTTAGAAAACAAAGTCGTTGGTCCATTGAATGAAGGATCTCGGGTTCCTTTCTACTCATTTGACTCCGTTATCTCATGCTAAGTTATCGTAAGTCCTAACCTTGTTCAATACACCATTATTACAGCCCTTAGACTATCTATCATCTGGTCCTAAAGCTTTCTTAACTCAACTCATGTGAAAACACGTTTTTAGTTTTCACACAAAATCATAGAACGAGTGTGTCGGGTCACTTTTGCGCCCCTTATATCTTGTGATTTATGTTAACAACCTATGCTGATTTTTATTTATGTTTTAGACCTTCCATAATAATCTATGATCCATGGATATCACCCCTAAGTCGTTATCTAACTTATCTAAAAGTCACGCCGAAAACTGTCCCAAAAAATGACTGCACATGTCCATTCGTGATGATGGCTGTCCTTTACACCCAAGTCTGTAGGTATTGGTGTTAGCTTACTAATATGTAACATTTTTCCTAAAAACTAGACCTTTCAAAGAACGCGTGGCCACTCGAATCACTAAAAACGGAGTTATAATGAACGAGATATGATTTTTCTAAAATGTAAGAAAAATAGTCGCAAAGCTGTCAAAACAGAAACAAATTCTAAGTCTGGGCGTATTCAAGTCTGTTAAGCAGTGTTTGGTCACGATTATAAGGCAGTTATGGCCCGAATTGGTAAATTTTACACAAGGACGTTTTTGTAGTATTCGTGGCGTAGTTTCTTAAACACCTAGCCTTATTATCTGAACGTAAACAACCAGTTAGATACATGCTCTCAAACTTTCGGAAAAACCAACCTGTCTAATGTAAAATCTTCAGAAACATTATATTGTAAGTTGTTTTTGACCCATTTAGAGTCCGAATCACGCCTAGCTCAGTAAGACCATTATTGTAGCCTGCCGCGTGGGCTATCCACAGAAGCTTGGTTTAAGTCATAACTCTAATGTATGAAGAAGTTACGGGTCCTTAAAATAGGCGCCCTGGACACGTTTTCGGATCTTGTAAAAGGTTAATAATTATTATAAAATTCTTTAAATGGCGTAAAATAGGTTAATAAGTACGAAGGCACGAGTTTGGTTGGCGGGAACATGAGTCTAAGTATGCATACACATTTCTACAATCATTTTCATGGTTAGTAAACGTTTCATATTTACATAGGTTGCGGATAAGTTCGCGTGCATTGTTTTTCGTGCCTCGTCTTATTATTCTACGGCTCTGCAACGCCGAGGTGAGTTCATAGCCTAGCTTTTACTGCTTTATATGTTTTATAAACCCGCGAGGGGGAGTACATGCTCTTGGTATAAAAATATATGTTGCTTATATATATGATTTTGAGAGAATATGTTTATGAATAAACATGCGATGTTTGGCTATATGCTTTGAACGAATACAAGTTGTTGTAAATGAATGTAACACATTTGATTGAATGCTTTTGGAAAATGAGCACAAGCGTTGATTGTATAGGTAATGATCCACTATTAGTAAGGCTAAGTTGCTTATTGCCAGTGAAAAGTCCCTATAGATCGTGAACCGTTAACTACCTGTGATGGTAGGCGCTCGTACAGACGAATGGATCCATTGGGAATGATGACCCCCACCCAGGCAGGTCGCACCTGTGAGTTGGAGGCTCAGCTGGGTGTGTTGTACGTGAAGTATGGGGTATTTGGCAAGATACCTGACTAGGGCAAACTTATTGATTAAGGCATCGGTGTCATGAGCTTAGCGTAATAGTGTGGAATATAGGTATTGTATGTGTTGCAATATCGCCAATGGATGAGATTCTTGTGTTCAAAAGCTTTATGGTTTATTTAAAAACCCATTATTGTTTATTAAAAACCTATGAATTCACTCAACCGTTGTGTTGACATGTTAGCATGTATTCTCAGGTGTATAGGTTTAAGAGCAGCTGGAGCATGGAGCCGCGCAGGATAACGTAAAGTCAAAACAAACAATTTCCATTCGATACGTTTGACAAATTTTTGTTATTTCTTAAGGTTTGTATAAATTGGTGGGACCTCTTTTTTAGTTAACTCTGATTTCATAAAATTATCGAATGGTTTATTTTATAAAACGTCTCTTTTGAGGTCGTTTTCTATGACTGTGTGTGATGTGCTATGAAGTAACGCCCAATGTTGATATTACGCTGCCTTGTGAAATTGGGGGTGTTACAACGTTGATATTTCATGACCTATATTGGCTAAATGGTAAATATGTTAAACAGTTTTTACAAGATAAACATAAGGCTTTTCAAACTATCAAACCAGTTTTACTAAGATATAACCAGGTTATCCAGGACTTAGTCTTTTCCGCTGCTTCATGTTTATATGCTTATATTATTCATGCTATACTTTTATATCCGTGCACTGAGAGTATTGCTCAGCCGTTTTCCTTTTCATGTTCCCAAAACGGCAGGTACTCAGGGACGCTCGTAGACTTTAAGCGTACGTGCATATGGATTAGAAGCTTCCTAGCCTTCCTTACTTTATGCATTTCTTTATACTTTGATACTCATTTCCATGGACATTGTTTAGTCCCTTCATTTACAGTACTTATGTTTGTGTGTGATGAGTTCTACTTTTAGACTACCGATGTCTGATTCCAGTATTTCCTTTATGGTCATGTAATGTTTAGACATTTATCCTTGTATGCTTTGATGACACGCCATAATCACGCGTGACATTCCGTTTATCAAAATGGGGTGTTACAATTATGGTATCAGAGCCAAGGCTTCGACCTGTAGGCTCTCAAAACACGACATTTGATTATTGGGTAGTCACTATGGTCTTCCTAGAACTGACAGTCGGTTTTCATGCATTCATCATTTTCATGCATACACATATATGTCATTGTCGCATGTTTATGACTAAGTAATGGTTGGTACAGGACTGGCCCTATTTAGTCGCTTGTGTTTTATCGAAACTTTTAACTTTGGGACCGACCCATAGGCGTCCCCTTGCCATGTCTTTTGTTTTGGGTGAACTAACCATAGGTGTTCACACTCGCACATACAAAAGTTTTCATAAAACTACATCATGCATTCATGTACTAGTTTTCCTACATAAACTTTTTCTCATGATTTATTTGTATAAATTTTTTTTCATGTATATAGTTTATGTTTTAATTAGTTTATTCATGTATTTTATGTTATACTCTTAGATGGTGCTCACACGCGAGCAGGAACAACTCAATGCAACAATCCAAGCTACAATGCAAGCTATGCTTCCTCAGCTGAGGAACGAAATCAGGGCTGAGGTTCAGGCTGCCAACAATCAGCAACATCACCGAGTACCTCCTCCTCCTCCTCCAACAACATTGGCCACATGGTTGGACAGATTCAACAAGCTCCGTCCTCGAGCTTTCGAGAGAACAGATAGCCCCAGTGAAGCTGAAAGCTTGTTGGCTCACATTAAGAAGATATTCGATGCTATGCGATGTGACCCCGTATTCAAGTCGAGGTTGGGATGCTACCGGTTCGAAGGTGATGTGTTAGCATGGTGGATAGCACTGAAGCAGTCTGAGGTAGGTGATGACTAGGTGGCTGGTTTAACATGGGCTCAGTTCAGGGATAGGGGATGGAGCAGTTCTTTCCCAAGGCTGAGCAAGACAAGCTGAAGAGGGAGTACCATGGGATCCGACAGAGAGCTGGGGAGAATAGCAACGAGTTCATGCAGCGCTTTCTTTGCTTAGCGGGTTTCCTTGGTGCAACAGCAGGTACTCTTGAAGAGTAGGCACACCACTTCAGGTGGGATCTTCGTACATCGGTCGCAAACAACTTGGTGTATGCTACGTCCAACACGGTAGCACAAGTGGTCGATGCAGCACGTAAGCTGGAGATGCTGCAGGAGAGAGATGAGTTCGGGGAAGCAGAGAGACCCGATAAGAGGTAAACATTCGTATTCAAGCGGTGACCAATTCGTATTCTTTTAGTTATGTCAATATCTCATCTCTTTAAATTGTATCTTCCAGCAGAAGACTGGGGACCGGTCTCAGCCGGCTACTCAGCAATAGCCTAATCAGCCCAAGG
The DNA here is from genome assembly GCA_025667525.1 of Glebionis coronaria. Classification (NCBI taxonomy): domain Eukaryota; kingdom Viridiplantae; phylum Streptophyta; class Magnoliopsida; order Asterales; family Asteraceae; genus Glebionis; species Glebionis coronaria. The sequence goes on along the minus strand of CM046881.1, from coordinate 323,724,103 downwards.
GAAACGGTCAGACTAACGACCGTTCTGCTACGGATAGGCGTGGTGTTAATGATAATTACCGTAACAACGATGGACACTCCAACAGCAGCAGGTCCTTATACTTATGCATTTTCTTATGATTCTTAATTCTGAAACATTAGCTAATCTTCTACTAGGAATCATGGTAACGGTAGGGACCAGAACCAGAGAGGTTTACAACCTAACCATCCAGCTGTCACTGGTATTCAATCTTACGATTATCCGCATTGTCCTTTCTACCCTATTATCATGTCTCACGTATAATGTTTTATCAGGTTCTCAACCAGTCAGGACACCTGCTGGAGGATATACTCATCCTCTTTTCTCTACTTGCCACCGTAGGCACCCAGGGCCATGTCGTTACGACAGTGATGCATGCTTTAAGTGTGGTCTTCCTGGCCATCGCATGAAGGAATGCCGCAAGGGCGAGATAGAGGGTACATCGGGATATGCGGATACCATGCCGCCTCCTACTACTGGACGCGTTTACACGACATCTCGCGATCAGGCAAACAAGTCTACAGGTACCATCACTGTAATCTTGTATATGTATGGTCAAGCTGAATGTGTTCTGTTTTATACGGGTGCTACTCACTCGGTCATTTCTATTGTATACGCCAAGAATGTTAGGATACTCCCCATGCCACTAGAGAATATACTGAGTATTTGAACGCCTTTGAGAGACTCTATACGAATAACCCATGTGTACAAGAGTCTTCCCCTAGAGTTTGACGACAAGGTTTGTCCTGTTGACGCACTTCTGCTGGACATGATTGATTTTGACATGATTTTGGCCATGGATTGACTATCCAAGCATCATGCTACCATAGAATGCCATTCATATCGATTCATCTTCGGTGATGTTAATGCGCCAGAGTACATTCACAACGGGTTCGTACCCGGCAAGTCTGTACAAATCATATCAACCCTGCAACCACGTGCATTACTTTCACATGGTTGCGAGGGTTATCTAGCTACTATTCATGACATGGATGCTGAATCCCATTCAATTCAGAATCAGCCGATAGTGTCAGAATTTCTAGATGTATTTCCAGATGTATTTCCAGAAGAACTTCCGGGCATACCGCCTGCACGTGAAGTAGAATTTAATATCGAGCTCATCCCAGGAGCTGAGCTGATTTCCAAGGATCCTTATCGCATGGCTCCCATTGAGTTGAAGGAGTTGAAGGATCAATTGAAAGAACTTCTGGAACGAGGCTTTATTCAACCGATCGCATCTCCATGGGGCGCACCAGTCTTATTTGTTAAAAAGAAAGACGGCAATATGCGTCTTTGCATAGACTATCGCGAGCTCAAAAAGAATACCATCAGGAATAGGTATCCACTCCCACGTATAGATCTGTTTGACCAACTCCAAGGGGCCAAACATTTCTCCAAGATTGATCTAAGGTCAGGTTATCATCAGCTACGGGTTAAGGAGCAGGACATCGCCATGACTGCTTTCCGTACACGCTATGGCGACTACGAATTTGTGGTCATGCCATTTGGCCTTACCAATGCTCCAGCAGTGTTAATGGACTTGATGAACAGAATCTTCCATGAATTTCTGGACAAGTTCGTCATTTTCTTCATCGATGACATCCTGATTTTATCTAAGTCCAAGGAGGAACACGAAGACCATCTTCGTACAGTACTATAGATTCTTCGCCAGAAGCAGCTGTATGCTAAATTATCCAAGTGTGAGTTCTGGTTAGACAAGGTGGCATTCTTAGGTCACATTATATCAGCAGAAGGAATCATGATGGATCCAGCGAAGGTTGAGGTTATTACCAAATGGCTAAGGCCGACATCAGCGACTGAAGTCCGCAGTTTCCTGGGCTTAGCTGGTTATTACCATAGGTTCGTGGAGAACGTTTCCCGCTTAGCACTACCATTGACCAAATTGATGCGGAAAGGGGAGAAATTCGTCTGGACTAAAGAACGAGAGAAGAGCTTTAAAGACCTGAAGTAGAAGTTAGTATCTTCACCTATTCTTACTCTCCCATCTGGTACGGGTGAATTTCAAATCTACAGTGATGCATCGGGGAAGGGACTTGGCTGCGTTCTCATGCAACATGGGAAAGTGATCGCGCACGCTTCATGGCAGCTTAAGCCTTATGAGGAAAATTACCCTACGCATGACTTGGAACTTGCAGCAGTCGAGTTTGCATTGAAGGTTTGGAGGCACTACTTGTATGGAGAATCATGTGACATTTTCACGGACCACAAGAGCTTGAAGTATATCTTCACTCAGCGTTAATTGAACATGAGACAGAGGAGATGGTTAGATCTGTTGAAGGATTATGACATTAATCTGCAGTATCATCCCGGAAAGGCGAATGTAGTGGCAGATGCACTTAGCAGAAATTCCGGAATGATCAACATCATTTAGATTGAGGAGGAAATAATAAGAGATTTGGAGCGACTAGACATAGAGATCATGGTACGTGGACATCACGGTTACTGGGCTAATCTTAGAGTAGAACCCGAGTTACTCGCTAAGATCAAGGAAGCTCAGAAAGATGATGGAGAAATTTGGGTGATAATTCAGAATTTGGAGAAGCAGACATAATTTCGAGTAGATGCAGATGGTATCTTATTACAGGGCACGAGACTTTGTGTTCTTGATGATCAAGAACTCCGGGAAGCCTTGTTAGCTGAGGCTCATAGCTCCCCATTCTCTATACATCCTGGTTCGACCAAGATGTATCATGACATCAAGTAGTACTTTTGGTGGAGTGGTATGAAACAGGATGTTGCTACTTAAGTCACCAAATGTCTTACCTGCCAGCAGGTTAAGTTTATTCATCAGCGATCTGGCGGTCTTCTTCAACCGTTAGATATTACAGAGTGGAAGTGCGACAAAATCATAATGGATTTTGTTACTGGTCTTCCGCCAACCAAGAGGAAGCATGATGCTATTTGGGTTATCGTTGATCGACTTACCAAATCAGATCATTTCTTACCGATCCGCAAGGATGATTCGATAAGTAAACTCGCCGATACTTATAGAAGGGAGATCATGAGACTTCACGGTGCTCCATCCAGCATCGTCTCAGACAGAGATCCTCGATTCACTTCGCGATTCTGGAGAAGTCTGTAGAAAGCTTGGTGTGACAACCCGTCAATTTCAGGTCGTTATTTTAATCTCGACTATTACGTATTACGTGTTTACTTTAATGAGAATTTTAATTTATCGACTAACCGAGAAGGTTATGAATTGAAACTAGCGTAAGAATGTCGATTAGATGAAAACCGACAGGGAATATGTTAGGTATCGATATTATATTCTCAATTAATCATAAAAATGATTTTTATTATATTTAATCGTTATTTCTCGCATTTTACGTTTTAACGAATGACGATAACTATTAGTGATCGCGATACCGACGGATGCCCAAAAATTTACGTTTTATTATCGATTGTCTCGATATTGTATATTTTCGACGTTTTCGATTTAATTACGTTTTAAGTCGTGTCGAAGCTTTATTATTATTTTTATGAAGCGTTTTAACTTTCGAAAAGTATTTTTACGAAACCCGAGCCCCGTAAATATTTTAAAAATGTACAATTTACATTTCCTACCTTGTAAACTATTTACTTGCACTCTTGGGCCAAAAGTTTTGCCAAATTGCACTTTGGTCCTCACCCCACTAACTAATTAAAATTTAAAAACAAACACACACTCACACACACTTTTTACTTTCAAAAAAAAAAATCAATCTCTCTCTCTTTCTTCCATTTTTTCCGTCCAACCCCAAAGCCAAATACCCTTCAAAAATTTTTGATCCACTTTGATTCTTCAAAAACTAAAACAAGACCCATCTTGGAAATTTGATTAGCTTTCTATTGGTATAATTTTTTTTCACATGCATTCACTAAATTTTTATTTCAATTTTTGATGATGAACACCATGTTTGATCCACTTTTATGGTGATGAATGGTGTTAATATTATTATATTCATAGTGGGTTTTGGTTGCATGCAAGATTTTTATATATTTAATTTTTGTAAGATTAAATTTGAGGGTGTTATGAGTTAATTAGATGTGTTATGATGATATTAGGATCATATTAGGACTATAGAAATTGTTGGAATGGGTCGAAAAATTGTTTTGGTATGATTTTTAGATAGGCTATTTTAGGCAGTAACTTTAAGGCCATTTCTGAAATTGTTACTGTGATAAACTTGGTAAACTAATTAGATAGGGTCGTAGAGAATTTTGTTAGCTTCGATTTGAGCTAAAGTAGAGCTTCTAACTCATTACGAGCGAAAAGTTATGCTACTTTTAGTATTTGTGTACCGGGAGACGGGTATCGGCACAATCCGAAAATTGTTGTCGATATTTGGAACGAATCTCGGGGACTATAAAATGAGTTTTAAAAATGTTCAAGGGCTGTTGTAAGTTGATAAACCTCAGGTCATGAGTCTATTTTCAAACCCGGGTGTCGGTTTTGCAAACGGAAATGTTTAGATAAGTCAAAATGGTTTTACAAGTCGAAGGCGTAAAACTGTCCGGTTTTTGTAACACGAAGGTGTGTCGGGCAGAAGGTCTTAGAAGTAATATTTTTGAATGAAATTTAAAATGAGTCTTATTCATATTATGTGTGAGTTTGTCACCAAGTTTCGTCGAAATCGGACATGTCTAGATAGGTTAGATTGGTGTGTACATTTGGAGTGTACATGCTGAGTGGTATTTTGGACACGTAGTTCAATACTTGTATGGCGTGAGTTGAGTATTCACTATTGGACATAGTGACTTACTCGAGTATTAAGTCATTATATAAATGACTTAGTTACTGGTCCGAGGGAAGTAGAAATGATGGTTTGACTTGCGTTGACTTGGCGTCTTATGACGGGTCAATGTCGAGGGTGTAAGTGTTTAAAAGAATAAGTGTTGAATAAAAGGGTATAGAAGTACACTTATATTTTTTTCTATTTTTCGGGATTTTCATGGTCATTTGAAATTGACTTTCATATTATTTAAGTATTAAATATACTTGAGTCGTTTATTAACGAACGCGCCTTAATTGGTAGGTTGCGGTCTTCGTGTTTAACGGGCATCACAAATCGTCGGCGATCGTCACGTCACTACTATCGTACCAAGGTGAGTCTATAGCCTCGCTTTACATGTTTACTTGTTTTATAAAACCCGCGAGGGGGATAACATGCTTGTTTTATTAAAATAAAAGGGGTACGACGAGAAGTTGTGGAAACCCTTATTATTGGAAAAACATTATATAAATGAAGGGTACAACGAGAAGTTGTGGTAAACCCTCATCCTTTTAAAATTGAACACAAAGGACCCGATTGTATGCTTAGATGAAAGTTGTTATATAAGTTTGTTTTAGCCTTAAAAGACCCATGAATCGTGAATTGTTAATCGAAAGGAACGCTAATACTATGGATAGATCTATCGGGGTAACACCCAGTCCGGTCGCGAGTAGCTCTCGCGTGGTGTTGTGATGCACCAGTAATGAAACATCGGATGCAATTGTATAAGAGAAATATACGCACTTGGCTAGGTGTGTTGGGCTGAAATATATATGTTAACGTTCAATTTCACGAGGCAAATAGAAATAACAACGATAATTATGTCTGATCCACATGATTGTCAACCACGGAAGGTTTATTCAGAATACTTGTGTTCGTTTATTTAATTTAAACTCTATAGATTCACTCAACATTTTTGTTGACTTTATAGCATGTTTTATCTCAGGTCCATGAAGAAGGCACTCAAGGAAGGTGGTTTCACGCAGCTTGCTTAATATCAATGTTTTGGCCCATTTTTCTAAACTATGTCTATTCTAAGAAACTTTTATCATTTGGTTGGTTGTGTAAACTTAAAACTATTTGGGACCGTGTGTAAACTGTTTTATCTTTAAACAAATGAATGGACGTATGTTTTGTTAAAACGACTCATTTTGAGGCGTTTTCTATGATATTGAGGTTGAACCATGATAGTAACACCCAATGACCCTTCCGCTGCTATGACATGAAATTGGGGGTGTTACAGATTGGCATCAGAGCTCAAGTTATAGAGAACGAAAAGATTTTCCAAAAATAAATTTTTGAAATCTTTTGACTATAACATCTGCAAGCGAAACCTCCGAGTTGCCAATGGACGAGAATAAGCAAAGTATATATATATATATGTTATACATATTTAATTATTATTTATGCTTAAAGCATAATGGATTACATTTATTTATTTATAAATGTCTATTATTTGATTATTATAATACTAATACGTGATTTATAAACGACGCTGATTGTCACAATAGAAATCCCTGTCTTTTGACTCATTCCTCGTGAATCTTCGTTCCTTGTCTAAATTCTATTCTTCGTTCTATCATCCATTCTTGTTTCTTTTCATCTATCTATTCTTATTCTGTGTTATTCATGTTTTGTTATCACAAGCGTTGAATGAATACTCATTTTGATGTAAATTGTGTAACAGGATCATGCCGCCTAAACAGTTGACTGAGACTCAGTTACGTGCTATAGTAGCTGATCAATTTCAGATATCTATGAATGCATTTATGGCAAACTTGAATAATGGAGCTGGTGGATCCGGTGGAGCTGGTGGATCCGGTGGAGCTGGTGGATCTGGTGGAGCTGGCGATACTGGAGCTGGCGCTACTGGAACTGGTGCTACTAGAGCTGGCGCTACTGGAACTGGCGCTACTGGAACTGGTAATACTGGAGCTGGCAATGCTGGTGCTGGAACTGGTAATGCTGATAGACCAGTGATTCCTGAAAACAAGAAGTGCAATTATACCTCGTTCATGAAATGCAAACCTCCAACTTTTAAGGGAACTGAAGGCGCTGTTGGGTTAATGCAATGGTTTGAGAGATTAGAATCCGTGTTTCGATTTAGTGGAAGTGAGGAAGGAGATAAAGTGATGTTTGCCTCTGCTACTCTTCAAGGGCGAGCATTAACTTGGTGGAATGGAAGAATGGCATCAATGGGTATGGATGCTGCTTACGCTACACCTTGGGTGGAAGTAAGAGGGTGGATGACTGAGGAATTCTGTCCAAGGAGTGTTATTCAAAGGTTAGAACAGGAATTATATCAGCTGAGACTGAAGGGTACCGACATCGATGGATACACAAACAGATTCCATGAACTTGCTCTACTTTGTCCGAACAAAGTTAACCCAGGATACTTGAAGGTGGAGCAGTATATTCGAGGCTTATCTACCAACATCCGTGGGGATGTGACCTCATCTAAACCTGCCAACATTGATGAAGCTGTTCGTATGGCCTACCAACTAATGGGTCAAATCATCCAAGACAAGGCTGATGGTGTTTCTGAAGGCAACAAAAGAAGAGCTGAAAATGACAGTGATGATCGTGGTGATAACCGTCAATCTCACAACAGAAATCAAAACCGAAGGAGGGGTAATGCTAATGCGATGACTGAAGCTGCAACTGCTGATAAGGGAACCAGATGTCAACGCTGCAAGAAGTCTCATACTGGTGAATGTGCTAAGTGTGGAAAGTGCAACAAGTTAGGTCACAAGACTGAAGACTGTTGGGGACCAGGAAAGAAGGGAGTGACGTGCTTTAACTGCCAAGGTAAAGGACACATGAGGAACCAATGCCCTCAACCTCCAAAGAATGCACGTGGTGGAGATAACCAGGGAAAAGCTTATCAGTTGGGCGAAGCCGAAGCGAAGCAAAACCCGAAAGTTGTCACTGGTACGTTTTTACTGAACAACCGTTATGCTACAGCTTTATTTGATTCTGGTGCGGACAAAAGCTTTGTGTCTACAAGTTTTAGTACCTTAATTGATATCAAACCGGTCGAATTAGACGCAAGTTATGAGGTAGAACTAGCTGATGGTAAATTAGTGAGTACAAATCGTGCGCTCCTAGGATGTTCTCTAAATCTCTTGAACCGTATTTTTAAGATAGACTTGATTATTGTTGAATTGGGAAGTTTTGATGTTATTATCGGAATGGATTGGTTATCCAAGTATAACGCGTCTATCTTGTGTGGAGAAAAGAAAGTTAGGATTCCTTTAGACGACAAGACCATGGTTATCGAAGGTGATCATCGTAGTTCACGACTAAAAATCGTTTCGTGCATTAAGGCTCGTAAGTATATCGAAAGAGGGTGTGAGTTATTCCTAGCTAAAGTAGTGGAGAAAGAATCGAAGGAGAAACGTGCTGAAGATGTACCTGTTATCCGTGACTTTCCTGAAGTGTTTCCGGAAGATTTGCCTGGACTTCCTCCTCCAAGGCAAGTAGAATTCCTAATTGATCTAATTCCTGGTGCTGCACCCGTGGCTCGTGCGCCATATCGTTTAGCCCCATCCGAGCTGAAGGAGTTATCTGTGCAATTGCAAGAGCTATCTGATAAAGGTTTTATACGACCGAGTTCGTCACCTTGGGGAGCTCCTGTCTTATTCGTTAAGAAGAAAGATGGTTCGTTTCGTATGTGTATTGATTACCGAGAGTTGAATAAGCTAACGATCAAGAATCGTTATCCGCTTCCAAGAATTGATGATTTATTCGATCAACTTCAAGGTTCTCGTATTTTCTCCAAGATTGATCTTCGTTCTGGTTACCATCAACTTCGCATACGTGAGGAAGATATTCCTATTACGGCGTTTAGAACTCGTTATGGTCATTATGAGTTTCTGGTTATGCCTTTTGGTTTGACTAATGCACCTGCTGTATTCATGGATTTAATGAATCGCATTTGTAAGCTGTATCTTGATAAATTCGTGATCGTTTTCATAGATGATATTCTAATCTACTCCAAGAGCAATGAAGAGCATGCCGAACACTTAAGGATTATCTTGAACTTGTTGAAGAACGAAAAGTTATACGCTAAGTTCTCAAAGTGTGATTTTTGGCTTAATTCTGTACAATTTCTCGGACATGTGGTTGATAAAAGTGGAGTACATGTTGATCCTGCAAAGATCGAAGCCATCAAGAATTGGAGTGCTCCGACTACTCCAACTGAAGTGCGACAATTTCTAGGTCTGGCTGGTTATTACCGAAGGTTTATTGAAGGATTCTCTTTGATATCGAAACCATTAACGAAGCTGACTCAGAAGAATAAACCGTATGTGTGGGGCGATGATGAAGAAGAAGCTTTCCAAACCCTGAAGATGAAACTCTGTAGTGCGCCGATTTTATCGTTACCTGAAGGAAGTGAAGATTTTGTTGTTTATTGCGATGCATCACTCAGAGGATATGGTGCTGTTCTCATGCAACGTGAAAAGGTGATCGCATATGCCTCTAGACAATTAAGGAAGAATGAGGAGAACTACACTACCCATGACTTGGAATTGGGTGCTGTGGTTTTTGCTCTGCGACTTTGGAGACATTATCTGTATGGTACGAAGTGTACAGTATTCACTGATCATAAAAGCCTACAATACATATTGGATCAAAAGGAGCTGAATATGAGGCAACGTCGATGGGTTGAACTATTGAGTGATTACGACTGCGAAATCCGTTATCATCCAGGAAAGGCGAACGTGGTAGCTGACGCGTTAAGCCGAAAGGAAAGGGAGAAACCGATTCGAGTGCGTGCTTTGGTGGTGACAGTTCATAATAACTTACCTGAGCAGATTCGAAATGCACAAGTTGAAGCATGCAAGAAGGAAAATATTGCTGCCGAAAGATTTAGAGGAGACGGTGAAACATTTGAGACGCGAGCCGATGGTATCAGATGTTTGAGAGGTCGAATTTGGTTACCATTCTTCGGTGGACTGAGAGACTTGATTATGTTAGAATCTCATAAGTCCAAGTATTCTATTCATCCTGGATCGGACAAAATGTACCAAGACTTGAAAAAGTTATACTGGTGGCCGAATATGAAAGCTGATATTGCAACATACGTCGCGAAATGCTTAACATGTGCAAAAGTGAAAGCTGAATATCAGAAGCCGTCAGGATTACTTGTCCAACCTGAAATTCCAGTCTGGAAATGGGAGCGAATTACGATGGACTTCATCACAAAACTCCCAAGGACACCGTCTGGGTTCGATGCGATTTGGGTTATAGTCGATCGTTTAACTAAATCCGCTCATTTTATTCCAATCAACGAGAGGTTTGGTTTGGAGAAACTCGCCGATATTTATCTGAAGGAAATCGTGTTCAAGCATGGTGTTCCTATTTCAATCATTTCCGATAGAGATAGTCGTTTTGCTTCTGGATTTTGGAGATCACTTCAAAAGTCGTTAGGAACCAATTTGGATATGAGCACAGCCTATCATCCACAAACTGATGGGCAAAGCGAAAGAACAATTCAAACTTTGGAGGATATGCTACGTGCTTGTGTGATAGACTTTGGAAGTAGCTGGGATAAGTACTTGCATTTGGCCGAATTCTCGTACAATAACAGTTATCACGCGAGTATTAAAGCTGCACCTTTTGAAGCACTGTATGGGAGAAAATGTAGATCACCCGTTAGCTGGAGTGAGGTTGGTGATGCCCAACTCACTGGACCAGATTTGATTAGGGAGACGACGGATATGATTGTGCAAATTAAGAATAGGTTGTTGTCTGCTCGAAGCCGACAGAAGAGTTATGCGGATGTGAGAAGAAAACCATTGGAGTTTAACGTGGGAGATAAGGTTATGCTAAAGGTATCACCATGGAAAGGTGTTGTACGATTTGGAAAACATGGGAAGTTAAGTCCTCGTTATAGCGGACCATTCAAGGTTACATCTAGAGTAGGACCCGTGGCATACCAACTTGAACTACCACAAGAACTGTATGGGATTCATAACACTTTTCACGTGTCGAATCTGAAGAAGTGTTTATCCGATGAAGAACTCATTATACCGTTAGACGAGGTTAAGGTTGATAAAAAGTTGCATTTTATTGAAGAACCAGTCGAGATCATGGATCGTGAGGTCAAGCAACTGAAGCAAAGCCGAATACCTATCGTCAAAGTTCGATGGAACTCTCGAAGAGGACCGGAGTTTACTTGGGAACGAGAAGACCAAATGTGGAAGAATTACCCTCATCTCTTTGATTTCAACAAGCGATCGGGCAAGAACGCAAGTTGATCTTCGAGGGCGAAGATCCTAATTTGGTGGGGATGATGTGACAACCCGTCAATTTCAGGTCGTTATTTTAATCTCGACTATTACGTATTACGTGTTTACTTTAATGAGAATTTTAATTTATCGACTAACCGAGAAGGTTATGAATTGAAACTAGCGTAAGAATGTCTATTAGATGAAAACCGACAGGGAATATGTTAGGTATCGATATTATATTCTCAATTAATCATAAAAATGATTTTTATTATATTTAATCGTTATTTCTCGCATTTTACGTTTTAACGAATGACGATAACTATTAGTGATCGCGATACCGACGGATGCCCAAAAATTTACGTTTTATTATCGATTGTCTCGATATTGTATATATTCGACGTTTTCGATTTAATTACGTTTTAAGTCGTGTCGAAGCTTTATTATTATTTTTATGAAGCGTTTTAACTTTCGAAAAGTATTTTTACGAAACCCGAGCCCCGTAAATATTTTAAAAATGTACAATTTACATTTCCTACCTTGTAAACTATTTACTTGCACTCTTGGGCCAAAAGTTTTGCCAAATTGCACTTTGGTCCTCACCCCACTAACTAATTAAAATTTAAAAACAAACACACACTCACACACACTTTTTACTTTCAAAAAAAAAAAATCAATCTCTCTCTCTTTCTTCCATTTTTGCCGTCCAACCCCCAAGCCAAATACCCTTCAAAAATTTTTGATCCACTTTGATTCTTCAAAAACTAAAACAAGACCCATCTTGGAAATTTGATTAGCTTTCTATTGGTATAATTTTTTTTCACATGCATTCACTAAATTTTTATTTCAATTTTTGATGATGAACACCATGTTTGATCCACTTTTATGGTGATGAATGGTGTTAATATTATTATATTCATAGTGGGTTTTGGTTGCATGCAAGATTTTTATATATTTAATTTTTGTAAGATTAAATTTGAGGGTGTTATGAGTTAATTAGATGTGTTATGATGATATTAGGATCATATTAGGACTATAGAAATTGTTGGAATGGGTCGAAAAATTGTTTTGGTATGATTTTTAGATAGGCTATTTTAGGCAGTAACTTTAAGGCCATTTTTGAAATTGTTACTGTGATAAACTTGGTAAACTAATAAGATAGGGTCGTAGAGAATTTCGTTAGCTTCGATTTGAGCTAAAGTAGAGCTTCTAACTCATTACGAGCGAAAAGTTATGCTACTTTTAGTATTTGTGTACCGGGAGACGGGTATCGGCACAATCCGAAAATTGTTGTCGATATTTGGAACGAATCTCGGGGACTATAAAATGAGTTTTAAAAATGTTCAAGGGCTGTTGTAAGTTGATAAACCTCAGGTCATGAGTCTATTTTCAAACCCGGGTGTCGGTTTTGCAAACGGAAATGTTTAGATAAGTCAAAATGGTTTTACAAGTCGAAGGCGTAAAACTGTCCGGTTTTTGTAACACGAAGGTGTGTCGGGCAGAAGGTCTTAGAAGTAATATTTTTGAATGAAATTTAAACTGAGTCTTATTCATATTATGTGTGAGTTTGTCACCAAGTTTCGTCGAAATCGGACATGTCTAGATAGGTTAGATTGGTGTGTACATTTGGAGTGTACATGCTGAGTGGTATTTTGGACACGTAGTTCAATACTTGTATGGCGTGAGTTGAGTATTCACTATTGGACATAGTGACTTACTCGAGTATTAAGTCATTATATAAATGACTTAGTTACTGGTCCGAGCGAAGTAGAAATGATGGTTTGACTTGCGTTGACTTGGCGTCTTATGACGGGTCAATGTCGAGGGTGTAAGTGTTTAAAAGAATAAGTGTTGAATAAAAGGGTATAGAAGTACACTTATATTTTTTTCTATTTTTCGGGATTTTCATGGTCATTTGAAATTGACTTTCATATTATTTAAGTATTAAATATACTTGAGTCGTTTATTAACGAACGCGCCTTAATTGGTAGGTTGCGGTCTTCGTGTTTAACGGGCATCACAAATCGTCGGCGATCGTCACGTCACTACTATCGTACCAAGGTGAATCTATAGCCTCGCTTTACATGTTTACTTGTTTTATAAAACCCGCGAGGGGGATAACATGCTTGTTTTATTAAAATAAAAGGGGTACGACGAGAAGTTGTGGAAACCCTTATTATTGGAAAAACATTATATAAATGAAGGGTACAACGAGAAGTTGTGGTAAACCCTCATCCTTTTAAAATTGAACACAAAGGACCCGATTGTATGCTTAGATGAAAGTTGTTATATAAGTTTGTTTTAGCCTTAAAAGACCCATGAATCGTGAATTGTTAATCGAAAGGAACGCTAATACTATGGATAGATCTATCGGGGTGACACCCAGTCCGGTCGCGAGTAGCTCTCGCGTGGTGTTGTGATGCACCAGTAATGAAACATCGGATGCAATTGTATAAGAGAAATATACGCACTTGGCTAGGTGTGTTGGGCTGAAATATATATGTTAACGTTCAATTTCACGAGGCAAATAGAAATAACAACGATAATTATGTCTGATCCACATGATTGTCAACCACGGAAGGTTTATTCAGAATACTTGTGTTCGTTTATTTAATTTAAACTCTATAGATTCACTCAACATTTTTGTTGACTTTATAGCATGTTTTATCTCAGGTCCATGAAGAAGGCACTCAAGGAAGGTGGTTTCACGCAGCTTGCTTAATATCAATGTTTTGGCCCACTTTTCTAAACTATGTCTATTCTAAGAAACTTTTATCATTTGGTTGGTTGTGTAAACTTAAAACTATTTGGGACCGTGTGTAAACTGTTTTATCTTTAAACAAATGAATGGACGTATGTTTTGTTAAAACGACTCATTTTGAGGCGTTTTCTATGATATTGAGGTTGAACCATGATAGTAACACCCAATGACCCTTCTGCTGCTATGACATGAAATTGGGGGTGTTACACTTGGGGTACACAACTTAAGCTTAGCACGACATTTCATCCTCAAACAGACAGGCAGTCAGAGCGAACGATTCATGTTGAGGTCATGTGCGTTGGAATGGACGGGTGATTGGGACGATTATATCTGATTGGTGGAGTTTGCATACAACAACATTTAGCACGCAAGTATCAAGTGTGCTCCTTTTGAGATGTTGTATGGCAGAAAGTGTCGCGCCCCAATCTGTTGGGATCAGGTTGGTGAGCGAACATTTGAAGGACAATAAATCATAGAATTGACTAATGAGAAGGTCGTAGTAACTAAGCATAAATTGCAAGAAGCACGGTCACGTCAAAAGAGCTACCCAGACAAACATCGTAGGGACTTACATTTTAGCGTAGGAGATCATGTTTTCCTTAAGGTTTCGCCGGCACGTGGTGTTAGACGTTTTGGAATAAAAGGGAGCTCAGTCCTCGATTCATCGGACCATTTGATATCATTGAATGAGTCGGTGAAGTATCTTATCGTTTAGCGTTACCTCCACAGCTTTCTCATGTTCACAATGTATTCCATGTGTCCTTACTCAGAGGGTACCAGTATCATCCCATTCACTTGGTTCAGTATCCACTAGAACAGATTCGTGAAGATCTCACTTTCATAGAAGAACCCGAACAAGTTCTTGACAAACAAGAACGAGTCATGAGAAGGAAGACGATTCCATTCGTCAAAATACTTTGGAGGGATCATACCGAGCGGGAAGCCACTTGGGAAACAAAGGAGTCTATCCGGGCTTTTTACCCTCATTTCATATTTTGAATTCGGGTATGTTTTTCATTTCCAGTTTACTTTATCTATAATTCGGGGACGAATTATTCTTTTTAGGGGGGAAGAGTTATAAATCCCGCATGCTTTTACCATGAATAGTACCCTTACGATAGTACGTACATGATTAGAACTTTCCTTTTTTAGCACGTTTACGTTTCATGTACAAGAATTACAAGTATTACGTACGTGTTATAACACGATAAGTATTTATTACGTATTAACACATGATAATTAATTCAATAATAATTATAAACACGAACATACAAACATGAACATGATAAATTTAATTTACATGACTTAGGTTATTAATTTTATTATTAATGCATCAATTTTTAACCTAAGTATTTATCGTTTAATTAGACTATATATTTAATTAATTATTAAAATCATGACTTATAATTAATTAATTTACATGACTTAGGTTATATTATTAACAGATAATAATACATGACTTAGGTTATTAATTTTATTATTAATGCATCAATTTTTAACCTAAGTATTTATCGTTTAATTAGACTATATAATTAATTAATTATTAAAATCATGACTTATAATTAATTAATTTACATGACTTAGGTTATATTATTAACAGATAATAATACATGTTTTAACCTAAGTATTTTAATCTTTATTTAATTAAACCATGTTATATTTAATTAAATACTTTAACCTATAGTTTATTTAATTCACATGAAATCATTAATAAACTATACTATATAATCACATGACTTAGAATAATAATCAGTAAACACTTAAGCTTATATAATTATCCAGCTTATATCTAATTATAGAAACTTTCTATTTTTAGAAACTTATTTAATTAAGGCAGCTAATATATTTATGGAAACTTTCTATTTTTAGAAACTTATCTATTTTAAGCAGTAAATCTATTTTTGGAAACTTTATATTTTTGGAAACTTTCTATTTTAGGAAAATTTCTATTTTTGGAAACTTTCTGATTTTGGTAACTTTCTATTTTAGGAAACCTGCTATTTTTAGAAAGTTACTTATTATTAAACAACAAGTATAATAATACATGAAATACAAGTAATACTTAATCAGAATAGACAGAATATATGATAAACACAGTATAAAGCTTAAATCAGTAAAACATGACACGAACATATAAAACAAGCTAAGACATGTCATAAAACCAGTTACGTACTCAGTAATCAGATACTTATACACGTATGTATTTATGTAGCATTAGTGATACCGAAGTAGGACTCTCTTCCGTTCGTCTTCTTCGTTCACTGGACACAAGGTACGGATTCTCCGTTCTTTCATTATGGACATTCTTCCTTATTAGGATTTCTCGTATGCAGCCAACTATTTTCCCCCGTATATGTTTTATATGTTTTTGAATTGCTTATGTTTAATTAAGAATACCTTAAGCCATATACATGCATGACCAGTTTCACCTAGTTATGGGGGTACCATAACCATAACACTGGAGGCACCAGTGTTATGAGTTCACCAGGACGGAGTGATAGCTCTCGGCGTCCCTTTCAACTTTTGGCCATATTATTATTATCAGGTGGGGCGTATGGGTGCATCCTAATTTACATGTTTTCAGCAGATTACTCAGTGTGAATGTGGTGTGTGCCTTGCATCCTTCACAAGGAATTGATCCCTCCTACCTAAAACCAGTATATTAAATTAGAGGCAGCCCCTCTAATTTGCATGACTAGGTCACCCCTCTAAGTATTCATGCACGTTGATATTTCATGACCTATATTGGTTAAATGGTAAATATGTTAAACAGTTTTTACAAGATAAACATAAGGTTTTTCAAACTATAAAACCAGTTTTACTAAGATATAACCAGGTTATCCAGGACTTAGTATTTTCTGTTGCGTCATGTTTATATGCTTATATTATTCATGCTATACTTGTATATCCGTGCACTGAGCGTATTGCTCAGCCGTTTTCCTTTTCATGTTCCCAAAACGGCAGGTACTCAGGGACGCTCGTAGACTTTAAGCGTACGTGCATATGGATTGGAAGCTTCCTAGAATTCTTTACTTTATGCATTTCTTTATACTTTGATACTCATTTCCATGGACATTGTTTAGTCCTTTCATTTACAGTACTTATGTTTGTGTGTGATGAGTTCTACTTTTGGACTACTGATGTTTGATTCCGGTATTTCCTTTATGGTCATGTAATGTTTAGACATTTATCCTTGTATGCTTTGATAACACGCCATAATCACGCGTGACATTCCATTTATCAAAATGGGGTGTTACAAAATTAGTAAAAACTAATAAGTTGTTAAAAGGATGCTCTCTAAATCTCTTAAACTATTCCTTTCCGATTGATTTTATGTTGATAGAACTAGGTAGTTTTGATATTATTATTCGTATGGATTGGTTATCCTTGAATAATGCTACAATTTTATGTGGAGAAAAGAAGGTTAAGATTCCTTTTAGGAATATAATAACTGAATTTTAGTTAGAAAAATTGTTCGTTGAAGTATGTCTAATCGAATTGATTACTGGTTTAAGTGCGACTCAGTCGACTTTTGGTGGAAAACAATAGATTGGTCATTGTAGTAAATTAAATTGCAAAACATTAAAGTAAATGATGGGTAATTAAAGCTAAAACTGATTAAAAAGTAAATGGTGCAATGTTAAAAACTTTAAAAGGTAATTTAATTAAATGACAAAAATTAAAGCTCGACGAAAAGTAAATTTGCAAATGTAATAAAAATGTAAACTTGAAATTTAAGATGAAGAAAAACAATTAAAATAATACTAAAGAGAAATGGCGGGAAAAATAAATGCTTGAACATAAAACAGAGGATAAACAAAAACTGAGTCGGAATGAAAATACTGTCACAATCCGGAATTACAAACAAGCTGCTTATCCTGAATATCAACCTTGCCTTATCCGGAATACAGAAATTCACCACCATCCGGAATGTTTAAAGTTTGCTTATCCAGAATCCGTTCTTGCTAAGCTTATCCAGAATAAAACTGTCACTCTTATCCGGAATCACGTTGCTGCCACTTATCCGGAATCTTTACTTCACTATATCCGGAATGTAGAAATCTCAAGCTATCCGGAATGTTGCTTCAACATGTTATCCGGAATAATCCTTCGAGGTGCAATCCGGAATAATTTCAACTCCTTATCCGGAATACTTTCCTGAATTCTCCTGCTTATCTGGAATTCCCTTTTTGCTCCTATCCGGAATATGGTTTCAATCACTATCCGGAATGCATGTTTGATGAGTTATCCGGAATATAGAACTGTCACCTTATCCGGAATGCCCACTAAAACAGTTATCTGGAATCAAGTTTGTTTCCTTATCCGGAATTCGCAATCTTCACCCTATCCAGAATACTAGACCTGCCTATTATCCGGAATCCTGAATTCAAGTACTTATTCGGAATTCAAATCAAGTCTCTTATCCTGAATATGGGATTTCAAGGCTTGTACATAATATTTACAATAGGTGATATCCGGAATATGAGGGTTTTAAAGAAAATCCGGATAACAGTAGAAATGCAAATAAGCTAAAAACTAAAATTAGGCTAAAAACAAATAAGCACTTAACTAAAACTTAACCAAATAAATTTAAGAAAAAGCTAATGAACCAAAATTTAAAGACATTTAAAAACACTAAATAGTAAAAATATTTAAAAACAACTTTTTATAAAAATTAACTAATAAGCACTTAATTAAAAATAATCAAAGCACCCAATAAGCTATAAAATCAATAAGATAACACGATCATAAACATAAAAACATGACAATTAATCGAATAAGCATGACAATAAGCACATAAACATAAAGATTAAGTAAAACAAGAAAGGTAAAATGAGAGATTAATTAAAAAATTGATTATAATTAAGATCAACAATTAAAAGTAAAGATTAAACTTACAAATTTAAGGTGCAAGACAAGGTAATTAAATGACAATTAAGTAAATGACATTAAGAAAGTGCAAGTAATTAAAATGGAAGAACTATTTTGTCAAGATAGTCAACACCTCCTAATGTGATATTAGGAGGGTATTTATAGGAGATTAGGGAGGTAAGCATGTGTTGGAAGCTTCCTTCTTTCTTTCTTTCTCATCTTTTCGTCTTCTAAATTCTTTGACTTTTTTTGACTTTGTCTCAGGATTAATTAAACTCGTCTTGTAATTTTTCATTAGTTAGACTTGAGTTCTTCGGCTTTATTAAACTTCCGTCTTTAGACTATTTCTTTGATAAATCTTCAGAATAGGCCTTGGACTTCCGTTCTTTTTGCACACTTGATCTTTTGACTTCGCCTTTTGTCTTTTTCTTCGATAAAAGCCCGTGAAAGCCCGTGTTTTCATCCCTTTTCACATTTTGATCCTAAATCACAACAAAAACACAAACCACGCATAATTCTGACATTTACGACATAAAATACACGTTTTGGCTTGGTTATTATTATAATTAAGTGGTAAAAGGATAAGTGTTTTGACACTTATTAAATCCCCTGCACTTGACCATTGCAATGTCCTCATGCAATGCATTAGTTACAAAGCATGTTTTACATTTTCCATCACAATCAATCCACATTGGCCTTTATTAAAGAGATAGAAAATTATAAAATATGGAAAGGAAGAAAACAAGTAAAAAAATCAAAAACATAACTTAGGGTTTTGGAAAGTCATGAATGTTTATCATCCTCAAGTTTCATGTTCCCAATACCAAGCTTAAAAACGAGATCATTGTTATTATAAGTTAGCAAACTATCACAAACTCATGTGGGCCAATTATTTACTTAGACTCCCTTATTCCTAGGTGTATCTCTTGTATTTTATTATTGTCTTGAATGATCATGCGGATGCATTGTTGACTTATTTCGATAGTTATTTAGGCTGAAAATAAAGTAGGACGATTTAATCAATAGTTAGCAAAAGGAGAAAATCTTTTAAAACTGCTTCTCGGGACCTCATAAAGTTCATATCTTGGCATAAATCGCTTCACGATTTGATACATTTCTCGGACTGATATTTGGCATTGACTTCATACTTCGAATCTTGAGAGACGTTCATGAAATAATGGTCTTCTCTTCATAATAAAAATTTCTTCACTTGAACTTCTTGATAGATTCTTCATACTTGGACCACGACTTCTTCATTTTTCTCTAATCTTTATTTGGGATTTTGATATACAACGATCCGCCTCCTTTTAGGACTTGGATCTATTTATCCTCATACCTTGTTAGGTCCTTTTTGGATAGACTTCTCCATGATCTTTACGGGAGTATTTGCTTTTCGTCGTGTGTCTCTATCCTTCATATTGATTTTTGATAAATGATTCTTCACATCACTTTGGATCTTTAGCAACAAAATGTAGCCCTCATGCCTTGTTAGGAACTTTTCGGACCCGCCAATCTTCGCATCCCGCTTCAATAAGTTATGCCTTGGCTATGAACTCTAATTAATACCGATAAACTTTTAAACGATTGATATGAGTGAAATTACTCATATCAATTGTTTCATTAAACGGACAATTATCGCATAAAACCTATGAAAATGGCCTTGTATATGTGTATTTCTTCTTTCGTGTGTGTAGGTACCGAAGATCACGAAAGCCGGCAAATATCGACACGAGATTGAAGAAAAATCAAGAAAGCCAAAAATCAAGTCGTTTATTCGAGGATTGAGATTTATTAAAGTTATTTGGGTATATTGGGTCCCACATTTACTTATTGGGCCTGAAAGCCCAAAGTATGAAACGGATGGAAGGTGCAAATATTTGGGCTCAAGCCCAAATACTATAACATGGGACGGATTGAAGTATTATACTATATTGGGTCCAAGTCCAACTTTCTAGTCGAAACCCATATGAGACGAATGGGAGTAATAACAGAATCGGATCAAGGCCCATGTAACAAAGAAGAGTGTCGGTGTAAAAAGTAGTTTATACTTTGGGGGTCAACAAGTCACGGTCAAAGAAATAAACCCAAAGAAAAATAAGACGCGACTGAAGAGAAAAGGATTTGGGGAAGAACTCGCAGACTGAAGAACCCTAGAAAGTAGGGGGTTTCTTCAAATCAAATAGAGAGTATCATTCATGCACTTATTCAGTTAATTAAGGGCTAGATGGAGGGTGACACACACGAAGATTCCAAGAACAAGGTGCCAACATGGCTTTGGTTGCATCACTCCTCATCTCTCATTGGCCAATAACTCTGCCAAACAATCAAGAACCAATCATTACCATCCACCTCGGCATTTAACTAGCACAAGAAGCACAAGTATTGTCCACTCTGGCAATCCGAGTAAAGGTGAGTGATTATCTACCTTTGGATCAAAACTGATAAGAGAGAGAAGGTCGAGATGCTCATCTGACGGTTCAAATTGTTTCATCACCAACAACCCCCAACCTTCACCTCAGCTACAAATACCCCCGCTAAATATGTAATCATTATCCCGTTTCTTTACTTTACTGTTATAATGATAAATTTTAGATAGGCTTGTAATTTTTTTTCTTAAATATTGTAATGAGTTGATTTAGTTTAATAAAATTTCGTTTTCAGTCTAATCTCCTTTTTATTTCATCGTTTGGTATTTTATTAAAGAGCTTGCAAAGTTATCTAATATTATTATTTTAATTGTTAATCACTCGTATTAGCTTAAATATTAGCTATTGTGAGCGATTGAGTAAGATTTGGGAACGCGTTTGTCCCTATTGGATAAACGTTTAAAATAGCTACTGGATTCGGTACCTTGATGCTGGATCGAAGGTTTTGTTTGGTGTCGTATGATGTTCTATGGTGGTTCGTGATGGTGGTTTGATTGTGACGGTGTCGTTTTAGATAAGTCAGCTCAGCGCTCGACTTCGTATCAACAGATATCTTCATTAATGGTTAAGCTCAATTTATCTCTTAAGTTTTTAGTATAATCTGATTGAATGCAAATTTTGTGGTATAATCTGTTTTTGGTTAATGTTATTTTTATGGATTTGCTATGGTTTGATATTTTGCTATGATTTTGAGATTATTATTGTGTAATTTGAATTGATGTTTTATTTTGAAGGTGATATTATATGATCTATGAAGTTGATAGTATGCTTTCATTAGTCTGTTTATTTAGATCGCTAAATGTTTCTTTTGGTCTGCTTTAAGTTGATATAAGATTGGGTTTATGCTTAAATGTTTTCGAGTTGTTATGAATCTGTTTAGTATTGTTCTTACAACTTAAGTCTAGAAATAAAATCTGATTATAAAACCTGCTGTTACGTTTGGATTATTTGAACTCTCACTTATTGTGAATATAGATATGTTATTGATGTTTGGAACTGCTTATTTTCATGTTTTTGAATCTGCTTAATTCGACTAAATGCCTGCTTTGAGGTTTATATATTTTCTATTTACTTTAATCTTGTTTGTTGCTGAACTTATATTTCGATTTTGCTGCGTTTTAGTTAGCTATTGCTCATGTTTTTATGATATGTTGCTGCAATTTTGATTGTTGCCTGTATTGATTCTCAATTTTAGTGTATTGGTTTGCATTTGAATTGTTACTTTGCTTGTTTCTTTCACTGTTAAGATTGATTGGTTGTGTGTAATTGATTGTCGTTTATTGCTGAGTAATTTGCTGTTGACTTGATTTTGAGTATCTGATATTAATATCTAACTAAAAAAGTAATAATATAAAAAATGTCTCCAACAGGTCTCGAACTCGAGACCTACATGTTATAGGGTATATGCCTTAACCAACTGAGCTCTTGGCTCGTTTTATTTAATAACTTTGACACGAACTTATTATACCCTTTTTGAATTGACTTTGCTTTAGTAGTATAAACGTTTTTTTTATCATTTGTAGTTTAAAAAAAAAGGTTAAACATAAAAAAAAGTTTATTATTTTTTTAAATTTTGTTAAAAAAATGTTACTTTAAATAAAATATAAAAAAAATAATCACTTTTATTAAAAATATCGTTTAATTAAATTAGTTTCAATTAATTAATCTAAATATAAATTTAAATAAAGGTTTAAATAATAATATAGATTTAATTAGTCTTTTAGATTTATTTAGGGTATCGATTCATGCACTTTAATAATAATTCGTAGGATTTTTAGAAAAAAACCGAAACCATTCAAGTCAATTGTCCAAATCGAAGCTAAACGTCTCAAATTCACTCGATCTTCGTGTACAACGAACTTGGTTCATCATCGTGATTAATTAAATCCGTCTTGGTAATTTTAGTCTATTACTTTTTCCTAAAGGTAATTTTCTATTTTAGCCTATAACGTATCTAATTAACATATACAATCCACGTCACATCAAAATTTTTGGCTCCGCTGCCGGGGATCTTGTGTACGATTCGCTTATTTGAAGACCCTTTCCGTCCTCGGAAAGTTTTGTTATTTTTCTATTATATATAGTATGTATCATTTTTCGTGTTTTTTGTGATTACTATATTATATTACGTAGAACAATAAATTTACCTACTTCCAAATAAGACCTTAGTTGGGATTTCATAACCTAGCTATTGTATTCGAATCCAAAACGAAAAAAAGGCAAAATAGATAAATATTAATAAAAACTTTGAAATCGATTTATACAAACTATAAGGTGGGTATAAGGCGACGAGCTATAAAAGGCCGTCTAAAGAAAAAGGTTTTTGAGTGCTTTGTGCCACCTCGTTTCCCCGCTTGCTTGTGCGTATATTGAGAGCGACGACTGATTATTGGTTTGCCAACTCAAGTAGTATTAAACTTTATTTTTGTAGTTTACTTATTGAACCTCGAGACATTTAGGTTTTCACCTATCATTTCAAAGTCGACCGAGGGTAATTTACTTCCATAGTAGTTATCCTTATTCCTTGTTTTTTTATCGATCATTTTGATTGAGCATTACCAAAAAAAATATCAAAAATAATCTTCTTCTTTTCTAATTTCTTTTCTTCAACCCTCTAAAATTCTCGTCACTTTGGTTTATGCAATTACGATCTTCTCGACTTTCGATTGATTACAATAGGCTTGAAAACATTCCTCGTAGAAATAGAAATCGTCAACAACGAATAGTAGAACCCGAGCTTCCACCTATTGTTGTAGAGATGGACGATAACCGAACAATTGGAGAATTGCTCCGCGCACCCACCGAAGGGTATGGGGAAGCAATCGTTGTGCCGGCTATTTTGGCAGATCATTTTGAGATTAAGACGGGTCTTTTATCGCTCATTCGTGCCGACCAATTTCGTGGCATGAGACCGATAACATGCACTCTCACATTCGGAATTTTCTTCGAATTACCTCGACTCTCAAGTTTAGAGATGTGCCGAATGACGCGATTAAGCTCATGCTTTTTCCGTACTCGCTCGAGGGTAATTCTAAGATTTGGTATGAGAAAGAACCACCGGGTATGATTTTGACATGGGATGATTTAGTTTCTAAGTTCATGAATTACTTTTTTCCACCATCCAAAACAACAAACTTTAAGAATGAGATCACTAGATTTGAACAAAAAGTGCATGAATCGTTTGGGGTTTCTTGGGAAAGTTTTAAAGATTTGCAAAGAAAATGTCCACACCACGGTTTCTCGGAATTGCACCAAATCAATACTTTTTATAATGGACCTAATATGGTTGAACAAGATTCTCTAAATGCCGCCAAGGGCGGTAATCTTTTAAGAAAAACTCCGAGAGACGCGTGGGGTATAATTGAGAATAAGTCTAGAGCAAAATATTCACGAAACACACCGGTTGTTTCCAATGTGAATTCATTTAATCCCGAGATTGCTAGATTGGACTCTAAGATTGATAGTGGATTCGCGACTTTGTTGAGTTAGATTAGGAAGAATCCTCATGGATCGATTAATATGGTTGAGAATTTTTGTGTATCATGTCGTGGAGCACATCCTAATTATGCTTGTTCAACCACGGGGTTTGATGAAGCTAATGCTTTTCCACGACGAGAACCTATGGCCCTAACGGTCAAGCTCCTCTTCAAAATCATGTTGCTCCACCGGGTTTTCCACCGGTTCATAATAGGTACATCAATGGGAATAATGAGAATAATTTTAACCGTGGTAACCTAGGGAATTTCAATCAAGGAAATGGGTTTAATGCTAATAAAAACAATCAAGGTTTTCACAATAATCAAAATGATTTGTCAAGCTACATTAAAACGAATGAGGCAAATTTTAAATCTTTTCAAAACAACATTCAAGGACAAATGGCAACTTTGAAAAATGAGTTTCAAAATACGATTAAAGGGAAAAATAATAAGATTGAGCTTAATCAACAAAGACTTGAAAAAAACCAAAACCGTTTTGAGCAAAGATTAGAGCAAGGTCAAAATCGTATGCAACAATGTTTGGAACAAGGTCAAAATAAATTGCTTTCGATGTTAGAGGGATTTATGTTCAAAACATCCTCTTCTTCGGGTTGCTTACCTAGCAATACCATTCCTAACCCGAAGGGAGAGCTTAAGGCCATCACCATTTATGATGACTGTGATAATTTAGAAGAAGTGATTGAGTTTGATCCTCCACCTAAAGAGACTTTTCTTAATGTCACCAAGGCTACTTTAAATGTGACTAGTACCTCGGATTTCTTTGATTTCTTTCCTAAGAAATATAATGATCCGGGTCAATTCTTGATATCTTTTGTTTTTTATGAGCTTGGGGAATATAAAGCTCTAGCCGATCTAGGAGCTAGTATTAACGTAATGCCCTTAGCCATTTTGAAGACTCTTGACTATGAACAACTTAAGCCCACTCGAATGATCATTGAGCTCGCTAATGGTACTACCACCCATCCGGTTGGTATAGCGGAAAACGTCATTGTTAAAGTGGGGGAGTTTATTTACCTTGCCGATTTTGCAATCATTGATTATGAGCCAAATCCTCGTGTGACTATAATTTTAGGACGACCATTTTTGTGCACGGCTAATGTTATAGTTGATATGGGTAAAGAGAAGATTAAATTGTGTTATGGGGATAAAAATATGATTTTCAAACCGGAAAAAATTCCAAGATTGGTTTCTAAGAAAGTGGAAAGTGTGAAACTTGTTAAACCTATTAAAAGTAACACAAATAAGAAATCTCTCTTGTACAAAGGTGATTTGCCAACTATGGAACCCTCATTTTGTGGAGAAGAAATGTTAATTTCAAAGAAAGATGCTTGTTTTATTGAATCATGTTGTAATCTTCTCTCGTCTCCACTCACCCCATTTGAGGGAGGAGACTTCGTTCTAGAAGAACTCGAGGATGATAGTTCTAAGATTGAAAAGTAGTGCACCATTTGATACTAGTGAGTTTGATAGTGAGAATTTTGATCCCGAGAGAGATATTGCTTTAATTGAAAAATCATTGAAAATAGACTCATTTTCACTCTCTTCGAATGACCAAATTGATAGCCCTAAGGCACAATCTTCATTTGAAGAGCCTTTGATTCCTAACTCCATACCTAGTGAGGTTAGTGACTATTCATTCGTTAAGTTCGCCGATGAACTTGTTGATCCACTTCCACGGGGAAGTGAAGACGTTACCGATTTCGAAATCGAGCGTGTTTCTCATGTTTTACCTACCATTCTCGAGGAATTCTCCGATGAATTTCCTTCTAATGAGAATGATGATCTTGTATCCGAGTGTGACACACTTGATACTTTGTCGGATATTTCTTGTGATGACAAGATTGATGATACTTTTGTGACCTACTCAAATCCTCTCTTTGAAGCTTCAATAAACAATAATCCATTGTTTCAAGAGGATTTTGAGAGCATCATACTTCCTACATCTCACAACCTTTGTGATGATGAGCTCTTCATTAAGGAGGTTGATGAGTTTCTTTATATAGACATTCCTTCGGAATTTGAGGAAGAGTCTAATGACGGTGATGCAAATCTTTTGTTTGATCACCTGATTTATGATGATTATAATGTTGACCCGGAGGGAGAAATTACCTTCACTCCAATTATCCTTCCCACTCGCTTTGATCTTAATGTGCGGTTTTTTCATGCGACTCATTTTGAGTACCATGACCCCCTTGTTCACATTCATAAGAGTGATAAGGTCAACAAAGTCATGCAAGTTGATACCACTAGTGTTGAGACTTTTACCACATCATTACCATGTGCTTTATATGATATTGGATTAGCATGAGGGGACGAAACCGTGTTGTCTATTCCTTTCTCTCACGAGGACGAGGTATTCGACCCCGGAATCCTTGATTTAGGGAAAGCTCGGCCTTTCACCGATGTAATAATTGAAAGATTTTTCGATCATCTTGGTGCGAGTTTATCTCGGGGAGCATGCTACATCCATATCGTGATTTGTGACCATCATCTCTTTTTAGAGACTTATGTTAAAGTTTTATCCTTTCGTTTGTCATCCGACAACGAGGATGTAATCTTTGACCCCGACATCGTGCTTCATGTTGGATTTTATTCCATTACGCCGGTTTTTACCATTTTGCCTAAGGACCAATGAGTGCGGGGATCGAGTCGAGCTCATGACTCTGTTAACAAAAACGAGGTGCCTTGTGGGGGAGTCCCATACATTCGATCTTCTTTCTATTTTCTAACAACTAATAGAGCTTGATCTTTCAAGCTCGTGTTCGTGTTTTATTGTGTTGTGAATCTTAGGTATGACCCTAATCATTGAAGACTCTCGTGTTCAGTTTTTCCCGGTCCACTTGATCTTCTAATCTTTGATTGCCAAAAAGGGGCATACTCTCTATCCTTTGATTTTTATCGACTAACGTTTTATCTTGAGGCATAATTAATAAACAGCTTATAGATTTGCGTGCTCTTTCCATGTTAGGATTTTGCATTAGACTCTTCGCGTTTTAGCAAGGGGGTGTTACTCTTGAGTTAAGAAACATTGAGGACAACGTTTGGTTTTAGCATGGGGGAGTCAATCGATATAATCGCTTGCAATTGCTTTTGTCGTGTCCAAACGTAATCGTTTTTCTTGTTTTTCATAAAAAATTTAAATTTTTGGTGTTATTTTTAAGTTTTAATAAAGAAAATAAGTGCTTTTGACACAAATGTAGGCTTTTCGTTGGTGAAAATAAAAATAGTTTTTTACTCGACTCGGTTTTTACCTTAGCTTTTCCTTCACGTGTTTGAATTAAGTTTTGCTAGGCTTTTATATAGGGAACTTTAAAACGCGAAAGTCTTAATTCATACAGGTTAAGAACGAGAACTTTTCGCAAGTTCCTATAATTGATCCTAGAAAGTCGTTTATCAAGGGAACTTTAAAACACAAATTCTAAAACTTGAAAAAGTATAAGAAGATGCAAGATCCTATAGATGACTTGAAAACCCAAAACTTTGATTTAATAGGCTAAGTATCCATTGATTTCACATTTTTGAAATTTTACAATATGGAAAAGAAGAGATGATAGAGTTTAGTTATAAGTTTCTAAAATTAATTCTTCTTTGTGTAAGTATTTTTGTGTTTGATTTAATCTCCTCGTATTTATTTTTCACGCTTGAATAAAAATTGCTTAATAAATGAAGTTTTTAGTGGTTTAGGCTTGATATCTTAACTCGTAACTCCTTGTTTTTCTTCCCTTGTAATTAAAGTGAGAACACATTAAGGGTGTCAGCGTCATGGACTTTTGATCATGGGATTGCGGAAATTTGGCTTACTATAAATATCATAATAATAAAGAAGAATAAATAAAAACATGTTCTCTAGGAGCCTTTGGGTGGGAGTCATGTAGCACTAACCTTGTCATTAGAGCCTTAGGGTGTATGGCAAGGGGACGTGTTGAATAAAAGTTTCTTCATCATCATGAGCCATAAGGTGGGATGGTGAATGTCAATTCCCTTATTTTTGTCCAAGGAGCCTTTGGGTGTGGATTTTAAATAAGGAGCAAAATTATATCTTAAAGAGTCACAAGGTGATATGATGTAATTGTTGCTAACTCCATTAATAAGGTCATCATTGACTTTGGAGGTTTTATTGTTGCTTTTAAGTAGTCCTATTAGCCTAATTTCGGGTCTGGGGATTTATCCCTCAAATCGTGTTAAGTTATCCTTGATGTGGGTTTTCTTTAGTGACAACGGTTTTTGAAGTCGAGGTTAGGTTTTGAGTGTTGAGTTTACACCGTTTTTGCCTTCATTTTTTGGATTAATAAATATCAAATAAAGTCAAATGAGCCTTTGGGTGAATGACAAATAAAATCTAGAGATACAATTAGGAATAATAGGAGATTGAGTTTAACACAAATTACTTATATGAGTTGTTTTAATTTTGGGGCTTATGATTGACAATGATCTTGTTTTTAAACTTGGCATGGAAAAGTGAAAAGTCGAGGACGATGAATCTATTTGAGTTTTATGATCCTAAAAGTTATTTTTCTAATAATGAAAGCAATACATTATGTCTTTGCAAAATAAAGTGTCAAACAGTTGAATAATGGTGTAGTTAGAGTTTTATTTTATCATTGCGTGAGGACACGGCAATTGCTTAGCAAGGGGGAGTTTGATATGAGTGAAATTACTCATATCAATTGTTTCATTAAACGGAAAATAATTGCATAAAACCTATGAAAATGGCCTTGTATATGTGTATTTCTTGTTTCTTGTGTGTATGTATCGAAGATCACGAAAGCCGGCAAATATCGACACGAGATTGAAGAAAAATCAAGAAAGCCAAAAATCAAGTCGTTTATTCGAGGATTGAGATTTATTAAAGTTATTTGGGTATATTGGGTCCCACATTTACTTATTGGGCCTGAAAGCCCAAAGTATTATGAAACGGATGGAAGGTGCAAATATTTGGGCTTAAGCCCAAATACTATAACATGGGACGTATTGTAGTATTATACTATATTGGGTCCAAGTCCAACTTTCTAGTCAAAACCCATATGAGACGAATGGGAGTAATAACAGAATTGGATCAAGGCCCATGTAACAAAGAAGAGTGTCGGTGTAAAAAGTAGTTTATACTTTTGGGGGTCAACAAGTCGCGGTCAAAGAAATAAACACAAAGAAAAATAAGACGCGACTGAAGAGAAAAGGAGTTGGGGAAGAACTCGCAGACTGAAGAACCCTAGAAATTAAGGGTTTCTTCAAATCAAATAGCGAGTATCATCCACGCACTTATTCAGTTAATTAAGGGCTAGATGGAGCGTGACACATACGAAGAACAAGGTGCCAACGTGGCTTTGGTTGCATCACTCATCATCTCTCATTGGCCAATAACTCTGCCAATCAATCAAGAACCAATCATTACCATCCACCTCAGCATTTAACTAGCACAAGAAGCACAAGTATTGTCCACTCTTGCAATCCGAGTGAAGGTGAGTGACTATCTACCCTTGGATCAAAACTGATAAGAGAGAGAAGGTCGAGATGCTCATCTGACAGTTCATATTGTTTCATCACCAACAACACCCAACCTTCACCTCAGCTATAAATACCCCCTCTAAATCTGTAATCATTATCCCTTTTCTTTACTTTACTATTATAATGATAAATTTTAGATAGGCTTGTAATTTTTTTTCTTAAATATTGTAATGAGTTGATTCAGTTTAATAAAATTTCGTTTTCAGTCTAATCTCCTTTTTATTTCATCGTTCGGTATTTTATTAAAGAGCTTGCAAAGTTATCTATTATTATTATTTAATTGTTAATCA
Source organism: Glebionis coronaria (assembly GCA_025667525.1). Lineage (NCBI taxonomy): Eukaryota > Viridiplantae > Streptophyta > Magnoliopsida > Asterales > Asteraceae > Glebionis > Glebionis coronaria. The sequence continues at coordinate 323,693,729 of CM046881.1, read as the reverse complement.
CAGGTATTAGCTTAAATATTAGCTATTGTGAGCGATTGAGTAAGATTTGGGAACGCGTTTGTCCCCATTGGATAAACGTTTAAAATAGCTACTGGATTCGGTAGCTTGATGCTGGATCGAAGGTTTTGTTTGGTGTCGTATGATGTTCTATGGTGGTTCGTGATGGTGGTTTGATTGTGACGGTGTCGTTTGAGATAAGTCAGCTCAGCGCTCGACTTCGTCTTAACGGATATCTTCTTTAATGGTTAAGCTCAATTTATCTCTTAAGTTTTTAGTATAATATGATTGAATGCGAATTTTGTGGTATAATCTGTTTTTGGTCAATGTTATTTTTATGGATTTGCTATGGTTTGATATTTTGAGATTATTATTGTGTAATTTGAATTGATGTTTTATTTTGAAGGTGATATTATATTTAGATCGCTGAATGTTTCTTTTGGTCTGCTTTAAGTTGCTATAAGATTGGGTTTATGCTTAAATGTTTTTGAGTTGTTATGAATCTGTTTAGTATTGTTCTTACAGCTTAAGTTTAGAAATAAAATCTGATTATAAAACATGCTGTTACGTTTGGATTATTTGAGCTCTCACTTATTGCGAATATAGATCTGTTACTGATGTTTGGAACTGCTTATTTTCATGTTTTTGAATTTGCTTAATTCGACTAAATGCCTGCTTTGAGGTCTGCTTTGAGGTTTATAGATTTTCTATTTACATTAATCTTGTTTGCTGCTGAACTTATGTTTCGATTTTACTGCGTTTTAGTTAGCTATTGCTCAAGTTTTTATGATATGCTGCTGCAATTTTGATTGTTTCCTGTATTGATGCTCAATTTTAGTGTATTGGTTTGCATTTGAATTGTTACTTTGCTTGTTTCATTCGCTGTTAAGATTGATTGGCTGTGTGTAATTGATTGTCGTTTATTGCTGAGTAATTTGCTGTTGACTTGATTTTGAGTATCTGATATTAATATCTAACTAAAAAAATAATAATATAAAAAATGTCTCCAACAGGTCTCGAAATCGAGACCTGCATGTTATAGGGTATATGCCTTAACCAACTGAGCTCTTGGCTCGTTTTGTTTAATAAATTTGACACGAACTTATTATACCCTTTTTTGAATTGACTTTGCTTTAGTAGTATAAACGTTTTTTTATCATTTGGAGTTTAAAAAAAAGGTTAAACATATATAAAAAGCTTATTATTTTTTTATAAAATCGTTTATTTTAAATTTGTTAAAAGAAATCTTAGTTTAAAATAAAATATAAAAAAATAGTCACTTTTATTAAAAATATCGTTTAATTAAATTAGTTTCAATTAATTAATCTAAATATAAATTTAAATAAAGTTTTAAATAATAATATAGATTTAATTAGTCTTTTAGATTTATTTAGTGTAGCGATTCATGCACTTTAATAATAATTCATAGGATTTTTATCAAAAAACCGAAACCATTCAAGTCAGTTGTCCAAATCGAAGCTAAACGTCTCAAATTCACTTGATATTCATGTACAACGAACTTGGTTCATCATCGTGATTAATTAAATCCATCTTTGGTAATTTTAGTCTATTACTTTTTTTTAAAGGTAATTTTCTATTTTACCCTATAACGTATCTAATTAACATATACAATCCACGACACATCAACGATCTTGTGCTAGAAGCTAAGTAACTTTTCAAATCGTACAACCTTACTTATTGCAAATATATTTTTTTACAAGCGATGGGAGAAAAAGCTTATAATCAACTCACATAAATTCATGAAAGAATACCAAACTTATAAATGACTCTATCATCTCTCGTTCTCCACAATTTGAAATCTCAAGGAATGAGAATCGTGGATGCTTAGCCAATTAAATCAAAGTTTTGGGTTTTCAAGTTATATGATCTTGCAACTTCTTAGACTCTTTCAAGTTTAGAGTTCGTATTTTAAAGTTCCCTTGATAAACGACTTTCTAGGATCAATTATAGGAACTTGCGAAAAGTTCTTGTTCTTAACCCGTAAGAGTTAAGAATTTCGCGTTTTAAAGCTCCCTATATAAAAGCCTAGCAAAACTTAACTTAAACACGTTAAGGATACTAGCTAGAGTAAACTTGGATAAGTAAACTCGTGTTTAGTCAAAAGATTCACAACGTTTTTTAAAAATTAAAACCACTTTATTAAAATTTATTCTAGCAAAGATAGAAAATAACTATAACAAAGGTAAATACAACTAGGCCAAAATAGATCAAAAATTTTGAAAAATGTCGAAAAATCAATTTTCCGGTTAAAATGAGGACAAATGCATGGAAAGCCCATTTAACTTCGATAGAAGTCCCCCTACATTTAATATAAACATTGTCCTCAATGTTTAAGAATGTGGAAGTAAACTCTCCTACACTTAGAACATTTTGCACATTGTTTAAATCTTGCTAAGGAAGAGATAACTAAAGTGATTCCTATTTTAATAGTGAAGAATATAAAATAGAGAATCAAAAGAGTTTAGGATAGAACCGGGAAGACGGGTACACGGAATCATGGTCGTCAAAAGTCATCAAGAATGGATCTTTGAAAGCTCGAATCCCTGGACATGATAAGAAAGAAAGCAACAAACACATACTAGGGTCTCCCTCTACACTTATTATAAAAACGGAATAAAACGGATAGATACTGTGGGTTGCCTCCCGAGAAGCGCTTGTTTTTGTTCACCGAGTCGTGAGCCTGACTCGACCTTGATTAGCATAGGAAGAATCTTGAAACACATCCACCGGGATCAAATACATGGTTTTCATCCATCAAGTAGCACAAGCTTAAGGCGAACAAGGCAAGCCAAAGAAGAGTAGGCAAGGTTCCCTTAAGTTTTTGAGCACGGTGGTAGCAAGTGTGATGAGGTGCAAGCATATCTCCATTGTTTCCAAAAGTCTTTCCTTTTATTTCATCAGATGGATACTGAGATGGCTTGAAAATTGCAATACCGGGGTCGAACACCTTTTCCTTTAGGGGAAATAACACTCAGGCGCAGTAGACCTTGAAGAGGATCCACTCATAAATCTCATAATTTCATCCTCAGAAGGTGGATGAAGAGGTGTCAAGACATAGGTACTGCGGATATCGGTGTCGTCCGGCTTCTTCTCCTTTGAAACAGGTTTCTTCATATCCAAAGGAGGATAAAGAGCATCATCAAAGTCCAAAGGAGGAGAATCATTCTCATTTGGGAAGTAAGTGTTGAGAAAAGTAGCAAAGTCTTCCTCAAATGAGTAGTCATCCAAAGTAGGATCAAGTATTGTTGGCGAAGGATCTTCATAAAAAGTAGGTGCAAGGTCATCATGTGAAGAATCACTCGAAAGAGTATCGACATCATCAAAGTCATCATAAGTTGGCATGTCTTAATACTCAAAAGTAAAATCATCAGAATCATCCATATCAGAACTAGAATCATCATCGTAGGCATCATAGATCGGTGGAGACTCATGAATTGGTGGAGGATCTAAATTGGAAACAGAATCATCCACATCATCTTTGAACAGTGGATTATCATAGAAAGAATCGAAAAGAGGATTGTTGTAGACGACAAAATCATCAAGCACATTAATCATATTCGCTGATTCTCTTCCATTTGATTTGGTTGTGATCTTCCCCATTTTAAATACTTGTGCCTCATTCCCGACTCTTAAGATTAACTCACCTTCGGCAACATCGACTAAGGCTTTTCCGGTTCTCAAGAATGGCCGACCAAGTATTAATAGAATACGAGGGTCCATTTCATAATCAACAACAACAAAGTCGACCGGAAAAGTGAAGGTGCCAATTTTAATAAACACATCCTCGGCAATACCAACGAGGTAAGCGAGAGTGCGATTTGCTAACTCAAGAGTCATCTTTGTTGGAGTAAGATCGGGTAATGATAACTTTTTCCAAACACTTAAAGGCATCAAATTAATACTCGCCCCAAGATCGACTAAGGCAGTAAAATCTTTGGTTTGGTGAAAAGTACATGGTAACACAAAACGACCGGGATCTCCAAGTTTCTCCGGAATTTCTTTAAGAAGGATTGCAGAACAATTCTCATTCAATATTAACAAACTTGGCCATCTTCTCCTTCTTATTAAGTAATTCCTTAAACATCTTAACAAATTTAGGCATTTAGGCTAGAGCTTCAACAAGGCTAAAGGTGATGGTCAGTCCCGAAATCTTCTTCAAAAAAATTGACACTTGATTATCATCCTTGGTGAGAAATTGGCACTTGTCTAAGCGAGAAGGATAAGGGATGTTGGGTTTAGGTGGTGTAGGTGTAGCAGGTAAAGGTTGAGGTGTTGAAGGTTTAAAGATAGAAGGTGGGGTTGGTGAAGGGTGTTTCTTGGTTACTTCAATAAGAGGTGGAGACGATAATGAAGAACTAATACTAGTCGTGGGAGTAGGAGGGATAAATGGTGGTGGAAGAGGTGTAGATGGAGTAACTGGGGGAGGGATAGATGGTCCTACTAAGGTTGCTCCACTGCGTGTAGTAATAGCACTCACATTCGCTCTTGGGTTGGTGACAGTAGTTGAAGGAAGAGAGCCCGAAGTAGAGGGTTGAGTACTTGGAAAGAAACTAGCCATCATATTATTCAAATCATTCGTTTGATTGCTGAACGAGGTTTGCATATCATGTCGAAGCTCAGTTCTAATATCATTCCCTTGCTTAGTGATATCTCCTTTCAAGTTGATGATTTGGCTTTGCAGATTCTTGATTTGCTCTCCTTGGGTCCTTATGAAAGTTTCCACATCTTGATTAATGGGTGGGGCTTGTTGAGCGGGTGGGTGATAAGGATTAGAAGCTCGAGGTGGGTTTGGGTTGCTTCTATTAAAATTGTTTGAGTTGTGGTTTTGAGGAGAAAAACCGGGTGCAAGAAAGTTGTTTGAACGGTAACTTAGCAAGTTACGATCACCTTGAGGTCGAGCTTGATAGCTTTCCGTGGAATGGTTACCATAAGCTTCATACACGTTTTCCGGATTGTCATGAGTAGAAGGACAATCAGTGTATGAATGAAGACCCCCGCAAATCTCACAATAAATTGCTACAACTTTAACTTGTTGTTGTTGATTTGTAGCCAAAAGTTGCATGTTTTTGCTCATTTTGACCATTGCGCAGGTAAATTCGGTGATATCATGGTTTGAAGAAGTAGAAGAAACATTGACTCTCGGGTTTGACCTTGAGGATGCGGATGAATCCCAATTTTTGTGATGAGTAGTCATGTTCTCGATAAGCTCTCTACACTCCTCGGGTCTTCTTTTCATAAATGTGCCACCGGCGGCTGCATTAATCGTATCACGATCACGAAAAGTTAAACCGTTGTATAAAGTATTAATTAAGGTGACAGGGAGCATGTTGTGGTTTGGACATCGATCAATCAAAACATTATATCGTTCCCAAGCATCAAAAAGTGATTCATCATGTTCTTGAGTAAATCCACAGATTTGATTCCGAAGGCTCGTAACCATGGATGGTGGAAAGTAGCGCGACAAATAGCGTTGAGTCATCTCATCCCAAGTATGAATTGAATTCTTCGGAAGACGATCAAACCATTTTTCGGCATGGTGGAATAAGGTGTGTGGAAATAGGTGAAGGCGAAGAAAATCCATGGTAACACCGGCCAACTTCATGCTTTGAATTACGATAATGAACTTGTCGAGATGTTTGTTGGCATCATCATCCGGCAATCCGCGAAATGGACAAGTGTTTTGAACTTGTTGGATCATGTGATGCTTCAACGAAAACTCTGGAGCCGTGATTTGCATGGCGCAATCGGTCCTCCTCGTCCGTTCATGGTTGGTTGACAAAGCTCCTCTATCGTTCGAAGATCGGTTGGGGGAACATTGTTGTTGTTATTCATATTGGGGTGGGGTGGATTATTGTTGTTGTGCACACCAGCCATATCTAAATCTTCACGAGTCTCGGGCTCTGTGTGGAAACCTTGGTTTCCGGATCTTTGAAGCTACTAGGAATGCATCATGTTCATATGATTATACAATCAAAGCGGAATTAGAACACGACACATGAACAAGGTGTTTAGGCACAATAACATGAATTAAAACAAATGGATTGTTCATTATATTAATAACAAACAACCACTAGACGTGTATACATTGAATCCCACGTCTAGTCGACACACACTTTAGGTTTACATTGTGAATATGAATGATGAATAAAACCTAAGACCCTTGGTTCCTTTTATAGTGTAAGGATTAGGGTTTACAAGAGATAATAACAAATAAACAAGTAAATCTTTTATTTAAATAAAATTAATGCAGAATATATCGTGCATGTTTATCTAAATAGAAGCTTCCATAAGCTTCTTGTCTACGTTTATATCAACTCTTGAATTGCATGTGACAATGCTTAGATTGCACACGACAACTCTTGAGCCAACAACGCTTAGTTTGCTCTTGTCAACGCTTGGATTGCTCTTGACAACGCTTAGACAATATCTTCATGTTTTCTTCGTTTTTGAGTTTCTGCCACATCAACTTTTTGACCCAACAATCTTCCCCTAGTTGATGTCGGCAAAACTCTATGTGTATCTCTTGTAAATTGTACATGATCTTCAAATTGGTTCCCCTCAAGTGTAGCATGCATGTCTTCCCCTTTTTGTCACATCAACAGGGAAGTAAACAATGTATGCAATCTTTGAAGATTCTCCAAATGTAGCTCTATGTAATGATCTTGAAGAAAAATAAATAAATTATTCTTGATGTAGAAGTAGAATAACCCAACCTTGTGTTCCATGTCTTGTACTATCCAAGTGACAAAGAACTTATACTCATGGTACAAAGTATAAGTAGACCTCAATCCGTTTGTTAAAAATCCTCATCCTATGTGAGACACTGAGCACGATAATGTAACTCCTTCAAGTGATAGCAACCACACTTGCTAGATTTTGACAAGTCTTCATCACCAACCATGTAAAGCACGAACAAGTTACCTTAAAAGTAAGTGGCTGGAAGTGCATGACTTTATTATATGATAGAACACAAACTCGCGAAAATCTTCTTCAATCATCAAGCTTACCATAAGAATTCTTCCCCTTAAGCCAACACCTCTTCATGATGAGTCAATATCTTCGTATGTAAAAGTCTACTATAGATAACTCTTTCACAAGGCTATCTCGATTACATACTGTAAAACCCGTAAAAATAAGGTCATAATTTAATTCTATTTTCAATTATTTTGAAGTATTTTATAACGTTAAATATTATTATGTTTAACGGTTTAAGTTGAAACCGATATTGAATATTATAGTTTTAATATTTTGACGAGTAACGAGGACTACTAGTGATCGCGATACCGACGGATGCCAAAATTTTTATATTTTATTATCGATCGTTTCGATATTTAATACTCTCGACGATATCGTTTTAATTACGTATCGAGTCGTTATATTATTATTTTTCGTGTGCGTTTAAACTTTAAAAAAAATAATTTTTTTTACGAAACCCGAGTCTCGTAAATATTTTAAAGTTTACAAATTACATGTTCTACCCTTTTAAACTATTTTATTCCATTTTGGACCAAAACTATCACAAATTGGCAAAAACTATCCTAACCTTAGACTATATAATCTTTTTCCACTTACACTTTTACACATACAAAAATTTTAAAATCAAAAACAAACTCCCCACCCCTTCTCTCTCTTTCTTTGCCAAGCAACACCAAGAAAACCACCACCAAATCTTTCAATTTTCTTGATGATCTAGCATGATTCTTCCAAAACCAAAACAAGTCCCATTCCTAATTTTGAAAGGTGATTCTAATGATACCATTTTTACTTACATGTATTGAGTTTTGAATTTTTGATAAAAAAAAAACTAGGCTTGTTAGGTGGTTATTTTGATCATGCATGTGTTAGAGATGATGATCAAATGATGTTTATGTAATGTTTTTGTTAAAAAGTTGAATTTTAATTTTTGGGTTTTTGATTTTGATGATGATACAAGTGTTAGGATTGGTTTATGGTGATATTAGGATGTTAGAATGATGACAAAAGTTGTTGGTTTTAATCAAAAACTTGATTTTGTAAGAGATTATAATAGTCAATTTTGGGCAGTAGATTTGAGGCCATTTTCGAGGGTCTTAAGTCTGGATATAGGATAATATTATGGGATTATGTCGTAGAGAATTTCGTTAGCTTCGATTTGTTATAAAGTAGGCCTTCCAACTCCAAACGAGGTGGAAGATACACTAGTTTGATTTTCGTGTACCGGGAAACGAGTGTTGACACAATCCGAAATTATTGTCGATATTTGGATCGAATCTCGTGGACTATAAAATGAGTTCCAAAATGACTCAAGGACTGTTCTCAGGCTCAAAGTTTAGCATTTTGAGTCTATTTTTAGAATCAAGTGTCGGTTTTACAAATGGAGATGTTTAGAATGGTGAAAATTGTTTCGTAAGTCAAGGTCGCTAAACTGTCCGGATTTTGTGATTCAAAGATGAGTTGGGCAGGGAACTTTAGAAGTAAAATCTTTTAATGGGATCTTGGGAGGACTTTCTACATATAGTAAGTGAGTTATCTGAGTAGTATCATAAAAAGTTGATATGTCTAAGTATGGGAAAACGGCCTGGACATTCGGTATGTTTCGGCATATTTTTATTAAAGGCGTAGAATAATAAAATGAATATATAGGAGAGTGTAATAGTATCACTTGTATCGTTTTCTCTCGATTTTGTGGTGATTTTGTGACAATCCGTCAATTTATGGTTGATATTTTATTCTCAAATATTACTTAAAAACAATTTACAATATGAACTCACTTATTTTTGGGAAGAAATTTGGAATTTCGTCTTGGAGTAGCATCGACTACGTCTAAACCAGAGGATTCAACGTTACGTGCTTACGTTTACATACACCGTCTTTGGTGACAGTCCGACATTTCAGAAAATAAATTTATCTGAGAATATTATTTTTGAGTTTTAAATTTGTGTTGGTTCATAAACTCACAAATTTACGAGAAGAGATTAGGACTTACGATTTTATTCTAACGTCCTTTACGACTAAACCGGAAACCTTAGGATTACGTATTTACGTTTTCGAACTCCGTTTTTGATGAGACAATTTTTATTGGATTCGTTTTGTGACGTCGATTCATAATTTATAAAAACGTTTTTCGTAAAACGACCCGAGGGCACGCAAATCGAGGAAACTAGAATCGAGAAGTACCCGTAAATAAATGGGATGAGACAAGTGGGACACTTGTCCCACCCCACTTCAAAACCGGCCCAAACTACACCATCACACCACATTTTACTAGCTAAGACAACACTTGTCCTACTTAGCTTCATTTGAAAGCTAAGCTTCCCACTAACTAAAGAAAACTAGCTAATGGTTTCATTTTACCATTTCCACTCATGCAAACCACATCAAACTCTCTCTCTCTAGCTTGAAGATGCCGTCCATATCCACCCTAAAAACACCACTTTTGATCAAAGTTTATCACAAAATCCTATGTTATTCATACATATGTTGAAGCCCTTTCAAAACCCTATTGATTGGTGGTACTTATAACATCCATGGAGGAGTTTTCATGGTGTCATGAGGCTGATTTTCCACAAGAAGTCCATGGAGCATGGTGGTCTTGAAGATGGTCATGGATATCCACAAGTTTCTCCATCAAAATCCATGTTTTGATCACAACTTACATCATCATGGTGGTATAAAGATTGTCCTCCTCATCTTCTTGTTAATTTGATTATGTAAACATGTATTTTATTTCCTATTGTATGTATTTATGATGATTATATGATGATAAAAATGTTATGTGGGGATTTGTTGTTGATAAACATGATTAAAAAGGTGAAAAACCATATGAAACAAGGTTAAAATCTTGATTAATTTACATGGCTGTATAAAACAGTAAAGAAACATGTTATGAACTGATGAAATAATGAATTAGGATCCATTTACAGTAAGCTAAATGTCTTGTACACATGTGAGAGTTGGCCATGCAATGGAATCAAAATAATGAGTGAGATATGATCAAAACAAGTTTAGGGTATAAATCTGAAGTTACTGTTTTGGACGATTCTTAGAAACTACTTAAAGGATGATTCAACAGTAGCTATAGAAGAGTTAAATGTAGAAAATATCATGTAGTTTATGTGATAAAAATTTGAGCTTCTATCTCCATGTAGAACTCAAGATATGGCATTTTTGGTAAAGATGAAGTTAAAAATCAGATTTTTGGAAATTAAAGAATAATACTATTATATAAGCACTCACATTTTAATATATAAAATGTAAATAAAAACCCACTAACTTATAAAACTTATTTATATAAATATATAAAAGGTGTAATAAGTGTATAAATGATGAAAATGGAAACTTGTTAAGTTTTATAAGTTATAAAACTATAAACATGATTTTTACTACTTTTTCGGCTATTGCCGTAAAATTTACGTTTTTATTAAATAAAACTTAGATGGTTGGACCCGTCTAATGAAAACTTTATAAAACTTATATACTGATATATAGACATTTATAACAAGTAAAAACCGATAAAACCCGAACTATAGGGCATACGGACATTAACAAGTTAAATAAACCTATTGGACTAATAAATGGACTAAATAGGATAAAAACTTGTAAAAAGAATCTATTGGGCTTAACCCATTTAGGCCCAACTTGTGAAGTTTAAGTACTGATAATATAAGTACAAAATAGACTAAAATAAGTTAAATAACTTATAATAAGTTTATTGGACTTAAGACACGTAAACGGGTAAAACTAGTAAACTAATATAAAAGTTATCGACATATAACACTAAAAGGAGTAAACGAGAATATGTAAACCCACTTGATCATCATATATATATATAATCATCATATGTATACATACTTGTTATTTTTATAAAGTCATTGGACATGAGTCTAAGACCGAGTATTATTTGTCTAGGTTTCCGTGATTGAAGCACGTACCGTAAGTCCGAATTGCCGACAACCCGCCTTCCCACATCAATGTGAGTTCATAGCCTCGCACTCTTTTAAATGTTTTATAAATGCTTTATAAACCCGCGAGGGAGATAACATGTTAGTTTTTATAAAAGTTTGGACACCATTTGTCCCGATTGTTTGTTTATTGATTTTGGACCCGAATGATTGAATGACCCGATTGTATGACCCGATAAATGATTAATGGACCCGATAGATGAAATTAAATGGATTATTAAAGTTAGGTTATGTCACTAAAAGTCCCATTAGCATGAATTGTGAACTACCGGGAGTTGGTAGACGCTTATACATTTAATAGTACTATTTGGGGACGATCACCCCAGTTCGCGCCTTGACGGTTGATCCCCGTCGTGCCACATTGATTGGTAAGCGAATTAATGTATGAGAAGATTCCATAGCGTGACCTTTGTGACGACACGCTACTTTAGATGGGAAAAATTTGTATCGGGTTAGCTACGCGTTTTGGTTTAGTAAGGTAACAATGTCATGCGGCTTATAATAATCCAAATTACCAAAATATTACTGGACGCTCCAAATTACGATGTATTGCCTGACTAGCAATACTGGGTCATACTATTGATATTATGTTTGTATTTTGGTTTTCATAACCATATTCATATAACGGTTTCTATTTAATCTATACAACGTTGTAAAACGTATTGTATGATGTTTTTACGACATTGGCTCGTATAATAATTTTTAAGGCAAATGCCTATATTATAATTTTCGATAAGGATTTATATAAAATGACTTTGGCTATTTTATGGCCTATTACAAAGATTTGTATAAAACGATTTTTGGCTATTTTACGGCCTATTACAATGATTTGTACGAATTGATTTTTGGTACTAATTTTATACCCAAGTTATATTGATGGATTTTATTAAACTCTATGAATTCACTCGGCGTTATCGCTGACCTTTTCTTTTAACATGTTTTATCTCAGGTACTTAAAGGTAATTCTCGGGAAGACGACAAGAATTCATGGCCCGCACTTAAACAATATTTTCCATTCAAATATTTTGTAAAACTTTATATGAAATGTAACGACTTGGGACCGATGTAACTTTGTTGTTTATGAATTGAAATGCTTTATTAATAAACGACGCGATTTTTATGCGTTGTCTATGATGTGAGTAATGTGCTATCCCGTAACACCAACTAGTCTTCCGCTGTACTGAGTTGTATAAATTTGGGGGTGTTACAGTTTGGTACCAGAGCTCTCGTTATAGAGAACGAAAGATTTTTTAAACTATGGTTTTGAATAAAACATTTCAAAATCTTTTAACTATAAACATATTTCTAAAAATGTATAAAAATCTTTTGACTATAACGGTGCCGAAGAATTCCCGAGTTACCGACAAGGCCAAGACTGAGAAGTGTTATTTCACTATATATATAACTTGGATTATATATATATATATGATGTAATTTTATTACATGATTGTTTGATGATTATTTTGATATTTATACGAGGTATTTATACGACGTAGATTGTCACAAGAAACCCTAAATCCCCTAGTAAATTAATCGAATCTATTCTCGTAGGAATTCTATCTATTCTAGATCTAAACCAAGTTGTGGATATATATGATCCCAATAAATGGTTAATATTCGTAGAAATGTAGATATTAGTTGATTGTGATATTTAAAAAGGATTGGCAAGATTAAATCTGATATCGATGTCATGACGATCTTTCCTTATAGAGTGGAGTTTGACAAAACGTTACCACCTAGAAAGATGTCATCTGAGTCGTTGTCATCCAATTCTTAAATTTGAAATCAAAAGGGTGAATGTTGCACTTGAGGCTATCATTGGAACCATTACCCAAAAGCCTCATGCCACTAGTACCTTTCCGAGAAGTCTAGTTGAATGCTCAAGTCATTTTATATTAATGACTCATTTGATAATTGTTGTTGTAAGAGATATAGGATTGAAATTAAGTGTTGTTCATATCAAGATTTTATTGCCTATTAAGGCCTAAGAATAAGATTGAAAGTATTGGAATATGAGGTAGGATATTGAATTGAGTATAGAATTGGTTGAAACTTGAATAAAGTAAAATTTAACTTGTATGGAATATAAGATTGTTAAGAGGAAGTCGTTAAGTTTTGTGATTGAATTTTAAGGTTTTAATTGAATGTTGATTCGTGTTAAGGGTTGTTCCTAGGCCATTGTCCACTAATGAGGATGCCCAGTGTCCAAGAAATTAATTGAAGAAATCTTCTTCTAAATTGGGACCGATGGATCTTCTGGGACAGGCAGGACACCTAATGACTCTTGTAGATTAGTATTCATTGTGGTATCTTTTAAAAAAATCCCTAACTTAACTGAGACATCAGTTGGTAGGATGAGTTCCGAGAATTGTATGACATAGTGACATGTAATGTGTTACGGTACAATTTAACTTGTTTATGATTAATGAAAAAGACTACCTTTGATCGCTAAATTCTACACGTATCGATGTTATCTATCCTTTATTGCTTCATCCTAATGCTCGCATTAGTGATGCAACCATTGAACAAGTACTCATCTCGAATTGAGTTACGTTGTAGATTATTCTCTTTGTATTCCTGAGTGCCATCGAGATCATGAACCTCATGATTATTTGGCTAAGCTCATTTCCTGATATAAATTGAAGTTAGTTCTTGGTGAACAAGCTCTCATCACTCTTTTGCAGATCACTCATTCTTTTTATAAAGTTAAAACGGTATCCTTGAGAAAATTGAATTTTCATCACTATAAGGATTATGCATAGTAAGATTTATAAGTGATTGTTATCGAAATGAGGTTGTTTATAAAGTATCTTGGAAAACTTAATTGTTTTCATAATAAAGAAAATTTTTGTAAATTTATTTTTTTGATTCCTATTTAAGAATTAAGCATGAAGATGTTTTTATTATAAACATGATGATAAAATTTTGACGAACTGAGAATTGCATCGTCAATCTTGAAATTGTATATAGTTGCGCGCCTACATACAATTTGGAATGGACTATGCAAGGCTGATTAGTAGTCACCATAAAACTGAATAATAAACACTACATTATCTTTGAAGATTGTGAAAGATTAAATTTTAATGAGATCTGCAAGAAGTGAAAAATAAGGACATAGTGTTAGGGACACCTACACATGTGCCTGTAGCATCTATTCTTCTGAGTCGAATTTACTCATCCGTGGAATTTGTCTTAGTTGAGAATTGACAATTCTTTCTTGTCCGATTTTCCCGTAGTGAGATTCTTAGGAAAAGTATCTGATTACCGAGTGTTGATACCCGACTGGATGTATTGACGTTCTTATCATTTATTATGATTTGATTTCATTTGAATGACCTGGGTAACGATCCGAGGAGCTTTCGAATGCGTACTCAAATTATGAAAACATGGGATATATTCATATTCGTTAAATGTTTTCGTCTGTATCTGATTTGAAATTTCTATCGCGTAGATTATACGTTGACCTTACTCTTTATAGTAGTTGTGTCTCTAGATATCCCTGAAAATTTTGAAGGATTATGAATTATTATTAGCCTTTTGAGAAGTTCACATCTTATCGACGGCAATGCAACTGGAAAGTTGATAGTGCCCGTAGAATGGATTGATTGATTATGACATGACGACATTGTCTTAATTAATGGGAACTCGAGTAGAATTCCCCTAAATGATAAGATGCTGATTATCAAAAGTAATCTAAATAATTCTTGATGGATGACCATATCCTGTATTAAGACTTGAAATAATACCGTGAATGATTGTGAATTAGTAATAGATATTATAATATAGAAGGAACTTAATATGTATTTAGTAAAAGATATTTATCTTATCTGAATTTAAGAAATTACCGTACAACTGAGAAAGTTGTTGGAGAAAGATTTTATTATACCAAGCCTGTCATCCTGAAGAGCTATGGTGTTATCTTTCCTTATATTTATAGATTACTGTGACTGAGTAAATTGACAATCGAAAACGATATCCATAACTCGAAATAGAAGAATTGTTCGATCATTTACAAGGTTCTAGCAAATTTGATCCATAGCATGGTTATCATCAACTTCGCATCTGTGAAAGAGATTATTTACTCCAATCACTACATCCGGTACATGTGATGAATATTATGAGTTTCACGTGATGTCGTTTGGATTGACTAACACACATGTAGCATTCATAAATTTAGTGAATCACGTGTGTAGGCTGTAAATTGATAAATTCATGCTTGAGATCATTAAGGACCAATTGTTTGTATATAAGAATAAGAATGAGTTAATAATTATTTATAGATTGCCCTGAATTGGCCGAACGATAAAAACTTATACCTTGAATATTTAACATGAGATTAAAGACTTGAACCTTTACATGATTAGACTATGTGATTAAAAGGATAATGGAATATAAATTGACTCTTCAAAAATTAAGAGCCCTTTTAAGACTTTGGATTTTACCAAAAAGAAATGGAAATATGTTTTGACAAATGTTTTAACAAAAGATTTTAAGGGATTATTCCCTTATACACAAACAATTTAACTAAACTTCTGTTTAGGGGTAAATGTTTGTGTATACCTCAAGATAACTTAAGGGGACTGAGTAAAACCATTTATACCATAACTTGAAAACTTAAAACGACAATTTTTGCTTTTCAAACTAAGAAAACTTGACCAAAGTATAAACAAAGGTTTTTCGAACATTTACGAATCTTATTAAATATTTTCGATAAATCAACAAAAATCTTGTTAAATTCAAATTTATTTTTGAACATTTTATATAATTGGTCGAACTAAGAAATTTAAAACTTTTACGCTTCATAAAAATTAACTAATAATTATTTAATTAATTATGACAATTATCGACGCTTTAAACGTCGGATGGAGTAAAACTGATAAAAAATGATAGTTGAGACGAAACTGAAACATAAAAGATATGGAGAAAGAATTTTGAATAAATACGGTTATGATAATTATTCCATCTAGGAAAGTGAACGTAATTACTGACACATAATATAGAAAGAATACTTGAGTGAACTATGGACACGATAATCACATCATTATGAGAATAATATAGATACTAACATATTATATAAAAAGGATAAAGAAACAATTAGGACATGTTTCTTAATAATGAAGGTGCAAAATAAATTGCCGAACAAATTAAATATAAACGATGTTTGTAAGAAAGGATAATATAGATTATAAAAGAGGTTCGCGGCTAATGTGAACCATTAAAATAGAGAAGCCGATAGGGTTAAATGATTAAAAGACCACTTGTGATTGTCTAAATATGGAGATTTTGAGACATAGTTATGTTGGAATTTGTAAGTATAAGTATTCTATTTATGTCATTTATGACTAGAAGTATCTTTGTCTGAAGAAGACGTACTATTGATAAATTATGAAGGCAGACATCGCCTCATACATTAGTAAACGTCTAACTATTGCAAAGGTCATCATCTGAATCTGATTCGATTTGGGTCATCGTCGACAGACTGACCAAATCTGCTAATATCATTCTCGTTAATGATAAATGCAAAAGAGTTATGTAAACATAGTGTGCCTGTATCGAACATCTTTATCAAGATCCTCGCTTCGCATCGAATTTCTAGAGATTTGCTCAGAAATCATTGAGAACGAACCTTGATAAGAGTACTATGTACCATCCCAAATCGAAGGGACGAGGTAAAGTAATGATACAAGGTAATATAAGTGTTGTTTTATGTTTGAATGATTGACCTTTGGTAATAGACCATATAATCGTTTTCCTTTGGAGATATTATCATTGATAATCATCATAATAGGATTGAGATCGAATCTTGTTAGGATCTAAATATTAGAGCATCTGTAAGCAGGAGTTGAGATGAAGACACCCGACATACACCCACTGTGAGTTGGACATGTCTTTTAGGCTTAAGGTTTCCTATGATGGCGAACCTATCCTTGCAAAATACCCGACCCGCGAGATCTGAAATTGATTGTTGAAATTAGGAATTGATTATTGACTGCCGGTAGTGGGCAAGAGGTTATGTGAAAGTGAAATGTAGATCTTGAAGTGCCAAATGGGTAGCGAAGTTATGCCACAATTTTTAAACTTGGGAAAATGAATTCATGATCTGACAAATCATGGGATATAAGTCCCCGTTGTATGGGACCATTGAGATGATGTAAAAGTTGGGATTGAAAGGCATATAAGCTGGATCTACCCTAGGACTTCAAAGACTGCGTGAATTATGTTTCGTATATCGAACTTGATGGAATATCTATCAAGTGAAAATCTGATTATTCTTAGTAGAGCTTAGATCGGCGAAAAGTTGCATTCATCAAAAACCCGTGAATATCATGGATAGAGAAAGTAAGTCAACATTAAGCCTGATCTTATTCCCATAGTTATGTTTGATAGAACTCGCGTATTTAATGAATTGCACTTGTAAGAAAAGACCGAATGTGGAGGAAATACCCACATGGCTTTAACTCTATAAGAAGCGAGTAGTAAAGTAAGATGATCTTTGAGGACAAAGATCCTGTTTAGGGGTAAATACTGTGACAATCCGTCAATTTATGGTTGATATTTTATTCTCAAATATTACTTAAAAACAATTTACAATATGAACTCACTTATTTTTGGGAAGAAATTTGGAATTTCGTCTTGGAGTAGCATCGACTACGTCTAAACCAGAGGATTCAACGTTACGTGCTTAGGTTTACATACACCGTCTTTGGTGACAGTCCGACATTTCAGAAAATAAATTTATCTGAGAATATTATTTTTGAGTTTTAAATTTGTTTTGGTTCATAAACTCACAAATTTACGAGAAGAGATTAGGACTTACGATTTTATTCTAACGTCCTTTACGACTAAACCGGAAACCTTAGGATTACGTATTTACGTTTTCGAACTCCGTTTTTGATGAGAAAATTTTTATTGGATTCGTTTTGTGACGTCGATTCATAATTTATAAAAACGTTTTTCGTAAAACGACCCGAGGGCACGCAAATCGAGGAAACTAGAATCGAGAAGTACCCGTAAATAAATGGGATGAGACAAGTGGGACACTTGTCCCACCCCACTTCAAAACCGGCCCAAACTACACCACCACACCACATTTTACTAGCTAAGACAACACTTGTCCTACTTAGCTTCATTTGAAAGCTAAGCTTCCCACTAACTAAAGAAAACTAGCTAATGGTTTCATTTTACCATTTCCACTCATGCAAACCACATCAAACTCTCTCTCTCTAGCTTGAAGGTGCCGTCCATATCCACCCTAAAAACACCACTTTTGATCAAAGTTTATCACAAAATCATATGTTATTCATACATATGTTGAAGCCCTTTCAAAACCCTATTGATTGGTGGTACTTATAACATCCATGGAGGAGTTTTCATGGTGTCATGAGGCTGATTTTCCACAAGAAGACCATGGAGCATGGTGGTCTTGAAGATGGTCATGGATATCCACAAGTTTCTCCATCAAAATCCATGTTTTGATCACAACTTACATCATCATGGTGGTATAAAGATTGTCCTCCTCATCTTCTTGTTAATTTGATCATGTAAACATGTATTTTATTTCCTATTGTATATATTTATGATGATTATATGATGATAAAAATATTATGTGGGGATTTGTTGTTGATAAACATGATTAAAAAGGTGAAAAACCATATGAAACAAGGTTAAAATCTTGATTATTTTACATGGCTGTATAAAACAGTAAAGAAACATGTTATGAACTGATGAAATAATGAAGTAGGATCCATTTACAGTAAGCTAAATGTCTTGTACACATGTGAGAGTTGGCCATGCAATGGAATCAAAATAATGAGTGAGATATGATCAAAACAAGTTTAGGGTATAAATCTGAAGTTACTGTTTTGGACGATTTTTAGAAAATACTTAAAGGATGATTCAACAGTAGCTATAGAAGAGTTAAATGTAGCAAATATCATGTAGTTTATGTGATAAACATTTGAGCTTCTATCTCCATGTAGAACTCAAGATATGGCATTTTTGGTAAAGATGAAGTTAAAAATCAGATTTTTGGAAATTAAAGAATAATACTATTATATAAGCACTCACATTTTAATATATAAAATGTAAATAAAAACCCACTAACTTATAAAACTTATTTATATAAATATATAAAAGGTGTAATAAGTGTATAAATGATGAAAATGGAAACTTGTTAAGTTTTATAAGTTATAAAACTATAAACATGATTTTTACTACTTTTTCGGCTATTGCCGTAAAATTTACGTTTTTATTAAATAAAACTTAGATGGTTGGACCCGTCTAATGAAAACTTTATAAAACTTATATACTGATATATAGACATTTATAACAAGTAAAAACCGATAAAACCCGAACTATAGGGCATACGGACATTAACAAGTTAAATAAACCTATTGGACTAATAAATGGACTAAATAGGATAAAAACTTGTAAAAAGAATCTATTGGGCTTAACCCATTTAGGCCCAACTTGTGAAGTTTAAGTACTGATAATATAAGTAAAAAATAGACTAAAATAAGTTAAATAACTTATAATAAGTTTATTGGACTTAAGACACGTAAACGAGTAAAACTAGTAAACTAATATAAAAGTTATCGACATATAACACTAAAAGGAGTAAACGAGAATATGTAAACCCACTTGATCATCATATATATATATAATCATCATATGTATACATACTTGTTATTTTTATAAAGTCATTGGACATGAGTCTAAGACCGAGTATTATTTGTCTAGGTTTCCGTGATTGAAGCACGTACCGTACGTCCGAATTGCCGACAACCCGCCTTCCCACATCAATGTGAGTTCATAGCCTCGCACTCTTTTAAATGTTTTATAAATGCTTTATAAACCCGCGAGGGAGATAACATGTTAGTTTTTATAAAAGTTTGGACACCATTTGTCCCGATTGTTTGTTTATTGATTTTGGACCCGAATGATTGAATGACCCGATTGTATGACCCGATAAATGATTAATGGACCCGATAGATGAAATTAAATGGATTATTAAAGTTAGGTTATGTCACTAAAAGTCCCATTAGCATGAATTGTGAACTACCGGGAGTTGGTAGACGCTTATGCATTTAATAGTACTATTTGGGGACGATCACCCCAGTTCGCGCCTTGACGGTTGATCCCCGTCGTGCCACATTGATTGGTAAGCGAATTAATGTATGAGAAGATTCCATAGCGTGACCTTTGTGACGACACGCTACTTTAGATGGGCAAATTTTGTATCGGGTTAGCTACCCGTTTTGGTTTAGTAAGGTAACAATGTCATGCGGCTTATAATAATCCAAATTACCAAAATATTACTGGACGCTCCGAATTACGATGTATTGCCTGACTAGCAATACTGGGTCATACTATTGATATTATGTTTGTATTTTGGTTTTCATAACCATATTCATATAACGGTTTTTATTTAATCTATACAACGTTGTAAAACGTATTGTATGATGTTTTTACGACATTGGCTCGTATAATAATTTTTAAGGCAAATGCCTATATTATAATTTTCGATAAGGATTTATATAAAATGACTTTGGCTATTTTATGGCCTATTACAAAGATTTGTATAAAACGATTTTTGGCTATTTTACGGCCTATTACAATGATTTGTACGAATTGATTTTTGGTACTAATTTTATACCAAAGTTATATTGATGGATTTTATTAAACTCTATGAATTCACTCGGCGTTATCGCTGACCTTTTCTTTTAACATGTTTTATCTCAGGTACTTGAAGGTAATTCTCGGGAAGACGACAAGAATTCATGGCCCGCACTTAAACAATATTTTCCATTCAAATATTTTGTAAAACTTTATATGAAATGTAACGACTTGGGACCGATGTAACTTTGTTGTTTATGATTGGAAATGCTTTATTAATAAACGACGCGATTTTTATGCGTTGTCTATGATGTGAGTAATGTGCTATCCCGTAACACCAACTAGTCTTCCGCTGTACTGAGTTGTATAAATTTGGGGGTGTTACAGATTTTATGAGTCGAGTTTTATATTCTTATGTATGGGTTATTTCTCGAGTCTATTCTTAATGAACGCACCTCATTTGATAGGTTGTGGTTCTCATGTTTGAAAGGCATCATTTATCGTCGGCGATCGTCTCATTACCACTATTGGCTAAGGTGAGTCTATAGCCTCGCTTTATAATAGTTATTAAATAATTTTAAACCCGCGAGGGGGAATACATGTTTTATAAACTTAGAACACAAGATTTTTATGGTATGCTTTGTCCCTCTATGAATGGACCTGTGGTTGCCTTTAAATTGCATTAAGTGATTGCCTTTGTTAAAACCTCAATTATGGACCGTTAATTAACCTATGATGGGTTAACCGCTAGTACAATTAATAGATCTATGGGGGAAGCCGCCCCGGTTCAATTTCTGTGGACTTGTCATAGAAGCTTAGGCCCGACCTCCACACTGTTTGAGCATATTGTATTGAGAAGTCAGGTATACGGCAATGTACCAATAATCTAGAGGTAACCGACAATTAATAAGTCTCCTGTCTTATCAGACCTCTAAAGGGAGTGTTTAAGGGCTCGGTTCCATGAGCTTATTGCAATTTATGCTTTATACAAATATCATTGTTGATGCAAATTATTATTTGATGCTTATAAGCATGCCACAAACTTATAATCTTTGCTTGTGTTCAAATTGATTACATAAACCTATAGATTCACTCGTCATTTTTGATGATTGTTTTACTCACATATATTTCAGGTAATCAAGAAGTGGAAGCTTGGAGGTCACGAGAATGAAGTTGTGCACTGCTATGTTCTTCAAACTCTTTGATTTATTTATCGTTCCAATTTTCAAACAAACTAATATGTTGTTTTAACTTATCTTTTGGTAACGATTACTTGTGACTACGCTACTCCGATGAATGTTTTGGGAACGATAAACCTAAAATGTCTCTTTTCGAGTCGTTCTTTATAAGTTATGTGTTGTTGTATCATTGTTTAGCACCCAAAGATGTATTCCGCTACGTGTAAATTTGGGGGTGTTAAAGATTGGTACCAGAGCCATGAGTTATAGAGAACTAAGTCTTTTTTTTAAAAACCTAAACTATAACTGTCAATTTTAATTTTCAAAGAGTCGGTGCACAGGACTTCGCGTGACTTCAGGTTCAAGCTACTTCTGAGATTACAATTTTAGTATACGTTATTACGTATACCTTATTGGCAAGTATTTATAAATAAATACTATGATCCACTTATGGATATATATTTATATCTAGGATCCCTTTATCGATATATATTTATGTCGTTAAACTTTTCGATAAAAGTTTATCATTTATTAATGATTAACTTAAATAAATACAATGAATTTCAAGATCTTTCTGTATTTATTTTTGAAGTATTTAAATTGCTTTTATTGCAAAAATTTTATATTATGACCTTACATAACTTCATCTACGCGCGTTACTTTCATTGTTTAACCCTTTGAGATATCTATATAGATATTCAAATCGTATTCCGGTTATTTGTGCTTGGACGTCTTTTAACGTAGTCTCTAGACCATTGTGTAGCTCAATGTGTCCCTGGAATAGACTAACCGCTATCGTGTGAGTCACACATTTTGAAACATTTGCTAAAATCGTGTTGAATAATATCATGGTTTTCATAATATTTTGTTGATTTTATCCCCGTTTTATACGACATGCGAAGATTTAATTCGTTGACATTTATATGTATAGACTCTAAAGTGTATTGTTCGCTTATATCTTGGTAACGTCATTTACCGTTTTGCTTCCTAAATTTCATGTTGAATACCTTGAAGCATCTCATGTCATTCATTATACTATATTTTTATTTGATGCTCATTATGAGATTTATTTTTCATTGTTGTAAAATCCACAAGACATGTGTGTATATATTTTGAGCCGTTAGAAAGTGTCGAAAAATACGTTTTATGTAAAAACTGCAGGGGCAGTATAAATAGGTCACAACCTAAAAGTAAAACCTGCGTTTTTAAAATAAAATAGTCAAACCTGCACAGAACTTGCAGGTGTATTTTGGTCATTTTACATTGGGTTTTAGGTCTCGGGTAAAACTAGAAAGTCATCTGAAACGTCATTCTGCATCAAAATGCTTCAGACTCCGAGTCTTGGAGATGTCGTTTATCGAGTCAATTAATCGGCTCATATTTAAAAAGTCAAATCTGATAGAAAATTCAGAACATGAGTTTTAAACGTTTCTAAGTAGTTTTGATTTCATTTGAGATTTTAAAATTTTAACAAATATTATTTTACAACTAACGAATACCAGTTGCATGTGAAAATGTTTAAAAATAGAAACATTACAGGATTAGCAATTACCGGATTAATGGTGTAATTTGAAAATGAATAATATATTTTCTTAAAGGCATGTTGTGTCGAGTATCTTACATAGAATACACATATGGATTGGTTTATTCTTTTTATATATATGACTCATTTCTCATTCGATGTTATTTTATTTTCGTTTTCTTCTAACCTTCCACTGACTTGGGTTGAGTTTTGAAGTTTTGTCTTCACATTCTTCGTCGACATTTTTATCACATGTCTCATGGCATTTTCGTCTAAACCTTATAACCTTTTGAAACCTTAACAACTTGTAACCATTTCATTGGTTGTTTTATGAGCTACTATTTGCTACTTTTTGCAAACCTTTGGCTACTTTATACGTTGTCATAATGCCACCATATAAATAAATCTGATATTGTTTTACGATTATTTTCACCAATTGTTTTTTTACTTTGGTCTTATAAAATACTTTTTGTAACATTAAAAGTTGCTTACTGAGTATCTCACAAATTAATTGTATCCTATAAACTTATAAACTATTTCTTTTAAATTCCATTTTACAAATGGCATGGTTTATATAAACATAAGAAACGTAATACTTTTCGACGAAACTGAGCACTGCATTGCTATTCCTAAATTATACATGGCCTGATCACCTATGTCTAATTTAGAAGGAGCCATGCTAGGCTGAATAGTAGTCACCTTAAAAATCTTGATAATAAATAACTTTTTACTTGTATTTATGATAAAGATAAATAAAATGGAATAAAGTGAAAAGAAGTTTTGAAAACCTTTATATTTTATGCAAGTAGCGCAATTTCTATGCATCCGCATACGTTTTCTTACCTTTTCTTAAACGAATTACGCGCTTACGAATACGTTTTTACTCGGCGAATCGTTTTTCCACTTGTTACTTCATTTTGTCTTATAATTGATTTCTTTTGACCGTTCGTCTAATTACTGACTGTTGATAAAAGACTTGAAAGTCTTGATGTTTTATCCTTCCTTCTTGTCCAATCTTCTTTATGCGACTGGGTAGATCTTTGGAATGTCTCCGCACGTGAATAATGAAATATCACTAGATTGATTTCCGTATATCCGGGATGACGTCCGTCACTCTCGTTTGTCTTGAAATCCACTCTTGTGAGCCGTGCATTGACTTCTCTCTTTAAACACTAACATCGTTCATTTGATTTGTTTTAGTTACAAGTGATTATTAGGATTTTTCCTTGATTAAAATTTTTGTATGGATCTTATTTCCGATCGTGTATCGACCACCGCTAAGTTAACGAGCTGATGTTGGTGAACCACCGACCGCACTAACAAAATTGACAACTTGTTTAATCTATCATTTCTTATCGTCTTACCATCAACGCCTTTATCTTATTATTCTCTTTAAGAATTCATACGACATTTGCTTCGTTCTCTTTTGTACTGTTGATTTCGTACTAATTGCTGACCATTATTTCCATTCGTATTCGTTTGTTATCTTGTCACATATCGAAACCCGAATATATCCTATGTTTATTTTGAAATAATAAACACCTTTATGTATTTCTATAACGTATTATAAAAATTTTATGGAACTTTTATACATTTTTTCCAATGATTTTCAATTATCGAAATAACTATCATAAGAAAAAGTTCAAATTTATACATCATATTTTGTATAACTAAAACTAATGTTTAAAATAAAATTATGTTCTACTTTTTCAACTAGTTGACATATCATACTTTACTATAAATGTAATGAAATTATCGGTTTAATTTATATTCCTAATAATGATTTAATTTGGAAATTATAGTTTCTAATTGTAACCATCAAAACGAGTTAAATTAATAAATTCATGTCATTCTTTCAAAGTTTCTTAGGACAACCAAAACAAATTATGAAGCTATTTAACTTCTATTTTTGATATATCATCCTTATCAAGAAAGTACCTCAATTGAGTTTTAAGGTAATACCAAATCCCGGATGGATAATTGTGACAAATGTTACTTTAATGTTAATATTTAATTCTTTCTTCGCTCTCATTTTTCTAGTATTGTGAATTATTATGTTTTACGGTTACGTGATTCGAGATCCCTCGTCGATCGTCAACCTTAAATCATTTTAGCTCATCGTTTTCGTTTATGCGTTTATTGAATTCATTTTTATCTCGTTATGTTCCTCGTATTGAAGATCACTATTCTATTCTGAGTTTAAAATGAATCTCGGGAAGCAGTGTATAAGAAGAAACGATAAGTGTCACCAGGATTTATGCGTGTACTTGTGGAATGATTGAGGACTGAATCTCTTAATGAATAGAGTTAATAAATTTGTTACAACCTCAAGGAGTATGTTGAAGCCGACACCGTAAGTGGAAAGACTCTTGAGATCAAGTGGTTATTATCAAGGGTTCGTTCAAGGTTTTCCCGATGATTAATGGTGGAGATCTATACTCGATGTTTATGTTCGACCTTTTCTTTTATGTACTTATATGGTGTGTGATCTAGTCAAATGATCTTAAGTTGTGAGAACTTGAGACGGCATCATCCGATGACGTCCGATCATGTAGAACACATATTATGTAATATCTTTTTGACTTTTAACGACGATGTTTATTGAGACTTTAATGCGCGTTAGCGAAAGTGAGATGATGTCTTTGTACTATGTTTTGAGTAAGGAACGCGTGTGAGCACCCTCCAATGACGAAAATGTTTTTCTTGTTAGTTATTTTTGATGTGTGTCCATGGCTATCCGGCCGATGGATATCCTTTAATTTGCAACATTCTTTTTAACTCGACTTATCCGTAAACGCTGTCATCTATTCTTGTCGTCGAATGACCTTCGTGCGATGCATAAAATTTTCATGTGTCGAGCTTGACGGGTGACTGGTGGATAAGGATTTATTTATTCCTTTTTGGTGAGATACCACTTGACGAAAAGTTGCGTTTTGTAAAAGAACCAGTGGAGATCGTGGATCGAGATTCACGTGGGAACGTAAGGACTTCTTATTAAGGAATGTCGTCATCCTTCCGGGTAGTAAACAACTCGTGTACGAGGCGAGTTGAGCGCCGGGACGTCGCTCCCTTAAGGTGGTGAGGATGTAAAACCCGTAGAAATAAGGTCATAATTTAATTCTATTTTCAATTATTTTGAAGTATTTTATAACGTTAAATATTATTATGTTTAACGGTTTAAGTTGAAACCGATATTAAATATTATATTTTAATATTTTGACGAGTAACGAGGACTACTAGTGATCGCGATACCGACGGATGCCAAAATTTTTATATTTTATTATCGATCGTTTCGATATTTAATACTCTCGACGATATCGTTTTAATTACGTATCGAGTCGTTATATTATTATTTTTCGTGTGCGTTTAAACTTTAAAAAAAAAAATTTTTTTTACGAAACCCGAGTCTCGTAAATATTTTAAAGTTTACAAATTACATTTTCTACCCTTTTAAACTATTTTATTCCATTTTGGACAAAAACTATCACAAATTGGCAAAAACTATCCTAACCTTGGACTATATAATCTTTTTCCACTTACACTTTTACACATACAAAAATTTTAAAATCAAAAACAAACTCCCCACCCCTTCTCTCTCTTTCTTTGCCATACAACACCAAGAACACCACCACCAAATCTTTCAATTTTCTTGATGATCTAGCTTGATTCTTCCAAAACCAAAACAAGTCCATTCCTAATTTGAAAGGTGATTCTAATGATACCATTTTTACTTACATGCATTGAGTTTTGAATTTTGATAAAAAAAACTAGGCTTGTTAGGTGGTGATTTTGATCATGCATGTGTTAGAGATGATGATCAAATGATGTTTATGTAATGTTTTTGTTAAAAAGTTGATTTTTAATTTTTGGGTTTTTGATTTTGATAATGATACAAGTGCTAGGATTGGTTTATGGTGATATTAGGATGTTAGAATGATGATAAAAGTTGTTGGTTTTAATCAAAAACTTGATTTTGTAAGAGATTTTAATAGTCAATTTTGGGCAGTAGGTTTGACGCCATTTTTGAGGGTCTTAAGTCTGGATATAGGATAATATTATGGGATTACGTCGTAGAGAATTTCGTTAGCTTCGATTTGATATAAATTAGGCCTTCCAACTCCAAACGAGGTGGAAGATACACTAGTTTGATTTTCGTGTACCGGGAAACGAGTGTTGACACAATCCTAAAATTGTTGTCGATATTTGGATCGAATCTCGTGGACTATAAAATGAGTTCCAAAATGATTCAAGGACTGTTCTCAGGCTTAAATTTTAACATTTTGAGTCTATTTTTAGAATCAAGTGTCGGTTTTACAAATGGAGATGTTTAGAATGGTCAAAATGGTTTGTAAGTCAAGGTCGCTTAACTGTCCGGATTTTGTGATTCAAAGATGAGTTGGGCAGCGAACTTTAGAAGTAAAATCTTTTAATGGGCTAATGGGAGGACTTTCTACATATAGTAAGTGAGTTCTCTGATTAGTATCATAAAAAGTTGATATGTCTAAGTATGGGAAAACGGGTTGGACATTCGGTATGTTCCGACATATTTTTATTAAAGGCGTAGAATAATAAATTGAATATGTAGGAGAGTGTAATAGTATCACTTGTATCGTTTTCTCTCGATTTTGTCGTGATTTTATGAGTCAAGTTTTATATTCTTATGTATGGGTTGTTTCTCGAGTCTATTATTAATTAACGCACCTCATTTGATAGGTTGCGGTTCTCATGTTTGAAAGGCATCATCTATCGTCAGCGATCGTCTCATTACCACTATTGGCTAAGGTGAGTCTATAGCCTCGCTTTATACTAGTTATTAAATGACTTTAAACCCGCGAGGGGGAATACATGTTTTATAAACTTAGAACACAAGATTTTTATGGTATGCTTTGTCCCTCTATGAATGGACCCGTGGTTGCCTTTAAATTGCATTAAGTGATTGCCTTTGTTAAAACCTTAATTATGGACCGTTAATTAACCTATGATGGGTTAACCGCTAGTACAATTAATAGATCTATGGGGGAAGCCGCCCCGGTTCAGTTTTTGTGGACTTGTCATAGAAGCTTAGGCCCGACCTCCACACTGTTTGAGCATATTGTATTGAGAAGTCAGGTATACGGCAATGTACCAATAATCTAGAGGTAACCGACAATTAAGAAATCTCCTGTCTTATCAGACCTCTAAAGGGAGTGTTTAAGGGCTCGGTTCCATGAGCTTATTGCAATTTATGCTATATACAATTATCATTGTTGATGCAAATTATTATTTGATGCTTATAAGCATGCCACAAACTTATAATCTTTGCTTGTGTTCAAATTGATTACATAAACCTATAGATTCACTCGGCATTTTTGCTGATTGTTTAACTCACATGTATTTTAGGTAATCAAGTAGTGGAAGCTTGGAGGTCACAAGAATGAAGTTGTGCACTGCTATGTTGTTCAAACTCTTTGATTTATTTATCGTTCCATTTTTCAAACAAACTAATATGTTGTTTTAACTTATCTTTTGGTAATGATTACTTGGGACTACGCTACTCCGATGAATGTTTTGGGAACGATAAATCTAAAACGTCTCTTTTCGAGTCGTTCTTTATAAGTTATGTGTTGTTGTATCATTGTTTAGCACCCAAAGATGTATTCCGCTACGTGTAAATTTGGGGGTGTTAAACATAATCCAATAAATTACTTCATGAATCGTTGCTAACTCGCCTTAAAATCATTAATCTCTTTTAAAAATATCCGAGCCATAAATATCAACATGATATTCTAAATAAAACAGAGATTCCATGTACCTTCGTGTGTAATTTCCTCCTTTTTGTGTGCTCAAAACGTACTAATTTTCTCAACAACAGCAATCCATGTGTTGTCCAACATCCTCTTTTATCCAAGATCTTCATCAGATGTATTGTCCGATATCGGACAATACCTATCAGCGTTTGAATTAACATATATCGGACAACACTGTCAACGCTTACTTCTGTCAGCGTCAAACTTATTCTTGTCAGCGTCTAAGCAAAACCTGTCAGCGTCCATACTTCTGCTGACGTCACCAAGTGGCTACAATCTTTTTGATAGCAACGAACAGTAACATAATAACTTTCTTCTTTGTTTCATAATACCAACTATCAAAATATATCTAAGGATAATTATAATACTAAAAATCAGCCATCAAAATCGTGTCTTCCACAATCAAAGTTTCCTAAATACTTCCTTTGACTGATCAAACGTCTGACATTCTGTTGCAACTTCCTTAATTCCCGTACAAATATCAAATGAATATTAGATCCTTTTGTGATCACCTGATATTTTAAGATAAGAATTTCAAAAGCTACACAATCTTCTTTGGCTGTCCTGTTGCTGTTGTTGTAAACGATGTGCTGTCCACAAGTGATCCATGAACCATAACTTTATGTTCATGATCTGAATCATTAGTATCCAGATGTTTGCTACTAATATAATCACCATATGATTCTTTCATCGACACACCATGCACCTGCTGTGTTACAATAAGGATGTATCTAGAGTTTATGGAAACCCTAAAACAAAAATCATCACAGCATCCACGAACAACATAACATTCTGCTTTCTTCTTTTCTTGAATCATAACAGCCACAATCCTCCAGTTTTTCAACCTTAAGTCGATTGAGGGTTTGTAAAAAACCCTAATCGTGATTTTATGTAAAAGGTGAAAATCTGAAAATCATCTCTACAGCCAATTTTGACGCCTAATAACTTTTTCCTGGGGATAATACTTGACAATCTCTCCAATGGATGTTTAGACATATGTATGTAGAACACACATAAAAAATTTCGTGACGATCCTACGGTTCAATCAAAAGTTATGACCTTCTGAATACTGCTGCGTACACAAAAACGTCCAGAAAAACCCTAGACGGATTTTTCTTCTTTTCACCATACACGAACACCTTGTTGGTCCTAGCATCACGAGCCACGAGGCTCTGATACCAATTGTGGAAACCTTGGTTTCCGGATCTTTGAAGCTACTAGGAATGCATCATGTTCATATGATTATACAATCAAAGCGGAATTAGAACACGACACATTAACAAGGTGTTTAGGCACAATAACATGAATTAAAAGAAATGGATTGTTCATTATATTAATAACAAACAACCACTAGACGTGTATACATTGAATCCCACGTCTAGTCGACACACACTTTAGGTTTACATTGTGAATATGAATGATGAATAAAACCTAAGACCCTTGGTTCCTTTTATAGTGTAAGGATTAGGGTTTACAAGAGATAATAACAAATAAACAAGTAAATCTTCTATTTAAATAAACTTATGCATAATTTATCTTGCATGTTTATCTAAATAGAAGCTTCCATAAGCTACTTGTCTACGTTTATATCAACTCTTGAATTGCATGTGACAATGCTTAGATTGCACACGACAACTCTTGAGCCAACAACACTTAGTTTGCTCTTGTCAACGCTTGGATTGTCTTGAGAACGCTTAGACAATATCTTCATGTTTTCTTCGTTTTTGAGTTTCTGCCACATCAACTTTTTGACCCAACACTCTGAAAAAGATGAAGATCTAGTACGCATACACCTGCAAAAGAAAAAGAAAAAGATACCAAAGAAATAGAGAATATATATGTACGTGTAAAAATAAAAATAAAAATCTTTTTGGATATTTGAAATTTTTAATTTTTATGGATTTTTGAAAATTTTAATTTTTATGGATTTTTGAAATCCTTTTGACACGAAAAATAACGTTCACGAGTGAACGGATCCCAAAATTCAACGCGTCTCTCATAGAAAACCGTTAATATTTACAGAAAGAGTCGGCAGCGGCGCCATTTAATAACTGAATTTTAGTTAGAAAAATTGTTCGTTGAAGTATGTCTAATCGAATTGATTACTTGTTTAAGTGCGACTCAGTCGTCTTTTGGTGGAAAACAATAGATTGGTCATTGTAGTAAATTAAATTTCAAAACTTTAAAGTAAATGACGGTTAATTAAAGCTAAAACTGATTAAAAAGTAAATGGTGCAATATTAAAAACTTTAAAAGGTAATTTAATTAAATGACAAAAATTAAAGCTCGACGAAAAGTAAATTTGACAATGTAATAAAAATGTAAACTTGAAATTTAAAATGAAGAAAAACAATTAAAATAATACTAAAGAGAAATGGCGGGAAAAATAAATGCTTGAAAATAAAACAGAGGGTAAACAAAACCTGAGTCGGAATCCAAAATACTGTCACTATCTGGAATACCAAACAAGCTGCTTATCCTGAATATCAACCTTGCCTTATCCGGAATACCAAAATTCACCACCATCCAGAATGTTTAAAGTTTGCTTATCCGGAATCCGTTCTTGCTAAGCTTATCCGGAATAAAAGTGTCACTCTTATTCGGAATCACGTTGCTGCCACTTATCCGGAATCTTTACTTCACTATATCCGGAATGTAAAAATCTCAAGCTATCCGGAATGTTGCTTCAGCATGTTAACCGGAATAATCCTTCGAGGTGCAATCCGGAATATATTCAACTCCTTATCCGGAATACTTTCCTGAATTCTCCTGCTTATCCGGCATTCCCTTTTTGCTCCTATCCGGAATATGGTTTCAACCACTATCTGGAATGCGTGTTTGATGAGCTATCCGGAATATAGAACTGTCACCTTATCCGGAATGCCCACTAAAACAGTTATCCGGAATCACGTTTGTTGCCTTATCCGGAATTCGCAATCTTCACTCTATCCGGAATACTAGACCTGGCTATTATCCGGAATCCTGAATTCAAGTACTTATCCGGAATTCAAATCAAGTCTCTTATCCTGAATTCGGGATTTCAAGGCTTGTAAGGAATTTTTACAAGAGGTGATATCCGGAATATGAGGGTTTTAAAGAAAACCCGGATAACAGTAGAAATGAAAATAAGCTAAAAACTAAAATTAAGCTAAAAACCAATTAGCACTTAACTAAAACATAACCAAATAAATTTAAGAAAAAGCTAATGAACCAAAATTTAAAGACTTTTAAAAACACTAAATAATAAAAATATTTAAAAACAACTTTTTATAAAAATTAACTAATAAGCACTTAATTAAAAATAAGCAAAGCACACAATAAGGTATAAAATCAATAAACTAACACAATCATAAACATAAAAACATGATAATTAATCAAATAAGCATGACAATAAGCACATAAACATAAAGATTAAGTAAAACAAGAAAGGTAGAATGAGAGATTAACTAAAAGCTTGATTAAAATTATGATCAACAATTAAAAGTAAAGATTAAACTTACAAATTTAAGGTGCAAGACAAGGTAATTAAATGACAATTAAGTAAATGACATTAAGAAAGTGCAAGTAATTAAAATAGAAGAACTATATTGTCAAGATAGTCAACACCTCCTAATGTGATATTATGAGGGTATTTATAGGAGATTAGGGAGGTAAGCATGTGTTAGAAGCTTCCTTTTTTCTTTCTTTCTTTCTCATCTTTTCGTCTTCTAAATTCTTCGACTTTTTTCGACTTTGTCTCGGGATAATTAAACTCGTCTTGTAATTTCTTCATTAATTAAACTTGAGTTCTTCGGTAAATTTTCAGAATAGGCCTTGGACATCCGTTCTTTTTGCACTCTTGATCTTTTGACTTCGTCTTTTGTCTTTTTCTTCAATAAAAGCCCGTGAAAGCCCGTGTTTTCTTCCTTTTTCACATTTTGATCCTAAATCACAACAAAAACACAAACCACGCATAATTCCGACATTTACGACATAAAATACACGTTTTGGCTTGGTTATTATTATAATTAAGTGGTAAAAGGATAAGTGTTTTCACACTTATTATAATAGGACGTTAGTAATTGATGGTAAACGAGGTGAATCCCATTTGAAAATCGTTTCATGTATTAAAGTCCAAAAGTACATCAGGAACGGTTGCGAGCTATTCTTAGCTTAAGTGACTCGGAATGAGTCTAAGGAGAAACGATTGGAAGATGTACCTATTATATGTGAATTTCCTGAGGTATTTCCTAATGATTTACTCGGACTTCCGCCGATAAGGCAAGTCGAGTTTCGAATGGATCAAATTCCTGGTGCTGCGTTAGTGGCACGTGCGCCTTACCGATTATCACCTTCTGAATTAAAGGAATTATCCGAACAACTCAAAGAGTTGTTTGATAAAGGTTTTATTCGACCGAGCTCGTCGCCTTGGGGAGCTCCAGTCTTGTTCGTTAAGAAGAAGGATGGATCTTTCCGTATGTGCATCGATTATCGGGAGCTGAATAAGTTGACAATCAAAAATCGATATCCTTTACCAAGGATTGACTATTTATTTGATCAACTACAAGGCTCTAGTGTGTATTCTAAGATAGATTTGCGGTCTGGATATCACCAACTTCGCGTCCGTGAAGAAGGTATTCCAATAACTGCATTTAGAACTCGTTATGGACACTATGAATTTCAAGTAATGCCATTTGGGTTAACTAACGCACCTGCGGTCTTCATGGATCTAATGAATCGAGTGTGCAAATCCTATTTGGATAAATTTGTAATCGTATTCATTGACGATATTCTAATCTATTATAAGAATAAAGAGGAACATGGAGAACACTTAAGGATTATCTTGAACTTGTTAAAGGATGAAAAGTTGTATGCTAAGTTTTCAAAATGTGATTTTTGGTTGGACTCTATGCAATTTCTTGGTCATGTGATTAACAAATATGGAATTCATATTGATCCAGCAAAGGTTGAAGCCATTAAGAATTGGTATTCATCGACAACGCCAACGGAGGTGCGACAGTTCTTAGGATTGGTTGGCTATTATAGACGATTCATTAAAAAAATTTCTCTAATAGCTAAACCCCTGACCAAGCTAACTCAGAAAAATAAACCTTTCGTTTGGGGAAGTGAAGAAGAAGGAGCATTTCAGATAATGAAGCAAAATTTATGTAGTGCACCAATTCTATCATTACCCGACGGAAGTGAAGATTTTGTGGTATTTTGTGATGCATCTCTTAGAGGTTATGGAGCTAGCTTGATGCAGCGAGAAAAGGTGATAGCTTATGCTTCTAGGCATATAAGGAAGAATGAGGAGAATTATACTACTCGTGATCTTGAGCTAGGAGCTGTAGTCTTTGCTCTTAGGTTGTGGAGACATTATCTATATGGAACCAAGTGCACGGTATTCACCCATCATAAAAGCCTACAATATATTCTCGATCAAAAGGAATTAAATAAGAGGCAACGAAGATGGATAGAACTGTTAAGTGATTATGATTATGATATAAAATATCACCCGGGAAAAGCAAATGTTGTTGCTGATGCATTAAGTAGAAAGGATAGAGAGCCTATTAGGGTGCGTTCTCTAGTCCTGACTGTGCATAATAATTTGCCTGAGCAAATTAGAAATGCGCAAATAGAAGCCTGTAAGAAAGAACATTTTGATAATGAAGGGTTTCGAGATGAAGGAGATCCTTTAGAGGTTAGAGCTGATGGAGTGAAATGCTTAAGAGGTCGTATGTGGATACCTAATTTTGGAGGCTTAAGAGATTTAATCATGTTGGAATCCCATAAATCTAAATATTCCATTCATCCTGGATCTGATAAAATGTATCAAGATTTGAAGAAGTTGTACTTGTGGCCGAATATGAAAGCTGATATCGCTATGTATGTTCTTCAATGTTTGACTTGTGCAAGAGTCAAAGCTGAACATCAAAAGCCATCAGGACTACTTCAACAACCAAAGATTCCTGAATGGAAATGGGAACAAATCACGATGGACTTTATCACTAAGCTTCCTAGAACATCTTCTGGAAATAACTCGATTTGGGTCATTGTCGACAGACTGACCAAATCAGCTCACTTCATTCCAGTTAAAGAGCAGTTCTCATTGGAGAAGTTGACTCGTATCTATGTTGAGAATGTTTTATCTAA
This sequence comes from Glebionis coronaria, assembly GCA_025667525.1. NCBI lineage: Eukaryota > Viridiplantae > Streptophyta > Magnoliopsida > Asterales > Asteraceae > Glebionis > Glebionis coronaria. Next base: position 323,658,538 of record CM046881.1, on the reverse strand, counting down.
GCATGGAGTGCCTGTATCGATCATTTCAGATCGAGATCCTAGATTCGCATCGAATTTTTGGAAATCCCTCAAAGATCCTCGGGAACGAATCTCGACATGAGCACTGCTTATCACCCCCAAACTGATGGGCAGAGTGAAGGGAAATACAGACACTGGAAGATATGTTGAGAGCTTGTGTAGTAAATTTTAGTAAGAATTGGGATAAACATTTGCCTTTAGCAGAATTTTCATATAACAATAGTTATCATGCTAGTATTAAGGCTGCACCATTTGAAGCTTTATATGGTAGGAAGTGTAGATCTCCTGTATGTTGGAGTGAAGTTAGGGATACCCAGCTCACCGGAGCGGAATTGATCCGCGAGACTACGGAGATGATAGTTCAGATTAAGAATCGGCTGTTGACTGCCCAAAGTAGACATAAAAGTTAAACGGATGTGCCGCAGAAACTGATGGAGTTTAAAGTAGGTGATCGTGTGATGTTGAAAGTGTCGCCATGGAAAGGCGTCAAAATATTTGGAAAGCGAGGGAAATTGAATCCTGCTATACTGGACCCTTTAAGATTTTATCTAGAGTAGGTCCGGTGGCTTAAAAATTAGAGTTACCCCAAGAACTTCATGGTGTTCACAACACATTCCATGTATCTAATCAGAAGAAATGTTTAGCAGTGTGTGATGAGAAAATCTCACTGGATAAGGTCCGAATTGATGAGAAGTTGCATTTTATCGAAGAGTCCGTAGAGGTTATGGATCGTGAGGTAAAGCAACTTAAACAAAGTCGATTACCTATCGTCAAAATTCGATGGAATTCAAAGCATGGACCAGAATTTACTTGGGAACGAGAGGATGAAATGTGGAAGAAATACCCACACCTCTTTGATTTCAATAAGAAACGGGCATCGAAATAAAATGGATCACGAGGACGTTGATCCCTTTTAGGAGGAAATTCTGTGACAATCTAACATTTTCAGGTAGTAAATTATTTTCTCGAATATTATTTTGAAACTTATTTTTGTGTTGGTTGATGAACTCACAATTTACGGGTTGAAATTAGGGCTTACGTGCATAATTTAACGTCCTTTACGACTAAACCGAAAACCCTAGGTTCACGTATTTACGTTTTTGAACTCCGTTTTTGATGAGATAATTTTTATTAGATTCGTTTTCTGCCGTTGATTCATAATTTATAAAAACGTTTTTCATAAAACGTCCTGAGGGCACGCAAAACGAGAAAACTAGAATCGAGGAGTACCCGTCAATTAGTGGGGATGAGACAAGTTAACACTTGGCCCACCCCGACTAAGGGTCGGCCAAAGCTTAACCAACACACCCCTTATGTGTCAAAGTTATATAAAACTAAGGACACTTGTCCTTAGTTTCAAACTAAAACCACCTTAACTCTTAAAACTAGCAACTCATCCCATTACCATCATTTCTTTCATGCAAACCACTGCAAAACTCTCTCTACTCCTCCTTTTTGCCATCCATACTCCACCACAAAACACCACCATTTGATCAAAATTTCTACCATAAATCTTGTGTTTAATTTGCACAAGATGAAAACCCTTTGAAGATATGTTGATTTGAGGTGATCCTAACATCTAAGAAGAAGTTTTCCTTGGAGTCTAGGGCTGATTTTTCTCAAGGTGTTTCATATATTTGGTGATCTTGAAACTGGTCTTGATATTCGATAAGATTGGTTATCAAAAACCAAGTCTTGTTCTTAACCTTTCACTATATTGGTTGGTAACAAGATCATTTCTTCTATCATCTTGTTATTTTGTAAATGTAATCTTTTATTTTATTTATGAATGTATATGTATATGATGATAAATGATGATCAAAGTATTATGTGGGGATTTTGTGCTGATAGATTTGGTTAAAAAGACAAAAATCTACATGTAAAGATGTTAAAATCTTGACTAAAATTATAGGTTGTATAAAACAGTAAGTAACTATATGAACACTGATGAGATGGCTTTTATACATGATCTCATCATCGAAAACGGACTTTAAATGCATTAAAAATCATGAAATATGCCAAATATATGCTCGTGTTTGTTACTTGTGTATTTTTAGGTACGGATATTGTGGAATTGACAAAAGACAACAAGAATCAATCAAAAACGAACACGGGAAATGAAGACGCACAATGAACCAAGCTCAAATTTGGAATTTTGCAAAAAGACCCCTCAAGTTTGAAGAATTGGCAAAAAAGGCCCCTCATCTTTGAAGAACTTGTCACTTTTAACCCTTCAAAATGTTAATTGTGCAAGTATCATCCTTGAAGAATGAAGATTGTGCAAGAAATCCCCTTGGAATTTGGTTAAATATGCAAAAATTAGCCTTAAATGGACAATGGACTAAAGTTGCAAATCAATTTGGACTTGTGGTGTAATGAGTTAACTGTTTTGGACTGGCTGTGAAATAAGTTAACTGGGTACTACGTTAGACAAGGATGGGTAATGAAATACTTTTCCATTAGCCCAATAAAACCCCCAGTCCACTTGCCTTAAACCGGTTTATTTAATAAACCAAGTCAAACCCGGTCAACTCCCCACTTAATCCTATTTTTCCCTCCCTTAACACGTTTTTAAACGTGTTTAACACCCAAAACAAATCAAACGCCCTTAATTAGCCCAAGAAGCCTAATACCCCTCCAGATTAATTAAGCTATAATTCAAGGGGGTTTAAGCTGTAAACCTCCAGATCTCAAATTCACACTCACCTCACCTAAACCCACCACTCACATACCCTCCACGTGTCCCTGTGGTCCTTCCCCAACCCTCCCCTGTCAACATCTTTTTCCCAAAACCCAAAACCCTGACAAATCCAACGACTCAAAGGCTACTCCTTGTCCTCCAAGTTCAAATTAACGTCCCAGATGAGAAATTGAAGCTGTCAATCACATGTGCCAACTTTTTGACCAAAGAAAGGGGCAAAATTGAGAATTCCTTAGATTAGGGTTTCCAGTTGTAATTTTTAATTATTAGCTTCTAGTATGTTCCATTTCATGTATAAAATGAGGAGCCTGTTCCTCATTTTGTTTTGTTCCAGTTTTTTGCATAAACTTATGTAATTCCTTTTTATAAAATTAAAAAGTTTGGTATTTGATAAATTCAATTGTAATTCCTTTTTTAATATATAAGAGTTAGTAAAAGTTATATGCAAGGCTGAGTTCCATTGTTATTTGTGAGAAATTGTGTTTGAGGTTTCAATTTCAAAAAGTTTTTGAAAAAGGACTCAAGTTTTATAAATCATCATTTTTTTGGAAGTGAAAGTGGACAAAGGGTGTTGATTTGTGAATTCTTTGAGGTTTTAAAACGTGTTTGTGAGGATTAAAAAGATTTGGAAGAAGTTTTTAAGAAAAAGAAAGAAAACAGAAATATTGGATATTATTTGTTTTTGCTTGATTTTTCTTAAACAGGTAGGAAGCAAGGTTGTTGATCATGTTTTCTGCATCAACCCGAGTTGATTGGAGGTGAATTATACATTCACAAGGTTCTTGGATGTAAGAACCCAAGGTATCCCCTTTTTCCTTTGAAAAAAAATTCAGAAAGTAAAATTTTGAGTGAATCTGTTTGATTTTGAGCTATAAGTGTGTTTTAGTTGTTTGAGTTGTGTTTTAATGTGTTTATATGTATGTGAGAAGCTATTGGGATCAGTTGGTTAGAGTTTCAAAAGGTTTTGTAGTGTTAAATCTTTGTTTCAGAATTTAAAAGAGTGTTTGGCTATAAGTTTAAGCAGGGTCTTAATCTTGATTTATGCTTTGATAATGTGTTAGAATTGTTTAATAGGGTTGAAATAGGTTGTGTATTGTTAGCTTTGCAGTTTGGAACAAGTTTGAGCATAGTTTGTTTGTGAAAAGTTAAAAAGTGAGTTTAAAATTTGCATAGTCTTTTTCTGCTGATTTTTCGTGCTAATTTGTTCTTGAAACGTTGGATTTGTTAGGAGTTACCATGAGTTAAGATTGAAGGTTGATTGGAGGGTACTTGGTGCTTGTGTATGCTTAGTCTTGGACTTAGAAAGTCATTTGAGTGCTCTAAATAAGCTTGAACTGCCACCAGACCTATACTAAACATCACAGAAACTTGTATCTACTTGATGTGCACATTTGTGTTTTGATTGAGTGTGATTGGTGTGCAATTTGCTTGTTCTTGCTAAGTGCTTGACTCCTTGTGCTCAGAAAGAGCACAAGGGTGCCTTTGCTCCCAAAATCATCTGCAAAAACAAGGTTCCAAGTCCTCTTGGACCTATTCATCACTTGTGAAGCAACAAAGAAAGCAAGAACTTGTGTTCTTGCCAGAGTGAAACTGGCACGTTTTTGGACTTAAATTGGTTTAATCTTGGATTAAATAGTGTATTGGGTTGAGTTCACAAGTCATAAAAGGGTGACAGTTTGTTTTGGTAAAAAGTTAAAAAGCAAATAAAAAAAAAAGAGCAAAAAGGGGTTTAGCACACCTCGAACCCTGGTCTATACACTCAACACACACACACTCTACCACTGCGCCCTTGGGTCTTTTACTGACCAAGGGTGAAGTGGTAAAGTATTTAACCACGTTTTCATCTCTTTGCTTATTAATAAGCCGTAGCCATTTTTCCCATTTTTGAGCTTATTCTATAAGCTATTTTACTTCGTTTTAATTTTCATAGGGTCTTTATAGCTTAATTGATTTTTCTAGCTTGGTTTGATAATTTTCCGTCTATTTAATTATTTATTAGAATTTATTTAATACCCGTTTTTCATTAAGTCATTAAAAAATAGATAAAAGTAGATTTTAATTAGGGAAAAATAATTTTTAGGTTTTATTTAATATTTTTGAGGTTTACATGTGAAAAAGTTTTCAAAAACTTTAATTTTTGATTTTATTTGATTTTAGGTTTTTTATTAAACTTTGAAAATTAATATAAAATTCATTAAGAGGTTTTAGAAACTTTTGTTTACATTTTCTTCTTAGTTAGATTATTTAGGATTTTTGAGAATTTTTTAGAATTTATTTGAGGACTTTTAATTTTTTAGAATATTTTAATATTATTTTATTCATTAAAATAAAAAGTTTAATTTTTATTTCTTTTTCATTTTTCCTAGGTTCTATATCATTAATTAGGACTTTTCCCATTTGTAGAATAATTTTTAGGCTTTTCAATTAATTTTTAGAATTAATTTAAGATTTAATACATTTTAATAGTTTTTAGGAGTTTAAAAATAGTTTAATTTGGTTTTAAAATTTTTAAAAATAGTTTTTAGTTTAATTAAGTCATTTTTGAGGTTTACAAACTATTAAATCTTGTTTAGGGCTTTTTAATATTTAAAAGTGATTTTTAGGGCTTTAATTAGCATTAAAAAGTCATTATTAAATTAATTAAAAGGTTTTGGCAAGTTTTGATTTTTTGTAAACCCTTAGAATATTATTTGGGAGTTTTTAGTAATTTTTAGGAATTTTTAGATTAAAATTTTAAATTTTGTGTTTTTCACGTTCTTCGTCGTAACTTTCTAGTAGTGTTTTGCCTTATTTTTCTAAGTTTTTTCGTCTTCGTCATTTTCTCTTCTTTTCTTCTCATTAATAATCAAAAACATAATCAATCAATTCAATTCACAACGCACGTGCCTCCTCGAGAACGAACTCACCTTCTTAAGGGTCATTTACACACGGTTTTCCTAAATCGTCGTGCTTACTTACCCTATATTATTGCTCTTTTCCTAAAGGGTAGTAAAAACACTACATCACTTTTTGGCGCCGCTGCCGGGGAGGCGTGTTGTGTTTTGATTGACCATTGTTGTTTTTATATATTAGCCATAAATATAATTGTATTAATAGCACTCTATTAATACGTATTATCGTTTTTCGGTTTTTGTGTGAATATTATTACTATATTGTATACGTAGAACAATAAATACACAAGTACTCCAAATACGTGAGCAATCACAACCTTGATTCGGGATTTCATCACTCGATCATTGTATTCGAATCTCAAACCAAAGAAAAAAGGCAAAAATAGATAAATACTTTCGTGAAGCTTAATCTTGATAATACAAACTATAAGGTGGGTATAAGGCGGTTGTATTTCACAACCTAAAGGAAAAAGGCTCTTAATTGCTTCGCGCCGCCTCGTTTCCTCCGCTTGCTTGTGCGTATTTGATTTTGAGAGTGAATCGAGGGTTTTGCCGCCCAAAGTATTACTACATATCATATATATTTTCTTGGTTTCATTTGATTAAACCCTCTTGAACGATTTGGTGCTCCACCATCGTTCTAAAGTCATCGAAGGCGTTCACTCCACGTGATCGTTTTCATTCCTTGAGGCCTTTTTAATCAAGAGATTTGATTAAGTGAGGAGATTTGTGGATCTGTTGTCTACTTAATACATTCACCAATTCCAAAAGGTTAATACAATCAAAAACCACAAAAAAATTGAAAAAACACAAAATACCAAAAAGAATCTTCTTTGCTCGCCTTCTCGTTGTACGTGACGTTTATGCAAACTCACTCTAAAGCTAGACGTGCTCGTAAACGAAGAAACAAATCGACTACTCCTTCTAGTGAGGAGACTCCAATTGAGGAACCTATTATAGAACAAGAAGCTATCATGGCTAATCGTACTATGATGGAGTTGCTTCAAGCACCCACCGAGGGTTTTGGAGAGGCCATTGTGATTCCCGCCATCCTTGCGGAGAACTTTGAGATCAAAACGGGTTTAATGTCTATGCTTCAAGCAAACAAGTTTCGCGGTCACGAAAAAGACAACCCACATTATCACATTAGGCAATTTAATCGTCTCACCGCGACAAGCAAGTTTAAGGATGTACCACACGATGCCATTAAGATGATGTTGTTTCCTTACTCGTTAGATGGACCCGCCAAGATTTGGCTTGAGAAGGAACCGCCAAATTCGATTTTGACATGGGCCGATCTCGTGTCTAAATTTGTGAATCAATTTTTTCCACCATCTAAGACAACACATTTGAAAAACGAGATTTCACGTTTTACACAAAGACCAAATGAAAGTTTTTCAATGGCTTGGGAGAGATTTAAAGAAATGCTACATGAATGTCCACACCATGATTTTTCCGAATTGCATCAAATTGACACTTTTTATAATGGGCTTAATGAACATGAACGAGATTATTTAAATGCCGCCGCGGGTGGTAATTTTTTGTGCAAAACGACCAATGAGGCTTTGAAAATCATAGAAAATAGGTCTAAGGTCTATAGCCCTCGTAACACACCGAGTGTTGCCAATTTGGGCTCGTCATCATCTCGTTCCATTAATGCCTTGCAAGATGAAGCAAATGAGGAGAATCGGTTTTTTGATAGGTTTTCGACTCTTATGTCTCATTGGAAAGCTCAAGAAGCTTCCAACACCGCTTCGGTTAAAGCGGTTTCTAAAAGTTGTTTGTCGTGTGGGGGAGCTCATGATTTATCCGAGTGCATTACCGCGGATGGTAACACTTCGAATGCTTTTGTAGCCACGGGAACTTATAACCAAATCGGTCAAGGTTCACGTTCAAATCAAGCTCCACAAAATCAAAATGCTAATAACTATCGAAACAACAATCAAGGTGGAAATTACCAAGGAAATCAAAGGAATTATAACAAGGGTAATTACCAAAGTGGAAATGGGCAAGTTTCTAATCAAAACCAAAACCGTGATTTTCAAACTCCTACTCAAGGTTTTCAAAATGCTCACACTAAAAATTTGCAAGGAGAATTTTTAGATTATGCTAAGGCTAATGATGCTAAGTTTGACAACATGCAACGTGAGATGATTAGCTTAAGGTCCGAATTGAAAAATGAGCTTAAAACCGAACTTGCTAATGAACTTAAAACTCATGCTAATAAAATGGAAGGAAATGTCACACGACTCCAACAAAATCAACAAAAAATGGAGCAAGGACAACATGAGATTAAGCAAGAATTGTTGAAAGCGGATGCTAGGCAATCTAAGTTTGAAGATCGTATGGCTAAAATGTTTGAAGCTATCATGTGTAAGCCCTCTTCTTCGGGTGGTCTTCCTAGTGATACCATCGTGAACCCGAAAGGAGAATTGAAGGTTATTACCACTCGTAGTGGTAAAACTTTCAAAGAACCCATTTCTCGTCCAAGTACTTCTATGGAGAAGGAAAAAGAGAAAGAACCCGAGGTTGTGGTTGAAAAGGAGCACATTACAAGCCCACAAAGTACCGCTCAAACCACACCTACGGTTGAACCTACACCCATTATGGAACCCGAGATTCCAAGGCCGATGCCTATGCCTAATTTGCCCCAACCCACACCACCTTTACCCTACCCATCAAGACGAGACAAGGAAAAGGCACAAGAACGAAATAATTATCAATTTGAACTCTTTATGAAAATGTTTCGTGACTTGCATTTTAATATAAGTTTTGCCGACGCCTTAGTCATGATGCCTCGATTTGCCGCAAACTTCAAAAGTATGTTGAATAACAAAGAGAAATTGCAAAAATCGTCTAGTTGTTCATCGGTTTTTCTAAGCCGCATACCTCAAAAAGTCGGTGATCCTGGAAAGTTTTTAATCCCATGTGCTATCCAAGACATGGAAGAATGCTACGCCTTGGCCGATCTTGGTGCTAGTATTAATTTGATGCCTCTCGAGATTTTTAAATCGCTCAATCTTCCAAATCTCACTCCTTCAAGAATGTCAATCGAAATGGCCGATCATTCTACGATTCTAGCTTGTGGAGTTGCCGAGGACGTCTTTGTGAAAGTTGGGAAATTCTATTATCCCGTGGACTTCATAGTTGTTGATATTCCCATCGATCCTAAAGTTCCATTAATTTTAGGTCGATCTTTTTTGGATACCTCGAGAGCACTTATCGATGTGCATGCAAGAAAAATCACTCTTCGTTTCAATGAGGAAGAACTCGTCATTAATGCAACCCAAAACTCCACTCTTTCTCATGTTTATTCGATCACATCTTTGTACAATGTCAATCCCATCAAAAACATGTGTCAAAGGATTTCAAATAGAGTTTTAGGAGTTGATAAAAATGAAGTTCCGTCCCCTCCGCCGATGGAGGTTAAGAGTGTTAAGCCTTTGATACCAATCTCGAGTGATTCTTCGGATGATGAATACGTTGATCCCGATGGGGAGGTTTTCTTTGTTGACAAAAGATTTGAAAACTTGCCACCACCTAAACCAAAACGTTTTCAAAATGTGAGAATTTTTAGTGTGACTAACATTGTTTTAGATACACCAAATATTTTTGACATAATTAAATCGGGTTTTCACAAGGAGAGTCTTAAAGATGCAAAAGGAAAAGATTTTGAATCTAATTTAAAAGATTTTTCTACTATTCTAACTCCGTCATCACCGCGTGTCTTGAGTACTACAAGCTCGTCTTCCCCTTTTGACGATGCTTTGTGTGGACCTAGTGTGGGGGAAGCCCCTTATGTTCCCTTCCCTTTTTCCACCGAGGACGAGATATTTGATCCTGGAATTGCTTTTATAGGGAAATCTCGGTCTTCCACCGATGCAATAAATGGAAAATCTTTTCGTTTGATTGGTGCGAGTCTACCTCGAGTAGCTCAATGTTTTGCCTTACCCATTGTCCCACCCTTCTATTTCTTCTCTCCTATTTTCTTCTATCCCATTGGGATTTGTGTTGAAGTTGTTTTATCTCGTCTTTCATCCGAAAACAAGGACGCTATCTTTGACCCCGGTATACGTTTATCGGATTTTTAAAGTACTCCACGTACTTTTGGGCCTTGTTTATCATGTAAGCCCCACCAAAAATTGACCATACCATGATTATCCCTAAATGATCACATTTATGGGGATTCGAGTCGAGCTTTTGACTCGGTTATCAAAAACAAGGTGCCTCGTGGGGGAGACCCATGCTTATCCATGTACATATTATTGCTTTCTAATTAGTTTAATGTGAGGGGATTTGTGCCCTTCCAACCTTTGTTCCGTGGTTGTTTGTGAATTGTGTCTTTTAGATCATCATCTTCACGATTGGAGCCTCTCGTGTTCGTTTCATGGGAGCACTCGATCGTTTGCTTTGGAGGCCTTTCCCAATATCCACATATGATATATCCTTTTATGTTCTAACCTTAGGTTTTTAGCACACTTCATAAACGGCTATTACTTATTGGTTACACCCTTTCCATGCTAGATTAGGCATTCGACTACGTCTCTAGTATGGGGGTGTTTGCACCCCTAGACTCGAAACATTGAGGACAATGTTTAACTTTAGTATGGGGGGGTGAATAGATACTTGCCTTGCCAAACCTTCACGCTTTCCAAAGTTTATCGTTTTGTTTATCGTTTTCTTGCAAAATAAGGCTAAAAATGGCCAAATTTTAAAATTTTTCTCATGTTTCATAAGTGTTTGAAGACACGAATGTAGATTTTCCGATGGCGAGAATAAGAGTAATTTTTGACTCGACCGTGCGTGTTGAGCACTTAGCTTTGGTTCCTTAACTACATATTAGGCTAAGTCTCTTAAATGAGGACGAGAAATGATAGAGTTAATTATAAGTTACTATGCTAAACGTAGAGTACTCGTATTCTTTCAAAAACTCATGTGTTCTCGTTGTTTGCTTATTCTCCCTTCGCATGTAAATATTATTTGCTTAATAAATATTGATTTAGCGGTTTAGTTTTGATTGTTAGGTTTCTAGTCTTTTCTAGTAGCTTCCGTGTAATTAAATTGGGAAGACATTAAGGTATCGCCAGCGTCACGGTTTTGAAGTATTGGCACCCGAATAATCGAAAGCTTCACCCAATAATAAGATTTCAAGTGCTCACCAAAATCTAGAAAACAATTTGAAGCCCCACAAGGCCTAAAATCTATGCAAAATTGAAAGTGAATCAAGCCTTAATCTTCGAAGCTTTAAAGATCCAAAATTCGCTTTAGCGTGAGGATATACGTCTTTGGCTAATAAAACCACCGATGAGGCGGATAATAAAAGGCAAGGCAAGACCGAAGTCATAATAAAAGCTTCATGGCGAAGTTGAATAAAAGATGGAGGTAAACCAAAGATAATAAGGTCCTTCCGTTAGGGGGCGTATAAAAGTCTTGGTAATAAGTCTCATGTTCAAAACCGTTATAAAACCGTGTTTATCGATTCTTCTTGTCAACTTAATTTTTTAACATCGTTGTCTATTAGGAGGGGTTATTGATTTGATGGTCTTAGTTACACCATTAGGACTCTATTTTTAGACCTAAATCTCTATTATCGCATAAGTCAACAATGTATCCTCGTGATCATTAAGACAAAATAAAATATAAGAGATACAACTTAGGAATAATGGGAGAATAAGTACGTGATTAGGGCATATGAGTAGTGTTAGCATTACTAACTTATAATGACAATGATCTCGTTGCACGCTTAGCATGGAATTAAGGTGAAAATCGAGGACGACGAAATTATTTCTAACGAAGCATTCACGTGTTCTTATTCTATGAACCTAAACGTCCCATTTTGCGATGAAAATCATACATTATGTCTAAAACGCAAGTAGTAGTAATTGTAGTGTGTAGCTAGTTATCATTTCAATAAAAGTCATAAAATTAAATTTTGGAGATGCTTTGATACTTTATTCTAGCATTGCGTGAGGGCACGGCAATGGTTTAGTATGGGGGAGTGATGAGATGGCTTTTATACATGATCTCATCATCGAAAACGGACTTTAAATGCATTAAAAATCATGAAATATGCCAAATATATGCTCGTGTTTGTTACTTGTGTATTTTTAGGTACGGATATTGTGGAATTGACAAAAGACAACAAGAATCAATCAAAAACGAACACGGGAAATGAAGACGCACAATGAACCAAGCTCAAATTTGGAATTTTGCAAAAAGACCCCTCAAGTTTGAAGAATTGGCAAAAAAGGCCCCTCATCTTTGAAGAACTTGTCACTTTTAACCCTTCAAAATGTTAATTGTGCAAGTATCATCCTTGAAGAATGAAGATTGTGCAAGAAATCCCCTTGGAATTTGGTTAAATATGCAAAAATTAGCCTTAAATGGACAATGGACTAAAGTTGCAAATCAATTTGGACTTGTGGTGTAATGAGTTAACTGTTTTGGACTGGCTGTGAAATAAGTTAACTGGGTACTACGTTAGACAAGGATGGGTAATGAAATACTTTTCCATTAGCCCAATAAAACCCCCAGCCCACTTGCCTTAAACCGGTTTATTTAATAAACCAAGTCAAACCCGGTCAACTCCCCACTTAATCCTATTTTTCCCTCCCTTAACACGTTTTTAAACGTGTTTAACACCCAAAACAAATCAAACGCCCTTAATTAGCCCAAGAACCCTAATACCCCTCCAGATTAATTAAGCTATAATTCAAGGGGGTTTAAGCTGTAAACCTCCAGATCTCAAATTCACACTCACCTCACCTAAACCCACCACTCACATACCCTCCACGTGTCCCTGTGGTCCTTCCCCAACCCTCCCCTGTCAACATCTTTTTCCCAAAACCCAAAACCCTGACAAATCCAACGACTCAAAGGCTACTCCTTGTCCTCCAAGTTCAAATTAACGTCCCAGATGAGAAATTGAAGCTGTCAATCACATGTGCCAACTTTTTGACCAAAGAAAGGGGCAAAATTGAGAATTCCTTAGATTAGGGTTTCCAGTTGTAATTTTTAATTATTAGCTTCTAGTATGTTCCATTTCATGTATAAAATGAGGAGCCTGTTCCTCATTTTGTTTTGTTCCAGTTTTTTGCATAAACTTATGTAATTCCTTTTTATAAAATTAAAAAGTTTGGTATTTGATAAATTCAATTGTAATTCCTTTTTTAATATATAAGAGTTAGTAAAAGTTATATGCAAGGCTGAGTTCCATTGTTATTTGTGAGAAATTGTGTTTGAGGTTTCAATTTCAAAAAGTTTTTGAAAAAGGACTCAAGTTTTATAAATCATCATTTTTTGGAAGTGAAAGTGGACAAAGGGTGTTGATTTGTGAATTCTTTGAGGTTTTAAAACGTGTTTGTGAGGATTAAAAAGATTTGGAAGAAGTTTTTAAGAAAAAGAAAGAAAACAGAAATATTGGATATTATTTGTTTTTGCTTGATTTTTCTTAAACAGGTAGGAAGCAAGGTTGTTGATCATGTTTTCTGCATCAACCCGAGTTGATTGGAGGTGAATTATACATTCACAAGGTTCTTGGATGTAAGAACCCAAGGTATCCCCTTTTTCCTTTGAAAAAAAATTCAGAAAGTAAAAGTTTGAGTGAATCTGTTTGATTTTGAGCTATAAGTGTGTTTTAGTTGTTTGAGTTGTGTTTTAATGTGTTTATATGTATGTGAGAAGCTATTGGGATCAGTTGGTTAGAGTTTCAAAAGGTTTTGTAGTGTTAAATCTTTGTTTCAGAATTTAAAAGAGTGTTTGGCTATAAGTTTAAGCAGGGTCTTAATCTTGATTTATGCTTTGATAATGTGTTAGAATTGTTTAATAGGGTTGAAATAGGTTGTGTATTGTTAGCTTTGCAGTTTGGAACAAGTTTGAGCATAGTTTGTTTGTGAAAAGTTAAAAAGTGAGTTTAAAATTTGCATAGTCTTTTTCTGCTGATTTTTCGTGCTAATTTGTTCTTGAAACGTTGGATTTGTTAGGAGTTACCATGAGTTAAGATTGAAGGTTGATTGGAGGGTACTTGGTGCTTGTGTATGCTTAGTCTTGGACTTAGAAAGTCATTTGAGTGCTCTAAATAAGCTTGAACTGCCACCAGACCTATACTAAACATCACAGAAACTTGTATCTACTTGATGTGCACATTTGTGTTTTGATTGAGTGTGATTGGTGTGCAATTTGCTTGTTCTTGCTAAGTGCTTGACTCCTTGTGCTCAGAAAGAGCACAAGGGTGCCTTTGCTCCCAAAATCATCTGCAAAAACAAGGTTCCAAGTCCTCTTGGACCTATTCATCACTTGTGAAGCAACAAAGAAAGCAAGAACTTGTGTTCTTGCCAGAGTGAAACTGGCACGTTTTTGGACTTAAATTGGTTTAATCTTGGATTAAATAGTGTATTGGGTTGAGTTCACAAGTCATAAAAGGGTGACAGTTTGTTTTGGTAAAAAGTTAAAAAGCAAATAAAAAAAAAAAGAGCAAAAAGGGGTTTAGCACACCTCGAACCCTGGTCTATACACTCAACACACACACACTCTACCACTGCGCCCTTGGGTCTTTTACTGACCAAGGGTGAAGTGGTAAAGTATTTAACCACGTTTTCATCTCTTTGCTTATTAATAAGCCGTAGCCATTTTTCCCATTTTTGAGCTTATTCTATAAGCTATTTTACTTCGTTTTAATTTTCATAGGGTCTTTATAGCTTAATTGATTTTTCTAGCTTGGTTTGATAATTTTCCGTCTATTTAATTATTTATTAGAATTTATTTAATACCCGTTTTTCATTAAGTCATTAAAAAATAGATAAAAGTAGATTTTAATTAGGGAAAAATAATTTTTAGGTTTTATTTAATATTTTTGAGGTTTACATGTGAAAAAGTTTTCAAAAACTTTAATTTTTGATTTTATTTGATTTTAGGTTTTTTATTAAACTTTGAAAATTAATATAAAATTCATTAAGAGGTTTTAGAAACTTTTGTTTACATTTTCTTCTTAGTTAGATTATTTAGGATTTTTGAGAATTTTTTAGAATTTATTTGAGGACTTTTAATTTTTTAGAATATTTTAATATTATTTTATTCATTAAAATAAAAAGTTTAATTTTTATTTCTTTTTCATTTTTCCTAGGTTCTATATCATTAATTAGGACTTTTCCCATTTGTAGAATAATTTTTAGGCTTTTCAATTAATTTTTAGAATTAATTTAAGATTTAATACATTTTAATAGTTTTTAGGAGTTTAAAAATAGTTTAATTTGGTTTTAAAATTTTTAAAAATAGTTTTTAGTTTAATTAAGTCATTTTTGAGGTTTACAAACTATTAAATCTTGTTTAGGGCTTTTTAATATTTAAAAGTGATTTTTAGGGCTTTAATTAGCATTAAAAAGTCATTATTAAATTAATTAAAAGGTTTTGGCAAGTTTTGATTTTTTGTAAACCCTTAGAATATTATTTGGGAGTTTTTAGTAATTTTTAGGAATTTTTAGATTAAAATTTTAAATTTTGTGTTTTTCACGTTCTTCGTCGTAACTTTCTAGTAGTGTTTTGCCTTATTTTTCTAAGTTTTTTCGTCTTCGTCATTTTCTCTTCTTTTCTTCTCATTAATAATCAAAAACATAATCAATCAATTCAATTCACAACGCACGTGCCTCCTCGAGAACGAACTCACCTTCTTAAGGGTCATTTACACACGGTTTTCCTAAATCGTCGTGCTTACTTACCCTATATTATTGCTCTTTTCCTAAAGGGTAGTAAAAACACTACATCAAACACTTGGTAAAATGACTTGGATTATTGAATATACAGTTCGATATATGATTTTTACGTATGTGGCCAATTTTCCACTCAATGGAATCATTAACATAAGCAAGATATGATCAAAATATTATTAAGGTTCAAATCTGTATAGTTTGTTTTGGACGAATTATTAGGGATAATTAGAGGATGAATGAGAAGTAGCTATAACTGAGTTATTTTTAGAAAATATTATGTAGTTTGTAATGCCTAAATTTAAGCTTCTATCTCCTTGTAGAACTCAAGATACGGAAAAAATGGAGAAAGTGACTTTGATAATCAGATTTGTAAATAAAAGTATATAATATAAAATGAGCACTCAAGTAATATTATTATAAAATAAATATGTAAAACCCACTAACTAATAATAAGTAGTATAAAATAAGTTATATACTATGATAAACAAGTATGAAATTTTTATAAAAATACAAACTCAAATGTTTTCTAAAGTTATAAAACTATATATAAGTTTTACGTCTTTTTGGCTAAAACCGAAAGATTAACGTTTTCGCCAAATAAAACATAGACGGTCGGACCCGTCTAATTAACATTTTTATAACTCATCTACTGATATGTAAGTACATTTGACAAGTAAAAACCGATAAACCCGAACTTTATAACTTATGGACATTAACGGTCCAAAGTAGCCTTATTGGACTATTAACCCAACTAGTTTGGCTAAACACTAATGAACTTACTCATGGGCTTAACCCACATGGGCCCAACATATGAGTATAGGCCTGGTATTAAAAGTATAAATGGACTAATATAATGTATTGGGCTTTTAATGGGCTTATTGGGCCTTAATATGTAAACAAGTTAAAACTAGTGTAACTAGTCTAAAAATTTACTAACACATAACACTATAATGTTGAATAAAGAGATAAAATCCCACTTGATCATCATCATACTTATAATATCATCATATATATACATAGCCATTATTTTTTATAAAGTCATTGGACAAGAGCCTAAGACGAGTATTATTTATATAGGTTTCCGTGATTGAAGCACGCATCGTCGCCGATAACCCGCCTTTCCTAAACAACGTGAATTCATAGCGTCAGACAATTTTAAATGTTTTATAAAATGTTTTGTAAACCCGCGAGGGAGATAACATGTCACACCCCACCATGGCGGAATATGGGGCGCGACGTATGGATATCATCACAACAATAGCGTGTCTATAGAGATAACTAAATGATATAAGAAATGTCATAAAAGGGTGACACAAATGTCATGACAATATCTCAACAATGTAGGAGTCTAGGTAAGTAGGTAACAGTCCTACCTCTTACCCAAGACAAACAAGTAACACAAACAAAACAATCATTTTGGTGCCAACAGTATCTCTTATTCAAAAAACATAAAGGTAAACTAAGAAGGAACGGGGATCTCCTTCTATATGCAATCCTAAGGCATCCAAGTCTAGCCACTTCTATCCTCACGCTTAACCACATTCACACCTGAAAGAGACACTAAAACACGTCAACATAAAGTTGGTGAGAGTCATAGGTTTAGACTCCAACGCTAAATCAGTTACAAGCTGTGAATAACAACCATCAACACAATAACATATGGATAATGTGCTACAAGTATGCATTAACAACTAAAAATTCAAGATCAAACATTTCAAACCAAATCCAAGGCTCCTACCTTGACAAACAACATGGTACCATAGATGATCACACTATGTACCTATCCCAAGGCCACTACCTTGTCAAACCACAAGGCCACTACCTTGTCAAACCACAAGGCCACTACCTTGTCAAACCACAATAACTGAGACGACACGTGTCCCCCGATCCAAATCATACTCAATCAAGAATCACATAGCAGTTAATCACATAATTGTACACACAAGTCCATCACAACCATAAAAACATTTACAACAACAATTTATAACAACTCAACACAGTGTCTCTTCCATCCCATCTGGAATTCAAAATCAAAAGTAAACATGGGACTATGAAACTCACCTGATAGCTTCTTCACAAGTCCTCTCACTAAAAACGAGCTAACAAACCAAAAACACACAATCAATACCCGAACCAATCACCAAGATGGATCATCAACCTATGATGGACATCTAGCCTATTCCATATAATTACCTCATTGTTAAGTTCTAATCACCCCATTACCCTTCCTTAACAAGTCCCTAACTTGGTTAAGTTTAATAGTTATCCCGTTTATAATTTTACACGAAACAGTCTCAGTTTTAGGTCTCAAAACATTAAGTCAAACGTCCACTTAAATATACCCATGGTTTCTGTAAATAGAATATTCACACTTTTATACATGTTATTTAAAACCTCCCACTTGCCCTAACCTTAAAGCTACTGTTAAGGCCCCGATATATGTGTATATATTGCTACCTATCCAGAATTCACTGATTTTAAACGTATGAAAAGTTCATTACCATTAGAGGGTCTTACCCTAAACCCCACTCTTAGCCCAAGTGTAGATACTCACAACAATATATAAACCATCTCTCATGTTCGTTAGAAGATCCCAATGCAACCATAAGTACCCCAAACAACCCAAAACTTAAAAAGAAAACAGGCTGAATTCAAAACTGTTTTGACCTCCGACTGTTGTAACCTGTTTTTTACCCACTTCCCGACCTCCAATTTAGTTCTAGTTTCTTGCATTGGAAAGCCACTTCAAATATATTTTCAGGGCTAGTTTGATCGCATCTTGAGTGTTCCTAGAACTCCAGATACGATCAAAACAATTGACTCAAAATTCTGATCAGTTTTTAAAAACGGGTTTAATAAAATCAACCTCATTAATTAACCCTAATCCATCTAATTACAAGCCCTAATTTTTTTAATCATTAAAATATGATTAATTTACTGTTTTTAATTAAACCCTAATCAAATCCATCATATGATCATAGAAACATTAAAAACATTTAATATGAAAAGGGTTAAGAAGGTTTTACCTTTGAATTAATAGAAGATGAAGAAAACCTAATTTTTGAAGAACCCTAATTGGCCACCATGGATGAATTTCGGCTAGGAGATGTTATGGAGGTTAAAAACCTGATTATTATGGTTATGAGTTGGGTTTGGTTAAGTCCTAAAGGCCCCCTAATCCCATTACAAGTCCATTGGGCCTGTTTTGGGCTTTTCCCTTCTTTCTTTCTTCTTTGGTGCGTCTAAACCGACCCAAACACCCCTAAATTCGTTTTTTATTTTATTTTTATTTTTATTTTTATTATTTATTATTATGTTATTAATATTACTTTAATTTTCCTGAATTTATTTCAGCTCCTAAAGCTCCAAAACCACAAAACCGTAAAACTAGTCAAATTTACGCATTTTACCGTAAAAGACGTAAAATATACACTTTTAAAAAAAATCTTAAATTTTGCAATAAACTTTATAAAAAAGTCCTAAATGACTTAAAACCATCCCAAAAAATATCCATATGACTAATTACCTCATCCGCGACCTCTAAATGCTAAACCGTAAATCGTAAAAATACGATTTTCTATAATACATATACGTATACTTAGAACCACCATATAACACCATCTCACTTCATAGTCACTACCATGTGAACTCATGAACAAGAAATCATCACACATCGTTTCATTCACAAGGTACCCCGTACCGGAAACGATATCCAAACCACAATCTATACACACCAATAAGCACATAAACACGTAAAGACACGCAACTAGCACAAAATAAAACTAAGTGACGAACCTCAAAACCAGGGTTGTCACATCACTCCCTCCTAATAGAAATCTCGTCCCGAGATTTACTCCTTAGGATCAAACACACAGACAACAAATCACACGAGGATACTTGTTCTAAAAGAACTCCTCTCATTTCCACGTGAACTTTAGTTCAAGTTTCAAATTACCACATATACAAACCAAAAACAATTAAACTCATTGCCAAACTCTTGAACTCACAGTCAATAAATCTCCTAGATGACTCTTTGATAAAACAAAGACTCTCATTAACACAAGTCCTGAATAACCGTACAGGCAAAATGCATTCTCAAACAACCTTTACCAATCCCAATACATGAAATGTATCATGTATACAACTCATTTCCCCAGGTAATTCTATGCTCATAAGCTAATGGTTCGATCTTTCTAAAGATCATAAATGGACCTACAAAACTTTACCAAAACATACCACCCGTTACTATGGGTGAAACTCCCTACATAAATTTGTCACTAACTCTAGTGGTTTCCTCCTTTTCTACATAGCATCCCTTGTTGCTCTCATCCTTTCCACAACCATCATTACCACATTAGTAGCCTCTTTTACCAATTCTAGTCCACAATAGGGAAAACTCACCCTATCCTTTCATATAGTGCCTCAAATGGCATTTATCGACTTCTAGTATGATAACTATCATTATATGAAAACTCAGCCATCGCTAACGAGTTTCCTAACTACCTCTAAATCAATCAGTATAGGTCAGTGCCATTTCCTTTTCCACACTACGACAGTATTAGCCTGCTTGTTCTTTCTTCTACTCATTAAGCTCTACCAAAGTTTTACCTTCGGTTCCTATCTCGACCTATTTCATTCATGCTTCGCTTCTATACACACTTCCTTCTTCTTCTTCAACTCCTACCATACATCACGATGTGATGCTTCCCATCGTTTCTTCCCTTGCCATAATCCTTCATAAGGCATTCCATACATATTAGGCTAACTTTTACGCAAAATCCTCTATTCCATCACATCCGTACGCAATCCTTCCAACTTCTCAACTACATGACTTTTCATTCCTCTTAAAATATGAGATGAATTAGTTAGTCTATCGTCTATCACCCAACTCTCGTCGTACTTATTTCTCCACCGCATTATGTATCCCTTTCACCAACTTCGTCCTTACATTGCCCTTTCTAAGCTACTCCTATATATGTAGGATGTATTGTCTACGTCCCTTTTCTCCATATGATTATCCAAGCCACGCAACTTACAGGTTGACGCGTTCTCCGCTTTAGACAACTCAACTCGTGCAACCTACACCCTTCATCCAAATCACCCTAACACGTCATCCATATTGTTCCAGTTCGTCTCTGCTTCACTTTATTCTTATTATTCCATGTCTCATCAACCATACTTGCCTTTCCCAGATGGTACTTGGCCTTGCAATTTTCTTTCATCACTTAACTCCACCCATCACCTTTGCCAAAAGTTCAATCAAGATGATTGAATATGTGTTGGAGACGTTCATGATCCGTATAGATCATTCTCCACGTCTCGTACACAAAATGCCTCTAGCATTCTAGGTAGATATAACAATCCAGCCCCACTAACTAAGTCCATCTAGTTCTTCCAAATCTTCAGTTCCTGCAACGTATAAGCGATCACCTTTCTTTTTCGTCCTCGTACGCGTCCAAATCCTTGCTCCACGTATCGTCATGCTTCGCGAATTCATCCGGTCCTTCCGATAATGCCAAGATCGGCTCATTATCCAATCCACCTCTTCAGCCTCCAAAACGCTTCCTCATCCTTCTTCACTTTGCCCCTTGCTGGTTCCATGATACGCCATCATCTCTAACTACTCATCATGGTAAACTTAATACTAAAACTCACACTCGAAAATCTCACGTATAACTCCACTCCAAAACCAACACATAATTCGCCTCACTCTCCTTCTCAGATTTGAGTAGTTCAAGATGTCGTCGACGCTCCCGATGACAACTCGTTTATACACGTTCATGCACACTTGGTTCATTGACACCATGAAAACCGCTAGTGCTTTGGTGAAGCCAAATACATAACCGTAAACCCAAAGCGTTCATACAACATCCTTAGCAGTTTCAACTATGTCCTCCTTGCACCCTCTCTTAGCGGTAATACGAATAAATTCCTAACTCGTTCTACTTGCAAAATTCTACACACGGTCTTAAAAGACCTGTATTTCCTCTCATCAGACCACTCAACCTCTTTCCACATCCAATCTACTACTAAGCAACTCAACTTTTATCTGGCATTCCTTGCAATCTCTAACAGCTCTTGTTTTTTAATCAATCCATCAACGATTTTCCTTAGAAGGACACTAACTACAACTCCTCTCACTTCTCCTACTTGCTCTATTTATGGTTCTACCTCACAGTAATAGGCAAACCTACTAAATTTCAGGAAATTTTTGGAAAACTTACATGCCCTACGAACAATCATAAATACCTTTGAGGTATTACTTCCCCTTCCAACACTCTCTATGGCGCGTTACTTGTGCTAATATCCCACAAATCTCTATTAATCTCCTTGGTACTCCTAAGAGACCTCATGACCACACTAGTTCGTCTACGAACTTCTTTCCTCCCCACTAAGGGTATTCCGACCGTTCTCTCATGGTCACCTACTTAAGCGTGTAGGCGCGACCAAGTCTTTCATACGACTACCTCAACGCTCCTGAACAATACGAAACCAAAACTACATCCTGAATCCATCAGATACGATCAACCAATCAAACCAACGGATAACTAACGACATTTCACGTGCACCAATTAAAACAAGTCAAAAACCACGATACTCAAAAGAAAACTCAAACCCAGAACATGTATCAATTCAAAATGACCCATGACAACGAAAAATAATCCAAGAAACGCCCAATGGCAAACAAAACATATTACGTCCCACAACATATTATTTAAACCGTGCAAAAGAACGACCTTTCCAAAAGAATATACTCTTATTTATTATTATTATTATTATTTTTTCTTTTTTTTTACCTCCCCACATCTATGTAACTCAAACCATCTACAAACAGCCTTCTAGGCGATCTCAAAACTCAACCCAAGGACTAGGTATCCCGTGCACCCCAAATAAAAATAAACTACTATTCAAAACTCAACCTTGAACCCGACACTTGTACAACAATTCCGACCAATCCACTGACTTCCCATGACTATACTTTCTGAATATTTGAAAAGTACGTTCCGAGTACATAATTTTTGGCTTTTGAATCACTCAAAAATCTCTAAAACGAACAAGTTATGACCGAAACAGTTTTATATTAATGAAAGATAAAATTGTATGTGAAATCTTCATAAACTCAATTTAACCTTGAATTAATAACTATAAATGACGTGAATCGGTTAAACCCAATTATATAAACTATGTAAGTAGAAATAAATTTTACTTCGCTTTATTTTAAAGAAAGTCTTTTAGAATTTGAAATAAATAAGTGTTGACTAAAAAGAAATCTTATGTTACATCTTGTTTCAAAGATGACCCCAACACCTTACCCTTATTTTACCGAATACGACCAACTATCTAACCCTATACTAGATTTCCAAGTTCCCTTTTTCCATATACCAACCAAAAGAAATGTAAGACTCAACACAAAAGATCTCATTATCTCAAAGAAATCCCAGGTTATTTCAATAGACTTAAAACCAAGAACACCGTTTTAAAACGTACACGTGAAATACGAAACTCAAAGAATACGCTACAAGACACAGTTCAAAAGATTAAAAACGTCGTTAAAACTCCACCAAACTCCAGCACCATAAAACACGAACAAACACAAGGTACGTTCAAGTTATAATAACTAGTGAACGACCATATACCATAACCTAACACATAGTAGTATACATACATCCGCATATGTATACCTATTGAATCCCCCAAACATACTCGTTATCATACACGTAAGTCAATCAATCGCTTTATACGCTCGTTTTTTCATACGAGTAATCACCATCTCACCGTGCCACAACAAGGCACAAAGCCCACCTCCAAAACTAAACCATATCGTGTGACCCCAAAATCACACAACACAACTCATACCCAAAACATATATCACAAAAAGAACAATAGCCCTATCGTGGGTAGCCATTACATAGACTCATATATAATACGTATACCCAAATTCTACATCTCATCATATACAAGCATGTACTAACCCTCTTTCATGCAACCATACTTGGGAACCCATTGAAGTTGTGGTAGTTGTATAACTATGTTGGCCATCATACTTATACAATTACCCTTTCCACAACGCACTCCCTCCTATGATGACACTTATAAGAATCAATACAACATATAACACATAAATCCATCTACTCACATAAGCTCATAACCACATAACCAATAAGATCCAAAACTCCATCTGTAAAAATAACATAATAAAACTCTTGGAATACATAAATCCATAGTCTAGCTAAAATAGCCTAGACTAAATCCAAAACGAAAACATAATCAGTTATAAGTCATGTCGCCCATAAGAGTGGAAACGGCTTAAAATCCTTCCTACCTATGTACTCCTAGTAACTCGAACCACCACACGATTCTTAGGGAACATGACTTAAACATCAAAAGAAAAAGTACTGTACCTCAGGTACATAAAATAACCCAACAAAAGATAAAACTACCATGTACCAAATTATGTACTATAATGTATAATTTAAGCAAAATACGACAATGACTAGTGTGGACGATTATGGTTCAACCCGCACTAGTCACAACCCAAAAAGAAAATAACATGTGGCTAAGTATGAACTTACTATGGTTCAATTCATACTAGTCAAAACATCACAATAAATAACATTCAAACACATCAATTATATTAAAATGCACACATACTCCTATGACGCCTATATGCAGGGACCCTTAAGCTATAGACTAGGCTACACGACTAGGCAACCTAATTCTCTATAACCATTGTCTCTGATACCATTCTGTCACACCCCACCATGACGGAATATGGGGCGCGACGTATGGATATCATCACAACAATAGCGTGTCTATAGAGATAACTAAATGATATAAGAAATGTCATAAAAGGGTGACACAAATGTCATGACAATATCTCAACAATGCAGGAGTCTAGGTAAGTAGGTAACAGTCCTACCTCTTACCCAAGACAAACAAGTAACACAAACAAAAAAATCATTTAGGTGCCAACAGTATCTCTTATTCAAAAAAACATAAAGGTAAACTAAGAAGGAACGGGGATCTCCTTCTATATGCAATCCTAAGGCATCCAAGTCTAGCCACTTCTATCCTCATGCTTAACCACATTCACACCTGAAAGAGACACTAAAACACGTCAACATAAAGTTGGTGAGAGTCATAGGTTTAGACTCCAACGCTAAATCAGTTACAAGCTGTGAATAACAACCATCAACACAATAACATATGGACAATGTGCTACAAGTATGCATTAACAACTAAAAATTCAAGATCAAACATTTCAAACCAAATCCAAGGCTCCTACCTTGCCAAACAACATGGTACCATAGATGATCACACTATGTACCTATCCCAAGGCCACTACCTTTTCAAACCACAAGGCCGCTACCTTGTCAAACCACAAGGCCACTACCTTGTCAAACCATAATAACTGAGACGGCACGTGTCCCCCGATCCAAATCATACACAATCAAGAATCACATAGCAGTTAATCACATAAGTGTACACACAAGTCCATCACAACCATAAAAACATTCACAACAACAATTTATAAACAACTCAACACAGTGTCTCTTCCATCCCATCTGGAAGTCAAAATCAAAAGTAAACATGGGACTATGAAACTCACCTGATAGCTTCTTCACAAGTCCTCGCACTAGCAACGAGCTAACAAACCAAAAACACACAATCAATACCCGAACCAATCACCAAGATGGCTCATCAACCTATGATGGACATCTAGCCTATTGCCATATAATTACCTCATTGTTAAGTTCTAATCACCCCATTACCCTTCCTTAACAAGTCCCTAACTTGGTTAAGTTTAATAGCTATCCCGTTCATAATTTTACACAAAACAGTCCCAGTTTTAGGTCTCAAAACTTTAAGTCACACATCCACTTAAATATACCCATGGTTTCTGTAAAAGGAATATTCACACTGTTATACATGTTAGTTAAAACCTCCCACTTGCCCTAACCTTAAAGCTACTGTTAAGGTCCCGATATATGTGTATATATTGCTACCTATCCAGAATTCACTGATTTTAAATGTATCAAAAGTTCATTACCATTAGAGGGTCTTACCCTAAACCACAATCTTAGCCCAAGTGCAGATACTCACTAAAATATATAAACCATCTCTCATGTTCGTGAGAAGATCCCAATGCAACCATA
The DNA here is from genome assembly GCA_025667525.1 of Glebionis coronaria. Lineage (NCBI taxonomy): Eukaryota > Viridiplantae > Streptophyta > Magnoliopsida > Asterales > Asteraceae > Glebionis > Glebionis coronaria. The sequence goes on along the minus strand of CM046881.1, from coordinate 323,633,067 downwards.
AGTACCCCAAACAACCCAAAACTTAAAAAGAAAACAGGCTGAATTCAAAACTGTTTTGACCTCCGACTGTTGTAACCTGTTTTTGACCCACTTCCCTACCTCCAATTTAGTTCTAGTTTCTTGCATTGGAAAGCCACTTCAAATACCTTTTCAGGGCTAGTTTGATCGCATCTTGAATGTTTCTATAACTCCAGATACGATCAAAACAATTGACTCAAAATTCTGCCCAGTTTTTAAAAACGGGTTTAACAAAATCAACCTCATTAATTAACCCTAATCCCTCTAATTAAAAGCCTAATTTATTTAATCATTAAAATATGATTAATATACTATTTTTAATTAAACCCTAATCAAATCCATCATATGATCATAGAAACATTAAAAATATTTAATATGAAAAGGGTTAAGAAGGTTTTACCTTTGAATTAATAGAAGATGAAGAAAACCTAATTTTTGAAGAACCCTAATTGGCCACCATGGATGAATTTTGGCTAGGAGATGTTATGGAGGTTAAAAACCTGATTATTATGGTTATGAGTTGGTTTTGGTTAAGTCCTAAAGGCCCCCTAATCCCATTACAAATCCATTGGGCCTGTTTTGGGCTTTTCCCTTCTTTCTTTCTTCTTTGGTGCGTCTAAACCGACCCAAACACCTCTAAATTCGTTTTTTATTTTTATTTTTTTATTATTTATTATTATGTTATTAATATTACTTTAATTTTCCTTAATTTATTTCAGCTCCTAAAGCTTCCAAAACCACAAAACCGTAAAACTAGTCAAATTTACGCGTTTTACCGTAAAAGACGTAAAATATACACTTTTAAAAAAAATCTCAAATTTTGCAATAAACTTTATAACAAAGTCCTAAATGACTTAAAACCATCCCGAAAACTATCCATATGACTAATTACCTCATCCGCGACCTCTAAATGCTAAACCGTAAAACGTAAAAATACGATTTTCTGTAATACATATACGTATACTTAGAACCACCAAATAACACCATCTCACTTCATAGTCACTACCATGTGAACTCATGAACATGAAATCATCACACATCGTTTCATTCACAAGGTACCCCGTACCGGAAATGATATCCAAACCACAATCTATACACACCAATAAGCACATAAACACGTAAAGACACGCAACTAGCACAAAATAAAACTAAGTGACGAACCTCAAAACCAGGGTTGTCACATAACATGCTAGTTTTGATAAAAATAGAACACAAGTAGTCCCAATGGTATGCTTATTGATATGGACCCGAATGATGCTATGAACCAATGAATGAGATGAAATGGATTATTAATCGTTAGGTTATGTCACTTAAAGTCCCATTAGCATGAATTGTGAACTACCGGGATTTGGTAGACGCTTATGCATATAATAGTACTATTTGGGGAAGATCACCCCAGTTCGCGCCTTGACGGTTAATCCCCGTCGTGCCACATTGATTGGTAAGCGAATTTATGTATGAGAAGATTTACATAGCGTGATTTTCGTGATGACACACTAATTTTAATGGGAAAATTGTTTGTCGGGTTCGCGGCCCGTTGTTTGTTATAGTAAGGTAGAAATGTCATGCAGCTAGTAATAATCCAACGCAATCCAAATAATTATATAAATAACGATAATAATGTTACCTATAATGGTAATATTGAGACTATGATGGACGGTTTAAGATGTATGACTTGAATTATATATATTGTCTGACTAGCAATACGAGGACTCACTTCTGATATTATACTTGTGTTCTGCTTTCTATAACTGTTTTATGTAACGGTTTTATTAAACTCTATGAATTCACTCGGCATTCGCTGATATAATTTTCGCATGTTTATCTCAGGTGCTTGAAGGTAACTTGGATGTAGTTCGACTCTGATGGCCCACATAATAAAATTATTCATTCGATCTATGTTTTGTAAACTTTATGATTGTGAAATTTGGGGACCTGATGTAAACTTAAAACTTTTATTCGAATGAATGTATGTTAAACCTTGTACAACCATTTATATGCGTTGTCTATGATTTGAGTAATTGTTCTATCCCGTAACACTCTATTGACCCTTCCGTTGACCCGATATGAAATTTGAGAGTGTTACAACTGTCGCAAGGGCGAGATGGAGGGCACATATGGACATGCTGATTCCAAGACGCCTCCTACTAGTGGATGGGTTTAAACGACTTTTCGCGACCAGGCCAACAAGTCTACAGGTACCATCAACGGAATCTTGTATGTGTATGGTCAAGCTGCATGTGTTTCATTTGACATGGGTGCTACTATTTGGTCATTTATACTGTTTATGCTATGAATTTTAGGATATCCCCTATGTCATTAGAGAATGTACTAAAAATTTCCACGCCTTTAAGAGACTCTGTACGCATAACCCATATGTACAAGAGCCTTCCCCTAGAGTTTGATGACAAGATTCGTCCTGTTGACGCACTTCCGCTAGACATGAGTGATTTTGACATGATATTGGGCATGGACTAGCTATCCAAACATCACGCCACCATAGGCTACCATACATATTGGGTCATCTTCGGTGATGTAAATGCACTAGAGTACATCCACAGCGTGTTCGTACCCAAAATGTCTGTACAAATAATCTCGACTTTGCAAGCACGTGCATTACTTTCACATAGTTGCAAGGGCTATCTAGCTACTATTCATGACATGGATGCTGAATCTCCATCAATTCATAATCAACCAATAATGTTAGAAGTCCCAGACGTATTTCCATAATAACTTACGGGCATACCACCTGCACGTAAAGTAGAGTTTAATATCGAGCTCGTCCCAGGAGCTGAACCGATTTCCAAGGATCCTTATCGCATGGATCCCATCGAGCTGAAGGAGTTGAAGGAACAATTGCAAGAATTTCTAGAACATGGCTTCATTCGACCGAGCGCATCTTGATGAGACTGTATTTATACATAGTCTCATCGTCCAAATCGGGCTTAAAACGCTTAAAATATCATCAAATTACCCAAAATTGTGCTTGTATTTGTTTATTGTGTATTTCAGGTACGGATATCGTGAATTCACCAAAAGATCAAAGGAATCAAGCAAGAACGAACACGGGAAACGAAGCCGCACAAAGAACCGGACCCGAATCCTGAATTTCCATAATTACCCTTGAAGTTTTGAAGAATGGCAAGATTGGTCCTCCAAGTTTGAAGACTTGTCATATTATACCCTTGTGAACACTCTATCTACACATTGGGTCCCTAATATTTCAAGTATTTACATTATTGGCCCTTGGAATGAAGTCAAATTGCATCTAAGGTTCTTATTATAAAGTTTGTGCCATTTTCAGCAAGTTGGTTAAACTTATTATAAAGGAAGAAGGTTTTTGTGGATGATTAATACAAAGTATCAAAGTGAAAGGAATAGAGGGGGCATTCTTGGCAGACAACATAACTCTCACCCTCCACTTACAACAAGACACGTCACCTTCCACCACCCATCCACCAATCACATTACTCCAAACCCGCCACATCATCCTACACCTCACCCTCCACTTAACTGCTTTTTATTATTATTAAACATTTTTTAAAACATTGTTTAATAATTTAACTAGCGGGTAACACTTTTGTTCTACCAAAAAAAGATTAAATCACCTTCCTCCCCAACCATAAACCCTAGATTGATATTAACCATAAACGAAAGGGGTTTAATGTGATAAGATGCAGATCCCTAATTAAGGGTCCCCTCACTTGATTCCCACCCCTAAATCGAACCCCACATCACCCAGCACCATCACATGGGTTTCCCCTGCCCCACTACTCACAAAAAACCAAAGCTTTGGCAGAAGATGAGCGTCTAAGATTTGATGGCGTGCTTACTACTCAAGATGAACGACCATGATGCCCCCCCAACAGCTGTATTCTCCACAACACTACAAGAACACATCACATGTCTACCTTGACCAATTCAAACCAAGAATAAATCAAGAATATTCTGAAGATGCTCCAAGGGTAGTTTTGGCATATCATTAGCATTAGGGTTTTGTGTACTTTAGTTCTAGAATTATCCTAGCACATGTATATAAGGGTTCGCCTGTGAACCCATTTTTCTGTTCCAGCTTATTGTTTGTAATTTTTTTTTAATGAAAAAAAATAGTTAGAGTTTTTCTTGTCAAAAATATTGCATACTTGAGCTGAGTCCCACTTTACCTGCTTAATTAGTTTAAACGTTTATGTTTCCTGCAACTTTAGTTTAATCACTTATCAAAGTGGTAAGTTTTCACATTATTTAAATTTTTGCTTCAAAAAGTTTGAAGATCCAAGTTGTAAAGGACTGTGTGAATCTGACTTGACAAATCAGACTCCCATAGTGTTGAACAGTTTGTTAGTCCCTTCTTGTTAAAAGTCATTGTGGGTTTTCAGGAATTTTGTTGTTTTCAAAATTTTTTTTACCAAGTCATAAGCTTGTAAGATGGCTTCTTCATAAGCCAAGCTCATAAGCTTAGGAGTATCTAAGCTTCACTCTTGTTCTTCCTTGGTGTGGTTTATTTGTGTGCAGGAGAAAACAGCATAGATATCTGCCATCGCCCTTACCGTTACAATTTGTGAAGACATACAGTCCTTTTCTCTACAAAGCCATGAGATCCTTTCCAAAAGTCCATGAGCCCTACTGATTAAGGAAGCTGGTGGCATCAATTTTGGCAACCCTGGACTAATCAAGTCCTAGGAAGGTAAAATTTCGAACTCCCTTCTTATTTTCAAAGGTTTTTCATCAAATTTTTGTGAAGTGTGATAGGCTGTTATAGGGATAGTTAATTTGCTCTATTTGTAGTTTGCTCATAATATGGGTTGTTCTAGTTGAGTTTTAATTTTAGAAAGCATGTTTTATAACAAGTAAGTGTGTTAAATTCTCAATTCTGAGGTTTAAGGAGTGTTTGGAATTAGGAATTAAACTGACATAATGTTGCATTTTTGGTTTTAAATCCACTTAGACAAACTATAGGTGTTGGTATTAAGTGATTTTAGTCTATTGTTTTCAGTTTAGATAGTTTTTAAAACATCTTGTATGTTCAAACTACCTAGAAATTAGCAAATCCGTTTTTCTGTGTAAAATTTCCTTTGAACTTGTGTTAATTGTTAGAAGATAGGGTGACCTAGGGTTTCCAGTCTGATATATATGATTTGGTGAGAGACTTGTGCAAGTTTTGAACACCCAAAACTCATCATTGTGCACACTAGACCAACACTTCACTCTCTTTCTGCCCAACAGTTATAGCAGTTAAGTTTCTGAAGTTTTTTGTGAGTAATTTGGTTTGAATCTTTTTTTATTAGCTTTCAAGGTAATTTAGGTCTAGGCTTACTGGAATCAAGTTTGTATAAGCTCTTGGTGGGTTAGAACAGCTTTATAAGTCACTGGTTGCCCTTAGAGACCACCAGACCTATGCCCATGACTGTTTTTCTTGTATTTGCTTAAGTAGGGTGTTGATCCGTGCTCTATTTGTGTTTTTGTTTGGTATATGTTGCTTTCTTTGACTCCCTACAACCCCACTGGTTGTAGGGGTGCCCTTGTATCCAAGAAAAATCATCACAACTAGCTTTACTAAGCTAATTTAGCACTAGACCTGTGTATTATCACTGTCAGTGGGAAAGAGGTTCCCCCTGCTAGCCCTTTTGTTTCCCCTGCTTAGCTAACTGCCAAAAAACATGTCACTTTCAGTTTCCTTATTTTTTTGTCTTTAGTGGTAATTTTTAGGATTTAGACTTCCAACTTTTTTCTATATTTTTATTTTTTAATCTTTGATTTTTCAGTTTAATCACTTTTTATTTTACTGTTCATTTTCCATTTTTTATATTATTTAGCTATTTTAATTACTTTTTAATAATCTGTTTTTTGTCTTTTAGTGTAGAAAATACATATTTTTCTGTTTTAAAATTTTTCTTAGGATTAGAATAATATTTTAAGATTTTTAGTCAAAAAGGTTTTTACTGTTCATCTTTTTAATTATTTTTTATAATTAAATTAGTTTAATTAGGGTTTATTTTATAAACTGTTTTGTCTTTTAGTGGAAATTTTTACATTTTTCAAACTTCTTTATTTTTCTACTGTTCATTAGAGTATTTTAGGATTTTTAAAATTGGTCAATTAATTTTGGCATTATTTTATTATTATCTATAATTATTTTAGTTTTAAATAGTTTAAAAATAGTTTTAAGTGTTTTAAAAATAGAAAAATAGTTTTTAAAATTTAAGAAAAATAGTTTTTAGTCTTTAAATAATATAAGTTAGTTATTAGTTCAATAAATTAATATTTTGGGCGTTTTGTTAATTATATTTAATTTTTGGGCTTTAATTAGCATTAAAAATTGAATATTTAATTAATAAAAGGTTTTAAAATATATTTGTTGGATTTTTATTCTTATTTATATTATTTAAGACTTAGTTTAATATTTTAATTAATTTTTAGGTTTAATTTTTAATTTCGTCACGTTTTACGTATTTACGTTCGCGTTTTACGTTAATTCGTCGTAGTTTAATCGTAGCGTAGCTCGTCTTTAATTTTTCTCTTTCTCAAACAAAAACGTCACTAATCCAAACATTGTTATTTTATATATTGGCACACTAATACACACACCTCCTTCGAGAACGAACTTGGAATTTATTCGATTTGTCGGTTTTTCATTAAATCGTCAAGTTTAATACTTGCCGCACTTATACGCCCTTTTTCCTAAAAGACGTATTTACTACACCTATCAATTGGCGCCGCTGCCGGGGAGGTGTTTAGTGTGCCATTACTATTAGTATCGTGTTTGTGTGAGTAGTGCGTTTTTGCTTTTCAAATTTTTGGAAAGCGTGAATATCGTACATACTCATTTTTGTTATTTTTCTCTATTATAGTATAATATCCAAATAAATCGTGTTTAATTTTCCTAAGTTAAACACAAAACAATCTTTACTATATTGTAGATATATTGGTTTTCGTTTTTCTTGTGAATATATTATTACTATATTGTACTACGTAAGAACAATAAATATACAAGTACTCCAAATACGTGAGAAATCATAACCTTGATTCGGGATTTCATCACTCGATCATTGTATTCGAATCCAAAGCAAAAGTTTAAAGGCAAAATAGATAAATACTTTCGTGAGGCTTAATTTCAATTAACACAAACTATAAGGTGGGTATAAGGCGGTTGTATTTCACGACCTAAAGGAAAGAGGCTCTTAAGTGCTTCGCGCCGCCTCGTTTCCTCCGCTTGCTTGTGCGTGTTTTGAGAAAGAGGGCTAATCGAGGGTTTTCCGCCCAAGTATTATCTACGTATACTATATTTGCTTGTGTTTTTAAGATTAAACCCTCTTGAACGTTTTGGTGTTCCACCAACGTTCTAAAGTCATCGAGAACGTTCACTCCACGTGATCGTTTTCATTCTTTGAGGCTCCTTTAATCGAGAAAGTCGATTCAAGGAGAGATTTGTAGATTTGTGTCTACGTAATACATTCAAAAATCCAAAAAAAAATTAAAAAACCAATCAAAAACCAAAAAAAAAATTAAAAAAAAATTGAAAAGCCGCAAAAAGAATCTTCTTTGCTACCACCCATTCTACGCTTAGTGCATGCGCACTCGATCGAAGGATTATTCCAATTCTAGTGAAGCTTCGAATCGACGCAATCGTAATCTAAGGAATCGACGACGTAGACGAGAATTAGAAACCGACGTTCCTAATATCGTTGTTGAAGAAACCGTAGAGGAGATGGCCGACAATCGTTCTATGATGGAATTGCTTCAAGCGCCCACCGAGGGTTATGGAGACGCGATCGTAATTCCCGCTATCGAAGCGGAGAATTTTGAGATTAAGAGCGGAATGCTTTCGTTGATCCAAGCTACGAAGTTTCGAGGTCGTGAAGTCGATAATCCTCACGACCATATTCGGAATTTTGATCGTCTTTTGGCCACGAGCAAGTTTAAGAACGTCGACGCCGATGTCATCAAGCTTATGCTTTTTCCGTACTCGCTCGATGGTGCCGCCAAGGATTGGTACGAGAAAGAGCCACCTAATTCTATAGTTACGTGGAAGGATCTCGTTTTCAAGTTCGTTAATTATTTTTTCCCACCGTCTAAGACAACGTTTTTCAAAAACGAGATTACGAAATTTGAGCAAAAACCGAATGAATCTTTTAGAGACGCGTGGGATCGCTTTAAAGAATTGCTTAGGCAATGTCCTCACCATGGTTTTTTCGAGTTGCACCAAATCGATACGTTTTACAACGGTCTTAATTTTTACGAACAAGACTCGTTGAATTCCGCCGCTGGTGGCAACTTTTTGTGCAAAACTCCGAAAGATGCATTGATAATTATTGAAAACCGATCCAAGGTTTACCAACTCCGCAACGCACCGAGTGTTGCCAATGTCGCCAATGTTAGTAGTTCTAATCGCGACATTGAGAGAGTTGATGCGAAAGTCGATAAGTTGACGAATGTGTTTACGTCTTTTCTCATTGAGATGCAAAAGAAAGACGCTCCCGCTACGGTGAAAGCGGTTGAGGTTTCGTGTACATTTTGTGGTGGACCTCATAATTATTACGAGTGTGCGGCTACGGATGGCCAAACGTCGAATGTGAGTGCGTTAAACAACAATTTTTCTAATCAAAATCAAAATAACGCCGGTCCATCACAACAAAGCAATTATAACCGAGGCAACAATTGTTCGAATCAAAATCATAACAATTTTCAAGTAAACAATCAACAAGGAAATTTTTCGAATCAAGGAGGTTATAATCAAGGTCGAAATTTAAGTTGGCAAAACCGAGATAACAACAACAACCAAAACTCGAGTTTTCAAAACAACGCTAATCAAGGAAACAATTTTTCGAATGGTAATCAAGGGAATTTTCAAAGAAGTAATCAAAACCAAGGGAACTTTAATGCTAATCAAAATAGTTCGTCAAACGATTTTCAAGAATATATGAAAACGAATGAGGCTAATATGAGACGATTAGAGGGACAAATTGGTACTTTGAAAAACGAATTTTCCAACACTTTGAAAGGTCAAAATAATAAAATTGAACAAGGTCAAAGTGAGATTAAAAAGATGTTTTCGGCAATCATGAGCAATCAAGCGAGTTCGTCTTCGAGTACGTTACCTAGTAACACCGTACCCAATCCGAAGGAACAATGTAAAGCCGCCTCGTCTATTGGAAAAGGTCGTGTGATTACCCCTAACCTTGATGGATTTAGAGTTGTTTATCCTTCTCCACCCTCGACTTCTAAGACGTCCTATTGTTCTAAAGTCGAGGGGATGAACGTGGCGACCAAGGAAAAGAGTGCACACCCTCGTGTACCTCGAATTCCATCCACGGTTCAAAAAGAGAGTTTTATCGACCTTACGATAGTGACCCTTGAAGAAACTTGTGCTTCAATCCTTCTTAAAAAACCTAAAAGGCGTATGCCGACAAAGGAAAAGGATTCGGGCCAATTTCTTTTACCTTGTGATTTTTCCGAGATTGAGGGATGTTTAGCCCTTGCCGATTTAGGTGCTAGCATCAATCTCATGCCTCATTCTCTTTGGAAATTGATGAGATTGCCTAGACTTACCCCCACGAACATGACAATCGAGCTTGCAAATTGTACTCCACTTATACCAATTGGAATAGCCGAGGATGTCTATGTTAGGATTGGAAAGTTTGTTTTTCCCGCGGATTTCGTTATATCCGATTACGAGTGTGACCCTAAATGTCCCATTATTTTAGGCCGACAATTCTTATCGACGGCTCGAACCGTAATCGACGTTCACGAGGGGAGACTTACTATGAGATATGGGGATGAGAAAATAGACTTTTTCGCTAGAAAATCCCAAGGATTTTATGAGAATGAAAAAACCGAGGTTTCAAAACCTAATGATTCATATTCTAATGATTTCAAAATGTTTACTTTAGCGGAAAGAATGAAGCTTGATGCATGTTTTGAAAGAATTAAGAAAAACGGTTTTAAAGATGATGATTTTAATGATAAAGAATACGTGTACCTAATTCAAAAGGGTATGTGTAAATTTATGGATGAAAACTCACTTTGGGATGTTTTTAGCGAAACAAGTGAACCACCAATTCCGAAGGGCGACGTTAGTGCCATCACGACAAAGACCAATATGGGCTCGTCTTCACCACCTTCGAAGGACCATGACTTTGAGGCCCATACTTCTAAACCCATTGAAGTGCCTCCCACTCCTAGCCCCAAACCCATTAAGGCTAAGGAAGTGGCCCAACCCAATGAAATCTCACCCATCATAGAAATGTCACCTAAGCATAGTCATTCGACTTGTAAGTCCATAGTTGTGACTCTCGAGAAATCCACTCGAGAACTTGCTCACATCGACACTTTCTTTGATGGCGATGATGATTTTGCCGAGATCGAGCATATACTTGCTAATCCGCCATCCATCTTCGAGGATTTACCCTTTGATAAATCTTCAAATGAAGAGGACGATCTCATGTCCGAAATTTCTTATGATGATGAGAATGACGACACTTTCACAACGTACTCGAATTCCGTATACGAACCTATTTTTCATCATAATCCCATTTTTGATGATGAATTCGAGAACGTTGATGACCATATCATCGATCCTCCTTCGTTTCACAATTGTGATAATGAAGAATTCTTTAAGGAGGTCGATGATTTTCTTGCTATTGACACAAGTCCCATTCTCGAGGAGTTACCTTATAAACACTCCTCATTTGAGAATGACGTTTACCACATTCGTGAGGATCTAACTTATCAACGATCCCCACAAAAGAATGATGGTTTCGTGCTTGATCGTGATCTCTTCGAGAGAGTTTCTAAGATACTCAAGGAGGGGAATGACAAACCTTGGTTTGACAAGCCTATCTTTGATGAGGAAATCGATGAGATCGACGTTCATGAGGATGACGAGTATGTAGACCCCGACGGGGCGGTGTTCTTTATTGATCGACGTTTTGAGAACTTATATAATCCACCACCCCCTAACCACGACTTAAATGTGAGGATTTTTAGCGCGACTAATTTTGAATTTGTCACGCCAAATATTTTCGACATTATTCAATCGGGTTTTCATAAAGAGTTTAAAAACGATGAAAAAGGAAAAGATTTTAAAAATATTTTAAATGATTTTTCTACATGTTTAACTCCGTCATCACCGCGATTTATGAGTACTACCACCTCGTCTACTCCTTTTGACGATGGTGTGTGTGGATCTAGTGTGGGGGAAGCCCCAAATGTTCCCTCCCATTTCTCCACCGAGGACGAGATTTACGATCCCGGAATTGCTTGTAAAGGGAAATCTCGGTCTTCCACCGATGCAATAAAAGGAAAATCTTTTCGTTTGCTTGGTGTGAGTCTACCTCGAGTAGCTCATTATGTTGCCTTACCCATTGCCCCACCTTTCTACTTCTTATCTCTTTTCTTCTACCCCATTGGGGTTTGTGTTGGAGTAGCGTTGTTTCGTCTTTCATCCGAAAACGAAGACGCTATCTTTGACCCCGGTATACGTTTATCGGGTTTTTAAAGTACTCCATGTACTTTTGGGCCTTGTTTATCATGTAAGCCCCACCAAAAATGACCAAACCAAGATTATCCTTAAATGATCACATTTATGGGGATCCGAGTCGAGCTTTTGACTCGGTTAACAAAAACAAGGTGCCTCGTGGGGGATTCTCATGCTTATCCTTGTAAATATTATTGCTTTCTTAGTTTAATGTAACGAGGGGACTTGTGCCCTTCCTACCTTTGTTTCGTGGTTGTTTGTGATTGTGATCTATTAGGTTCATCGTCATCATTGAAGCCTCTCGTGTTCGTTTTATGGATCACTCGAGCTTCGATCGTTGCCTTTGGAGATTCCAATATCCGATGATATCCTTTTATGTTCTAACGTTTATCTTATTAGCATAATTCATAAACGGCTTTTAGGTTATTCGTTTTACCCTTTCCATGCTCGAGATTAAGCATTCGACTTCGTCTCTAGTATGGGGGTGTTTTCACCCCTAGACTCGAAACATTGAGGACAATGTTTAGTTTTAGTATGGGGGGGTGAGTAGATACTTCACCTTGCTTACGTCAACACGCTATCCAATATTCATCTTTTTGTTATCGTTTTGTTGCAAAATAAGGCTAAAAATGGCCAAATTTTAAAATTTTTCTAGTTTTTCATAAGTATTTAAGACACGAATGTAGGTTTTCCGATGGTGAGAACGAGAGTAATTTTTGACTCGACCGTGCGTGTTGAGCACTTAGCTTCGATTCCTTAACTTTTTAGGCTAAGTCTCTTAAATGAGGACGAGAAATGATAGAGTTATTTATAAGTCTCGTAATCGTCACGATCTTATGTGTAGTAATTATTAGCTTATTCTCCCAACGCTTTTGCATAATAAATTGTTAATAAATATTGATTTGGCGGTTTAGTCACTATTGTTGGGTTTCTAATTTGTTTTGGTAGCTTCCATGTAATTAAATTGGGAGAACATTAAGGTATCGCCAGCGTCACGGTTTTGAAGTATTGGCACCCGAATAATTAAAAGCTTCACCTAATAATAAGATTTCAAGTGCTCACCTAAATTAAGCAAAAATTTGAAGCTCACAAGGCCGAAAAATCTATGCCCAAATTGAAAGTGAATCAAGCCTTAATCTTCGAAGCTTTAAAGATCCAAAATTCGCTTTAGCGTGAGGATATACGTCTTTGGCTAATAAAACCACCGATGAGGCGGATAATAAAAGGCAAGGCAAGACCGAAGTCATAATAAAAGCTTCATGGCGAAGTTGAATAAAAGATGGAGGTAAACCAAAGATAATAAGGCCCTTCCGTTAGGGGGCGTATAAAAGTCTTGGTAATAAGTCTCATGTTCAAAACCGTTATAAAACCGTGTTTATCGATCCTTCTTGTTGACTTAATTTTTTGACATCGTTGTCTATTAAGATGAATTATTGATTTGATGATTTTGGTTACACCGTTAAGTTTCTATTTTTAGACTTAATCTCTATTCACGCATAAGTCGATGATGTATCCTCGTGATCATTAAGACAAAATAAAATATAAGAGATACCAAGTAGGAATAAGGGAGTTTAGGTTCGTAATTAACACTCATGAGATGTGATCGTGTTGCTAACTTATAATAACAATGATCTCGTTACACGCTTAGCATGGAATTGGGTGAAAATCGAGGACGACGAAATTATTTCTAACGAAGCATTCACGTGTTCTTGTTCTATGATCCTAAAAGTCACATTCCCGTGATGAAAACAATACATTATGTCTAAAACGCGTGTAGTAGTAGTTTATTTAAATTTATGTCTTGAATAAATGTCATCATAAAATGAAATTTGGAAGTGCTATGATACTTAATTCTAGCATTGCGTGGGGACACGGCAATGGTTTAGTATGGGGGAGTGATGAGACTGTATTTATACATAGTCTCATCGTCTAAATCGGGCTTAAAACGCTTAAAATATCATCAAATTACCCAAAATTGTGCTTGTATTTGTTTATTGTGTATTTCAGGTACGGATATCGTGAATTCACCAAAAGATCAAAGGAATCAAGCAAGAACGAACACGGGAAACGAAGCCGCACAAAGAACCGGACCCGAATCCTGAATTTCCATAATTACCCTTGAAGTTTTGAAGAATGGCAAGATTGGTCCTCCAAGTTTGAAGACTTGTCATATTATACCCTTGTGAACACTCTATCTACACATTGGGTCCCTAATATTTCAAGTATTTACATTATTGGCCCTTGGAATGAAGTCAAATTGCATCTAAGGTTCTTATTATAAAGTTTGTGCCATTTTCAGCAAGTTGGTTAAACTTATTATAAAGGAAGAAGGTTTTTGTGGATGATTAATACAAAGTATCAAAGTGAAAGGAATAGAGGGGGCATTCTTGGCAGACAACATAACTCTCACCCTCCACTTACAACAAGACACGTCACCTTCCACCACCCATCCACCAATCACATTACTCCAAACCCGCCACATCATCCTACACCTCACCCTCCACTTAACTGCTTTTTATTATTATTAAACATTTTTTAAAAACATTGTTTAATAATTTAACTAGCGGGTAACACTTTTGTTTTACCAAAAAAAGATTAAATCACCTTCCTCCCCAACCATAAACCCTAGATTGATATTAACCATAAATGAAAGGGGTTTAATGTGATAAGATGCAAATCCCTAATTAAGGGTCCCCTCACTTGATTCCCACCCCTAAATCGAACCCCACATCACCCAGCACCATCACATGGGTTTCCCCTGCCCCACTACTCACAAAAAACCAAAGCTTTGGCAGAAGATGAGCGTCTAAGATTTGATGGCGTGCTTACTACTCAAGATGAACGACCATGATGCCCCCCCAACAGCCGTAGTCTCCACAACACTACAAGAACACATCACATGTCTACCTTGACCAATTCAAACCAAGAATAAATCAAGAATATTCTGAAGATGCTCCAAGGGTAGTTTTGGCATATCATTAGCATTAGGGTTTTGTGTACTTTAGTTCTAGAATTATCCTAGCACATGTATATAAGGGTTCGCTTGTGAACCCATTTTTCTGTTCCAGCTTATTGTTTGTAATTTTTTTTTTAATGAAAAAAAATAGTTAGAGTTTTTCTTGTCAAAAATATTGCATACTTGAGCCGAGTCCCACTTTACCTGCTTAATTAGTTTAAACGTTTATGTTTCCTGCAACTTTAGTTTAATCACTTATCAAAGTGGTAAGTTTTCACATTATTTAAATTTTTGCTTCAAAAAGTTTGAAGATCCAAGTTGTAAAGGACTGTGTGAATCTGACTTGACAAATCAGACTCCCATAGTGTTGAACAGTTTGTTAGTCCCTTCTTGTTAAAAGTCATTGTGGGTTTTCAGGAATTTTGTGGTTTTCAAAATTTTTTTTACCAAGTCATAAGCTTGTAAGATGGCTTCTTCATAAGCCAAGCTCATAAGCTTAGGAGTATCTAAGCTTCACTCTTGTTCTTCCTTGGTGTGGTTTATTTGTGTGCAGGAGAAAACAGCATAGATATCTGCCATCGCCCTTACCGTTACAATTTGTGAAGACATACAGTCCTTTTCTCTACAAAGCCATGAGATCCTTTCCAAAAGTCCATGAGCCCTACTGATTAAGGAAGCTGGTGGCATCAATTTTGGCAACCCTGGACTAATCAAGTCCTAGGAAGGTAAAATTTCGAACTCCCTTCTTATTTTCAAAGGTTTTTCATCAAATTTTTGTGAAGTGTGATAGGCTGTTATAGGGATAGTTAATTTGCTCTATTTGTAGTTTGCTCATAATATGGGTTGTTCTAGTTGAGTTTTAATTTTAGAAAGCATGTTTTATAACAAGTAAGTGTGTTAAATTCTCAATTCTGAGGTTTAAGGAGTGTTTGGAATTAGGAATTAAACTGACATAATGTTTCATTTTTGGTTTTAAATCCACTTAGACACACTATAGGTGTTGGTATTAAGTGATTTTAGTCTATTGTTTTCAGTTTAGATAGTTTTTAAAACATCTTGTATGTTCAAACTACCTAGAAATTAGCAAATCCGTTTTTCTGTGTAAAATTTCCTTTGAACTTGTGTTAATTGTTAGAAGATAGGGTGACCTAGGGTTTCCAGTCTGATATATATGATTTGGTGAGAGACTTGTGCAAGTTTTGAACACCCAAAACTCATCATTGTGCACACTAGACCAACACTTCACTCTCTTTCTGCCCAACAGTTATAGCAGTTAAGTTTTTGAAGTTTTTGTGAGTAATTTGGTTTGAATCTTTTTTTATTAGCTTTCAAGGTAATTTAGGTCTAGGCTTACTGGAATCAAGTTTGTATAAGCTCTTGGTGGGTTAGAACAGCTTTATAAGTCACTGGTTGCCCTTAGAGACCACCAGACCTATGCCCATGACTGTTTTTCTTGTATTTGCTTAAGTAGGGTGTTGATCCGTGCTCTATTTGTGTTTTTGTTTGGTATATGTTGCTTGCTTTGACTCCCTACAACCCCACTGGTTGTAGGGGTGCCCTTGTATCCAAGAAAAATCATCACAACTAGCTTTCCTAAGCTAATTTAGCACTAGACCTGTGTATTATCACTGTCAGTGGGAAAGAGGTTCCCCCTGCTAGCCCTTTTGTTTCCCCTGCTTAGCTAACTGCCAAAACAGTCAACATGTCACTTTTAGTTTCCTTATTTTTTTGTCTTTAGTGGTAATTTTTAGGATTTAGACTTCCAACTTTTTTCTATATTTTTATTTTTTAATCTTTGATTTTTCAGTTTAATCACTTTTTATTTTACTGTTCATTTTCCATTTTTTATATTATTTAGCTATTTTAATTACTTTTTAATAATCTGTTTTTTGTCTTTTAGTGTAGAAAATACATATTTTTCTGTTTTAAAATTTTTCTTTGGATTAGAATAATATTTTAAGATTTTTAGTCAAAAAGGTTTTTACTGTTCATCTTTTTAATTATTTTTTATAATTAAATTAGTTTAATTAGGGTTTATTTTATAAACTGTTTTGTCTTTTAGTGGAAATTTTTACATTTTTCAAACTTCTTTATTTTTCTACTGTTCATTAGAGTATTTTAGGATTTTTAAAATTGGTCAATTAATTTTGGCATTATTTTATTATTATCTATAATTATTTTAGTTTTAAATAGTTTAAAAATAGTTTTAAGTGTTTTAAAAATAGAAAAATAGTTTTTAAAATTTAAGAAAAATAGTTTTTAGTCTTTAAATAATATAAGTTAGTTATTAGTTCAATAAATTAATATTTTGGGCGTTTTGTTAATTATATTTAATTTTTGGGCTTTAATTAGCATTAAAAATTGAATATTTAATTAATAAAAGGTTTTAAAATATATTTGTTGGATTTTTATTCTTATTTATATTATTTAAGACTTAGTTTAATATTTTAATTAATTTTTAGGTTTAATTTTTAATTTCGTCACGTTTTACGTATTTACGTTCGCGTTTTACGTTAATTCGTCGTAGTTTAATCGTAGCGTAGCTCGTCTTTAATTTTTCTCTTTCTCAAACAAAAACGTCACTAATCCAAACATTGTTATTTTATATATTGGCACACTAATACACACACCTCCTTCGAGAACGAACTTGGAATTTATTCGATTTGTCGGTTTTTCATTAAATCGTCAAGTTTAATACTTGCCGCACTTATACGCACTTTTTCCTAAAAGACTTATTTACTACACCTATCACATCTCCATGGGGCGCACCGGTCTTATTCGTGAAGAAGAAGGACGACAGTATGCGTCTTTGCATAGATTATCGCGAGCTCAACAAGATCACCATCAGAAATAGGTATTCGTTGCCACACATTGACGACTTGTTTGACCAAATCCAAGGGGCCAAGCATTTCTCCAAAATTGATTTGAGTTCGGGCTATCATCAGTTACGGGTTAAAGAGAAGGACATCGCCAAGACTAGTTTCCGTACACGTTATGGACACTACGAATTTGTAGTCATGCCATTTGGCCTTACCAATGCTCCAGCTGTTTTCATGGATTTGATGAACAAAATCTTCCATGAATTTCTAGACAAGTTCTTGATTGTCTTCATTGACGATATCCTGATATTCTCTAAGTCCATGGAGAAACACGAAGACCATCTCCGTAAAGTATTACAGATTCTTCGCCAGAAGCATTTGTATGCTAAATCCTCCAAGTGTGAGTTCTAGTTAGACAAGGTGGCGTTCTTAGGTCACATTGTATGTAAAACCCGCATACTTTTACCATGAATAGTACCTATTAGATCGTACGTACTAGATTAAAACTTTCCTTTTATATCATGTTTACGTTCATGAATAAGAATTTTTAAGTATTACGTACGTGTTAGAACACGATAAGTATTAATTACGTATGAACACACGATAATTATTCAAATAATAATTATAATCACGAACATGCGATCTTGAAATCATGAACGTAATTTAATCATGAGCTAATATTAATTACGTATTTATATATTTGTTACGAACACGAATAAATATATTGAGTCAAGATCGATAACTAATTAAATTACATAAACTACGTAACACGTAATCACGAACAATTAAACGATTATTATTATTACGTATATTTAAAATAACACGACAAGTAATTACGTAGTTAAAATTACGTTAAACACGCATGAGAATAACTGTGAAATTCACGACATTTTAAATATTCGAACACACGTACGTTTTATTAAATAATTAATACCAACGATAGAGAAAAGTTAAGGGCCGTTTTAGACAAACAAGAAAAGACGTGGGACTTGGGCCCAAGGCCCAAGTGTTTTGTTTTTGGCCGTGTAAACAAATAAGATGGGGGGGGGGGGGCTTTGTTTTTTTCTTTTTCCTGTCGACACAAACATCACAACAATAAACCCTAATCATAAAAAGGAAACTAGCTGCCACCTCCATATTCTTTTGGTCTCTTCCTGCCGACGTGTGGATGAACAAGAAACAAGGAATCGGGGTTTGAGAATGCAGGAAATCAAGATGATTCGTGTTTTGTTCTAAAACCCTAAACAAGAGTAAGTAAACCCTAATTCGTTGTCTTTTTCTTTCTTTTAAATTGATCTTGAATCCGATTTTTAAGGGTATTAAAAACATGTTCAAATGGTGAATAAGGGTGTCGTTTTTGATGTTGTTGTGGTTGTTTGGCACACAAACCAAGAGTCAAGAGACTCTCGATGGTACTTTTTTCCCACCAGCCGTAAGGCTGTGGTCCATTTGGGCTAACAGTGGCGTCCACAGCCTAGCAGGGGGAACCACTGGCTGCGGCCAGTGGTGGTGTTAGGCTGGCAGTGGGAACCGAGAGCCTAGAGCTCTAGGTGGTAACCAGACATGCAGCAGGGGGAACGTAGGGCAGTCAGGGGGAACAACATAACTGCCAGCGGTAACTGGCAGTTAGGGGGCTGTTTAGTTTGGGGTTTATGGCTAGTCAAGGGTGCGTTTGGCTGTCGATTTTATAAACACAAATTAAGGGTTGTTTGGTTCGGCTTATATATAAAAACAACACGTTTCCACGGGTTTGAGTCACGACGCGTTTAAATAAAATAATACATGGTTACGAGTTATTATTTTACAAGTTATTAGCTTTAACATGTATGTTAATTTACAAGGTAAATTAAATTAATAAAACACGACTTATTATTACAAGATTATTTGTTACAAGATTAATTAAATTAATTTAATATGCTAGATAATTAATTTAAATAAAGCATGGACTTAGGTTTATTATTATTAACAAATAATACATGTATTTTAAACCTAAGTATTTATTATTAGACTATATAATTAATTAATTATTAAAACCATGACTTATAATTAATTAATTCTCATGACTTAGGTTATATTAATATAAATGATAATACATGTTTTAACCTAAATATTTATATCTTTATTTAATTAAATGACATTATATTTAGTTAAATGCTTAAACCTATAGTTTATTAAAATACATGGAATAATTAATAAACTATACTTTATAACTACATGACTTAGAATAATAAACGGAAAACACTTAAGCTTATATATTTAGCTTATTTAACCAGCTTATTTCTATTTATAGAAACTATCTATTTTTAGAAACTTATTTAATTAAGGCAGCTAATCTATTTATGGAAACTTTCTATTTTTAGAAACTTATCTATTTTAAGCAGTAATTCTATTTTTGGAAACTTTCAATTTTTGGAAACTTTCTATTTTTGGTAACTTTCTATTTTTGGAAACTTTCTATTTTAGGAAACCTGCTATTTTTAGAAAGTTACTTATTATTACACAACAAGTATGATAATACATGAAATACAAGTAATACTTAATCAGAATAGACAGAATATAAGATAAATACAGTATAAAGCTTAAAACAGTAAAACATGACATGAACTTATAAAGTAAGCTAAGACATAACATTAAACCAGTTACGTATTCAGTAATCAGATACTTATACACGTATGTATTTATGTAGCATTAGTGATACCGAAGTAGGACTCTCTTCCGTTCATCTTCTTCGTTCACTGGACATAAGGTACGGATTCCCGTCCTTTCAGTATGGACATTCTTTCCTTATTAGGATTCCCCGTATGCAGCCAAATGTTTTCTCGTAGTATAAGTTTATATGTTTGATTTGATTATGTTTAATTTCGAATACCTATAGCCATATACATGCATGACCAGTTTCACCTAGTTATGGAGGTACCATAACCATAACATTAGAGGCACTGATGTTATGACTTCACCATGGCAGAGTGATTGCTCGTCGTGTCCCTTCAGCTTTTGGCCATATTATTATATTTATCATGTGGGGCGTATGGGTGCATCCTAGTTAGATGTTTTCAACAGATTACTTAGTGTGAATGTGGTGTGTGCCTTGCATCCTTCACAAGGAGCTGATCCCTCCTACCTAGAACCAGTATATTAAATTAGAGGCAGCCCCTCTAATTTGCATGATGAGGTCACCCTCCAAGTATTCATGCACGGTGGATTTTCATGACCTATATTGGCTAATGGTAAAATATGTTAAATAGTTTTCATAAGATAAACATAAGGCTTTTCAAACTATAAAACCTGTTTTATGAACATGTTCCAGGTTTTCCAGGACTTATACATTTCCGCTGCTATTAAGTCCTTATTATGTTTTAGTCATTTATATTATGGCTATATCCGTGCACTGAGTGTTTTTCTCAGCCGTTACTTTCCTTTCCATGTCCCAAAACGGCAAGTACCCTAGGAAAGACTCGATCATTGGAGGACGTGCATATGATGGAAGCTGCAAGAGACTTCTTTTCCTTTTTGCCTTCGTATACTTATGCTTCTTTAGTCTTTCATTCATTTCTTTTGCTTTATTATGTTTTGGGCTTATGTTTGGGAACCGATGTTTGATTCGGTTATCCCTATGGTCATGTAATGTTTTAGACATTTATCCTTGTATGCTTTGAGGACACGCCATAATTACGCGTGGCATTCCATTATCAAAATGGGGTGTTACAATTATGGTATCAGAGCCAAGGCTTCGACCTGTAGGCTCTAAAACTCAACCTATGACTAGTGGGTAGTCACCAGGAGCTTCCTAAGCCAACATTTGTTATTCCATGTATTGATATTTCAGCGCATTGTTGTTTTAACCATGATGTTTTCAACACCTTGAGGTTTTAACATTGATGTTTTCATCGATATTGTTTTACTAATATGGATGGACAACCGTCATTCATATTTAGTTATGTGTCATTGTTTCATGCATAATGTTCCTCGTGAACTGTGGCTATGTGGACTGAACCCCAGTAGTTCATAATTAGTCACATAAATTTTTTTTCTGATAAGTTTTGACAGATGAGTTTCATTTATTTATGTTTCATGTATCATTGTTGCAGGAATTATGACTAAGTAATGGTTGGTACAAGACTGGCCCTATTTAGTCGCATGTGCTTTTATCGAAACTTTTAACTTTGGGACCGACCCATAGGCGTCCCCTCGCACATATATAGGTTTCTATAAACTACATTACGCATTCATGCACTGTTTTTCATGCATAAAATTTTTCTCATGATTTATTGGCATAAATTTTTTTTTCATGTCCTCTCATAAGTTAATATGTTTTTATGTCAAGTATGTTTTCATACTGTCATGGTTAACTCCAGTTTCGTGGTGATTATGTTATACACTCCTTCATGATAGATGGTTTCATGTTTCTTCATGATAATTCCGTCTTCATGTTGATTATGTCTTACGCCTCTTTTGTTATTTACGCTTTCATGCAAGGCATTGTTAGATTTCATTGAATCCTGCTTTCATGATAGTCATGGTTGGTTTTCATTGACCATGCTGTCAGGCAAATCATCGTTGAATTTTTTTTAACCACACTTTAACGTTTCTCGATACAACCAGAATGATGTCTATACTAATGTTTCCAGGTTATCATGATGGTTTTCTAGCCGTTTAACCGATATACTTTCCTTAAATCATGACAAATGATCGACCCCATACCGATCATTTCATGTACATTCCATGTGTACTCCATGTACCTTATCCCATGTGCGTACTTCCACTTGCTGATTCTCTACAAATTGCTGATGCCGCTCATAACTTGGAGATGTTACTAAAGGTTGATGCTGTTGACGTTCGGAGACGCTACGAGATGCTGATGTTGTTCACAACCTGGAGCTCATACAAGACGAAGACAAAGGCGTTAGATCAAAGTGATCGGACGAGAAGATGCTTCACCACCAGACGATCTCCATCTATCATAGTCCCAAATTCTTAGTTACATGTCACACGTCATTCAATTGTCGTTTCAGTCATATGAGTGGAGAACCGGTACCAGCCGGCCACTCAGCTGAATTGTTACATGAATCATGGTCATGAGAATGACCGTCATGGAACTAACAGACAGGACGATAGTAACCACTACTATGACATAAACTATCCTAGAAATCGCAACCGAGGCTCCGGTCGCGGACGTGATCAGACATACAAAGGATCAGTAGTCCAACCGATTCGCCAAGTCTGGCATAATAACCTAATATTGTAGTTCTATTGTTTTACATCTCGAGACACATGTCAAGACATCAGTCAAGACACATGTCTCACGTATACTTCCTGAAGACACATGTCAAGACACCAGTCAAGACATATGTCATGCTTATAGTTTCAAGACACGAGTCAAGACACATGACTCACTTCCAACTATGGAACATGTCTAAGAAATTCAGGGTACCCTCCAAGGGTATATCCATTTTGTTGTGCCATGTATTAATCAGACCACAAGAATTTCAATACCATTACCGGTGCATCAGTGAGAACTGTCACGTTGCCGATGTCACTTTCATTTATTTCACCATATTCTATATATTCATGACCATGAAGGACGCCTTTCGTATTCCCACGTATACGAAGGTTTTCTTTCAGCTTGATGATGAGATCCAAACTGCTAACGCATTTCCTCGGATAGACACGAGATAAATTTTATCTTAATTATAGACTATGAACAGCACACCACGCTACGATTCATAATTATGTACCGTAATGTTCAGGCTCCTGAATACATTCAGCTTGATTTTCCATCAGGAAAATCTGTACATATTATCTATGCTTACAAACATGTGCTTTGTTAGACATGGTCGCTAAAATTTTCTAGCTGTCAGTAAGACACGACTACTTAAGTCCTTTTACGCATAACCAGTTGATTATTCCAAAATCTTTTCATACATTCCAGAAGAACCTTCAAGGAGAAGGACGGTACCATGAGATTATGTGTCGACTACCGTCGATTTAAACAAATCACCATTCATGACCGTTATTCTCCTCCACGTATTGACAACATGTCCAATCGATCTTAAAGTGTTAATCACTTTTCCAAGATAGAACTCATGATCATGCTTCCAAAAGTGACGAGTGAAAGAGCAGGACATGTCCATGACTGTTATTCGTACACGACTCGGTCATGCTAGATTTATGATTTTGAATTAGTCTCATCAATGCTCCAACGACATTATAAGAATGAGTTTTCATGAACTCATAGCAAATTCATCAGTGTTTTCATTGAGGATAACTTGATTTCCTCTAAGCCTAGAGAAGAACAGGAAGACCATATCTGCACTATGTTGCAAATTCTATGACAAGAGAAATTTTACCCTAAAATTTTTTTTTTCTCCAATATCAATTCTGTTTGATTACAGTGACACGCTGAATCACATGAGTTTCTACGGTTAATCTTACCATGATTCAGCTTATGCGTAAAGGACAGAACCCTACACTACATTAGGTGTTCTAGCAAATCCTACGCTAGGAGAAGTCTAGATTCAGAGACTCAGAGTTTCGCAAACTCCTAGGTATCAAGTTCTACGAAGCAAGATACAATTACGTTCATATCTAAGTACCTGACATACCAACAGGTTATGATAGGACACCAACAGACTGGGATGTTTTAATCATATGAAAATGTGAATTGAAATGGGACAAGATCTCCATGGATTTGGTTACCAGATTAACGCAAACTCAGAAGAAACATGATGTTATCTGGGTCAACGCAAACAGTTTGATCAAGTATGCAGAATCCTTACATCCGCAAGGGTTTCAGAACCAACAGATTGATCGGACATGTTCCAGCCAAGGCTCATCCGGTCACTTGGCAATTCCTCAGTTATCGGGTCAGACAAGGATTCGCAATTGTGCTCCTTATTTACTTCAGGTCTTCATAATTTCACGACTTGATTTCGCGCTCGCATTCATGACACTATGGTATCTCGGCTTACGATTTTACGTCCATTTTCCTCATTCTGGGAAGTTTTGCAAGAACTTGAGAGACCAGACCCAAGTTTAGTATAACTCCCTATCCTTAGATAGACGTTTCTCGTCATATTCTATGTCTCACCTTGTAGCATTTGGCGTTACCGCCATTATATTCTATGTTCACGATATGTTTCACGTGTCATGTTCATTCCACGTACCTCATATCATGATCAAGATATGCTACACGTATCATGGTCACGATATGTTTACTCATACAACACTCATCATATCTCAACGTATCACGTTCAAAATTTTTCACGTATTACGTTCAAAATTTTTTCATGTACTACGTTTCCTTATGTCTCGCGCATCGTTGCTAATTATCAGTTAAGTTAGAAGTGTTTTGAACGATAACGTTTAAGTTGCCCTTACACGTTAATTCTTATTCCCTCGATCAAATTTAGGGGATCTACCATAAGTCGATAACCAAGAACTTCTTCGTATTCCAAGTCAAGGTCAGGAGGACCAAGATTTATGATTTGTGTCAAGATCTGTGAAGGAACAGTTCCAAGAGGGAAGCCACTTGGAAACAGAAAAGTTCATCCGGACTTCTTATCCGTTTGTCTCTTATCAATTAGATATTTCCTTTCAGTTACGTCATGTTCCATGTCCTTTCAAGACATGTCACGTTTCGCGTCCTTCTGCCAGGTCTCCTGGACGTTCATTTATCTTACATACCCTCTCGGTTTGAGTCGGGTATGTTTCTCTTTCAGCTACGTTATCTATAATTCGGGGACGAATTATTCTTTTTAGGGGGGAAGAGTTGTAAAACCCGCATACTTTTACCATGAATAGTACCCATTAGATCGTACGTACTAGATTAAAACTTTCCTTTTATAGCATGTTTACGTTCACGAATAAGAATTTTTAAGTATTACGTACGTCTTAGAACACGATAAGTATTAATTACGTATGAACACACGATAATTATTCAAATAATAATTATAATCACGAACATGCGATTTTGAAATCATGAACGTAATTTAATCATGAGCTAATATTAATTACGTATTTATATATTTATTACAAACACGAATAAATATATTGAGTCACGATCGATAACTAATTAAATTACGTGAACTACGTACCACATAATCACGAACATTTAAACGATTATTATTATTACGTATATTTAAAATAACACGACAAGTAATTACGTAGTTAATATTACGTTAAACACGCATGAGAATAACTCTGAAATTCACGACATTTTAAATATTCGAACACACGTACGCTTTATTAAATAATTAATACCAACGATAGGGAAAAGTTATGAGCCGTTTTAAACAAACAAGAAAAGAAGTGGTACTTGGGCCCAAGGCCCAAGTGTTTTGTTTTTGGCCGTGTAAACATATAAGACGGGGGGGGGGGGGGCTTTGTTTTTTTCTTTTTCCTGTCGACACAAACACCACAACAATAAACCCTAATCATAAAAAGGATACTAGCCGCCACCTCCATATTCTTTTGGTCTCTTCCTACCGACGTGTCGATGAACAAGAAACAAGGAATCGGGGTTTGAGAATGTAGGAAATCAAATGATTCGTGTTTTGTTCTAAAACCCTAAACAAGAGTAAGTAAACCCTAATTCGTTTTCTTTTTCTTTCTTTTAAATTGGTATTGAATCCGATTTTTAAAGGTATTAAAAACATGTTCAAATGGTGAATAATGGAATGGTGTCGTTTTTGGTGTCGCTGTGGTTGTTTGGCATACAAACCGAGAGTCAAGAGACTCTCGGTGGTACTTTATTCCCACCAGCCGCAAGGCTGTGGTCCATTTGGGATAACAGTGGCATCCACGGCCTAGCAGGGGGAACCACTGGCTGCGGCCAGTGGTGGTGATAGGCTGGCAGTAGGAACCGAGAGCCTAGAGCTCTCGGTGGTAACCAGACACGCAACAGGGGGAACGTAGGGCAATCAGGGGGAACAACATAACTGCCAGGGGTAACTGGCAGTTAGGAGGCTGTTTGGTTTTGGGTTTATGGCTAGTCAAGGGTGCGTTTGGCTGTCGATTATATAAACACAAATTAAGGGCTGTTTGGTTCGGCTTATATATAAAAACAACACGTTTCCACGGGTTTGAGTCACGACGCGTTTAAATAAAATAATACATGGTTACGAGTTATTATTTTACAAGTTATTAGCTTTAACATGTATGTTAATTTACAAGTTAAATTAAATTAATAAAACACGACTTATTATTACAAGATTATTTGTTACAAGATTAATTAAATTAATTTAATATGCTAGATAATTAATTTAAATAAAGCATATAATTTATTATTATTAATAAATAATACATGGATTTTAAACCTAAGTATTTATTATTAGACTATATAGTTAATTAATTATTAAAACCATGACCTATAATTAATTAATTCTCATGACTTAGGTTATATTAATATAATTGATAATACATGCTTAAACCTAAGTATTTATATATTTATTTAATTAAATGACATTATATTTAGTTAAATGCTTAAACCTATAGTTTATTAAAATATATGGAATAATTAATAAACTATACTTTATAGCTACATGACTTAGAATAATAAACGGAAAACACTTAAGCTTATATATTTAGCTTATGTAACCAACTTATTTCTATTTATGGAAACTTTCTATTTTTAGAAACTTATTTAATTAAGGCAGCTAATCTGTTTATGGAAACTTTCTATTTTTGAAACTTATCTATTTTAAGCAGTAATTCTATTTTTGGAAACTTTCTATTTTTGGAAACTTTCTATTTTTGGTAACTTTCTATTTTTGGAAACTTTCTATTTTAAGAAACCTGCTATTTTTAGAAATTTACTTATTATTACACAGCAAGTAATATTATACATGAAATACAAGTAATACTTAATCAGAATAGACAGAATATAAGATAAATACAGTATAAAGCTTAAAACAGTAAAACATGACATTAACTTATAAAATAAGCTAAGACATAAGATTAAACCAGTTACGTATTCAGTAATCAGATACTTATACACGTATGTATTTATGTAGCATTAGTGATACCGGAGTAGGACTCTCTTTCGTTCGTCTTCTTCGTTCACTGAACATAAGGTACGGATTCCCGTCCTTTCAGTATGGACATTCTTTCCTTATTAGGATTCCCCGTATGCAGCCAAATGTTTTCCCGTAGTATAAGTTTATATGTTTGATTTGCTTATGTTTAATTTTGAATACCTATAGCCATATACATGCATGACGAGTTTCACCTAGTTATGGAGGTACCATAACCATAACATTAGAGGCACTGATGTTATGACTTCACCACGGCGGAGTGATTGCTCGTGGCGTCCCTTCAGCTTTTGGCGATATTATTATATTTATCATCTGGGGCGTATGGGTGCATCCTAGTTACATGTTTTCAGCAGATTACTCAGTGCGAATGTGGTGTGTGCCTTGCATCCTTCACAAGGAGCTGATCCCTCTTACCCAAAACAAGTATATTAAATTAGAGGCAGCCCTCTAATTTGCATGATGAGGTCACCCCTCCAAGTATTCATGCACGGTGGATTTTCATGACCTATATTGGCTAATGGTAAAATATGTTAAGCAGTTTTCATAAGATAATCATAAGGCTTTTCAAATTATAAAACCAGTTTTATGAACATGTTCTAGGTTTTCCAGGACTTATACATTTCCGCTGCTATTAAGTCTTTATTATGTTTTAGTCATTTATACTATGTCTATATCCGTGCACTGACCGTTTTGCTCAACCGTGACATTCCATTATCAAAATGGGGTGTTACATTGTATCAGCAGAAGGAATCACCATGGATCCAGCAAAGGTTGAGGCTATTACCAAGTGGCCAAAACCGACATCAGCGACTGAAGTTCGCAGTTTCCTACGCTTAGCTGGTTACTACCGTAGGTTCGTAGAGAACTTTTCCCGTTTAGCACTACCATTGACCAAACTAATGCGAAAAGGGGAGAAATTCGTCTCGATTGAAGAAAGAGAGAAGAGTTTTGAAGACCTAAAGCAGAAGTTAGTATCTTCACAGACCACAAGAGCTTGAAGTACATCTTCACTCAACGTGAACTGAACATGAGACAGAGGAGATGGTTAGAGTTGTTGAAGGATTATGACATTAATCTGTAGTATCATCCCGTCAAGACGAATGTAGTGGTAGATGCACTTAGTAGAAAGTCCGGAATGATAAACGACATTAAAATTGAGGAGGAAGTTATAAGAGACTTAGAGCGACGAGACATCGAGATCATGGTACGTGGACAACATGGTTACTGGGCTAATCTTAGAGTGGAACCTGAGTTACTCTCTAGGATCAAGGAAGCTCAAAAGGATGATGGTGAAATCTGGGCGGTAATTCAGAACTTGGAGAAGCAGACAGAATTTCGTGTAGACGAAGACGGTATCTTATGGCAGGGCACAAGACTTTGTGTTCCTAATGATCAAGAACTCCAGGAAGCATGGTTAGCTGAAGGTCATAGCTCCCTATTGTCCATTTATCCTGGTTCGACCAAGATGTACCACGACATCAAGCAATACTTTTGGTGGAGCGGTATGAAACAGGATGTTGCCACTTATGTTTCCAAATGTCTTACCTACCATCAGTTAAGATCGAGCATCAACGATCTAGCGGTATACTACAACCGTTAGATATTCCAGAGTGGAAGTGGGACAAGATCACCAAGGATTTTGTTACCGGTCTTCTGCAGACAAAGAGGAGGCACGATGCGATTTGGGTTATCGTTGATCAACTTAATAAGTCAGCTAATTTCTTAACGATACAAAAGGATGATCCGGTTAGTAAACTCGCTGATACTTACAAGAAGGAGATCATGAGACTTCATGGTGCTCCATCTAGCATGTTGGGAATAAAATATAGCCAGTTCACTTGAGCGCTGACAAGAGTAAAACAAGCGTTGATAGGAAGAAAACAAACGCTGAAAGATCAAGCGTTGACAAGAAGAAGTCAAGCGTTGATACATTGAAGACAAGCACTGATGGAAAGATTTAGTCTACCGTATATTGTTTCTAGTTTGTTTCTAGTAAAGATAAGTTCAACATTGTATTTTCTATAATTATCTTTACCTAGAATAGTTGATACGTAGACTCTTGTACAAGGCTTCTTATGTCTATAAAAGAAGACCATTAGGTTATTGTTCAATATAAGTTTTCATACGTTAAACACTTTCATTGTAAGCAAGTTTGTTATCATTAATCAAGTGAAAGTTTGTGTACATCTTTGTGTGTTCTTGTTTAAGTGTTAATTTCGCATAACACTTAGATTACTATATACATATACAAAGGTTTCTCTACGTGTATAACTTGATCTAATCTCGTATACATAAAGCTAAATCGATCTAAGTTTGGGATCAACAAGTGGTATCAGAGCTTGTTGAGAAACTTTTGATCTTAAAGAACACAAGAACCCTAAAATCACCAAAACCCTAATTTTTACAAAACCCTAAAAACATCATGTCCAATATATAAGTAAAACCTTCCTCCTCAAACCCTAGCATCAAGATTCCCATGTTTGATGCAAACAACTTTGAGATATGGAAGTTCAACTTTGAGCAATATCTGGGAATCTATGACTACACTCTCTGGGAGATTATTGAATATGGAAACACATTCGATAAAGCTCAAAAGATTGCTACTGCCATTGCTACAAGAACTGCTGTTGCTGGATGTCCAGAAGCAGATAAGAAAGAAAAACCTGGTGATGGTAGAGCTATGTCTGCTGAAGACATAGCAAAGAGAAGGGTTGATATGAAAACCCTAAATATTCTGAAACTCTCTTTGGGACAAGAGAACCAACATAAATACAAAGGTTATGATTCTGCAAAAGACCTTTGGGCAGCTCTTGAAGTTGCATATGGTGGCAATGATGATACTAAAGAAGAGAAGAAGAAGCAAATCATGCATGAGTATGATGTTTTCAAGGATCAACCTAATGAGAAGCTTAGCAGTGTGAGAAGCAGACTGCTTGACATTACAAGCAAGCTGTCCTTCATGGGGACACAATTTGGTGATGTTGACATTATTTCCACCTTTCTTAAAATCCTTGGTGATGCGTGGAAGATTGAGGGAAGATCTATTTTTGCCAATAACACTCACAAAAGTTCTACTTTTGATGATATCTACAACAAACTGAGGCTGTTGGAGGATGAAACTCTTTTGGAGCATAGAAGTAAGTCTACTAATAGCAACATGGCCTTCTTCTCATATAGTGAAGGCCAATTTGATCAGAAGGACTCATACATGCACCCAGTTACTGGATCAACATGTGTCAACGCTGGAAGATATCCTGTCAACGCCTCACATTCAGACGCTGACACATAAAAAAGTGATTCTCCAAGAGTTAAGCCTGCTGGTTTGGATCTGGATACTGTGTGTGCATACATTGCTTCTTTGCCTAATGGTTCAGTGATTACATATGAGGACCTTGAGCAAATAAGTGATGAGCACTTGGAGGAGATGGATATTAAGTGGAACATGGCTCTTGCTAGTATAAGAGCAAACAGGTGGAATAGAAGGTTTAAGAAGAAGATGACCTTTAATGCAAAGGACACTGCTGGATTTGAAAAATCCAAGATTGAGTGCTACAAGTGTCATCGTATGGGGCACTTCATGAGGGAATGCAGATCTCCAAGAAGATCTGATGCTGGCAAACCCTCAAGCCAAATTGTTAAGCCTCAGGATCCTAAGGCCATGGTTGCAGTGCAAGAAATTGATGATATGGGATGGGACTGGTGTTATTTGGCTAAGGATGGTGAAGAGGATAAAGCTTTGGTTGCTGAGATAGAAGAAGAAGAGCATGTTCAATATGCTCTAATGGCACACTCCTCTTCTTCATCAAATAATGAGATATACGATGATGCTTTTTGTAGTAAGGGTTGTAGGTTAAATACTGAGAAACTTAACAAAGAGGTGTTAAGATTGTTAGATGATGTGAGTACTGAGAGATGCAAACTGTCTAACTATCAAATTGCTCTCACTCAAACTGAGAAGACAGTTTCTGAGTACAAGAAAATGGAATTTGACTTAAAAGATAAAATAAATATCTTAAAACATGAGTTAAATGCTAGTAATGATGTTAGGAACATCATGGAAAGGGTTAATGGTGAGTTACAAGCTAAGTTAGATGAGGCCATTAAGAATAAGGATAATGTTGGCCTTAAAATTCAGAGATTTGATAAGGCCACACAAACCCTAGGAGAATGTGTTAATAAATAAAGGGATCCTAAGGACATGACTGGGATTGAGATGAAAGACTATACTATGGTTCCACCACCAGCTGGGGACTTCTATGGTGTCCAAAGGAAGGACTTATCTTGGACTGGTTTACCAGAACTCCAAGAGGAGGAATTTATTCATCCACCAAGAGTCATTACCCCAGTTGAAGAGTATAGACAAAAGTTGACTGACTTGAATGAATGGAAGAAAGCCAACCCTACCTTATTTGTTAAGGGTGGCTTGTTATGTAAAAGTCCAAATGAGTCAAACCCTATTAAGGTAACAAACCCAATCACTTTAAGGCTGTTAACCTTGGCTCAAACACTGTTAGAAAACCTAGCATTAAGTATGCAGAGATGTATAGGAATACTAGGTCACCTAAAAGCCAAGTTAGTAATGATGGAACAAAATTCTTTTCTTCTAGACCTAGGGTTGTGTCTAGAAAAGCCTGTTACACTTGTGGTAGCTTTTCACATTTAGCATATAAGTGTGTCAACGCTTCCAAGGTCAACGCTTTTAAAAAGTCAAACATTGTCAGACCCAAAACTTGTGCGGAGCAAAGTCCACAAGTTGTTAGACGAGCCCCTTTCTTCACTAGAGGGTCCAACACTCATGGACAAAGACCATTTCAAAAGACAAATACTTGGTCTAATAGGCAATGGGTTTCTGTAGTAAACCCTAGGTTCAACGCTGACAAGGGTAATTTCAGCGTTGACAAGACAAAATCCAACGCTGACAGAATCGTGACCAGACCTAAATATTTGCAACCACAGGGTAAGGGGTCTAAAGCTTCTTCAAGCTTGACATGGAGACCTAAGCAAGATCAAAACCCTAATGATAATGGGATTTCTATGACCTGCAACAGATTTAATTATATTTCAAAGGTCATTACAAAACCTATTGGGGTTAACTGGGTATTTCATCCAAAGAGGGATGAACAAGGGGTTGTTATGAGAACTAAGTCTTTTCTTGTTGAACAACCAGATGAATCCAAGTCTGCTAAGGCTTGGGTTCCCAAAGAAAACTAATTAGTTTTCTTTATGTGCAGGGCATTCAAAAACAGGTCAATGATTATGGATATTGAGACAGTGGATGCTCCAGGCACATGACAGGGAAGGAAGATTATTTAACTAACTTCACTTCCATTAAGGATGGTGATAAGGTTTACTTTGGAGGCGGATATGGAACTATCACAGGCAAAGGAACTCTTCTCACCAAGAACTTACGTTTTGAGAACGTGTTTCTGGTAAAGGAACTTGATTACAATCTTTTTAGTGTATCACAAGTTTTTGATAACAAAAATAAAGTTCTGTTTACTGATACTAAATGCTTGGTGTTAAGCAAGGATTATAAAATCCCAGATGAGAAATATATTGACTATAGAACACCTAGTCATAAAGACATATATAATGTGAATCTTAATGGAATTAGGATGAATAATAATATGTCATGTTTTTATGCTAAAGCTTCAGTAGATGAGAGTAATCTATAGCACAGGAGACTAGGGCACATAAACTTTAAGAATATAAACAGGCTTGTGAGACTTGGCTTGGTTGATGGCTTGCTTGAAAAGGCTTTCCACAATGACCACTCTTGTGTTGCATGTCTTAAAGGAAAGCAGCACAAGGTCTCATTCAAGTCTAAACAGGTGCACTCTAGTACTAGACCACTTCACTTGATGCATATGGACCTATTTGGTCCAACTAATATAGATAGTTTGAATGGTAAATCATAATGCTTTGTCATCGCAGATGACTTTTCTAGGTTTACTTGGACTTTCTTTTTAGCTATGAAAAGTGACACTGCTGACACTTTAATTGACTTTATTACTCAGATGGAGAAGAAAACTGGTAATGAAGTTAAAATGCTTAGAAGTGACAATGGTGGTGAGTTTAGAAATAAGCTTTTAGATGATTTTTGTGCCAAGAAAGGGATTACTAGGCAGTTTAGTGTTGCCAGAACCCCACAGCAAAATGACGTTGCTGAGAGAAAGAATAGAACCCTAATTGAAGCAGCCAGAACTATGTTGGCTGATGCTCACTTTCCCATAGCTTTTTGGGCTGAGGCTGTGAATACAGCATGCTATGTTCAGAATAGAGCATTGGTCAACAAGATACATAACAAAACACCTTATGAGTTACTTTGGGGAAGGAAACCTAATATTGGTTTTCTTAAACCTTTTGGTTGTCATGTAGTTGTACTTGATACTAGTGATGCCTTAGGTAAATTTAGTGTAAAAGGTGATGAAGGATATTTTATGGGTTATTCTGTGCAGAGCAAGAGATATAGGGTTTACCTTAAATAGGAAAAACGTATACTTGAAAGAGTACATGTTAGGTTTTTAGATAGTAAACCTAGTGATCCTGAAAGTGGTCCAAATTGGTTGTTTGACTTGGAACCTCTATCTAGAAATTTAAATTATATGCCTGTCACTAATCCAGACATTGTGAAGGTAACTTCAGATGTTATGGAAGAAAAAGTTGTTGATGTTTCAGGTACACAGGTTAATGAAGAGGTTGGATCATAAGCATACAAGTCATCTCCCATACAAGAGTATGTCACTATCCCATATGGACAGATGCTTTTGTTGCTGCTGCTGCTGAAAAGGATAATGGTGGTCCCCAAGTACCACCAGTTAATAACATGCATGGTCCTTCAGGCGCTGACAAAGGCAAATCTAGCACTGACAGGACAAATTCAGACGTTGATGGCTCAAACGTTGACAAAAACATTTCAAGCGTTGATAACCCAAACGCTGACAACCAAGGTTCAGTCGTTGACAACACTTTTGAGCATCTTTTCTCTTCTAATTTTGAACAAGGTGAACCTTCCAATTTCCATGAAGAGGTTCATCCTAATATTGATGAAAGAGAGTCTGAAGAAGATATTGGCAACTTGGATAATGAGATTGAAGACAACAGACTTTTTGAAGGAGGAGTTCTCACTTCTACTTTGAAGAATCATCCTCCATCACAGATTATTGGGGATGTTATGACTCCGGTTCAGACTAGAAGATCTCATCAGAATCTTGGTGGATTCATTGCTAATATACACAAGAAGGTTGATACCCATCTTGTTCAATCATGCTTGTTTGCCTGTTTTCTGTCACAACAGAACCCAAGAAGATATTTGATGCTCTCAAAGAACCAAGTTGGGTGGAAGCAATGCAGGATGAGCTTCACCAATTTGCAATTCAGGATGTTTGGGAGCTGGTTGATTGTCCCAGATATGTTAGACCTATTGGGACAAGATGGGTTCTAAGGAACAAGAGAGATGAAAGAGGTATTGTGGTTAGAAACAAGGCACGTTTAGTGGCTCAGGGATATACACAAGAGGAAGGGATAGACTATGAGGAGGTCTTTGCACCAGTTGCAAGGATTGAAGCTATAAGAATATTTCTAGCCTATGCTTCCTGCATGGGCTTCACTGTCTATCAAATGGATGTGAAGAGTGCCTTCCTCTATGGAAAAATTGTTGAGGAGGTGTATGTGATGCAGCCTCCTGGTTTTGAAGATCCAGAGAATCCAGACAAGGTGTATAGAGTCAAGAAGGATATGTATGGACTTCATCAAGCCCCAAGAGCATGGTATGGTACATTGTCCACTTATTTGGTGGAAAATGGATTCAAGAGGGGCACCATAGACCATACATTATTTACCAAGAAGGCTGGTAAGGATGTCTTACTTGTTCAGGTTTATGTTGATGATATCATCTTTGGATCCACAAATCCAAAGATGAGTGAATACTTCTCCAAGCTTATGACAGAGAAACTCAAGATGAGTGCAATGGTGGAGATGAACTTCGTTCTAGGGTTACAAGTTCAGCAGAAAGAAGGTGGTATCTTCATCTCTCAGGATAAGTATATGGCAGAGATCTTGAAGAAGTTTGGCTTTTCTCCACATGAAAAGAGGGCTACTACTCCTATGGATAGAGAACACCCTTGGGGAAAGGTTGGAGATGGAAAAGATGTGGATGTCAAGCACTATAGATCAATGATTGGTTCATTGATGTATCTCACAGCCTCCAGACCTGACATCATGTTTGCGGTGTGTGCATGTGCACGCCATCAAGTGACTCCAAAAGAATGTCACCTTTATGCTGTCAAGAGAATCTTTAGGTACCTGAGATGTTATCCCAATCTTGGCTTGTGGTACCCAAAGAATTCACCATTGGAGCTTATTGCATATTCAGACAGCGACTATGGAGGTGATAAGTTTGATAGAAAATCCACAACTGGTGGATGTGAGTTTCTTGGGAGCAGATTGATATCTTGGCAATGCAAGAAACAAACAGTGGTGGCCAATTATACAACTGAAGTAGAGTACGTTGCTGCAGCTGCTTGTTGTGGACAAGTCTTATGGATTCTGAACTAGCTGTTGGATTATGGGTATAATTTCATGCATACCAAGATATTTGTTGACAATAACAGCACTTTATGCATTATTAAGAATCCTGTACATCATTCTAAAACTAAACACATAGAAATTAGACACCATTTTATAAGGGATTGTTTTGAAAAGGGTTTAATACAACCAGATAGGGTTGACACAGAAGAAAATGTGTCTGATTTATTAACTAAACCTTTTGATGTTGGAAGGTTTCAATACATGGTAACAAGTATTGGAATGATCAATCTCACATAATATGCGTTTTGGGGTCTTTTTGTAAAAGTATATATAGGATAATGCATTGTTATTGGTCTTTTTGAAGATTTAGATTTTCCACTATCTTTTTCTAACACTGACAAAGGTTCCCTTAACGCTGATAAGTGTTATTGTGACGTTGTCAGCAACATATTTGCCTAACGCTGACAAAGGTTTCCTTAACGCTGAGAAGTGTTATCGGGACGTTGTCAGCAACAATGTTAGTTTTGTGGTTTTCATCTAAACGTGCAGATGTTGTTAGCATTATACCATTGGATACATAGTTTCTTATGGATCCTTAGAGAATCATTTGAGCATGTTTTTATTTATGGATGATGGTTGGAATTTTCTATTCCTATCTTGACATAAATTTTTTTATGTTCATGCATATTTTTGGCAACATATGTATCACAGTTTAAGGGGAGGTTTTTGGAACCTTTAGGACTTTTGGGTATCCTTATGATACTTTTATCACAATTCTATATTGTGTCCACAGGTGAGTATGAGTTAGTTTTAGTAAATCATGAGGCACTGTAGCATGCAAAGTTGATATACTATTCATGCCTGCCAAGACATTTTTGGCCTAGAATTGGTTGTGGTCTGTTGGGAGACTTGGGAATGATTTTATCATGGGTTTTACCTGGAGTAACAAGGAATTTTATGAGGTAACTTAGTTGTTAAGAGTTTTGGATAGCAAGGGACACTAGAGGACTGTTATGTCTATCTTGCATAAGTAAGTGTGCATAACTGGATAGTGCTTGCCGCCCTACAATAATTATCAACTTATAGGTTATCTTCTCTAGGATAAATTACTTTGTTAAGGTCCTTTTCATTTTTAACATTTTTATTTTTGGACACTGACAAGTAATTTTCCAAGCGTTGTTGTGACCAATTTAGACGCTGACATGGCTTTGGAAAACGTTGACAAGAATATAGCCGTTGGGCGTTGATGGGTTATTTTTTACTGTTGACACTCAATGGGACCTACCCAGTTGTTACTTTTTGACGAATTTTTGGGCCGTAATTTTGGGAGCAGATAACTTTCAATTAATGCATGAGATAACTTATTTTCTTTTCAATATTTTCATTATTGTATTTTGAAAATAGTTGCCTCATTTTTTACCAATCACATGCATATTTCTCTCCTATATATTTGGCTCCTATTTTTAAACAGGGTACCTATCATTCTTGTCTAACAATATTTTCTCCTATACTTCATCTTTATCAATCATTCAAACAGCTTTCAACAATGGCACCAAAGTTTAAACCAAGTGATTTGGAATTGGGATTCAGGAGTCAACACAACATGATAGCATATTTGGACGCTGATGATACTCTGTTTCCCCAATATACAAAGATGGTGGCGTATTTGAATGCATCTCCAATTAGGTATGCTCTTTCTCATGCTCCTCTCATCCCTGTTACACATATT
The DNA here is from genome assembly GCA_025667525.1 of Glebionis coronaria. Classification (NCBI taxonomy): domain Eukaryota; kingdom Viridiplantae; phylum Streptophyta; class Magnoliopsida; order Asterales; family Asteraceae; genus Glebionis; species Glebionis coronaria. The sequence continues at coordinate 323,595,512 of CM046881.1, read as the reverse complement.
AAGCAGTTTTGAAACAGTGTTAGTTCCTCAACAGTTAATAATGTGACTACATTATCATCTATTGTTCATGGGCGCACATGGGTGGTTACTGAAGCTTTGGTTCGCCAAGCTTTGCATCTTGATGATGCAGATGGTATAACCACCCTCCCCATTCATGAAATAGAACAAGGACTAAGGGCTTTGGGTTATCCTTTCCCTGATGAGGGAACTTTAAACAAATATCATAAATAGGAGTTTCCCCCAGCCTGGAAGTACCTAATACATGTCCTCTTGCAATGTTTGAGTCCCAAGTGTACTTCACACAATGAGATCAATAGATCTATTGCTAGTGCTATTGTGTGCATTGCTACTGGGCAAAAGTTTAATTATTCCAAAATGATTTTTGAGGGCATGTGTAAAAACAAAGGGAATAAGATGACATTAGCTTATCCCAGATTTTTACAAATGGTTTTTGATGTCCAAAATTACTGCACAAGGGATCATGATGATTTTTATGAGATCCCTGTGCAAAAGAAAGCTATTTTTCCAAAGATGAACTCACCCCCTCACCGTGACTTACCCCTAACCCCAGCTATGATTGCTGTCATTGAAGCAGCACAACCACAACCAGACCCACAACCCCAACTTGACCCAATACCTGAACCTTCACCTTCCCCACAACACATGCAAATTGACCAAGAACCCATTGACACTGACACATTAAATGTTGGCGTTGATACACCTAATCCAAACGTTGACACCAATCCTTCACAGACCCAAACACCCCTTAACCAACCCACATCCACCCAATCCACATCATCTTCTACCCCACCACAATATAGGTTGCAAAAACGCCCAAGGACTACTAGAGTGTTCTCCCTAGTGGTCCTAGCCATGTAGCAGAGAGAACCACAACCACAAGTATGGTTGGTGCTATGGATGAGGCTGGAACTATTGGTTCTGGCTTAGATGCAGGGCAAGACAGTCCTAACATCTTTAAGACCTCATCCATACCCTATGAATCTAACTTGGGAGGTCAAATACCCATTTTAGAGGAGGGCAGATTGGAACCAATGACATTGATGGAATTGACGGCTGTCTGCATTAGCTTGCAAAAGCAAAATGCAAACTTGGTACAAATTGTCAGTACACAAGGCCTTGAACTCAAGCAATTGAGGGATAGGATTGTTATTTTGGAGAATGCTAGCACAAGGCGTGGGATGGAGGAATCTTTTAAAGGGGAGGATGAGCAGATTAATGTGAGTGATAAGGGCTCACATGATGGTGAATCTTTGGGTGTTGCTGAGGCCCTAACTAGTTTGAAGAAACAAACGTCTCTAGTTACTCCTACAAACTTAAACTTGTCTTTTACAGCCATGTTGGAAGAAATTACAAGAGGCGCTGAGACAGGTAACTTGGGCGTTGACAAACAAGATTTGAACGTTGACATGAGTAAATTGGGCGCTGACAAAGCAAATTTGAGCGTTGACAGACCTACAGATGAGGTTGATGTATTCCAGTCATCATCCGTCATCAAAGAAGTTTCTTCACAGGTATTACCATCTTCCTTACCCATAATTGATCCATTAGATAAGGGTAAGGGAATCATGGTAGAAGTAGATGTTCCAAAGAATGCATCACAGGTTGAGTTTGATAGAAGGTTGGCTGCACAAATTCTGGAACAAGAAAGAAAGAAGGTTGGTGAATCACCTTTTGTTGTCACTTCATAAGAACAAGAGGGAAGTGATGAAGCTAGTTCAGACTCAAGTGTAATGATTATAGAAGAACCAGAAATACTTGAGAATGGTGATGAGTTGGCAAGAGAGAAGTTGAATGAGTTGAAATTGCAAGTAGATTTTGACATGCCAGAAGTTGTTCAGATGTACCATGCTTGGGAAGATAGGTGTATGGAGAATCCACATTTGACTATTTTAGACCAGATATGGGGTTTGGAGATTCTTCTAAGAGTACAAAAGGACTGTAAGGTAATTCTGAAACACAGAGCTAGCAATATTCTCTCAATGTCGAAAAGGGATAGAAGGGAGTTATACTACATGCTACTCAGATGTCATGGAGCAAGATGGATTTTAAGAAATTGATTGGATTGATATTTGAAGAGTTGGAGTTCAAAGCTTATCCCATTTGGGCAAGAGTGTAGGAAGAAAACACTCTAAGACTTCTTTCTGATGAAAGGAAAGAAGAACTTGCAGAAGAGTTGGAGCTTAAGAAGGCAATGATTGTTCCCAGACCTTTGAAGAAGGGAGTCCCTCTTGAGTTTCCTAGAGATATGGATAGGTTGCATCCAAGTGAAGCTATTATAAGAAGGAGTCTCAAGCTCTCACCATTGGAAGCTTCAGATATGGTACAAGTGTTACCACTTGATACTAGAAACCCTATTATAAGCTATGAAGAAGATGAATGTGGGTTTTGGAAGATTGGCAGGTATGGGAAAGAGGTTCACACTTTTACCACACTTATATCTCTCTTTGAAAGTTTTGATAGAGAAGACTTGGTAGACCTTTGGAGGTTGTTAGAAGCCAAGTATGAGACTGAAGCTCCTACTTCAGTCAATGCAATAAAACTGTGGTCAACATTCAAGAGAATGTGTGGACCAAGAGATGAAGATCCTGCTATTTGGAAGGATCTTGAAGATGACCTCAGTGGTCTTCAATGGCGTTTGTATTCGGCTACTGGTGTATATTACTTGAGTTCTACAAAGTTTGCTGAGTATCTTCTTGTAGATGCTCAGTATTCCATGTCCAAGGAAGTCTTGGAGAAGATGAAGACAACACAGCTAGAGATTGACTATTGAAGTGACATGGCCAAAGATTTGATCAGACATATTTATTACCAGTATGAACAAGTTTGTAAGATTCCTCCTAGTTCTTAATGTTTATTCAGAAACTTGATTACTAGAGTAGATATCAAGTTTAGGGGAGGATTGTTGGGAATAAAATATAGCCATTTCACTTGAGCGCTGACAAGAGTAAAACAAGCGTTGATAGGAAGAAAACAAACGCTGAAAGATCAAGCGTTGACAAGAAGAAGTCAAGCGTTGATACATTGAAGACAAGCACTGATGGAAAGATTTAGTCTACGCGTATATTGTTTCTAGTTTGTTTCTAGTAAAGATAAGTTCAACATTGTATTTTCTATAATTATCTTTACCTAGAATAGTTGATACGTAGACTCTTGTACAAGGCTTCTTATGTCTATAAAAGAAGACCTTTAGGTTATTGTTCAATTTAAGTTTTCATACGTTAAACACTTTCATTGTAAGCAAGTTTGTTATCATTAATCAAGTGAAAGTTTGTTTACATCTTTGTGTGTTCTTGTTTAAGTGTTAATTCCGCATAACACTTAGATTACTATATACATATACAAAGGTTTATCTACGTGTATAACTTGATCTAATCTCGTATACATAAAGCTAAATCGATCTAAGTTTGGGATCAACACAGCATCGTCTCGGACAGAGATCCTCGTTTCACTTCGCGATTCTGGAAGAGTCTGCAGAAAGCTTGGGGTACAAAACTTAAGCTTAGCACGTCTTTTCATCCTCAATCAGGCGGGCAATCGGAGCGAACGATTCAAACATTAGAAGACATGTTGAGGTCATGTGCGTTGGAATTTACAGGAGATTGGGACGATTACATCTGTTTGGTAGAGTTTGCATACAACAACAGTTGACACGCTAGCATTAAGTGTGCTCCATTCGAGATGTTGTATGGCAGAAAGTGTCGGGCTCCAATCTGCTGGGATCAGGTTGGTGAGCGAACACTTGAAGGACCCGAAATGATAGAGTTGACCAACGAGAAGGTCGCTGTAGCTAAGTAGAAATTGCAAGAAGCACGATCACGTAAGAAGAGTTATGCCGACAAGCATCGTAGGGACTTACATTTTAACGTAGGAGATCATGTCTTTCTTAAGGTATAGCCGACGCGTGGCGTTAAGCGTTTTGGAATCAAAGGGAAGATCAGTCCTCGATTCATCGGACTGTTTGATGTCATTGAGCGAGTCGGTGAAGTATCTTATCGTTTAGCGTTACCACCACAGCTTTCTCACATACACGACGTTTCCATGTGTCCTTACTCAGAGGGTGCAAGTATCATCCCCTTCACATGGTTCAGTATCCACTGGAGCAGATTCATTAAAATCATACATTCATAGAGGAACCTGAAAAAGTTCTTGACAGGCAAGAACGAGTCATGAGGAAGAAGACGATTCCATTTGTCAAAATCATTTGGAGGGATCATACCGAGCGGGAAGCCACTTGGGAGACCGAGGAGTATATCCGGACATCTTACCCTCATTTTAAGTTTTGAATTCGGGTATGTTCCTCTTTTTTAGTTTACTTCATCTATAATTCGGGGACGATATATTCTTTGTAGGGGGAAGTGTTGTAAAACCCGCATGCTTTTACCATGAACAGTACACTTATAATCGTATGTACATGATTTAAACTTTCCTTTTATACCATGAATACATGTAACGAACATTAATTACAAGAACTACGTACGTGTTATTACACGATAAGTATTAAGTACGTATTAAGGCACAATAATTATTATCAATAATTATTAAAATCACGAACATGAAATCATGAACGTAGAATCACGAACATATAATTATGTATTTACGTGTATGATTATTACGATTACGTACAAGTATTTATAATAACACGAATATTTAATAACGTAACGTAAATACGAGCACACGAACACGGAAAAACTACGGGTTTCCCTTGGTAGGCCCTACTAGCCGCGGAAACAAGGAGGAAGGGGGCCCAACCCATGTTTAATATTTACTAAATAACAATTTAGGGAAACATAATTTCATTCACAGAATGTATGAATGATGCACACGAATATATAGGATATAGAAATGAAGATGTAGATTAAACCAAAAAGAAAGATTAGATTAGATGAAGGAAAAGAGAAAAACAAAGATGGTTGTGAATTCCAAGTGAGAGAGAGAGAGAAAATTTTTCTCTCTCTACGATCTATGAAATGGAAGACACACACACACTCAAATGAGGTGTTAGGTGCCTTTTATACTACAAGTGTGAAGTATAGAAGGCCTACCTCATTTGAGTGTTCGGGACTAATTCCCGTTACATACGTATTATACTAGAACTCTCTACACCATTACGTAGCATTTTCCACGAGCTTCGCAACGACATATTATATGACCATCACTTTAAATACTTCTAACAATCTCCCCCTAAGGGGTGGTCATGTAATATGTTACGTCACTTCTTAGATGTTGTTGACTTTGAAGCTCGCTTTCTTGAGAGTTCCTTCATAGTTCCTTTCATGACTTGTGATCTTGGATCTTTGATCTTTGCCTTGACTTGATCTTAAAACTTTACCATCTTGTGTTCTTGTGTCTTTCCCCACATACTCAAACTTTGATTTGATATGAAAGCTTGTTAACAATCTCCCTTGATCATCAGAGTAGTGGAAGTCTTCGTCATTAGATGTTCTTGAGCTTTTTTCCAGTTACATGAGCATGTGGTATTAAATTACGACTCTTGAATTTACGACACCGTTTGCATTCCTCTGGTTTCCCGTTATACAGTACGAATACTATACCTATGATTAGGTAAGTTCAAAGAACTTCCTTGACATGGTTTCCGGCTGTGGTAGCCGTTCTCAATACTTGAATATATCGAAAGATACTTCATAGTAAGGAGTGAATCATGTAGTTCCATTCTGATTATTAAGTCGTAAATTCAATTTCCTGGAACAAGTTTGAATCAATTAAGAATCAAACCATTGTTGCTTTCTAGTTGACACAAGTTAGATTCGTATGGAATCTCACAAGTCACCTACCGCAGTGCTATTTGATGATGACACTGGAAGGATTTCCATTCCTCACTGTAAATACTGAGGAGTATTACTCTGAATGTTCTGGCAAGATCATATAGATATTGCGTCGAGACCTGGAACGAGTTTGAATCACAAAAGAATCAAACCACTGTTGCTTTCCAGTTAAGATATTTTCAATTCAAGTGAATCTTACATATGACCTACCGCAGTGCTGTTTGATGTTAACAATGGAAGGATTTCCATTCATCAATGTGAATACTAATGAGTATCACTCTGAATGTTCTAGCAATATCACAAGGATAGAGCGCAGGACTCTATAAATTATCGCATGTGTTCTAGTGATGAACAACAATTTATATATGGAATAAGTGTCCTAATGAGATTTATGATGAATCTCGTTGGCTCTAGACTCTATAAGTGTACGTTTATTTGGTGATCGGAGGATGGTGCAGACTGCCACCTTTTCAATATCTACTATCTCGGAGTGAGAAAGTTGATATAAATGAGTTAAACTCCGTGACAATAAAACAAACTTCTTTTGAAAGAAGCTTGAGTAGGCTGGGAAGGGTTGTGCATTGCATCACTAGGTCCATGATGCTTTGTCTTCAGTATCAGAAATCATCAAAGTGATTCTGATAATAGATATATTGACCCGGTTTCTGCCTAAGTTGTATGGAGGGCTTCTTTCTTTACACCCTTTATCCTTACATTTCTTTTTCATTCTTCAACCCCTTCAATGCTTACCAAGACATCATAACTAGCACCTTGTTGTGATTGTTCTAGTGCTAGCTTAAGTCATTAGTCGGCAATTTTCCCGTACACTCAACTACTACATCTTTCCTAAGGACATCTAAATTCTAATGGATTGTCCCTGAGAAGATCTCTCTGGTTCTGGTTGGATCATAGGACGAATACCTAACCACCTTTTGACACCAATACCGTCGTGAACTAATTTGTTGAAGGGTATAGATAACGCAACCAGAAAAACCTGTTGAAAAGCAATCAAGGTGTTGATGAAATCAGTGTTTACACCTTGAAGGTTTTTTGTATCGCCAAAACGCCCCCTACATATGTGCATCATAAAAGGAAAGGATTTTGCACATATTAGGGAGAGAAAGCACTTATATCAAAGATCTTATCCAAGATAACACATTTTAACCACTATTCTCCCCCTCAAAAATTGCATGACATTGAAATTTTTGTGAAACTAGTGATGAAACATGGAGAGAATAATGTTGCATGAAAGTTTGTACTCCCCCTCGAAAAGAAATTCTAATTAAAATTAGGGGAGTATATGAGCACACAGTTTTGAAATACTTTGAAAAATTGTCCTTAAAAAACACGAGAAAACTTACTTTCCCGTTGTTAAGGAATAATGTACATAAATGAACATTTTCCTTGTGTTCATGAGCTTAAAACTTTGAATGTTTTGATATAAGCCCATGACTGAGAAAAATTAATTTCTCGTTGTTGAGGATAATTCAAAGACTTTCCTTTCTTTGGGGACCGGGTTATACTCTGACATGTGACTATAAGCCATTATGAGAAGAAAATAGAAAAGACATGTTTTGAAAACATTTGAACTCTCATTCGAACTTTATGTATGTACCCGTGTTGTTATTGAACAACATTTCTAAGTACGTCCATATTATCGATGCTGAGAGACATGTCGAAGAAGAATATTTTTGATATTTTTGAAAGATTTTCTAATTTTTTATTTTGTTTTTATAGGTTTTATAATTTTGTATTTTGATTTTCTGATAGATATATACAAGGTTACTGCGAATGTGCAATACGTTCAAGTTCATCTGGAGTGAAACTACGCATACCAAGTCGACGAACCAAGAATTCAAATCATTCTTGAGAAAGAGCTTTGGTGAAGATGTCGGCTAGCTGGTAGTCCGTCTTGACAAAGTACAGTTCGATCGTTCCTCTTTCCACATGCTCCTTTATGAAATGGAATCGGACAGCTATGTGCTTGGTCTTGGAGTGTTGGACCGGGTTACAGGATATGGCTATGGCTGATTGTGAATAACAATAAATAGGAACTTTGTTAAAGTGAAAGCCATAATCCGTGAGTTGTGTTCTCATCCAAAGGACTTGAGCACTACACACGGATAGAGACACATATTTTGCTTCCGCGATGGACAACGCCGTACAGTCTTGTTTTCTTGATGACCTGCTCACTAGCTTCTCGCCCAAGAATTGTGCTCCACTGGAAGTGCTCTTGAATGTATCATGACACCCTACATGGTCGGCATCTGAAAAACCAGTGAGATTAAAACCAGAATCCTTCGTATACAAGAGACCCATGTTAATGGTTCCCCGGAGATAACGAAAGATCTTTTTACCCTCCTTGAGGTGCTTCTCGGTTGGCTTCGCCTGGTACCGAGCACATAAATAAGTAGCATGCACAATGTCCGGTCTGATTGAGGTTAAGTACATAAGGGACCCTATCATGCTTCGTTATTTTTTAACATCTACAAATGTCCCTTTCTTATCCAAATCAAGCTTGTGTTTAGTGTCCATTCGAGTACCAATAGGATCACAGTTGTCCATGCCAAATTTTGTTAGAATCTCAAGCACATACTTGGACTGATTTATGAAAATACCATGGGGGATTGGTGAACTTGGAAACCAAGAAAAAAATGTCATTTCCCCCGTCAGGGACATTTCGAATTGACTTTTCATAAGGTCGGAAAATAATATGGAATATTTTCGGTTAGTAGAACCAAATATAATATAATATACATAGACCTGAGCCACCAAGATGTCGTTGCCGTAGTGCTTGATGAACAACGTTGGATCAATGGTTCCTTTGCTGAAGTGATTTTTGAGAAGAAATGATGATAATTCGTCGTACAATGCCCTCGGTGCTTGTTTCAAACCATAAATTGCCTTTTTCAACTTGTAGACATGGCTTGGATGTTCGGTGTTGATGAAACCTTCAGGTTGACATACGTACACATCTTCTTTTAACGGCCCATGCAAGAAAGTCGTCTTCAAGTCCATTTGATACACAGTGAAGGATTTGTGAGCAGCGTATGCCAAGAAAATCCTAATAGCTTCCATTCGAGCAACCGGGGCGAAGGATTCTACAAAAACAATTCCCTCATGCTGTTTATAACCTCTCACAGCTAACCTAATCTTTTTCCTGATGACTGTTTGCTCTTCATCCATCTTGTTTTTAAATAACCATTTCAGGGTAAGGGGATCGATATTGTCCGGGCGTGGTACTAACTCCCATACATCAAGCCGGATGAATTGATTGATCTCCTCTTGCATAGACTCAATCCATGATGCGTCGGTCATTGCTTCTTTAACACTTGATGGTTCCATTGTGCTAACTGATAGTGCATAGATACACATATCACCGTTGGTACGCAACTGATTTCGTGTTGAGACTGGTCGTGAGAGATTGCCAATCACTTGAACCAAAGGATGATTCTTAGTTCATTTGTGTTCATGTGGAAGTGTATGAGAACCTTGATGCGAGCTCGACGGATCCACATATGATGTTGAAAGCTGAGTAGTACTTGTGGAAGCCGCAAATGGATTAACAAACTCATGTTCGTTGTGCATCGCATTGTTTGCATTTTCAACAACTATTTCATTCTGAAAATGAATATGATTAGGTATTTGGTGAGAATGTTGTTGAGTTGCGTCAGCAGTCAGAAAAGTGGTTGGAATATTTGGAGGCAATATGGTTGATGTTGACGTAGATTGTGCAGAAGTAGATGCCGTTGGTGTAGATGCAATCGGAGGTTCTTGAACTACCGTAGCAGGTGCATCCGGGGCATTATGAGGAACACCAAATGACGAAGGACCCTCCATATATTCATCATAGATTGGCCCAACTTCCAAGTCACGTTCCGATGGTTGTAACGATGAGATTGCTGACGGTGGAAATTGAAGCGCGAGTCCTGAACTTACGTGTCCAGAAGTCTGACCTTGAAGCTCGGGATGTGAACTTCTATGTTGAGAGGCCATACCCGAGAGTTCATCAAAGGTAACATTCATAGTTTCCATTACCTTTCTTGTTCTTCGATTATAAACCCTGTAAGCACAAGCAGTTGAATAATAACCAATGAAAAAACCAATATCACCTTTAGGTTCAAGTTTACCGATATCTTCACGATCATTCTTCGGATAACATAATGCCCCGAAGACATGTAAAAATCAAATATCCGGTTTTCTTCCATTAATGATCTCATAAGTTGTTTTGTTGAAACGGGTGTGAATAATGGAGCGGTTTTGAGTATAACATCCAGTTGCAATGTAATACGAAGCTTTTGGCTAAGTATAAAATCTTATCGTCCGATCTCTTCGAATTGATTATTGGTAGAAAGTGCGACTCAATTGTTCTTGGTGGAATAATAAATGGTTTGTTTAGTTATCTATTTTTAAACTAAATGCAAATAATTAAAATTGTCGTTGAGTAAAATGGAAAATTTAAGAATTTAAACTAAAAATAAAAGCGTACAATCTTTGGAAATTAAAACTTGAATAGTAAAAAAACTTAAAAACTTGTTTAAAATAAGCTAAGACAAAAGGCGGGAAAGATTAAATTTGAAATCTAAGAAAACAAATCAAAGCATGAGTCCGATCATACAACAATCGTACTCAATTAGCAATCCAGATCGCACTCAATGCGATCGTAACCAAGAAATTAGATCGTACTCACTAGTGCGATGGGTAGGGGTGATCGTACTACCAGATCGCAACCACGATCGCAATGAGTGATCGTGGTCTTTGATCGTGGTTCCTGATCGTAACTCAAAGATCGCACACAATGCGATTATAACAAGTAAACGTGCCACGATTGCACCCACAGATCGCAATGAGTGATCGTGGTATGTGATCGTACCAGGGAAGAATAGACAGATCACACTCAATGCGATCTAAACCAAGTGATCGAATCCAGGGAGAAACCCTCCTAAGATGGAAAAGGCGTCCAAAAAGTAAAATAAGCTTAAACAAATAAGCAGTAACCAATAAACACTTTAAAACTTCTAAAAGAGTAAATAAGCACAAATTCGTTAACTTTTGGAATCTAAAGCATTCGAACTTCCATAAAACGAACTTAAGAACAATAAATCTTTTAGGAAAACTTAAAAGTAAATAAGCCAAAACAAACAAATAAGCCAATAAGCATCAAGAGCTTATAGCTTATACTTTATGTAAGAAGAGAAAGATCAACTTTTTATCACGAACTCATCAAATCACTCAAACCGTATGAAATGTAATACTCGGATCAAAGATAAAGGTAAAACAAGAAATTTGCAAAGAGATTAAAGAACTAAAACTTAAACTTGAAATTGATTAATGAAATCAAAATACAAGAAAGATTAAGAGCTTAACTTGAAAGATAAAAATGGAGAAAAGAAAGAAAACTTAGTGAGAGAAAGTTGGGAACTTTCTCTCTCTAAAACTAGAATGAAAAATGAAAAAACTAACTAGCTAACCACCCTCCTAATGTGATTAGGAGTGTATTTATAGGCTAAGTGGGAAGTGCATGTGTGGTGTGCTTCCTTCTTTCTTTTCTTCTCTACTCGATTTAAATCTTTGTCTTTTCTCGACGTCGTCTCGGGATTTGAACTTGTCTTAATAATTTTCTTCTTTAATTTAGACTTAAGTTCTTCGACTTCATTAAACTTCAGTCTTTAGACTTTTTCTTCGATAAATCTTCAGAATAGGTCTTGGACATCCGTTCTTTAAGCACTCTTGATCTCTTGACTTCGTCTTTTCTCGTTTTCTTCGATAAAAGCCCGTGAAGTCCCGTGTTTTCTTCCTTTTTCATCTTTTGGTCCTAAAACACAATAAAAACACAAACCACGCATAATTCCGACATTTACGACATAAAATACACGTTTTGGTCATGTTATTATTGGAAATAAGTGGTAAAAGGATAAGTGTTTTCACACTTATTAAATCCCCTACACTTGACCATTGCAATGCCCTCATGCAATGCATTAATTTTAAAGCACGGTTTATATTTTCCATCATAAATAACCCACCTTGGCCTTTATTAAATACTAAACATTTAAGGAAAATAAAAAGATAGAAACAAGTAAATAAATCAAAGACTTACATTGGGTTTTGGCTGCCATGAATGTTTATCATCCTTAAGTTTCACGTTCCCCATACCAAGCTTAAAAACGATATCATTGTTATTATAATTTAGCAAACTAACACGAATTCATGTGGGCTAATTATTTACTTAGACTCCCTTATTCCTAGGTGTATCTCTTATATTTTAATTTTGTCTTGAATGATCACGTGGATGCATTGTTTGACTTAATTCGATAGTTATTTAGGCCGAAAATAAAGTGAACGATTTAATCAATAGTTAGCTAAAGGACAAAATCTTTTAAAACTGCTTCTCGGGACCTCTTAAAGTTCATATCTTGGCATAACTCGCTTCACGATTTGAGACCTTTCTCAGACCGATATTTGGCAGCGACTTCATACCTTGAATCTTGAGAGACGTTCATGAAATAATGGTCTTCTCTTCATGATAGGAATTTCTTCACTTGAACTTTTTGAGAGATTCTTCATATTTGGACCACGACTTCTTCATTTTTCTCTAATCTTTATTTTAGACTTTGATATACAACGATCCGCCTCCTTTTAGGACTTGGATCTGTTTATCCTCATACCTTTTTAGGGCCTTTTTGGATAGACTTCTCCATGATCTTTAGGGGAGTATTTGCTTTTCGTCATGTGTCTCGATCCTTCTTATTGATTTTTGATAAATGATTCTTCACATCACTTTTGGATCTTTAGGAACAAAATGTAGCCCTCATGCCTTGTTAGGGCCTTTTCGGACTCGCCAATCTTCGCATCCCGCTTCAATAAGTTATGCCTTGGCTATGAACTCTAATTAATATCGAGCAACTTTTAAACGATCTTGGGCTAGAAGCTAAGTAACTTTTCAAATCATACAACCTTATTTGTTGCAGATAAATTTATTAACAAGCGATGGGAGAATAGGCTCATAATTAACTCACATAAATTCACGAAAGAATACCAAACTTATAATTGAGTCTGTCATCTCTCGTCCTCCACAGTTTAAAATCTCAAGGAATGAGACTCGTGGATGCTTAGCCTATTAAATCAAATTTTTGGTTTTAAAGTCATCTATAGGATCTTGCAAATTCTTAATCTTTTTCAAGTTTAGAAATTGCATTTTAAAGTTCCCTTGATAAACAACTCTATAGGATCAATTATAGGAGCTTGCGAAAAGTTCTTGTTCTTAACACGTGGGAGTTAAGACTTTCGCGTTTTAAAGATCCCTATATAAAAGCCCAGTAAAACTTGACTTAAACATGTTAAGGATACTAGCTAGAGTAAACTTAGATAAGTAAACTCGGGTTGAGTCAAAATATTCACGACTTTGAAAAACTTAAAACCACTTTATTAAACCTTATTCTAGCAATGAAGGAAAATAACTATAACAAAGGAAAAACCAATAGGCCAAAATAGATTAAAAATTTCGAAAAATGTCGAAAAATCAAGTTTTCCGGTTAAAATGAGGGCAAATTCATGGAAAAGACCACTTACTTCGATAGAAGTCCCCCTACACTTGATATAAACATTGGCCTCAATGTTTAAGCATGTGGGATTAAATTCCCCTACACTTAGGACATTGTGCACTTTGTTTAAGTCTTGCTAAGGAACGAACAACTAAAGTGATTTCAATGTGAATCATATAAAATTTGGAATATTGAATCACGACAGTTTAGGATAGAACCAGGAAGATGGGAACACAGGATCACGGTTCGTCAAAAGTCATCGAGGTTTTCTTTGAAGCTTGAATCCCTGCGCACAATAAGAAACAAGACAACCAACACATACGGGGCTCCCCCTACACTTATTATGAAAGCGGTAAAGGTTAGATCACGGGTTGCCTCCCGATAAGCGCTTGTTTTTGTTCACCGAGTCACGAGCCTGACTCGACCCAAAACTAGTTCATGGGAAACGTGGTGAGGGATGGAATCATCTCATGAGAGATGTCCTCACCAAAGTAAAACTTCACGCGCTGGCCATTCACCTTAAAATTGGGCCCATTTGGCTGAGAAAGCTCAATGGTGCCATAATGGGAAGACTTTGGCGACGGTGAATGTACCAGACCAGTGGCTCTTCAACTTGCCAGAGAAGATATTCAACCGAGAGTTAAAAAGTAAGACTTGATCACCAACGTGGAACTCTCGGTTCTTAATCCTTGAATCATGGATGATCTTGGTCTTCTCCTTGTAGATAAGTGAGTTCTCGTAAGCTTCATTCCTTAGTTCGTTGAGCTCGTTGAGTTGAATCTTCCGAAGATCACCGGCTTTGTTGATGTCGAAGTTAGCCCACTTCAAGGCCCAGTATGCCTTATGTTCCAGCTCGATAGGGAGGTGGCATGCTTTCCCGCACACAAGACGATAAGGTGTACAACCAATCGGGGTCTTATTAGCGGTACGGAAAGCCCACAAAGCATCATCTAACTTATCGGCCCACGCGGCACGATGCTCTCCCACAATACGTTCCAGAATTCGCTTCAATCCACGGTTGGAAATCTCGGCTTGACCATTGGTTTGGGGATGATAGGAGGTGGAAAGACGGTGATTGACACCATACATAGCCATGACTCGTGCAAATTGATCATTGCAAAAATGAGTCCCGCGGTCACTGATGATAACACGAGGAACACCGAATCGAGTAAAAAGCTGCTTCAAAAAGTTCACACCTACCCTCGCGTCGTTCGTAGGAAGAGCCTTGGCTTCAACCCATTTAGAAACGTAGTCAACGGCTACGAGGATGTACTTGTTCCCTTTAGATGATGGAAATGGCCCCATAAAGTCGATACTCCATACATCAAAGATTTCGCATTCTTGTATGAAATTTTGAGGCATCTCATCTTTATGTGTAATCTTGCCTTGGCGTTAGCAAGCATCACAATGCTTAACCATATCGTGAGCGTCACGGTAAATGGTGGGCCAATAGAATCCAGAGTCGAATACTTTCTTCGCGGTATAGTTGGGACCAAAGTGACCACTGGTGGGTCCTTTATGGAAAGCATCGAGGATTTGTAAAGCTGCCGGTCCATCAACACATCGACGAATGATCAGATCAGCACATTTTTTGAAGAGATAATGGTCATCCCAGAAGTAAGTCTTAACATCTTTAAAGAACTTATTCTTTTGTTAGGATGTTAACCCTTTGATGAGAATACCACCCCCTAAGTAGTTTGCAAAGTCCGTAAACCACGGGGTGTCATCAAGATTGGAATGAATAGAATTAAGGTCTCAAGGGGAAAAGAGTCATTGATCTCTTGATTCGGATGATCCCCTTGGTAAGGATCCTCAAGTCTACTCAAATGATCCGTTGCTAGGTTTTCGTCTCCCTTTTTTTCACGAATTTCAATTTTAAATTCCTGAAGGAGCAAAACCCAACGAAGAAGTCTTGGCTTAGAATCTTGCTTAGTCAACAAGTACTTCAATGTGGAATGATCGGTATACACGATGGTGGTAGAAAGGACAAGATAGGGGCAGAATTTTTCAAAAGCATACACTACAGCTAAAAGCTCTTTTTCCGTAGTGGTATAATGCAATTGAGCCCCCATCATTGTTTTGCTAGCATAGTGGATTGGTTGGAAGTGTTTGTTCACTCTTTGGCCCAATACCGCTCCAATAGCAAAGTCGCTAGCATCACACATCAATTCAAAAGGTAGCTCCCAATTAGGGGTAACCAAGACCGGTGCCTTAGTAAGCTTATCCTTAATAAGATTGAAGTATTCAAGACACTCTTTGGAAAAGATGAAAGGAGTATCTTTTTCCAAGAGGTGGGTCATCGGGCGATCGATTTTAGAGAAATCTTGAATGAGTCGACGATAGAAGCCCGCAAGACCAAGGAAACTTCTCACACCCTTCACGGGTGAAGGTGGAGGTAATTTGGCTATGACATCCACTTTAGCACGGTCCACTTCAAGACTGGATTTGGAGATTTTATGTCCCAGCACAATGCCTTCTTTTACCATAAAATGGCATTTTTCCCAATTCAGAACAAGGCGAGTGTCTTCACATCGCTTAAGCATGCGTTCCAAATTGGCAAGACAAGTAGAGAAGGAATCACCATAGACCGAGAAATCATCCATGAAGACTTCCATGGTTTCTTCAACCATGTCATGGAAGATAGCCATCATGCACCTTTGGAATGTCCCAAGAGCATTGCACAAGCCTAAAGGCATTCTTTTGTAAGCAAATGTTCCATAAGGACTAGTAAATGTGGTTTCTCTTGGTCTTGGGGATCGATGGATATTTGAAAATAACCCGAGAAACCGTATAAAAAGCAGTAATAGTCATTACCCGCTAGACGTTCAAGCATTTGGTCCATGAAAGGAAGGGGAAAATGATCCTTTCTCGTAGCATCATTGAGTTTACGATAGTCTATACAAACTCTCCACCCTGTAACGAGACGAGTAGGAATCAACTCGTTGTGTTCGTTGGGAACAACGGTGATTCCGCCTTTCTTAGGCACACAATGGACGGGACTAACCCATGGTGAATCCGAGATAGGATAGATCATGCCCGCATCAAGAAGTTTGATAACCTCTTTTTTGATATCGTCATGGATCTTGGGATTCACCATTCTTTGGCTTTGAATAGTGGGTTTAAAGTCGTCCTCCATGAGAATTTTATGTGTGCAAAAGTGAGGATCAATTCCACGAATATCGGAGATCTTCCACGCAATCGCTTTCTTATGATTATTCAGCACGGCGATAAGTCGGGATTTTTCTTCTTCTTTCAAGTCCTTAGCGATGATGACCGGTAACTTCTTGTTGTCTTCAAGGAAAACGTACTCGAGATGAGACGGAAGATCCTTAAGCTCAATATCTAAAGGATTTTCGATGGACGGCGTAGTCAAATTCGGATCATCGGTAGAGACATCCTTAGGAGATTGTGGAGAAATATGGTCCTCATTGAGAAGTTTCTCAATGGTACGAATGTCTTCGTCTCAATTGGAGGGAGAATCGTCATATTGCAAGTCCACATCTCCCAAAGTTGCTTCACATTCTTTCAAGATGAAATCACTTTCTCCAAATGGAGTTAGTGATGGAGCAATAGAGGCAACGGTCTCAACAGTGGGTAGAGAAGAAGAACTACTTTTACAAGCGTCTTTGTAATGTTCTTCACAAGCCTCATCAAGAACGTCAATGAAATTAACGCTCTCATTTTCAGAAGGCAGCTTAGAAAGTTTACCCATGTTGAAGACGATTTTATCGTCACCAACTCTCATGATTAATTAGCCATCGGCTACATCAATGAGAGTGTGACCGGTCCTCAAGAATGGACGTCCAACGATTAATGGAACACGGGGGTCCATCTCGTAGTCAACGACATCAAAATTCGCCGGAAAGGTGAATTTGTCGACACCGACGAAGACATCTTCGGCTATTCCCACTAGATAAGCAACCGTACGGTTATCTAATTCCAAAGTCATTCGTGTGGGGACTAGCTCGGGTGGAGATAATTGTTTCCAAACGCTTAAAGGCATTAAGTTTACACTAGCACCTAGATCTGCTAGGGCCATACAATTCTCTACCCCAGGGAAGTTGCAAGGAATCAAGAAACGACCTGGATCATAAAGTTTGGTTGGTAATTTCCTTAAGAGCACTGCAGAGCAATTCTCATTAAGTTGGGTCAGCGCAATATCGAGAAGTTTCTCCTTATCACTGAAGATATCATTAAACATTTTATCATATTTCGGCATGTGAGCGAGAGACTCAGCAAAGGAGATATTGAAATTCAGTTGTTTAAACATTTTAAGAAAGTTAGAAACCTGAATATCATCCTTATTTTTCAATTTCTCTTTCCTCAACCTTGAGGGATAAGGTATATTGGGTTGAGATGAAGGCTTAGGAATGGAATTCTCACTCACATCCTTAGGTGGTGTAGGAGTAGAAGTAGAAGGTGGTGGAATTGGAAGTAGAGGAATAGAAGAAGGAGACTCGTTTTCCTTTGTCACAATCACCGGTGTAGGTGGAGGAAGCTCGGGTTCCTTTAAACCTTTTCCACTGTGAGTGGTGATTGCTTTCTTCTCCCCTCTTGGATTAGCAACGGTGTTACTCGGAAGAGAACCCGATCCAGAGGCTTGATTACATGGGAAGAAACTAGCCATCATGTTCCTCAAGTCATTCGTTTGACTTGCTAAAGTGTTTCGCATATCAGCTCGAAGATCATTCCCTTGCTTCACCATATCTGCTTTCATGTTGAGCATTTCCCGCTGAAGATTTTGCACTATCACATCATTAGTTCTCATGTTGGTTTCAACATCTTGGTGTAATGCGGTAGGTTGGTTGGGAGGAGGAGCATGGTAGGCGGGTGGTTGATAAGCAGGTTGTGGTAAACTTGGTTGTTTCTTTGAGGTGGATATGGGTTTCTTTGGTTTTGGTATGGAGTTGTAGCACGAGGTTGGTTTTGATTATTGCGATTGAGGTTGTTTGAGTTTTGTGGGGGAAAACCGGGCGGTGAAAGAAAGTTGTTTGAGCGATGGCTGAGCAAGTTGTGGTCACCTTGAGGACGTGCTTGATAGCCTTCGTAGAATAGGTACCGTTGGCAACATACACATTTTCCGGATTGTCGTGAGTCGAAGGACAATCAGTGTATGAGTGAGATCCCCCGCATATATCACATGATTGAGTCAAAGCACTAGCTTGGGCAGTGATAGATTTAGTATTGTTGGTGGCTTAGAGAGCAAGTGATTCAATAAGCGAAGTAAGCTTATCAAGTCTCTTGTCGCTCTCATTAGTGCTAGCACTAGCCACATTGGTCCGAATACTGTTGGTTTGCACTCTAGACTTGTTCTCAATAATATCCCAAGCAGCATTAGAAGACTTAACCAAAAGATTACCCCCCGAGGCACTATTTAGTGAATCTTGGTCATTCATGCTTAAACCATTGTAAAAAGTATTAATTTGATGAACTTTGGTAAAACCATGTTGTGGGCACTTTCTTAAAAGTTCTTTAAAACGGTCCCAAGATTCACTAAAAGTCTCATCGTACTTTTGTTCAAAAGTAATGATTTCATTCCGCAAAGCGGTAGTACGTGAGGGTGGGAAAAAGTAGTTGATGAATTTGGTCTCTAAATCCGTCCACGTAAGAATACATTGTGGCGGTTCCTTATCAAGCCAATGTCGGGCTTGTCCCTCTAAGGAGAAAGGAAAAAGTTGCAAGCGGATTACCTCTTGTGAAACCCCATTATACTTAACCGTATTAGTGAGTTGAAGAAACCTCTTAATATTGTCATGAGGATCATCAATTGAACGCACCAAGAATGGTTGAGCAGAGACCATTTGAATGAAGCCGGATTTTAGTTCAAAGTTGTTGGCTCCAATCGCGGGTATGACAATAGCATCGTTGTTGCCATCCACATGTGCTTGCAAAAGTTCGATCATTGGACGATTGTCCGGTAGAGGTTCATTGTTGTCATTATTCATGTTGTTTTGAGGTGGATTATTATTATTATTGTGTACACCGGCCATGTCTAAGTTATCGAGAGTCTCGGGCTCGGGATAAGACGTTGATCGAGTGCGCATACACCTGCAAAAGAACTAACAAAGGAGAAATATTTTTTGGTTTTTTATGTTTTTTAATTTTTTTGTATTTTTGAAAATTTTAAAGTAAGGAAAATAACGTTCAAAGATGAACGGATCCCAAAATCCAACGCGTCTCTCACTAAAAATCATTTATCTTAACGAAAAGAGCCGGCAGCGGAGCCCTTTAATACAAAGCTTTTGGCTAAGTATAAAATCTTATCGTCCGATCTCTTCGAATTGATTATTGGTAGAAAGTGCGACTCAATTGTTCTTGGTGGAATAATAAATGGTTTGTTTGGTTATCTATTTTTAAACTAAATGCAAATAATTAAAATTGTCGTTGAGTAAAATGGAAACTTTAAGAATTTAAACTAAAAATAAAAGCGTGCAATCTTTGGAAATTAAAACTTGAATAGTAAAAAAACTTAAAAACTTGTTTAAAATAATCTAAGACAAAAGGCGGGAAAGATTAAATTTGAAATCTAAGAAAACAAATCAAAGCATGAGTCCGATCATACAGCAATCGTACTCAATTAGCAATCCAGATCGCACTCAATGCGATCGTAACCAAGAAATTAGATCGTACTCACTAGTGCGATGGGTAGGGGTGATCGTACTACCAGATCGCAACCACGATCGCAATGAGTGATCGTGGTTCTTGATCGTAACTCAAAGATCGCACTCAATGTGATTATAACAAGTAAACGTGCCACGATCGCACCCACGGATCGCAATGAGTGATCGTGGTGTGTGATCGTACCAGGGAAGAATAGACAGATCGCACTCAATGCGATCTAAACCAAGTGATCAAATCCAGGGAGAAACCCTCCTAAGATGGAAAAGGCGTCCAAAAAGTAAAATAAGCTTAAACAAATAAGCATTAACCAATAAGCACTTTAAAATTTCTAAAAGAGTAAATAAGAACAAATTGGTTAACTTTTGGAATCTAAAGCATTCGAACTTCCATAAAACGAACTTAAGAACAATAAATCTTTTAGGAAAACTTAAAAGTAAATAAGCCAAAACAAACGAATAAGCCAATAAGCATCAAGAGCTTATAGCTTATACGTATGAGTGTTTATGTAAGAAGAGAAAGATGAACTTTTTATCACGAACTCATCAAATCACTCAAAGCGTATGAAATGTAATACTCGGATAAGAGATTAAGGTAAAACAAGAAATTTGGAAAGAGATTAAAGAACTAAAACTTAAACTTGAACTTGATTAATAAAATTAAAATACAAGAAAGATTAAGAGCTTAACTTGAAAGATAAAAATGGAGAAAAGAAAGAAAACTTAGTGAGAGAAAGTTGGGAGCTTTCTCTCTCTAAAACTAGAAAGAAAAATGAAAAAACTAACTAGCTAACCACCCTCCTAATGTGATTAGGAGGGTATTTATAGGCTAAGTGGGAAGTGCATGTGTTGTGTGCTTCCTTCTTTCTTTTCTTCTCTACTCGATTTAAATCTTTGTCTTTTCTCGACGACGTCTCGGGATTTGAACTTGTCTTTATAATTTTCTTCTTTAATTTAGACTTAAGTTCTTCGACTTCATTAAACTTCAGTCTTTAGACTTTTTCTACGATAAATCTTCAGAATAGGTCTTGGACATCCGTTCTTTAAGCACTCTTGATCTCTTGACTTCGTCTTTTCTCATTTTCTTTGATAAAGCCCGTGAAAGCCCGTGTTTTCTTCCTTTTTCATCTTTTGGTCCTAAAACACAATAAAGACAAACCACGCATAATTCTGACTTTTACGACATAAAAAACACGTTTTGGTCATGTTATTATTGGAAATAAGTGGTAAAAGGATAAGTGTTTTCACACTTATTACAATGGCATCGGCCCAAAGGAATAACGGTGCACTAGAGGAGAGGAGCATCATCCGAGAAGCTTCAACTAACGTACGATTCCTCCATTCCACAACTCCATTCTGCTGTGAATGTAGAACAATGATAATTTTTATGAATCAAGAGGGTTGATGTTTTTCTAGAGAGAGAAAGTTAGAGAGAGAAGTGAAAGAAATCTTATATATTGAAATGAAAGAAATGAACAACCAACACCTCTTTCCATGGTGGAAAGAGGTTTAAATACCCCAAGTCCTTAATGGACTTGGGCTTCCGGCCCATGAACATGCTCATGGGTCGGGCTATTTAATAAATGAGACTAAACATAACTACGAGCCTATAACTACATTGTTGAAGTGACCGAGACTTTCTAAATGCATAAAACGTATTTCCAACAATCTCCCCCAAAGGGAGGTCACTCCAAATTTACAAAGACCTAATCTAGCATGTTAGATCTTGTTCTTGAGCTTGTAGTCTTCTTTTCTTTCTTTTTCTTCTCTTTTGTGAATATTTGTTGAATGATATTAGCCTTTTGCTTGGAACACGTTCTTTTGGCCTTTCACGTGCAGTCTTTATTTTCTTGTGAGGTTCACCTCTTTGTGACTTCATGTCCCACACACTTATCCTTTGTTGAATTCTTGAAAGTTTTAGAGTCGATACAGTGGAAGACTTTCAGGTCATACTTTCTTGAATTTACAGGAGTATTTGATGCAGAAGGAATAAGCATGTGAGGACGTCTTCAACAGGTACACCGCAACGCCACCGTCTTCAACAGGTAAAAAGCAACGCCACTGTCTTCAACAGGTACACAACAACGCCACCGTCTTTAACAGGTACACAGCAACGACACGAATAAAATGGCTTTGACATTTTATTCTAATTCGGTAGCGTTTTACCTCCGGTCGGTGAAGACCACTGGACGATATTAGATATCGTACCCTTGACGGATAGTTTCAATTAAGTAACTTCCTGACAGGATTTCGCGGGTAAACCCGTTCTCTTTATTCGACCGTCCAAAGCTGACTGCGAACATATAGAGTGAATCATTTAGATTATAAATCCTTATGATTGAAGCCGTCAATTCATGAAACCTGGAACAAGTGAATTTCAATAAAGATATTCACCATCGTTGCTTTCCAGTTGTCACAAACTTGATTCAGATTGAATCTTGCTTGTTACCTACCAAGTGCTGTTTGATGTTAACACTAGAAGGATTTCCACTCGTCACTGTGAACACTAAAGAGTGTCACTCTGAGTGTTCTGGCAAGATCATACGATAATGCGTAGAGGCCTGGAACGAGTTTAAGTTCAATTAAGAGTTAAACTACTGTTTCTTTCCAGTTGTCACAAGATTAGTTCGTAAAGAACCGCACGTGTCACCTACCATGAGCTTGTTTGATGTTGGCTCAAGCAGGATTTCCATCCTCACTGTAATACTTGTGTATCACTCGGATGTTCTGGCAATATTACAAGAATACTGCGTAGGACTCATAAAAGATCTCTTACTTTTCACAGTGTGTGAAGAAGCAAAGAATAAATGGAAAGTGTCCTAATGAGACTTTTGATGATCTCGTGGCTCTAGACTCGATAGTGCGTTTTGATTAGTGATCGATGGCTGGAGAGGAGTGCCACCTATTCAATATCAGTCTAGTCGGAGTGAATAAACCAATAGATAACGTGTTGAACTCCGTGTGATTAAAACAAATACCTTTTGAGGGATATTTGAGTTAGTTGGGGAGGGTTGTGCATTGCATCACTGGGTCCATGATGGCTTTCTTCAATATCGAGAATCATTAACTAATGATCTCAATAGCATATGTATTGACCCGGTTTCTGCCTAAAGTTGTAAGGAGGGCTTCTTTCTTTACACCCTTTATCTTTACAATTCTTTTTCATTCTTCAACCCCTTCAATGCTTACCAATACGTCATAACTAGCACCTTGTTGTGATTGTTCCAGTGCTAGCTTAAATACTTGGTCGGTATTCAGCTACGTTCACATTCATTCTCCATCTTTCCTAGGACTTCTAGTTCTATCTAGGGAGTTGTCCCTGGGAAGATTGCATCGGTTCTGATGAATCATTGGACTAATACCTATACCTACCACCCTTTTGTCACCACATTCATCGTGAGTTATGTGTGTTTTGGGTTGATATAGTCACCATGAAAAATCCTTGAAAAATCACTTAAAGCACTTGTGATATTAAAATCAAAGATTTTGTACCTTAAGTGTTTTGATCATCAAAAACGCTCCCCTTAACTTGTGCATTACACATGTTAAGTTGGTTTATCTTTTAAGTCTTTTTCATTGTTTTAGCCAAATATCATAAAGTCTCCTTAATCCCATTTTCTCCCCTTTCCAAAATGTTATCCATCAATATTTTGGATATTAGTGGATTAACCGGTCTTTGGGTTATAAAATGAAATTAGATGATGGCCAAAGAACATATTAATGCTCCCCCTAAAATTAATGAGGGTAAGTTGTAGTGCTTGAGTATGATTTGTTTGAAAGATTTAGAATCTCGAGAGAAATTCTTGAAAAATATCATACTTTTACACTACAACAAGCCATAAAAGCTGATAAAGTAAAAAGATAACATATTCATAATAATATACATATGGAGTTGACCTGTAATGAGACGAACCAAGATTAATTGGTTCGTTCCGTGAACCGATGGTGAGCTCCATATGGTCGTCCACTGACGAATCGTTCTATGCTTCGTAGCAACCGGCGCTTCCTGAGAAGTTCTTCAATCTTCTTGATTGCATACTTTGATCCCCTGATGCACTGGCTTGTCCAGGTGTAGGTGACTGCTGGAAGCGGTTGTTTGGCATTGAGAACCGTCAGATCATCCCGAACTTGCTTAAGCGTGCCATCGCTGAATTTTTGCATTTCAGAGAATCGCATATACTGCATGGTGCCAGTCTCATTTGGGTAGAAGATGCCTGCTTCCGGTGTGGTTGTCCCCATGTATACCTTCTTGTTCTTATGGAAATTGCTGAGTGGAGTCGTATGGGGACGTTCCAGGTTTAGCTTCTTCTGATAACTTTCTACACCAAGTTGAAAGTCTTCCACCCGGTTCTGAATGACGATTTTCCTAGCATATTGGCGAAAGTTGGAACTCAAGGCAATGAAAATATCAGGTGATAAGTGGTCAACTTTTTCTTGAACCAATAGCAGCAGGAGATCTTCGATATCTTCAAGTTGAAGGTACTGAAGATCACTTTCATCAATTCGGTACTCTTTCTCATCAGTACGTTTGAAGAGGATTACGTTCAAGTAATCATAGCCGAAGACCGTCTGAGTGGTTGCTCCTTGAATACTTTTGATCATGTGTGTTGATACAATGGGAGAACCTCTCTTAGGACGGTGGACATGGTTGTAGGCAAGTTTTTTCTTCGCATTCCAGTGAGAAATACCAAGTGCTGCATAAGTGTCATAGAATTGGAGCACTTTCTTTCTCCATATGGTTCCAGGTACCTTATCCTCTATCCATGGAACATTCTCCAAGTTAATTGCCTTAACCATGGTGAGTGACGTAGCATATTTGTTTGCTCCATTCTCCAGGTATTCAAGGTCGTGAGACACAAAGTGTTCTATTGGGATTGTTGCAGAACCGGCAATGATCGTTGGTGTAAGAGGTTGCAATACGGGAGTTTGAATTCCTGTAGTTGTCGCTCTCATTGCTTTGGTAAGCTCATTGAAATGATATTCTGCTTCGTTATGGCTGATCTTCAAAGTATCAAAGAAGTCCACGTTTGCAGCTGCCATTTTGATCAAATCTGGAGTCATTGTCGATTTCCCATGAGAATACCGTAGAAAGGCCGAGAAATCAATAGGGTTATTGAGGAATTGAGTAATCTCCATTTCAGTTGCAGTGGCAAAAGAATGTTGTGGTGCTGCATTTGTTAGCCAAAGTTGCTCCTGTACCGTGTCATCGATGATTAAAGATTTAGCAAACGTTGGTTCTGGTACATTTAGATCTTCAACTTCCATATCACTGTTGTGCGGATCTTCAAATGTTGTGGAAGGTTGATCTTGCATTACCGGTATATCACCGTGAGGTTCTTCTTCAATCATTGGCTGTGTCGGTTCTTCTGCTTGCATATATTCTACGGATTCATTGTGAGAATCAGTAGTAAGAGCTGGTGCAGTAGATATACCTGTATCGAGTTGCTGAGTTTCTGGTACAGTAGACTCGATTGTCTTTTCAGTGGTTTCAGCAATGTTTTCTACAGCTTCCTCTAAACCCTTCTCAGTAGCTTTGTCACCGTCATCCTTATTAGGCTCTTCGGCATTAGTACCTGTTTCGTCATTCTGATCACCCTTGGTGGTTTCATTACCGTCGTCATTATCATCATCGTCATCCTCATCGTCACCTGTATCTTCGTCTTTATCTTCATCGTCATCCTTATCCTCTTCTTCTTCATCCTTTTCTTCCTCCTCATCTCTGTCCTTATCTTCTTCCTCATTTTGTTCATTGTCACCATCATCCTCCTCGTCGTTACCCTCATCTTCTTCCTACTCTAGTTCGTCTGAATTGTCAGACTCAGAGTCGGTAGTGTCTGCAGGATTCTCTTCAAGAATTGCTTTGTTGAGATATTGCAGAACTTTGCGTTTGTATTTTGATTTATGAGCTCCCATATCTAGCAGCCGTGTCTGTAGCAATGTCATTAGTTGAAGAGTAGATAGACCATTACCGACAAGATGTGGTAGTTGTTGATCAACATAATACTTGACTTCGCGTCGAATGATCGTGGTCATCTGCTCGTCAATTGACCCAAGAAAAGCAGCATTTTCTTTATCCCGAGTTTTCTTCTCTTTAAGAAACGATTTATGTTTTGCTTTAAGTCTAGACACTCTTTCTATTAGCTTCTGAAGTGTAGGCTCATCTTGTTGTGGTTCCTTGGGAGGATTGGTGATCCTTTCAGTCAATGTAGCTATTTGTGTAGCTTGAGCCTCCAGCTGTTGTTGAAGAGACTGGATCAGTGGATCATTGACTGTGAGGAATGGATTGGATGTGGATGATACTTGTGGTTCTTCTGGTGGAGGTGTAACCATAACTGTTAACGTGGTGGTGGATGATACTGGTTGTTGAAGGATAGGTGTTGATGTAGATACAGTGATTGGGGCGGTGGTTTATACAAGTTGTTCAACTGCCGATGACGGTGTAGATTCAGTGGTGATGATGGTGGTTGATACTGGTTGTGCAACGGTTGCCGGGGTGATAGCTGGGGTAATGACCTCACTGATGACCGGGGTGGATAATGGTGGAGTGGTGGTGGATGTAATAGTAGTAATGGGAACATCCACCATTGATTCGTTTGTTGAAGGATCAGTGTTTGTTACCTCAACGCCCTCCCCTTCCAGATTAAGATATTTTAAAACGTCATCAGAACCAGAAGTAGACTTACTTTGAAGTTGAGTCGCAGGTATGAAAGTTGCATGAGCATCTTCGTTTAACACCATGTGAGTTGGTTCTGGTAAAGAAGTGGTAATATTGGCGTCTCGATACATCATACTTGTATCTGTGTCTGCACTACTCGCACGTTCTTCACTTAGCTCATGACTTTCAACGTGGTAGTTACCAGCATCTTCATAAGTATCTTCGTCAAGAGGATCTTCATAAAATGCCAAGTCAGCATTAGGATTGCCGAATTCTGCTAAGTCCTCAAACATTCTTGAACCTGAGCCTGTGGAAAAAGCTTCTTGTCTGCTTTGTTGAAGAACAATACGCAGTCGTTTGGCTTCAGAAATTTGTTGTTGAGCAGGTTCTTTGGAAGCAACACTTGCTTCTTTACCCTTGGTCTGCGTTGCTTTCTTTGTCTTGCGAAGTGGTATTTCTTCCTGTTCTTCCTCTGTTTGGGTCGTTTCAGCATCTTCAGCATCTTCATCAACTAAATGCTCTTTTCCTGTGCCTTTGTCTTTTGATGAAACAGGCGATTGGCGCTTGAAGATTCTTTTCTTTCGTTTTCCTTTTTGCGTCTCTGCTTGTTTTTCGGAAGGACCTGCATTTGCTCGTATAAACTATGCATAAATATCTTTAAGCATCTCTCTGTAGTGATCACTTTCCCTTATACCGTCATTCATCATGATTGCAGGCACTTGAGCTGGTCTGAGTTTATATTTTGTGAATTGATTATCCGCAGTCATAGTGTCTAACACATCGTCATCATCTTGAGTATGATAGAAAAAGTTCCCGCGATGATCAATATCTGGGTCACTCTTCATGAAGTGATTGATAATGAGTTTTGTGAACCTTGGAAATGGAAGATGTACCGCTTTTCTCTTGGAACTTGTGAATTGATGACAAAATTCTTCCCAAAGTTGTAGAGCATAATCCACTTTAGATCCGGTGTAGAGACCCCAAAAGATAACTGCCTGAGCGGGTCGCATTGCATCTGATCCGCGAATCTTGGAAGTAAGGCACTTCACTAAAGTGATGACAATTGCTTTCCAAGGTTGTCCAATATGTGATGTGTTAAACTGAGAAAGAAAACCAATTTCACCCTCATAGTTCAACTCTCGGATTACTCTAAGTAGTTCTTCTGCATCTGGATCAGGCACAAAGTGTTCCCCTTTTGCAAGCTTTGGAAGCTTAAAAAGTTGCCTAAACTGACGTAGATCAAATGTCAAGGCTTTGTTGTTCCGAGTAAAGGAGATTATCTTCTTTGACAATTGCTTTGCTTGTGTGATTGAGGCAGTTGCCCAAAATTCATGCATGTATACTTCAAGAACCGATGCAGTGACACGTAATGCATCCTTTATTGGTGAACAATCTAGGATGTCTGGTGCGATTTTGAATGCCGCCAAAGAAGGATCAAAATCGTCTCTCAGACGAAAATTGTTTGTTGCATGTTGCATTCGAGCATTAAGTGGAACAAGGATAAGATCTAATTGTTTTTGTTCTTCTTCGGTTATCGACATTTTCCTGTTTTTAGATTAACACGAGTACACTTGATATATATATAAATATCTCATAAACTATGTAAATCCTAAACATTTTAGATAAATGACAACAAATGTCACCATACATGTTTGAGTAACAGAAAAACAATATCGACCTATATCGCAAGCTAAAAGATATTCCAGGCAGATGCATTGCAAAAACTAAAGTCACAATAATGTTTAATATGTTTTATCAAACTTGCAAATTTTGTCCATTTAAACAATGCATCGTGTTGTATCTATCGTAGTGAATTCATGAAATAAGTCCATCGAACTAAATCCATCGTACCAACCCATCGTAATCTAGCCATCACATCCTACCCATCGCAGCATACTCATCGCATCATAACCATCGCATCCTACCCCATCGCATCCTACCCCATCGCATCCTACCATCGCATCCTACCCCATCGCATCCTACCATCGCATCCTACCCATCGCATTGGAGCCATCGTAACAGACCCATCGCAACGATCCATCTTAACAGACCATCGCAATGATCCATCGCAAAGGACCATCGCAACGATCCATCGCAACGGACCATCGCAACGATCCATCGCAACGGACCATCGCAACGATCCATCGCAACGGACCATCGCAACGATCCATCGCAATGAACCATCGCAACGATCCATCGCAATGGACCATCACAACAGGCCCATCGTAATGGACCATCGCAGCGAGTGGATAAGGTAAAGCCATCACAATCAATGCGATGAGAATGGATCGTAGCCAGTGATCGCATTCTTGGTGATAGAACCGAGGTATATCTAAAGTAAGCGATTTACGGGACAAGGACGATGGTATAAGCCAATCTGTTAATATCCAATGTTTATCTAGGCCCTATGAACAAATCCCAGTTCTAAAAACTTATTTTCATCAATAATGTCGAAACCCTAAATTGGTTTAGATTCAGATAGATACTTGTTTAAGTGTAATGAGATGAACAGAATAGATAAACATGTAAATAACAGAAGCATAGATGGACAAAGTTATACCTAGGACTGATTCAAACAGTAGGCACAAAAGATGGTGTTTCTAAGCTTTTATCAATGGCGGATGGTTTGTTTTTTGTGTGTTTCCAGTAATGACGGGGAAAGAGGGGGGGTGTGGTTTTGATTTGGTCAAAATTGGTCAAACACCCACCATTTTGCAAAAAATGCAATAATGGTCCCCCTGTTTTTAGAATGTTAGTTAAAGTTAAATAAGTTAACTTAACAACACTAAACCCGCTTACAAACACGACCACCAATACTTAACGCCAAAATTTTTAAGGACCTACGCATGAGATTCTATATCGCACAAAGCACACATAATATAACTGATGATGAAGAATAGCTAATATTTTCTGACAATCCTTTTTAACGACCAAAATTATTTCCACGAAGAGTTAATATTTTCTCCCCCTAAATCCCGGACCCGTTTTCTATTTAAAGAGCTGTAGTCAATTAAGGACACAATTATTAATGAGGACTTTTGCCGGTTAAGTGATTTTATAGAACGATTTTGGTGGCAATAAGATTTCTCTTATTTCGACAAAATAAGTGCACTGATACGTACACAAATTTGTGTTATACCAAGTTATAAAGTAAACTTGGTCCCTTACAAGGTTTTAAAGTAAACCTTGCCCGAGAAACTTAATTCCCGTTGTGAGCCAACGTTTTCAAAAGAAATACGTGACTTTAATGCGAAAAACGGGTTGCAGTCAGAAATAATTACAAGCCATAATGGGCATGTTTTAAAAAATGTACAACTTTTATACGGACTCTATTTATGGCGCCGTGTCAATTTTGATCGACATTTCTAAGGCCGTAAATATTACCGTACTAAAAGACATGCCCGATTTGAAAAGAAAAATATTTTTGGGTTTTCTTAGTTTTATAATTTTTATGGTTTTTCTTGGTTTTATATTTTTTATGGTTTTTCTTGGTTTTATATTTTTTATGGTTTTTTTTGGTTTTATATTTTTGTATTTTTCTTTTTGTGGTTTATATATATACGATAATATACAAGATCACGATCAAAGGATACTCGAGAATAGTTTACCAGTACTATTCTTCAGATTCCTCTGCCAACTCCTTAAGTGTCGCTGGTGAAAATTATTTCATGCCTAGCTTTTCGATCAAAAACTCGATGCGTATTCTATCTAAGGCCTTTGTGAATATATCTGCCAGCTGATACTCAGCGTTGACGAAGTATAGTTCGATCACTCCATTTTCCACTTGCTCCTTGATTAAGTGGTAGCGGATGTCAATGTGCTTTGCTCGAGAGTGTTGAACGTAGTTGCAGCATAGAGCGATTGCACTTTTGTTATCATAGTACATCGGGATTTTGTTGAATCCAAGACCGTAGTCAGTCAATTGTGACCTCATCCAAAGAACTTGAGCACAACAACCGGACATAGCAATGTATTCAGCCTCAGTACTTGATATCGCATCACTTTTCTGCCTTTTTGATGCCCAATTAACAAGTCTATCTCCAAGAAGTTGCACACTGCCAGAAGTGCTACGTCTGGTATCTTGACACCCCGCATAATCTGCATCTGCATATGAAATTAGTGCAATAGAGGAATCCTTCGGATACCACAGACCACGATTAAGTGTTCCTTTTAGATACCGAAAGATCCTTTTCACAACATGTAAGTGCTTTTCGGTAGGCCGAGCCTGATACCGGGCACACATGCCTATAGCAAATTGCAAATCAGGCCTGCTAGCAGTCAGATAGAGAAGGGTGCCGATCATTCCACGGTAAAGTTTAGGATCGACAGCTATCCCTTCCTTATCTTCATCTAACTTGGATCTCTCCACTATTGGAGTATCCACGGGGTCACAGTTTTCAAAGTGATATTTCTTTAAAGATTCAAGAGCAAATTTGGATTGATTAATAAAGATGCCTCTGGGATTTTGAGAAATTTGCAACCCTAAGAAAAATGAAATTTTTCCCATCATCGACATCTTAAAGCGTGTGGACATAATTTTCTCAAAACGGTTAGACAAACGTTGATTAGTAGCAGCAAATATTATATCATCAACATAAATTTGTACCAGTATCATGTCGTTGTCCTCCTTGAGAATGAATAATGTGGGGTCCACTTTGCCTTTGGAGAAGCCTTTGGAGATGAGATACGACGATAAGAGATCGTACCACGCGCGTGGAGCTTGTTTCAACCCGTAAAGAGCCTTCTTGAGCTTGTACACGTGATTAGGATACTCTGAATTGACGAATCCATTCGGCTGGCTTACATAGACATCTTCCCTTAATTCACCATTGAGAAATGTCGTCTTAACATCCATTTGGTAGACGATCATATTCATGTGAGCAGCATATGCAAGGAATAGTCTACTTGCCTCCAATCGTGTAACAGGAGCAAAGGATTCTTCAAAATCGATACCCAAAGCTTGTTTGTAACCTCTAGCAACCAATCTAGCTTTGTTTTTCAGCACGCTTCCTAACTCATCGAGCTTTACCTTGTATACCCACAACAATGTCAAGATTTCAACGTTGCTGGGTAACGGAACTAATTCCCACACTTCAAGACGTTGGAATTCATTAAGTTCCTCTTGCATGGCTTCAATCCATGATGATTTGGTCATGGCTTGTTGCCAGTTTTTAGGTTCAGTGTCTGAAAGAAATGCATCAAAATAGCAATATAATGCATGTTCTTGAAGTTGATGGCGTGTTAAGACTGGTCGATCGATGTCACCAATGATATTGCGGACTGGGTGATCCTTTGTCCATTTAGTGTTGTGAGTTTCAATCCGTGGTGGTCGGGAGAGAACGATTACAGGAGCTTCCTCGGAGGTTGATGCACCGGTAGGGTCTTCAGGTATATGTGAACCAAAGAAGGGAAGCTCTTGTAAGTGAGCATATTCCAGATCGTGATCATATAGATCCTCTTCAACATCATTAGGAACGAGTGGGGGTGATGATTCAGGTGTTGTTTGAGAATTGGTGGGGGATGGTACATCTTGTTCAAGAGTAACAGTAGATGCCTCGGATAGATTTCCATTATCTTGAGCAACAACTACGGGAATCAGAGCTGCTGATGCAGGTGCTGAAGAATCATTACTCTGTGGATCGAAGAATTTATCAAACATAGGTTGAAATAATTTATCCCACTCGGACCTTGTTGGTGGTATGAATGATGGAGAAGTAGGTTTGTTTGGAATTAAGCCGGAACTGATTGTACTGGTTCCCATCTGGTGTAATGCGGGTTCAGAGCTGTGTTGCTCAGAAGCCATTGCTGTCAGCTCATCAAAATCGACATCCAAAGTTTCTACAATCTTGCCAAGACGACGGTTATAAATCCGGTAAGCTTTCATTGCGGGTGAATATCCAATGAAAATTCCAATATCAGCCTTCGGTTGAAGTTTTCCCAGATTCTCACTATTTGTATTTGGATAACAAAGTGCACCAAACACATGAAGATATGAAATATCGGGTTTGTGTCCATGAAGTAGCTCATATGGAGTTTTACCATGACGTTTGCGAATGATGGAGCGGTTTTGGGTATAACATGTGGTTGCCACTGCTTCTGCCCATAAGAATAAAGGAACATTCGCATAAATCAACATAGTTCGAGCAGCTTCCATAAGTGTACGGTTACGTCTTTCAATGACACCATTTTGTTGTGGAGTGCGAGCCACAAATGTTTCATGAGAAATACAAACCTTTTCATAATAATTTCGAAGAGTCTGATTAACGAACTCAGTGCCGTTATCAGTCCGAATGCGGCGAACAGTAGCATTACGACGTACTAGGATCATCTTTAAGAAAGTAATGATATACTCTGGTGCTTGATCCTTGGATGCTAAAAACTTTACCCATGTAAACCTTGAGAAATCATCCACTATAACGAGGATGTATTTTCTACCACTCACACTAGCTGTACGCATTGGCCCGCAAAGATCCATGTGCAAAAGATACAGTGGTTCTTGGTTGGTGTCTTCTGCTTTAGGTTTGTAAGATTTCTTGGTGCTTTTCCCCAATGAACACGCGGAACATAAATGATCCTTGTCGAAGTTAAGTTTCGGAAGACCACGAACAAGTTCGTTTCTAGCCAAATGGTTAATAGCATCAAAGTTAAGATGAGATAACCGTCGATGCCACAACCATGACTTGGTCTTAGATGCTTTGGAGAGTAGGCAAACAGGAGAGGCGGGCATCATGTTTTGAATAGACAAAGTATAGAGATTATCCCCTCGAGAACCCTTTAACAAATCATTTCCTGCAAGATCGCGAATGAAGCAAGTATGTTGTCGAAAGGCCACTTCAAGGTTAGAATCGTAGAATTGTCCTACTGAAAATAGATTGTGACCAAGTCCCTCCACATAATAAACCCTTGAAATCGTGACATTCCCAATTTGGTATTCACCATAACCCATAACCTTTGCAATATGGTCGTTGCCGAATTTTACCGTTCCTAGAAACTTGCTGACGAAATTTTTGAGCATCCAGCGGTCTCCAGTCATATGTTTGGAGCACCCCGAGTCCAAATACCAAAGAATAATTTGGACGACCTGAAAATTTTACCAAACACAGACGATGTATCGGATTCTAATTGTTCTTCTGAGTTAGCAGGTACAGATACAGTTATCTTAGATTTGCTATCAGACGAAACATTAGGTTTCCAGATTTTCTTACTAGTGATTGGCTTAGATTCTAGTTGTCTAGTTTTCTGAGGTACTTTTTGACTGGGGTCATTACCACTGGTAGGAACAGTAGTGGGGGCAGACCTAGTTAAAGAGCGCTTTTTCCATTTCTTAGTGCTAGAGTTCCTATTTAAAGGACGCTTAGACCTAACTTCCGTGGATGTGATCCTAGTTAAAGGGAACTTAGTTCCATTTGCAGTAAAGGTCCTACCAGTGGGTTTCCATTGCCACCCAACTTGGGTAAATTTCTTCCCTATTGGATTCCATTCAAGATTGTTCTTAATAGCATACATTTCATTCACGTGATCAATAAGGCATAAATCATGACGCTAAGAAAACATGCATTCATTACAATTCCAACATTTCGCATTAGAATTCACATTTTGCTTAGGTTTCCACTCATAAAGAGGACCTTTTGTCTTAGCTACATGATTCTTTTTATTTAAAACTGAAATAACGTTCCTAGGGTGCACTTCTACTTTCTTCTTCTCAGTCCTATTAGTAGACGGCTTGATCCTATCTTTCTTTTCTCGAGATCCTTTAGCCTTAGTGGACACAGTTACTCCTGTAGAAGCCAAGGGAACATTAGTTACAGATTTTAAAGGTGCCTTACTTGATGGTGCCAATGACGGTTTTGCTCCTGGGGTTTTATTGAATGGAGTTACAGCAATGGGTCGATTAGTGAGTAGTGTAGAACCCGGTTTTCCTATGTATTGCAACTATGCTAAGCAATATTGAACACGCTTAATATATTCATGAGCTGAATAGTAGTAACTGCTTGAGGGATCTAACGCATAGAAATCATCTAAAATATCCCTAACAAGATCTACATGCTTAGTTGCATTCCTCATATAATCATCGTAGGTAACCGGGTTTTTCTTATGGAGCAGGTTCTTATAAAGCACTACTGAATTGGTTGTTGGAGCACTAGAGGACGGTGCAGAGTTGGTAGCTAAGTTATTAAAAACTTCTTGTCGGATGAGAAGAAGTGTCTCCTTTAACTCGGCCAAAACCATGTTTTTGTCTATGAGCTGAATTTTTAGGTCAGAGGTTTCCTCACATTTCTTGTTCAGTTTGTCAATTAAAGACTTTTGCTCTGTCGCATTAAACGCGAGGTGTTCTTCTATTGAACCAGAAATTTGTGAGTCTCCCTGCCTTACTTGTTCACGCTCTCCTAGTATAGAATTAATTCTATTTTCTAGGACATGATTCTTAGTCTCTGCAGCCTCTAGTTCCGTTTTTGTTTCTAGTAATTCTCTCTTAAGTCTCATCATCTCTTCTTCTAAATTCTGAACCATCTGAATCATCTTGTCACTTGTCTCAACGGAGTTTCCACAATCATTTAGTTTTGAAAGAGTTTCATTTTTAGATTGATTCTCAATTTAAAGAGATATAGAATGTTGTTGAAGCTCGTTAAAACTTTTTGAAAGTGTATTATACGAATCTTGAAGCTTTAAAAATTCAGCGTTGGATTCATGACAAGAATGATTTTCTACAGTATTCACATTTTCAACAGTATTCACAGATTCATGCACATCATCACAAATATTCACAGTAGATGAAATTTCATGAGTATATTCAACAGTAACAACTTGCATCACTTCGAGAGACACCATATGTTCTAAAAAGCGGTCATATTTTGATAAAATCTTTTCCTTTTCAATTAAGTGTTGTTCATAAGCATCATCCATTTTATTGAAAACTTTTTGAACTTCACCAATTTCAAAGCTTAAATTACACGCTAGATCATAGACTCCTTGTTTAATATGGTCCACAAACGGAACGATCGCTTCTTCAAACACTGTTTTCATGTGTTCGAACGCCCATTCTCCAGCGGTTTGAGCCGTTGAAGTCGTACATTCCAAGATGACCTTGTCAAAATCGGTAAGGTATTGCCCAATCTCTTCCAAGCTGAGCTTTACCGTACTAACCGGGGGAAGATTCTTAGGAATTTCCTTTGGTTTGTCCGAGTTGACAAGTGTAGGAATTATACTAAGGCATTCTCTAGTCGGCATGAAAGTGGATGTTTGGAGAGTTCTCTTTTTCATATTAAAACGAATTCTAAGATCTATTCTGTCATTTTTTGCATTCATTGAAGCATAATCATATTCAGCATATGTAGAAAGTAATTTTAACTGCTTTTCATCATATGGTGTCATAGAATCACTTGAGAACACTATCGGATCTAATACCAATCCTAACTTTGTTGCATCATAAAGTCGTGGGTTGTGGTTAAGCGCTTGCTTTGCATACCCCGGGTTAGGTGGTAAGTCTATAAGACGCGATAGATTGAACTCTTTGAATGATGCATGAAACAAGTGTACTAGATGTGAAGCAGCATATTGTTTTAAAAGCTTAATTTCCGTTTCTTTTATTCTTTCAGACGTCTTAATTTCCATTTCAAGCTGTTTGGACTCAAGAATTTCAAAATCCGTTTGAATTTGTTGAAAATTAGTAACGACTGACTCTTTTTCTTTAAGCTCATTCGAAAGATTTGCTCTTAAACTTTCAAATTCTAGCAGATTGTCCATTTGAACTTTCCTAAACCTATCAAATTCAGGATTGGTTAAGGTAGTGGACACATGAGTCATTTCCAAGGTTTTAACCTTTTCCTTATGCAAAGCAAGCTCGACAGATAAGGTCTGATTAGCATTAAGGGTTTCAAGGATCGTACTATTCATTCTGCTAAGCAAAGATGCCCGAACCCTAACCAAATCAGGTTGAGCAGACGAATTAATAGTCGTAAGAGCTCCCGGTTGTGGTTCACTCAAAATCTGAGGACTTGCAATGTTATTGCTATCATTGTTTGTCTCGTCGATTGAGTTACTAACCACCGGAGGCTGTTCCGAATACTCAGACATTTGCTCAACTTGATAAGGTACAATGCTAGTATCTGTAGCAGTATTTGATACCTCAGAAATGGTATCAGCTCCATAGAGTGAAAGGTTTGCCATAAGAGCTGCTTTGGCGGTGTTAAGATCATCACAATCAGAGTCATATGCATCCAAATCATCACATTGATATGCAGCATTGTTGGTGATGACTGTTGTGAGACCATCAGTTTCCGCTACTCTCGGATCTGCAAGGAATGCCAATTCTTCGTCATCAAGCTCACGACCTTGGGCTTGAGCATTCACCAGGTAAATCTTCTCCTTAAACCATGTGTCGTCCCTTCTCCTCTTAGGCTGCTTGCATTCTCGGGCCATGTGCCCTTCCCCTTTGCAGTTGTAGCTAATAACCACCTTCATTTGACCAGTGCTGTTAGCCCTTGTAGCAGTAGTATTGGATGAACGTGCACCAGCAGTAGACGAATTTGATCTCCCTTGAAGTGGTTGCACCATGACCCTTCCGTCCTGAATTGTTAACTGTTGTCGAGAGTTAGACGAGTTCCTTAACTGATTGTTAGTTGGTGCTGAACCTCGGTAACCTCGTTTGTTCAAAGTTTGACTTAAATATGCAGACATCAGAGCAAGGATTTCAGTAGTGCTATCTCCTTATCTAAATTCAGGGACAGGGATGTCATCTTCACAGTACAATGCTGATGCTGGTTGAGCAACAAACTGATTGGTTGGAGCACTTACTTGATGTGAGTAATGTGGTTGAGGAGCCTCTAGTTGTGGATAGGTACTAGCAAGGTTGGTGGGAGGTTGATACGGTGAATACTGGTATGAGGCATAAGGTGATGGGTGTGAATCTCCTTGTGATGATGATGTTGCTGGTCGGTGATAAGATGTTGGCGGCGGTGGCAGAATCGAATACTGTAGAAAGCTTGGTGTTTGATACACAGGTTGATATGAAGATTTGTGTCCTAAAGCAAGCTGAGAGTTGTGGTATGATAGTGTAGGATTGTTTGCCAATAATGCCATTGGTTCATGATAATGTATTTGAGAAATTCGGTTTTGGATCACATGCTTCTCATGTTGTTGTAAGAAAGCATAGAGTTGATCTAAATTGGACTTGTGTAGATCACGAATCATTTTGAAATCAGTCACATATTGACTCCATTCAGGGGGTAGTGTGTTCAAAAACTTGGTGTTTAACTGAAACTGTTCAATCCTTAGATTATAGACATTCATGTCATTCATCAAAGTGGTAAAACGCCAATAAAAATCATGAAGTGTCTCCCCTGGAAGGTATGTGAACCTATCAAACAAATCATACAGTTGACACTCTCATTCTTGCTTTGTGAGAGATGTCCCTTGTAGCAAAACCGCAAGTCGATCCCAAAGATTCTTTGCTACTGTATGTTCACTCACCATTCGAAAGATATCGGGTGGAAGGGCTTGAAGAATTGTTTGAACAGCCCTTTCATCGGCATCTGCAATGATTTTATTGGCATCGATTAACTCATGATACTCCCTTGGTCTTGTCACATTGTTGACGGTAACCTCTCCCCAATCTAATGGTCCTTTATCAATTGATTGAAGCTTAGGTCGACCATTTTGTTTGCCCATGATATATGTTCTCATACGGCCTTGCCATGCTTCAAATAGATCTTTGATGAGCAAAGGCGGGCGAGTATCGGTACCTGAAATGATCGATATATCGGTGAGTGAAGTCATAGTTGGCATAAATGAATGTGAATTCATTTTGTGATCCCTTGAAAAAAGATTATCAATTATGATCGAGCAATGAAATAAGATTATGTGTTTTAATGTTGTGTAACTAAAGGTATTAAGATCTTTTGATTGTGTGTTTTTTGCTAATGTTTCCAAATAAAAACCAAGGTTGAAAATCCTCTAAGTGTTGAAAAACTATGGCTGATCGTACTCTAATCGGACTCCCAAAACGTGTTGCGATCGTACTCCCCTATCCTGATCGTATCCTGATCGTAGTGAGATGATCGTACCCTGATCGTGGTGAGTGATCGAACCCTGATCATAGTAAGATGATCGTAACCTGATCGTGGTGAAATGATCGTATCCTGATCGTGGTGAATGATCGAACCCTGATCGTAGTAAGATGATCGTAGCCCTGATCGTGGTGAAGTGATCGTATCCTGATCGTGGTGAGTGATCGAACCCTGATCGTAGTAAGATGATCGTAGCCTGATCGTGGTGAAATGATCGTATCCTGATCGTGGTGAAATGATCGTATCCTGATCGTAGTACTAGATCGCACTGAGGGATCGTACTGAGCAATGGAAATATGGATCAGATCTATAGATCGTACTACTAGATCGCACTTATGGATCGTAACTCAGGATCGCAAGTAGAAACCCCCAGGGTTTATGCAAACACAAAGTTAGATCGTATCCCTAAAAAATAGTCTGAAACTTAAGATCACCAAGAAAGAAAGGATTTTTACCTTGATAACGTGATTCTAACCAAACGAATATCAACAAATCGTTACTAGAACTATTTAGAAGATATGTAGATCACTTGGAATCAAAGAACACGAAAAATTTTGTAACTTTTGGAAAAATCAATCAAAAACACATGAACACACTTAAAAAAGTATGAACAACACAAAACCAATCTTTATTTCATCCCATGGCTCTTGATACCAATTGTAGAACAATGTTAATCTTTATGAATCAAGAGGGTTGATGTTTTTCTAGAGAGAGAAAGTTAGAGAGAGAAGTGAAAGAAAACTTATATATTGAAATGAAAGAAATGAACAACCAACACCTCTTTCCATGGTGGAAAGAGGTTTAAATACCCCAAGTCCTTAATGGACTTGGGCTTCCGGCCCATGAACATGCTCATGGGTCGGGCTATTTAATAAATGAGACTAAACATAACTACGAGCCTATAACTACATTGTTGGAGTGACCGAGACTTTCTAAATGCGTAAAACGTATTTCCAACAGTGAAGTTCTTACAGCCGAAGTTTGATGAGAGATCCCAACTTCGTCAAAGTAAGCTTTCAGTTTCTGATTGGTGAATTTTGTGCCCTTATCCATTCTCACAATAATGACAGGGGCTTGCAGTAGAACTGATGTGACAATCCGTCAATTTATGATTGATATTTTATTCTTAAATATATTTGAAAACATTATTTTAATGTTACAATATGAACTCACTTATTTTTGGGAAGTAATTTGGATTTACGTCTTGAAGTAGCGTCGACTACGTCTAAACCGGAGGATTCAACGTTACGTGCTTACGTTTACATACACCATTTTTGGTGACAGTCCGACATTTCAGGAAAATAAATTTATTCGTAAATATTATTTTGGAATTTAAATTTGTGTTGGTTCATAAACTCACAAATTTACGAGAAGAGATTAGGACTTACGTGCATAATTTAACGTCCTTTACGACTAAACCGGAAACCTTAGGATTACGTATTTACGTTTTTGAACTCCGATTTTGATGAAACAATTTTTATTAGATTCGTTTTGTGCCGTTGATTCATAATTTATAAAAACGTTTTTCGTAAAACGACCCGAGGACACGTAAATCGAGGAAACTAGAATCGAGGAGTACCCGTAAATTAGTGGGATGAGACAAAGCAAGTTTTGCCTCACCCTACACATGGGATGGTTTAACACAAGACAACACATTTGATATGTGTCAAAGCTTACAAAGTAAGCTAGAACACTTGTCCTAGCCACTTTATAAACAAGCTACCACATCAAAACCATTTCTCCCTAAACCACTTCCTCATTTCCATCACATGCAAACCACCAAAAACACACTCTTTCTCTCCCCATTTTCGTCCACTCTTCACCCAAAACAACCCCCATTTGATCTTGATTCAATCATAAATCATATGTAAAATTTACATATGATGAAAACCCATTGAAGTTATAAAGATTGGAGGTGATCTTAACATGTAAAAAGGAGTTTTTAAGGGAGTTTGGGGCTGATTTCTCAAGGAGTTTTCATGAAGAACAATGGCTGATTTTTGGAGGAATCTACAAATACTTGGTGATCCTAGAAGTGATGTTGATATCTCATAAGATTGGTTACACAAAACCAAGTCTTGTTCATCATCAACCCCATCTTTTCATCACTTTGGTGGTATAGAGATTGTTCTTCCCATCCTCTTGTTATTTGGATTATGTAATCCTGTATTTTCTTTATTTATGTATATGTATATGATGATGAATGATGATAAAAATATTATGTGGGGATTTGGTGTTGATAAACATGGGTAAAAAGATGGAAAACCACATGTAAAATGGTTAAAATCTTGCATAATGTGATGGCTGTATAAACACAGTAAGTAACCAAGACTTAAACTGATAAAATTGCATGGTGAAATCCATTTACAGTAAGTATAAGATGTCATACACATGTGAGAGTTGGCCATGCAATGGAATCATTATAATGAGTGAGATATGATCAAAACAAGATGAGTGTGCTAATCTGAATAAGCTATTTTGTAGGGACTGTTAAGCATATATAAACTTAAAATGAGCAGTAGCTATAACTAAGTTAGTTGTAGCACATAATATGAAGTTCATGACATCCAAAAATGAGCTTCTAATTCATTGTAGAACTCTAGATATGATAAAAATGGTGAAGATGAAAATAAAAATCAGATTTTGAAAAATTAATGTTTATTACTATTATATAAGCACTCAAATTATATAGTATAAAATGAGAAATTAAAACCCACTAACTTATGAATTTCATTTATATAAATATGTATAAGGTTAAATAAATGGATAAATTATAAAAATGGTAGTGGAATAATATTTATAAGTTATAAAAACTATAAACTTGATTTTTACGACTTTTTCGGCTATTACCGTAAAATTAACGTTTTTCGCCAAATAAAACTTAGACGATCAAACCCGTCTAATGTAAAGTTTTTAAAAGTCATATACTGATATGTTAGTATCTGATACAAGTAAAAACCGATAAAACCCGAACTATCGGACATACGGACATTAACGAGCTAAGTAAGCATATAGGATTAATAATTGGATTAAATAAGTTAAACACTTATAAAAAGAACTTATTGGGCTTAACCCATTTGGGCCCAACATGTAAAGTACAAATACTGATAATACAAGTATGAAATGGATTAATACAATTTAAAGAACTTATAATAAGTTTATTGGACCTAAAACACGTAAATAGGTAAAACTAGTAAACTAGTATAAACGTTACCAACACATAACGCTAAAATGAGTAAACGAGAATATGTAAACCCACTTGATAATCATATATATAAAATCATCATATGTATACATAATTGTTATTTTTATAAAGTCATTGGACAAACGTCTAAGACCGATTATTATTTATATAGGTTTCCGTGATTGAAGCACGTACCGTACGTCCGAATTGCCGACAACCCGCTTTCCCACATCAACGTGAGTTCATAGCCTCGCACTCTTTTAAATTATTTTTATGAAATGTTTTATAAACCCGCGAGGGAGATAACATGTTAATTTTTATAAAATAGGACACCTTTTTTCCCGATTGTTTGTTTATTGATTTGGACCCGAATGATTGTATGACCCGATTGTATGACCCGATAAATGATTAAAGGACCCGATAGATGAAATAAAACGGATTATTAAAGTTAGGTTATGTCACTAAAAGTACCATTAGCATGAATTATGAACTACCGGGATTTGGTAGACGCTTGTGCATATAATAGTACTATTTGGGGACGATCACCCCAGTTCGCGCCTTAACGGTTGACCCCCGTCGTGCCACATTGATTGGTAAGCGAATTTATGTATGAGAAGATTTACATAGCGTGAACTTTGTGACGACACGCTAATTTAGATGGGCAAAAGAGTTTTGGGCTAGCTACCCGTTGTTTGTTGTAGTAAGGTAACAATGTCATTCGGCTTATAATAATCCAAACTAACGAAATACTACTAGACGCACCGAATTACGATGTATTGCCTGACTAGCAATACAGGGTCATACTATTGATATTATGTTCGTGTTTTGGTTTTTCATAACCATATTCATATAACGGTTTTTATTTGACTTTATACAACGTCATAAGACGTATTGTATGATGTTTTTACGACATTGGCTCGTATAATGATTTTTAAGGCAAATGTATATATTATGATTTTCGACAAGGATTTGTATAAAAATGACTTTGGCTATTTTATGGCCTATTACAAAGATTTGTACAAAATGATTTTCAGTAATAATTTTATACTGATATTATATTGATGGATTATATTAAACTCTATGAATTCACTCGGCGTTATCGCTGACCTTTTCTTTTAACATGTTTTATCTCAGGTACTTGAAGGTAATTATCGGGAAGACGACAAGAATTCATGGCCCGCACTTAAACAACAATTTCCATTCAAATACTTTGTAAAACTTTGTATGAAATAATATGACTTGGGACCGATGTAACTTTGATATTTATGAATAGAAATGCTTTATTATTAAAACGACGCGACTTTTAAGCGTTGTCTATGATGTGAGTAATGTGCTATCCCGTAACACCAACTAGTCTTCCGCTGTATTGAGTTGTATAAATTTGGGGGTGTTACAGTTTGGTACCAGAGCTCTCGTTATAAAGAACGAAAGATTTTTAAAACCAAGGTTTTGAATAAAACATTTCAAAATCTTTTAACTATAAACATTTTTCACAAAATGTCTAAAAATCTTTTGACTATAACGGTGCCGAATAATCCCGAGTTACCGACAAGGCCAGACTGAGAAGTGTTATTTTAATATATATATAACTTGGATTATATATATATATATAGGATTTAATTTTATTACATGATTGTTTGATGATTATTTTGATATTTATACGAGGTATTTATACGACGTAGATTGTCACAAGAAACCCTAAATCCCCTAGTAAATTAATCGAAGCTATTCTCGTAGGAATTCTAGCTATCCTAGATCTAAACCAAGTTGTGGATATTTATGATCCCAACAAATGGTTGATATTCGTAGAAACGTAGATATTAGTTGATTGCGATATTGAAAAAGAATTGGCGAGATTAAATATGATATCGATGTCATGACGATCTTTTCTTTTAGAGTGGAGTTTGACAAAACGTTACCACCTAGAAAGATGTCATCTGATTCGTTGTCACCCAATTCTTAAATTGAAATCGAAAGGGTGAATGTTGCACTTGAGGCTGTTATTGGAACCATTACCCAAAAGCCTCATGCCACTAGTACCTTTCCGAGAGTCTAATTGAATGTGTGAGTCATTTCATACTAGTGACTCATTTGATAATTGTTGTTGTAAGAGCTATAGGATTGAAATTTAAGTATTGATCATATCGAGCTTTTATTGCCCTATTAAGGTGTAAGAATAAGGATGAAAGTATTGGAAAATGAGGTAGGATGTCGAATTGAGTATAAAAGTGGTTGAAATTTGAATAAAGTAAAACTTAACTTGTATGGAATATGAGATTGATAAGAGGAAATTACTAAGTCATATGATTGAATTATAAGGTTTTAAATGATTGTTAGTTTGTGTTAAAGGTTGTTCCTAGGCCATTGTCTAATGACGAGGATACCCAGTGTCCAACAAATAAATTGAAGAAATCTTCTTCTGATTTGGGACCGATGGATCTTCCAGGACAGGTGGGACACCTAATGACTCTTGTAGATTAGTATTCATTGTGGTATCTTTTAAAAATAATCCCTAACTTAGCTGTGACATCAGTTGGTAGGATGAGTTCTGAGAATTGTATGACATAGTGACACATAATGTGTTACGGTACAATTTTGACTTGTTTGTGATTAATGTAAAGACTACCTTTGATTTCTAAATCCTACATGT
This sequence comes from Glebionis coronaria, assembly GCA_025667525.1. Lineage (NCBI taxonomy): Eukaryota > Viridiplantae > Streptophyta > Magnoliopsida > Asterales > Asteraceae > Glebionis > Glebionis coronaria. The sequence continues at coordinate 323,550,996 of CM046881.1, read as the reverse complement.
ATCGATGTTATCTATCTTTTCTTGCTTCTTCCTAATGCTCGCATTAGTAATGCAACCATTGAACAAGTACTCATCTCGAATTGAGTTACGTTTTGAATTATTCTTTTTAAGCGCCATCAAGGTCATGAACCTCATGATTATTTGGCCAAAGCTCATTTCCTAGCATATCGTAGTTAGTTCTTGGTGAACCACTCTTCATCACTCCTTTGCAGATCACACATTGTTTTTATAAAGTTAAAACGGTATCCTTTGAGGTAATTTTCATCACAATAAGGATTATTCAAAGTGAGATTTATAAGTGATTGATATCAAAATGAAGTTGTTTATGAGACGCTTTGGAAACTTAATTATTTTCATAACAAAGAAAATCTTTGTAAATTTATTCTTGATTCTTATTTAAGAATTAAGCATGAAAATGTTTTTATTATAAACATGATATAAAATTTTTGACGAACTGAGTATTGCATCGTTAATCTTGAAATTGTATATAGTTGCGCGCCTACATACAATTTAGAAGGGACCATGCAAGACTGATTAGTAGTCACCATAAAGTTGATTAATAAACACTACATTTTCGTTGAAGTTGTGAAAGATTAATTTTTATGAGATCTGCAAGAAGTGAAAAATAGGGACATATTGATAGGGACACCTACATATGTGCCCGTACTATTTATTCTTCTGAGTCGAATTTACTCATCTATAGATATTGTCTTAATTGACAATTGATATTACCTTCTTGTCCAATTCTCCCATGGTGAGATTCTTTGGAAAAGTATCTGATTACCGAGTGTTGATACCCGACTGGATGTATCGACGTTCCTATCATTTCTTCTGATTTGATTTCATTTGAATGACATGGGTAATGATCTGAGGAGCTTTCGAATGCGTACTCAAATTATGAAAACATGGAATATATTCATATTCATTAAATGTTTTCATTTGTATCTGATTTGAAATTCTCTCGCGTATATTATGCGTTGACCTTACTCTTTTAATGGTAGTTGTGTCTCCATATATCCTCGAATTTGTGAAAGATTATGAATTATTATTAGTCTTTTGAGAAGTTCACATCTTATCGACGATAATGAAACTGGAAAGTTAATAGTTCCAGTAGAATGGATAGATTGATTATGACATGACGACATTGTCTTAATTGATGGGAACTCGAGTAGAATTCCCCTAAATGATAAGATGTTGATTATCAAAAGTGATCTAAATAATTCTTGATGGATGACCATATCCTGTATTTAGACTTGAAATTATACCATGAATGGTTGTGAATTAGTCATAGATATTATAATCTAGAAAGAACTTAACATGAAGGTATTAAAAGATGTTTCTGTTATCTGAAACTTTAGGAGGTATTTGCTGGTGAATTACCGAGACTTTCGCCATTAAGGCAAGTTGAATTTGGTATTGATTATATTCCCGGTGCTGCACCTGTGGCATGTGCACTGTACGTCAGCACCATCAGAATTAAAGAAATTACCGTACAACTAAGAGAGTTGTCGGAGAAAGATTTTATTCTACCTAAGCTCGTCATTATGAAGAGCTATGGTATTATTATTTCTTATATTTATAGATTACTGTGAACTGAGTAAATTGACAATCGAAAACGATATCCATAACTCGAAATGGAAGATTTATTCGATCCTTTACAAGGTTCTAGCGTATGTTCTAAAGATTTGATCCTCGGCATGGTTATCATCAACTTCGCATCCGCGAAAAAGATTATCTATTCCAATCGCCACATCCAGAACTTGTAATGAACATTAGTTTCATGTTATGTTGTTTGGATTGACTAATACACATGTAGCATTCATAAATTTGATGAATCACGTGTGTAGGCTGTAAATTGATAAATTCATGCTTGTGATCATTAAGGACCATTTGTTTGTTTATAAGTATAAGAAGGAGTTAATAATTATTTATAAACTGCCCTAAATTGGCCGAACAATGAAAACTTGTACCTTGAGTATTTAACATGTGATTAAAGACTCAATCCTTTACATTATTTGACCGTGTGATTAATAAGATAATGGAATCTATATTGACTCTTCAAAAAATAAGAGCCCTTTTAAGACTTTGGGTTTTACCAAAAAGGAAGTGCAAATGTGTTTTGACAAATGTTTTATCAAAAAGAACTTTTGAGGGATTATTCCCTTATACCCAGAACATTTAACTAAACTCCTATTTAGGGGTAAATGTTCAAGACAACCTAAGAGGGATTGAGGAAACCATTTAAACCATGACTTGAAGTTTGAAACGACAATTTTTGCTTTTCAACTAAGAAAATTTTGACCAAAGTATAAACAAAGATTTTTCAAACATTTACGGATCTTATTAATAATTTTAATTATTTTCGATAAATCAACAAAAATCCTGTTAATTAAATTCAAATTTACTTTGAACATTTTATATAATTGGTCGAACTAAGAAATTTAAAATTTTTACGTTTACGTTTCATAAAGATTAAATAATTATTGTTAATTTACATATAATAATTATCGACGCTTTAGACGTCGGATTGAGTAAAACAGATAAAGATAATAGTGAAGATGAAACTAAAACATAGAAGATATGAAGAAAGAATTTTAAATAAATACGGTTATGATATTTATTTCATCAGGAGAAAATGAATGTAGATACTGACACATAATATAGAAAAGATAAAGAATCAATTAGGACATGTTCCTTAATAATGAAGGTGCAAAATAAATTGCCGAACGATATAAATATAAACAATGTTTGTAAAAAGGGATAATATAGATTATAAAAGAGGTTCGCGGCTAATGTGAACCATTAAAATAGAGAAGCCGATAGCGTTAAATGATTAAAAGTCCATTTGTGATTGTCTAAATATGGAGATTGTGAGATATAGTTATGTTGGAATTTGTAAGTATAAGTATTCTATTTATGTCATTTATGACTAAAAGTACCTTTGTCTGAAGAAGATGTACTGATGACGAATTATGAAGGCAGACATCGCCTCATAAATTAGTAAACGTCTAGCTATTGCAAAGGTCATCATCTGAATTTGATTCGATTTGGGTCATCGTCGACAGACTAACCAAATCTGCTAACATCATTCCCGTTAATTCTAAATGCAAAAGAGTTATGTAAACATAGTGTTCCTGTATCGAACATCTTTATCAAGATCCTCGCTTCGCATTGAATTTCTAGAGATTTGCTCAGAAATCATTGAGAACGAACCTTGATGAGAGTACTATGTACCACCCCAATCGAAGGGACGAGGTAAAGTAACGATACAAAATACTAGAAGTCTTATTTTATGTTTGAATGATTGACCTTTGGTAATGAACCGTATAATCGCTTTCCTTTGGAAATATTATCATTGATAATTATCGTATTAGGATCAAGATCGAATCTTGTTAGGATCTAAATATTAGAGCATCTATAAGCAGGAGTTGAGATAAAGACATCCGACATACACCCATTGTGAGTTGGACATGCCTTTTAGGTTTAAGGTTTCGTATGATGGCGAACCTAACCTTACAAAATACCCAACCCGCGAGACCTGAAATGATTGTTGAAATTAGGATCTGATTATTGACTGCCGATAGTGGGCAAGAAGTTATATGAATATGAAATGTAGATCTTGAAGTGTGAACATCATGGATAGAGAAAGTAAGTCAACATTAAGCCTGATCTTTTTCCCGTAGTTATGTTTGATGAAACTAGCGTATTGTAATGAATTACACTTGTGAGAAAAGACCGAATGTGGAGGAAATACCCACATGGCTTTAACTCTATAAGAAGCGAGTAGTAAGATGATCTTTGAGGACAAAGATCCTGTTTAGGGGTAAATGCTGTGACAATCCGTCAATTTATGATTGATATTTTATTCTCAAATATATTTGAAAACATTATTTTAATGTTACAATATGAACTCACTTATTTTTGGGAAGTAATTTGGATTTACGTCTTGAAGTTGCGTGGACTACGTCTAAACCGGAGGATTCAACGTTACGTGCTTACGTATACATACACCGTTTTTGGTGACAGTCCGACATTTCAGGAAAATAAATTTATTCGTAAATATTATTTTGGAATTTAAATTTGTGTTGGTTCATAAGCTCACAAATTTACGAGAAGAGATTAGGACTTACGTGCATAATTTAACGTCCTTTACGACTAAACCGGAAACCTTAGGATTACGTATTTACGTTTTTGAACTCCGATTTTGATGAAACAATTTTTATTAGATTCGTTTTGTGCCGTTGATTCATAATTTATAAAAACATTTTTCGTAAAACGACCCGAGGACACGCAAATCAAGGAAACTAGAATCGAGGAGTACCCGTAAATTAGTGGGATGAGACAAAACAAGTTTTGCCTCACCCTACACATGGGATGGTTTAACACAAGACAACACATTTGATATGTGTCAAAGCTTACAAAGTAAGCTAGAACACTTGTCCTAGCCACTTTGTAAACAAGCTACCACATCAAAACCATTTCTCCCTAAACCACTTCCTCATTTCCATCACATGCAAACCACCAAAAACACACTCTTTCTCTCCCCATTTTCGTCCACTCTTCACCCAAAACAACCCCCATTTGATCTTGATTCAATCATAAATCATATGTATAATTTACATATGATGAAAACCCATTGAAGTTATAAAGATTGGAGGTGATCTTAACATGTAAAAAGGAGTTTTCAAGGGAGTTTGGGGCTGATTTCTCAAGGAGTTTTCATGAAGAGCAAGGGCTGATTTTTTTGAGGAATCTACAAATACTTGGTAATCCTAGAAGTGATGTTGATATCTCATAAGATTGGTTACACAAAACCAAGTCTTGTTCATCATCAACCCCATCTTTTCATCACTTTGGTGGTATAGAGATTGTTCTTCCCATCCTCTTGTTATTTTGATTATGTAATCCTGTATTTTCTTTATTTATGTATATGTATATGATGATGAATGATGATAAAAATATTATGTGGGGATTTGGTGTTGATAAACATGGGTAAAAAGATGGAAAACCACATGTAAAATGGTTAAAATCTTGCATAATGTGATGGCTGTATAAAAACAGTAAGTAACCAAGACTTAAACTGATAAAATTGCATGGTGGAATCCATTTACAGTAAGTATAAGATGTCATACACATGTGAGAGTTGGCCATGCAATGGAATCATTATAATGAGTGAGATATGATCAAAACAAGATGAGTGTGCTAATCTGAATAAGCTGTTTTGTAGGGACTGTTAAGCATATATAAACTTAAAATGAGCAGTAGCTATAACTAAGTTAATTGTAGCACATAATATGAAGTTCATGTCATCCAAAAATGAGCTTCTAATTAATTGTAGAACTCTAGATATGATAAAAATGGTGAAGATGAAAATAAAATCAGATTTTGAAAAATTAATGTTTATTACTATTATATAAGCACTCAAATTATATAGTATAAAATGAGAAATTAAAACCCACTAACTTATGAATTTCATTTATATAAATATGTATAAGGTTAAATAAATTGATAAATTATAAAAATGGTAGTGGAATAATATTTATAAGTTATAAAAACTATAAACTTGATTTTTACGACTTTTTCGGCTATTACCGTAAAATTAACGTTTTTCGCCAAATAAAACTTAGACGATCAAACCCGTCTAATGTAAAGTTTTTAAAAGTCATATACTGATATGTAAGTATCTGATACAAGTAAAAACCGATAAAACCCGAACTATCGGACATACGGACATTAACGAGCTAAGAAAGCATATAGGATTAATAATTGGACTAAATAAGTTAAACACTTATAAAAAGAACTTATTGGGCTTAACCCATTTGGGCCCAACATGTAAAGTACAAATACTGATAATACAAGTATGAAATGGATTAATACAAGTTAAAGAACTTATAATAAGTTTATTGGACCTAAAACACGTAAATAGGTAAAACTAGTAAACTAGTATAAACGTTACCAACACATAACGCTAAAATGAGTAAACGAGAATATGTAAACCCACTTGATAATCATATATATAAAATCATCATATGTATACATAATTGTTATTTTTATAAAGTCATTGGACAAACGTCTAAGACCGATTATTATTTATATAGGTTTCCGTGATTGAAGCACGTACCGTACGTCCGAATTGCCGACAACCCACTTTCCCACATCAACGTGAGTTCATAGCCTCGCACTCTTTTAAATGATTTTATGAAATGTTTTATAAACCCGCGAGGGAGATAACATGTTAGTTTTTATAAAATAGGACACCTTTTGTCCCGATTGTTTGTTTATTGATTTGGACCCGAATGATTGTATGACCCGATTGTATGACCCGATAAATGATTAAAGGACCCGATAGATGAAAAAAAACGGATTATTAAAGTTAGGTTATGTCACTAAAAGTCCCATTAGCATGAATTGTGAACTACCGGGATTTGGTAGACGCTTGTGCATATAATAGTACTATTTGGGGACGATCACCCCAGTTCGCGCCTTGACGGTTGATCCCCGTCGTGCCACATTGATTGGTAAGCGAATTTATGTATGAGAAGATTTACATAGCGTGACCTTTGTGACGACACGCTAATTTAGATGGGCAAAAGAGTTTCGGGCTAGCTACCCGTTGTTTGTTGTAGTAAGGTAACAATGTCATGCGGCTTATAATAATCCAAACTAACGAAATACTACTAGACGCACGGAATTACGATGTATTGCCTGACTAGCAATACAGGGTCATACTATTGATATTATGTTCGTGTTTTGGTTTTTCATAACCATATTCATATAACGGTTTTTATTTGACTTTATACAACGTCATAAGACGTATTGTATGATGTTTTTACGACATTGGCTCGTATAATGATTTTTAAGGCAAATGCCTATATTATGATTTTCGACAAGGATTTGTATAAAAATGACTTTGGCTATTTTATGGCCTATTACAAAGATTTGTACAAAATGATTTTCAGTAATAATTTTATACTGATATTATATTGATGGATTATATTAAACTCTATGAATTCACTCGGCGTTATCGCTGACCTTTTCTTTTAACATGTTTTATCTCAGGTACTTGAAGGTAATTATCGGGAAGACGACAAGAATTCATGGCCCGCACTTAAACAACAATTTCCATTCAAATACTTTGTAAAACTTTGTATGGAATAATATGACTTGGGACCGATGTAACTTTGATATTTATGAATAGAAATGTATTATTATTAAAACGACGCGACTTTTAAGCGTTGTCTATGATGTGAGTAATGTGCTATCCCGTAACACCAACTAGTCTTCCGCTGTATTGAGTTGTATAAATTTGGGGGTGTTACAACTGATGTTTTCTTAAAGAAGTTAATAATTACATCATGGGCTTCATCTTTTGATGCAAGAAAATGAACCCATGTGTAACGAGAATAATCATCCACAATTACAAGGACATACCGCTTTCCATTAATGCTTTGGATTCTCATTGGGCCACACAAGTCCATATGCAAGAGATGTAACCTATTCGTTGAGTTAGGAACAGGTTTGGGTTTGTGAGGTTTCTTCTTACTTTTACCTTGCTCACAGGAAGGACAAAGATGGTCTTTTGTATATTTAAACTTTGGAAGATCGGTAACGAGATCATCTTTCGCGAGTTAGGTGATGGCATCGAAATTGAGATGAGATAACCTTTGTTGCCATAACCATGACTTTGTTGATGTGGCTCGGGCCATGAGACAGATTGGAGAAGCAGTAGACATTTGAAAAAGATCAATGGTGTAAAGGTTGGTGGTACAATTTCCTTTCAACAAATCAATTCCTTCAAGATCTCTTACAAAACATGTATGACTTCTGAAAGAAACCTCCAAGTCGGAATCACAAAACTGTCCAACCGAAAATAAATTGTGTCCCAAGCCATCAACAAAAGACACTTTGGTGATGATTATATTTCCCTAATTAAGATAACCATAGCCTAGAATTGCAGCAACATGATCATTTCCAAATCGGACAATTCCCATGAATCGCCAAACAAAGTTCTTGAGAAGGCTTCGATTCCCAGTCATAAGTTTGGAACAGCCCGAGTCCACGCACCAGAGACAAATTTCAACAGCCTGCCAATGATAAGAGAAGAAAACATTTTGGCAACCGATGAAATAGGTTCCTGTAGGGTTAGATGATAATTAAGCCGTATCACATACCGACGTTTCACTGTCAGTATGAGATCTACTAGTGTCGATAATTTTGCCACTACAGTCAAAATTTCTACCAGTAGGCAACCATTTAGAGGTGAATCTAGGGCTACTAGGCTTAGCAAGACTTTCTGTAGACCCTACATGCGTACTTTTTGGAACATACACCTTAGCCTTAGGAGTGCTTTGTTGTTCACTGACTGACAGCTTGTCAATTCGAGTGTAACCACCATAATTCAAACCATTCATAGTCAAACCACAGGCATCATGACTAAAAGTAAAGAAACATTTATTACATTTAGCACAAATAACTTCAGATTTTTCATTCCGAATAGCAAGCTTAAATTCATTACATTCAGATGAATTAGGTTTCTGATTATGATTAAAAAGCGGTAAATTCCTAGGGTTCTTCTACTTCCACATTATTGATCTTGGGGCGACTACTTCTAGAGGCAAAAGGGACCCTATCATTCCTTGTATTGCTCGTAGGCTGTGGCCTTCTACTCTTAGTGTAGTTGTTTATTCCTATAGAAAAAGACACACGTCTATTAGAATTAGTGTTGATCCCAAACTTAGATCAATTAAGCTTGTGTATACGAGATTAGATCAAGTTATACACGTAGAGAAAATTTGTTTATGTATAAAGTAATCTAAGTGTTATGTGGAATTAACACTTAAACAAGAACACGCAAAGATGTAAAACAAACTTTCACTTGATTGATAATAACAAACTTGCTTACAATGAAAGTGTTTAACGTATAAAAAGTTATTATCAAACACAACCTAAAGGTCTTCTTTTATAGACATAAGAAGCCTTGTACAAGAGTCTACGTATCAACTATTCTATGTAAAGATAATTATAGAAAATACAATGTTGAACTTATCTTTACTAGAAACAAACTAGAAACATAATACGCATAGACCATGTCTTCTTACCAGTGCTTGTCTTCAACCTATCAACGCTTGACTTCTTCTTGTCAACGCTTGATCTGTCAGCGTTTGTTTTCTTCCTATCAACGCTTGTTTTCCTCTTGTCAGCGCTCAAGTGGATTGGCTACATTTTATTCCCAACAATCCTCCCCTAAACTTGATATCTACTCTAGTAATCAAGTTTCTGAATAAAAATTAAGAACTAGGAGGAATCTTACAACTCCTATCATATTGGTAATAAATATGTCTGATCAAATCATTGGCCACATCACTTGAATAGTCAATCTCCAGCTGTATTGTCTTCATCTTCTCCAAAACTTCTTTGGACATGGAATACTGACCATCTACAAGAAGATACTCAACAAACTTTATAGAATTCAAATAATAGACACCATCAGCTGAATACAAACACCATGGAAGACCACTGAGGTCATCTTCAAGATCCTTCCAAACAGTAGGATCTTCATCTCTTGGTCCACACATTCTCTTGAATGTTGACCAAAGTTTTATTGCATTGACTGAAGTAGGAGCTTCAGTATCATACTTGGCTTCCAACAACCTCCAAAGGTCTACCAAGTCTTCTCTATCAACACTTGCAAAGAGAGATATAAGAGTGGTAAAGGTATGTACCTCTTTCCCATACCTGCCAATCTTCCAAAACCCACTTTCATCTTCTTCATAGCTTATAATAGGGTTTCTGGCATCAAGGGGTAACACTTGTACAATATCTGAAGCTTCCAATGGTTAGAGCTTGATGCTCCTTCTTATAACAGCTTCACTAGGATTCAATCTATCCATATCTTTAGGAAACTCAAGAGGAAATCCCTTCTTCAAAGGTCTTGGAACAATCATTGCCTTCTTAAGCTCCATCTCTTCTGCAAGTTCTTCTTTCCTTTCATCTGAAAGAAGTCTTAGAGTGTTTTCTTCCTGTACTTTTGCCCAAATGGGATAAGCCTTGTACTCCAACCCTTCAAAGGATAATCCCAACAATTTCTTATAGGCCCATCCTGTTCCATGACATCTGAGTAGCATGTAGTACAGCTCCCTTCTATCCCTTTTCAGCATTTAGAGAATATTGCTAGCCTTGTGTTTCAGAATTACCTTGCAGTCTTTTTGTACTCTTAGAAGAATCTCCAAGCCCCATATTTGGTCTGAAATAGTCAAATTTGGATTCTTCATACACCTATCTTCCCAAGCATGGTACATCTGAACAACTTCTAGCATATCAAAATCTACTTGCAATTTCAACTCATTCAGCTTCTCTCTTGCCAAATCATCACCATACTCAAGTCTTTATGGTTGTTCTATTATCATCACACTTGAGTCTGAACTAGCTTCATCACTTCCTTCTTGTTCTTCTGAAGTGGAAACAAAAGGTGATTCACCAACCTTCTTTATTTCTTGTTCCACAAGTTGTGCAGCCAACCTTCTATTAAACTCTACCTGTGCTGCATCCTTTGGAACTTCTATTTCTACCATTTTTCCTTTACCCTTATCTAATGGATCAATGATAGGTAAGGATGATGGTAATACCTGTGAAGATACATCTTTGATGATAGCTGATGACTGGAATACATCAACCTCATCTGCAGGTTTGTCAATGCTCAATTTGCTTGTGTCAGCGCCCAAATTACTTATGTTGTGTTGACTCCTGAATCCAAATACCAAATCACTTGGTTTAAATTTGGGTGCCATTGTTGAAAGCTGTTTGTGAATGATTTAGAAAGATGAATTATAGGAGAAAATGGTTAGACAAGAATATAAGATACCCTGTTTAAAAATAGGAACCAAATATATAGGAGAGATATATGCATGTGATTGGTCAAAAATGAGGCAACTATTTCCAAAATATCATGATGAGAATATTGAAAAGAAAATAAGTTATCTCATGCATTAATTAAAAGTTATCTGCTCCCAAAATTACGGCCCCAAAATTCGTCAAAAATAACAACTGGGTAGGTCCCAATGGGTATCAACGGTATAAAATAACCCATCAACGCCCAACGGCTATATTCTTGTCAACGTTTGCCAAAGCCATGTCAGCGTCTAAATTGGTCATAACAACGCTTGGAAAAATACTTGTCAGCGTCCAAAAATAAAAGTAATAAAAATGAAAAAGGACCTTAACAAAGTAATTTATCCTAGTGAAGATAACCTATAAGTTGATAATTATTATAGGGCGGCAAGCACTGACCAGCTATGCACACTTGCTTATGCAAGATAGACATAACAGTCCTCTAGTGTCCTTTGCTAACCAAAACTCTTAACAACTAAGTTATCTCATAAAATTCCTTGTTATTCCCAGGTAAAACCCATGATAAAATCATTCCCATGTCTCCCAACAGACCATAACCAATTCTAGGCCAAAAATGTCTTGGCAGCATGCATAGTATATCAACTTTGCATGCTACAGTGCCTCATGATTTAGTAAAACTAACTCATACTCACCTGTGGACACAATCTAGAATTGTGATAAGAGTATCATAAAAATACCCAAAAGTCCTAAAGGTTCCTAAAACCTCCCCTTAAACTGTGATACATATGTTGCTCAAAAATATGCATGAACATAAAAATTTATGTCAAGATAGGAATATAAATATTCCAACCATCATCCATAAATAAAAACATGCTCAAATGATTCTCCAAGGATCCATAAGCAACTCTGTATCCAATGGTATAATGCTAACACCACCTGCACATTTAGATTAAAAACCACAAAACTAACATTGTTGCTCACAACGTCCCGATAACACTTGTCAGCGTTAAGGAAACCTTTGTCAGCGTTAGACAAATATATTGCTGACAACGTTACAATAACACTTATCAGCGTTAAGGTAACCTTTGTCAGTGTTAGAAAAATATAGTGGAAAATCTAAATCCTCAAAAAGACCAATAACAATGCATTATCCTGTACATACTTTTACAATAAGACCCCAAAACACATATTATGTGAGATTGATCATTCCAATACTTGTTACCAAATATTGAAACCTTCCAGCATCAAAAGGTTTAGTTAATAAATCAGACACATTTTCTTCTGTGTCAACCCTATCTGGTTGTATTAAACCCTTTTCAAAACAATCCCTTATAAAATGATGTCTAATTTCTATGTGTTTTGTTTTAGAATGATGTACAGGATTTTTAATAATGCATAAAGTGTTGTTATTGTCAACAAATATCTTGGTATGCATGAAATTATACCCATAATCCAACAGCTGGTTCTGAATCCATAAGACTTGTCCACAACAAGCAGCTACAGCAACATACTCTGCTTCAGTTGTAGAATTGGCCACTACTGTTTGTTTCTTGCATTGCCAAGATATCAACCTACTCCCAAGAAACTAACATCCACCAGTTATGGATTTTCTATCAAACTTATCACCACCATAGTCACTGTCTGAATATGCAATAAGCTCCAATGGTGAATCTTTAGGGTACCACAAGCCAAGATCTGGATAACATCTAAGCTACCTAAATATTCTCTTGACAACATAAAGATGACATTCTTTGGGAGTCACTTGATGGCGTGCACATGCACACACAGCAAACATGATGTCAGGTCTTGAGGCTGTGAGATACATCAATGAACAAATCATTGATCTATAGTGCCTGACATCCACATCTTTTCCATCTCCAACTTTTCCCCAAGGGTGTTCTCTATCCATAGGAGTAGTAGCCCTCTTTTCATGTGGAGAAAAGCCAAACTTCTTCAAGATCTCTGCTACATACTTATCCTGAGAAATGAAGATACCATCTTCTTTCTGCTGAACTTGTAACCCTAGAAAGAATTTAATCTCCCCCATTGCACTCATCTTGAATTTGTCTGTCATAAGCTTGGAAAAGTCTTCACTCATCTTTGGATTGGTGGATCTAAAGATGATTTCATCAACATAAACCGGAACAAGTAAGACATCCTTACAATCCTTCTTGGTAAATAATGTTTGGTCTATGGTGCCCCTTTTGAATCCATTTTCAACCAAATAAGTGGACAATGTCCCATACCATGCTCTTGGGGCTTGATGAAGTCCATACATAGCCTTCTTGACTCTATACACCTTGTCTGGATTCTCTGGATCTTCAAAACCAGGAGGCTGCATAACATATACCTCCTCAACAATTGTGCCATAGAGGAAAGCACTCTTCACATCCATTTGATACACAGTGAAGCCCATGCAGGAAGCATTAGATAGAAATATCCTTATAGCTTCAATCCTTGTAACTGGTGCAAAGACCTCCTCATAGTCTATCCCTTCCTCTTGTTTATATCCCTGAGCCACTAAACGTGCCTTGTTTTTGACCACAACGCCTCTTTCATCTCTCTTGTTTCTTAGAACCCATCTTGTCCCAATAGGTCTGACATACCTGGGACAATCAACCAGCTCCCAAACATCCTGAATAGCAAATTGGTGAAGCTCATCCTGCATTGCTTCCACCCAACTTGGTTCTTTGAGAGCATCAAAAATCTTCTTGGGTTCCTGTTGTGACAGAAAACAGGCAAACAAACATGCTTGAACAAGAGGGGTATCAACCTTCTTGTGTATATTGGCAATAAATCCACCAAGATTCTGATGAGATCTTCTAGTCTGAACAGGAGTCATGATATCCCCAATAATTTGAGAAGTAAGGTGATTCTTCATAGTAGAAGTGAGCACTCCTCCCTCAAAAAGTCTGTTGTCTTCAATCTCATTCTCTAAGTTGCCAATATCTTCTTCAGACTCTCTTTCATCAATAGGTGTATGAACCTCTTCATGTAAATTTGAAGGTTCACCTTGTTCAAAATTGGAAGAGAAGATATGCTCAAAAGTGTTGTCAACGCCTGAACCAAGGTTGTCAGCGTTTGATCCATCAACGCCTGAATTGGTGTTGTCAACGTTTGAGCCATCAACGCCTGAATTTGTCCTGTTAGCGCCAGATTTTCCTTTGTCAGCGCCTGAAGGACCATGCATGTTGTTAACTGGTGGTACTTGGGGACCACCATTTTCCTTTCCAATAGTAGCAGCAGCAGCAAAAGTATCTGTCCATAGGGTAATTGTGACATACTCTTGTATGTGAGATGACTTGTCTGCTTGTGATCCAACCTCTTCATTAACCTGTGTACCTGAAACATCAAGAACTAGTTCTTCCACAACATTTGAAGTTACCTTCACAATGTCTGGATTAGTAACAGGCATATAATTCAAAGTCCTAGATAGAGGTTCCAAGTCAAAGAACCAATTTGGACCACTTTTAGGATCACTAGGTTTACTCTCTAAAAACCTAACATGTACTCTCTCAAGTATACGTTTTTCCTTCTTAAGGTAAACCCTATATCCCTTGCTCTGCACTGAATAACCCATGAAATAGCCATCATGACCTATTGCACTAAATTTACCTAAGGCATCACTAGTATCTAAGACAACTACATGACAACCAAAAGGTTTAAGAAAACCAATATTAGGTTTCCTTCCCCAAAGTAACTCATAAGGTGTTTTGTTATGTATCTTGTTGACCAATGCTCTATTCTGAACATAACAAGCTGTATTCACAGCCTCAGCTCAAAAAGCTATGGGAAAGTGAGCATCAGCCAACATAGTCCTGGCTGCTTCAATTAGGGTTCTATTTTTTCTCTCAGCAACCCCATTTTGCTGTGGGGTTCTGGAAACACTAAACTGCCTAGTAATCCCTTTCGTGGCACGAAAATCATCCAACAGTTTATTTCTAAACTCAGCACCATTATCACTCCTAAGCATTTTAACTTCATTACCAGTTTTCTTTTCAATCTGAGTAATAAAATCAATTAAAGTATCAGCAGTGTCACTTTTCATAGCTAAAAGAAAGTCCAAGTAAACCTAGAAAAGTCATCTATGATGACAAAACAGTATGATTTACCATTCAAACTCTCTATATTAGTTGGACCAAACAGCTCCATATGCAGCAAGTGAAGTGGTTTTGAACTAGAGTGCACCTGTTTAGACTTAATGAGACCTTGTGCGGCTTGCCTTTATGGCATGCAATACAAGAGTGGTCATTGTGGAAAGCCTTTTCAGGCAAACCATCAACCAAGCCAAGTCTCACAAGCCTGTTTATATTCTTAAAGTTTATGTGCCCTAGTCTCCTGTGCCATAGATTACTCTAATCAACTGAAGCTTTAGCATAAAAACATGACATATTATTATTCATCCTAATCCCATTAAGATTCACATTATAAATGTCTTTATGCCTAGGTGTTCTATAGTCAATGTAGTTCTCATCTGGAATTTTAAAATCCTTGCTCAACACCAAGCATTCAATATCAGTAAACAGAACTTTATTTTTGTTATCACAAACTTGTGATACACTAAAAAGATTGTAATCAAGTTCTTTTACCAGAAACACGTTTTCAAAACGCAAGTTCTTGGTGAGAGGAGTTCCTTTGCCTGTGATAGTTCCATATCCAACTCCAAAGTAAACCTTGTCACCATCCTTAATGGGAGTGAAGTTAGTTAGATAATCTTCCTTCCCTGTCATGTGCCTAGAGCATCCACTGTCCCAATATCCATAATCATTGACCTGTTTTTGAATGCCCTGCACATAAAGAAAACAAGTTAGTTTTCTTTGGGAACCCAAGCCTGAGAAGACTTTGATTCATCTGGTTGTTCAACAAGAACAAACTTAGTTCTCATAACAACCCCTTGTTCATCCCTCTTTGGATGAAATACCCAGTTAACCCCAATTGGTTTTGTAATGACCATTGAAATATAATTAAATCTGTTGCAGGTCATAGAAATCCCATTAGAATTAGGGTTTTGTTCTTGCTTAGGTCTCCATGTCCAACTAGAAGAAGCTTTAGACCCCTTACCCTGTGGTTGCAAATATTTAGGTCTGGTAACATTTCTGTCAGCGTTGGATTTGGTCTTGTCAACGCTGAAATTACCCTTGTCAGCGTTGAACCTAGGGTTTGCTACAGAAACCTATTGCCTATTAGACCAAGTATTGGTCTTCTGAAATGGTCTTTGTCCATGAGTGTTAGACCCTCTAGTGAAGAATGGGGCTGGTCTAACTACTTGTGGACTTTGCTCCACAAAAGTTTTGGGTCTGACAGTGTTTGACTTTTTAACAGCGTTGACACACTTATATGCTAAATGTGAAAATCTACCACAAGTGTAACAGGCTTTTCTAGACACAACCCTAGGTCTAGAAGAAAAGAAACCTGATCCATCATAACTAACTTGGCTTTTAGGTGACTTAGTATTCCTATACATTTCTGCATACTTAATGCTAGCTTTTCTAACAGTGTTTGAGCCAAGGTCAACAGTCTTGCCAGTGATTGGGTTTGTTACCTTAATAGGGGTTGACTCATTAGGACTATCACAAAGCATGCCACCCTTGACAAATAAGGTAGGGTGGCTTTCTTCCAATCATTCAAGTCAGTCAACTTTTGCCTATACTCTTCAACTGGGGTAAGGACTCTTGGTGGAGGAATAAATTCCTCTTCTTGGAGTTCTAGTAAACCAGTCCAAGATAAGTCCTTTCTTTGGATACCATAGAAGTCCCCAGCTGGTGGTGGAACAAGAGTATAGTCTTTCATCCCAATCCCAGTCATGTCCTTAGGATCCCTTTGTTTATTAACACATTCTCCTAGGGTTTGTGAGGCCTTATCAAATCTCTGAATTTTAAGGTCAACATTGTCCTTATTCTTGATAGCCTCATCTAACTTAACCTGTAATTCAGCAATGACCCTTTCCATGATGTTCTAACATCATTACTAGCATTTAAATCATGTTTTAAGATATTTATTTTATCTTTTAGATCAAATTCCATTTTCTTATACTCCTCAATTGTCTTTTCAGTTTGAGTGAGAGCAATTTGATAGTTAGACAACTTGCATCTCTTAGTACTCACATCACTTAACAATCTTAAAACCTCTTTGTTAAGTTTTTTAGTATTTAAACGACAACCCTTACTACAAAAAGCATCATCGTATACCTCATTATCTGATGAAGAGGAAGAGTGTGCCATGAGAGCATATTGAACATGCTCTTCTTCTTCTATCTCAGCAACCAAAGCTTTATCCTCTTCACCATCCTTAGCCAAATAACTCCAGTCCCATCCAATACCATCAATTTCTTGCACTGCTACCATGGCCTTAGGATCCTGAGCCTTAACAATTTGGCTTCAGGGTTTTCCAGCATCAGATCTTCTTGGAGATCTGCATTCCCTCATAAAGTGCCCCATACGATGACAATTGTAGCACTCAACCTTGGATTTATCAAATCCAGCAGTATCCTTTGCATTAAAGGTCATCTTCTTTTTAAACCTTCTATTCCACCTGTTTGCTCTTATACTAGCAAGAGCCATGTTCCACTTTATATCCATCTCCTCCAAGTGCTCATCACTTATTTGACCAAGGTCCTCATATGTAATCATTGAGCCATTGGGAAAATAAGCAATGTAAGAACACACAGTATCCAGATCCAAACCAGCAGGCTTAACTCTTGGTGAGTCAATTTTGTATGTGTCAGCGTCTGAATGTGAGGCGTTGACAGGACATGATCTAGCGTTGACACATGATTATCCAGTAACTGGGTGTATGTATGAGTCCTTCGGATCAAATTGACCTTCACTATGTGAGAAGAAGGCCATGTTACTATTGGTAGACTTACTTCCATGCTCCATAAGAGTTTCATTGTCCAATAGCCTCAGTTTGTTGTAGATATCAGCAAAAGTGTAACTTTTGTGAGTGTTATTGGCAAGTATAGATCTTGCCTCAATCTTCCACGCATCACCAAGGCTTTTAAGAAAAGTGGCAATAATGTCAGCATCACCAACTTGTGTCCCCATGAAGTCCATCTTGCTTGTAATGTCAAGCAGTCTGCTTCTCACACTACTAAGCTTCTCATTAGGTTGAGCCTTAAAAACAGCATACTCATCCATGAGTTGCTTCTTCTTCTCTTCCTTAGTATCATCATTACCACCATATGCAACTTCAAGAGCTGCCCAAAGGTCTTTTGCAGACTCATAACCTCTGTATTTGTGCTGATTCTATTGTCCCAAAGAGAATTTCAGAATGTTTAGGGTTTTCATATCAACCCTTTTCTTTGCTATGTCTTCAGCAGACACTGCTCTACCATCATCAGGTTTTTCTTTCTTATCTGCTTTTGGACATCCAGCAACAGCTGATCTTGTAGCAATGGAATCAGCAATCTTTTGAGCTTTATTGAATGTGTTTCCATATTCAATAATCTCCCAGAGAGTGTAGTCATAGATACCCAGATATTGCTCAAAGTTGAACTTCCACAGCTCAAAGTTGTTTGCATCAAGCATGGGAATCTTGATGTTTGGTAAGGATGAGGAGGAGGTTACTTCTGGATTTGACATGATGTTTTTAGGGTTTTGTGAAAATTAGAGTTTTGGTGATTTTAGGGTTCTTGTGTTCTTTAAGATCAAACGTTTCTCAACAAGCTCTGATACCACTTGTTGATCCCAAACTTAGATCGATTAAGCTTGTGTATACGAGATTAGATCAAGTTATACACGTTGATAAACTTTGTTTATGTATAAAGTAATCTAAGTGTTATGCGGAATTAACACTTAAACAAGAACACACAAAGATGTAAAACAAACTTTCACTTGATTGATAATAACAAACTTGGTTACAATGAAAGTGTTAAACGTATAAAAACTTATTATCAAACATAACCTAAAGGTATTCTTTTATAGACATAAGAAGCCTTGTACAAGAGTCTACGTATCAACTATTCTAGGTAAAGATAATTATAGAAAATACAATGTTGAACTTATCTTTACTAGAAACAAACTAGAAACATAATACGCGTAGACCATCTCTTCGTATCAGTGCTTGTCTTCAACCTATCAACGCTTGACTTCTTCTTGTCAACGCTTGATCTGTCAGCGTTTGTTTTCTTCCTATCAACGCTTGTTTTCCTCTTGTCAGTGCTCAAGTGGACTGGCTAAATTTTATTCCCAACAATTAGCACTTTTTAAATCAATAACTTGTGGTTGAGTTATAGTGATCGGTTTGTCCTAACGCTTGCTTTACGTTGTTTGCTAGGAACAGAGGGAGAACTAACACGAAACTTTCCTGGGGAAATCACAGCAGTTTTCGTTCCAGCAACCTTGGGAAAAGGTGTCACAGCAATACGAGTGGGTCCCGAGGTTGCTGGTTTCTGGATCATCGTATCCACAATCGAGCTAGGTTCAGAAGTCTTATCTTTTAACAAGGCTTTTAACTTACAGTTGTCACAGATTTTATCAATAAGTTTTTTATAGACAGACTTACTTTGTTCAACAGCCCGCTTATATGAAACAACAACAGATTCTAAATCTGCAATCTTAGCCTTAAGCTTTTGAACATTATCATCACTAGCACTCTCTAACCCTGAAGAGGCCAAATTCGTTTCCGTAACCCCTCCTAACTGAGCCTGCAACCGTGCGATAGTTTGTTACATTTCATTGTAAGCTTTTTCATACGAAATCTTGTCATATTTGCATTCATCACATTTTTTGACAAATTTATTCCAAAGATCGGTGAATTCTTTATCCTTTTTAATGACATAAGATTCCATTTTCTCTTTCATAAGATCAAGCTCAGTTTGAAGGTTTTAATTATGCAACACATAGGTACTTAACTCAACAGGGCTACTATCAATACAATCACGTGCTTTAGAGAGGCGTCAAGATCGTTTTACAAAACTTTTATTTTATCAAGAGATTTATCATCTTCCTTCGCCAAAGATTTAAAGTCTTCAACAAAGTTGGAAAATTCTTTTAGAAAAGCGTTTTCCAAATTGCCTAACCGAGCATCAACTTGAATAATAATCGGATTAATATCGTTTTGAAGAATTTTCTGGACCTCTATCTGAACAGGTGATGTAAAATTTCCTCCAGTGATTTTGGAATTAACAAAACGTTTAAGGATGACAAAGTTATCTTTAAGCTCGTTTAGAAATCGGCATGTGATACTCGGTTTAGGAGGGTCATCAGACAATTCCTCACTTGGTAGCAAAAGCATTTAAGTACTCGTTTTAGACCGAACAAAAACAGCTGGAGGATTAACTTTCGGATAATAAACGGGTGTGACTTCTCTATCAAGCTTTTTCATTCTTAAACAAGTCTCTAATGCAAGATCCGTAGTTTCCTTGGAATCATGCACACTAGGAGGATCGTGCTCATCAGATAAGAGCACACTATCATTATATAAGGTTTCATTAGTGGCCTGAACTTGCTTAAGATATCCAGGGTTAGGGGGAAGAGGACAACCTAAAGCCAATTTGTATCGAGTGTAATGTATCTCATTCACTTTTGGTGCGAGCATATTATTGTCTGCATAGTTTGGCCATGTTTTACTAAGAGGTTGTCTAATTCTGTAATCCTATCCTGAGCTTTGCAAAAATCCTCAAGTAGCCCATCTTCTCGAATTTTGAAATCATGTTTCAGCTTCTTTCGTTCTTCTTTTAAATCCAAAATAGTAGATTTTTCAGTTGAAAGCTGATTATTAAGAGAAGTGATTTCATCATTCAATTCGCTTATATTTTTAGCACTACTTAAGTGTAAGACATTTAATTTCTTAGTTGTGCATTTTTCTTGATAAACCGATGTAGTATGAGCTTGTTCAAGTTCTTTATTTTTACCTTGATGAATTTTGAAACATTTCTTCCATTCCTTATATCCCGCAAGCTCAGTGGTCAATTTGGCATTAGATTCTCTAAAATTATTATTAACCACCGTAGCATGGTCAACATCCTTAGCAAGCTTATCAAATAAAGATTTATAATACGCATGTGTCGCATCAGGAAGGGTTGTAGGCTGAGCAACTTGATCCACACTAAGGTCCACATTGGGCTCATTTGAAATAATATAACTATTATTTGTGTGATCCCCGTGTGTCTTAATGTAAGGCTCAAGCATCTCAGTATAATCCTCCTCTTGATTAGATGTACTATATATATCATTATCAACAAAATGTGGATGTACCTCAGAGGGACTGTCTGAATCATAAACGGGAGCTCTGTCAACATGCATTCCTGAGGTAGATGCTTGTTCTAAGTTTGCCATCAAGATGTAGTTGGCATTCACCTCTTCTTCCTCGTCATATTCTGCAGCAGAAGCCATAAGATCAAATTCCTCAGCTTGAAGTGGAATCCCTGACTCTCCTTTTTGTGCTATGAGAAGCTAAGTCTGAAGATAAGCAGCATCCCTCTTCTTTTTGGCTGTGCAATCTCGAGCGTAATGACCAAATCCCCTGCAGTTGTAGCACTAAACCTGATGATTGTTGTTTCCACTTCCCGTACCAGTATTCTCTGCTCTTGCAGCCACAATATTTCCCATCTGATTACCAACCGTTGGCACAACTATTAACCCATTCTGAATACCCGTATTTGGAACATTCGGATTCTAACCACGGATTTGTCCATACCGATTTCCTGCATTCCCAACATTCTGACCATATTGTGTCCCCGTGTTCCCAGCAGCTACCAATTGACGATCTTGATTCGCATTCATGAAAGGTTGAGCAATATGCCTATTTCTAGTGTTCGAGCATATTCTTTGATTGTTGTTGGTGGAGTTAATCGTAAATTTGAATGCCTTTGCGAGAAGAGCAAGACCAGTATGAATCGCATGAGTAGGATCGGCGATGTCATCAAAACAGGCAATGCGTTGTTGTAAGTAGTTCACGGCAGCAGTAGGTTGATATCCATTAGGTGTGAGTTGTTGTTGTTGTGGAATGAAGTTACTTGATGAGGGTGGATGGTAGGGTACCATGGGATATGACATAGATGATGGAGATTTCGCCATAAAAGCCAATGGGTCTTGAGTCTTGGCCTGTGTTTCTGCCCTAACTTCGTTAGCTTCATCTTCAAATAGTCATATACTTGAGTGTAGTCCACGACATGAAGATCCTTGGTTTGATTGACAAGAGTGACATATCGTGACCATTTAGAAGGAAGATTATCAAGAAATTTGATGTTGGCGGCAATTTGTGCAGGTTCATGTTTGTTTCTTCTAAGATGATTCATGAGGGTTGAAAACCGATGATAATAAGGTTCAATTTGTTCCCCTTTAGTAGACGTAAATTTCTCCCATTCACGAAGCAACTTAGTTTCCTATTCTTGTAAACCAATTTCACTACCCTTCATCATTTTCTGAATCCTAAGCCACATCTCGTGTGTGGTTTCACAACTATCGACAGCAGCATAAACATCTTCAGGAAGTCCCATAAGAATGACTTGAATTGCTTTATCATCAGCGTCGAGTTGTTTGGATTCAACTTCAGTTAATTCTTCATCCGTTTGCTCATGACTAGAGTCATCCACTAGGTTAGCATTCGTAGGGTCCCCAGGCACAATAATTGTTCTTCTAACATACGGACCCTTTTGAATCGAGTTGACAATCAACTTTCCCAAAGGTTTACATTTTGCATAACGAAGGGGACGACTAGCCCATGTATTGTAGTTCTCCTTGGTAAGCATGGGCGGACGATTCTCAGTACCCGCAGAATAAATATCTTGTTGAGACGTCATCGTAGAAGTCGTGTGAAAAACATGATCTCAATTCGTAGAAAGCGTGTGATGTTGTTGAAATTCCGAAACTTCCAATTTTTTTTCTCAGTCCAACAATAAATTCCTCAGTCCGACAAAACGGTAAGCTGAAAAAATTGTGTATCGCCAAATTTTGAAATTCAGTTAGAGATAGCCAAAAACTAGTAGGGAAAATTTGATTTTACTAGACCTAATTTTTTTTTATTTTTTTTAATCTTCGTGTAAACTATGCTCCGAGACAAGTCTAGATGGTGGCTAAGTCTAAAAAATACACGAACAAGATTTAACTAAACAGATCGTAGTCCCTGATCGTAACGATTGATCGCAACTAGTGATCGAGTCCTGTGATCGTACTCAAGTGATCGTACTCAAGTGATCGCACTATGTTATCGTATCCTGTGATCGTACTCAAGTGATCGTAGTCAAGTGATCTCACTCAAGTGATCGCACTCTGTTATCGTATCCTGTGATCGTACTCAAGTAATCGTAGTCATCTGATCGCACTCTATTATCGTAGCCTATGATCGTACTCAAGTGATCGTATCCAGTGATCGTACTCAAGTGATCGTATCCAGTGATCATACTCAAGTGATCGTCTCCAGTGATCGTACTAAAGTGATCGTATTCTATGATCGCACTCTGTTATCGTAGCCTGTGATCGCACTCAAGTGATCGTATCCAGTGATCGTACTCAAGTGATCGTATACAGTGATCGTAATCAAGTGATCGTATCCAGTGATCGTACTCAAGTGATCGTAATCTATGATCGCAACGAGTGATCGTACTCGTTGATCGTGACCTTGATCGTAGGATTTGATCGTGATCTTGGATCACAAGTAGAAACCCCCAGGGTTTATGCGATCACAACAATCAGATCGAAATATGAATACAAAGTTACCACTTTTCTCGGAAAGGACAAGAACACAACAAGTTCGTGATTCGAAGCCTAAAAATGGATCAAACACCCAAAATTTTTGAGTTTTTAACCAAAGCCATGAACTCAAATCGCTACTACAACTACTTAGGAAAAATATGAATCACGAAACATAAGAAAGACACAAACAACACCCAATAGCTATCCACGAATCCCTTGGCGAATGATATCACTTGTAGGAATGATGCACACGACTATATAGGATATAGAAATGAAGATGAAGATTAAACTAAAAAGAAAGATTAGATTAGATGAAGGAAAAGAGAAAAACAAAGATGGTTGTGAATTCCTAGTGAGAGAGAGACAAATGTTTCTCTCTCTACGATCTATGAAATGGAAGACACACACACTCAAATGAGGTGCTAGGGGACTTTTATACTACAAGTGTAAAGTATAGAAGGCCTACCTCATTTGAGTGTTTAGGACTAATTCCCGTTACATACATAACATTATACTAGAACTCTCAACACCATTACGTAGCATTTTCCACGAGCTTCGCAATGGTATATTATATGACCATCACTTTAAATACTTCTAACACATAAGATTTTTAGAAAAACAAAACCCTTAATCCTTCTCCTTGCTCTCCTTGGCCGGAGGCTACATCAAGAACAAAGGGTGGTTGGTTGATTTTGATTTAACAAATCATAAGAATGTGTTCGTGTATTCATCCTCCATTTATTCCACGTGTTTAGTAATCTGAAAACCTTTGTTTTTAATTCTTTTTATGTTTTATGAACATGTGATCATGGGGATTTTAAAAACAAGATAAATAACATGCTAAAAATCATGGTGCAGAAAATTAACTGGGATGTTTTCGGGTTTGGTGTTTGGCCGCCACACAAACCGAGAGCCACGAGGCTCTCGACGTCGTTGGTTCGCACCCCAACCGAGACCCATGTCTCGGTGGTGGTGGGTTTCGGTCAACAGCAGGGAACAAGACACCCCGAATCGCGTCGGGGGTGTCTTGTGGTTTTCGGAGGTCTCGGCAGCCACAGGCCCACCACCGGCCAAAGCTGGTGGCTATTTTTGGTAAGCAGGGGGAACCACCGTAGGCAGCAGGGACCACCGACGCACTGTCGGTGGGAGCCCTTGTGGTGTCAGCGGCTGGCCGAGGGAAGGACAAGACCACCAGCAACAGCTGGTGGGAGTTTTGCCGAGAGCAGGGGCAACCGACTTAGGCCAGTTTGCCACTGTTTTTGTTTGGGTTTGGTTCGACCGGTTCACCGACCGGTTCATGACATGTTTTAATAAAAATAATACATGGGTTCGGTTTATTATTTTTACAAGTTTAATAGTTTTACAAATATATTTATTCTACAAGTTAATTAAATTAATTTAACATGGCACATAATTAATTTAATTAAAACATGGACTTAGGTTTATTATTAATATTTATTAATACATGATTTTAACCTAAGTATTTATTTATGTAATTTAAACTATAGTAATTAATTAATTATTAAAACCCGACATATAATTAATTAATTTTCATGACTTAGGTTATATTAATATAAATATTAATACATGTTTTAACCTAAGTATTATATACACTTTAATTTAATTAAATTATGATTATATTTAATTAAATCGTATAACATATAGCTTATTTAATTAACATGTAATAATTAATAGACTATACTATTAATCACATGACTTAGTATATTTTATCAGTAAAACTTAAGCTTATCTTTTTAGCTTATTAATCTAGCTTATTTCTAATTATGGAAACTTTCTATTTCAGGAAACTTTTTTTGGAAAATTTCTATTTTTAGAAACTTATCTATTTTAAGCAGTTATATATTTTTGGAAACTTTCTATTTTTGGAAACTTTCTATTTTAGGAAACCTACTATTTTTAGAAAGTTACTTATTATTACACAACAAGTATAATAATACAAGAATATCAGTTAATACTTAACAAGAAGACTTAAAACACATGATAAACACAACATAACGTTAAAATCAATAAAACAAGACATGAACATGTAAAACAAGCTAAGACATGATATAAAACCAGTTACGTACTCAGTAATCAGAATACTTACACACGTATAATATTTATGTAGCATTAGTGAGATCGAAGTAGAACTCTCTTCCGTTCGTCTTCTTCGTTCACTGGACATAAGGTACGAATTCTCCGTCCTTCAGTATAGACATTCTTTCCTTATTAGGATTCCCCGTATGCAGCCAACTGTTTTCCCAGTATATGTTTTATATGTTTTGATTTGCTTATGTTTAATTTAAATGCCTAAGCCATATACATGCATGACTAGTTTCACCTAGTTATGGAGGTACCATAACCATAACACTGGAGGCACCAGTCTTATGACTTCACCACGGCGGAGTGATAGCTCATGGCGTCCCTTTCAGCTTTTGGCCATATTATTATATTATCATGTAGGGCATATGGGTGCATCCTAGGTTACATGTTTTTAACAGATTATATAGGTGAATGTGGTGTGTGCCTTGCATCCTTCACAAGGAGCTGATCCCTCCTACCCAAACTTATACTAATTAGAGACAACCCCTCTAATTGCATGACGATGTCACCCCTCCAAGTATTCATGCACGTTGATATTTCATGACCTATATTGGCTTAATGGTTAACATGTTAAACAATTTTTATAAGATAAACATAAGGCTTTTCACACTATAAAACAAATTTTACTAAGTTATACTATGTTTTCCAGGACTTAGTCAATTCCGCTGCTATATGTTTTATATGCCTATGTTATTCATTCTATGCTTGTATATCCGCGCACTGAGCGTTATGCTCAGTCGTTTTCCTTACATGTTCTCAAAACAGAAGGTACTCAAGGACGCTCGTATACTCTAAGCGTACGTGCATATGGATTGGAAGCTTTCTAGCCTTCATTACTTTATGCATTTCATCATACATTTTGCTACTTATTTATATGGACATTGTTTAGTCCTTTTCCTTTACAGTACTTATGTTTGTGTGTGATGAGCTTATACTTTGGGGTACCGCTGTTTGTTTCCGGTATTTCCTTTATGGTCATGTAATGTTTAAGACATTTATCCTTGTATGCTTTGATGACACGCCATAATCACGCGTGACATTGCATTTACCAAAATGGGGTGTTACATTGCTCATCTTGGGAATCCGATAGGATGATAATAGGAGGAAGATAGGGATACATATTTCTTGAGATGTGGATAAATCCTTATTTATTATGTATATTATATTATGTATACTTAGACATAATATTACTTACTCATAAGTTTAATCTTTATACTTACACATAATCATGATATTACACATTATTCTAGAGAGTAGCAAGTATAGGCATTTACATTACTCATGTAGCAGCACTGGCTTTTGGCACGAAGGACTTTCAAGAAATTATTTCAAAAGTAGTTATAGTCAAGATTTTATTTCTTATTCTCTATAAACATGGCTCTAAGTACCAATCTGTAACACCCCCATTTTATGTTAGCCTCAAAATATTGAGTCAAACAAGAATGCTCGGTCATATGTTTATTATGGATCGTATATTAGACCGTTGTAATAGGTAGTAGGTTAGTCGTGTATTACGGGCTTAACTTTAAGCTAAGGTTCATTAATAAGTAACCAAAGCCCAAAAGGAAAGCCCGACCCATTAGAATATAGTCCATAACCAAGCCCGCATGTAGGTGGACTATATATACCCTTCCTAGCATGTTAGGAAGCGTGTTGGTCATTTTCATTTTTCATCTCTCTAATCTAATCCTCCAAAAGTTCCAACCATTCTCTCTACTTTCTCTCACTACTTTCTCTCTCTAAAATTCATCTATCTTCTACCTTTCTTTCTTGTTTAATCATCACGAAATCAATGGGAAAACAATTGGTATCAATCGCCATGGGGTAGATTTGTGATTGGTTGTGGTTTTATTTGATTCGTAAGATTTAATCTCTATTTCATATCTCGAATTCAAATTTTTGTGTGTTTTCCGTACTATAAATCTTGATACACATCTCCTACATAGTTGTGGTAGGGATTTGGTTGCTTTGGTTTGGGTAAAATCACGTTTTTTCTTGGCGAAAAATCTCATTTTTTACCTAAAGTTTCGGAAAAGTACCCACATTGCGACAGACTAACCTTGCCTTCCATCGAGGGTTTATCATTGCGATCGAGATTGCGATTCATATTGCGATTGGTGTTGTTTTTGATATTGCGACAGGAATATTGCAACAGGGGTCATTGCGATAGGGTTATTGCGACAGGGTTATTGCGACAGGGGTCATTGCGACTGGACATTGCGACAGGTCATTGCGACAGACATTGCGACTGGTCAATGCGACAGACATTGCGATGGGACATTGAGATCTGTTTGGTTAAATTTTGTTTGAGTATTTTTTAGACTTAGCCACTATCTAGACTAGTTTTTCCCTACTAGTTTTTGGCTATTTCTAACTCAGTTTCAAAATTTGGCGATACAAAATTTTTTCAGTCTACCGTTTTGTCGGACTGAAGAATTTATTGTAAGACTGACTAAAATCGGAATTTTCGGAATTTCATCCACAACTCAATCACTATAACATCTACTTAAGATCAATATTCACTTCATCATTTCAGAGAATATTGAGATGGATTCTACTGCAGAATATCGTGTGACGAACAACAACATCATGGTGGCGGGTAAAAAAGAGAGACCACCAATGCTTGTGCTGGGTCGATCTCGTTTTCTACGTTATCTTGACACAAAACCTAACGGTGATGCTTTAAGGAAATGCATTTTATATGGACCCTATAAACTCGCAAGGATAAACGTTCCTGCACAACCAGTCACAAACACAACTGAAGAACAACCATCTTATGAACGTGATGAAAAAAGAAACGATCTCACACCAGAAAACCGTGCTTGGTTTGATGCAGAAAAGGAAGCAATCTAATTAATTCTCAGTGGAATTGGAGATGATATTTATTCCATGCTTGATGCATGTTCTACTGCCAAAGAAATGCGGACGGCTTTTGAAAGATTGCAACAAGGTGAATCTCTTAACAAACAAGAAATGAAAACTAAGATGTTTTGGGATTTTGACAAGTTTTCATTAAAGGATGGGGAATCCATTGATTCTTATTACTCCCGATTCTACAAAATGATGAATGACATGACCCGAAACAACTTGCAAGTTTCCACCATGCAAGTCAATGTCCAATTTCTACAGCAACTTCAACCAGAGTGGACACGGTTTGTCACCTTGGTGAAACAACAAAAAAAGTTAGATGAAGTTTCATATCACACGCTCTATGATGTTTTGAAACAATTTCAAAATGAAGCAATTGAACTTCGAGCTGAACGTGTTGCATAGGTTTCAAATCCACTTGCCTTGGTGTCTATCACACAACATTACCCATACTATCGTTCTCGTGTTCCAAAGACCTACTCCACTCAGTCATCATCACCACAATCATCCACTGTTTCTAGGTCACATGCTCCAACAAGATCCCGAGGCAAAGAAGTTGCAAGAGCACCATCACCCACACCTTAGCAATCATTTGAAGAAGACAGTGATAAATAACTTGCTCAAAAGGATAGATAATTCAAGCAACAAATGGCTTTTATTATGAAACAATACAGGAAGATCTACAAACCTACCAACAACAACCTCAGAACATCGTCTAACACGAGGAACAACTATGCTCAGAGTACTCTAAGGTATGACACACGAAGATGTGTTGAGAGTCCTCCAAAGTATGATCGACAACCTGCAAAGTATGATAATCAGAGGGTTGCTACTGTTGTTGGAAATAGAGAAACTGTTGGTACTCAAGTTGTGCAACAAACTACGATTCAGTGTTTTAACTGCCGAGGTAATGGTCATTTGGTTATGGAATGCAGACAACGAAAGAGGGTCAAAGATTATGGGTATTGTGACACCCTAGAATCGAGGTCATTAACGATACCCTAAATTACGCTAATTTTTGAAATTTTTAATAAATTTTAATTTCTATATTTATAAGTATTTTGGTTAAAGCCGATGTTCGAGGTTATAATTTTTACGTTTGACGTTTTAAGAAGGACGATGACGATTACGATCCCGAGGGATGCCCAATTTCATATAATTTTTGACGATTTATCGATAATGTAATTTTTCGAGAATTTTATTTACGGTTCGTGTTAAGTTGAGTCGGGTGAGTTTTATAGCCTTCCGAGTACATTTAAAGTATCCCAAAAATATTTTGGAGCGTTCGGGAAGATTTCCGACTCCCGTAAAATTTTCAAAATTGACAAACGAGTCGAACCCGCAAAGTTTTGAGGACGTTTTTCATTTAAGGCCAAAAGAAGCTAGAAATTGCACAAAGGCCCCTCCCAACCCACCAAAAAGGCCAAAATGGACATAAACACAAACACACACAAAATTTACACCAAAAAAATCAAACACTCTCCCTCCTCTCTCTCTCAAACCGACGGACACCCCAACCCACAAGAAAAATCCACCAAAAATCTTCTTCCACTTGATTTTTCAAAAATCTAAGGTTAGAGCACACTTAGTTTGGTCATTCCCCACATGTTCATGTGCTCAAATCCCACATGCATTAACAAAATTTTTTCAAGATTTTTCCATATGATCCAAATTCGTTTTTGAGGCTAAATGAGCTAATGCATGTTGATTTTAAGTGTTATGGAAGTATAAACACCAAGAAAACCCACCAAAATTAATTTGGTTGTGGTGATTGGGTCACCCAAACCCCACGGCAAAGGGGGTGTTTGGGGAGCCATGGTGGTTGTTGATCTTGTATGTTATTGTTGTGTTTGGTTTGTTGTTTTAGGATGATTCACATAGGTTTTATTACTTGCATGTTCATTTTCTTTGATTCTTGATATTGAGATTGGTTGATCAATAGGGGTAGGATTGAAAATTTGATGTTAGGATATGTTTGGGAAAGCTTAGGATGATGTTTAGTGTTGGTTAGAAGGCTTGGAATCGAGTCTAAGTGCGTTTTTGGTATGGTCATTTTTAGGCAGAAACATTTGGTCCATTTCATAAAAATGATTTTTGTTCCAGGTCTTGAAAACTAAATGTAGTTGTAGAGGGTTTTCCTAGCTTTAATTTGGTATAAGGTAGAGCCCGTGACTCAAAACGAGCTAAAAGTTATGACATTTTAAAGATCGGGTACCGGGAGACGAGGACTTTCATAATCCGAATTTGTGCAAAGTTTTAGTCAAATCCCGAGGGTCACAAGTATAAATTGGTAAATGGTCAAGGGTCAAAATTTGGTCCCTAACCTGTACAAATGGGTCTATATGTTGACTTAGGAGTCAAAGAAGTCAAAGGTATTTTCATATAGGTCAAAGAGGTCGAAATTGGTCGGAGCGCAATTTCAGCCCGTAAAATGTAGTCGTGGAAAAGAGTTGCGTAACGGGTCGTAAAAGTAAAAACTCTTATTGGTCTTAAAAACATGTTATCTACAGGTCTTATAGGATTTTTGGAAATTTTGTCAAATTTTATAAGTGTGGTTTAATAAGGTAAAACAGCCCGTACTTTAGTCAAGTACCGGTGTGAATGAGTAAAAATGGACAACATAAGTAATGAGAACGAATGGTATAAAATGAGTGATACTTGTTGTTTTTGTTTTTGGCGTGAGTTATACTTGTCCTAAGTTACTTGTATATATGTATTTTATACAGTACCGTAAGTATTTAAAATGAGATTACTCATTACGCGTTATTTGTGATAGGTGTTGATTTAACCGGGCATCCGTTTCGTCGTCAGTGATCATCCCTCGAAATACCGACTACTTAAGATATAAGGTGTGAATTTATAGCCTCGCTTATATTATTTCAAATTGTTTTACCCGCGAGGGAAATGCATGCTAGTTTTTAAAAGGAACGTATATCATGAATGATTGTTAGACCCGGAAGTTGCCTTAGAAATTGTGTTGAGTACCAAAGTTGCAAAAGTCCCTAAAATCATGAACTATTAACTATTGTCCTGCCCTCGAGTAGGGGGAAATAGCCGCTTATGCAATTTGTAGTACTACGGGGTTAACGACCCAATGCTAGCCGAGAAGCTGTACTTATAGTAAGTTCTGCGGTAGATTATTTTGTATGAGAAATAAGGTATAATTGCAACTGATGCCTTTAGAAGGGGCACTGGTTTCATCTAAATCATGCCGGTATATTTACGCGGGTGATTGAGTTAACGGATTAGTGTCATGAGCTTAAACACAATTGTCAGTATCCTGATTATAGTTTATTTGATCGACAAGACTATAAATGATCACGAATGGTTTTTATTATATATGCGTTCAAATGGATTGTAAAACCTATGAATTCCACTCAACGTTTTCGTTGACCAAATTTTTGGCATGTGTTTCAGGTAACCGCTGAAGTGTAGAATGGAGCGTGCATGGGATGGATGTTGTGTGTACGGCTTGGAGTCCGCTTGTTTTTCCCTCCTTTTTCTACTTAAACAATTTTTAAGTTTAATGTTATGTTGTCGTAAAACTGAAGTTTTGGGTTGAGATTCATGGGGACCGAAAACGCTAAACTCTGTGCACTATTTGGGGTTGGAAAAACTGTGGACATGCATCATCTAACAATTTTAAATTTCAAGTTTTAAGTTGACGTCTTTTAGCGTCGTTTGATATATCTTGTGTGCAATGAATACTGTGTAGCACCCATTGTTGTAGTTCCGCTGCGCATAACAATTGTGGGGGTGTTACAGGTATCATAAAGAAAAAATGCTGCTGTGCAAGAAAATGGAAGCTAGCATCAAGTTATCAGCTAAGGAAGGAGAAATGCTTGACGACACAGATAATTAACTCCCCGACCAAGAACTCGAGGCACATTATTCCTACATGGAAAAGATTCATGAGGTTCTTAACGTCACTGAAGATTACAATGGTCCTATCTTTGATACCGAGCCAATTGATAAGGTGATCGAGATAATTCTCTTCATACTGGACTTCGGATGCACGAAGCACATGACAGGGAATCTCAAGCTTCTAATTAACTTCGTGGAGAAGTTCCTGGGTACGGTCCGATTCAGAAATGATCAATTTGCATCGATCCTAGTATATGGAGACTTGGTTCAGGGGAATATCACAATCAAAATGGTTTACTACGTCGAAGGGCTAAATCACAATCTTTTCTCGGTTGGTCAATTCTGTGATGCGGATTTGGAGGTTGCTTTTAGAAAGAAGACATGTTTTGTTCGTGATTATGATGGGAATGACTTACTTACCGGAACACGGGGTACTGATCTCTACAACATTTCACTACAAGACTCCACATCCTCAACTCCAATATGTTTCATGGCTAAAGCTTCAACGACTCAAGCTTGGTTATGGCATCAACGTTTATCTCATCTTAACTTTGATACCATCAACTTGCTTTCCAAGAAAGATATTGTGCGAGGCCTTCCTAACTTGAAATTCATCAAAGATCATCTTTGTTCTTCTTGTGAGCTTTGTAAAGCTAAACGGAGTAGCTTCAAGACAAAGACTACGCCAAGCTCTAAAGGACGGTTAGATCTTCTTCATATTGATCTGTGTGGCCCCATGCGTGTTCAAACCATCAATGGGAAGAAATATGTTATGGTAATTGTCGATGACTACTCAAGGTACATGTGGACCCTCTTCTTAAGGTCCAAGGAGGAAACACCTGAGGTTCTCATTAACTTCCTTAAGTTGATTCAACGTGGTCTTCAAGCTCAAGTAAAAGTGGTACGTACTGACAGAGGTACAGAATTCTTGAATTCAACTCTTAAGAAATATTTTGAAGCCGAAGGGATTGAACATGAAACATCTTTGCTAGAACACCTGAACAAAACGGAGTTGTTGAAAGACGAAATCGTACTTTAGTTGAGGCTTCTCGAACATTATTATCCGTTTCAAAACTACCATTATTCTTTTGGGCCGAATCCGTATCAACCGCATGCTACACACAAAACCGTTCCTTAATTATCCCAAGACACGAAAAGACACCATATCACATAATTAATGATCGCAAACCTTCACTCAAACACCTTCATGTTTTTGGATGTACGTGTTACATTATTCGAGATGGTGAAAATCTGGACAAGATGAAAGAGAAAGGTGATGCATGCATTTTAGTGGCATATGCAACTCAGTCTAAGGGATTTAGAGTGTACAACAAGAGAACAAAATTGATAGTCGAGACTATTCATATCAGATTTGATGAATTGCAAGAAATGGCACTTGAACAAAACAGTTTAAGTCCCGATCCACAACAACAAAAGACTTATTTGCACAACCGCACGGAACTCGGAACTCAAGACCACAACAATGAACCGTCAAGTTCAAAGCTGGTTCCTGATCATGTTCCTAGATCAGATATGACAGTGGACACGACACTTGAAGAGTTGGAAATGTTATATGGACCTATGTTTGATGAATATTTCACGGGGGAGAAACATGTTGTATCAAAGTCTTCCGCTGTCACTCATGATAATAATGATGATACCGATCATCGTCAACAAAAGGATACAACTTCATCTACTTCAACACGGGTTTCTGCAGATTTACCTCCTCAGAATATCACTTTAACAATCGATCCTACAACATCCACAACTACTGTCATTGCTCTAGAGAACACAAATCAAGCAGACAATGCATTATCTGACGATGACGATTTTCACAACCCATTTGGTACACCGGTACACAAAACTGGAGAGTCTTCTACTCACCATGTTGATCCGTCAAATATGCATACGTTCTACCAACGACATCCTTCAACACATCATTGGACCCGAGAACCTCCTTTGGTTCAGGTAATTGGAAACCCTTCACAGCCTGTTCGCACAAGACGACAACTAGCAACCAATGGCGATGTTTGTATGTTCGCACTCGCCGTGAGTACAGTTGAAGCGAAAAACATCAAAGAAGCCATGGCTGATCATGCTTGGATTGAATCAATAACAGAAGAACTTCAAAAATTTGAAAGACTTAAAGTCTGGGAACTTGTTGACAGACCATACGATGTGATTCTATTAAATCTTCGTTGGATCTGGAAAAACAAGCTAGATGAAGAAAACACGATCATCAAGAACAAAGCTAGGCTAGTGGCTAAGGGGTATGGCCAGAAAGAGGTAATTGATTTTGACGAATCATTTGCACCAGTTGCTCGTATGGAAGCGGTCAGGATTTTCCTTGCTTATGATGCACATAAGGGATTCACTGTCTATCAAATGGACGTAAAGACGGCATTTCTTAACAGTCCTTTGAAGGAAGAAATCTATGTTACGCTGCCAGAAGGATTCGTTAATCCTCACTATCCAGACAAGGTGTATCTTCTCCACAAAGCACTTTATGGACTCAAGCAAGCTCCAAGGGCGTGTTACGATGAGCTCTCGAAATTTCTGGTATCCAAAGGTTTCTCAAAAGGTTCTATTGATCTAACTCTGTTCACTTATAAATATGGGGATGACATTTTGCTTGTGCAGATTTATGTTGATGACATCGTTTTCGGGTCTACAAACCAAAAACTTTCAAAATGGTTTGAAAAAGTCATGCATAGAAAATTTGAAATGTCAATGATGGGCGAACTAAACTTCTTTCTAGGAATTAAAGTTCACCAATCCCCAAGTGGTATCTTTATAAACCAAGCTAAGTATTGTCAAGAGATAATCAAAAAGCATGGTATGACTTCATGTGACCCCGTTGGGACACCATTATCAACCACATCGCTAGATGCTGACTTGGAAGGAAATATCATAGATCAAACAAGATATCTTTCCATGATCGGTTCCCTCATGTACTTGACATCAAGAAGACCTGATATTTCACATGCTACGTGTTATTGTGCACGATATCAAGCACGACCCACTGAAAAGCACCTCAAGGAAGTTAAACGGATCTTTCGGTACCTCAAGAATAACATTCATTTGGGACTGTGGTATCCGAGGGAAACCGGTTTCTTTCTAACGGCCTATTCAGATTCTGATCATGCAGAGTGTCTTGATACACGAAAAAGTACTTATGGTGGTGCACAATTTCTAGGTCAAGATAAGCTTGTGGGATGGTCTTCCGAGAAGCAGGATTGCACGTCACTTTCATCAGCCGAAGCAGAGTATGTGTCTCTATCTGCGTGTTGTGATCAAGTTCTATGGATGAGAACACAACTCACGGATTATGGCTTCCACTTTGATAAAGTACCTATGTAATGTGACTCAAAGTCGGCCATAGCCATCTCTTGCAATCCAGTACAATATTCCCGCACGAAGCACATTGATGTCCGATATCACTTCATAAAGGAACAAGTTGAAAGAGGTATGTTTAAACTATACTTTGTTGGAACGGATTACCAATAATCCAACTTGTTTACGAAAGCTCTGTCGAAAGATAGGTTTGAGTACCTCGTTAGGCAAATTGGTATGAGATGTTTGACTCCAGAAGACTTGGAGATTCTGGCAAAGGTTTCTGCTTGATTTATCTATCAAACATATACTTGTAAATATCTTTGAAAAAGCAAAATACAAAAATATAAAACATATAAAAACAAAACACAAAATTTAAAATCATTTAAAATACAAAAATATTCTTCTCGACATGTCTTTCAGTATCGATAATATGGACGTGCCTAGAAATGTTGCTCAATAACGACACGGGTGTGTACATAAAGCTCGAATAAAAGTTGTAAATATTTTTCAAAACATGTCATTTCTACTTTTAATAAAGGGAAATGTCTATTTTGGACAATATTTCCACATAACGGGTAGAGCAATCTATCTTGGGTTGAGCTTGTCACAAAACAGTCAACGTTTTGAGCTCAACACAATGGCTTGTAATCACTTTCAGATTGCAACCCGGTTCTTAATTCACGGGGGAGTGTACGCTTTAGTACCCTTACGATCAAAAAAAGAAGAGAAATCTTATTACACTTTATTGGATTCGTCAAGACATTCAACGTCTATGAACTCAAGTTTATGGTTTAGAAAAAACCTCTTCGCCAAAAAGAAATAGGATTTTTCAAAAAGTGTTGAACACAATTTTTTCAAGAATTTCTCAATGATTATTCAAAATCTTTCAAAAATTGTGTGTTCAACAAATCCCATCCTCAAAAAGCAAAATGTGGATCATATCCTCACAATGACAATTCAATTGGATCAATTTTTTAGGGGGAGCATTTCAACTTCATGCAAAGATTGACACATCTTTCTCCCAAAGATTTTGAATACTATTCTTTTAAAATATATTTTAATCAAATTTGGTATCTCTAATATCAAAATATTTTATATATTAGAGATAGGGGAGAAAATGTGATTAAAATGTGATCTTATATAAGACTCAAGCACTTTAACTCTTAACTACATGTGCGAAACACTTTCGATTATCGATGCACATGTGAAGGGAAGCATTTCTAAAACGACAAAACTATGAGGGTGTTAAATGTTTTTCAAACACCTTTTTAGACATTTGAAGGGGTTTTCATGGTTACGATCAAATACCCACAACATCTTTAATTCACGACGTTATTGGTGTCAAAAGGGTGGTTAAGTTTAAGTCCTGTGATCCAACCAGAACCGGAGGGATCTTCCCAAGGACAATCCAATAGATTTTTAGAAGTCCTTAGAAAAGATGGAGTAGAATGTGAACGTAGCTGAATGCCGACTAAGTACTGATGATAGCACTGGAACAAACACAACAAGGTGCTATTAATGATGTCTTGGTAAGCATTGAAGGGGTTAAAGAATGAAAAAGAAATGTAAGGATAAAGGGTGTAAAGAAAGAAGCCCTCCATACAACTTAGGCAGAAACCGGGTTAACACATCATGAAGACAAACTCATCATGGACCCAGTGATGTAGTGCACAACCCTTTCCTAGCTACTCAAGCTTCTCTCAAAAGAAGTTTGTTTTATTGTCACGGAGAACAACATGACTTCTATTAGATTTCTCATTCCAGGATAGTTGATATTGAACAGGTGGCATTTGCTCCAGCCTCCGACCACTATAAGTGCACAAATCGAGTCTAGAGCCTAGAGATCAATCAAATCTCGTTAGGACACACGGATGACGAACAAGAGAGTCCAACGCTATATCCTTGTGATATTTCTAGAACACTTAGAGTGATACTACTTAGTATTCACATTGATGATTGGAAATCCTTCCAATGTTAACATCAAACAGCACTACGGTAGGTCATATGTAAGATTCTTTATGAATTAAACATGTGTAAAACTGAAAAGCAACAGTGGTTTGATTCTGAATTGATTCAAACTCGTTTCAGGTTTCTACGCAATATCTTTATGGTCTTGCCAGAACCTTCTGAGTGATATTCATTAATATTCACAGTGACGAATGGAAATCCTTCTAGCGTCAACATCAAACAGCGCTACGGTAGGTAACTTGCGAGATTCTTATGAATCAAGATTGTGTCAACTGGAAAGCAACAATGGTAAGATTCTTAATGAATCAAACTTGATCTAAGAATTTGAATTGACGACTTTGATCTAGCGAATATTTATCCAATTGATTCACTCTTTATGTTCGCAGTCTTGCTTTGAGACGGTCGAGTAAAGGGAACGGCTAGGACAACCGCGAAACCCTGTCAAGGAGATTCTTAATTGAATCTACCTAATCACAGGTACGGTATTTAATATCGTATAACGGTCTTCACCGACCGGAGGTAACACGCTACCGATTTAGGATGAATGTCAAAGCCATTCAGTCCGTGTCTATGTTTTGTCTCGAGAAGGTGGTATCACGGTGTACTCAGCAAAGGCAAACATTCAAAAACCATATACTCATGCCTGAAGATATATTCAACAATTAATAGTGAGAGCATGTGGATGAAGACACAAGATCACAAGATGGCAAAGACAAGTCAAGGATGATTTGAAGATTTCAAGATCAAAAGACAAAGTCGAAAGACAACGACAAAGGCTCAAAGATCACAACATGAAAGAAAAAAAACTACTATTATACGTTCAAGACTTATATATGGCGAGATTAGTAATCTCTACAAATATCCAAATGACAAAGGGTAATGTCCTCTCATAAAGGGTAATGACCTCTCATTGGGGGAGATTGTTAGCCTCAAAATATTGAGTCAAACAAGAATGGTCGGTCATATGTTTATTATGGATCGTATATTAGAACGTTGTAATAGGTAGTAGGTTAGTCGTGTATTACGGGCTTAGATTTAAGCAAGGTTCATTAATAAGTAACCAAAGCCCAAAAGGAAAGCCCGGCCCATTAGAATATAGTCTATAACCAAGCCCGCATGTGGGTGGACTATATATACCCTTCCTAGCATGTTAGGAAGGGTGTTGGTCATTTTCATTTTTCATCTCTCTAATATAATCCTCCAAAAGTTCCAACCATTCTCTCTACTTTCTATCACTACTTTCTCTCTCTAGAATTCATCTATCTTCTACCTTTCTTTCTTGTTTAATCATCACGAAATCAATGGGACAACATTTTACCTTTACGCAGTGGAACATAGATCTGGGGTATTACTTCATAGAACACAACTCATAATAATAGAAAACAACTCAAAAGAGTGACAAAATAAACATTCTTTATATATTATAAAAATTTCAGAGTTTTACAATATGAGGTTCCCAAAATATAAGTTTAATAATTTCAAGCTCGTTCCTCTTCATGCCATCCTTATGCTGCCCCAAGCTATCAGTCATAATTCCCTGAAATACATGCTTAAAGTCAACACAAAGGTTGAGTGAATTCATAAGTTTAATCATATTTTGAATACAAGATTCTTTTCCTGAGCTACGTTATTATTCACTCACATAAAACAATTTATTATTATTGCACTAGCTCATGACCCCGCGACTAGACATTATCAGGAAAAAACCAACAACTTGCCCTTAAGTAGTATGTTTGTCGGACTATCCTAAAAAGCAAAATAAAGCATATATGTTTAGCCTAGGTAGGAACCATCAACTGCTAGGAAGCGCGACGTGCCCAAATAGGAGATGTCAGTCTCCAATAGTACTATTCACAATATTAATGCTCATTAAATGATTAGCGGTCCAGGATTAAAAAGGGACATAACGGCAACAAGTAAACGTAGTGTCAAGAATCATATCTAAGAAGTATACCAAAAATACTTGTATTCCATTTTTAGCATATATCCCCCTCACGGGTTTTCAAATCATTTATAAAGCATTTAAAAGTGAGGATATGAACTCAACTTATGTCCATAGAATCCGAGCTATATTTTGATATATCTCATTCACAAATAAACAGCTTGATGATACAAACCACAACTTGGTCTCATAAACAACAACTTGATCTCACACAAACCTGGATTAATACTTTGTGTATAGTATCAAGTCTTTAATATTTTGTTCAATATTTCTAAGTATTGGTTATATATTCTTTATTTATTATTTGGTTGTAATTCTAGCACCATTGTTCAGGCCATCATACTAAGAAGTCATTCTATAAACGTTTGAGGAGCGAGGGTACTTTAAATTGTAAACCCAACCACTCAGTTAGAACGTAATATCGAGATGGAAAATCTTTGTACAAAGCTCCCTACTAACATGATACTTTAATTACTTCCTTATATTAATAATTAATCTTCCTTAGTTTCTAAATTCACAAAAATAGCCCTTATAGTTATACTTTGGTATAATTACACTTTTAACCCTTAAAATATACAATTTTAGTATTTGCATTTTAAACCCTCAATATTTAACCTTAGGACCTCAAAACTTCCAACATTTATTCTTATAGCTTGTACTTTCATAAAATGACACTTTTGGCCCAAAATGTTAAATAGTTCCAAAAATGACAGTTTTAGTCCCTATACTTGTAAAAATCACATAACAACCTTAAAAATGGACCAAATGATCTAGGATTTCAAAAAAAAGTTTCAAACCATATTTATAATAATAATAATAATAACAACATTTATTCAGATTTATAGCTTTTGAAATGGGTTTTGGCTTATTATTTTATGTAAATTACAAAACTAGGGTTTTAAGACATCTTTAACTTATAACATCCATTTAAATTGATGAAATGACTTAGTTTCTTTTAGATTATATTTCTAACATAATTTTGGAATTATAACAAGTCTAATATATCATTATAACAAGATCTATGCGTAGCTAACATAGAAATTACCTAGGATGCTCCAAAATGGCTCCTAATGGCTTCTTATGAACACTACTTGCTATCAAAGCTTCCAGAGATTCAATGGCTACCTTCTAGACCTGGTTTCTGGTCTTGGTACATGTCCTAGGACGTATATAGAA
Organism: Glebionis coronaria; assembly: GCA_025667525.1. NCBI lineage: Eukaryota > Viridiplantae > Streptophyta > Magnoliopsida > Asterales > Asteraceae > Glebionis > Glebionis coronaria. The sequence continues at coordinate 323,510,256 of CM046881.1, read as the reverse complement.
GTGGAAGTGGAGAATGGGTAGGAGGTTATAAGAAAACGGGGTGTAAGTTTAAACTATGTCCATTCGCCCCTATTTATACCCATTTCAACACTTAGCCTCCAAGCAAAGACTTGAAACGTGTAAGATTGATAGAGTACTGACTAAGAGAATATAGGGAAGGTCTATGAAAGTTTTTATACTCAAGGAACAAAATATCAAAGGTATGTGGCTAAAAATGGATTTCGGCAAGGTTAGGATAAGAATGAGGATTTGTAGCACATAAGGAGCATACCCACCTGCTTGTAGACATCCTAAAATATCTAGTTATACTTGAAATATCAGATTTTCAAATTTGGAATGGGAGGGAAAGAGTTTAAAACAAGTTTTGGAGGGAAATAGTAACATAGGGTTCAATTTTAGGGCTTGTGATTGTAACTTGTAATTGGAGGGAAATTGTAACTTGTAATTTTGGTGATTAAGGGTTTAGGAATGTGATTAGTGATGGATTAGGGTTTAATTATGGTTATTTACATTTTAATTAAGAATTTTGGGTCTTTGGTTTGAAGTTTAACAAAGGTTTGATGTGAAAATGGGAGAAAAACTTAGGCGGGTTAGGGTTTCTATTGATTTATTGTTAAGTCTTAGTAAAAGTGATTATCCTTCAATTAGCTACTGATGTAAACTTAATTTATACATTATATGTTTTCCTCATTGTGTTAATGAAGTCCCTACATTGGTTTTATTAAGTTATTCTAGGTAAACATGTCTAAAGTGTGAAAATACTCATTTTGACCTAATTTACAAGCCATGCATTGAAATCTTGTGCATTGTGCATTAGGTTACTTGTAAATTGTCTTAACATAATTTTATAACCTTAATGAAGCCCTATAAATATTTATAGACTTGTCCAAAAAGACTAGGTAGTGATTCTATGTAGATTTCTTAATATAAGGGTTTTTAGGTCATTAATCCTAATGACTTTCTATCTTGGGTAATTAGTGTTTGTAACTTTATAAAAATTTATTCTAGGGCTTATATTTTATGTTTATGACTTCTAAGGATTCTAATTTTTTAGTTTAAGGGTGTGTATAGGTTAATCATATTCTAGGGATAATTATGGGAATTTAAGATCCTATGCTTTGATAACTTGCACCTTATGCTTTACCAACTTGTAACTTAACTTGAAATAAATGTATATTATTAATATGATATATAGTTGAGTTTTATAATTTATGGCAAATGAGTAAACTCTAATTCAATGTATAATGGATTTTTTATGCTAATCTTGGTTACTAGGTATTAACTTGTAATTAGCTTTGGATTAGTGAATATTAGTATTTTGTGATCAATTAACTTTCCTTTATGTGGTAGATTATAATTAGTATATCATTTTTGATACTTTTACATAGATATTATGTAATTACATTGCTTTAAATATTGTTTACCAAGGGTTTCTAGGTGGTGATCTAGATTATTATGTACTTTCACTTGTACTTAGCTTTGTATAATTTGTTCTTACCATTTTTAAGTATTATTATGTTTTCATAGTGTAGTTTATAACTTGTTTATAATCCATAATGACTTATTCATATGTATTCTCCGTTCATAGTTTACCATTCTTGACTTTATAACTTATATAAAGGGATTCTAGGGTTTCTAAGGGAATTTAGGGCATCATAGTTATATTTGAGATGTTTTTATTCATAACGTACTTATTAAATTACTTTTGGATCATAGACTTGATATATACATTGTATTTCCAACATATAAGAATATGTTGAAGTGGCAGTTCAGGTTGTATGAAGCAATTCATCTTACCAAGTAAAGCATAAGAACAAAAAATTTCTAGCCAATCATACTCATATAATCATAGCACATATCATAGATGTGAATTTTATGGGTTGTCATACATGACACCAATTGGTGACACCGGTAATACACAAAGAGTCGGCATCGAAGAATCTGACTACTAGAAAATTGCTCCCCCACAATTGTTAACCCGTTTTCTATCTAAGGAGCTCTAGTCGTCGTTTGAGTAGTCGCATCATCGAGTATGTTGATACCAAATCGTAAAGATCTTTGATTGTAGAGATGATAACTTTATGAAAGCAAGATTTCTCTCGTTTTAGCAAATAAATGCACTGATGCGTACATATATTCGTGTTAGATTGTGTTATAACGTAAACACAATCCCTTTCATGGTTATAAAGTAAACCATGCCTGAGAAAATTAATTCCTGTTGTTGAGCCAAAGCTTTCATAAGAAATACTTGACTTTAATATGAAAAGCGGATTACTATCTGAAATAATAGCAAACCATTTAGGCATGTTTTGTTAAATATTTACAACTTTTGTACAAACTATATTTATGGCGCTGTGTCAATATTAATCGACATTTATAAGACCGTAAATATTATCGTACCAAAATACATGCCTTTGAAAAATAAATTAAAAATATTTTTGGATTGTTTTGAATTTTTCATTTTTTAGGTCTTTTGTATGGTTTTATAATTTTTATGTGTTTTTACTGTTTTTATATTTTTATATTTTACTTTTGTGATTTTAAAGATAAAAAATATATACACATGATCACCAAGGATACTAAGAATAGTTTACAACTACTATTCTTTCGCTTCATCTGCCAATGCCTTTAGAGGCTCGGGCGAGAAAGTTTTCATTCCTAGCTTGTCGGCAAAAAATTCAATTCGAGCCGGATCTAAAGCCTTCTTAAAAATATCCACTAATTGATACTCAAATTTGACAAAGTAAAGCTCGATCACGCCATTTTCTACTTTCTCTGATATCATTTGTAGGATATTGTAAATGTATATATCTAGAGAGAGAAAGTAGATAGAGAGAGGGGTGATCACATACACAATACTAGAGAGAGTGAAAGAGAAATACTTTTTACTATGTGAAAACCAAAAATGAACAAACAACCTCTCTAAGAAAGGAGAAGGATTATATACCCAAGCCAAAGATGGGCTTGGGTTTACATGTTGGGCACCCATTACATAATGGACATGGGCTTGGCCTTGTTTGATAAGTATTAATCAAACTAGACTACGAGCTACAATTTAATCTATTGTTGGAGTGATCTATCATTTCTAATACGTAAAACGTATTTCCAACAATGCTTAAGTAGTTTGAGATTAGATAGCTGATAACTAGATTTTACTCAGGTTAAAAATTATCGTTCTAGTATGTCTCTTCGAATTGAAAAAGGAGTTTAGTGTGCGACTCAGCTGTTCTTTGGTGAAACAAAAGTGTGTCGTTGTAGTATATTAAATAAAAGTGCAAAAACAATTAAAGTAAATGACTTAAAAGTAAATCTAAAACTAATTTAAAGTAAATGACAAGTGCGAGTATTTAAAAGCGAGGCTAAAATTAAAAGGGACTAAAAGTAAATAACGTAAACTTAAATCTAACTAAGGCAAACTTAAAACGCAACTAAAACTAAAGCTTAAACTAAGGCAAGACTAAAATAAATCTAAGGCAAATAAACTTAAAGTGCGACTAAGTAAAAGGCGGGAAAATAAAGCTCGAAATTAAAAGCAGAAAATTAAAAACTAAAATTAAAGAAACTGACAATTCCCTATCCGGAATAATCCTTTCAATCCAGAATAAAGTTCCTAACTCGGAATATTAGGCCTATACGGAATACTTCCCTTATCCGGAATAAGTGCCCTATTCGGAATATGACCCCTATGCGGAATAAAGTTACTATTCAGAATAAATCCTCTATTCTGAATAATTTTCCCTATCCGGAATATTTTGGTTATGCGGAATACCTGGTCCTATGCGGAATATATCCTATGCGGAATATCCCTATGCGGAATAACGTGACTATTCGGCTATTCCTCCTATGCGGAATAAATCCCCTATGCTGAATAAATCCCCTATTCGGAATATCAAGCCTTACTCGAAATATCCTCCTTATGCGGAATATCAAATATTTCGCATGGACCACCTATGAAATGCTCCGTTCGGAATACTGAGAGATCAGAATCCTGGGAAGTTATAGTAACAAATTTGCGAAGAACAAGGAACAAGAAATAACACGAATATAATCAAAACAAAGATAAATCAACCACAAGAATAAATCAAAATAATAACAAAACAACTATTGATCATAAACAATCAATCCAAAACAATCAAACTCACAAAACTAATCTAAATAATCAAAACCACTTAAATAAATCAACAAAAATCAAGAACATAAACATAAACAAATCAACATAAAGATTAAAGAAAGGTAGAATGAGATTAACAAGATAAAGTAAAGATTAACAAGAATTAAAAAGAAAAACTTACTTGAAATTAAATAGTAATTAAGGTGCAAGACAGTATTTAAATTTGACAAGTATTTAAATGACAAGTTAATTAAAAATGGAAGAACTAATTGTCACTATTAGCCAACAAAATGAAAATGATTAAGAACTAATCTATATATAGGGGAGGATTAAGGAATGCTTAGGAAGCTTCCTCCCCTCTTTCCTTTCTCCTTAATTGCATCATTAGGTCCTTCCTTCTTAATCTCTTTGTTAATTGCACCATTAGTCCTTAAGCCTTTAAATCTTCTTTAATCATGGACTTTAATGACTTTTGGCTCGGGATTTCTTTGAACTCGTCTTTTAATTCTTCAATAAATTAGACTTGAGTTTTTCGGCTTTTGATAAACTTCCGTCTTTTGACTTTTTCTTCGATAAATCTTCAGAATTAGTCTTGGACTTCCGTTCTTTTTGCACTCTTGACTTCTCGACTTCATCTTTCATCTTTTTCTTCAATAAAAGCCCGTGAACGCCGTGTTTTCTCCACTTTTCACAATCTCGTCCTAAATCACAACAAAAACACAAACCACGCATAATTCCGACATAAAAGACATAAAATACATGTTTTGGCTCGGTTATTATTGTAATTAAGTGGTAAAAAGGATGGGTGTTTACACACCTATCAAATCCCCTACACTTGACCATTGCAATGTCCTCATGCAATGCATTAGTTACAGAGCATGTTTACACTTTTCATCATAATCAATCCATAGTGGCCTTTATTAAAGAGATAGAAAACTATAAACATTAAAGTAGAGAAATCAAAAGCATACCTTGGGGTTTGGAAATGTCATGAATAATCATCATCCTCAAGTTTTCACTTTCTCCAAACCAAGCTTAAAAATGAGATCATTGTTATTATAAGTTAGCAAACTAACACGAACTCGTGTGGGCCAATTATTCACTTAGACTCCCTTATTCCTAGGTGTATCTCTTATATTTTATTATTGTCTTGAATGATCACGAAGATGCATTGTTGACTTATTTTGATAGTTATTTAGTCCGAAAATAAAGTGAACGATTTAATCAATAGTTAGCTAAAGGACAAAATCTTTTAAAACTGCTTCTCGGGACCTCATAAAGTTCATATCTTGGCATAACTCGCTTCGCGATTTGAGACCTTTCTCGGACCGATATTTGGCAGCGACTTCATACTTCAAACCTTGAGAGACGTTCATGAAATTATGGTCTTCTCTTCATAATGGAATTTCTTCACTTGATGTTTTGAGAGATTCATACTTGGACCACGACTTCTTCATTTTTCTCCAATCTTTATTTTGGACTTTGATATACAACGATCCGCCTCCTTTTATGACTTGGATCTATTTATCCTCATACCTTGCTAGGGTCTTTTCGGATTCACTTCTCCATGACTTTTGGGGAATTTTTGCTTTTCGCCGTGTGTCTCGATCCTTCATATTGATTTTTGATAAATGATTCTTCACATCACTTTTGGATATTTAGCAACAAAATGTAGCCCTCATGCCTTGTTAGGACCTTTTTGGACTCGCCAATCTTCGCATCCCGCTTCAATAAGTTATGCCTTGGCAATGAACTCTAATCCATACCGAGCAACTTTAAAACGATCTTGGGCTAGAAGCTAAGTAACTTTTCAAATCATACAACCTTATTTATTGCAGATAAATTTATTAGCAAGCGATGGGAGAATAGGCTCATAATTAACTCACATAAATTCACGAAAGAATACCGAACTTATAATTGGCTCTATCATCTCTCGTTCTCCACAGTTTAAAATCTCAAGTAATGAGACTCGTGGATGCTTAGCCTATTAAATTAAATTTTTGGGTTTTCGAGTCGCTTATAGGATCTTGCAAATTCTTAGACTTTTTCAAGTTTAGAAATCGCGTTTTAAAGTTCCCTTGATAAACGACTCTCTAGGATCAATTATAGGAACTTGCGAAAAGTTCTTGTTCTTAACCCGTGAGAGTTAAGACTTTCGCGTTTTATAGCTCCCTATATAAAAGCCTAGCAAAACTTGACTTAAACACGTTAAGGATACTAGCTAGAGTTAACTTAGATAAGTAAACTCGGGTTGAGTCAAAAGATTCACAACGTTTGAAATTTAAAACAACTTTATTAAACTTTTATTCTAATAAGGAAAGAAAATAACTATACAAAGAAAAAAACTAATAGGCCAAAATAGATAAAAAATTTGAAAAATGTCGAAAAATTGATTTTCCGGTTAAAATGAGGACAAATACAAGGAAAAGACCACTTAACTTCGATAGAAGTCCCCCCTAGACTTAAGATAAACATTGTCCTCAATGTTTAAACATGTGGGAGTAAACTCCCCTACACTTAGGACATTGTGCATGTTGTTTAAATGTTGCTAAGGAAGAGACAACTAAAGAGATTCCTATTTTAATATTGAGAAAATATAAAATAGTGAATCGAAAAGAGTTTAGGATAGAACCGGGAAGAAGTGGACACAGAATCACGGGTCGTAGAGAATCATCAAGAGTGGATCATTGAGCGCTCGAATCCCTGATTAAGAGAGGAGAGGAAATATCAAACCAAAGTGTCTCCCCTATATTTAGGATAAAGAAAGCTAAAAGATAGATGCATGGGTTGCGTCCCAAGAAGCGCTTGGTTTTTGATTACCGAGTCGTGAGCCTGACTCGACCTTGATCATCATAGGAAGAAGCATAAAACATATCCACCAGGATCAAAGACATAGTTTTCGTCCATCACATAGCACAAGCTTAAGGCGAACAAGGCAAGCCAAAGAAGAGTAGGCAAGGTTCCCTTAAGCAGCGATGGAGCACGGTGGAAACAAGGGTGAAGTGGTGCAAGCAGATTTCCATAAGTTCCAAAGATATTTCCTTTTATTTCATCAGGTGGATATTGAGATGGCTGCAGAATTTCGATACCGGGGTCGAACACCTTTTCCTTTAGGGGAAAATAGCACTCAGGCTCAGCGGAGTGTGAAGAAGATCTGCGAAGAAGCACAACCTCGTCCTCAGAAGGGGGACAAAGAGGTGTTAAATCATATGTGCTGCGGATATTGGTGTCGACCGGTTTCTTCTCATTTGAAAGAATGTTCTTCAAATCCAAAGTAGGATCAAGACGATAATCTTCAATGTCCAAAGGAGGGGTATCACTCTAATGAGGGAAGTAAGTGTTGAGGAATGCAGAGAAGTCTTTTTCAAATGAGTAATCGTCCAAAGTAGGATCGAGTGATGGCGGAGTATCTTCAGCATGGGAAGAATCGCTCGAAAGAGTATCGGCCTCATCAAAATCATCATATGTGGGCAGCTCGGGATACTTATAAGTAAGGTCATCAAACTCATCCGAATCTGAGCTAGACTCATCATCATAAGCATCAAAGATCGGTGGAGAATCATAAATGGGAGAAGGTTCCAAATTGGAGCGAGAATCATCCACATCATCATGAAAAAGTGGATTATCGATGCAAGAATCGAATAGAGGATTGTTGTAGACAACAAAGTCATCAAGCACATTAATCATATTCACTGATTCTCGTCCTACAAAGGATGTACTTGTAAGCTTCCCCATTTTAAAAACTTGTGCATCATCCCCGACTCTTAAGATTAACTCACCTTCGGCCACATCCACTAGAGCTCGTCCGGTTCTCAAGAATGGCCGACCAAGTATTAAAGGAATACGAGGGTCCATTTCATAATCAACAACGAAAAATCGACCGGGAAAGTAAATGTGCCAACTTTAATGAACACGTCTTCGGCTATACCAACGGGGTAAGCGAGAGTGCGATTAGCAAGTTCAAGAGTCATCTTCGTTGGAGTGAGGTCGGGCAATGATAGTGTTTTCCAAACACTCAAAGGCATCAAATTAATACTGGCCCCGAGATCAGCAAGGGCAGTAAATTCTTCAGTTTTGTTGAACACACAAGGCAACACAAAACGACCGGGATCTCCAAGCTTCTCTGGAAGTTCTTTAAGAATAACTGCAGAGCAGTTTTCATTTAACGTGTGTTGGCGAGTTCAATCAACTTTTCCTTCTTGTTAAGCAATTCCTTAAATGCTTTAACAAATTTGGGCATGTGGACAAGTCCTTCAAGAAAGCTAATGTTGAAGTTCATTTGAGAGATCATCTTCACATAGCGTGACACTTCAGAGTCATCCTTGGTTAGCATTTTGGTCTTGCCTAAGCGAGAAGGATAAGGAATATTGGGTTTGGGTGGTGTAGGTGCAGGTGTAACAGGTAAAGGTTGAGATGTTGAAGGGTCCTTCCGAGGTACATCGTCATGACGAGGCGGAGACAGTAATGGCGCACAAATACTAGGTGTAGGAGGAGTAGGGATAAATGGTGGTGGAGGAGGTGTAGATGATGGGGGTGGGATTGGTGGATCGACAATGGTAATTCCACTATGAGTAGTAATAGCACTCACATTTGCTCGCGGATTGGTGACGGTGTTTGAAGGTAGAGAACTTTAAGAAAAAGGTTGAGCTGCGGGCAAGAAACTAGCAAGCATATTCTTTAAATCATTGGTTTGATTGCTGAAGGAGGATTGAATATTATCTCGAAGCTCGGATCTTATCTCATTCCCTTGCTTGGTAATATTTCCTTTAAGATTGATAATTTGGCTCTGCAGATTCTTGATTTGCTCACCTTGGGTTCTCATGGTGGCTTCAACATCGGGGTGAATGGGTGGGGTTTGTTGAGCGGGTGGGTGATAAGGATTATAAGCTCTTGGTGGGATTTGGTTGCTTCTATTGTAGTTGTTGGCGGGGTTTTGGTTTTGAGGAGAAAAACCGGGGGAAAGGTAGTTGTTGGACCGGTAACTCAGCAAATTTCTATCCCCTTGAGGTCGAGCTTGGTAATTTTCCGGTGAATAATTACCGTAAGCTGCATACACATTTTCCGGATTTCCTTGAGTTGAAGGACAATCGGTGTATGAGTGAGGACCGCCGCATGTTTCACAAGAAGGTGCAACCGCTTTAACTTGTTGTTGTTGTTGGTTTGAAGCGAGAAGCGTGATACTTTTGCTCATTTCAGTCATCATGCGGGTGAGTTCGGTCATATCAGGGTTTGCTGAGGTAGAAGAGACATTGACTCTCGGGTTGTTCTTGAAGAAGCAGAGGAATCCCAGTTTTTGTGGTGAGTAGTCATGTTCTCAATAAGCTCTCTACACTCCTCGGGTCTCCTTTTCATGAATGTGCCACCGACGGCTGCATTAATCGTATCACGATCTCGAAAAGTCAAACCGTTGTAGAAAGTATCTATTAAGGTCACAGGGAGCATGTTGTGGTTTGGACAACGATCAATCTAGACATTATATCTTTCCCAAGCATCAAATAGAGATTCATCAGGATCTTGCATGAAACCGCTGATTTGATTGCGAAGGCTCGTGACCATGGATGGTGGAAAGTAGCGCGACAAAAAGCGTTGAGTCATGTCATCCCAAGTGTGAATAGAATTCTTCGAGAGACGATCAAACCATTTCTCGGCATGATGTGATAGAGTATGTGGGAAGAGTTGTAGGCGAAGAACATCCATTGTGGCACCAGGAAACTTCATGCTTTGGGTGATTGTAATGAACTTGTCGAGGTGTTTGTTGGCATCATCATCAGGCATTCCGGCGAATGGATTAGTTTGCACTTGTTGAATCATGTGGTACTTCAACGAAAACTCCAGAGCGTTGATTTGCATCGGCGCAATCGGTCCTCCTCGTCCAAACATCGTAGGTTGACAAAGCTCCTCCATTGTCCGAAGATCGGGCTGTGGAAGAACATTGTTGTTATTATTGAGGTGCGGTGGATTATTGTTGTTGTTAACACCTGACATACTTAAATCGTCTTGAGTCTCGGGCTCTTGATAATTAGAAGATCTAGTACGCATACACCTACAAAGACAAAAGAAAACAATACCAAACACAAAGACAATATATATATACAATAAAGATAAAATCTTTTTGGATTTTAGAAATTTTTAATTTTTATGGATTTTTATCAATTTTTTATTTTTATGATTTTTTGAATTTTTTTATGCAAGAAAATAACGCTCACAAGTGAACGGATCCCAAAAAGCAACGCGTCTTTCACAGAAAACCGTTAATCTTTACGAAAAGAGCCGGCAGCGGCGCCATTTGATAACTAGATTTTACTCAGGTTAAAAGTTATCGTTCTAGTATGTCTCTTCGAATTGAAAAAGGAGTTTAGTGTGCGACTCAGCTGTTCTTTGGTGAAACAAAAGTGTGTCGTTGTAGTATATTAAATAAAAGTGCAAAAACAATTAAAGTAAATGACTTAAAAGTAAATCTAAAACTAATTTTAAGTAAATGACAAGTGCGAGTATTTAAAAGCGAGGCTAAAATTAAAAGGGACTAAAAGTAAATAACGCAAACTTAAATCTAACTAAGGCAAACTTAAAACGCAACTAAAACTAAATCTTAAACAAAGGCAAGACTAAAATAAATCTAAGGCAAATAAACTTAAAGTGCGACTAAGTAAAAGGCGGGAAAATAAAGCTCGAAATTAAAAGCAGAAAATTAAAAACAGAAAATTAAAAACTAAAATTAAAGAAACTGACAATTCCCTATCCGGAATAATCCTTTCCATCCAGAATAAAGTTCCTTACTCGGAATATTAGGCCTATACGGAATACTTCCCTTATCCGGAATAAGTGCCCTATTCGGAATATGACCCCTATGCGGAATAAAGTTACTATTCGGAATAAATCCTCTATTCTGAATAATTTCCCCTATCCGGAATATTTTGGTTATGCGGAATACCTGGTCCTATGCGGAATATATCCTATGCGGAATATCCCTATGCTGAATAACGTGACTATTCGGCTATTCGGAATAAACGGCAACTCGGAATAATCCCTATGCGGAATATCCTCCTATGCGGAATAAATCCCCTATGCTGAATAAATCCCCTATTCGGAATATCGAGCCTTACTCGGAATATCCTCCTTATGCGGAATATCAAATATTCCGCATGGACCACCTATGAAATGCTGCGTTCGTAATACTGAGAGATCAGAATCCTGGGAAGTTATAGTAACAAATTTGCGAAGAACAAGGAACAAGAAATAACACGAATATAATCAAAACAAAGCTAAATCAACCACAAGAATAAATCAAACTAATAACAAAACAACTATTAATCATAAACATCAATCCAAAACAATCAAACTCACAAAACTAATCTAAATAATCAAAACCACTTAAATAAATCAACAAAAATCAAGAACATGAACATAAATAAATCAACATAAAGATTAAAGAAAGGTAGAATGAGATTTACAAGATAAATTAAAGATTAACAAGAATTAAAAAGAAAAACTTACTTGAAATTAAATGGTAATTAAGGTGCAAGACAGTATTTAAATTTGACAGGTATTTAAATAACAAGGTAATTAAAAGTGGAAGACATAATTGTCACTATTAGCCAACAAAATGAAAATGATTAAGAACTAATATATATATAGGGGAGGATTAAGGAATGCTTAGGAAGCTTCCTCCCCTCTTTCCTTTCTCCTTAATTGCATCATTAGGTCCTTTGTAAAACCCCCAAATTTATACAACTCAATACAGCGGAAGACTAGTTGGTGTTACGGGATAGCACATTACTCACATCATAGACAACGCATAAAAATCGCGTCGTTTAATAATAAATCATTTCCATTCATAAATATCAAAGTTACATAGGTCCCAAGTCATATTATTTCATACAAAGTTTTACAAAGTGTTTGAATGGAATTAAGTATTTAGGTGCGGGCCATGAATTCTTGTTGTCTTCCCGAGAATTACCTTCAAGTACCTGAGATAAAACATGTTAAAAGAAAAGGTCAGCGATAACGCCGAGTGAATTCATAGAGTTTAATAAACCATCAATATAATATCGGTATAAAATTAATACCGAAAGTCATTTGTACAAATCATTTTAATAGGCTATAAAATAGCCAAAGTCATTTTATACAAATCTTTATCAAAATCATAATATAGGCGTTTGCCTTAAAAATCATTATACGAGCTAATGTCGTAAAAACACCATACAATACGTCTTATGACGTTGTATGAAAATAAAAACCGTTATATGAATATGGTTATGAAAACCAAAACACGAACATAATATCAATAGTATGACCCTGTATTGCTAGTCAGGCAATACGTCGTAATTCGGAGCGTCTAGTAGTATTTCGTTAGTTTTGGATTATTATAAGCCGCATGACATTGTTACCTTACTAAACCAACAACGGGTAGCTAACCCGATACTCAATTTTCCCATCTAAATTAGCGTGTCGTCACAAAGGTCACGCTATGGAAATCTTCTCATACATAAATTCGCTTACCAATCAATGTGGCACGACGGGGATCAACCGTCAAGGCGCGAACTGGGGTGATCGTCCCCAAATAGTACTATTATATGCACAAGCGTCTACCAAATCCCGGTAGTTCACAATTCATGCTAATGGGACTTTTAGTGACATAACCTAACTTTAATAATCCATTTTATTTTATCTATCGGGTCCTTTAATCATTTATTGGGTCATACAATCGGGTCATTCAGTCATTCGGGTCCAAATCAATAAACAAACAATCGGGACAAATGGTGTCCTATTTTATAAAAACTAACATGTTATCTCCCTCGCGGGTTTATAAAACATTATATAAAACATTTAAAAGAGTGCGAGGCTATGAACTCACGTTGATGTGGGAAGGCGGGTTGTCTGCAATTCGGGCGTACGGTACGTGCTTCAATCACGGAAACCTATATAAATAATAATCGGTTAGACGTTTGTCCAATGACTTTATAAAAATAACAATTATGTATACATGTGATGATTATATATATATGATGATCAAGTGCGTTTACATATTCTCGTTTACTCATAAAGTCCACTAAGCTTATTATAAGTTATTTAACTTGTTTTTAATCCATTTTATACTTATATTATCAGTATTTAAACTTTACAAGTTGGGCCCAAATGGGTTAAGCCCAATAAGTTCTTTTTATAAGTATTTATCTTATTTAGTCCAATTATTAGTCCAATATGCTTAGTTAGCTCGTTAATGTCCATATGTCTTATAGTTCGGGTTTTTATAGGTTTTTACTTGTTATACATGTTTATATATCAGTATATAAGTTTTATAAAGTTTACATTAGACGGGTCCCACCATCTAAGTTTTATTTAACAAAAACGTTAATTTTACGGTATTAGCCGAAAAAGTCGTAAAAATCATGTTTATAGTTTTATAACTTATAAAACTTAACAAGTTACCATTTTTATAAAATGTCCACTTATTTACCATTGTACATATTTATATAAATGTATTATATAAGTTAGTGGGTTTTAATTTATATTTTATACTATTAAATTTTGAGTGCTTATATAATAGTATTATACTTTAATTTTCAAAATCTGATTTTTATCTTCACTTTCACCAAAACTTCCATATCTAGAGTTTTATATGGAGATAGAAGCTCAAATTTTTATCACATAAACTACATGATATGTGCTCCATTTAACTCTTCTATAGCTACTGTTAAATCATCTTCTAAGTATTTTCTAAAAATCGTTCAAAACAGTAAACTCAGATTTGTACCTTAAACTTGTTTTGATCATATCTCACTCATTACAATGGTTCCATTGCATGGCCAACTCTCACATGTGTACAAGACATATAGCTTACTGTAAATGGATTCTACTTCATTATTTTATCAGTTCATGACATGTTTCTTTACTGTTTTATACAGCCACCATTTTTAAGCAAGATTTTAGCCTTGTTCTTTATAGTTTTTCACCTTTTTAATCATGTTTATCAACACCAAATCCCCACACAATACTTTTAATCATCATTAATCATCATATACATATACATAAGTAAAATAAATACAAGTTTACATAATCAAAAATAACTAGAAGATGAGGAGGACAATCTTTATACCACCATGATGATGTAGGTTGTGGTCAAAACATGGATTTTGATGGAGAAACTTGTGAATCACCAAGACCACCTTAAAGACCATCAATCTTCATGATCACCTTGTGGAAAATCAGCCCCAAGACACCATGAATACTCCTCCTTAGATGTTATAAGTTGCACCAATCTTCATCTTTTTGAATGGAGATTAACATCTGTTAATTATAACATATGTTTGTGGTTAAAAATTGTATGAATGGGGTGTTTTGATTGAGATATGGGATGGCACAAATGGAGGAGGAAGAGAGAGTGTGTGTTTTGCATGGGTGGAAATGAGGAGAGTGGTAAGTTGCTAGTGGTTTTGAGATGGAAAGCTTACATTGTAAGCTTAACTTACATGTGTAAGTTTTAAGCTAACTTTTTGACACATCAAATGGTGTGTTGGTGAGTTTTTGGCCGCCCCATGTGTATTAGTGGGGTGGGATAATGTATTTTGTCCCACCTCACTAATTTACGGGTATTCCTCGATTCTAGTTTCTTCGATTTGCGTGCCCTCGGGTCGTTTTACGAAAAACATTTTTATAAATTATGAATCAACGGTACAAAACGAATCTAATAAAAATTGTCTCATCAAAAACGGAGTTCAAAAACGTAAATACGTAATCCTAGGGTTTCCGGTTTAGTCGTAAAGGACGTTAAAATAAAATCGTAAGTCCTAATCTCTTCTCGTAAATTTGTGAGTTTATGAACTAACACAAATTTAAAATTCCAAAATAATATTCACGGATAAATTTATTTTCTGAAATGTCGGACTGTCACCAAAGACGGTGTATGTAAACGTAAGCACGTAACATTGAATACTCCAGTTTAGACGTAGTCGATGCTACTCCAAGATGTAAATCCAAATTTCTTTCCAAAAATAAGTGAGTTCATAAAATAATATTTTCAAATAAATATTGAGAATAAAATATTGACCATAAATTGACGGATTGTCACAGCATTTACCCCTAAATAGGATCTTTGTCCTCAAAGATCATCTTACCTTACTACTCGCTTCTTATAGAGTTAAAGCCATGTGGGTATTTCCTCCACATTCGGTCTTTTCTCACAAGTGTAATCCATTATAATACGCGAGTTTCATCAAACATAACTACGGGAATAAGATCAGGCTAAATGTTGACTTACTTTCTCTATCCATGATGTTCACGGGTTTCTGATGAATGCAACTTTTCGCCGATCTAAGCTTTACTAAGAACAATCAGATTCTCACTTGATAGATATTCCATCAAGTTCGATATACGAAACATAATTCACGCAGTCTTTGAAGTCATAGGGTAGATCCAGCTTATATGCCTTTCAAACCAATCTTTTATATCATCTCAATGGTCCCATACAACGGGGACTTATATCCGATGATTTGTCAGATCATGAATTCATTTTTCCAAGGTTAAAAATTTTGGCATAACTTCGCTACCCATTTGGCACTTCAAGATCTACATTTCATATTCATATAACCTCCTACCCACTATCGGCAGTTAATAATCAAATCCTAATTTCAATAATCATTTCAGATCTCGCGGGTCAGGT
The DNA here is from genome assembly GCA_025667525.1 of Glebionis coronaria. NCBI lineage: Eukaryota > Viridiplantae > Streptophyta > Magnoliopsida > Asterales > Asteraceae > Glebionis > Glebionis coronaria. The sequence continues at coordinate 323,494,486 of CM046881.1, read as the reverse complement.
ATTTTGCAAGGTTAGGTTTGCCATCATAGGAAACCTTAAACCTAAAAGACATGTCCAACTCACAGTGGGTGTATGTCGGGTGTCTTCATCTCAACTCTTGCTTACAGATGCTCTAAGATTTATATCCTAACAAGATTCGATCTCAATCCTAATACGATGATTATCAATGGTAATCCTTCCAAAGGAAAACGATTATACGGTCTATTACCAAAGGTCAATCATTCAACCATAAAACTGCACTTATATTACTTTGTATCGTTACTTTACCTCGTCCCTTCGATTTGGGGTGGTACATAGTACTCTCATCAAGGTTCGTTCTCAATGATTTCTGAGCAAATCTCTAGAAATTCGATGCGAAGCGAGGATCTTGATAAAGATGTTCGATACAGGCATACCATGTTTACATAGCTCTTTTGCATTTATCATTAACGGGAATGACATTAGCAGATTTGGTCAGTCTGTCGATGATGACCCAAATCGAATCAAATTCAGATGATGACCTTTGTAATAGCTAGATGTTTACTAATGTATGAGGCGATGTCTGCCTTCATAATTTCCATCAGTACAACTTCTTCAGACAAAGATACTTTTAGTCATAAACGACATAAATAGAATACTTATACTTACAAATTTCCAACATAACTATATCTCAAAATCTTCCCTATTTAGACAATCACAAATGGACTTTTATACATTTAAAGTCATTGGCTTTTCAATTCTAATGGTTCACATTAGCCGCGAACCCCTTTTATTATCTATATTATCCTTTTTATAAGCATCGGCTATATTTTAAATTTTTCGGCAATTTATTTTACACAGTCATTATTAAGAAATATATCTTAATTGGTTCTTTATACTTTTTACATAATGCGTCGATATCTAAATTCACCTCCCCTGATGATATAATTATCATGTCTATAATTCACTCAGATATCCTTTCTTCCTATTTTCTAGGTTTTAGTTTCTTCTTAACTAACATTTTTATCCGTTTTACTCAATCGGACGTATAAAGCGTCGTTAATTATTACAACTAATTAAATATTAAATATTCAATTTTCATGAAACGTAAACGTAAAGATTTTAAATTTCTTAGTCCGTTTAATTATGTGAAAATGTTCAAAATAAATTTGAATTTAATTAACACGATTTTTGTTGATTTATCTAAAATAATTAATAGGATTCGTAAATGTTCGAAAAAAATCTTTGGTTATACTGTGGTCAAAATTTTCTTAGTTTGAAAAGAGTAAATTATCGTTTCAAATTTCAAGTAATAAGTTATATAGTTTCCTAAATTTTTCTTAGGTTGTCTAGAAGTATACACAAACATTTACCCTTAAACAGAAGTTTAGTTAAATGGTTTGTGTATAAGGTAATAATCCCTTAAAATCCTTTGTTAAAACATTTGTCAAAACATATTTTCACTTTCTTTTTGGTAAAATCCAAAGTCTTAAAAGGGCTCTTAATTTTTGAAGAGTCAATTTATATTCCATTATCTATTAATCACACGGTTAAATCATGTAAATGATTAAGTCTTAAGTTTTATGTTAAATATTCAATGTACAATTTTTAATTGTTCGGCCAATTCAGGGCAATCTATAATTAATTATTAACTCATTCTTATACTTATAAACAACAAATAGTCCTTAATGATCACGAGCGTGAATTTATCAAATTACAGCCCACACACGTGATTCACCAAATTTATGAATGCTACATGTGTATTAGTTAATCCAAACGACATCACGTGAAACTCATAATGTTCATTACAAGTACCGGATGTAGTGATTGGAATAGATAATCTTCTTCGCGGACGCGAAGTTGATAATAACCATGCCGTGGATTAAATCTTTAAAACATACACTTAGAACCTTGTAAATGATCGAACAAATCTTCCTTTTCGAGTTATGGATATCGTTTTCGATTGTCAATTTACTCAGTTCACAGTAATCTATAAATATAAGGAACGATAACACCATATCTCTTCATAATGACAGGCTTGGTATAATAAAATCTTTCTCCGACAACTCTCTCAGTTGTACGGTAATTCCTTTAATTTAGATGGTGCTGACGTATAGTGCACAAGCCACAGGTGCAGCACCGGGAATATAATCAATACCAATTTCTACTTGCCTTAATGGCGAAAGTCTAGGTAATTTACCAACAAATACCTCCTAAAGTTTCAGATAACATAAACATCTTTTAATACATTCATTTTAAGTTCTTCTATATTACAATATCTATAACTAGTTCACAACCATTCACGGTACAATTTCAAGTCTAAATGCAGGATAAAATCATCCATCAAGTATTATTTAGATCACTTTTGATAATCAACATCTTATCATTTAGGGGAATTCTATTCGAGTTCCCATCAATTAAGACAATGTCATCATGTCATAATCAATCAATCCATTCTATTGGCACTATCAACTTTCCAGTTTCATTGCCGTCGATAAGATGTGAACTTCTCAAAAGATTAATAATAACTCATAATCCTTCACAAATTCAGGGATATATGGAGACACAACTTCTATTAAAAGAGTAAGGTCAATGCATAATCTACGCGAGATAATTTCAAATCAGATACAGACAAAAACATTTAACGAATATGAATATATCCCATGTTTTCATAATTTGAGTACGCATTCGAAAGCTCCTCGGATCGTTACCCAGGTCATTCAAATGAAATCAAATCAAAAGAAATGATAAGAACGTCAATACATCCAGTCGGGTATCAACACTTGGTAATCAGATACTTTTCCTAAGAAACTCACTATAGGAGAATTTGACAAGAAAGAATTGTCAATTGTCAAATAAGACAAATTCCACAGATGAGTAAATTTGACTCAGAAGAATAAATGCTACAAGTACATATGTAGGTGTCCCTAACACTATGTCCCTATTTTTCACTTCTTGCAGATCTCATAAAATTTTAATCTTTCACAATCTTCAAAGAAAATTTAGTGTTTATTAATTAGTTTTATGGTGACTACTAATCAGTCTTGCATGGTCCATTCCAAATTGTATGTAGGCGCACAACTATATATAATTTCAAGATTAACGATGCAATACTCAGTTCGTCAAAATTTTATCATCATGTTTATAATAAAAATATTTTCATGCTTACTTCTTAAATAAGAATCAAAAATATATTTACAAAGATTTTCTTTGTTATGAAAACAATTAAGTTTTCCAAGGTGTTTCATAAACAACTTCATTTCGATAACAATCAATTATAATTCTCACTTGGAATAATCCTTATAGTGATGAAAATTCAATTTCCTCAAATGATACTGTTTTATCTTTTAAAAACAATGAGTGATCTGCAAAAGAGTGATGAAGAGTTGTTCACCAAGAACTTAACTACGATATGATAGGAAATGAACTTAGCCAATTAATCATGAGGTTTATGACCTCGATGGCGCTCACGAAGAATAATCCACAACGTAACTCAAATCGAGATGAGTACTTGTTCAATGGTTACATCACTAATGCGAGCATTAGGTTGAAGCAAGAAAAGATAGATAACATCGATACATGTAGAATTTAGCAATCAAAGGTAGTCTTTCCATTAATCACAAACAAGTCAAATTGTACCGTAACACATTACGTGTCACTATGTCATACAATTTACTAAACTCATCCTACCAACTGATATCTATGTTAAGTTAGGGATTTTTAAAAGATACCACAATGAATACTAATCTACAAGAGTTATTAGGTGTTCCACATGTCCCGAATGATCCATCGGTCCCAATTCGGAAGAAGATTTCTTCAATTTATTTCTTGGACACTAGGCATCCTCATTAGTGGACAATGGCCTAGGAACAAACGTTAACACAAACCTACAATCAAGTAAAACCTTAAAATTCAATCACAGGACTTAACGACTTCCTCTTAACAGTCTCATATTCCATATAGGTTAAATTTTTACTTCATTCAAGTTTCAACAAATTTTGTACTCAATTCAATGTCCTACCTCATTCTCCAATACTTTCAAGCTTATTCATAAACCTTAAAAGGGCAATAAAAGCTCGATATGATCAACACTTAATTTCCAATCCTATAACTCCTTACAACAACAATTATCAAATGAGTCACTAGTATGAAATGACTCGATCGGTCAATTAGACTTCTCGGAAAGGTATTAGTGGCATGAGGCTTTTGGGTAATGGTTCCAATGACAGCCTCAAGTACAACATTCACCCTTTCGATTTCAATTTAAGCATTGGATGACAACGAATCAGATGACATCTTTCTAGGTGGTAACGTTTTGTCAAACTCCACTCTATAAGAAAAGATCGTCATGACATCGATATCAGTGTTAATCTCGCCAATTCTTCTTCAATATCACCATCAACTAATATCTACATTTCTACGAATATCAACCATTTGTTGGGATCATAAATATCCGCAACTTAGTTTAGATCTAGGATAGCTAGAATTCCTACGACAATAGCTTCGATTAATTTACTAGGGGATTTAGGGTACATTGTGACAATCTACGTCGTATAAATACCTCGTATAAATATCAGAATAATCATCAAACAATCATGTAATAAAATTACATCATATATATATATATATATAATCTACGTTATATATATATATTAAAATAACACTTCTCAGTCTGGCCTTGTCGGTAACTCAGGAATTCTTCGGCACCGTTATAGTCAAAAGATTTTTAGACATTTTTAGAAAAATGTTTATAGTTAAAAGATTTTGAAAAGTTTTATCCAAAACCTTGGTTTTAAAAGTCTTTCGTTCTCTATAACGAGAGCTCTGGTACCAAACTGTAACACCCCCAAATTTATACAACTCAATACAGCGGAAGACTAGTTGGTGTTACGGGATAGCACATTACTCACATCATAGACAACGCATAAAAATCGCGTCGTTTAATAATAAATCATTTCCATTCAAAAATATCAAAGTTACATAGGTCCCAAGTCATATTATTTCATACAAAGTTTTACAAAGTGTTTGAATGGAATTAAGTATTTAGGTGCGGGCCATGAATTCTTGTTGTCTTCCCGAGAATTACCTTCAAGTACCTGAGATAAAACATGTTAAAAGAAAAGGCCAGCGATAACGCCGAGTGAATTCATAGAGTTTAATAAACCATCAATATAATATCGGTATAAAATTAATACCGAAAGTCATTTGTACAAATCATTTTAATAGGCTATAAAATAGCCAAAGTCATTTTATACAAATCTTTATCAAAATCATAATATAGGCGTTTGCCTTAAAAATCATTATACGAGCCAATGTCGTAAAAACACCATACAATACGTCTTATGACGTTGTATGAAAATAAAAACCGTTATATGAATATGGTTATGAATACCAAAACACGAACATAATATCAATAGTATGACCCTGTATTGCTAGTCAGGCAATACATCGTAATTCGGAGCCTCTAGTAGTATTTCGTTAGTTTTAGATTATCATAAGCCGCATGACATTGTTACCTTACTAAACCAACAACGGGTAGCTAACCCGATACTCAATTTGCCCATCTAAATTAGCGTGTCGTCACAAAGGTCACGCTATGGAAATCTTCTCATACATAAATTCGCTTACCAATCAATGTGGCACGACGGGGATCAACCGTCAAGGCGCGAACTGGGGTGATCGTCCCCAAATAGTACTATTATATGCACAAGCGTCTACCAAATCCCGGTAGTTCACAATTCATGCTAATGGGACTTTTAGTGACATAACCTAACTTTAATAATCCATTTTATTTCATCTATCGGGTCCTTTAATCATTTATTGGGTCATACAATTGGGTCATTCAGTCATTCGGGTCCAAATCAATAAACAAACAATCGGGACAAATGGTGTCGTATTTTATAAAAACTAACATGTTATCTCCCTCGCGGGTTTATAAAACATTTCATAAAACATTTAAAAGAGTGTGAGGCTATGAACTCACGTTGATGTGGGAAGGCGGGTTGTCGGTAATTCGGGGGTACGGTACGTGCTTCAATCACGGAAACCTATATAAATAATAATCGGTCTTAGACGTTTGTCCAATGACTTTATAAAAATAACAATTATGTATACATATGATGATTATATATATATTATGATCAAGTGGGTTTACATATTCTCGTTTACTCATTTTAGTGTTATATGTCGGTAACTTTTATACTAGTTTACTAGTTTTACCTATTTACACGTTTTAAGTCCAATAAGCTTATTATAAGTTATTTAACTTCTTTTTAATCCATTTTATACTTATATTATCAGTATTTAAACTTTACAAGTTGGGCCCAAATGGGTTAAGCCCAATAAGTTCTTTTTATAAGTATTTATCTTATTTAGTCCAATTATTAGTCCAATATGCTTAGTTAGCTCGTTAATGTCCGTATGTCCTATAGTTCGGGTTTTTATAGGTTTTTACTTGTTATACATGTTTATATATCAGTATATAAGTTTTATAAAGTTTACATTAGACGGGTCCAACCATCTAAGTTTTATTTAACAAAAACGTTAATTTTACTGTATTAGCCGAAAAAGTCGTAAAAATCATGTTTATAGTTTTATAACTTATAAAACATAACAAGTTACCATTTTTATAAAATGTCCACTTATTTACCATTGTACATATTTATATAAATGTATTATATAAGTTAGTGGGTTTTAATTTATATTTTATACTATTAAATTTTAAGTGCTTATATAATAGTATTATACTTTAATTTCTAAAATCTGATTTTTATCTTCACTTTAACCAAAACTTCCATATCTAGAGTTCTATATGGAGATAGAAGCTCAAATTTTTATCACATAAACTACATGATATGTGCTCCATTTAACTCTTCTATAGCTACTGTTGAATCATCTTTTAAGTATTTTCTAAAAATCGTCCAAAACAGTAAACTCAGATTTGTACCTTAAACTTGTTTTGATCATATCTCACTCATTACAATGATTCCATTGCATGGCCAACTCTCACATGTGTACAAGACATATAGCTTACTGTAAATGGATTCTACTTCATCATTTTATCAGTTCATGACATGTTTCTTTACTGTTTTATACAGCCAACATTTTTAAGCAAGATTTTAGCCTTGTTCTTTATAGTTTTTCACCTTTTTAATCACGTTTATCAACACCAAATCCCCACACAATACTTTTAATAATCATTAATCAACATATACATATAAATAAGTAAAATAAATACAAGTTTACATAATCAAAAATAACAAGAAGATGAGGAGGACAATCTTTATGCCACCATGATGATGTAGGTTGTGATCAAAACATGGATTTTGATGGAGAAACTTGTGAATCACCAAGACCACCTTCAAGACCATCAATCTTCATGATCACCTTGTGGAAAATCAGCCCCAAGACACCATTAATACTCCTCCTTGGATGTTATAAGTTGCCCCAATCTTCATCTTTTTGAATGGAGATTAACATATGTTAATTATAACATATGTTTGTGGTTAAAAATTGTATGAATGGGGTGTTTTGATTGAGATATGGGACGGCACAAATGGAGGAGGAAGAGAGAGTGTGTGTTTTGCATGGGTGGAAATGAGGAGAGTGGTAAGTTGCTAGTGGTTTTGAGATGGAAAGCTTACATTGTAAGCTTAACTTACATGTGTAAGTTTTAAGCTAACTTTTTGACACATCAAATGGTGTGTTGGTGAGTTTTTGGCCACCCCATGTGTATTAGTGGGGTGGGATAATGTATTTTGTCCCACCTCACTAATTTACGGGTATTCCTCGATTCTAGTTTCTTCGATTTGCGTGCCCTCGGGTCGTTTTACGAAAAACGTTTTTATAAATTATGAATCAACGACACAAAACGAATCTAATAAAAATTGTCTCATCAAAAACGGAGTTTAAAAACGTAAATACGTAATCCTAGGGTTTCCGGTTTAGTCGTAAAGGACGTTAAAATAAAATCGTAAGTCCTAATCTTTTCTCGTAAATTTGCGAGTTTATGAACTAACACAAATTTAAAATTCCAAAATAATATTCACGGATAAATTTAGTTTCTGAAATGTCGGACTGTCACCAAAGACGGTGTATGTAAACGTAAGCACGTAACGTTGAATACTCCAGTTTAGACGTAGTCAATGCTACTCCAAGACGTAAATCCAAATTTCTTCCCAAAAATAAGTGAGTTCATAAAATAATATTTTCAAATAAATATTGAGAATAAAATATTGACCATAAATTGACGGATTGTCACATCCTTCCTTCTTAATCTATTTGTTAATTGCACCATTAGTCCTTAAGCCATTAAATTTTCTTTAATCATGGACTTTAATGACTTTTGGATCGGGATTTCTTTGAACTCGTCTTTTAATTCTTCAATAAATTAGACTTGAGTTTTTTGGCTATTGATAAACTTCCATCTTTTGACTTTTTCTTCCGTTCTTTTTGCACTCTTGACTTCTCGACTTCATCTTTCATCTTTTTATTCAATAAAAGCCCGTGAACGCCGTGTTGTCTCCACTTTTCACAATTTCGTCCTAAATCACAACAAAAACACAAACCACGCATAATTCCGACATAAAAGACATAAAATACACGTTTTGGCTCAGTTATTATTGTAATTAAGTGGTAAAAAGGATGGGTGTTTACACACCTATCAATAGCTTATTGTAGGCTTAATATCTTAACAAAAGTAAACTTTTTTTCACTCAGCTCCACTTTCCCGAGATATAGGATTATTAGTTTCATCTGATATCTGTCAGAACTAGTCATCGTTCTCTGATAGATATCAAACAAAAGAAGAAAAGTGTGTGATAGCTTATTTGTGACTGTTGCTTATTTGAGCTTATAGGGGCTTATTCATTGCTTGTTCTTTACATGTGTTGACTCCCCACAAGTCCACTGCTTGTGGGGGTGCCTTTGTTGCCAAGAAAAAACAAAAACAAATAAAAATCAAGGCTTTTTAGCCCTCTATGACATTTACACTATAAGTGGGAAGAAAGTTCCTACTGACCTTAGTGGTTTCCTAGCCATTGTTAAAAGAAAACAAACATAGCTTATTTTTGGCTTATTCCAACTTATCTTGCTATTGTTTTTGGCTTCTTTCATTTCTTCTTTATACTTTATAACCTTTTAGACTTTTAGAAATTAGTTTGGAAGTTTTGCCTCTTTTCTTTTATTTGTTAGCATTATTTTAGTGTAAAGATCATTTTTAGTCATTTAAAAATAGATTTAATTAATTTAAAATTTTGGAAAAACACTTTTTTGCATTAAAATAATATAAGTTAGGTTTACATTTGATAAAAAATTTATTTGGACTTTTTGTTAATTATTTTGAGTTTTAGCACTTTAGTTAGTCTTAACAACTTGACAATAATTTAATAAAAAGTTTTCAAGAAATTTTTTTAAAATTTGTCCTTATTTATAATATTTCGGATTTATTTGAATTTTTGGAAATTTTTATATCACTTTTATTTTTCGTCTCGATTTATGTGCGTAACGCTTTTCTCGTATTAGTTCATTTTAGCCTAATCCGTCATTTTCCTTATTCCTTTTTCTTCTTTCTAATATTAATCAAGAACAGTTAAAATTTGACACACACTTATTTCCTCCCTGGTGAACGAACTCATTTGGTCATTAGTGTACGTTTTTCCTAGAATGTGCATTTAATACCTACCATTTATACGTTTTTTCCTAAAAGTGTATTTTTACTTCAATAGTTTTGGCGCCGCTTCCGGGGAGTTGTGTTGTGTTCGAATTTGAAATTTTTTTTTATATTATTAGCCATAAATAGTAGTTGTGTGATTAGCACTCTAATCATACGTATTATCGGTTTTATCATTTTTTTGTGAATATTATTAGTACTATATTGTATCACGTAGCACAAATAAATACAAAGTATCTCCAAATATGCGTGAAAACGCACCTCAATAGTGGGCGTTCCGGTCATTATTGAGTGTATCGAATTCATTCCAAAAGAAAGGCAAAATAGATAAATACTTTTAAGAAGCTTAATCTCGATACGTACAAACTATAAGGTGGGTATAAGGCGGTTGTATTTCACGATCTAAAGGAAAAGGATCTTTAGTGCTTCGCGCCGCCTCGCTTCCTCCGCTTGCTTGTGCGTACTTTGAAAGTGAGGGCTAATTAAGGGTTTTCCAACCAAAGTATTATTACGTATCGTATATACTTTCTAGATTTCAAAATAGTAAACCCTCCAAAACATTTTGGTGTACCACCAACGTTTTAAAGTCAACGAAGGTTTTCACTTCACGTGATTACTTTCATTCTTTGTGGTTTCTCTAATTAAGAGTTTGATTCGAAGAGAGATTTTTGTAGATTTTGATCTACGTAATTCACGAGAAAAATCCAAAAAAGTCAAAAACAATCAAAAACACAAAAAAACTACAAAACCCGAAAAAGAATCTTCTTTGCTACCCCCCCCCCCCCCCCCAATTTTTACGTTAGGTTTATGCTAACTCGCTCACAAGCGACACTTAATCGTAAACATCGACAACGAAGAGAAGGAACCCCAATTCCTAATATCGTTGAAAATCCTTCAATTCTTGAACCCATTATAGAACAACTAGCCCCCATGGCTAATCGTACTATGATGGAGTTGCTTCAAGCACCCACCGAGGATTATGGAGAAGCAATGGTGATTACCGCTATCCTTGCGGAGAATTTTGAGATTAAGACGGGTTTTTTTATCTATGCTTCAAGCTAACAAGTTTCAAGGTGGCGAAAAAGATAACCCGCATAATCACATTCGAAATTTTAATTGTCTTACCGCCACTAGCAAGTTTAAGGACGTGTCTCACGAGTAGGCGAAAAAGATAACCCGCATAATCACATTCGAAATCATATTCTAAATTTTAATTGTGGCTTGCTTTCCCTATACTTAGTTTTGGTTAGAGGTTCTATTGGGATGGATTGGTTGCTCTTGGTATTTTCCCTTTGTGGATTGTATTGAGGGCTGCCATGGATTTTGAAGTAGAAATCTTACTTGAACTAAGTGATGGATTTCTTTTGGTGTGCCATTGAAGAGCAGGAGCTTGGTCCTCATCAATTTGGATCAAGTTTTGTTAAGAGTTAGCAGCTTTGTCTACATTGGATTTAGTTGCTTTTTGTATTAGTTCTTGTTGATATGAGCATGGGGTTTGTCCATGGCCATTATGTTTTTTGTTGCCAAAGCTAGAAGTTTAGGGGTTTGTCTTTGCTTCTTAGTCTTTGTGCTCTTTTTGAAATTTGTACCTTTTCCTTTGTTTTAATGCAATTTACCTTTGGTAATAAAAAAGTTTAAGGACGTGTCTCACGAGTCGATTAAGATGATTCTTTTTCTGTATTCCTTATCGGGGCCTGCTAAAATATGGCTCGAGAAAAAACCACCCAATTACATATTAACGTGGAAGGATCTCGTTTCCGAATTTGTGAACCAATTTTTTCCGCCCTCTAAGACTCCAAATTTGAAAAACGAGATTTTTAAATTTTCACAAAACATAACGAAAGTTTTTCAACATCTTGGAATCGTTTTAAAGAAATGTTACATGAATATCCCCACCATGGTTGTTCCGAATTACATCAAGTTGATATGTTTTACAATGGTTTGAACGATTATGAACGTGACTATCTTAACGCCGCCGCGGGCGGTTATTGTTTGTATAAAACGACCGAAGAAGCATTAACAATCATTGTGAATAGGTCTAAGGTTTATAGCCCTCGTAACACACCGAGTGTTAACATGGCTTCTTCTTCGTCTTCACCTAATATTAATGTGAATCAAATTGAGGCTAATTTGGAAAACAAGTTGTTCGATAGATTTTCGGCTTTGCTAAAAGATTTGGAAATTGGAGAAAATCTCGCTCCCGCTACGGTTAAGGAGGTTGAGAATTCTTTCATATATTTTGGTGGAGCTCATGATTACTCCGAGTGCATTACCTCCGATGGTACCACTTCGAGTGCCTACGCGGCCACAAGAAATTACAACCAAAACGGTCAAGTTTCCCGCTCTAATCAAATGATTCCACTAGGTTTTCCACCCAGTCAAAACAATAATAACGAAAATTATCGAAACAACAACCAAGGTGGTGGTTATCAAGGCTACCAAAGGAATTTAACAAGGGTAATTATAACAATGGGAATCAAGGGAATAGTGGGAGTAATGGTCAATTGCAAAACCAAAATCAAAATCGTATTTTCAAAATCTGAGTCAAGGTTTTAAAAACTGATACATAAAAGATGTTCTAAATGACTTTTAAAATTACACAAAGGTAAATGATCTTATCCTTGATAACCTCCAAGCACAAATGGCAAATCAAGCTAGGGAATGGCTAACAATACTAAAGAGATAGCAAACAATGCTAGGGAATTAGCGAAAAATGGTAAAGAAATGGTGAACATGAAAAACTAATTGAAAAACGATTTTGCGACTCAAATTAGAGGACAAAACAACAAGATCGACCAATGTCATGCTAAGCTTGATAACAAGCTAAACATCATAAATGAAACTTTAATGTGCAAACCTTCTACTTAGGGTGGTCTTCCAAGTAATACCATACGAAACCCGAAAGGAGAAATGAAAGCTATTACCACCCGAAGTGGTAAAACTTTCAAAGAGCCCATTTCTCACCCAATTACTTCCACGGAGGAGGAAATTGAGGAAGAACCAGAGGTGGTGATCGGAAAGGAGCATAATTCAAGCCCATAAAGTGCCGCTCAAACCACACCTACGGTCGACTCTTTACTCATTTTGGAACCTGAGATTCCAAGACCGATGCACCAACCCACACCTCCTTTACCCTACCCATCGAGACGTAATAAGGAGAAAATGAATTATCGTAACAATCATCAAGTCGAATTTTTTATCAAAATGTTTAGTGAAATGCATTTTTACATAATTTTCACCGACGCTTTGCTTTGCAAGCCTCGGTTCGCTTCCACTTTTAAAAGTATGTTGAACGATAAGGAGAAACTACAACAGTTCTCTAATTGTACATCGGTTTTTTTAACCGCATACCACAAAAAGTAGGTGATCCCAACAAATTCTTAATTCCATGCGGTATTCAAGATATGGAAGAATGCTACACCTTGGCCGATCTTGGCGCAAGCATTAATTTGATGCCTTTATCGATGTGGAAATCGCTATCACTTCCTAATCTTATCCCTTCGAATATGTCCATCGAGCTAGCTGATCGTTCAACAACGATCACGCAAGGAACGACCGACGATGTTTTCCTAAAGGTTAGAAAATTCTACTATACGGTTGCCTTTATCGTAGTAGATTTTACTATAGATCCTCAAGTTCCTCTAATTTTAGGTCGTCCATTTTTCGACACCTCAAAAGCTTTGATCAATGTTCATGGACGAAAAATCACTTTACGTTTGAAAGAATTGGAACTTGTTATAAACGCAACACAAAATTCTAATTTTATCATGTTTATTCGTTCACGATTATAAACCATGTTGATTTAATCGATATAGTTTGCGAAAAATTTTCACAAGGAATTTTAGGCTTTGTCGATAGCTCTAATAGTGGCAATCCCACTATGTTGGATCTAATTCTCGCTAATTCTTCACTTCCTCTCGCTCCATTCGATGGAGGCGGTTTCAATTTGGAAGAATTTGATGTACCTCAAACTTCTTCCAATGAAATCGACAATGAAGAGGATTTGGTAATTATCGAGAATTTCTCAACCAATATCCACCATATTCTCCCCGATGGATATTATGAGTGTTGAACCAAAATCTTCAATCGAGGAACCACCAACCCTCAAATTGAAAGATCTTCCTCCTCACCTCGAATACGCATTCTTGGAAGGAAAAGATAAGTTTTCGGTTATTATTGAGAAAAATCATTCGGATGATGAGAAAACCGCACTTATCGAACTCTTAAAAACACATAAAGGGGCGATTATGTGGAAACTTTCTAACATTAAGGGTATTGACCCAAAATTTTGTACTCACAAAATTTTAATGGAGGAAGACTATAAACCCACAATTTAATTTCAATGAAGGGTAAACCTAAAAATTCATGACGTCATCAAAAAGGTAGTTTTAAAACTACTTTAGGCGGGAATGATTTACCCTATATCCGATAGCCCTTGGGTGAGCCCGATCCATTGTGTCCCTAAGAAGGGAGGAATGACCATTGTTCCAAACGATGACAACGAGCTGATTCCTACTCGATTCGTAACTGGTTGGAGGGTGTGCATTGACTATCCAAAGCTCAATGACGCCACTCGTAAAGACCATTTTCCTTTGCCCCTTCATGGATCAAATGTTGAAGCGTTTAGCGGGAAACGATTTTTATTGCTTTTTAGATGATTTTTACGGTTGCTTTCAAATCCCCATCGACCCTCGTGATGAAAAAAAACTAAGTTTACGTGTCCATATAGAACGTTTGCTTATCGTAAGATGCCATTCGGACTTTGAAATGCACCGGGAACCTTTAAAAGGTGCATGATGGCTATTTTTCATGATATGATAGAGAAGACGATGGAAGTTTTCATGGAAGACTTTTTGGTGTTTGGAGAATCTTTCACGTCGTGTTTAAACAACTTAGAAAAAAATTTAAAATGTTGTGAAGAAACAAACCTCATACTAAATTGGAAAAAATGTCATTTCATGTGTCATGAGGGAATCGTCTTAGGGTATAAGATCTAAAAACTGGGGATTAAAGTAGATAAACCTAAAATGGACGTCATCTACAAATTACCTCATCCCAAAACCGTTAAGGGAGTTAGGAGTTTCCTAGGACACGTGAGCTTTTATCCTCGTTTCATCAAAGACTTTTCAAATATATCTCGACCCATGACACACCTTCATGAAAAAGATGCTCCTTTCGTCTTTTCCGAACATTGTGTTCGAGCCTTTGAAACTCTTAAAAGGAAACTTACCGAAGCTCCCATTCTTGTTGCACCCAATTGGAATCTACCCTTTGAAATCATGTGTGATGCTATTGATTATGCAATGGGAGCCGTCTTAGGTCAACAACATGAAAATCACTTCTTGCCTATCCATTATGCTAGTAAGACTATGACTGAAGCTCAAATCAAGTATACCACAATGGAAAAAAGAACTACTTGTCGTTGTGTACGCATTTGATAAATTCCGACCTTATCTAGTCTTGATTAAAAGCATTGTGTATACGGATCATTCGGATATCAAGAAACTCTTTTCTAAGCATTATGTTAGGCCGAGATTGCTTCGTTGGATGCTCCTGTTTCAAGAATTTGATGTCACAATACTTGACCAAAAACGATCAGGGAATATCCTAGTTGATCATCTATCTCGTTTGGAAGATCCTCACCAAAGTGTGCTCGAAAACAAGGAAATAACCGAAACATTCTCTCTCGAGACACGTGGTTTAGTGAATTCTAAAGAAGATTCATCCACCCCCTGGTTTAGGACATTGAAAATTACCATGCGAAAAATTTCATCATTAAGGGTATGACGACTCAACAAAAACGACAATTCTTTGAGACGTCAAGTTCTATTTTTGGTATGACCCTTATCTCTTTCGAGTTTGTGTGGATCAACTAATTCGACGTTGCGTCTTTGGCACCAAAGTTTATAATATCCTTAGAGCTTGTCATGAGGGACCCAGAAGTGGTCATCATGGTGATAATCTCACGGCTAAGAAAGTGTTCGATGCTGGCTTCTTTTGGCCTACGATTTATCGAGATGCACACGTACTTATCAAGTCATGTGACTCATGCCAACGTCAAGGAAAAACCTCGCAAAATGATGAAATGCCACAAAACGTAATCCAAGTGTGTGAGATCTTTAATGTTTAGGGAATTCACTTTATGGTACCTTTCCCATCATCTCGTGGAAACAAGTATATCTTCTTCGTCGTTGACTCCCTTTCTAAGTGGGTGGAAGCTAAGGCTTTGCCCACTAATGATGCTTTGTGGTTGTCAAGTTCTTGAAGCAACTATTCTCTCGGTTTGGAATCCTCGCGCTATCATAAGCGATTGTGGAACCCATTTTTATAATGACCAATTCACAAAGGTTATAAAGAAATATAGGGTTACACATCGTCTTTCTACGGCTTATCACCCACAAACGAGTGGGCAAGTCGAGGTTTCAAACTAAGCTTTGAAGATAATTATGGAGAGATGGATAGGAGAGAACTGTGCGTGTGGGTCCGACAAACTAGATGATGCTTTATGGGCTTTTCGTACCGCTCATAAGATGCCCATTTGGTGCACTCGTTTTAAGCTTGTGTATGGGAAAAATTTCCATCTACCCATTGAATTAGAACAAAAAGCTTATTGGACCTAAAACATTGCAATGACGACTTGGTGACCGCGGGAAAACACCAAAAAATGCAACTTAATGAATTAGATGAACTACGTGAGATTGCTTATGAAAATTCATAAATTTTTAAGGAAAAGACTAAAAAGTTTCACGATTCTAAAATTAAAAAACCGGATTTTTGACATTGGAGATCAAGTGTTACTTTTTAATTCAAGATTGAAAATATTTTATGGAAAGTTGAAATCCCGTTGGTTCGGACCATTCACCATTACCCAAGTATTTCCATATGGTACCATCAAGCTAGCTCAAAATGATGGTCCTTGTAGAAACCTTGGTTTCCTCGAATCTTTTAGCTACTAAGAACGAATCTCATTCACTTGATTGAATCAAGGCGGAATAGAATGAAACACGTTTAACAAGGTGTTTAGGCACAAGACATGAATTAAAACAAAAGGATTGCTAATTATATTAATAATCAACAATCATTAGATGTGTGTACATTGAATCCCACACCTAGTCGACACACGCTTTAGGTTTACATTGTGAATGAAAATTATGAAAAACATAATAACCCTTGGTTCCTTTTATAGTGTAAGGATTAGGGTTTTACAAGAGATAAAATCAAATAAACATGTAAATCTTCTATTTAAATAAACTTATATAGAATAAATCCTGCATGTTTATCTAAATAGAAGCTTCCATAGGCTTCTTTGTCTACGTTTCTGTCAATGCTTGGATTGCATGTGACAATGCTTGGATTGCACATGACAATGCTTGAGCCATCAACGCTTAGTTTGCTCTTGTCAACGTTTGGATTGATCTTGACAACGCTTAGACAATATCTTCATGTTTTCTTCGTTTTTGAGTTTCTGCCACATCAACTTTTTGATCCAACAATCTTCCCCTAGTTGATGTTGGTAAAACTCTTTGTGTATCTCTTGTAAGTTGTACATGATCTTCAAATTTCTTCCCCTCAAGTGTAGCATGTCAGTCTTCCCCTTTTTGTCACATCAACAGGGAAGTAAACAATGTATGCAATCTTTGAAGATTCTCCAAATGTAGCTCTATGTAATGATCTTGAAGAAAAATAAATAAAGTAATCTTGATGTAGAAGTAGAATAACCCAACGTTATGTTCCATGTCTTGTACTATCCATGTGACATCGAACTTATATGAAAACGTTAAAGTATAAGCAGACCTCGGTCTCTTGTCAAAATCCTCATCCTTTGGGAGACACTGAGCACGATAATGTAACTCCTTCAAGTGATATCAAGAGAAGATTTCTAGATATGACAAGTCTTCGTCACCAACCGTGTGAGTATGAACAAGTTACCTTTAAAGAATAATGTTAACTAGGCACCATCTTTAAAGATATGATAGAACACAAACTCGCGAAAATCTTCTTCGAACATCAAACTTACCATAAGAATTCTTCCCCTTAAGCCAACATCTCTTCATGACGAATTTTAATGGAATAACATCTTCATACCATATGTAAAAGCTCAAATTAGATAACTCTTTCGCAAGGCTATCCCGATTACATAGTTTAAAATATCCATCAAATTCCCACAAATAGTTGCTAACTCGCATTAAGATCATTAACTCCTTGTAAAAATATCCGAGCCATTAATATCAACTTGATATTTTATATAAAAACGGAGATTCCATGTACCTTCGTGTGTAAAGTCCTCCTTTTTGTGTGCTAAAAACGTACCAATTTTCTCAACAGCAGCCATTCTTTTGTCATCCGAGATCCCATACTGTCCAACTTCTTAAACACATGCATTTCCCGTTATCGGACAAAACGTATCAACGCTTGGGACAATCATATCTCGGACAACTCATGTCAACGTCTTATTCGGTCAGCGTTCACTTATTTCTTGTCAGCGTCAAAACAAAGTTTGTCAGCGTCTATATCTGTCAGTGGGCGTTTGATTCTTGTCAATGTTTAGGATAAAAGTATCTTTGAAACAACGTTTTGTCTCCACGTTTTTAACAAACCCATGAATACTTTAAGCCCACTCACGTTCAACATATATTGGGAATATATTACATCTTCACGTCACTTTCCTGTTTAAAGATAAATCTTTAAGAAAGCAATCCCTGAAAATTAGCAAGCAAAACGTGTCTTCCCAAAAAAAAATTCATCTTGACGTATGAAAACACAATCTTTTAAGTGCTGCTTAAATTCTGGAACCATAATAACTCTTGTTCTCACAGGATTTCTTTTGTTTGAACAGCATGTATTGCTCAAATCCCTTCCATTAATACAGATCTTTGCTGACGTCCCAATTCTCCCTGTATTCACGTTATTTACTTGCTGTTTCTCTTGCATTAACCTAGCACCACATGATTTCAAACCCATCGTTTGAATCACAGATACTACAAACAATATCACGTTAACCAGCAGCCATAATGTTTACCATGGCAAATCACAATCGTTCTAGAACTGCTACAGTTCCATTTAACCGTATCTAGGGTTTAAGCGAAACCCTAACAGATGAACAGTAACTAGTGTTTGTGGATTAACCTTAGATCATGTATTAAACTTGAATCACAACAGCCACAAACCTCATTCTTCTGCTCTTTAATTCGATCTAGGGTTTAAGAAACCCTAGTTCATGATTTTATGTGAAAACGAGCAAAATATTAATACCTTAATCAGTGAACTTCGATGCTGAATATCTTCATAATTAGGGCTCAGATCGAAAATCCCTTCAGTGAGATTCTAGACACAAGTGCCAAGAATCTACAGTTCAAAAATCACGAAGATCCAACGGTTAACGAAGAAGAAAACGTGTTTTGAACATGGCTGTTTACAGAAAACTACATTCACTCACTGCTGACTTTGACGCTTAATAACTTTTTCTTGGGGATAAAACTTGACAATCCCTCCGGTGGATGTCTAGATATATGTGTGTAGAATACACATAAGAAATTTCGTGACGATCCAACGGTCCAATAAAAAGTTATGACCTTCTAAATACTGCTGCGTACACAAAAACGTCCAGAAAAACCCTAGACGGATTTTTCTTCTCTTCACCATACACGAACACCTTATTGGTCCTAGCATCACGACCCACGAGGCTCTGATACCAATTGTGGAAACCTTGGTTTCCTCGAATCTTTTAGCTACTAGGAACGAATCTCATTCACTTGATTGAATCAAGGCGGAATAGAATGAAACACGTTTAACAAGGTGTAGGCACAAGACATGAATTAAAACAAAAGGATTGTTAATTATATTAATAATCAACAATCACTAGATGTGTGTACATTGAATCCCATACCTAGTCGACACACGCTTTAGGTTTACATTGTCAATGAAAATTATTAAAAACCTAATAACCCTTGGTTCCTTTTATAGTGTAAGGATTAGGGTTTTACAAGAGATAAAATCAAATAAACATGTAAATCTTCTATTTAAATAAACTTATATAGAATAAATCCTGCATGTTTATCTAAATAGAAGCTTCTATAGGCTTCTTTGTCTACGTTTCTGTCAATGCTTGGATTGCATGTGACAATGCTTGGATTGCACATGACAATGCTTGAGACATCAACGCTTAGTTTGCTCTTGTCAACGCTTGGATTTCTCTTGACAATGCTTAGACAATATCTTCATGTTTTCTTCCTTTTTGAGTTTCTGCCACATCAACCTTTTGACCCAACAGTCCTAATTTCAAGGTGAATGGTCATAGGGTTAAGCACTACTTTAGTGGGGAAATTCCTTCAATGGAAGACCTCGACCAAGACACCTTCCCCAATTATAATTAGATTGAGGGAATCGAGTCGATCTCATGACTCGGTAATCAGAAACGAGGTGCCTCGTGCGGGAGATCCCATGATTATCCATGTACATTTTATCGCTTTCTAATCGTAGTTAATGTGAGGGGATTTTTGCCCTTCCAACCTTTATTTCGTGGTCGTTTGTGATTGCGATTATCTAGGATCATCATCGTCACGATTGAAGAATCTCGTGTTCGTTTTACTCTAGCTTTAATCGTTTACAATGATGATTTTTCAATATCCAATGATATATCCATTTGTCTCCTAACAATTATCTTTTTGCACAATTATAAATGACTTAAGATTATTTGTTATACCCTTTCCATACTAGATCTTAATCATTCGACTTCTCTTCTCTAGTATGGGGGTATTCCACCCTTAGACCGAAACATTGAGGACAATGTTTAACTTTAGTATGGGGGTGAATAGATATTAACCTTGCTAAACCTTCACGCTCTCCAAGTTTTATCTTTTTGTTATCGTTTTGTTGCAAAATAAGGCTAAAAATGGCCAAATTTTATGAAATTTCTAGTTTTTCATAAGTGTTTAATACACGAATGTAGATTTTTTGATGGCGAGAGTAACAGTAATTTTTGACTCGACCGTATATGTTTAGCACTTAGCTTTGATTCCTTAACATTTTAGGCTAAGTCTCTTAAATGAGGAAGAGAAATGATAACGTTAATTATATGTTACTATGCTAAACATAGAGTACGCGTATTCTTTCAAAATATCATGTGTTTTAATTAATTGCTTATTCTCCCCTCGCTTGTATATATTTAATTGTTAAAAATATTGGCTTAGCGGTTTACTCTTAATTGTTGGTTTCTAATTGATTCTAATAGCTTCCTTGTAATTGAATTGGGAAAACATTTGAGAATCGCCAGCGTCACGGGTTTGAATTATTAGCACCCGAATAATCAAAACCTTCCCCCAATAATAATTTTAAGTGCATACTCACCTAAACCAAGCAAAAATTTGAAGCTCACAAGGCCGAAAAATCTATGCAAACTTGAAAGTGAAGCCTTAAAACTTTGAAGCTTTGAAGATCCAAAATTCGCCTTAGCGTGAGGATATACGTCAGGTAATATCAAATACCTCATGGCGAGGTTAAATAATATACAAGGGCAAGACCAAAGTGAAAATAAAAGCTCCATGTCGGAGTTGAATAAAAGATGGAGATAAACCATGATAATCAAAGCCACTGATGATGAGGTGGGTAATAAAATTCATGGTAATTCAACGATTTTGGTTAGACCGTTATGTCTCTATTTTGGACTTTAATCTCTATTCACGTATAATTCAAAAATGTATCTTCACGATCATTGAAGACAAAAATAAAATATATGAGATACCAATTAGGAATAATGGAGTCTAAGTACGTGATTAGAGCATATGAGTAGTGTTAGCATTACTAACTTATAAGGACAATGACCTCGTTACACGCTGAGCATGGAATAGGGTGAAAATCGAGGATGCCGAACTTATCTCTATGAAGCATTCACGTGTTCTTATTTTTTGACCCTAAAAGTCACGTTCTTGTGATGAAAATCATACACTATGTCTAAAACACATGTAGTAGTAGTTTAGTAAGTTTAAATTTCAATAAAAGTCGTATAAAAATGAATTTTGGAAGCACTAAAATACTTTATTCTAGCATTACGTGAGGGCACGACAATGGTTTAGTATGGGGGAGTGATGAGACCGTAATTTTTTATAGTCTCAACGTTCAAAATGGGCTTAAAATGCATTGAATATCATCAAAATACCCTACATGTGGGCTTGGTGGGCTATATTGTTTAACATAATGGATCACGAGCCCATACTACGTATAAGTCGTTGGAGTGATCGATCCTTTCTAAATACGTATAAACGTATTTCCAACAATCTCCCCCTAAGGGAGGTCACTCCAAGTTACAATGTCCTAAATAGTCTATAACTTGTGATCTTTAGCTAGCTATGCTAACAATGATGTGACCAAGACTTTCCTTTGAAAAACGTATTTCCAACAATCTCCCCCTAAGGGAGGTCACACCATTTTACAAAATCTTAAATCTAGCATACTATGCTTGAGTCTTCGATCTTGTTCTTGTGAATATGCTGATGAGATCTTTGACTTTAGTCATGAGCATGTTTCCTTGCCTTGACCTTGTGCATTCATCACTTGTGAAATTTGCCTCCTCGTGACTTCATGTTCCGCATACTTACACCTTTATAAATTCTTGAAAGCTTCAGAGTTTGATACAGCGGAAGACTTAACTTTTATACTTTCTTGAATTTGTTGAAGTTAAGTTCATAATGTATAAGCATGCGAGGAAGACTTCTTTTCAGATAGTACACCGCAATGCCACCTTCTTGTTATGCTAGCGATGAGACTGCTTTTATACATAGTCTCATCGTCCAAATAGGGCTTAAAATGCATTAAATATCATCAAAATACCCATATATATGCTAGTGTTTGTTGCTTGTGTATTTTAGGTACGGATATTGAGAAAATGACAAAAGATCACAAGAATCATGCAAAAACGAACACGGGAAACGAAGCCGCACAATGAACCAAGCCCTAATGAAGACTTTCCTAAGATAAACCCTTGAAGATTTGAATAATTATGAAGAAGGGTCCTCCAATATGGAAGAATTGACACTTTATACCCTTGTATCCTCATAATTACAAGTTTGGTCCCTAAAGTTTGTCAAAATTACAAAAAGGACCCTCCACTTTGAAGAATTGGCAAGTTTAGCCCCTCAACAAAGCTAAATTGTCAACCATTCTCCTCCACAAAGTCAAATATATAATGAAGTCCTTCAAAGTACAAGAAATTACAAGTTTGGTCCTTTGAAAATCCCAAAATTACAAAAAGGACCCTTAACTTTCAACATTTAGCAAAAATGGTCCCTCAATCATTATGACTTGGCAAATTCAGTCTTCCAAAATATCAAATATGTAAGTCAAGACCATTATCCATCAACAAAATGACAAAACAGCCCCTCAAGAATCACAAAATGGCAAGAATTACCCCTGAAAATACTTTGGAAAAGTATTTGTGGCCAAAGTGTGAAAACAGAAAGTTTATTTACAAAGGAAATTCAGTTTTCTATACTTAAACACAAAGTGAAAGAAGAAAGGAGGGTGAAGGACCAAAGCTGCCAAGACAAGATATTTACCTAGGCCAGTGAGGGGGTGACACGTGCCCCACTCACTCTCTCCACTAATGAAATCCCACCAATCCTCCATGTTACCCTCCACTTAAAACCGGTTATAACTAATCTTTGATAAGTTTAATATTTGGCGCTTCACATGACTTTTAAAACCCAAATCATATTAAACTTGTTACTATTTACTCAAGAACACGAATTGGGGATTATTGATTAAGCAATAATTAAGCATCCATCACCTCCAGAATTATGATTAGTGGTCTTCTAATCATAACCCAACTTTTAAATCACTTGCCACATCACGCCCAAGGGCCACACAAGATTCCCCTGCCATCTTTCTTGAGGAAACTGCCAAAACAAGCCAGAGAATCAACCATCCATATACAAGCTTACATTTAAGCTTTGTTTGAGCCCTTAGATCAAATTCCAATAGCAATCTACTCCACAAACGTCCAAGGAAACATCACATGAGTCCAAGGTTTTCAAATTCTACAAGGGCATATTTGGAAGATCAAGCACTTAGGGTTACGTTTTTTATGCTTTGTAGTAGTTACTTGTAGCCTATATAAAGGCATTTAGGCTGTCATTTAGAATTTGCTCTTGAATTTTCCTAAGTTCACTTTTCTGTAAATCTATTTCAATATTAATGAAATAAGTTTGAAATGTTGAAGAAAGCTCAAGTGCCATTGTTATAACCTGTTTATTGTTGTTCTTTGTTCATTATTCTTGAATCAAAAATCTGTTTTCAAAAGAGGAGTGTGCAAAAGTTTGCACATTTTCCACAATTTCTTGATATTTTGCTAAGATCTTGGTATATCTTGGAATTATTGGGCTATAGGGCTGATCATAGCACCCTGATATTGTGTTATCAAGGTGTGGTGAAGCTAATAACTTGGGGATAATCAACTGTGGAGGACAAGAGTTGCATCAATCAAGGATTTTTCATCTTTCTGATTTTATAATTGTGCTTCTAACTTTGTTGATTCTTAGCAGGCTTTGTTGTGGAAGCTTGTGCTTGTTCTTGCTAGCACATAAGCTCAAAATTCGTGGGTGTGGATGTACATCCATGAGGTACACACCCTTAATCTCAAAATCTGAAAATATTTTGGATATTTGGGATATTTAAGTGTTGCCTATGTTCTTGTGTATTTTGTGGCTTAATCTTGCTTGAATCTGTTGTTCTCATCTGTTATTGTGTTAATCAGCACTTGGGTGGTCTAAAATCTCACTTTTTCTTGTTTAAATTTGGATTTGAAAAGATAAAGGGGTGTTTGGGATTACCTGTTTGTGATTGAATCTTGTTATTGTGTTTGAGGAAGTTTGTGTTTGTGCTCTATATCTGATATACACTTGTTAGAGAGTGTTTTGCTGCTAGTTTTGTGGTTTGAAACCTTGAATCAAAGATTGTGCTATAACTTATTGAGTTTGACTGTTTTTGACCTAAAATTTTGGGAAAACCTAGAGTTTATGCATGTTTAGGGATAAAAGTTGTTTAAACATCATTAATATAACATACTTGATAGATCTGAGGTGTTGAATCTGGCTTGTGTGTCAAATACATCAGCAAAGTGAAAAACTGCATGTGTTAGTGTTCATCAGTAACATTCATTAGCTTGAATCATGCTTAATTCTTTAAATCATTGCATGAAACCTGTTTAGGGTTGCTTATTTGAGTTTAATATAGCTTGTGTATGCATTTGGTTGAATTTGGCTGGCTGATTTGTGCTAAAATTGCTTTTTGAACCTAAACTGCTTACTTGTTCATGTCTGTGCTAGATCTGGTACTTTATTGATTAAAGTGTATGAATTGGGTGTTTGTGGTTGTGATATTTTGATTGTTCTTGACTCCTTTTGATCCAAAAATCATTTGGGTGCCTTTTTGTAATCTAAATCTCCAAGAAAGTCACTAAAGACAAAAAGTCAAACAAGTCAAGCAGTGGAAAAAGTTTCCACTGCTTAACACCCAAAACTAGCCCCTGCTAGTGTAAAATTGAACTCAGCTTATCAAAAAGCTATTTTAGCTTATCCAGACTTGCAACAACTTATTCTTTGTGATAGATCTTCATTATTTGACCTATTTGATTAGACTAGAGCTTATTGGACTTTGACTTTGATTTTTACAAGAAAACCAACTTATTTGACTTTTACATAAGTGCTTATTTGCTTTTTCCAGCTTATTGAGTCAACTTATTTGAAAACTCTTTGTTGATTTTGCTTAATTAAGTCATTTGAAAGCTATAGGAACTTGAATCAACACTTGGGGTGGCCTAGAACTCAAAAACGACTATTTTGTCGTTTTCTGTAGATTGCTTATTGCATTTTCAGGCTTATTCCTTGGGCTAATTTCAAATTTCTTTTTACATAAATCTTATTTAGGACAAAAGAAGCTTGTGTGTCTAATTTCAGCTTATGGCATTGGCTTATAGCTTAATGGGCCAAAAAGCCCATTAAGAATAAGCTGTTTGGTATAAGCTAGCTTATTTCACACTTTCAGCTTTTGGGCCTTTGGAAAAAGTTGTTTAAAATCAAATTTTGAGTCAAGTAGTGCTTTTTGGTCTTATTTTGGACACTTTTTATATTGGGCCCAAATTTGGCCCAAGAGTGATCTGTTTTGGGTTTAGCCCATTTTCTAGGCCCATTAAGGGTATTTAGGTAATTTCACTTTCAGTTCTGAGTTATTTAGGTTAAATTAAGCTAGTTTGCAAGTTTTTAGAATTTTTTATGATTTTTGGATTTTTAATAATATTTTAATATTATTTTATTGTTAAAAATTAAAAGTCTGATTTTCTAAGTTTTATATTTTTCCTAGATTGTAGACACTTAATTAGGAATTTTGAAACTTTCCAAATATTTTTAGAGTCTTTTAATTATTTTCTAGAATTAATTTAGGTTTTAATTGATTTTAATAGTTTTTAATTTTTTAAAAATAGTTCTTAGTGTTTTTAAAATTTTGAAAAATACTTTTTAGCTTAATTAGGGTATTTTTGAGGTTTACAAACTTTTAAATCTTGTTTGGGACTTTTTAATAGTTAATATTGATTTTTAGGGCTTTAATTAGCATTAAAAAGTCATTATTTAATTTATTAAAAGGTCTTGGCAAGTTTGGATTTTTTTAAACTCTTAGAATATTTTTGTGGATTTTTAGTGATTTTTGGTAATTTTTAGGGTAAAATTTTAATTTTAGTGCTTTTTACGGTTTTATGTGTACACCTTTTTCGTCTTAGTTTAATCCGTCTTCGTAACCGTCTTTCTCTTCTAATCTCGTTTCTATTTTTCTTTCTCACAAATATAATCACAAAGTAATCCAAGTCACTACACACATAACACACTAGCCTCCTTGAGAACGAACTCATTTTAGGGTCATTTACACACGGTTTTCCTAAATCGTCGTGCTTACCCTTTTTGCTCTCTTTTCCTAAAGAGTAGTAAAACCACTACATCATTTTGGCGCCGCTGCCAGGGAGGCGTGTTGTGTTTTGATCTGGAATTGTTGTTTTTATATACTAACCAAAATAGTATTTGTATTAGTAGCACTCTACTAGTAGTATTATCGGTTTTCGATTTTTGTGTGAAGACTATTACTATATTGTATACGTAGAACAATAAATACACAAGTACTCCAAATACGTGAGAAATCACAACCTTGACTTGGGAGGTCATTACCCAATCATTGTATTCGAATCTCAAACCAAAGAAAAAGGCAAAAATAGATAAATACTTTCGTGAAGCTCAATCTTGAAAAATACAAACTATAAGGTGGGTATAAGGGGAATATTATAAAATATATCCTAAGGAAAAAGGCTCTTAAGTGCTTCGCGCCGCCTCGTTTCCCCGCTTGCTTGTGAGTATTTGATTTTGAGAGCTAATCGAGGGTTTTGCCGCCCAAAGTATTGCTAAGTATCATATATATTTTCTTGGTTTCATTGATTAAACCCTCTTGAACGTTTTGGTGTTCCACCAACGTTCTAAAGTCATCGAAGGCGCTCACTTCACGTGATCATTTTCCTTCCTTGAGGCTTCTTTAATCAATAGATTTGATTAAGGAGGAGATTTGTAGATTTGTGTCTACTTAATACATTCACAAAAATCCAAAAAGGTTAATACAATCAAAAACCACAAAAAAAATTGAAAAATACAAAACACCAAAAAGAATCTTCTTTGCTCGTCCCCTCGTTGTACGTGACGTTTATGCTAACTCGTAATCAAGCATGACGTGCACGTAAACAAAAGAACAAAACTCCCACTCCCAATCTTTCTAGTGAGGAGTCTCCTATTGACGAACCCATTGTAAGAGAAGCACCAACCATGGCGAATTGAACTATGATGGAGTTACTTCAAGCACCCATCGAGGGTTTTTGAGAGGCTATTGTGATTCCCGCTATCCATGCGGAGAATTTTGAGGTGAAAACGGGTTTGTTGTCGATGATCCAAAACAACAAATTCTGTGGTGATGAGAAGGACAATCGACACAACCATATCCGCCAATTCAATCGTCTTACCGCCACTTGCAAGTTTAAGGATGTCTCGAATGACTCGATTAAGATGATGCTTTTTCCGTATTCCTTAGCGGGGCCCGCTAAAATTTGGTTAGAGAAAGAGCCACCCAGTTCTATATTGACGTGGAAGGATCTCGTGTCTAAGTTTTTGAACCAATTTTTTCCGCCCTCTAAGACTACGCACTTGAAAAACGAGATTTCAAAGTTTTCACAAGAGTTTAATGAAAGTTTTTCAACGGCTTGGAATAGGTTTAAGGAGATGTTACATGAATGTCCTCATCACGGTTTTTCCGACTTGCATCAAATTGACACGTTTTACAATGGACTTAATGATCATGAAAGGGATTATTTAAATGCCGCCGCGGGGGTAATTTTTTGTGTAAAACGGTTGAGGAAGCTTTGGTGATAATTGAGAATAGATCTAAGGTGTATAGTCCTCGTAGCACGTCTACTGTTCGTAAGGCTTCGTCTTCGGCTTCACCTTCTTTGTCTACTACCATCGATGCTTGCCAAATTGAGGCGAACTTGGAAAACAAGATTTTTGATAAGCTAAAAGGACTTTTGATTGAGTTTAAGGTTGGTGAACCAAGTGCTCCCACTACGGCTAAAGTGGTTGAGGTTTCGTGCATGTATTGTGGTGGAGGTCATGATTTCTCCGAGTGCATTACCAACGGTGGTAACACTTCGAGTGCCTACGCGGCCACGGGAAATTACAACCAAAACGGTCAAGTTTCCAGCTCTAATCAATTGACTCCACCGGGTTTTGGTTCAAATCAAAATGCTAACAACAACTATCGCAACAATCAAGTTGGTTTCAAAAACAATTTCAACAAAGGAAATTATGGTAATCAAGGGGCTAATAATCAAGTTTCAAACAAGAATCAAAATGATTTTCAAAACAACAACAAAGGTTTGCAAACTTTGAAAGATCTTCCAAATGAATTTTTTGAATACGCTAATGGGAATGATGCTAGGTTTGACAATATTCAAAGAGAAATCATTAGCCTAAGATCCGAGTTTAAGAACGACTTGAAGAAAGAGTTGAAAAATGAGTTAGCTAATGAACTTATGATCCACACCAACAAGATGGAAGGAAATGTCACTAGGTTACAACAAAACCAACAAAAAAATGGAACAAGGGCAACATGAGATTAAACAAGAAATGATTAAAGCCGAGAAGAGGCAATCCGTGTTTGAAGATAAAATCTCGTCTATGTTTGAGGCAATAATGTGTAAACCGTCTTCGAGTAGTCTTCCTAGCAACACCGTATCCAACCCTAAGGGTGAGATGAAAGTGATTACCACACTTAGTGGTAAGACACTTAAGGAACCGACTCCTCAACCAATTGCTCCTACGGAGGAAGCAATTGAGGAAGAACCCGAGGTGGTGGTCTAAAAGGAGCATGTCCTAATCCCACGAAGTACCGCTCATGCCACACCTACGGTTGACCCTTTACCAACATTGGAACCCGAGATTCCAAAGGCTATGCCTATGCCTCAACCCACACCACCTTTGCCCTATCCATCAAGACTTAGGAAGGAGAAACGTCAAGAGCGCGACAATTATCAATTTGAGCTTTTTATGAAAATGTTTCGTGATTTGCACTTTAATGTGAGTTTCACCGACGCTTTGGTCATGATGCCTCGATTTGCCGCTAAGTTTAAGAGTATGTTGAACAACAAGGAGAAATTGCACCAATTGTCTAGTTGTTCGTCGGTTTATCTTAATCGCATACCTCAAAAAGTCGGAGATCCCGGTAAATTCTTGATTCCATGTGCAATCCAAGATATGGAGGAATGCTTCGCCTTGGCCGATCTTGGTGCTAGCATTAACTTGATGCCACTTGCAATCTTCAAGTCGCTCAATCTTCCTAATCTTACTCCTTCACTAATGTCTATCGAGTTGGCCGACCATTCCACGATTCCTGCATGTGGATTGGCGGAAGACGTTTTTGTGAAAGTGGGGAAGTTCTACTATCCCGTAGACTTTATCGTTGTTGATATACCCACGGATCCTCAAGTTCCTCTCATTTTAGGTCGTTCGTTTTTAGATACGTCTATGGCTTTGATCGATGTTCATGCTAGAAAGATCACCTTACGTTTCAACGACGAGGAACTTGTTATAAACGCAACTCAAAACTCTCAAATTTCTCATGTTTATTTCGTTCCAACCATAAACCTCGTTGATATGATCGACGTGGTTTGCGAGGAATTTTCACAAGAACTTCTAGGTTTTGGTGATGAAGAAACTAGTGGCAATCCCACTATGTTAGATCCAATTCTTGATAATTCGACACCAACCTTCACTCCATTTGAAGGTGGTGGTTTTACGTTGGAAGAATTCGATGTTCCACGTACTTGTAACGAAGACCTCGACAACGATGAGGACTTCTCGATTATCAAGTATTTTCTTAACAATTTCCCATTTCCTCCACCCGAGGAGGTTATGAGTATCGAGCCCAAATCTTCACTTGAAGAACCACCTTTCCTCGAGTTTAAAGATTTACCTCCTCATCTCGAATATGTCTATTTGGAGGAGGGCGACAAGTTACCGGTTATTATTGCGAAGGAACTTTCGAATGATGAAAAAACCGCACTTGTCGATGTTCTAAAGGATCACAAAGGGGCAATTGCGTGGAAGTTATCCGATATTAAGGGAATCGATCCCAAGTTTTGTACCCACAAAATCTTGATGGAGGAGGATTACAGGCCCGCAATCCAATGTCAAGGGAGGGTGAACCCCAAAATTCACGACGTCATCAAAAAGGAGGTCCTTAAACTCCTTGACGCGGAAATGATTTACCCTATTTCTGATAGCCCTTGGGTGAGTCCTATTCATTGTGTCCCTAAAAAGGGAGGAATGACCGTTGGGCCAAACGATGCCAACGAGTTAATTCCCACTAGACTCGTGACCGGATGGAGAGTGTGGATTGACTATCGTAAGTTGAATGAAGCCACTCGAAAAGACCATTTTCCCTTGCCCTTCATGGACCAAATGTTGGAGCGTCTTGCGGGAAACGATTTCTATTTCCTTTTAGATGTTTTTTCTGGTTACTTCCAAATTCCCATCGATCCTCGTGATCAAGAAAAAACTACGTTTACGTGTCCATATGGAACGTTTGCCTATCGTAGAATGCCATTCGGACTTTGCAATGCATCGGGAACCTTTCAAAGGTGCATGATGGCTATTTTTCATGATATGATCAAGAAGACGATGGAAGTTTTCATGGATGACTTTTCCGTGTTTGGTAATTCGTTCACTTCGTGTTTGTCGAATCTTGAGAGAATGTTGAAACGTTGTGAGGAAACCAACCTTGTGCTCAATTGGGAAAAGTGTCATTTTATGGTTAAGAGTGTAATCGTCTTAGGGCACAAGGTCTCGAAAGCGGGGATTGAGGTAGATCAAGCTAAGGTAGACGTCATCGCCAAATTACCTCATCCTAAAACCGTTAAGGGAGTTAGGAGTTTCCTAGGCCACGCGGGCTTTTATCGTCTATTCATCAAGGATTTTTCAAAGATCTCTCGACCCATTACATATCTTCTTGAAAAAGAGGCACGTTTTGTCTTTGACGAAGATTGTGTACGAGCCTATGAAATCCTTAAGAGGAAACTTACCGAAGCTCCCATTCTTGTTGCTCCCAATTGGAACCTCCCCTTTGAGCTCATGTGTGATGCTAGTGATTATGCTATTGGGGCCGTATTGGGGCAACGTCATGAAAAGCACTTCTTGCCTATTCACTATGCTAGCAAGACGATGACCGAGTCTCAACTTAAATACACTACAACGGAGAAGGAGTTCCTTTCCGTGGTGTATGCATTTGAGAAATTTCGACCTTATCTCTTCTTGACGAAATGCATAGTGTATACGGATCATTCGACTATCAAGTATCTCATGGCTAAACAAGATGCAAAGCCGAGATTACTTCGTTGGATTCTCCTCCTTCAAGAATTTGACCACAAAATTATTGACAAAAAAGGAGTCGAGAATCTAGCGGCCGATCATCTTTCTCGTTTGGAAGATCCTCACCAAAGTGTTTACGAGCCCAAGGAAATCACCAAAACATTTCCGCTCGAGACACTTGGTGTAGTGAATTCTAAGCTTGATTCTTCCACCCCATGGTTTGCGGACTTTGCAAATTACCATGCGGGTAACTTCATCATCAAGGGTATGACGACTCAAGAAAAACGGAAATTCTTTCGTGACGTCAAGTTCTACTTTTGGAACGACCCTTACTTGTTTCGAACTTGTGCGGATCAAATTATCTGACGTTGTGTATTTAGCACCGAAGCTTCTAACATCCTTAGAGCTTGCCATGAGGGACCCACGGGTGGTCACCACGGTGCTAATCTCACGGCTAAGAAGGTGTTTGATGTCGGCTTCTTTTGGCCTACTATTTACCGAGATGCACAAGGTTATCAAAAACAAGCGCTCCTCGGGAGGCAGCCCGAGTATCTATCCTTTTATGTTTTAATCCCCTAAGTGTAGGGGGGACTTCTATATGTGTTTGTCTTTGTATGGTGATGTGATTACAGGGATTAGTGCACTCTTGGAAGTTTTTAAAGAACCGTGCTCCCGTGTTATCCGAAATCCGGTTCTATCTCTCAACTATCGTGATTCAATTTTCTTCATACTCACATTTGAAATTGATCACTTTAGTCGTCTCTTCCTTAACTTGAGTTAACCAACGTGCACAATGTCATAAGTGTAGGGGAAACTTTTCCCACATGCTTAAACATTGAGGACAATGTTTATCTTAAGTGTAGGGGGGACTTCTATCAAAGTTTTAAGTGGACTTTTCCATGAAAATGCCTTCAATTAACCAGAAAATCATATTTTTCAACATTTTTCAAATTTTTTATTAACTTTGGCCATTTAGTTGTAATTTTTAAATTTTTATCGTTGCTTTCATATGTATATATTCCGCAATAAAGTCAAAAATATTAATAAAGAGGTGTAGCTAGTTTAGAAGTCTTTGACATATTACGCCCGTTGCGTTTATTTTGACTCAACCCGAATAGACTTATCCAAGTTTATTCTAGCTAGTATCCTTAACCATGTAGACCTTAATTGGTTTATTAGGCTAAGTGTCCACGAATCTCATTACTTGAGATTTTAAATTGTGGAGGACGAGAAATGATAGAGTCAATTATAAGTCGATATTCTTGCGCAAGCTCACTTGGTGTAATTATTTGCCTATTCTCCCATCACTTGCTAATAATTTATCTGCAATAAGTAAGGTCGTACGATTTGAAAAGTTACTTAGCTTCTAGCCCAAGATCGTTTAAAAGTTGCTCGGTAATGATAAGAGTTCATAGCCAAGGCATAACTTATGAAGCGGGGCGCGAAGATTGGCGAGTCCGAAAAGGCCCTAACAAGGCATGAGGATTCAATTTTATTGCTGAAGATCCAAAGTGATGTGAAAAGCATTATTCCTAAAATCAATATGAAGAATCAAGACTCACGACGAAAAGCAATCAACTCCCATAAAGATCATGGAGAAGTCTATCCGAAAAGACCCTAACAAGGTATGAGGATAAATAGATCCAAGTCCGAAAAGGAGGCGGATCGTTGTATCTCAAAATCCCAATTAGAGATTGAAGAAATAATCATGAAGTCGTGGTCAACAAAGTTGGAGTACCCCTCAAAAGTCTCCAAGCGAAGAAACTCTATTATGATGAGAAGACCATTATCTCAAGAACGTCTCTCGAAGATATGAAGTATGAAGTACATGCCAAATATCGGCCCGAGAAAGGTCTCAAATCGTGAACCAATTTATGCCAAGATATGAACTTTTTGATATCCCGAGAAGCAGTTTTAAGAGATTTTGTCCTTTAGCTAACTATTGATCAAATCGTCCTACTTTGCTTTCAGCCCTAATAAACTATCGAAATAAGTCCAAAAATGCATCTTCATGATCATTCTAAGACAAAAATAAAATATAAGAGATACACCTAGGAATAAGGGAGTTTAAGTATTTAATTAAGCCATGTGTGTAAGTGTTTGAATTGCTAACTTATAATAACAATGATCTCGTTTTTAAGCTTAGTTTGGGGAACGTGAAACTTGAGGGTGATAAATCTTCGCAGCACCAAAGCCCTAATGTAAGTCATCAATTTCTTTGCAAGTTATTTCCATGTAGCTATTTTCAAAGAGAAAATGGTTTTCTATCCCTTTGTTACCTTTGAAGTTTTATTTCTTTAATCTTTGTTTAGTAGAATTTAAATAAGGCCAAGGTTGATTAATTATGAGAAAAATGTAAAATTGCTTTGTCACTAAGCATTGCATGAGGGCATGGAAATGGTTAAGTGTAGGGGATTTGATAGGTGTGTAAACACCCATCCTTTTACCACTTAATTCGGGCTAAAACGAGACCAAAACACGTATTTAATATCATTTGTTTGGAATTATGCGTGGTTTTTGTGTTTATTGTGTTTTCAGAGACAACCAGATGAATATTGAAGAAAACATGGGATTGCACGGGTATTACTGAAGAAAAAGACTCAAGATAAAGTCTATTGTCCAAGAGATGCAAAAGATTTGAAGTCACTGGGCCTATTCGAAGATTTATCGAAGAAAAGGACCAAAGATGGAAGATTTAAATAAGTCGAAGAAACTCAAGTCTATTAAACGAAGAAATTAAAAGACGAGTTGAATTTAATCGACGACAAATCCCGAATCAGAATCGAAAATGGAAACTTTTCTGAAAAGACGAAAAGACAAGAAGAACGGGAGAAAGCCCACTCACAAACCAAAGGACAAGCCTATAAAAGGAGCCCCCCTCACACATTTTAGAGGAGTCTGGAGTTTTTCTCCTCCTTTTTTTTCTTCTTTCTTGTTCGTTCCATGACAAGCACCACTAGGGTGATTGATGATTTTAATCTTTGTTCTTCCAATCTTGTTGTTTTAATCTTTGTTTAATCTGGTCA
The DNA here is from genome assembly GCA_025667525.1 of Glebionis coronaria. NCBI lineage: Eukaryota > Viridiplantae > Streptophyta > Magnoliopsida > Asterales > Asteraceae > Glebionis > Glebionis coronaria. Next base: position 323,459,894 of record CM046881.1, on the reverse strand, counting down.
AAACATTAATCATTCAATACAAAGTCTTGTTTAATCTTTCCATTTAATCTTGTTCATCTTCATTTTTATCTTCAAGTTCTTAAGTTTTTATTTTTCTTGATTTGATCTTCAAAAGTTGCTAGGATTTGTGTTTTTATTGGTGGGATTCGTTGCTTATGGTGTTTAAATGATTTGTGTTTAATTTGGTAAAACCTTTTTAAGTATTTGGTTTGATTTTGATTAAAATCCGTGTTCCCTGTTCTTCGTATATCTGCTACTGTTCTGGGTTTCCAGATCTTCCGAATCAAGCAATAGTTCCGAATGAAGCTTAAACTTCCGAACGAAGCAAATGTTCCGAATGAGTTTGTCTAGCAAATGTTCCGAATGAGTTTACTTTGAAAAAGTTCCGAACCAACCCTTCATCCGGAAAGTTCCGAATCAATTTTTGAAGTTCCGGACCAAGCCGAAAGTTCCGAACCAACCCTTCATCCGGAAGGTTCCGAATCAATTTTTGAAGTTCCGGATCAAGCCGAGACTTCCGAACCCAGCACCTTCATTCGGAAGGTTCCGAACCAAGCAAGAAGTTCCGATCCAATTGCTTTTCAAAAGTTCCGAATGGATGAACAGTAACTTCCGAATGAGTTGTCTTTGAGTAAGTTCCGAATCAAGGGTAAAAGTTCCGAATCAATTTTCTTGTAGTGTTACTGTTTTTTCTGTTTTACTGTTTCTTTACGTTTATCTCACAAATTATATTTTATATTTCATACTTTGATTTAAATTTTAGTTTTGATCCTAATTTCACTTTTAATTCACATTTTTATTAATTGCTACTAAAGTAATTGTGTTTGATTTAAATTTCCATTTTAAACGTTAAGTAGATTAGAAAACCAAACCCTTTTATTTAGTAACCAAGAACAATCATTCCACTTAAGACTGAGATCAATTCGAGAGGATACCGAGAGGAATTAGAACCCATTGAAAAACCTTGTATCAGTGAATATTAGATTAAAGAATTAGAATAATGAACCAACTAACCTCTCCTTACATGCAAGGAGAGGTATTTATAGCCTTGCCTACATGTGGCATAATGGGATATATGATAATGGGTCGGGCTTTCCTTTTTGGCTTTAGTTTACTTATGAATGAACTTTAGCTTAAAGTTAAGCCCGTAAAACATGACTAATCTACTACCTATTACAACGTTCTAAAATACGATACATAATAAACATATGACCGAGCATTCTTTTTTGACTCAATATTTTGAGGCTAACAATCTCCCCAATGAGAGGTCATTACCCTTTATGAGAGGCCATTACCCTTTGTCATTTGGATATTTGTAGAGATTACTAATCTCGCCATAAATGAGTCTTGAACGTCTAATAGTAGTCTTGTTCCTTCATGTTGTGATCTTTTAGCCTTTGTCGTTGTCTTTCGACTTTGTCTTTTGATCTTGAGATCTTCAAATCATCCTTAACTTGTCTTTGCCATCTTGCGATCTTGTGTCTTCATCCACATGCTCACACTATTAATTGTTGAATATGTCTTTAGGCATGAGTATGTGGGTTTGAATCTTTGACTTTGCTGAGTACACCATAACGCCACCTTCTTGAGAGAAAACATAGACACGGACTGAATGGATTTGACATTCGTCCTAAATAGGTAGCGTTTACCTCCGATCGGTGAAGACCGTTATACGATATTAAATATTGTACCTGTGATAGATAGGTTCAATTAAGAATCTCCTTGACAGGGTTTTGCGGCTGTACTAGCCGTTCTCTTTACTCGACTGTCTCAAAGCAAGACTGCGAACATAAAGAGTGAATCAATTGGATAAACATCCGCTTGATTAAAGTCGTCAATTCAAATTCCTGGAACAAGTTTGATTCTTGAAGAATCTTACCATTGTTGCTTTCCAGTTGTCACAAGCTTGATTCATAAGAATCTCGCAAATCACCTACCGTAACGCTGTCTGAGGTTGACGCTAGAAGGATTTCCATTCGGCACTGTGAATATTAATGAATATCACTCTGAATGTTCTGGCAAGACCATAAAGATATTGCGTAGAAACCTGAAACGAGTTTGAATCAATTCAGAATCAATTCACTGTTGCTTTTCAGTTCTACATATGTTTAATTCATAAAGAATCTTATATATGACCTACCGCAATGCTGTTTGATGTTAACACTGGAAGGATTTCCACTCATCATTGTAAATATTAAGTAGTATCACTCTAAGTGTTCTAGCAATATCGCAAGGATATAGCGTAAGACTCTCTTGTTCGTCATCCGTGTGTCTTAATTAGATTTGATTGATCTCTAGGCTCTAGACTCGATTTGTGCACTTTTAGTGGTCGGGGGCTGGAGCAGATGTCACCTATTCAATATCAACTATCTTAGAGTGAGAAGGCTAATAGAAGTCATGTTGTTCTCCGTGACAATAAAACAAACTTCTTTTGAGAGAAGCCTGAGTAGCTGGGAAAGGGTTGTGCATTTCATCACTGGGTCCATGATGAGTTGTCTTCATGATTGTTAACCCGGTTTCTGCCTAAGTTGTATGGAGGGCTAATTTCTTTACACTCTTTATCCTTACATTTCTTTTTCATTCTTCAACCCCTTCAATGCTTACCAAGACATCATTACTAGCACCTTGTTGTAATTGTTCCAGTGCTAGCATCAGTACTTAGTCGGCATTCAGCTACATTCACATTCTACTCCATCTTTCCTAAGGACTTCTAATAATCTATTGGATTGTCCTGGGAAGATCCCTCCGGTTCTGGTTGGATCATAGGACTTAAACCTAACCACCCTTTGACACCAATAACGTCGTGAATTAAAGATGTTGTGGGTATGAGATCGTAACCATAAAACCACTTCAAAAAGTCTAACAAAGTGTTTGAAAAACATTTAACACCTTGATAGTTTTGTTGTTTCAGAAATGCCCCCTCTCACATGTGCATCGATAATTGAAAGTGTTTCGCACATGTAGGTAAGAGTTAAAGTGCTTGAGTCTTATATAGGATCACATTTTAATAACATTTTCTCCCCCTATCTCTAATATATAAAATCTTTTGATATTATAGATACCAAATTTGATTAAAATATATTTTGAAAAATAGTCTTGAAAATCTTCTGGAGAAAAATGTGTCTAACATAGCATGAATTTTGAAAGCTCCCCTCAAAATTTGATCCAATTGAAATGTCATTGTGAGGAGGTGATCCACATTTCACTTTTTGAGGATGGTAGTTGATGAACACACAATTTTTGAAAGATTTTGAATAATCATTGAAAAACTCTTGAAAAAATTATGCTCGACGCTTTTGAAAAAAAACTCTATTTCTTTTTGGCGAAGAGGTTTTTCTAAAGCATAAACTTGAGTTCATAGACTTTGAATGTCTTGACAAATCCACTCAAGTGTAAGAAGATTTCTCTTCTTTTACTGAGGGTAAGCGCACTAAATCGTACACTCCCCCGTGAATATCGATCCGGGTTGCAATCTGAAAGTGATTACAAGCCTTTTTGTTGAGCTCAAAACGTTGAATGTTTTGTGACAAGCTCAACCCAAGATAGATTGCTCTACCCGTTGTTTGGAAATATTGTCCAAAATAGACAATTTCCTTTATTTAAAGAAGAAATGACATGTTTTGAAAAATATTTACAACTTTCATTCGAGCTTTATGTACACACCCGTGTCGTTATTGAGCGACATTTCTAGGCACGTCCATACTATCGATACTGAAAGACATGTAGAGAAGAATATTTTTGGATTTTCAAAGATTTTTAATTTTGTGTTTTGCTTTTATATGTTTTATATTTTTTTATTTTGCTTTTTCAATGATATTTACAAGTAGATGTTTGATAGATAAATCAAGCAGACACCTTTGCCAGAATCTCCAGGTCTGCTGGAGTCAAACATCTCATACCAATTTGCCTAACGAGGTACTCAAACCCATCTTTCGACAGAGATTTCATAAACAAGTCGGCTAATTGGTATCAATCGCCATGGGGTAGAATTGTGATTGGTTGTTGTGATTTTATATTTGATTCGTATGATTTGATGTATATATCATCTCTCGAATTCAAATCTTTTTGTGTTTTTCGTGCTCTAAATCTTGGTATATCTCTTCTACATAGTTGTAGTAGTGATTTGGGTATTTTGGTTTGGTTAAAAACACGGATTTCTAGGCAAAAATCTCAACTTTTTGATCTCAAGTTTTGGACCAATATCACGTATTGCGACAGACTCCATCGTAAAGCTTCAGGGCTTTCATATTCCGATCACGTATTCCAATCGTATATTCCGATCGCGTATTCCGATCGTGTATTCCGATCCAGATTCCGACGAGCATTGCAAGAAAGGTAGATAAAAGATAGATGATTTCTAGAGAGAGAAAGTAGAGAGAGAAAAGAGAGAGAATGGTTGGAACTTGGTGAATATTAGATTAGAGAGAATTAGAATAATGAACCAACTAAACTCTCCTTACATGCAAGGAGAGGTATTTATAGCCTTGCCTACATGTGGCATAATGGGCTATATGATAATGGGTCGGGTTTTCCTTTTTGGCTTTAGTTACTTATGAATGAACTTTAGCTGAAAGTTAAGCCCGTAAAACACGACTAATCTACTACCTATTACAACGTTCTAAAATACGATACATAATAAACATATGACCGAGCATTTTTGTTTGACTCAATATTTTGAGGCTAACATACTTTATCTGGAATTATAAAAATTCTTATTTTATTTTTCTATATAAATTAAATCAAAATTTTTGATTTAAAAATAACCTGCGTGCATTTTACAACGAGTTTACTCAAATAAATGAACAACGAGAATTCCTAGTGATCGCGATACCGACGGATGCCCAAAATTTTACATTTCATTATCGATTGTTTCGGTAATTAATATTTTCGACGATTTCGTTTTAATTACGTATTAAGTCGTATCGGGAAACCATACTATCATATTTATGATGCATTTTAACTTTTGAAAAATATTTTTACGAAACCAGAGCCCCGTAAATATTTTCAAGATTTACTAATAGTCATTTTCTACCCTTTAAACTACTAAATTACGTTTAGGTCCAAAAGCTTCAAACTTGAAAATATTAGTCCCTCCACTACCTAACACTACTATATAATCAATTTTTGTAACACCCCACTTGGATAAGTGGACCGTTACGTGTATTTATGGCATGTCATTAAAGCATAAGTTAAATGTCCTAAAACATTAACTGACCATAAAGGAAATACCGGAATCAAACATCGGTAGTTCAAACATAAGCTCAAAACATGAAAAGTAAATACTGAAGGAAAGGACTAAACAATGTCCAAATAAGCAAAATAATGTAAGAAGTGCATAAAGTAAGAAGTCTGGATAGCTTCCTTCCAAATGCACATGCTCTCAGAATCCTAAGAGAGTCCTGGTGTACCTGCCGTTAGAACATGAAAAGAACTACGGCTGAGCATAACGCTCAGTGAACGAATATAAAGCATGATAAGAAATACTGAAATGAAGCAGATGATAAAGTAATGAAACTGTAAGACTGATAAGTAAAGTTGCAGCGGAAATCTGTATATAATCTAAAAAGTCTAAATTATAAATAATAAAGCTGAACTATTATCTGTTAAATCTAAAAACATGCATTTACTATATTTTTAATTGCCAAGAGCTTATATAGGTCATGTACTGTAACAACTGTTGCATGAATAATTGGAGGGGTGACCTCGTCATGCTGTAGAGGGTGACCTCTAAATAATGTGCTGGGTGAAGGGATCAGCTCCAATGTGAAGGATGTAGAGCACACACCACATTCACCTGATAATTGTAAACTGATAAGCCTAAGATGCATCCATACGCTCCACTAATAATACTGATAAAATGGCCAAGCTGAACTGAGTGGAACGCTGCGGGATATCACTCTCCCGCAGGTGAGTCATGACACCGGTGCCTCAAGTGTCACGGTTACGGTACCTCCGTAACTAGTAATACCGACTGGTCATGCTTGTATATAAGGCTCATGCAATATCTTAGTTATTAAAATAATTTCAGATAATTTATAACATGTACTGGGGAAAACATTTGGCTGCAGACGGGAAATCCTAATCATGCATAGAAGGGAAGTCCTTACTGAAAGGACGGAAAATCCGTACCTCGTGTCCCGTAATGAAACAAGAATGAAAGCTGGAAGATCTACTCCGACTTCACGGTTACTACAAGAATAACGGACGCGTAAGAAGTTGGTTGATTATTGTTTACTGTTATTGATTCTTATATGTTCTTAGTTTAATTTATTTTATTCTTGTATTACTGTTTATATATAATCTGGTTGAATCTGATAGTCCGGTGTATTTCTGATAAATCTGACCGTTCTTTAAATGTTTACTGATTAGTATATATCCTGTATTTCTAGTTACTACGCATTACACTCTGTTCTGTTATTTACGATATTGCTAAAAATAATAACCTGCTATAAATATAAGTTTCTAAATTAGAAAGATTTCCAAATGAATAAAATCATTTAATAATATTATACCCTTTTAATTTTATAAAACTATTATAATATAATAATTTTAATCTAATAAATAAACCATTAAAACATTTTTTAAACAAAAATGATTAAAGGGTATAATCAAAATCTTCATTTTTTATTATTTTAATATAGTCCCGAGCCTACCGAGATACCCCTTCTCGGTCGCACTAAAATCAAACCAATAGTATTAAAATTCTGCCTAACTGAATTAGCGACATAATTTTCTGTCGCTTAAAGCTGTGACTAAAAGCTGATTGAAAACTCTCATGAAAGCTGCGATGGAAAAGTCGTCGCTAATCTGTCGCTAATCTCATTTTAAGGTCATTGATTTCTATCCTAATTTTCTCCCACTGATCAACCATTATATTCCCACTGCTTTTGTGTCATTTCCCACTGTTTTAAAAATGTTTTCCACTGAGTTTAATCCCAAACACCCTGTTAGAAATTCTAAACACTCAAATGCGTTGTTTCGTGTCGGGTGGTCGAACACAGCCCCGAGCCGCCCCTGTGTGGGTCACGGCTGGGCAGAGAAAGGGCCACCGAGACCTTATGGTCTCGGTTTCATGAATCAATCCACAACCCGACCCTTGTTGCTTGATTACCCCCTGTTTGGGGTTTCCTTGTTCGCGGCTGGGTAAACCCAAGCACCATAACCCCTTTGTGGGTCATGCCACATACCACATACATACCGAGACCTGGTGTCTCGGTATTCGTGTATCAACCAAAACACGACACCCCTCTTACAGATTCAATCATGATTCGTTTTATTTTTTCATTTGAGTAGATCATTAAGATCCCTGAATTTGTGATATAAACTGGATTTCAAGAGTTGGAATGGTTACCGTTATAGAACTTGATGATTAAGGATGAACATGCATTAATTCTTGAAGAAACCATGCCGAATCCCCCTTGTTGTTTGTTCTCTACCTGGCGGCCATACACAGGAAGAAACCCTAATCTTCTTCCCGTTTCTTTTTTTGTTTAGAGTTACTATTGTGACAACACAAAGGGGTAACCCCCCGTTTTTGTTACTGTGGTGGGCTCAAGCCCATCCCTTTTGTCTTGTTATTAGAAATGAAACCCAAGCCCTATACATGTATACTTTATGTTTTCGTTTTGCTTCGTTTACGACATTTATTTTACGTCATGTATACTTTACGTTTTCGTAATACTTGATTTAACACTATTATTTATTTTCTGAATAATAATTACGTAACGGTTTAAATTAAATCTATGGTTGTCCGTAATTAACGTTCGAGGACTTTTTAAAGCGGGTTTTACAATTCTTACCCTCTAAAAAAAATAATTCGTCCTCGAATTAAGGATGTGATAGTGTTGTGGTTTTACACTTCTTCCCCTCTAAAAAGGAGAAATTCGTCCTCAAATTAAAGGTAGTAAGCTGATGAATTTATAAAAGCTGAAAGTACACATATGCTGAAAGAACATGAAGGCTGAAAAGACATATAAGCTGAAGGATCATTCATCCTTGATTTAGAACATACTGCTGCTGAAAGGGCATAAACGTGACATGACTGAAGTGTACCTGGAACGTGACATGACTGAAGAGAACATAGAACGTAACATGTCTGAAAGAACTTATCTCAATCTATTGAAAGAAAAGGATGAGAGGACCGATGGACTCCTCCGTTTCAAGTGGCCTCCCGCTCGAAACGATTTCTTCAAAGGTCTAAACATGATGAAAAATCTTGGTCTTGATGACCCTGTCCTGATGAATGCTGAATAGTTTATTGTTCCATACTTAAGATGGATTTTCTGAATATGATAGAATGAATAAGCTATAGCATGTCGTATACATGAAATGGTACGAACAAGTATCCTGAAAAGATAACATTTATATCTCTGGGTAAGCTGTTGAAAACATAAAGGGACGAACTACGTGAACAATTATGAACGTGCTACGTGAGCAATTGTGAACGTGGTTGGCGATCATAAAAGGAACGCTATGCCTGAAATATATCATGAATGTGATACGTGAAAACATAATGTGGGCGTGATACTAGAACATATCATGAACGTATGCTAACTGAGGAAGGAATACCAAACGATACGGCATGAGATGTGAAACGTCTGCCTGGTTATGGAATAGCTGTGCTAAAATTGTTTCTGGTTTCTCAAGCTTTCTGTAACCGTATTCAGAAATAAACTGTGAAATGTGTATCATGAAATGGCACACGAACTTGAAGGTGAACAATGTTATGAACGCTAACGTGAGCTTAAATCGTGAGGTAGCACAAAACATGAACTGAAACAACATCATACTTGAAATCGTATGATTTACTGCAGGTCTGCTACTGCGTAATCCTTTCGGATGAAAGAAAACGCGTAGGGTGATTACATGGTCGACGATGACTTATATAGTATCATACATTTTCTGAGTCTGTGGTAAACTGATAACAATCTCCATGGAGTCTTGTCTCCTTTCAGTCCAGAATTTCTACTGGTAGTAATAACTCGATAGCATTACGGCGTTCTATCATAAACCTGCTGGCATGGCAGACATTAGATATGAACATAGCTGCCTCAACTTTTTATACTGTATCTATCAAAGTCCTGCCTGGAATTTTTGGTACATTTTGGTGGAACCTGAGTGGATATTCACGGAAAGGTATGAGTCCCGGTAACTAGACCATTACTAGCATAGGATCTGATGGAATACAAAATTTTAGTGAAGGTCATCTCCTTGATGCGTAAGCTTGGTCATGAAAAGCTAATCGTGAGAACTGTCAGCAATTTTTGCGGTAGTAGTCAACTGAGTTCTAGAAATCTTTTTACTTTAGTCACAAGCGTCGGTCTTGACCATCTAGTGATGGTCTTCACCTTCGCAGCGTTTCTGAAATGTCTTGTTGCTGAAATAATGTGGTCCAGAAATGCCACCTTGCTCTACTAGGATTCATATCTAGGAAGCTGCGTATATAATTTTTCTCCTATCGGAGAATCTATACAACTGTGAGAAGATGTTTCTCGTGTTCTTCTCTAGAATTTAGCAGTTCCGAAAGTTATCAATGAATATACTGACAATTTTGTCTGAGATATGGAAAAATTTTATTCATCAATTTCATACTATAGCTGGAGCATTTGGGAGCTCAGAAGTATAAATCAAAATTTGGAGAGACCATAACGTGTGCAAAAGTAGTCTTGGAACCATCATGTTCTTTCTCTCGCCACTGATGATACCATGATCGGAAATTGTTTTGAAAAATGTTTAAGACATCAAAGCAGGTCTATATAAACTTGCTATTTATGGAATGAACATTGACTATAAATGGTGATCTTGTAAAAAATTTCAGTTGTCGATACATGATCTCATGATAGCGGCCTTCTTCCTGATAGACAGAAACGGTGCACTTCCTGGTGGTGCACCAGGGAGAATAAAGCCTCATTCCGGTAATTCTTGCAGCAAATGATGCGACTCTTTTAACTTAGATGTAGCCCTGCAACAAGGAGTTTTGAAAACAGGTTCTGTTCTTGAGACAAGCTCGATGTAGAATTCTGTCTCGTGGTTAGAAAGGAATTTCTGAAAAACTTTCTGAAATTATGTTTGGGAACTCTGGAGTAATCTGCTGGTCATGAATTTAAAGAACTTAAGAAGTAGATTACAACTGGTGGCTAGAAAGTCTTCATAGTTATGGACTGATAAGTCACGCGCTTGTAAGGCAGAAACAACTTGTACTGATTTTTCTAGCAAAAGATATAATGAACATGTTTAGGAGTTTGTCATACGGATCTCGTCTTCAACTAAAAGGAAAATTTGAATAAATATGGGTGATACTGTGGAATCTTTTCTGGCTGGGAGGTAGGTACTACCTGATTTAAGATAAAGCTGACATATGAACACGTGAAGTAAACGTGGCAGATCTCGCTGAATGTGTTCGTCTGTAACCCCACAGAATGAACAATGCATGCCTAATCTGGGCAACACTCCCGTGGCGATAACTGAATTTTTAATGGTCTGATTTACGCGTGACATAAAAGAACGGGTATACTCCCTTGGAGGGTGCCCTGAATTTATGACGGCCTGGTTTTAGAAAACATACGGAGTTATGAGTTTTGACTCGTACTTTGAGAAGATATTCGTATGACGTGTACCATGACTAGTGTCCTAACAAGTGTCTTCCGAAATGATACTTGAGACTTGTGTTCTGACTGTTGTCTAGATATGTGTTTTAACGGTGAGTATGAATAATGTTAAGAATTCCTGGTAACTGCTAGGGTTGGCGGACCGGTTAGACTGTTGACCTCTGTATTTCTGGTCACGTCCGTTCTGGAGTTCCGATGGCTACTGACTGATGAATATAAGCACGGTGGTTATCATTACCACTTTGTCTGTCAATTTCACGACGGTCATTATTACGACCAGAATTCCTGTAACTATTCTGCTGAGTGGCCAGCTGGGTACCAGTTCCCACCCTTCTGAATGAAGGTTAACTGAGTGAAGTGTGACATCTAGCTGAGAAAGTAAAAGCATGGGATAGGATGGTAGTGTCTGATGGTTGAAGTTTATTCTTGTTAGAAATTTCAAATTTATAGTTTTCGTCCTTGTTCCGCAGAGTCTTCATAGTATAAACAACATCCGCATCTTGAGAAATCTCTAAAGTATCAGCAGCATTAGCATTTGTAAGGTCTTCAAAGTGTTCGCAACACCAGTATATGGTAAAATTTTCAACTCACAAGCAGCATCAACATCTGGTAGAATATCGACAAGTGGAAACGCCTGAGATGATTGAGGATCTATTAGCAATATCCATAGAGTAGGGTACATGGAGTACACCTGGACTACTGTACATGAAGTACAAAATAAATACTACACATAGATCATATCTGAGACACTGTACGTAGAGTACATATGAAATACATGAAGTATAACTGAGACACTGTTAATGGGGTACATAAGGAATATTGTACATGGCACTGGTGGAAATTTTATGGGATGATCGATACTGGTGTCGCTTGTGTGACATGATCAAAGAAATAAATTGATTTAAACGGTAGTAAACTGAATTGAAATAAGTAACATGATAGGCTGACATTTCCTGCGTTGACTTAATGCTGGTTTATAGATTTTCAAGAATATGATTCAACGAAATTTCAACAATGGTCAACATGAAGACATGACGGATGAAGACCAAACATGATTTATCATGAAATAGGATTTCACTGAAATCCTTCCGTGTCTTAGTAAGAAAACGTCATCACCCTGTTGATAACATAATCCTCATAAGGAGACATGAACTTAGTCAACATCAAAATGTCATTCACGTGAGAGTATAAACTTGGCTGATACAAAGAACATAGAAGAATAATCAACTGAGGTTTAACATCAACTGATGTGGATAGTTATGGTTTAATCCACAGTGTTCATAAGTAGGAAGCATGTGACTAAGTATGGGCGGTTCTGTCAAAATTTTCTAAGAACTGTCATGTATAAATATGTACAATCTGGGGCTAAATATGGTTGGTTGTAGTCCAATTTATATTTGTCAATGTAGAAACTATAAGGGGGGGGGGTTTAATAGTTTCTAGTTAGTTTTCAAAACATTTCGGCTTAATCCACTGTGCGCGGTTCCTTATGTGTACCCGCGGTTCTTTATCAATAAAGAACCGCCGGTCCATTTAGGGAACCGCCGACAGTGAACTTAACCTTTTGTTGCATGTTAAACTTTGACAATCCTTTGTATCAAATTCTTGATCAAGCTTGACTAGATATGAGATGTGTTTGATTGAAAGATAAATACTACAAGTAAGTAAATACACAAACACATCAAATCAAGAGTACATCAAGCAATAGTCTAAACACCAAGCACACACGTACTAAGCATAAGCTTTTCCGCAACTAGGATGTTTAGACTAAGTGATGTACACTTGACCATAATCTAAACACGAAGCACACACGTACTAAGCCTTAGCTTTTCCGCAACTTAGATGTTTAGATTATGAGATGCTCACAACACACAACATATAAATACATCTATAATAGTAAAGACATAAATGTAAAGGAAAGTACCAACACGATGATTTATAGTGGTTCGGTCACGAAGCTCCTTTTCGCCCTACTCCACTCCTCGAGTACACCTTACTCGAGAGTTACTTCACTAGTCAACAAACTCCTTAAGGTGGAGAAACCATACACAACGTCGCTTATCCAATTTCCGACTCTAAGCTAAAAGTCGAGTCCTAATCTTAGGTAGGACCAATCTACACAACGTCACCCACTTCACTATTTAACAACACAAGGCTAGATGTCGAGTTCTAATCGAAAGTTAGAACCAATCTTCACGACTCTTCACTTTGAAGCTAAGTGAGAACTTCACACAACACAACTACTAATCACTTTAAAGCTAAGTGAGAACTCACAAGACAGAACCACATCACTTTAGAGTTTAGTGAGAACTACCTAGACACAACCACATCACTTTAGAGTTTAGTGAGAACTACCAAGACACAACCTAATCTACCCACTAGTTATGTTTTATGGCCCAACATAACAAACCTTGTGCTTTATGGCCTAAACACATAAACCATATAGATCTAAGCACACATCACTTAGATCTATAACTCTAACACTATATCCAAGTACTAACAAGACTTGAATCTACACAACTAACACCTAATCCAAGGATACCCATCACTTGGATATTCTACCCTTACAAACACATCCAAGTGTACCCAACACTTGGATCTTCTACATATACATAGTAGGAAGACTAAAAACATAACTTAGATCTATAGAAGGAAAGATCTTCATCATGTAGTGAACCCAACACATCATGGTAATGATAGTGTTCTTCTCTTTGCACTTGAGAGGATGAGGAGATTGAAGATTGAATCACATCTTAAACAAGATTAATCAAAACTAACTAATCAAGGATCTAAGATGGTTTTTGAAAGAAACTGTGCAAAAAGGGTTGAAAGAAAACCTGGAAATGATCCACTATTTATAGGACAACATTGCAACGGTCAAAAACACCCACGGTTCCTTATCTCTACCCGCGGTACCTTATCAATAAGGAACCACGGGTTCCTTTATGGAACCTCCGCGTCGGAGTCCGTGTAAATTTGTCCTTTAGTGGGGATATGCCATCTGGGGTAGTTTATACCCTCAAAGGATATTCCTTTGGCATATGGAATATGCCAAATTCAAATTTCCATTTTCTTTTTAATAAAACATTTTCTTAAAAATAAAGTTAATTAAAATCTTTTGTCACATTTGATTAAAATGTGAGTTTTAAGAAAATATTAATCCTTGATCACTTAGTTAGGTTAATGACATGTTTGTACATACCTTGAGTGATTCATGCCGAATGCGGTCTTGAAGGTGTCGAGAGAAGTATACAAATGTATTCTTGAGTGATTACGAGTACCTTAACATTTTACATAATGTATTGTGAATTATACGTTTGTCATCAACAAAACACAAAGAGATTATATCAACAAAGCATCGTAATGTTTGCACTAACAATCTCCCCCTTTTTGATGATGACAAATAAGTAAACCGCAACACATATTAAAATGCATAAATTACTCGTTTACACTTACTTCTCCCCCTTTTGTCGAATCAAAAAGGTAGTCTTCATTTGTAGAAGAGGAGGATTGACTTCGAGAGAACATGCATCCAAAAATCTAATCATCCATAGTGGTTGTCAGGCGAGAATCCAAACCATAAACCCATCATACAAAAATATTGAGCTTGCGTCATCGTAGTGAAGTCTTCAATCACCATAGGTTTACCAACTCCAAGCATAATAATATGCTTATCTACGAGTGTCCAAAATGCATTACTTGCAAGATGTTCAATGAATGCAATTTGAGTGAGTCAACGATCGCAAATGTAATGACTTGAACTCTTGCAAATGCTCCCCCTTGATATGAGCTCCCCCTTGCTTGAGGCACCAACAAAGCAAGAATAGTGACGAGCTACAAAAATGGGTTAGAATTGTCCTACAAGGCAAGGTTAGTAGACAAGAGCATATATAAAAAGAGGATAATAAACAAGTCATTTGCACAAACAATGACAAGTATTGAAGAAAGAAGTGTGCACGCGATGCTATCAACCAAAACTAAATAAATAAAGGAGAGGATCGTGACAAGATCAGTTCACAATTGTTGGAATAGAGATAGTAAAGAAACATCCATACCAATTGTAATGATAATATGTCAAAGGGTAAAAAGCTTAGAATTTTTGGAATCACCCAAGAAAATTCAAGATTTAACCATCAACTCTAAAAAAAACAAGGAGAGGATTTGGAGGAAATCAATTCAAAATTGTTGGAATAGATGTAGAAAAGAAACATCCAAGAATTTGAAGATATCATCTCAAGGGGTTAAAAACTTAGAATTGATGGAATCACCCATACCAATTGTAAACTTTAACCGCAATCAACTCTTAAAAAGAGGAACAAAAATATCTCAACCTAGAGACATTTTTTACCAAAAAAAATAAAGGTAAACCAAAAGCGGATAAATCGACGCTTAAAAAAAATCGGGATATAGGACATTATAGGCAAAAATGCGTATGAATGTCGACAACAAATGGTGTTTAACATACGATAAACTACATGCTCAAAGTTTTGTAGCTCTTCTCAATCATTATGGATGTTCAAAGAATAATTACACGATGAGGAAATCGTAAGGCTCGACTCAACTTAGTTTAGAAAGACTAGAAGAAAGAGAATCGACTAAGAAGAGCATGATTAAAATGAATTGAGAGAGACTCAACAAAGAAGTTAAGGATAACTTCACAAATTGATTCATGAATACTATATCTTAGAAGGTGATAGTGAAATCTTGAAAGAAAATGAGAAAAGAAACTCAAAAGAAGCTCAAGAAGACATGAAAGAGTTAGTACAAAATCTAACACATAAAAAAGTAAGCACATAGGATAATTCATGCAATGCCTAATGAAGTCTACAATAAACCAATATAGAGAAGGTGAGCAATTAACACATATGGCATGCAAGAAACAAGATTACTTAAAAAGAGAAGACTAAGTAGAACATGTTAGTACGTAGCATTTAAGGACATGCATGAGTTAGACACATCTAAGAGATATTATATCGGAATTGCTTGACAAAGACAAAACCTTTATAATAAGCATGCATTCATTAACTAATCAACTAAGCATATAGCATACGGATAAGCAAAGAAGATATATAAGCAAGTCATATATCTAGATATCACAAATCAAGCTACATGTAATGTAAATCTCAAAGAAGATTCCTAATTCTTATTAGTTTAAGAAAAGGACTCAAAATAAGAGAAAAGAAAAAAACATAATGACAACAAGATCTAAGACTCAAAGCAAAATCATGTTGAAAAACATGAAAGGAAATACAAGAGAATAAAGATCATACAAAGATGTAAAAAAAACAAGCCTAAAACTTAAGCATAATTTTAATCTTAGTTACACTAGAATCCTAAGATTTGCTTAAATTAGATGTCTTAGCAATAAGCAATCCACATGCTTAAATGAAAGACAAGGGTGGCGGCGGAATTTGGTGGGGTGAAAGGTGAAGTCACCAAGGGTTCAACAAAGTCATTCACAATAGGAATGCTTTGGATGGGTTGACGTTGGGTAGTCACATCCAAGAGAGTACTTGGAGTGAAGGGTGAGGTTAGCTCATTCATTCTAGATTGGAATGAAGAGGAGGTAGAACCATGAGAATGGTTGGTACCATGGGTTGAGGTAGTCTTGCATGGAGCAAGAGGTGGTGAGGGTGATGAAGAGATGAGAATTGGAACAATCTCATTCTTGGGTGTATGAAAGGGTGAAGAGTTAAGTTTGGGTAACTTAATCTTAATTTTGAGCTTCCTCATTGAAGAGGAGGTTTTGGATGAACTGGAGGTTCTTGTAGAAACCATGGTAGTAATGGGTGGTTTAAGGGGTAAGGATGAGTGGTTTCAAGTGTGAAGAACATGGCTAACAAGGTGGGTTTAAATGGGTGAGGGGATGATCCAAACTAGTGAAGGGTTAAAAAAGGGAAAGCCCAAGATATTTTGGGAGTGTTCAAAGGTTTGAAACAAAGATTCCAAAGGGTGTTGGAACAATTGGGAAGTTTCAGAAAACCCGAATTTGAGAGCTTCTGCCCGCGGTTCTTTATCTCCACCGGCGGTTCCATATTGATATGGAGCCGCGGTCTATTTAAAGAACCGCCTACAGAGGCTTGGTTAAGGTGGCGAGGCTTGGTTTAGGTGGTGAAGGAGGATTTTCCAATTAAGCAAATCCTAATGTTCTATTCTAACTTATCATAAAGTCATGCTTAAGAGCAATAAAAAATAGAACACACACAAAGGAAAGACACATAGGTTCAATTAGCACGTAAGAAGAAAGCTAAGAAAAACCTAATGGCTACAAAAAAAAGACTCCTAATGACATACAAAGTTCATCAAAGTAAACTATCATTAGTCATATATAGGAAGAGCCATTTAGCCAATTTAGAGAATGAGTATGAGACTATCACTAGAGGTGCTCAATTAAGGCTAAACACGACCATTTTTACGAGTTATACACCGACTCAACTTCCCACATGGAAGTAATTCAACCGTTAGGTCAAATTAAGATCTTAGTGCATAAATTCTCTAGTAGTCATTCTCAAGTTAGACAAAATGTAATTCCAACATTTGCCTAATAAAGATTAGCAAGGATGAAACTTGCATGGCGACACAATGCATGACCTAATGATGGTTAAGAATGCACCATTGCATATCTTGACAAAAGAGTCTAGTTAAGGTTAATTACCTTAATAGATCTTGAGGCCAATAACATTGAATTGTACAAACCAAGTTTACACAATTTGTTAGAACACTCTTGATTGGTCTTTCGGAAATGACACATTTATAAATTACATAGCAATGTAAATTACTTGAGTATTTCGGATGAAACATCCAAGTTATCAAACCGACTCTATTGTGCATTATAAGTAATTATTAAACAAAATATGTCTAACAATTTGAACAAGTAGATTCAATATAACACCATCAACACAAGTGTGAGTTATGATCCGATGTATATTATTAATAAACCACATTCATGTCTACACTAAATAAACATGTCAATTAGATTCGATAATGATACCAATCATAGTTTGAATAATGCATTGATATTTAATCTAAATCTTTCTTGATTCCCACAAACACTCTTTTAAGAGAAAATAGCTAAGATTTTCAAAGGGTGTTTCATGTTTTATAGTGAGACATTTATCTACTTGAACTAATAACACAATGATCGAGTAAGACGACCCAAATCAATAGATTTGATAAGCTCCCAAAGCTTTCAAACCTAAGAGTGTTAATAAACATAACTAGGTGTACATGATGTTTAAATAACATATATAAACCTAGAGATGTTGATCCTATATGCAATGCACAAATAATGTTGCAACCAAAATGCAAGAAATCTAGCATACATCCTAATTAGGAAGAACTAGATACTAATAAATACCAAGCAAGGCACAAGAGACTAGACATATAAGCAATACTACTACAAATAGCAAGGAACACTTAATAAAGTCTACATATAATAATAACACACAAAGAAACATACACAAACAATTAGCTTAACACATAAAAGCATTCGTCCATGTTTTGAGTGTTAGATACAACAAAGTATTCATAGCTTGATTTTATTTGAAAATAGTCTTTGACCCATTTAAAATTTAATTAAGTTTAACACTTTGTAAATATATCAATTTTCAAAGATATATCACAAGAGATGTCCAACTTAATAGAAAAGAGTAAAACACAAGTTTTACGACAAACAGACGCTCAATACTTTCGACAAAGTATGGAACTTAGAAACCATCCAAATTTTAAAGTTTGAATAAAGGTTTGGAAGCATTTTTACTTGAAAGAAAATTCAATTACGTTCGAAATGACGGGTGGCACGACTTCTACGGACTTACAGTTGATTTTATATGATTTTTCAAAGTTTGCAAAAATCTGAGTCAGACTGATTGCGGTTCCTTATTGATAAGGATCCACGGGGAACAATAAAGAACCGCGGTCAGAGGACAAAAAATGAGTTTTTGGCCAAAATCATTTGGTAACTTTTTTTAAGGACTTAGGACTCTAAAAAATCATTTTAGACACATAGAACTTGTATTTTAGAGTTAATTATGACACAAAAGATTTTTATACTTCCAAACATGAAAAGATTTAATTCAAGCTATTATACAAAGTTTATTTAACACCAAAACTTGTACGAATGAAACAACGAAACACATTGCATAAGTAATCACTCTTCATGAACAATTTGATACAAAGATCATCTCTATTTTTAAAAACCGTTTTCATTTTTAAAAACCGTTTTCATTTTTAAAAACCATTTGTTTTGAAAAACTAGAGCAAGGATCGATCCAAGCTTTAAAGTACAATATACTTCAAAGATCTTGTCTGACCATCGCTCTGATACCAATTGTAGAAACTAGAAGGGGGGGTTGAATAGTTTCTAGTAAGTTTTCAAAACATTTCGGCTTAATCCACTGTGCGCGGGTCCTTATGTGTACCCGCGGTTCTTTATCAATAAAGAACCGCCGGTCCGTTTAGGGAACCGCCGACAGTGAACTTAACCTTTTGTTTCATGTTAAACTTTGACAATCCTTTGTATCAAATTCTTGATCAAGCTTGACTAGATATGAGATGTGTTTGATCGAAAGATAAATACTACAAGTAAGTAAACACACAAACACATCAAATCAAGAGTACATCAAGCAATAGTCTAAACACTAAGTACACACGTACTAAGCATAAGCTTTTCCGCAACTAGGATGTTTAGACTAAGTGATGTACACTTGACCATAATCTAAACATGAAACACACACGTACTAAGCCTTAGATTTTCCGCAACTTAGATGTTTAGATTATGAGATTCACACAACACACAACATATAAATACATCTATAATAGTAAAGAAATAAATGTAAAGGAAAGTACCGACACGATGATTTATAGTGGTTCGATCACGAAGCTCCTCTTCTCCCTACTCTACTCCTCGAGTACACCTTACTCGAGAGTTACTTCACTAGTCAACAAACTCCTTAAGGTGGAGAAACCATACACAACGTCGCTTATCCAATTTCCGACTCTAAGCTAAAAGTCGAGTCCTAATCTTAGGTAGGACCAATCTACCCAACGTCGCCCACTTCACTATTTAACGACACAAGGCTAGATGTCGAGTTCTAATAGAAAGTTAGAACCAATCTTCACGACTCTTCACTTTGAAGCTAAGTGAGAACTTCACACAACACAACTACTAATCACTTTAAAGCTAAGTGAGAACTCACAAGACACAACCACATCACTTTAGAGTTTAATGAGAACTACCTAGACACAACCACATCACTTTAGAGTTTAGTGAGAACTACCAAGACACAACCTAATCTACCCACTAGTTATGTTTTATGGCCCAACATAACAAACCTTGTGTTTTATGGCCTAAACACATAAACATATAGATCTAAGCACACATCACTTAGATCTATAACTCTAACACTATATCTAAGTACTAACAAGACTTGAATCTACACAACTAACACCTAATCCAAGGATACCATCACTTGGATATTCTACCCTTACAAACACATCCAAGTGTACCCAACACTTGGATCTTCTACATATACATAGTAGGAAGACTAAAAACATAACTTAGATCTATAGAAGGAAAGATCTTCATCATGTAGTGAACCCAACACATCATGGTAATGATAGTGTTCTTCTCTTTGCACTTGAGAGGATGAGGAGATTGAAGATTGAATCACATCTTAAACAAGATTAATCAAAACTAACTAATCAAGGATCTAAGATGGTTTTTGAAAGAAACCGTGCAAAAAGGGTTGAAAGAAAACATGGAAATGATCCACTATTTATAGGACAACATTGCAACGGTCAAAAACACCCGCGGTTCCTTATCTCTACACGCGGTACCTTATCAATAAGGAACCGCGGGTTCCTTTAAGGAACCTCCGCATCGGAGTCCGTGCAAATTTGTCCTTTAGTGGGGATATGCCATCTGGGGTAGTTTATACCCTCAAAGGATATTCCTTTGGCATATGGAATATGCCAAATTCAAATTTCCATTTTCTTTTTAATAAAACATTTTCTTAAAAATAAAGTTAATTAAAATCTTTTGTCACATTTGATTAAAATGTGAGTTTTAAGAAAATATTAATCCTTGATCACTTAGTTAGGTTAATGACATGTTTGTACATACCTTGAGTGATTCATGCCGAATGCGGTCTTGGAGGTGTCGAGAGAAGTATACAAATGTATTCTTGAGTGATTACGAGTACCTTAACATTTTACATAATCTATTACGAATTATACGTTTGTCATCAACAAAATACAAAGAGATTATATCAACAAAGCATCGTAATGTTTGCACTAACAGTCAAGA
The DNA here is from genome assembly GCA_025667525.1 of Glebionis coronaria. Taxonomy (NCBI): domain Eukaryota; kingdom Viridiplantae; phylum Streptophyta; class Magnoliopsida; order Asterales; family Asteraceae; genus Glebionis; species Glebionis coronaria. The sequence continues at coordinate 323,438,981 of CM046881.1, read as the reverse complement.
TTTATGAAATGTCATGATATGACAAATGTGAACAACTATGGACCGGTTCATAAGACAACATTCGAATGACAAGCATGAAATTTGATCTGAACATTGGTGGACGTATATGGGCTGATTCACCAAGTAATATTCGACTGAAAACATGAATTTGACATGAGTAAGGATGAACGGCTATGGTCAGTTCATCAATACAAGAATCTAAATGGGCAAGGGTGAATGCCTATGGGTCGGTTCATCAAAACAAAATTCGCAGAAAAGCACATGCGACTAAATATGGCCAGTCATGTACGAACCTTTTACTTAGTCAAAATTCTAAGAAAACTGACTGATAACTGAAGAAAACTGACTGATAAATGCATGAGAAATATGAAAGATAACAACGCGAAAATTTGGGAAGTTTCCTGGTGACTACCCACTAGTCACAGGTCAAGTTTTAGAGCCTACAGGTTGAACCTATAACTCTGATACCATAAATGTAACACCCCACTTGGATAAGTGGATCGTTACATGTATTTATGGCGTGTCATAAAAGCATAAGTTAAATGTCCTAAAACATTAACTTACCATAAAGGAAATACCGGGATCAAACATCGGTAGTTCAAACATAAGCTCAAAACATGAAAAGTAAATACTGAAGGAAAGGACTAAACAATGTCCAAATAAGCAGAATAATGTAAGAAGTGCATAAAGTAAGAAGTCTGGATAGCTTCCTTCCAAATGCACATGCTCTCAGAATCCTAAGAGAGTCCTTGTGTACCTTCCGTTAGAACATGAAAATAACTACGGCCGAGCATAACGCTCAGTGAACGGATATAAAGCATGATAAGAAATACTAAAATGAAGCAGATGATAAAATACTGAAGCTGTAAGACTGATAAGTAAAGTTGTAGCGGAAATCTGTGTATAATCTGAAAAGTCCGAATTATAAATAATAAAGCTGAACTGTTATCTGTTAAATCCGAAAACATGCATTTACTGTATTTTTAGTTGCCAAGAGCTTATATAGGTCATGTAGTGTAACAATTGTTGCATGAATAACTGGAGGGGTGACCTAGTCTTGCTGTAGAGGGGTGACCTATAAATAATGTGCTGGGTGGAGGTATCAGCTCCAATGTGAAGGATGTAGAGCACAAACCACATTCACATGATAACTGTAAACTGATAAGCCTAGGATGCATCCATACGCCCCACTAATAATACTGATAAAATGGCCATGCTGAAACGAGTGGAACGCTGCGGGATATCTGTGACAACGGCGGTTTTGAGGTTCGTCACTTAGTTTTATTTTGTGCTAGTTACGTGTCTTTACGTGTTTATGTGCTAATTGGTGTGTATAGATTGTGGTTTAGATATCGTTTCCGGTACGGGGTACCTTGTGAGTGAAACGATGTGTGATGATTTCATGTTCATGAGGTCACATGGTGGTGACTATGAAATGAGATGCTGTTATTTAGTGGTTTACGTATACGTATATGTATTATAGAAAATCGTATTTTTACGATTTACGGTTTAACATTTTGAGGTCTCGGATAAGGTGTTTAGTCATGTGATTATTTTTCGGGATGGTTTTAAGTCATTTAGGACTTAGTTATAAAGTTTATTTCAAAATTTGAGATTTTTTTTAAAACTGTATATTTTATGTCTTTTACGGACAACGCGTAAAATTGACTAGTTTCTCGGTTTTGAGATTTTAGAAACTTTAGGGGCTGAAATAAATTAAGTAAATTTAAGGAAATATTAGTAAAGTAGTAATAATAAATAAAAATAAAAATAAAATAAAAAAGGGTATTAAAGTCGGTTATACACGATTTAAAGAAAAAAAAGAAAAAAAGGTAAGTGGGCTTGTAGTTGGACTAGGATTTTGTGCTATATAAAGAATACAACACATAATATCAAACGCATTTTCTTTTCTTCCTGGAGAGTTTTGGTCGACGAATATTAAAGAGGAATTAGGGTTTCATAAAAAATTTAGGGGTTTTCAAATCAAAGGTAAATCTTCATAACCCTTTTCAATTTAATTGTTTTTAATGTTTTTATAATCATCTTATGATGGATTTAGGTTAGGTTTTAAATTAAAATCTGTATATTAATGATATTATAATGATTAGGTGAATTAGGGCTTGTAATTAGTGGAGTTATGGGTAATTAATTAGGTTAATTTAACTGAATCTGTTTTTAAAAACTCGACAGAATTTAGGGTCAATTGTTTTGATCATATAGGGAGTTCTACAAGCTCTTATTTTACGGTCCAAGTATCCCTGGAAAGGTAATTGAAGTGGCTTTCAAATGCAAGAAACGAGAACTAAATTGGAGGTTGGGAAGTGGGTCAAAAACAGGTTACAACAGTCGGAGGTCAAAACAGTTTTGAAATCAGCCTGTTTTCTTTTTATGTTTTGGGTTGTTTGGGATACTTAGGGTTGTATTGGGACTTTCAAATGAACATGGGAGTTGTTTTATATATTATAGGAAGTATCTGCATTGGGGCTAAGATTGTGGGTTAGGGTAAGACCCCCTAATCGTAACAAACTTTTTGTATGTTTAAAATCAGTAAATTCCGGATAGATAAAAGTGTGTGTGTATATATATATATATATATATATATATATATATATATATATATATATATATATATATATATATATATATATATATATATATATATATATATATATCGGGGCCTTAACAGTAGCTTTAAGGTTGGGGCAAATGGGAGGTGTTAGCTAGCATATGTAAGGGCATAGGGTTTCCTTTACATAGGTCATGGGTATTGTTAGGTGGGCGTTTGGCTTATAGTTTGGAGACCTAAAAGTTAGGACTGTTTTGTGTAAAATATGAACGGGTTAGGTATCAAATTTAACCAAGTTAAGGACTTGTTAGGGAAGGGTAATGGGGTGTTTAGACCATATTAATGAGGAACATATATGGGAGAAGGCTAGGTGTCCATCATAGGTTGATGAGCCATATTTAGAGATTGGTTCATGTTTTGATTTTGTGTTTTTGTTTCTTAGCTTTGTGCTAGTGCACAGATTATTGGGAGAAGCTCAATCAGGTGAGTTTCATAGTCCCATGTCGACTAATGATTTTGACTTCCAGATGGGATGGAAGAGACACTGTCTTGTTTTTTATAAATTATGTTGTGAATGTTTTGTGTTTGGTGATGGACTTGTGCATACTCATGTGATTAACTGCTAACTGATTCATGATTGTTTTGTGATTTGACTTGGTACCAAGGGGATGTTGACAAGGCGGGGCCTTGGGGAGGTACATAGATGTGTGAGCTACTATGGGACCAATGTATAATGACAAGGCGGGGCCTTGGGATTGGTACATAGGTGTATGGGCGCCTATGAGACCATGGTGTTTGGTAAGGCTGGGAGCCTTGGATTTGGTTTGGTTTGTTAAATCTTGAATATTAGTTGTTAATGCATGTTTGTATCACATTATCCATATGTTCATTTTTTAGTGGTTGTTGTTCACAGCTTATGGTTTGATTTTAACGTTGGAGTCTAAACCTATGACTCTCACCAACTTTATGTTGACGTGTTTTAGTGTCTCTTTCAGGTGAGAATGTGGTTAAGCTTAAGATTAGAAGTGGCTAGTTTTGGAGGCTTTAGGATTGCATATAGAAGGAGATCCTCGTTCCTTCTTAGTTTCTTTTGTTTGTTACATAAGTGATACTGTTGACACCTATATGTTTGCTTTGTTTAGGATAATTGTTTGTCTCGGGTAAGTGGTAGGACTGTTACCTACTTACCTAGACTCCTGCATTGTCGAGATATTTTCATGAATTTTGTGTCACCACTTTATGACATTTCTTATTTCATTTAGTTATCTCTATAGACACGCCATGTTGTGATGATATCCATACGTCGCACTCCATATTCCGCCATGGTGGGGTGTGACAGAATGGTATCAGAGACAATGGTTATAGAGAATTAGGTTGCCTAGTCGCGTAGCCTAGTCTATAGCTTAAGGGTCCCTGCATATAGGCGTCATAGGAGTATGTGTGCATTTTATAATAATTGATGTGTTTGGATGTTATTTTGTGATGTTTGTTAAGTTATGAACTACTATGGTTCATACTTAGCCACATGTTATTTTCTTTTCGGGTTGTGACTAGTGCGGGTTGAACCATAATCGTCCACGCTAGTCATTGTTGTATTTTGCTTAAATTATACATTATAGTACATAATTTGGTACAAGATATGTAGAAACTATAAGGGGGGGAGGGTTGAATAGTTTCTTATAATTTACTTGTTAAAAGGTGGTTTTCAAAAATCCTTTTTCAAAAACTTAGACTTGAGGAAATGTGTGAAATCTTCTTATGCACAATATGAACAATGATAGTGTAACTAAGCTAATACTAACAAATATATATGCACAATCAATAAAGAATGTAAAGAGTTAAGGGTAAAGAAAGATCAAACCAAACATCAAGGATTTTTAGTGGTTCGGTAACGAAGCTCACTCCTCGTTCCTACTCCACTCCTCGAGTACTCCTTACTCGAGAGTTCACTACACAACAAGCTCCTTATGGTGGAGAAAACCGTACATTTCGCTTAACCAATTTCCGATTCTAAGCTAAAAGTTGAGCCCTAATGATGAGATGGCATTTATACATGATCTCATCGTTCTTTTCGGGCTTTAAATGCATAAAAATGTCATAAAAATACCATATATATGCTTGTGTTTGTTTACTTGTGTATTTTAGGTATGGATATCGTGAAAAAGACAAAAGATCACAAGTTTACAATGAAAAACGGACACGAGAAACGAAGCCGTACAAAGAACCGGGCCCTAATCATGGAATTCTCAACAAATACCCTTGAAGACTTAAAGACAAACAAGATTGATCCTCATTTATTGAAGAAATGACACTTAAAACCCTTGTATATTCATAATTACAAGTTTGGTCCCTTAAGTTTGTCAAAATTACACAAATGGTCCTTCAACTTTGAAGAAATGGCAAGATTGGTCCCTCAACAAATTCAAATTGTCCATTATGGCCCCTCATCAAGCCAAAGACACATTGAAGACCTTTGAAGATCAACATTGCCCAAGATCAGTCCTTGAAATATCTCAAAATGGCAAAAAGAACCCTTGAAAACCCTTTTGAAAAGTTATGTGCCAAAAATGACAAGTGGTGAAAAGTTGTTACAAAGGATTTAGACGCTGATGGGTTTTTAAACACAAATGACAAAAGAAAAGAAAAAGAAGGGTTAAACATGGGCATTTGAAACATTTAAACACAAAATGCGCCAAACACTTCCCCAATCCTACAAAAACGGATCAAAAGGTATTACTGTAGCAGTCAAGAACCCAGATTTTACTCCACTTAAAACAAAGGGTAAAATGAAATTACCCTTACCCACACTTGATTCACACGCCTATAATCTCATCCCAACCTTAAAACACTCACTCCCACTTACCAAGAGGACCCACCACCAAAACCGTTTCACCATCATGTGACAACTTCCTCACCAAGGCTTGCCACGTGTCAAGATCAACAGCCCACATCATTTGCTTCATCACAAAGCTATTTTAAACGGTTTGGATGCATTTTGGACAGCTCACACCAAGAAAACGTCTAGAAGACTTAGGGCATTTAGGGAATTTCACTTTTAGGGTTTGTGAATAGTGTTTAGCCAGGCATTTGCCTATAAAAGGAGACCTCAACATGTGAGAGTCCCTTTGTTCCAGTTTTAGGCTATCAATCTTTGTAATTCCTTTTTAAGTAATAAAACTTTGATTTTCTGAATTTTGAGAAATCTTGTTCTTGTTTATTAAAAGTTGGTGTTGGAATAGCCTAATTCCGAGTTCCATTTATATGTTTGAAGGTTTTTGAGGCAAGGTTTTAGTTGATAAAGCTTGGGTTTCAAAAATCAGAAAGTGCTTGTTTATTTGATCTCACCTTATTGTTTGTTCATCTTAACAGCATTGGAAGCTGGTACTTGTTTTGCTAGTACCTCAGCTCAAACAATCCAGGGCCTGGATGTAGGTCTTAGAGGTTTGCACCTTCTTCCCTTTTCATTTTCTCTTTAAGTTTATGATTATTTGTGATTTTTGTGGATTATTGCTTGAATCTGTGTTATTGTGGTTGATTATTGTTGATTTGGCTTGGTTTGATGTTATTGAGGTGTTATTGATCTGATTTGTGGGTTGTATCTTCATTAGCCTTTGAAAATTTGTGAAATCAAGTTTTAAAAGGGTGTTTGGGATTACTGCATAAGTTAGATTTGTGGCTTGTTAAGTGCTTGTGTGTTGTTTGCAAGTATTGGTATCTGTTTGTTGGATGTTTATGTTCATCTGTTTGCAGGTTTTGAGGCTTTGATCACATAGATTCTTGCTTTGGCTATAAAATCTTAATAACTTGGTAAAATTGGCTAGGATTTTGAGGACACCTAGATCTAAGCATAGGCTAGGGCTAACAAGTGCTAAATCATGGTTAATCACACCAGGATAGAAGGATTTGAGGCTTGAAATTGGATCAAGTGTCAAGTATATCAGCAAACTGTTTCTGCATATTGTTCATTGTTCATCAGTAACTTCTAGTGCTTTGATCTTGTTGATTTCTTTGATTCAGTGTTTAATTCTTGTTGCTTTGTGTTTATTGTTAGTTTATATAGCTTGTGTAAGCATCTGGTTAAGTTTGGTTGGCTTATTTTGCTTAAATCTGCTTATTAAGTGCTTAACTGCTTATTTGCATATCTGGAGCATATCTGTGGACTGTTTGGCTTATTGTGGCTTATTGTGTGGATCATTTTGTAATTTTATTGTTGCTATTGACTCCTTGTGGTTCACTGATCACAAGGGTGCCTTTGTTTCCATTTGAATCAAACCAGAACTCTCAAATAAGCTTGGTCAATTAGTCAAAGCAGTGGGAACTCCTTTCCCCTGTTGGTTGCCACTGCTAGTGCAATTTTGGTGTCAGCTTATCAATAAGCTATAATAGCTTATTCCAACCGGCAACAACTTTGTTTTTGTAATAGGTGCTCATATTTTGACCCATTTGTTCATACTGGAGCATTTGGGTGGTTGACTTTTAGGTTTGACTAGAAAACCAACTCATTTGACTTTTTCATAAGTTCATTTGTGCTTATTCTGGCTTATTGGTTGTGCTTATTGGATTTTTGTTGATTGATATTTCTTATTGAGTCCATTTGAAAGCTTTTGCAAGTTGAATCAGCTTCTGAGGTGCATTATTTCTCAAAAACGACTATTTTGTCGTTTTGTGGATTTTTGCTTTTCTATTTTCTGGCTTATTGAGTGAGCTTATTGAAAATTTCTTTTGACAGATCTCTTAAGCATCCTAAAAGAGGGTTGTGTGTCAAATTAGAGCTTATGGCATTAGCTTATGGCTTAATGGGCTGAAAAGCCCAATAAGAATAAGCTTTGTGTTCAATAAGCTATGATAAGCACATTTTCAGCTTTTGGGCCTTTAGAGTTTTGTTCTTAGAATTAAATTTTATGTCAGATAGGGCTTTTTCAAGTCAATTGGGCCAAGTTTGACTTTTTGGGCCCAAAAGCCCATTTGTGTTGACTGTTTTTGGATTTGGCCCATTTGAGAGCCCATTAGGGGTATTTTGGTAATTTCACTTTCATTTTCTGATTATTTAGGTTAAAATAAACTAGTTTGCAAGTTTTTAGAATTTTTTATAATTTTTGAATTTTTAATATTATTTTATTATTATTTTAATATTATTTTTCAAATTTCACATTTTCCAACTTTTTACATTTTTCTTAGTTAAATACATTAAAATAGGAATTTAGCAACTTTTAGAATAATTTTATCACTTATAGATTAATTTTTATAATTATTTTAAGTTTTAATAGTTTTTAAATCATTTTAAATAGTTTTTTATTAGTTTTAAAATTTCTAAAAATAGTTTTTAATCTTTTTAGGTCATTTTAGAGGTTTATCAATTGAAAAATCTTTATTTGGGCTTTTTGATAATTTATTTGATTTTTAGGGCTTTAATTAGCATTTAAAAATTGAATATTAAATTATTTAAAAGGTTTGAAAAAGTTTTGATCATTGGTAAACTCTTAGTTTATTATTTTTGATTTTTGGTAAATTTTTGGTAATTTTTAGAATTTATTTTTATTTTTGTGGTTTTTAAGGTTCTACGTTTTAACTTTCTAGTAGTGATTTTGTGTTAATTTTTATTTTTACGTCTTCGTCATTTTCTCTTCTAATCCCCTTCTAAACCAATCATTAATCACAAACATTTAACAAGTTTTTCACACACATATATCTCCTTGGGAAACGAACTTGGAATTCATAAGGGTCATTAACACTTGATTTTTCCTAAAGTCATTTGTTTGATACTTACCGCTTTTACGCCTTTTCCCTAAAAGGTCGTATTTTACCACAATCATTTTAGCACCTCTGCCGGGGAGGTGTGTCGTGATTAATTTGCATTGTTGTTTTTAATATTAACCAAATATTATTTGTATTAGTAGAACTCTACTAATACGTATTATCGGTTTTCTTGGTTTTTCTTGTATAAAAATTACTATATTGTATTAAGTATCACAATAAATTTACAATATCTCCAAAAGTGTGAAAACACAACCTTAATTGGGATTTGATCTCCTAATTATTGTATTCGAATCTCAAACAAAAAGAAAAAGGCAAAAATAGATAAATACTTTCGTGAAGCTCGATTTTGAAAGATACAAACTATAAGGTGGGTATAAGGCGGGTATTATAAAATATACCCTAAGGAAAAAGGCTCTTAAGTGCTTCGCGCCGCCTCGTTTCCCCGCTTGCTTGTGAGTATTTTGAGATTGAAGGCTAATCGAGGGTTTTGCCGCCCAAAGTATTATTACGTATAATATATTTGCTTGGTTTTCTTTGTGATTAAACCCTCTTGAACAATTTGGTTTTCACCAAAGTTCTAAAGTCATTCGAAGGCGTTCACTCCACGTGATCATTTTCATTCCTTTGAGGTTTCTTTAATCAAGAGTTTGATTCGAGGAGAGATTTTGTAGATTGTTGTCTACGAAGATACACCAAAATCCAAAAAAATTAAATATCATCAAAAACACAAAAAAATTGAAAATTCACAAAACGCCCAAAAAGAATCTTGTTTGCTCACCTCCCATTCTTCGTGAAGTTTATGATCACTCGTAATCAAGCAAAACGAGCTCGTAAACGACTTCAAAAGCAAGCCAATCAAGAGACGTTGATTGTTGAAGAACCTCCAATTGTTGAACCTATTGTAGAACAAGAAGTCGTCATGGCTAATCGTACTATGATGGAGTTGCTACAAGCACCCACCGAGGGTTTTGGAGAGGCTATTGTGATTCCCGCTATCCTTGCGGAGAATTTCGAGATTAAGACGGGTTTAATGTCGATGTTGCAAGAAAATAAGTTTAGAGGTCACGAGAAAGACAACCCGCATTACCACATTAGGAATTTTAACCGTCTCACCGCCACTAGCAAATTTAAGGATGTTCCACATGACGCCATTAAGATGATGTTGTTTCCATACTCGTTGGATGGACCCGCTAAAATTTGGCTCGAGAAAGAACCGCCAAATTCGATTTTGACATGGGCCGATCTCGTTTCTAAGTTTGTGAACAAGTTTTTTCCACCATCTAAAACAACACACTTGAAAAATGAGATTTCACGATTTGTGCAAAGAAATAATGAAAGTTTTTCAATGGCATGGGAACGATTTAAAGAGATGTTACATGAATGTCCACACCATGATTTTACGGAATTGCATCAAGTGGATACTTTTTATAATGGGCTTAATGATCATGAACGAGATTATTTGAATGCCGCCGCGGGTGGTAATTTTTGTGCAAGAAGACAAATGAGGCTTTACAAATCATTGAAAATAGATCTAAGGTTTATAACCCTCGTAACACACCGAGTGTTGCCAATATGGGTTCGTCATCTTCGTCACAATCGTCTCGTAGTATTAATGCCTTACATGATGAAGCTAATGAGGAAAATCGGTTTTTTGATAGATTTGCTAATTTAATGTCCCATTGGAAGGCTCAAGAAGCTTCCAATTCCGCTTCGGTCAAAGCGGTTGCTAAGAGTTGTTTATCTTGTGGGGGAGCTCATGATCTTTCCGAGTGCATTACCGCGGATGGTAACACTTCGAGTGCTTATGTAGCAACGGGAACTTACAACCAAAACGGTCAAGGTTCCCGCCAAAATCAAGCTCCACCAAACCAAAATGTTAACAATTATCGAAACAACAACCAAGGTAATTACCAAGGCAACACACGCAATTACAACAAAGGGAATTATCAAAGTGGGAATGGACAAATTTCTAATCAAAACCAAAACCGTGATTTTCAAAACACAACACAAGGTTTTCAAAATGCTCACACTAAAAATTTGCAATGAGAATTTTTGGATTATGCTAAAGCAAATGATGCTAAATTTGATATCATGCAACGTGAGATGATTAGCTTAAGATCCGAGTTGAAAAACGAGCTAAAAAATGAACTTGCTAATGAACTTAAAACTCATGCAAACAAAATGGAGGGAAATGTCCAACGTCTTCAACAAAATCAACAAAAGATGGAATTAGGACAACATGAGATTAAGCAAGAGTTATTAAAAGCGGATGCTAGGCAATCAAAATTTGAAGACCGAATGGCTAAGATGTTTGAAGCAATCATGTGCAAACCCTCTTCCTCGGGTGGTCTTCCTAGTGATACCATTGCAAACCCGAAGGGAGAAATGAAGGTTATTACTACACGAAGTGGTAAAACTTTCAAGGAACCAATCTCTCGTCCAAGTACTTCTACGGAGAAGGAAATTGAGAAAGAACCCGAGGTGATGGTCGAAAAGGAGCACATTACAATCCCACGAAGTACCGCTCATACCACACCTACGGTTGAACCAATACCAATTGTGGAACCCGAGTTTCCAAGGCCGTTGCCTAATGACCAACCCACACCACCTTTACCCTACCCTTCGAGACGAAACAAAGAGAAAATGCAAGAACATAACAAACAACAAATCGAGCTTTTTATAAAAATGTTTCAACAAGTGCATTTTGATGTAAGTTTAGCCGACGCGTTGTTATATATGCCTCGTTTCGCTTCCACTTTTAAAAGTATGATGAGCGATAAGGAAAAGCTTTCAAAGCTTGCTAATTGTTCTTCGGTTTATCTTAACCGCATACCGGAAAAAGTTGGTGATCCCGGAAAGTTTCTCATTCCTTGTGACATACAAGATATGAAAGAATGCCTCGCCTTGGCCGATCTTGGTGCGAGCATTAATTTAATGCCATTTTCCATTTGGAAATCGCTTTCGCTTCCGGCTCTCATTCCTTCGAACATGTCCATCGAGATGGCCGATCATTCTACGATTATGGCATGTGGAGTAGCCGAAGATGTTTTCGTAAAAGTGGGGAAGTTCTACTATCCCGTTGATTTTATAGTAGTTGACATCCCCGTGGATCCTCAAGTTCGTCTAATTTTAGGTCGTTCATTTTTAGACACTTCGAGATCACTTATCGATGTTCATGCAAGAACTATCACTTTGAGATTCAACGAAGAGGAACTTGTTATAAACGCTACTCAAAACTCAAAACCTTCTCATGTTTATGCAATCGCTACCATCAATCACATTGACATCGTTGATGTGGTTTGCGATGAGTTTTCACAAGAAGTGTTAGGTTTTTCCGATAGCTCGTCAAGTGGCAATCCCACTATTTTGGATCCGATTCTTGCTAATTCCACACCAAATCTCACTCCATTCCAAGGAGGCGATTTCACTTCAAATGAAATCGACAATGAAGATGAGGTGTTGATTAGTAATGATACTTCTATTCCACATTATTGTATAATAAAGAATTACAAGTGTTATGGATAACACCGTTTGATGACAATGTGTTGTGCACACTTTGAACAACAATAAACCTTAACTTATGAATACAGTCGTAGCTGTTTGATTCACTAAGTTATACACACTAATGTTCTTAATATCTCAAAGTGTTAAACATTAATGCATGGATACACATCCTATTTATAGTGTTACGAGTTTGACTTAAACAGTACTTGATGTCGACTACACAAGCTTTTACAAGTTCCCACATCAGTCACATGATGTCCTTCTATTCTTGGTAGTCTTCCATTATGCTTTAAGGAACAGTTGTCAAAAACAGTTTCCTTATTCTTCATATTCTCGAACACACAAATGGCATGTCCAAAGTGTGCTGAGAGTTATCAGGGTATTGCCACCCCTGTTAACTCTCAACCCCTTAGAGTCCCTAATACATCTTGGCTGTTATCCATCACAGCCAAGGAGTATGTCTTCAGGTAATCTTCGACTTCCCTGACAATGTCTCTGACATGGACTCCTCTGAGGTTGCTCACAGAGACTTGGATCTCTGTGAGTCTTGCGAAACTTGCCTGTCTCCTAGGCACAGGCAAGGGACTATCTATCAGCCTAATTATGTTTAAATCAATGAACAGGGAATCTAACAAGTTTAGATTCCCAACAATCTCCCCCTATTTAAACATAAATAATGCTAGATCTAACTAAGTTAAGGTAAGTGAGTTTAACAGCTTCTTCTTACACATAACAGATCTAAACAAACATACCTCATGATTTTATTAAGACTTAAAGAAAAATTACAAGTTCATTACATAAGTTAAATAAAAGATGAAGGTAAAAGGGCTGACACTATCATCAATAGTCATCATTTTTTATTCTTTCTTCAGCTTCGGCCACATCTAATCTGTTATCAATTTCATCCTGCAAAGTCTTTGCAAACTTCTTGGAATACTCTGAGTTGATCTTGAGAACCTTCTTGTGACAGAGTAGCTGAATAGTTGAAGCCAGGCACAACTCATCTTCCCTCTGAAAAGCATATTGGCAGGCTTTGTTCATAAACGCCATTCCTCTGTCAGGCACTGAGTATGTCTGACCATCAACAGGGCCAACGATACCATTTGGAAGGATCAGATCCCTGTGCATGCCATCCACACGAACATCTTCAGTAACAAAAGTTTCATCAATGATTTGGGACATTCTTCTTCTTTTGTTGCCTGTCTTTGGGGGTCCTTGTTCGAAAAGCTGTGGTGGGGGATCAATCTTGAGTTTGGCAGCTGTTTCCTTGATCCAGTTAAACTTAGCCTTAAGAGTTTTAAGCAGAAGGAAATTTGCCTGTCCAGACTTTTTGGCAGCTAAGGCTTCAAGTTCAAACCATTCTGATAACCCAAGTGTTTTTAACCTGAAGTTGTCAAACACATCCATATTCCTCTGTTGATTTTCCCTCCATAAGATCATCTGTGGGGTGTTTGTGGATTTGTGAATGGTGTATCTAAACTTGGTTATCTTGCCAGCAGCATACCTGTTGTTCACGCAGGCATCATAGTCAGCTTGGACTTTCTTTAAGGCCTCAGCGCGTTTAAGTTCCATTTCCCTCAACCTTTGTTTTTGTTTTTCCTTTTCAGGTGGTGTCATCTTCCTCAGAGTAGCTTCATTCAATTCTTTGGCTGCCTTGAGCTCACTTAGTCTTTTGAATTCTTCAGCCTGTTGCTCTATTTCTTCAGGCGTTAAAGGACTCTCATCGGAAGGTGTAAAGGTTGAAAAGTGGGAAAGGTCTGTTGTGGATCCTCCTGTCTCTAGCATCGCAGCTATCTTCTTAAGTTTGGTGTCAGTATCAACCAAAACTATCTCTTTACCTTTCTTTGAGACAGAGGACTCCACACTTATGTTTTTCAAATCATCAGGTCTTTTGAGGAACGCTGTCTGAGCCTGATTTTGAATAGATTTTGGTAGGGAGCTCACAGTGAATTTAAGTTTCTTGGCTGCTGGTTCATCATCTTCCTCAGGCTTGCTGATGTTAACTAAGATCATGGATTTAGATGAGTCAGCTCCATCTTGTGTTTGTTGCTCCCCCTGAGTCTGATCCTCATCATCATGTACTATAACTGGTGTGATGACTTGATGAGGAACAGGTGTTGTTGAAGGATTGGCTGAAGATGAGTCTTGTTCAGCAGATGCAAGGCTTAGTGTAGTATTCTTCTCCCCCTCACGTTCATCCTTACTTCTCTTATGCTTGGATGAACGTGCCTGAAATCTTCTTGCAATCTGCTCCACAGAGGCAGCCATGGCACGCTGTCTTTTTCTTGATGCCCTGGCAATCTTCAACAAAAGGTTGGCATTGGCATTGGTATTTGCCTGAACACGCCTGACAATAAAACCAGCATGGTTGTATTGCCTGTTGCGAACTGCATTGAAGTGCCTGTTCATGTTGTTCTCTTGTTCATGGAACATGGCAGGGACAACTGAGTCAATTGCATCCTTGATTCGTGTCGAGAGATGACTTAGTCCCTGGGTCACACCTTTTCTTGCACCCTCTTGAATGGGCTCAGTGACAGCCTCTGTCACAGCCTTCTTTATAATGCCTGGAAAAGTGACAGTAAAATTGTGCATCTCTGACTTGATCACGTCCAGCTTCCTTGATAAGCGCTCAATATCAGATTGATGATGTACTGGCTGAAGATTCTTGATATTGAGGCTTTGTTGAGCAAAATCATCCTCCCTTGGAATCAAGTCGAAGTTAGTCTGGGTAGGATGATCAAACAAGAGGAATTCAGCTGTTGGATCATATGTTGGTCTTTGGAAGACTGTTGTTGCAGATGTAGCAGAGTTTTGTGTGTCAACAGCTTCCTTGAGAGGAGAAGTCTTGTCATCTTCTTTAGGAGGAGAGGCTGACAGCTGGTCATCCTCATCTTCTTCCTCCTCTTCATCAAACATTCCCTCAGGGAATTCATCTTCAGGCATGGGTTCAAACTCAGCGACATAATCTTCTACAGAAAGCATTTCTTCATCAGCATTGAGCACAAGTTCTTCTTCATTTGGAATGTCCTGAGTTATTGTTTCAGCCTCCTTTTCATGTACCTGAGGTTCTTTGACTGGCTGTACAATTTCAGCCTGCAAGTTTGTTGTAATTAGTAACAGGGGAAAATATAAAGTGAATGGTCGCCATTTCGCTGTCCCAGAGAGGCTGAGGGTGATTACTCAGCCACTCCAAAGGATAAATCCTTGGGATTCTTTTAAGTGTGAATGAAGTGTGGTTAATGGTCGCCATTCGCTGCCCCTAGGAAAGCTGAGTGTGATTATTCAGCCCCCCCAAAAGGTAAAAAACCTTTGGGACTCTTTTGATTGTGAAACATATGTTGTTTAATGATCGCCATTCGCTGCCCCTAGGAAAGCTGAGTGTGATTATTCAGCCCCCCCCAAAAGGTAAAACCTTTGTGACTCTTTTAAGAGTGAAACATATGTTGTTGTAGGTCGCCTGTTACGCTGCCCCTAGGAAAGCTGAGGGTGATGATTCAGTTCCCCCTGAAAGGATAAATCCTTTGGGACTCTTTTAATGAGGGAACCAAGAGGCTGTGTGAAGTACAGCCATCAAGGTTGAGACATTAATGTATTCAGGTTGTTGTTAGCCTGAATACTGTCTAGAGGGTTCAGGGTCATCGGGGTGCTTTATAAACACAAATGAATCACTCCCTGGTGCAAAGACAGAGTGTACAGAAGTCTTAAAGTATTCTAAGTGAAATGACAGACTTCTATGGGTCGAGGATTACCCTAACTTCACCACTCTCTCCTACAGACAAATGAGAGTGGTTGATTGTGAACCTCTAAAAATGTACACTGATTACCTGTGAGATATCAGCTAGGTTTGGCTGGTTTCCTGTAGTCTCTGCTGACCTAGAGACACTAGACGCCTGTTGTTTGTCAGCCAAAGATTCTGTATCCACAATAGTATCTGGACCAGAGGCGGTGTCAATCTTTTTTTCCTTGGCCTTACTAACAGCTTTAGGTTGGGAAGAAGAGGGGATTTTCTTCTTCTTTGGCTGTTGGCCAGATGAAGCCTTGGACTTAGTAGTGTGCTGCCCAGAGGTCAAAGACGTAGATTTGCCAGCGACACTAGAAGTATTCACCTTCTCAGAGGAAGGGAGCAAGGGCTTCTCAGCGTTGGGTACCTGGTTGGCAACGTTCAGCATGTGTGCAGTGACATGGATATCCTCAGCTCCTATCTCCTTGTAGATGGCGCCTGTGATACGATAGGGCTTCAGAGCTGTTAAGGCCTTGTTATGGTAATTCTCTCCCAGCAAACTCTCAAAGATCAGGGACAGGTAGCGCACATAACAGATGTTCTTTTCCCTGACCTGATTTCGTCCCTTCAGTTGTTCTACCAGGTTTGAGAAAAGGATGCTTCCAAAACCGACATCAGCTCCCCAGATAAGTCCATACGCAATAGCCTGATGATTGGACGACATCTGATCTTGTGATCCCTGCATTCCTCCCAGGGACTTCACAATGTGGGTGAAGAGGACACGCCACATAGGAGTAAAGTACTTAATCTTCAGAGGGGCTTTGGCGAGGACCTCAGCTGGCGTAAGTGCAGGGTTAACATCATGGCAGGGGTTTAGTGTGGCTAAGGCTTCCTTGACAGCCTTTTTGTCAACAGTCTTCAAGCATTCATCTCCATGTTTGAGTCCGGCCACACTAGAAAAATCATTTAGGGAAAAGGCAAAAGGATGTTCATTGCAAGAAAGGCTAAAGGTAATGGTGTCTTCAACTACTTCAGCAGAATACCAGAATTCCCTAAGGTATTCTTGGTAAAAGGTGGATGGAGATTTGGTGAAGGCTTCATTTAGGTCACAATTCTGCATGAAATTTACCAGATCTGAGTAGGTGCTGTTTGGTGCCTTGATCCATCCAATGGCGTTGTTGGAGGCGATGATGCTCTCGTTGATCTCGAAGTTCACATTGGAGGCTTTTGGTACGGGAAACGCCATTGATTTAAGGTTTAAGGAGAATGAAAATGGCGGATGGTTGAGAGAGATAAGAGTTTAGAGAGAGAAAATGATTTTTTAGAATGGTGGTGGGTGAGAAGAGAAAGAAGACAATATATATTCAAACTTGAGTGAACCGTTATTCAACCGTATTAAATGCAAGGGCGAAAATGACTGCTCAAGTGGGTCCCCTTGACCTTTCAAAAAGTTTGTCTCCTCGTTATCCGAAAAATAAATGATTAAAAAATGTGAGAATGTTTTTTGCATTAACTTGGAAAGTAACTACCTAGTTTCATGTGAAAAACATTTAATAAAACATTTAATATAGAATCAATCATTTAATGAACACATTTAATATCAAGCCACAGGCTTTGAGATATTGAGCATCCCTAGTTCAGCAACTAGCCTGTTGAACGTAGGTTCAGCCAAAGGCTTTGTAAAGATATCAGCTAGTTGCAGCTCTGTGGGAACAAAATGCAGCTCAATATCTCCCTTCATAATATGATCCCTGATAAAATGATACCTGATATCAATGTGTTTGGTACGAGAGTGAAGAACAGGGTTGTTGGATATGGCAATGGCGCTGGTGTTGTCACAAAAGATTGGAACTTTGTCATACAAGATTTCATAGTCAGCCAATTGACTTTTCATCCAGAGCACCTGAGCACAACAGCTGGCTGCAGCGACATATTCAGCTTCAGCTGAAGACATAGCCACAGAGTTTTGCTTCTTAGCACTCCATCCAACCAATTTTCCTCCTAGGATTTGACAGCTGCCTGAAGTACTTTTCCTGTCAATACAGCATCCAGCATAATCTGAATCTGAATAGGCCTTGAGATCAAAGCCTGATTCCTTTGGATACCATAGTCCTAGGGATGGTGTTCCTTTGAGATACCTGAAAATTCTCTTAACAGCCACTAGATGGGATTCTTTTGGGTTAGCTTGGTACCTTGCACAGAGACATGTGGAGAATTGGATATCTGGACGACTGGCTGTTAGATACATCAGTGACCCAATCATGCCTCTATACAAAGTCTCATTGACAGAGACCCCTGACTCATCAGGGCCCAAGTCGTTGGGTGGAAGCATGGGGCATTTCACTGATGCACAATCAGCTAAGTCATATTTTTTAAGTAAATCCTTAACATACTTTTCTTGACAAATAGAAATTCCCTTAGGACATTGTTTAATTTGAAAACCCAAAAAGTAAGTTAATTCACCCATCATACTCATCTCATATTTCTTGGTCATTAATTTAGCAAAACGTTTACTAAGATTGACATTTGTTGACCCAAAGATGATATCATCCACATATATCTGCACAATGATGAAATCACTCTTGTCCTTGAAGGTAAAGAGTGTTTTATCAATAGAACCCCTGATAAATTTGTTTTCAGATAAGAAATTTGAAAGAGTTTCATACCATGCTCTTGGAGCTTGTTTCAGACCATACATTGCCTTGTGAAGTCTGTACACATGGTTGGGAAACTCGCTGTTCTCAAATCCTTCAGGTTGTGCAACATAGACTTCCTCAGCCAAATCACCATTGAGGAAGGCACTCTTTACATCCATCTGATAGACAGTGATGTTCATATAGGAAGCATAAGCAAGAAAGATTCTGATGGCCTCAAGTCTAGCAACAGGTGCAAAAGTTTCATCATAATCAATTCCTTCAGTCTGAGAGAATCCCTGTGCTACTAGTCTTGCCTTGTTCCTGATGATGTTCCCAATTTCATCTATCTTATTTCTATAGATCCATCTAGTGCCTGTGATATTCTTTCCAGGTGAAGCTGGCACTAGTGTCCATACTTTGTTCCTTTTGAACTGATTGATTTCTTCTTGCATAGCAGCTACCCATCCATCTTCTACCAGAGCCTCAACAACTCTTTTAGGTTCAATTTGAGAAAGAAATTCAGCAAATAGACATTCATTGGTTGAGGCTGACTCAGAGTCTTGGATTCGCTGTCTGGTTGTGACCCCTGCATTTGGTTCCCCAATAATGTTGACAAGAAGAATGTGTTGATCTCTTGACCACTTATTTTGAGGAACTGGAGTTTCAAGAACAGGGGTACTTGAGGGCACAGCTGGTACAATTTGAGTCTCATCCTGCTGACTAGGAGGGCTTTCTTCAAAGACTACTTCAGTGTCTGAGTCTTCTTCAGCCACATCAAGGGAAGCAATTTCATTATCAGCAGGAGAAACTTCAGAGGTTTGAAGAATTGGTGAGTCATCAATATCATGAGAAGGACCATCAGAGATTTGAGGTTCTTCTTCATCAAGTTCCTGAGAGGTAGGAACTTCTATATTGTGAGTAGACAGAGGGTCAAAAGCAGGAACATAAGGAGTGAGAGTGTTGGAGTGGTGATGACTGGTAGGTCTGGGTTCTGTGAACTCATCACTTGGGAAAGAAATATTTTCATTAAAATCTACTTCATCACCCTCTGTTCCTGTCCTCTGTATGACTTCATCATCTTCATTAAATCTGACATGGAAAGTTTCTTCTACTTCTTGTCTTCTGATGTTGAATACTCTGAAGGCTTTGGCTGTTGGAGAGTATCCCAAAAAGAATCCATCATCAGCTTTTTCATCAAACTTTCCAAGTTTATCCCTGTAGTTATAAATAAACACAGGGCATCCAAACACATGAAAATAGCTGACGTCTGGAGATCTTTTTCTGAAAACTTCATAGGAGGTTTTGCCATGTCTTTTGACAATGATTGATCTGTTTTGAGTGTAGCAGGCAGTGTGTACAGCTTCTCCCCAAAATTGCTTTGGTAAGGCTGCACCATTTAACATAGTTCTTGCTGCTTCAATCAGAGTCCTGTTTCTTCTTTCAGCCACACCATTTTGTTCAGGAGTGCCAGCTGAAGAGAAGTTCTGAGAAATCCCTTTTTCATCACAAAATGATTCAAGTTGATGATTCTTGAATTCTGTACCATTATCACTTCTTAGAGCTTTGACTCTAATATCATTCATATTTTCAACCTGTCTGATGAAGGACATGATGGTCTCAGCTGCATCACTTTTCCTTCTGAGGAAGAACACCCATGTATATCTTGAAAATTCATCAACTATGACCAAGGTGTATTTGTTGTGATTAATGGTTTGAGGTTTGACAGGCCCAAACAAGTCCATGTGAAGGAGATGTAAGCACTTGTCAATAGAGAATGATTGCCTAGTCTTGAATGAAGACCTGTGATGTTTTCCTTTGACACAGGCAGAACAAGTTTTGTCTTTGGAAAACATTACAGAAGGTAGACCAGCAACCAAGTTTTGAGTGGCTATCTTATTGATGTTCTTGAAGTTGAGATGAGACAGTCTCTTGTGCCACAGCCAGTTGACACTTTCAGAGGCTTTGGCAAGAAAACAATTTGAGCTGTCTTCAGAGCACACAGCCATGTTGATGACATAAACATCTCTCCTTCTAGGTGCAACCAGCACAACATCATTATTTTTGTTGAATATGGTTCCCTGAGTCTTAGTAAACAAAACCTTATAATCAGCATCACATAATTGGCTGATGCTAATAAGATTGTGTTTAAGACCATTCACATATGCAACCCTGGTAAATGTGATCCCATTGCAATTCACTGAGCCATATCCTTCTGTGTCACCTGAAGAGTTATCTCCAAACACCACTTTGGGACCTGGCTCCTTTGAGTATCTGTGCAGGTATTGTTGAATCCCTGTCATGTGTCTAGAACAGCCACTATCTAGATACCATACCGATTCCTTGAGATATTTCTACACAGATACATAGAAACAGATTAGTTCCTATGGTATTGTTGAATCCCTGTCATGTGTCTAGAACAGCCACTATCTAGATACCATACTTTCTAGTGGGTTCCCTGAATTGCTTGTTAGCAACTCTTGTATTCCTGAAAAACTTTTGGCGTTGGGATGGACAGTTCATAGTTTCATGGTTATAACTCCCACAGATATCACACCCAGGGAAGTCACCACACTCGTCTGAGTGATGGTCTGTGAACCCACAGAATTTACAGGGAGGATAAGAATTGTAATTTCCCTGTTGTCTTTTGGAACTCTGTGGTCTGTCCCTAGAGGGTGTCTGAGCTCTTTTAGCTGCCATGTGTCTGTCATGATCTAAGGTCGAGTGGTGAGAATTCTTACAAACATTGCAATAAGGTTTGATTAACCTTTCCCCTTTGGGTTCACCTAGGACTGACTTAGGTTCATGAGAAGTAGAGCATTCAGCGGAAGGCTTAATGTGTTGTTTCAAGAGTTCTACTTCTTTCATAAGAGACAACAAGCGATCTTCAGTGGTGGGGTCAACCTTATTCACAGCTTTAGTAGAAACAGGCTTAAAAGCTACTTGTTTACAAGTTGGTTTAGCAGGCACACGAAAAACTTTGGCTGGAGGATTCTCAATATCTGTCTTAAGTTCATCCTTAGCAGATCTAGAAGAACTGCTAGGTTCAACTCCAGAGAGTTTGGGCAATGGTGGTAGCTCAGCCACATCTTCAGAGACAGGGTCATTAGTCAAAGAAGTATCTGACATATGAATAGTCTCTGTAGATTTAAAGACAATGTCTTTGGGTTTGGTGAGAATCCTCAGCTTTTTATTCTTAGCAGTTATATCCCTGTTTAAGTCAGCAGGCACTTCATCCCTAAGCAATTCATCAATAGTAAACCTAGCACACAGCCATTTTTTCAATAATCTTGTTCAATTCAGTGACTTGATCATTTAAAGCTATGTTTTTCAAGGTTAATCTAGCTACTTCATTTTGCAGGGATATTTTCTCTAAGTTAACCCGCCTGAGAGTTTCACATTCAGCCTTAGTATTTATCATTTCAGTTTTAACAGAGTGAAACTTATCAAGTAGGTTCTTTCTTTGTTCCTCAACAAAGTGCAAATCAACAATGGTGTAATCAAGGACATGCTTACGTTCATCACTATCAGACATAGATAGAAGCCTGTGTACCTTTTTCATTGTGATGTCAACCCATTGTCCTGATCTTGCATCACCTTTTCCAACAGCTGGTTCATCCTCAGCTATTGCCATAAAAGCCCTGACTCTTGTGGTATCTTCTTCATCTGAAGTCAATGGTTCATCATTCCAATCATAGGTTTCAGCAACCAACCCTTTCTCAGCCTTTTTCTCACCACCTTTCATTTTGGACATAGCTTCAATCTTCAAGTTCATCTGTTCTAACTCAGCTTTAAGTGCCTTGTACTTATTTTTGTAATCTTTCTTCTCAGTGTCTGAAGAATTGGATTGAGATGAGTTGTTATGTTGTTTGAACTTGTAGGGTTTGGATGAAGATGATGGATAAGAGGGTGAGGATGTTTTGGTGGAAGGACATTCTTTTTGAAAATGTCCAAGCTTTCCACAGGCAAAACATGTTTCTTTTGACCTGTCAGTTGGTTTGCTAGCTGATCCTACTCTTCCAGATCTTTTGTAGTATCTTCTTTGGTTGGCTAGCAGTGCTCTTTCATGAAATTCTGCATTGAGGTCTGACAAGAACTCTTGGCTGCTACGGGTATCTTCTTCAATATCAGAATCGCTGTCAAGAGGATGTGATGCAGAGATCAAAGATTTGGAAGATGCTCCTTGGACTACAAATCTTTCAGTCTCTGATTTGTAGATAGTATCGATCAGCCCTTCTTCATAATTGTACTTACCATAGAGCTGAGCAAGGGTATCATTTTTGATTGAGTTGTTAGCTCTCTGAGTCTGATTCATGCTCAGCCACTTTCTTGGAAGGCTGTTGACAAAAGTGGCATTGATCTCAGCTTGACCAATAGTTACATCATTCATAGCGAGGTCATTTAGAATAATCTTCAGCCTAGTATAGGTTTGCTGAACTTTTTCACCTTCAAGAGACTTAAAGGCATTAAACTGAAGTCTGAGTGCCTGAATCTTTGTCTCTCTTGTTTCAGAGGGTCCTTCATGGCCAAGAATGAGGTCTGTCCACATTTGTTTAGCTGTGGGACACTGAATGACAGACTTCATGATATGCTTTGGAAGACAGGAAATTATGATGCTTTTGAGACGTTTATCTTGGTTTGCTAATTTCCTATCAGCTGCGGTCCATTGTTTGACAGGCTTGGGAAGAGGGTTTTATTCAGTAGAAGTAAGCGCCATGGGAATATATGGACCATTTTCTAAAATTTCTAAGAGAAAAGGTTCAAGTCCATCAAGGTATACAAGAAACTGACTCTTCCAACTGGCAAAGTCTTCTTCATCAAAGACTGGTACACTGGTTACGTGTGATCCACCTCTTGAGTCAAGAAGTTGGGGTAGATCATCGTCATTTGCTGGGGGGTTAAGTCTTGGTGAAGATGGGTTTGTGGAAGGTGAGTGTGGGCTAGAGGTTTCCGGCATGGTGGATCTTGATTATAAAACGGAGAACGATGTTTCTTAAAGGTTTTAATATCAAACACTGCTCTGATACCAATTGAAAGTCCCTAATCAATGCAAGAAACCCTAATCTTAACTTAATCAACACAAGGTATTACTTTTCAAACGTAATCTTATTATTGTATAATAAAGAATTACAAGTGTTATGGATAACACCGTTTGATGACAATGTGTTGTGCACACTTTGAACAACAATAAACCTTAACTTATGAATACAGTCGTAGCTGTTTGATTCACTAAGTTATACACAGTAATGTTCTTAATATCTCAAAGTGTTAAACATTAATGCATGGATACACATCCTATTTATAGTGTTACGAGTTTGACTTAAACAGTACTTGATGTCGACTACACAAGCTTTTACAAGTTCTCACATCAGTCACATGATGTCCTTCTATTCTTGGTAGTCTTCCAATATGCTTTAAGGAACAGTTGTCAAAAACAGTTTCCTTATTCTTCATATTCTCGAACACACAAATGGCATGTCCAAAGTGTGCTGAGAGTTATCAGGGTATTGCCACCCCTGTTAACTCTCAACCCCTCAGAGTCCCTAATACATCTTGGCTGTTATCCATCACAGCCAAGGAGTATGTCTTCAGGTAATCTTCGACTTCCCTGACAATGTCTCTGACATGGACTCCTCTGAGGTTGCTCACAGAGACTTGGATCTCTGTGAGTCTTGCGAAACTTGCCTGTCTCCTAGGCACAGGCAAGGGACTATCTATCAGCCTAATTATGTTTATATCAATGAACAGGGAATCTAACAAGTTTAGATTCCCAACACTTCTCATGTTTATGCAATCGCTACCATCAATCACATTGACATCGTTGATGTGGTTTGCGATGAGTTTTCACAAGAAGTGTTAGGTTTTTCCGATAGCTCGTCAAGTGGCAATCCCACTATTTTGGATCCGATTCTTGCTAATTCCACACCAAATCTCACTCCATTCCAAGGAGGCGATTTCACTTCAAATGAAATCGACAATGAAGATGAGGTGTTGATTAGTAATGATACTTCTATTCCACCATTTCTTTCGTCGATGGAAGTTATGAGTGTTGAACCAAAATCTTCAATCGAGGAACCACCTATCCTTGAATTGAAAGATCTTCCTTCTCACCTTGAATACGCATTCTTGGAAGGTGATGACAAGTTGCCGGTTATTATTGCAAAAGGTCTTGCTAATGATGAAAAAACCGAGCTCTTGAAAGTTCTTAAGGCTCATAAAGGGGCAATTGCGTAGAAAATATCCGACATTAAGGGTATTGACCCAAAATTTTGTACTCACAAGATTTTAATGGAGGAGGACTACAAACCCGCAATTCAAAGTCAAAGAAGGGTGAATCCCAAAATTCACGATGTCATTAAAAAGGAGGTCCTTAAACTCCTTGACGCGGGAATGATTTATCCTATATCCGATAGCCCATGGGTGAGCCCAATCCATTGTGTCCCTAAAAAGGGAGGAATGACCGTTGTGCCCAATGAAAACAACGAGTTAATTCCCACTCGTGTTGTGACCGGTTGGAGGGTGTGTATTGACTACCGAAAGTTAAATGACGCCACTCGTAAAGACCACTTTCCTTTGCCCTTCATGGATCAAATGTTGGAGCGACTTGCGGGAAATGAATTCTATTGCTTTTTAGATGGTTTTTCCGGTTACTTTCAAATCCCTATCGACCCTCGTGATCAAGAGAAGACTACGTTTACGTGTCCTTATGGAACGTTCGCTTATCGTAGGATGCCTTTCGGGCTTTGTAATGCACCCGGTACGTTTCAACGGTGTATGATGGCAATTTTTCACGATATGATCGAGAAGTCGATGGAAGTGTTTATGGATGACTTCTCGGTGTTTGGTAATTCGTTCACGTCATGTTTATCTAATCTCGAGCAAATGTTAAAACGTTGTGAAGAAACCGATCTTGTGCTTAATTGGGAAAAATGTCATTTCATGTGTAAACAAGGAATCGTCTTAGGACATAAGGTGTCCAAGGAGGGGATTGAGGTCGATAAAGCTAAGGTAGACGTCATCGCCAAGTTACCTCATCCCAAAACCGTTAAGGGAGTTAGGAGTTTCCTAGGCCACGCGGGCTTTTATCGTCGTTTCATCAAAGACTTTTCGAAGATTTCTCGTCCTATGACACACCTTCTTGAGAAGGATGCTCCTTTTAACTTTAATGAGGATTGTGTTAAGGCTTTCGAAACTCTCAAAAGGAAACTTACCGAAGCTCCCATTCTTGTTGCTCCTAATTGGGAATTACCCTTTGAAATCATGTGCGATGCAAGTGATTATGCTATAGGGGCCGTCTTAGGGCAACGTTATGACAAGCATTTTCGTCCTATCCACTATGCTAGTAAGACGATGACCGAGGCTCAATTAAAGTACACCACAACGGAAAAAGAATTCCTTGCCGTGGTCTATGCTTTTGAGAAATTCCGACCTTATCTCGTCTTAACTAAAAGCATCGTGTATACCGACCATTCGGCTATCAAGTATCTCTTAGCTAAGCAAGATGCTAAGCCGAGATTGCTTCGTTGGATGCTCCTCCTCCAAGAACTTGATGTCACCGTGCTTGACAAAAAAGGAGCCGAGAATCTAGCGGCCGATCATCTCTCTCATCTAGAAGATCCTCACAAAGATGTTTTCGAGAACAAGGAAATCACCGAAACATTTCCTCTTGAGACTCTCGGTGTAGTGAATTCTAAAGACACAACCCCATGGTTTGCCGACATTGCAAATTATCATGCGGGCAATTTCATAATCAAGGGTATGACGACATAACAAAAACAAAAATTCTTTCGTGACGTCAAGTTCTATTTTTGGGACGACCCTTATCTCTTTCAGATTTGTGCGGATCAACTCGTTCGACGTTGTGTG
The DNA here is from genome assembly GCA_025667525.1 of Glebionis coronaria. NCBI lineage: Eukaryota > Viridiplantae > Streptophyta > Magnoliopsida > Asterales > Asteraceae > Glebionis > Glebionis coronaria. The sequence goes on along the minus strand of CM046881.1, from coordinate 323,412,934 downwards.
TTTGGTGTTGAAGCTTCTAATATCCTTAGAGCTTGTCACGAGGGACCCACGGGTGGTCACCACGGTGCTAATCTCACGGCTAAGAAAGTGTTCGATGCTGGTTTCTTTTGGCCTTCTATCTATCGTGATGCACACGCACTTGTGAAGTCGTGTGATTCGTGCCAACGTCAAGGAAAATCGTCTCAACGTGATGAAATGCCGCAAAACATAATTCAAGTATGTGAGATTTTCGACATATGGGGAATAGACTTTATGGGGCCGTTCCCATCGTCTCATGGCAACAAATATATCCTCGTCGCGGTGGACTACCTTTCTAAGTGGGTGGAAGCTAAGGCTTTACCTACTAATGATGCTCGTGTGGTAGTGAAGTTTTTGAAGCAACTATTCTCTCTGTTCGGAACCCCTCGTGCTATTATAAGCGATCGTGGAACCCATTTTTGTAATGACCAATTCGAAAAGGTTCTAAAGAAATATGGAGTTACTCATCGTCTTTCTACGGCTTATCACCCGCAAACGAGTGGGCAAATCGAGGTTTCGAACCGAGCTTTGAAGAGGATTTTAGAGAGGTCAATTGGAGAAAACCGTGCTTCATGGTCTGACAAACTCGATGACGCTTTATGGGCCTTTAGGACCGCTTATAAGACACCTATCGGTTGCACTCCTTATAAGTTAGTCTATGGGAAGAATTGTCATTTGCCCATTGAGTTGGAGCATAAGGCATATTGGGCCCTTAAGCATGCTAATTTTGACTTGAAGACCGCGGGAGATCACCGGAAAATACAATTGAATGAATTAGATGAAGTAAGAGATAATGCTTATGAAAATTCATTAATTTTTAAAGAAAAGACTAAAAAGTTTCATGATTCAAGGATTAAAAACCGGGTTTTTAACGTTGGTGATCAAGTGTTGCTTTTTAACTCTCGTCTTAAGATATTTTCCGGGAAATTGAAATCTCGTTGGTCGGGTCCGTTCACCATTACACAAGTGTTTCCATATGGGACCATTGAGCTAGCTCAAGATGATGGTCCTAATTTCAAGGTGAATGGACATAGGCTTAAGCACTACTTTGGTGGGGAAATTCCTTCAATGGTTGCCCTCGACCAAGTCACCTTCCCCAATGATAATTAACATTGAGGGGATCGAGTCGAGCTCATGACTCGATAATAAAAAACGAGGTGCCTCGTGGGGGAGATCCCATGCTTATCTTTTATGCTCACTATTCACTAATAAGGGGACTTGTACCCTTTCAACTCGTTGTCTCGTGATTGTTTGTGATTGTGTTATCTAGATCATCATCATCATCTACGATTGAAGACTCTCGTGTTCGTTTACGTGAGCCTCCATCGTTCGTTTGAAGAAGTTTTTCACGAATCCATGACATATCCTTTATTGTTCTAACAATTATCTTTTAGCATACTTAATAAACGGCTTTAGATATATTGTTGATCACCCTTTCCATGCTAGATCCTAAGCATTCGACTCTTCGTCTCTAGTATGGGGGTGCTCCACCTTTAGACTCGAAACATTGAGGACAATGTTTACTTTTAGTATGGGGGGGGGGTGAGTAGATACTTGCTTTGCTACGCCCTCACGCTTTCCAATTTTCAATGTTTTGTTTTGCTAATAAGGCTAAAAATGGCAAAAATTTAAAATTTTTCTTAGTTTTCATAAGTGTTTTTAAGACACGAATGTATATTTTCCGTTGGGTAGAATAAGAGTTAATTTTTGACTTGATGGGCATTTGGAGCCATTTACATTCCTTAACCCGCTCAATTCAAGTTTTGCTAGACTTTTATATAGGGAGCTTTAAAACGCGAAAGTCTTAATTCATTCGGGTTAAGAACAAGAACTTTTCACAAGTTCCTATAATTGATTCTAGAAAGTCACTTATCAAGGGAACTTTAAAACGCATTCTTTAAACTTGAAAAGTCCAAGAAAGTGCAAGATCCTATAGGTGGCTTGAAAACCTAAAACTTTGATTTGATATAGTCTTAATGAAAGCTAATCCAAATTTGGCTTAATTTTGACTTGCATGGCTAAGTATTCACGAGTCTCTTTAATTAGAGGTCTTTATATAGTGAAGAACGAGAAATGATATAGTTAGACAAGTGATCATGCTAAACGTAGAACATGAAAGTGTTCTTTCAAAAACTCATATGTCTTTAATTGTGGCTTTTTCTTCCCATAAGATCAATGCATTAGGAATAAATTATAATTGCAATAAGTAAGGTCGTACAATTTGAAAGGTTACTTAGCCTCTAGCGCAAGATCGTTTAAAAGTTGCTCGGGGTTGAATAGAGTTCATAGCCAAGGCATAACTTATTGAAGCGGGACGCGAAGATTGGTGATTATCCAAAAAGGCCCTAACAAGGCATGAGGAGCTCTATTTTTGCTAAAGATCCAAAGATGATGTAAAGTATCATTATTCCTAAATCAATATGAAGGATCGAGACACACGAGGAGAAGCAATTACTCCCCTAAAGATCATGGAGAAAGTCTATCAAAAAAGACCCTAACAAGGTATGAGGATAAATATATCCATGTCCGAAAAGGAGGCGGATCGTTGTATATCAAAATCCAAAGTAAAGATTGAAGAAAAATGATGAAGTCGTGGTCCTATATGAAGAATCTCTCAAAAACGTCAAGTGAAGAAATTCCAAATATATGAAGAGAGGACCATAATTTCGAGAACGTCTTCCCAAGATTTGAAGTATGAAGTACATGCCAAATATCGGTCCGAGAAAGGTCTCAAATCGTGAAACGAGTTATGCCAAGATATGAACTTAAGGAGATACACGAGAAGCCGTTTTAAAAGATTTTGTCCTTCGGCTAACTATTGATCAAATCGTGCTACTTTGCTTTCGGACTAATAACTACTCAAATAAGTCAATATGAATCACTTGTGATCCATGACAAATAGATAAAAAATGCTAGTAACCCATTTCTTTTTGTAATAACTAGGATTGCGGGGAGAAAAAGTATTACACAATTTGGACGTATGAGAAGTGTTAGCATTGTGACTTGTACCAACAATGATCTTGTTTTTGCACTTAGCATGGAATGTATGACAATCAAGGATGACGAAGTTTACTCTAAGGGACATTTACTTGCTTCTATTCTTTGACCCTAAAAGTCACTTTTTGTGATGAAAATCATACATTATGTCTTTACACATCATCGTAGTATGTTGCAAGTCTTTTACTTTTCAATAAAGGTTAATAAAATTGAACTTTGGTGATGCTTAGATACTTTATTCTAGCATTGCGTGAGGGCACGGCAATGGCTTAGTATAGGGGAGTGATGAGATGGCATTTATACATGATCTCATCGTTTTTTTTCGGGCTTTAAATGCATAAAAATGTCATAAAAATACCATATATATGCTTGTGTTTGTTTACTTGTGTATTTTAGGTATGGATATCGTGAAAAAGACAAAAGATCACAAGTTTACAATGAAAAACGGACACGAGAAACGAAGCCGTACAAAGAACCGGGCCCTAATCATGGAATTCTCAACAAATACCCTTGAAGACTTGAAGACAAACAAGATTGATCCTCATTTATTGAAGAAATGACACTTAAAACCCTTGTATATTCATAATTACAAGTTTGGTCCCTTAAGTTTGTCAAAATTACACAAATGGTCCTTCAACTTTGAAGAAATGGCAAGATTGGTCCCTCAACAAATTCAAATTGTCAATTATGGTCCCTCATCAAGCCAAAGACACATTGAAGACCTTTGAAGATCAACATTGTACAAGATCAGTCCTTGAAATATCTCAAAATGGCAAAAAGAACCCTTGAAACCCCTTTTGAAAAGTTATGTGCCAAAAATGACAAGTGGTGAAAAGTTGTTACAAAGGATTTAGACGCTGATGGGTTTTTAAACACAAATGACAAAAGAAAGGAAAAATAAGGGTTAAACATGGGCATTTGAAACATTTAAACACAAAATGCGCCAAACACTTCCCCAATCCTACAAAAACGGATCAAAAGGTATTACTGTAGCAGTCAAGAACCCAGATTTTACTCGACTTAAAACAAAGGGTAAAATGAAATTACCCTTACCCACACTTGATTCACACGCCTATAATCTCATCCCAACCTTAAAACACTCACTCCCACTCACCAAGAGGACCCACCACCAAAACCGTTTCACCATCATGTGACAACTTCCTCACCAAGGCTTGCCACGTGTCAAGATCAACAGCCCACATCATTTGCTTCATCACAAAGCTATTTTAAACGGTTTGGATGCATTTTGGACAGCTCACACCAAGAAAACGTCTAGAAGACTTAGGGCATTTAGGGAATTTCACTTCTAGGGTTTGTGAATAGTGTTTAGCCAGGCATTTGCCTATAAAAGGAGACCTCAACATGTGAGAGTCCCTTTGTTCCAGTTTTAGGCTATCAATCTTTGTAATTCCTTTTTAAGTAATAAAATTTTGATTTTCTGAATTTTGAGAAATCTTGTTCTTGTTTATTAAAAGTTGGTGTTGGAATAGCCTAATTCTGAGTTCCATTTATATGTTTGAAGGTTTTTGAGCAAGGTTTTAGTTGATAAAGCTTGGGTTTCAAAAATCAGAAAGTGCTTGTTTATTTGATCTCACCTTATTGTTTGTTCATCTTAGCAGCATTGGAAGCTGGTACTTGTTTTTCTAGTACCTCAGCTCAAACAATCCAGGGCCTGGATGTAGGTCTTGGAGGTTTGCACCTTCTTCCCTTTTCATTTTCTCTTTAAGTTTCTGATTATTTGTGATTTTTGTGGATTATTGCTTGAATCTGTGTTATTGTGGTTGATTATTGTTGATTTGGCTTGGTTTGATGTTATTGATCTGATTTGTGGGTTGTATCTTCATTAGCCTTTGAAAATTTGTGAAATCAAGTTTTAAAAGGGTGTTTGGGATTACTGCATAAGTTAGATTTGTGGCTTGTTAAGTGCTTGTGTGTTGTTTGCAAGTATTGGTATCTGTTTGTTGGATGTTTATGTTCATCTGTTTGCAGGTTTTGAGGCTTTGATCACATAGATTCTTGTTTTGGCTATAAAATCTTCATAACTTGGTAAAATTGGCTAGGATTTTGAGGACACCTAGATCTAAGCATAGGCTAGGGCTAACAAGTGCTAAATCATGGTTAATCACACCAGGATAGAAGGATTTGAGGCTTGAAATTGGATCAAGTGTCAAGTATATCAGCAAACTGTTTCTGCATATTGTTCATTGTTCATCAGTAACTTCTAGTGCTTTGATCTTGTTGATTTCTTTGATTCAGTGTTTAATTCTTGTTGCTTTGTGTTTATTGTTAGTTTATATAGCTTGTGTATGCATCTGGTTAAGTTCGGTTGGCTTATTTTGCTTAAATCTGCTTATTAAGTGCTTAACTGCTTATTTGCATATCTGGAGCATATCTGTGGACTGTTTGGCTTATTGTGGCTTATTGTGTGGATCATTTTGTGATTTTATTGTTGCTATTGACTCCTTGTGGTTCACTGATCACAAGGGTGCCTTTGTTTCCAATTGAATCAAACCAGAACTCTCAAATAAGCTTGGTCAATTAGTCAAAGCAGTGGGAACTCCTTTCCCCTGCTGGTTGCCACTGCTAGTGCAATTTTGGTGTCAGCTTATCAATAAGCTATAATAGCTTAATCCAACCTGCAACAACTTTGTTTTTGTAATAGGTGCTCATATTTTGACCCATTTGTTCATACTGGAGCATTTGGGTGGTTGACTTTTAGGTTTGACTAGAAAACCAACTCATTTGACTTTTTCATAAGTTCATTTGTGCTTATTCTGGCTTATTGGTTGTGCTTATTGGATTTTTGTTGATTGATATTGCTTATTGAGTCCATTTGAAAGCTTTTGCAAGTTGAATCAGCTTCTGAGGTGCATTATTTCTCAAAAACGACTATTTTGTCGTTTTGTGGATTTTTGCTTTTCTATTTTCTGGCTTATTGAGTGAGCTTATTGAAAATTTCTTTTGACAGATCTCTTAAGCATCCTAAAAGAGGGTTGTGTGTCAAATTAGAGCTTATGGCATTAGTTTATGGCTTAATGGGCTGAAAAGCCCAATAAGAATAAGCTTTGTGTTCAATAAGCTGTGATAAGCACATTTTCAGCTTTTGGGCCTTTAGAGTTTTGTTCTTAGAATTAAATTTTAAGTCAGATAGGGCTTTTTCAAGTCAATTGGGCCAAGTTTGACTTTTTGGGCCCAAAAGCCCATTTGTGTTGACTGTTTTTGGATTTGGCCCATTTGAGGGCCCATTAGGGGTATTTTGGTAATTTCACTTTCATTTTCTGATTATTTAGGTTAAAATAAACTAGTTTGCAAGTTTTTAGAATTTTTTATAATTTTTGAATTTTTAATATTATTTTATTATTATTTTAATATTATTTTTCAAATTTCACATTTTCCAACTTTTTACATTTTTCTTAGGTTAAATATATTAAAATAGGAATTTAGCAACTTTTAGAATAATTTTATCACTTATAGATTAATTTTTATAATTATTTTAAGTTTTAATAGTTTTTAAATCATTTTAAATAGTTTTTTTTATTAGTTTTAAAATTTCTAAAAATAGTTTTTAATCTTTTTAGGTCATTTTTGAGGTTTATCAATTGAAAAATCTTTATTTGGGCTTTTTGATAATTTATTTGATTTTTAGGGCTTTAATTAGCATTTAAAAATTAAATATTAAATTATTTAAAAGGTTTGAAAAAGTTTTGATCATTGGTAAACTCTTAGTTTATTATTCTTGATTTTTGGTAAATTTTTGGTAATTTTTAGAATTTATTTTTATTTTTGTGGTTTTTAAGATTCTACGTTTTAACTTTCTAGTAGTGATTTTGTGTTAATTTTTATTTTTACGTCTTCGTCATTTTCTCTTCTAATCCCCTTTTAAACCAATCATTAATCACAAACATTTAACAAGTTTTTCACACACATATACCTCCTTGGGAAACGAACTTGGAATTCATAAGGGTAATTAACACTTGATTTTTCCTAAAGTCATTTGTTTGATACTTACCGCTTTTACGCCTTTTCCCTAAAAGGTCGTATTTTACGACAATCACCTAATCGTAGCTAGGACCAATCTACACAACTATACTTAGTACATACACAACTTCCAAATAGACACAACTACTTGGATCTTCTCAACTAAGACACAACAACAAATGAATAAAAGTAGATCTTCAATGGATCTTTGGTGGTGGACTCAACACTTGACGAGGATAGTGTTCTTCTCTTTGCACATGGAGACGAAGGGATGGAAGAACAAGATTCACTTCTTAAACAAGTAGTAATCAAACAAATGATCAAAGATTTGAGTGATTAAAGAAGAGGGTTTGAATCTGGAAAATAGATGTGCAAAAGAGGTGATTTGAAAAGCTGAGAAAGGTCCACTATTTATAGGACAGAGGCCCAACGGATATATCTGGCCGCGGTTCCTTAGCTCAGCCGGCGGTTCCTTATCGATAAGGAACCGCCTAGGCACTAGAGAACCGCTGCCTAGACTCCGCTCCATTTTTTGTCCTTTAGTGGTGGAGGTCTTGGATATAAAAAATATCCTGAAAGGATATTCTTAACCAAATAAGAATATGCCATTTTCAAATTTCAAATAATTAATTTAATAAAACATTTTTTTAAAAAGAAAGTTTAATAAAAACTTGTAACACTTAATAAAAAGTGAGTTTTAAGAAAGTTTAAATCACTTGATCACTTGATTAAGGTTAGTACTTGTTTATTCATACCTTAAGTGAAAATGGGTAAAATGAAAAATACTTGAACTCAAGAATTCGTTTTTCGTTATTTTCATAAATGCTTGTTTTTACATATTGTCGTAATCGAAATAAATCGAGACCGAAAAATGCAAGTAACGTTTTTAGGCATTATTGCATTAACAATCTCCCCCTTTTTGATTCCGACAATACATAAACTCAATCACACAAAAAAAACAAGATTTTCGAAGACGAGTTTATTCATTTCTCCCCCTTTGTCGAAGCAAAAAGGTTGCACAAGTCGGTGTTGAAGAAACGGACTTAGCAAAGACTCCCCCTTGGTGCTTACTCCCCCTAGCTTGGGGCACCGAGGAATCGAGATATGGTGACATGCTACATAGAAGGGTTAGGTGAACAAAAGAAACAACCAACAATATATAACAATAGGTCACAAAAAATAAAAGAGAAGAAAACACAAAGACAAAGATCCAAGATAGGTTACTAAAAGAACATCATACAAAGAAGTATGGAAAAAGAAACAAGCCAAAAGCATAAATCTAATCCTAGTTATTCTAGAATTCTAAGATTTGCTTGAATTTGGTGTCTTGTGGATAAGCAACCAATGCTTATATGAAAGACAAGGTAATGGCGGAGGGTGGTGGTGGTGGCTTGTTGGAGGTCTCATAATCATAGTGAAGAGGAGGCTTGATTAAGAGACTCTTGATGTAACTCAACTCCTCATAGATGTGTGCCATAGCAAGATGTTGATATTGACAACAATGACAATATGTTCCATGGTGCATGACATTATCATGAGAAGGAGGAAGAACACTAAAGGGTGGTGGTGGAAGCAAAGAAGTTCCACAATCAACATTCTTGGTAGGAGAGATGTGATTAAGAGTGTTCTTGTGTGAATTTGGGTTGAAAGCAATTGGAGAAAATGGAGGAGATTCAAGGCTTTCATTGGGAGAATAAGACATTTTAGGATGTGAAGTATGGCAAAATGCTTAAGGTTTAAATAGGGAAGGTTTAAGGTATTTTGGGGTGGTCAAAGGGTTTGAAACAAAGATTCTCAAAAAATGTTGGAGCAAATCTGGAGTTTCAGAGAAAAACCCGAAAAAGGAAGGCACTGTATGCGGTTCCTTATAATGCCCGGCGGTTCCTTATCACTAAGGAACCGCGGTTCACTTATGGAACCGCCTACAAGGGTTGTGTTTGGTGTTTGGTGGAAGATTTTTCAATTCAGCAAATCTTATTTTTCTAGTCTAACTTATCATAGGGATATGCTTAAAAAGCAAAGATAGACAAAGAAAACATATACAAACTTACCAAATAGAGATTTGACCAAAGTACATGGATTAAAAGATCGATGTAGGAGGTGTGTAAGACAAGACCTTAAGTCATGACACAATGATCCTCCATGATTCTATCTTGTTCTTGCTATGTTTGAGAGAATCATACATATGAATTATGTAAGCTCTAGATTAATAGCGAGAATCTATGAAAAACCGTTTTTAGATTGAATTAACAATGTCAAAAGCATTTCTCAACCATTTTTGAAAGAGAGGGTTTATCAAAAAGAGTTTGGAAGACTCAATGACTCAAAGTGGTAAAATGAGACACACAAAGAGAAGAAGGTAATTAAGGAAGATGTCGGCTAAGTTGTCCTCGGAGGGTACCTTCTCAATTGAAATGTTCCCCTTTTGAACATTATCCCTAAGGAAATGGTGTCGAATTTCTATGTGTTCGGTTCGCGAATGTTGCACGGGATTCTTGCTAAGGTCTATAGCGCCTTTATTATCGCACATGATGGGAACATCATCAAGAGAAATCCCGTAATCAACAAGCGCTTGCTTCATACATAGAGCTTGTTGGCATGCTTTTCCGGCACTCACATACTCGGCTTCCGTGGTGGATATTGCAAGAGCGGTTTGTTTCTTGGAGAACCAAGAAGTTAAACAACAACCCATGAAGGTACAAACTCCACTAGTGCTTTTCCGGTCCACATAGTCTCCCGCATGACCCGAGTCCGCGTAGACAATGGTTTCTACGCCGGTCCCTTTAGGATACCATAATCCTAAATGTATAGTGCATTTAATGTATCGGAAGATACGCTTAACCGCTTCAAGGTGAGAGGTTTTGGGAGCCTCTTGGAAGCGAGCACAAAGGCAAACACTAAACATGATATCCGGTCGACTTTCCATTAGGTACAACAAACTACCAATAATACCTCTATATTTGGTGTTGTCTACCGACTCACAATCATCATCTACGGTGAGTTTAGTATCCGAGGCCATTGGGGTCTTCATTGGTCTAGATTCTTCTAATCTAAATTTCTTTAGCATTTTTTAGCATACTTAGATTGACTAAAGAAAATACCATCATCCATTTGTTTATTTTGGAGTCCTAAAAAGAAGTTAAGTTCTCCGATCATACTCATTTCAAACTCATCATGCATGATTTTTGCAAAGTCATCACACAATTCTTGACAAGTTGATCCAAATATAATGTCATCAACATATATTTGTACAATTATGAGGTGAGAGCCTTTCTTCTTTGTAAAGAGCGTGTTGTCTACCATCCCCATGGTATACTCATATTTAACAAGAAACGCTTTAAGTCTATCATACCAAGCTTTGGGTGCTTGTTTGAGTCCATAAAGTGCTTTCTTAAGCTTGTAAACATGATCCGGTTTCTCAAAATCAATGAAGCTGGGAGGTTGAGCCACATATACCTCCTCATTGATCAAACCGTTAAGAAATGCACTCTTTACATCCATTTGTTGAAGCTTAAAGTCTAAGGCACAAGCGTAGGCTAAGAGGATTCTAATGGATTCTAATCTAGCTACCGGTGCATATGTCTCGTCATAATCAATCCCTTCTTGTTGATTATAGCCTTGAGCTACAAGTCTAGCCTTGTTACAAGACACAACGCCATTCTCATCTAACTTATTCCTAAATACCCATTTGGTTCCTATAATGGTAGAACTTCTAGGTGGAGGAACAAGTTCCCAAACATCATTGGCAACGAATTGATTCAATTCTTCTTGCATCGCAATGACCCAACTCTCATCCGTCAAAGCTTCTTTAACATTCTTTGGTTCAATCAAGGAGACAAAACAAAAGAAGTTGCTTTGGTTTTGGACTTGAGATCTTAGGGTCCTTTGATTTAAGTCACCAATGACATTATTGAGAGTATGATCCCTAGATTCCTTAATGTTTACTTCCTTTTCAACACTAAGGTCTTCAATTCCTATTTTTCTAACCTCTTTGGCTTTAACTACTTCTAATTCATCCAAGTCATCATCAACCAATGGTGGTGTCTTGGGTGAAGGAGGGGTTTCATCAAAGGTTACGTTGAGTGATTCTTCAATAACCCCCGAGGTTCTATTTAGGACTATGTAGGCTTTGCTAGTTTGGGAATAACCTAAAAGGATACCTTCGTAAGACTTTGGGTCAAACTTGGTAAGGTAGTCTTTGGTGTTGAGGATAAAGCACTTGCTTCCAAACACCCTAAAGTATTCCAATGAGGGTTTCTTACCTTTAAGAATCTCATAGGGGGTATTTCCTAGGAAAGGTCGAATAAGAATTCAGTTGAGAATATAAGTCGATGTGTCCACGGCATTGCACCAAAATTTTTGAGGCAAAGATTGCTTGTTTAACATCGTCCTACTCATCTCTTGGAGAGTCCTATTCTTCCTTTCAACTACCCCATTTGGTTGTGGAGTGGGAGGAGCCGAGAAGTTATGGGTAATACCATGAGCTTCACAAAAGGCACCAAATTGCACTTCATTATCAAATTCCCTACCATGATCCGTCCTAATAGAGATAATTGAACATCCTAGTTGATTTTGAATTCTTCGACTAAAGATTTCGAAGTGATCAAAAGCTTCATTCTTAGATGCCAAAAATCTAGTCCAAGTGAATCTAGAATAGTCATCAACTATAACCAGGGTATAAAGGTTACCTCCATAACTCCGTATGGCGGAAGGTCCAAAAAGATCCATATGTAGGAGCTCTAAGCACCGAGAGGTCGAAACCAAATTCTTGGCTTTGTGACTTGAGTGAACTTGCTTTCCAACTTTGCAAGCATCACAAAAGTGACTATCAAACTTAATCGTGGGGAGGTGTCTTACCAACTCCTTAGAGACTAAAGATTGAATTAAACGCATATTAGCGTGACATAATCTCCTATGCCAAAGAGTAGAACTATCATCTATAGTCGCAAGACATATGTTGTCTTTTTACTTCTTATTGACCTTCATAACATAAAGCCCATGCTTTCTAATACCTTTTCCAATGACCTTTCCATCTTTTACGATTTCACTGTCATGTTCCGAAAAGATGACCTTACACTTATTATCACAAATTTGACCTATACTTAAAAGGTTAAACCCTAAGTTATCTACGTGCTCAACATTATCAATGGTCAAGGAGTCAAGAGAAACGGTACCTTTGCCAATGATATTACCACGTAGACTACTAGCGAATGTGACGTTACCTCCATCATATGCTTTGTAATGCGAGAACAAACTTCGATTACCCGTCATGTGTTTAGAACATCCACTATCCTTGTTAGAAATACGTTTTTACGTATATTAGAAGTATCGGTCACTCCACAATATTATTTATGTTGTAATAGCTCGTAGTTAACAAATAGTTATTAGTTGCTTATTTAGTTATGTAAGAACCGGTCCATGGGCTTGTCATGGGCCGGCCCAAGTCCACATAAGGCTTGGAAGTATAAATACCCCTTTCCTCCTTGGAAAGGGGTTGGTTGTTGTTCATTTGAAGTTTCCATTTAATAAAATATCACATAGTTCTCTCTCACTTTCTCTCTCTAGTTTCTCTCTCTAGAAAACATCAACCCACTTCATAGATTCATAGGTTATCAAGATTCTACATTTGGTATCAGAGCTATGGGGTGATTTAAGGTAATGATTTGTGTTATCTTTTAGTTTTTGATTGTATTAGTGTTCTTTAAGAAGATCATCTTGATTATTGGTATTTTTGGTGTTTTTGTGATTGGGATTAGTTGATAAGTATTAGTTTTTACTTATTATAGTTGAAATCACAAAACTTTTTGGGTTATTTGGTAAAAATCTGGGCTTATTCATCATTTTTTGATCGACTGTTCATCACGAACAACCTACTGTTTTCCCAGAAAAAGTTCCGAACCAAAAACTTCCGGACCAAAAAGTTCCGGATCAACCAAAGTTCCGGATCAAAAAGTTCCGAACCAAAAGTTCCGGATCAAGGAAAGTTCCGGATCAAGGAAGTTCCGAACCAAAAGTTCCGGATCAAGGAAAGTTCCGGATCAAGGAAGTTCCGAACCAAAAGTTCCGGATCAAGGAAAGTTCCGGATCAAGGAGAAAGTTCCGGATCAAGGAAAGTTCCGAATCAAGGGAAAAGTCCCGGATCAAGGGAAAGTTCCGAATCAAGACTTCCGAACCAAAAGTTCCGAATCAAGGTATTCCAAGCCAAATCTTCTGAATCAACACTTCCGAATCAACAAAAAGTTCCGAATCAAGGGTTATTTTACTTGTTTTTTCCACGATTTTTTAGAGGATTTAATCTTGGTTTCTTACAACAAAAACTCAACACAATTCACAAGCTTTATTTCACTGCTCGATCAACCGATAATCTTTGTCTCTTTGAAGTTAACAAAATGAATCCGAATTCAGTAATGCCTCAGATGACATCCCTTACGGATATTTCCGTCATTACGGGAACGGATAATCGCCCTCCAATGCTCATCAAAGAAGTTTTTGAAGCATGGCAAGGTCGGATGATGTCTTACCTTAAGGGAAAACCGGTTTATGGGAGGCTTATGGTTAAGTCAATTTTAAATGGTCCACTTGACTATGGTACCATCGTGGTTAACAATGTGACTCGACCAAGGGAGTTTGAAGAACTTACACCAGCTCAACAACTCGTTGCCGATGCAGACGAAAAGGCTCTTCAAACCATTCTCCAAGCCCTCCCACATGACATCTATCGAATGGTAAGTCAGTATACGGTGGCAAAGGATTTATGGGAACGTCTTAAGGTGTTGCTACAAGGTACGTCTCTCACCAAACAGGAAAGGGAATGTCAGTTGTATGACCTGTTTGATAGATTCACGTACAACCCAGGGGAAACGCTTCACGATTATTACTTCAGATTCACCACACTCATGAATGATCTGAATGTTTACAATCTTGTGATTGCTCCATTCCAGGTTAACACCAAATTCTTGAATACTTTACCTCAAGCTGAATGGGGTGAGTATATTACCGATGTTAAGTTAACCAGGGATTTGCATAAGTGCAATTTGGATCAACTATATGCTTTTCTTCAGCAGCATGAGAAACATGTGATGATGCACCGTTCTCCACGAGGTATGTACCCTGATTCATTAGCTTTGATGGCAAATCAACCAAGCTTGTCTCACAACAACACTCCTTATATTTTGGGACATCAAGCCTATCATCCATCACCTTACTTGACACCAACCTTTCCCCAATACTCGATTCTACCGCAACCACCCACCTCACATCAGCAACAATATCGGTTTAGTGCACCTTCATCACAATATGCTACACAACCTCACCCATCAAGCATTGCACCTTATGCTTAGTCTTCATATTCTTCTTATCAAGAGAATGCAGCATATCCAACAAGCTACCCTGATCAAATGAGTATTCCTTCTAGTGATTATGCAGCTCATCAAGACCAAGCAATGTATTGTGATGATGAGGAAGTCCCCATTCCTGTATTCAAACAAGGAGCTGACCCAACTGAAGTGTTAACCACTATGTCTGCTTATCTCACAAGGACTTTAAGCAAACGAGGATTTAGGGGATCAGATCCTACCAACAATCAGTTGAGGAATTCACCCAATTCTCGCCAACAAGCTACTATTAAGAATGGCAGGGTAATGGTTCAACCTATTCAACCATATCAGGGGAGACCTACCACATCAACTACCAATGCTCGCACGGTCAATACTGCTCCAATGGTCAATCCTGCTCCACGGGCTAATTCCACAGGCAAATTGAGAATGATTACATGCTACAACTGCAAGGAAGAAGGACACATGTCCAGGGATTGCAAGAAACCCAAGAGGACAAGGGATGGTCAATGGTTTGCAGAGAAGATCTATCTGGTGAATGCTCAGGCACAAGGAAGGGAACTTGATGAAGAGGAGCTTGCATTTCTTGCTGATCCAGGGATTGCTGAACAAGACACTGTCACCACACAGAATGCAGCATACCAAGCAGATGATCTCGATGCGTATGACTCTGACTGTGATGAATTTCAATCTGCAAAGGCTGCTCTCATGGCAACTATCTCTAGCTTAGGGCCAGAAAAGAGATCTGAGGTACTTATTAATACCACCGATAATACCACTCATGCTAGTATTCAACCACATCAAGTTATGCAAGAGAGTGCTGATTCGAATGAGTCTTCGGTGGTGAGTCTTTCAAATGAGGAGACAATCAGTGATAGAAATATCAATGTGAGTCCCCAGACTTTGAGTGAATCACAACCGGGAGCCATTTCGCATACGCCTACTCCTGCTCAACAAGATTTGGTCATGGTTCCTGCTACATTACTTAGCCAAATTAATGCTGCACTCTTAGAAACCCTAGCTAAGAATAAGAATTTGTCTGATGAGCTTGCCTTAAGCAACGAGAAAGTTCAAACTTTGGAATTAGTGCCTTCGTCTAGTGTTCTAACAAATCCCGAATATGATCACTTTTGAAACAAACAAATGGGTCACTTGCAAGAAATTGAAAACTTAAGAGCAAATCTTTCTAATGAACTTAAAGAAAAGGAGTTAGTGGTCACTAATTTTCAAAACCTTCAAACGGATTTTGAATCACTCGAGTCTAAGAAGAATGAAATGGAGATTAATGCTGCTAATAAGATTAGAAGTCTAGATTATTTGCTTTTAAGACAATACACTGCTTCTCAACTAGTGCACTTATTTGATGCTTCGTTTAGAGAATTTAACTTATCACGTCAAAAGGCCTTCCCCCTAACCCACGGTATGCAAAACAAGCTTTAAGACATAGTCCTAGACTTTATAATGCAACCCAATTAGGATTGGTCTTAGACCCGATTTTTATTTTCGATGATCGAACAATTAAGGATCTAGTTGATGAGGATCGGTCATACAATTCTGCAAAATATCCCGTGTGATTATTTTAAAATGAATAAGGAGCTTGCAAAAACGGATTTTAGAATTCGCTTCCATATGGACAAAGATCTCATCACAGCACCAACCTACATATTAGATGAAGAAAACCCTAGTACATTTCCTACACTTGTCAATATGGAAGGTCCTAAGGAAATTCCAAAGGATGTTCCACCTGTTAGCACTGAATGGTTAAACTTGCAAGAGATTAATCAATACTTTACTAATTTTGACAAGGTCATTTTGGAATGTACGACTTCAAATGGCTTAAACGCCAGAGAATGGGCTTTCGAACATATGAACGAGGTGTTTAAAAATGAGATCAATTCGTTTGTCGAAAGTCTAAAAGGAAGTTTTGCATCTCTTAAGGAAAATCTTGTGTTTGAAATTGGTGAAGTTCAAAAAGTGTTTTATGAAATGGACACCGCTTACGAACTACAACTAATTGAAAAAGAAAAGATTTTAACCGAATATGACCGATTCTTGTCCGCAGTAATTTCGTGTGATGTGCTTACAACTGTAAATGTTAATTATTCGAATGAGCTTACATCCGCTATGATTAATTGTGATGTTGTGAATATATGTGATGATGCTAGTGATCTCTCTGTAAATGTTGCTGATACTGTAAATGAGGTAGTTAATCATTCTTGTCACGAATCTAACGCTGAGTTTTTAAAGCTACAAGATTCTTACAATTTACTTTCAAAACGCTTTAATCAACTAGAACAACATTGTATATCTTTAGAATTAAAACAACAAACTCAAAATGAGGATCTTTTGATATCAAATGGTTGTGAAAACGGTGTTGAGACGAGTGACAAGATGATTGCAATTGTTAAGGCATTAGAGGAAGAGATTATGAGATTGAAGAGAGATGTGTCATCAAATGAAACATTAAAATTGGAACTAGAGGCTGCAGAGTCTAAAAACCAGGCCTTAGAAATTAGACTTTCGTCTATTCTAGGGGAGATGGATCGTGCAAGACAGGGAATGTCCAAACTTTATGGTTCACTAGAAGAACGCTTCGCTTTTAATGCGGCACAGCAACAATTTTATGTTGAACAATTGAACCAAAAATGTGAGGAAATCTCTGACTTAAACATCCTGCTCATTGACAAAAACATGGTTTTGGCCGAGTTAAAGGAGACACTTCTTCTCACCCGACAAGAAGTTGTTGATAACTTAGCTACCGACGCTGCACCGTCCACTAGTGCTCCAACAACCAAGTCAGTAGTGCTTTATAAGAACCCGCTTCATAAGAGAAACCCGGTTACCTACGATGATTATATGAGGAATGCCATTAAGCATGTAGATCTTGTTAGGGATATTTTAGACGATCTTTATGCCTTAGATCCCTCAAGTAGCTACTATTATTCGGCTCATGAATATATTAAGCGAGTTCAATATTGCTTAGCATATTTGCAATACATAGGTAAACCAGGCTCTACACTACTTACTAATAGGCCCATTGCTGTAACTCCTTTCAATAAGACTCCAGGAGCAAAACCGTCATTGGCACAATCAAGTAAGGCACCTTTAAAATCTGTTGCTAATGTTCCCACTTTGCCTTCTACAGGATTAAAAGAGACTACTAGGGCTAAAGGATCGCCACTCAAGAAAGATAAGATCAAGCCCTCCACTAGTAGTGCCAAAAAGAAGAAAGTAGAAGCTCACCATAGGAATGTTAGTTCAGTTTTAAATAAAAAGAATCATGTTAAGACTAAAAGCTCTGCGCCTGTGCAGAAGCCTAAACCATTCGTGAATTCTAATTTGAATTGTTGGAATTGTAATGAATGTATGTTTTCCCAATGTCATGATTTGTGTCTTATTGATCATGTGAATGAAATGAATGCCATTAGGAATGGTCTTGAATGGAAGCCAACGGGTAGAACTCGTGCCCAGGTTGGCTGGCAATGGCGTCCCACTGGTAGGACCTTTACATTAGATGGAAAAATGTGCCCTTTAACTAGGAATGCATCCATTAAGGTTAGGTCTGAGCGTCCTTTAGTTAGGAAAACTCGCACTCAAGTATGGAAACAGCGCCCTTTAATTAGGTCAGCCCTCACTATAGTGCCTATCAGTGAAGAAATACCACAGGATTTAAGCCAACTAGAATCTACACCACCAACTAGGAAGAAGAAGGCTAGGAAATCTAAGAAACCTAAAGTTAGCAAATCTAAGATTATTAAATCTGTACCTGCTAATAACAGGGAACACTCAGATTCCGATACCTCTACATTGTCTTCGTGTGGTGATATTTTCAGGTGGTCCAAATCATCCTCTGGTATTTAGACTCCGGTTGTTCAAAGCATATGACCGGAGATCGCTCGATGCTCCGAAATTTCGTCAGCAAGTTTCTTGGTACGGTTAAATTCAGGAATGATCATATAGCAAAGATAATGGGGTATGGTGAATATCAGATTGGAAACGTTACGATTTCAAGGGTATACTATGTAGAAGGTCTTGGTCATAACTTATTTTCAGTAGGACAGTTTTGTGATTCCAACCTAGAGGTTGCGTTTCGACAACATACCTGTTTCATCCGCAACTTGGAAGGAAAAGATTTGTTGAAGGGTTCTCGTGGTGCAAATCTTTATACGTTGTCCCTACAAGACATGATGGCCGCCTCTCCAGTATGTCTTCTCTCTAAAGCATCTAAGACCAAGTCTTGGTTATGGCATCGTAGATTATCTCATCTCAACTTTGATGCTATTAATCATCTGGCTAAAAACGAATTAGTTCGTGGTCTTCCAAAGCTCAAATTTCACAAGGATCATTTATGTTCCGCGTGTTCAAGGGGGAAAAGTACCAAGAAATCATACAAGCCCAAAGCTGAAGACACCAATCAAGAAAAACTTCATCTTTTGCATATGGATCTTTGTGGGCCAATGAGAACTGAAAGTGTGAGCGGTAAGAAATTCATTCTGGTTATGTGGATGATTTCTCCAGGTTTACATGGGTTAGATTTCTACGTACAAAGGATGAAGCACCGAAGGCTATCATCACTTTTCTGAAATTCATTCAGGTACGTTTGAATACTACTGTCCGCCGTATTCGTACAGACAATGGAACAGAGTTCGTCAACCAGACTCTTCGTGATTACTATGAAGGAGTTGGTATCTCACATGAAACATCCGCTGCACGTACTCCACAACAAAACGGTGTCGTTGAAAGACGGAATCGTACGCTTATGGAAGCTGCTAGGACTATGCTAATTTATGCGAACGCTCCATTGTTCTTGTGGGCAGAAGCTATATCTACTGCATGTTTCACCCAAAACCGTTCTATCATTAGGAAACGCCATGAAAAACACCTTACGAGCTTCTACATGATCGTAAACCCGATGTTTCATTTTTTCATGTGTTTGGTGCTCTTTGTTATCCAAACATTAATAGTGAGAACTTGGGCAAGCTTCAACCGAAAGCCGATATAGGTATTTTCATTGGTTACTCACCGTCCAAGAAAGCATACCGAATTTACAACCGTCGTCTTGGCAAGATTGTAGAAACTATGGACGCAGATTTCGATGAGCTGACAGCGATGGCTTCTGAGCAACACAGCTCTGAACCCGCGCTTCATGAGATGGGAACCGGTGCTATTAGTTCCGGATTAGTTCCCAATAATGCTACTTCTACATCATTTTTACCACCAACAAGGCCCGAGTGGGATAAACTGTTTCAACCGTTGATTGATGAATTCTTCGATCCCCCGACTGATGAAGTTCCAACACCTGTAGTGATCGCTCCAATCCCTGAAGTGGTTGCTCAAGCTAATGAACCTTTATCTAATGCATCTTCAATTAACATTGAACCGGATGCACCTTTACCAAGTGATTCTCAAACTACACCTGAATCATCACCCCTACTTGTGCCTAATGATGTGGAAGAGGATTCTACTGATCACGATTTGGAATATGCTCACTTAAAAGAGCTTCCTTTCTTTGGTATACCGTTCCCTGAAAACCCTTCAGCCGCGTCTACCTCAGAAGAAGCTCCTTCTATTGTTCACTCCAGACCACCTAGGATTGAAAATCATAGCACCAAATGGACAAAAGATCACCCAGTTAGGAATGTCATTGGAGATCTAGATCGACCAGTCTCTACACGCCATCAATTACAAGAGAGTGCACTCTATTGCTACTTTGATGCATTTCTCTCTGAAGTTGAACCTAAAAATTGGCAGCAGGCTATGACTCAATCATCTTGGATTGAAGCCATGCAGGAGGAACTAAATGAATTCCAAAGACTTGAAGTATGGGAATTGGTTCCTCTCCCTGACAAGGTTAACATCCTTACTTTGTTATGGGTTTATAAGGTTAAACTCGATGAGATGGGTGCAGTATTGAAGAATAAGGCTAGATTGGTCGCTAGAGGATATAAACAAGCCTTGGGTATAGACTTTGAAGAATATTTTGCTCCTGTGGCAAGATTGGAGGCTATTAGACTATTCCTTGCGTATGCTGCTCATATGAATATGATCGTCTATCAAATGGATGTGAAGACGGCATTTTTGAACGGTGAACTAAGGGAAGAGGTCTATGTTCGTCAGCCGGATGGGTTCGTTAGCACGGAGTTTCCTAATCATGTGTACAAGCTTAAGAAGGATCTCTATGGGTTGAAACAAGCTCCACGCGCGTGGTACGATCTCCTTTCAACATACCTCATTTCGGAAGGCTTCTCCAAAGGCAAGGTGGACCCCACTCTATTCACTCTCAAGGAGGACAACGACATGATTCTGGTACAAATTTATGTTGATGATATAATATTTGCTGCCACTAACATAGAATTGTCAAATCGCTTTGAGAAGATAATGTCCACACGATTTCAGATGTCGATGATGGGAAAATTTTCATTTTTCTTAGGATTACAGATTTCTCAGAATCCCAGAGGCATCTTTATTAATCAATCCAAATATGCTCTTGAATCTTTAAAGAAATATAACTTTGAAAATTGTGACCCCGTGGACACTCCAATGGTAGAGAAATCCAAGTTAGATGAAGATAGGAATGGGACTATTGTCGATCCAAAATTTTACCGTGGAATGATCGGCACCCTTCTCTATCTGACTGCTAGCAGGCCTGATTTGCAATTTGCTGTATGCATGTGTGCCCGGTATCAGGCTCGGCCTACCGAAAAGCACCTACATGTTGTGAAAAGGATCTTTCGGTATCTAAAAGGAACACTTCATCGTGGTCTATGGTATCCTAAAGATTCCTCTATTGCTTTAATATCATACGCAGATGCCGATCATGCTGGATGTCAAGACACGAGGCGTAGCACTTCTGGATCTGTGCAACTCCTTGGAGATAGATTGATCAGTTGGTCTTCAAAAAGGCAGAAAAGCGCTGCAATTTCTAGCACGGAGGCTGAATACATCGCCATGTCCGGTTGTTGTGCTCAAGTCCTTTGGATGAGATCACAATTAACTGACTACGGTTTGGGATTTAACAAAATCCCGATGTATTGTGACAACAAGAGCGCCATTGCCCTTTGCTGCAACTATGTTCAACACTCCCGGGCCAAGCACATAGACATTCGCTACCATTTCATTAAAGAGCAGGTGGAGAACGGAGTGATCGAGCTGTATTTTGTCACTACTGAGTACCAGCTGGCGGATATGTTCACCAAAGCCTTAGATCGAGGACGAATCGAGTTTTTGATCGACAAGCTTGGCATGAAATCATTCACTCCAGCGACTCTCAAAGAGTTGGCAGAAGAATCAGCTGAATAGTGGTGGTAAACTATTCAGAGTATCCTTTGTTCGTGATCATGTATATTATAGTAAATATATAAACCACAAAATAAAAATACAAAAATATAAAACCAAGAAAAACCATAAAAAATATAAAACCTACAAAAATCATAAAAATTATAAAATCAAGAAAAACCAAAAATATTTTTCGTTTTTAAATCGGGCATGTCTTTTAGTACGGTAATATTTACGGCTTTAGAAATGTCGATCAATATTGACACGGCGCCATAAATAGAGTCCGTATAAAAGTTGTAACTTTTTAAAACATGCCCACTATGGCTTGTAGTTATTTCAGACTGCAACCCGGTTTTCATATTTAAGTCACGTATTTCCTTGGAAAACGTTGGCTCAGAACGGGAATTAATTTTCTCGGGCATGATTTACAAGCCAAATCATGCAAAGGGATCAAGTTTACTTTACAACTTGGTCTAACACGAATTTATGTACGTTTAGTGCATTAATTTGTCAAAATAAGAGAAATCTTATTGCCACCACGAATCAATCTTTTTCAAGACATTAATTGGAAATGTTTTCATCAATATTTGACTCTTTAAACAATGACAACAACTCTCTAAATAGAAAACGGGTCATCGTTTAAGGGGGAGAAAATATTAAATCATCTTTGTCATCAAAACGATTTTTCAAAAGTGTTTGTGGAAAATAAATGGCTAAATGGTAAATGAGTGGTATTGTTTTAGAAAACGACTTGTGTTCGTTCAATGTGATAGGACTCGCTTTAGATTTTGGAGATTTGCAAATAGGTTGCGTTTTGTTAAGTTGTGTGAGATTGTCGTGATGAGTTTAGCTAAGTAAGGTTAAGTTGGCTAAGTTTATTGATGGTTAGGGAGACGAAAAAGGAAAAATGAAAAGATAAGAACCAAAAAGGAAAAGAATAGAAGAATTTAGGGACTTAAGGTGATAATTGAGAAAGTTGGGTAAAATTTGACCTATGTCAAATGCAAACCCCCTGCCCCCTTTTCTTTTTCTTCATTCACTGTTACTATTCATTTTTCCACATCTTCCGCCATTAACACACATACACAAGCTCTAAAAAACTCTTGTTTTTAATCATCCAACCGGTTCATTCGATTCAAAAAGGTAATAACATCATCTTTTACTTATAACTCGTCTAATTCATCAGTTAAATCATGTTAATTGATTCGTATAATTAAATCAATCAAGATTAGGGTTTACTCCTTAATTTAGGTTTAATTGATTAGGGTTATAAGTGGGATATACTCGGAATGTCTTTAGAAGATGTTAAATTGCCTTAGTTTGCCTTTGAACTCACAAATGCGCATAGATTAAATCATCAATAGGATGTGTTTTGAAGTTCCGGATGAACATGGATAATAACTTCCGAATGAAGGAAGTTTTGAACAGGACTTCCGAATGAAGGAAGTTCCGAATGAAGGACTTTCGAATGAAGAAGTTCCGAATGAAGGACTTCCGAATGAAGAAGTTCCGAATGAAGGACTTCCGAATGAAGAAGTTCCGAATGAAGGACTTCCGAATGAAGAAGTTCCGAATGAAGGACTTCCGAATGAAGAAGTTCCGAATGAAGGACTTCCGAATGAAAGAAGTTCCGAATGAAGGACTTCCGAATGAAGAAGTTCCGAATGAAGGACTTCCGAATGAAGAAGTTCCGAATGAAGAACTTCCGAATGAAGAAGTTCCGAATGAAGAACTTCCGAATGAAGAAGTTCCGAATGAAGAACTTCCGAATGAAGGACTTCCGAATGAAGAAGTTCCGAATGAAGAAGTTCTGAATGAAGAAGTTCCGAATGAAGAACTTCCGAATGAAGAGTTCCGAATGAAGGAAAGTTCCGGATGAAGAGTTGTTTGATTGATAGTTGTTTGCATGCTCTAAGTACTTGTTGAAATATGTTATGCTTAGAAATAAGAATGATACACATCTATATATTTTTGTGCATCAACCTTTCATGTCTTATCTTAAGCAGATACAATGACTAATCCAACAGTACAAGCAATCCAAGACTCTAGAGAAGCCGCAATTGCTGAAGCACGAACCCTCAAGTTCATACCCAACAATTACCGGCTGAAGCAAGTCTCCAAATCCACTCACCATGGTTTCAAAGTCGCCATAGCAATTCTTGATCAATCTCATTTCAAGAATGCTTTAAGGAGTACTGCCTCGGTG
Source organism: Glebionis coronaria (assembly GCA_025667525.1). Lineage (NCBI taxonomy): Eukaryota > Viridiplantae > Streptophyta > Magnoliopsida > Asterales > Asteraceae > Glebionis > Glebionis coronaria. The sequence goes on along the minus strand of CM046881.1, from coordinate 323,389,126 downwards.
CCTTATGATTATATGTATGAGTTTTGGGCTACCAAGGAAATCACTTCAAACAAGATCACCTTCACTCTCGACAACAAGCAGCAGACAATTAAGGTTTCAGACTTCCGTAAGATATTTGGCATTCGGGATTCACCCAAAGGTATGGTATTTTCGAGGGATCCTACTAAAGACGAACTCATGGAGTTATTCGATGCTATTGGATGTCCTGACATACGAGTTGCGTCTGAATTTACCACTGCTAAAGTAGGACAACCTTGGAGAGCATTGTTGGGTATTCTCAGTAGATGTCTTATACCGAAAACAAGTGGACATGATGCTTTGCGTAGTCCAATAATGAACATCTTCTATGGGATGTACAAAGGCGCCAATGCAGATTATGCTTTATTGTTATGGGAAGAATTCACCTTTCAACTCTTCCAAAACAAGAAGCTAAAGACTAATTTCTTTGCTTACCCTCGGTTTATCAAGCTTATCATCAACTATTGTATGAAGAATGATCTTACTATTGATAGGCGTGCAACAAGTCGTCATTACACCGAAGAAGCTGATCATACGGTAGATCTAAGGCATGAAGGACCAGCTGGTTGTGTGATTCCTGGTCCTATTCCCGATTATCTTCTGACGGATAAAATCAAAGGTTCTGCTGATTAAAAGCTACTGCTGCTAGAAATCAAGAAGCTAAAAGCAAACCTTCAGACTGGAGAAGACTCGTCTACTACGGTCAAGAGTAAAGGTAAACGCAAGCAACCAGCTGCTTTACCTGAACCCGAAACCAAGAAGAAGAAGACTGAGGATAAGAAGGGAAAGGGCAAGGCTGATGAGTTAGTTCTACACGACGAAGAGGATGTTGATGATCCTACTCTTAACCAGGCTGAGAGAAAAGCAATGAAGATAGCTATTGTAAGGAGTAGGAAAGACACGGGAGGTAGTGGTTCGGGTGCACGGATAAATATTGAAGAAGAGTACGAGGAGCCAGAGGATGTTTTTGAGTTTGGATCACCTGAAAAGTATTCTACTTCGAAGGAGACGTCCATTCCTGTGTCAACAAGTGTTGAAAAGGAGTCCGGTGCTCCTACAATTATGGTGTCTACTCAACCTTTAGCAACTCAACCTCCACCAATACAACCCTTACCAACCAGACCGGCTTCAACACCATTCCTTCCACCACCAATAACTCCCATCCTTAGTACCGTGGTCACAACCGAGCCTCTTCAATCAACACAGAGCAGCTCTGCAACATCTACAATGGCTGCATTGGTGATGGCCGAAATGTTGGATAAGCATACGGATAATCACAAAAGAGAAATGGATGAACTTCGCCAAGAGCTACATAGACGAGTTCAAAGTGAAGAAGCATCTAGGAAAGCCCAAGAAGATATGCTTGCTAAGTTCGCTGCAGATATGGAAGTGACGCGAAAAGCTCATGCAGAAGAACTAGCTCAGGTTAAGCAGGCTGAGGCTGATAAGCATGCTGCACGTATCACAAGACTTCAAGCGATGAGGGATAAATACAAGGAGCAAAAAGAAGCACTTGAAGGTTCTATTGAAGAAAGAGTGAAAGAATCTGTTGAATCCATTATGCCTTAACTGCGTGATGAGTTGAAGACACTCGCAGCTGATAACTTGATGATCAAGTCATCCAATCCTTCAGAATCCGCCTACAAGATTGCTTATGACTTGACGGATTTTGAATTGAAGAAGATCCTCAAAGCTCGTATGAGGGAACTTGGATCATTTGATAAATCTAGGATTCAACGGGCTCTTTACAAATCCCTGAATGACGCTATCATGGAGGATGATAGGTTATTTAAAACGTTTGGAAGTGTGGTACCATACCACATTCTACCTGAGGAAGAAAGGGAAGAAAGTGAAGAAGAAAAGGGTACTGGTGAAGAAGAAGGTGGAGAAGAAGAAGAAGAAGAAAAGGATGATGACGATGACGATGATGGTGATGATGATGAGGATGATGAGGATGATGATGATGATGATGATGATGGCGATGATGGTGGTGATGGTAATGAGGAGAGTGCTAGGGGGAGCAACGAGGATAGCGATGGGGATGATGATGGGGGTAAACAGCCTGAAAAGGGGAATAAGGTTGCCAGCTCAAAGAAACCTGCTAAGTCTAGAACCAAGTCCAAGAAAGATTCAGTGCAGAAGGAAAAATCATCATCAACGGAATCAAGACGATCTAAGTGGCGCCACGATGTGAATGCTACTACAGCGTCATCGATTCCCGGTACTTCTATTGCTGTATCTATACCTGTTACCACTAACCCTGTTAGTCATGTTGTTGTTGCTCCTGTGATTGCAGAATCAGTAACTGAACCTGAAGCTGCACAACACTCACCCGTTCATGACACCGCCGAGATGCCTGAATCAGAACCAGCAGATGTTCGCGTTTCTACTCCTCTACAACAAGCACAACAATCTACGGTTCCTGAACCAAGCACACGAGACTGGGCAGACACGTTGGAGATTGACGAGACTGCACCGCCACAGGCTTGGATCACGGCAGCGGCGCAATATGATCCAATCACGGACGCTGACAGAGATGTTCTATATCTCCGTATCCGTAGTCCGATTGACTTGTGTGCATTTCTTGCTCATGAGTATAAGACTTCGGTTACTCCGTCTTTGGTGAAGAAAGCACTAAAGGATAAAAGAATTCGCGCCAAAACCAGGTTAACCCGAATGGAGTTCGAGTACTATGCTGATGAGATCCTGAAAGCTCTGAATACCGTTCAACGGCCAGGTCTTCATGATTCAGAAAGAGCTCCACCTCCACTTGATCCTACTCAAGATAATCAGATTGCTCTCGACTTCTTCGTCAACTATGATCTTGAGTATCTTCTGAAGGGTTCATCAAAGTACGCAACCTCCTTGACCTTGCTGAAAGCTGCCAACTGGGGGACAATACCCTAGATCGAGGAAAAGGTAAACCGACTCTGGGTCCCAAGGGTAACTCGTAATTATGATATGTATGCTGTTATAGGTGCATCTCATTGGGACGAACGAGTCCGAAGGGCGTACATGGGCTGCTGCCTAGTCAATTCTGGAAGCAACGTTAGATCCGATATCCGCATCTCCAGTATTTTAGGGCTGAAAACTGAAGCCAAGAATGGCTATTATCATGTGACGGAGATTCGTTTGAAAAGGGAGGATGACAGAGAATACAAAATCCAGCAGGGAGATTTTTCTATCATTCGCCTTGAGGATATCGAAGATATGTTACTTCTGATGACCCGTGATCAACTCACACATATTCCTCGTGAAGACCTCATTGCCTTGAATATGTATATTTGTGAATATTGTGCTTTTGCGGCTTGATGTAGTGTTAAGGTATGATAATTTTTCAAGAATTTCTCTCGAGATTCTAAATCTTTCAAAATATATCATACTAAAGCACTACAACTATCCCTTATTAACTTAAGGGGGAGCATTAACATGTTCTATGGCCAAACATCGATTTCATTTTTACCCAAAGACCGGTTAATCCATTCAATATCCCAAATATTAATGGTTAACATTTTGGATAAGGGGAGAAAATGGGATTAAGGAGACATAAATGATACTTGGTTAAAAGATGAAAAAGACTTAACGATTATCCAACTTAATATGTGTAAAGCACGTATTAAGGGGGAGCGTTTTTGATGAACAAAACACCTAAGGTAGAAAACTTTTGATTTCAATATCACAAGTACCTTAGGTGATTTTCAATGATTTTTCATGGTGGCTATACTTTCCCAAAACACGCTTAATTCACGACGATGTGGTGACAAAAGGGTGGCAGGAATAGGTTTAGTCCAATGATTCATCAGAGCCGATGGAATCTTCCCAAGGACAATTCCCTAGGTAGAATTAGAAGTCCTAGGAAAGATGGAGAAAGAATGTGAACGTAGCTGAATGCCGACCAAGTACTTAAGCTAGCACTGGAACAATCACAATAAGGTGCTAGTTATGACGTATTGGTAAGCATTGAAGGGGTTGAAGAATGAAAAAGAATTGTAAAGATAAAGGGTGTAAATAAAGAAGCCCTCCTTATAACTTTAGGCAGAAACCGGGTCAATACATATGCTATTGAGATCATTTTTGTTAATGATTCTCGATATTGAAGAAAGACGTCATGGACCCAGTGATGCAATGCACAACCCTTCCCAGCTAACTCAAATATCTCTCAAAAGGTATTTGTTTTAATCACACGGAGATCAACACGTTATCTATTGGTTTATTCACTCCGAATAGACTGGTATTGAAAAGGTGGCACTCCTCTCCAGCCATCGCTCACTAAATCAAAACGCACAATCGAGTCTAGAGCCAAGAGATCATCAAAAGTCTCATTATGACAGTTTCCATTTATTCCTTGCTTCCTCACACACTGTGAAAAGTAAGATATTTTTCATGAGTCCTACGCAGTATTCCTGTAATACTGCCAGAACATCTGAGTAATACGCAAGTATTACAATGAAGATGGAAATCCTGCTTGAGCCAACATCAAACAAGCTCATGGTAGGTTACACGTGCGGTTCTTTTAGAACCAATCTTGTGAAAAAACTAAAAAAAAAAAGAAACAGTAGTTTAATTCTTAATTGAACTTAAACTCGTTCGAGGCCTCTACGCATTATCATATGATCTTGCCAGAACACTCAGAGTGACTCTTTATTGATCACAGTGACGAGTGGAAATCCTTCTAGTGTTAACATCAAACAGCACTTGGTAGGTGACGTGCAAGATTCTTTATGAATTGAGCTCGTGACAACTGGAAAGCAACGATGGTGAAAATCTTAATTGAAATTCACTTGTTCCAGGTCTCATGAATTGACGGCTTCAAAAATCACAAGGATAATTTATCCAAGTGATTCACTCTTTATGTTCGCAGTCAGCTTTGGACGGTCGAATAAAGAGAACGGGTTTACCCGCGAAATCCTGTCAGGAAGTTACTTAATTGAAACTATCCGTCACGGGTACGATATCTAATATCGTCCAACGGTCTTCACCGACCGGAGGTAAAATGCTACCGAATTAGAATAAAATGTCAAAGCTATTTTATTCGTGTCGTTGCTGTGTACCTGTTAAAGACGGTGGCGTTGCTGTGTACCTGTTGAAGACGGTGGCGTTGCTGTGTACCAGTTAAAGACGGTGGTGTTGCGGTGTACCTGTAGAAGTCGTTCCCACATGCTTATGTTTTTTCTGCATCAAAGTTCAGAAAAAAATTCAAGAAAGTACAAGATAAAGTCTTCCACTGTACCAAACTCTGAAGCTTTCGAGAATTCAACAAAAAGACATAAGTGTGTGGAACATGGAGTCACGAGGAGGCAAAATTCACAAGAAGGCAAAGATCGCACGTGAAAGGCCAAAAGAACAATGCTCTCAAGCCAAAGCCTAAAAGATCAAATCAAAATATTCACAACAAAAAGAAAAAGAAGAAAAGACTACGAGCTAAAGAACGAAGACTTAGTATAGTATGCTAAGTTTAGAACTTTGTAACGTGGAGTGACCTCCCTTAGGGGGATATTGTTAGAAATACGTTTTTACGTATATTAGAAGTATCAGTCACTCCACAATATTATTTATGTTGTAATAGCTCGTAGTTAACAAATAGTTATTAGTTACTTATTTAGTTAAGTAAGAACCGGTCCATGGGCTTGTCATGGGCCGGCCCAAGTCCACATAAGGCTTGGAAGTATAAATACCCCTTTCCTCCTTGGAAAGGGGTTGGTTGTTGTTCATTTGAAGTTTCCATTTAATAAAATATCATATAGTTCTCTCTCACTTTCTCTCTCTAGTTTCTCTCTCTAGAAAACATCAACCCACTTCATAGATTCATAGGTTATCAAGATTCTACAATCCTTAATCCACTCATCGGGCTCCAAATCAATTCCCAAGCATATCTAGGTAACAACACACAAGATCAAACATTTGGTCCCCAATATCTCATGGGTCCAAAATTGTTAGTTCCAAACATCCCTTGCATTTGGTTGGGATGCATGAATGAAGGAGGGTTTCCCCATGGAGAACAAAATGGAGGAGGGTAGTAATTCATGTAACCATTTTGTTGTTCATTATTTCTCCTAGGTGTATTTGATCTAGGTTTAGAGTTATGATTATTCCTTCTAGGTGTTGGAGTTTTACTTCTAGGTCATGAATTGTTTTGATTATCTTTTCTAGGAGTTGTTGTTCTACTTCTAGGCTTAGACACATTTCGTACTCTAGGTGGAGTAGAAGATGTTCTTGATAAACTTCTATTTCCCATGAGAGGTTTACTTAATGGCTTGTAGAACTTATCAACGATATTGTTGTCAAGTATGGGTAATTTTACTTTATTAACAATAAGATGCTTTGGTTTTTCATCTAACTTAGACTTTTCAGAAAGTTCAGGATTTTCACCAAAATCACCTCTGGCCGCGGTACCTTATCTATGGCGGCGGTTCCATAGTGATAAGGAACCGCCCCATACAATTTGGGACCGCGTACAGCAGACGTTTTTTGTGAAAACCTGACTGGTTTTGGTTCACTAGTTGAGGCTTCATTTGAGTTAAAACCTATACCAAGTCTTTCCTTTGAATGAACTTGTTTGTTTAACATGTCATCAAGAGCACTAGTACCTTTCATGAATTTTTCCAATTTAATGGATGTGTTCTTGAGGTCTTCATTTTCTAATCTAAGTTTCTCATAACTTAAGCAACTTAAATCAACCTCTTTATTTTTCTCAAGTTTAGCTAATTTCTCCCTAAGTTCATTGATCTCATTTTCGAGCTTAGTTTTGGTTGATTTTAAGGTTTTGTTCTTTTCTATGAATTTAAGACTAAGTTTGTGTAAACTATCATATTTGCCTTCAAATTCAATATCATCAAAGGTGGAGCTATCATAACTATAATATTCGGTTTCGGAATGTACCTCTTTAGAAGTGTGAGCCATAAGACATTTCTCCTCTTTGGGGTTGTCATCATCATCTTCACCGCTATCGCTCCAAGCGCCACTAACGAACGCCGTGTGGTTCTTATCGCGAGCGGGCTTTGGACGATCACCAATGAAGTGATTTGGATCACCACATCTAAAGCAATTCCTATCACCTTTTTTGTTCTTGGCAAACCGATTCTTTGAGAATGGTTTCTTGTCATTGTTGGGTTGCCTAACGTGTTGATCTCGTCTCTTAAAGAACTTCTTGCAATCTCTCACCGCCAATGCATACTCCTCGTCATCGCTTTCCGAGGAACTATCATGGCCACTTTGTGCCTTCTTGGCTTTAAGTACAAGAGATTTCCTTTCACTCTTGGTTTTCACTAATTCCGAGTCCTTCAAAATTATCATCTCATGAACCTTCAAGTTGCCTATGAGTTCATCGAGTGATAAAGTTGAGAGATCTTTCGATTCTTCAATCGCCGTAACTTTTTCTCTCCACTTTGGATGTAAAGCCCTTAGAAACTTCCTAACATTGTTCTTGCTAGAAAAACCTTCATCAAGTGCTTTTAGACTAGTAATAATGGTGTTAAACCTAGCAAATGCACTATCAATAGTTTCATCTTCTAAGATGACAAATTGTTCATATTGTTGGACAAGAAGATCGATTTTGCTTTCTTTGACTTGGCTATTACCTTGGTGGGTTACTAAAAGAGTGTTCCAAATATCTTTAGCGGTTTCACACATAAAAATCCTTTCATACTCTTTCTTAGGTAAAGCATTATAAATCACCATTTTAGCCTCATTATTTTTTGAAAGTTTCTTTTTAGTATCGTCATTAGCTTTGTCAAAAGTGACCAATTCTTTTGTTTTAGAAACTTCATTAAATTGATAAGGTAAAAAAATCACCATTGGTAATAACATGCCAAAGATCTAAATCTTTTGATTTCACATAAGTTTCAAATCTATTTTTCCAATAGATAAAACTATCGGTTTCAAAAAGTGGTGGTCTTTGCATAGATTTCCCTTCTAGGTATTTGTTGGAATCCATAGATCGATTCAAGTTTTAAAATACAATATACTTTAAAAATTATTGAGCAACCGCGCTCTGATACCAATTGTAGAAACTAGAAGGGGGGGGGGGGGGGGTTGAATAGGTTCTTATAATTTACTTGTTAAAAGGTGGTTTTCAAAAATCCTTTTTCAAAAACTTAGACTTGAGGAAATGTGTGAAATCTTCTTATGCACAATATGAACAATGATAGTGTAACTAAGCTAATACTAACAAATATATATGCACAAAGAATAAAGAATGTAAAGAGTTAAGGGTAAAGAAAGATCAAACCGAACACCAAGGATTTATAGTGGTTCGGCAACGAAGCTCACTCCTCGTTCCTACTCCACTCCTCGAGTACTCCTTACTCGAGAGTTCACTACACAACAAGCTCCTTATGGTGGAGAAAACCGTACACGTCGCTTAACTAATTTCCGACTCTAAGCTAAAAGTCGAGCCCTAATCGTAGCTAGGACCAATCTACACAACTATACTTAGTACATACACAACTTCCAAATAGACACAACTACTTGGATCTTCTCAACTAAGACACAACAACAAATGTATAAAAGTAGATCTTCAATGGATCTTTGGTGGTGGACTCAACACTTCACGAGGATAGTGTTCTTCTCTTTGCACTTGGAGAGGAAGGGATGGAAGAACAAGATTCACTTCTTAAACAAGTAGTAATCAAACAAATGATCAAAGATTTGAGTGATTAAAGAAGAGGGTTTGAATCTGAAAAATAGATGTGCAAAAGAGGTGATTTGAAAAGATGAGAATGGTCCACTATTTATAGCACAAAGGCCCAACGGATATATCTGGCCGCGGTTCCTTAGCTCAGCCGACGGTTCCTTATCGATAAGGAACCGCCTAGGCACTAGAGAACCGCTGCCTAGACTCCGCTCCTTTTTTTGTCCTTTAGTGATGGAGGTCTTATCTGGATATAAAAAATATACTGAAAGGATATTCTTAACCAAATAAGAATATGCCATTTTCAAATTTCAAATAATTAATTTAATAAAACATTTTCTTAAAAAGAAAGTTTAATAAAAACTTGTCACACTTAATAAAAAGTGAGTTTTAAGAAAGTTTAAATCACTTGATTAAGGTTAGTACTTGTTTATTCATACCTTAACTGAAAATGGGTAAAATGAAAAAATACTTGAACTCAAGAATTCGTTTTTCGTTGTTTTCGTAAATGCTTGTTTTTACATATTGTCGTAATCAAAACAAAGCGAGACCGAAAAATGCAAGTAACGTTTTTAGGCATTATTGCATTAACAAGGTAGTTTCTATCTTTTGTTGAGTTATTTAATGTACCTGAGGTATGTTATTTTTTCTTTTGATGTTTAAGTCATGTTCCCTAAGAATCATGTGGTGGTTCGAGTTATTAGGAGTAGGTGGATATGAAGGATTTTAAGCTGTTTCCATTCTGATGGGCGACATGACTTATAATTGATTATGTTTTCGTTTGGATTTTGTCTATGCTGTTTTAGCTAGACTATGGATTTCTGTATTCCAAGAGTTTGACTATGTAATTTTATTAGTTGGAGTTTTTGACCTTATTGTTTATGTGGTTATGTGCTTAGGTGAGTTGATGGATTTATGTGTTATGTGTTGTATTGATCCTTATAAGTGTCATCATAGGAGGAAGTGCATCGAGGAAAGGGTAATTGTATAAGTATGGTGGCCAACATAGTTATACAAGTACCACAACTTCAATGGGTTCCTAAGTATGATTGCATGAAAGAGGGTTAGTACATGCTTGTATATGATGAGATGTGGATTATTGGTATATGTATAGTATATGGGTTTATGTAATGGTTGCCTACGATATGGATATTTTTTAGTGTGTTATTGTTTTGGGTTATAGTCATGTTGTGTGATTATGGGCTCACACGGACTGGTTTTAGTGATGGGTTTTTTGCCTTGTGGTAAGATGGTGGTTACTCGTAAAAAAAAATAAAAAAAAATTGAGTGTATGACACGATTGGTTGATCTGACATGTATGGTAACGAGTATGTTTTGGGTTATTTAATAGGTATATATATGCGGATGTATATATACTACTATATGTTAAGTTATGGTATATGGTCGTTCACTAGTTATTATAACTTGAACGTACCTTGTGTTTGTTCGTGTTTTATGGTGTTGGAGTTTGATGAAGTTCCAACGACGTTTTGAGTCTTTTGGATGTGTGTCTACATTCGGGTATGTATTTTTATTAATGCGAACTACTAAATTTTCTTGCAAATAAGTCTGGCTAATTATAGCAAACGGTTTTGAAAATAATTTGTAAGTGTATGGTATGATATCGTAACTTACATTTTTTTAGTTGTAGTAAGTTATAAAAAAAAGTTGTCTTGAAAATAATTGGATTAGTCTTCTATGTAACATGTGATAATATATTTTAAAGGGGTAAAGAAATTTTACAATAATTTTCTTAAGTGGAGTTAAAATTTTAGAATAATTTAACTAAGACGGAAAGAGTAAAAAAAAGGAGATTTTATTATAGTAATGATAATAATAACACCACACCTTGTAAACATGTAGTAGTTTAGTTATAACCAACCTAAAGGGGAAAAACAGTGTATTTTATAAACATGTATTGGTTTCATAATAACAAGTGAAATAAGTTTAATATGGGTAAACAAGATAATGGTTAGAATAAGATTGTTGTATACTAACTAGTTGATATCTTGATAGAATGATGAAGATAAAGGATGAGTTATTGGTTAAAAATGAGTATGATTGATTTTAGTAGTATTGGAGTTTGGTTCTTATGAGAAGTAACTAATTGGGACGAAAGTTTAAAAATTTTCTAAGGTATCGAGATTTGGTAATACTAATCGTGAAGAGTCTAAATTTTTCGTTGTTGGCACACTCCATTGATCTTTCGGATTACATTGTTTTGTTTTCAGTTGTTTTGGCTAGGGTTCGTTTTACCCTATATTTTATTGGGACACGATTGTTTGGACTTCTTTTGTTACACGTCATGGCTGATTTAGTTATGCGGTTGTGAAAACGTTAGGATGAGAGGATAGAGTTGGGTTGTATTACTTATGGTTAGATATTAGAATGGAGAAATGTGTTTTGGTTTAAAGGTTGTGTTGAAGGAATGATTAAGATTTGTGGAGTTTGGAAACTTAGATTGGTTACGGGAATAAGAGGGTAAGTAAAGTTAGTTGACTAGTAGTGGGAACGAGAAGTCATGCTATGAGAAGTTGGTTGAAGTACCATTAGGAGATTGATGAAAGTACTAGCGGATGTGAGGGTAGAGTAGAAAGTTTATACTAATGAAAAGGTTGGGTAAATAACACGCAAGGGATTGGTATAGTTTTGGGTTGAAGTACTTTTAGAAATATTGTGGTAGGTGAGTTGAAGTTAGAAGCTACTGGTAGTGTGAAGTTCCTAGGTAACATCATGGAGACAAGAAGGAGTGCGTAAAGAGCTACATCGCGAAGCAAGGAGCTGAAAGGACTACGTGTCGGCTGCAAGAAGGATGCAAGATATTTCGAAGGAGTCACAAAAGTTGCGAGGACTGGAAAGGTGACAAGCACTATGATGGGAAATTTACGTATGGTTCGTGACGAAGAAGGGCAGATCGAGTATCAGAGTGGAGCTACAAAGAGCTGAACCGGTGGATCGTGATGAAATGAATACATGACATGGGAGATTAAGAACTCCTGGAAGTAACAAGGGGATCGAGGGATGAGAAGTGAAGCTGAGCTGAATAAGTTTCGTGGAGAAGTGATTAGAGAGTCAGTTTTGTGAAGGTGTTATGAAAGATCTTTGGAAGAGACAGCTATGCATTATCCAATTCACTAGTGATTTCCATAGATTTGATGAATGAAGTATGGAATTTTTGTTGGACGGGATAGTGTAGGAATAAGGGAGAACCATGGAAGGAGAGAACCAAGTATTCCTAGAAGATGATGATTGAAAATACCTCATGTTGGGTGCAAGATCAATGTAGAAGTGTGAGATTTGAATAAGAATTCAAAATATGGCTTAGTAGACAAACGGAAACTAATGTGGGTATAAGATGAGAGTGTGATCCGCATGGAATCACATGAAACTCTAGTCTGTCCTTATTAGGAGGGAGTAGGAGAACCTGGTTGTGAGAAAAAAAACAAGTGAAGCTACTTGGAAAATTTTGGCGTATAGATGACTAGATAGACTTAGTTAGTGGAGCTGGATTGTTATATCTGCCTAGAATGATAGAGGCATTTGGGGTACGAGACGTAGAGAATGATCTATACAGATCATGAACGTCTCCAACATATATGTAATCATCTTGATTGAACATTTGGAAAAGGTGATGGGTGGAGTTAAGTGATGAAAGAAAATTGCAAGGCCAAGTACCATCTGGGAAAGGCAAGCATGGTTGATGAGACATGGAATATGAAGAATGAAGAGAAGCTGAGACGAACTTGAACTATATGGAGGACGTATGAGGGTGGTTTGGATGAAGGATGTAGGTTGCACGAGTTGAGTTGTCTAAAGCAGAGAACGCGTCAACATGTATGTTGCGTGGCTTGGACAATCATATGGAGAAAAGGGACGTAGACTATACTTCCTACATAGATAGGAATAGCTTATAAAGGGCGATGTAAGGACGAAATTGGTGAAAGGGATACATAATAGGGTGGAGGAATAAGTGCGACGAGAGTTGGGTGATAGTCGATAAACTAACTAATTCATCTCATATTTCAAGAGGAATGAGAAGTCACGTAGTTGAGAAGTTGGAAGGATTGCGTACGGATGTGATGGAATAGAGGATTTTGCGTAAAAGTTAGCCTAATATGTATGGAATGCCTTATGAAGGATTATGGCAAGGGAAGGAACATTGGGAAGCATCACATCGTGATGTATGGTAGGAGTTGAGGAAGAAGAAGGAAGTGTGTATAGAAGCGAAGCATGAATGAAATAGGTCGAGATAGGAACCGAAGGTAAAACTTTGGTAGAGCTTAATGAGTAGAATAAAGCATGACGCAGGCTAATACTGTCGTAGTGTGGAAAAGGAAATGGCACTGACCTATACTGATTGTTTGGGAGGCTTAGTATCGATAATCGAATGGATGAGGAGTTATAGGTGTGATGTGCCATAGGGACAAAGGGCTTGGTCTAACTGAGACAAGATGAGGAGCAATATGACCTTGAAGGTAGGACATTATGTAGGTATAAAGGAAGTGTTGGGTATATAAAAAAAATCATGAAGAAAAGTGAGAAAGAAGTGTATAGGTGCTACTAGTGAGCTATCCAAATGTAATGGAAGTAGTTTTAGCATGGGTTTGAATGGCAGTTGATAGACTAACTGAGATAACCGTCCTTTTGATGATGTGTATAGATCATAAGTTGATTTGGATTGGAAGAACTAATGGATATGTGAAAGACCGTCATAGGTCACTTTGTAAGGAAATTGGAATTTTTAAGTAGTTTGGGGTACGGACTAAAGGGAGTTGATGAACATGACTGGATATGAGTATATCCAGCTAACTGGAAAAGGATGGGCAAGTGAGATATTTATACAACCTTAGGAGTTACACTGAGGGCATGAGTGATTGATTTAGAGGGAGTTAGGAAACTCTTTAGCGATGGATGAGTTTTCATTTAATCATAGTTATCATACTAGAAGTCGATAAATGCCATTTGAGGCACTATATGAAAGGATAGGGTGAGTTTTCCCCATTGTAGACTAGAATTGGTAAAGGAGGCTACTAATGTGGTAACGGTGTTTGTGGAAAGGATGAGAGAAACAAGGGATGTTATGTTGAAAAGGAGGAAACCACTAGAGTTTAGTGACAAAGTTATGTAGGAAGTTTCACCCATAGTAACGGGTGGTATGTTTTGGTAAAATGGAAGAGTTGATGTAGAGTTTTGTAGGTCCATTTATGATCTTTGGAAAGATCGGACCAGTAGCTTATGAGCATAGAATTACCTGGGGGAAATGAGTGGTATACATGTTATATTTCGTGTATTAAGATTGGTAAATGTTGTTTGAGAATGCATATTTGCATGTACGGTTATTCGGGATTTGTGTTAATAAGGGTTGTGTTATCAAAGAGTCATTTATGAGATTTATTGATTGTGAGGTCAAGAGTTTGGCAATGAATTTAAATATTGTTGGTTAGTATATATGTGGTAATTTGAGACTTGAACTAAGTTCACGTGGAAATGAGAGGAGTTCATTTAGAACAAGTATCCTCAGTTGTTTGCTAATGGTATGTTTGATCCTAAGGAGTAAATCTCAGGACGAGATTTCTATTAGGAGAGAGTGATGTGACAACCCCGGTTTTGAGGTTCGTCACTTAGTTTTATTTTGTGCTAGTTACGTGTCTTTACGTGTTTATGTGCTAATTGGTGTGTATAGATTGTGGTTTGGATATCGTTTCCGGTACGGGGTACCTTGTGAGTGAAACGATGTGTGATGATTTCATGTTCATGAGCTCACATGGTGGTGACTATGAAATGAGATGCTGTTATTTAGTGGTTTACGTATACGTATATGTATTATAGAAAATCGTATTTTTACGATTTACGGTTTAGCATTTTGAGGTCTCGGATAAGGTGTTTAGTCATGTGAGTATTTTTCGGGATGATTTTAATTCATTTAGGACTTAGTTATAAAGTTTATTTCAAAATTTGAGATTTTTTTTAAAACTGTATATTTTACGTCTTTTACGGTAAACGCGTAAAATTGACTAGTTTCTCGGTTTTGAGATTTTAGAAACTTTAGGGGCTGAAATAAATTAAGTAAATTTAAGGAAATATTAGTAGAGTAGTAATAATTAATAAAAATAAAAAAAATAAAAAAAAGGGTATTAAAGTCGGTTATACACGATTTAAAGAAAAAAAATAGAAAAAAAGGTAAGTGGGCTTGTAGTTGGACTAGGATTTTGTGCTATATAAAGAATACAACACATAATATCAAACGCATTTTTTTCTTCCTGGAGAGTTTTGGTCGACGAATATTAAAGAGGAATTAGGGTTTCATCAAAAATTTAGAGGTTTTCAAATCAAAGGTAAATATTCATAACCCTTTTCAATTTAATTGTTTTTAATGTTTTTATAATCATCTTATGATGAATTTAGGTTAGAGTTTAAATTAAAATATGTATATTAATGATATTATAATAATTAGGTGAATTAGGGCTTGTAATTAGTGGAGTTATGGGTAATTAATTAGGTTAATTTAATTGAATCCGTTTTTAACAACTGGGCAGAATTTAGGGTCAATTGTTTTGATCATATATGGAGTTCTACAAACTCTTATTTTGCGATCCAAGTATCCCTGGAAAGGTAATTGAAGTGGATTTCAAATGCAAGAAACGATAACTAAATTGGAGGTCGGGGAGTGGGACAAAAACAGGTTACAACAGTCGGAGGTCAAAACAGTTTTGAAATCAGCCTGTTTTCTTTTTATGTTTTGGGTTGGTTGGGGTACTTAGGGTTGTATTGGGACTTTCAAACGAACATGGGAGTTGGTTTATAAATTATAGGAAGTATCTGCATCGGGGATAAGATTGTGGGTTATGGTAAGACCCCCTAATCGTAACAAACTTTTTCTATGTTCAAAATCAGTAAAATCCGGATAGACAAAAGTATATATATATATATATATATATATATATATATATATATATATATATATATATATATATATATATATATATATATATATATATATATATATATATATATATATATATATATATATATATATATATATATATATATATATATATATATATATATATATATATATATATATATATATATATATATATATATATATATATATATATATATATATATATATATATATATATATATATATATATATATATATATATATATATATATATATATATATCGGGGCCTTAACAGTAGATTTAAGGTTGGGGCAAATGGGAGGTGTTAGCTACCATATGTAAGGGCATAGGGTTTCCTTTACAGAGGTCATGGGTATGGTTAGGTGGGCATTTGGCTTATAGTTTGGAGACCTAAAAGTTGGGACTGTTTTGTGTAAAATACGAACAGGTTAGGTATCAAACTTAACCAAGTTAAGGACTTGTTAGGGAAGGGTAATGGGGTGTTTAGAGCATATTAATGAGGAACATATATGGGAGAAGGCTAGGTGTCCATCATAGGTTGATGAGCCATTTTTAGAGATTGGTTCATGTTTTGATTTTGTGTTTTTGTTTGTTAGCTTTTTGCTAGTGCACGGATTATTGGGAGAAGCTCAATCAGGTGAGTTTCATAGTCCCATGTCTACTAATGATTTTGACTTCCAGATGGGATAGAAGAGACACTGTCTTGTTTTTTATAAATTATGCTATGAATGTTTTGTGTTTGTTGATTGACTTGTGCATACTTATTTGATTAACTACTAACTGATTCATGATTGTTTTGTGATTTGACTTGGTACCAAGGGGATGTTGACAAGGCGGGGCCTTGGGGAGGTACATAGATGTGTCAGCATCTATGGGACCAATGTATAATGACAAGGCGGAGCCTTGGGATTGGTACATAGGTGTATGGGCGCCTATGGGACCATGGTGTTTGGTAAGGCTGCGAGCCTTGGATTTGGTTTGGTTTGTTAAATCTTGAATATTAGTTGTTAATGCATGTTTGTATCACATTGTCCATATGTTCATTTGTTAGTGGTTGTTGTTCACAGCTTATGGTTTGATTTTGACGGTGGAGTCTAAACCTATGACTCTCACCAACTTTATGTTGACGTGTTTTAGTGTCTCTTTCAGGTGAGAATGTGGTTAAGCTTGAGATTAGAAGTGGCTAGTTTTGGAGGCATTAGGATTGCATATAGAAGGAGATCCCCATTCCTTCTTAGTTTCTTTTGTTTGTTACATAAGTGATACTGTTGACACCTATATGTTTGCTTTGTTTATGAAAATTTTTTGTCTCGGGTAAGTGGTAGGACTGTTACCTACTTACCTAGACTCCTGCATTGTTGAGATATTGTCATGACTTTTGTGTCACCACTTTATGACATTTCTTATTTCATTTATTTATCTCTATAGACACGCCATGTTATGATGATATCCATACGCCACGCTCCATATTCCGCCATGGTGGGGTGTGACAATATCACTCTCCCGCAGGTGAGTCATGACACCGGTGCCTCAAGTGTCAGGGTTACGGTACCTCCATAACTAGTACTACTGACTGGTCATGCTTGTATATAAGGCTCAGATAATATCTTAGTTATTAAAATAATTTCAGATAATTTATAACATGTACTGGGGAAAACATTTGGCTGCAGACGGGAAATCCTAATCATGCATAGAAGGGAAGTCCTTACTAAAAGGACAGAAAATCCGTACCTCGTGTCCCGTAATGAAACAAGAATGAAAGCTGAAAGATCTACTCCGACTTCACGGTTACTACAAGAATAACGGACGCGTAATAAGTTGTCTGATTATTGTTTACTGTTACTGATTCTTATATGTTCTTAGTTTAATTTATTTTATTCTTGTATTACTGTTTATATATAATCTGGTTGAATATGATAGTCCGGTGTATTTCTGATAAATCTGACTGTTCTTTAAATGTTTACTGATTAGTATATATCCTGTATTTCTAGTTATTGCGCATTACACTGTGTTCTGTTATTTACGATATTGCTAAAAATAATAACCTGCTATAAATGTAAGTTTCTAAATTAGAAAGATTTCCAAATGAATAAAATCATTTAATAATATTATACCCTTTAATTTTATAAAACTAATTTAATATAATAATTTTAATCTAATAAATAAATCATTAAAACATTTTTTAAACAAAAATGATTAAAGGGTATATCAAAATCTTCATTTTTTATTATTTTAATATAGTCCCGAGCCTACCGAGATACCCCTTCTCGGTCGCACTAAAATCAAACCAATAGTATTAAAATTCTACCTAACTGAATTAGCGACAAAATTTTTTGTCGCTTAAAGCTGTGACTAAAAGCTGATTGAAAACTGTCACGAAAGCTGCGACGGAAAAGTGGTCGCTAATCTGTCGCTAATCTCATTTCAAGGTCACTGATTTCTATCCTGATTTTCTCCCACTGATCAACCATTATATTCCCACTACTTTTGTGTCAATTCCCACTGTTTTAAAAACGTTTTCCACTGAGTTTAATCCCAAACACCCCGTTAGAAATTCTAAACACTCAAATGCGTTATTTGGCGTCGGGTGGTCGAAAACAGCCCCGAGCCGCCCCTGTGTGGGTCACGGCTGGGCAGAGAAAGGGACACCGAGACCTTATGGTCTCGGTTTCATGAATCAAACCACAACCCGACCCTTTCTGATTGATTACCCCCTGTTTGGGGTTTCCTTGTTAGCGGCTGGGCAAAGCCAAGCAGCATAACCCCTTTGTGGGTCACGGCTGCCATAGACCACATACATACCGAGACCTGGTGTCTCGGTATTCGTGTGTCAACCAAAACACGACACCCCTCTTATAGATTCAATCATGATTCGTTTTATTTTTTCATTTGAGTAGATCATTAAGATCCCTGAATTTGTGATATAAACTGGATTTCAAGAGTTGGAATGGTTACCGTTTTAGAACTTGATGATTAAGGATGAACATGCATTAATCATTGAAGAAACCATGCCGAATCCCCCTTGTTGTTTGTTCTCTACCCGACGGCCATACACAGGAAGAAACCCTAATCTTCTTCCCGTTTCTTTTTTTTTGTTTAGAGTTCCTGTTGTGACAACACAAAGGGGTAATCCCCCGTTTTTGTTACTGTGGTGGGCTCAAGCCCATCCCTTTTGTCTTGTTATTAGAAATGCAACCCAAGCCCTATACATATATACTTTATGTTTTCGTTTCGCTTCGTTTACGACATTTTTTTACGTCATGTATACTTTATGTTTTCGTAATACTTGATTTAACACTATTATTTATTTTCTGAATAATAATTACGTAACATTTTAAATTAAATCTATAATTGTCTGTAATTAACGTTCGAGGACTTTTTAAAGCGGGTTTTACAATTTTTAACCACTTTCTTTCATTTATCTTCATAAAAAACACACACATAAAATGTTCATCCTTCTTTCTTTTTCTTCTTTAAAAACCGCCACCTAAACCCCCAATTTCTTGAAATTGATCTTGATTTGGCTAAAACTAAATTAAGACCCATGTTCCAAATTGAAAGGTGATTCTTTTGGCATATAATTTTCACACATGCATTAACTTTTCAAAATTCTTATGATTTTATGGTGGGTATATGTTTTAATCATCATGCATGTGATGATCTTCATGTTTTAATGTTGAAAAGGTTTATTTTTGATCTTTGATCTTGTTAGAAATTTGTCATGCAAGTGTTTTAGGAGTGTTTGGTTGATGGGTATGATGGTAGAGTGATTCTAGAAGTATGGGAATGGTTAGAATTGGTGGGAAAATTGATTTGATATGATTTTCTAAAGTGTATATTATATCAGTGGGTTAAAGGATGTTTTTCGTGGGTTTAAGATTTGATATAGGCTGAAATTATTTGAAATTGTTGTAGAGTTTTTCGAGACGCTCGTTTTAGTATAAGATAGAGCTTCTAACTCATTATGGATCAAAAGTTATGCTAGTTTTAGTATTCGTGTACCGGGAGACGCAAATCGGCACAATCCGAAATTGTGGCTGATTTTGGGTCGACTCTCGGGGACTTTAGGCTCGGTTAGATTATGGATACTACTCGTTTTCAATGTTTATAAACTTAATATGATGGGTCTAGTAGTGGTTTTAAAAGACGGATTGTCGAGATAATACTTTTAAAGTGGTTTAAACGGTTTTATAAAACAAGTGCACAATCTGTCCCAAATTTGGAGTCGAGTAAAGTGTCGAGCTGATGGGTTTTAAAGTATGAACATTGGCTAAAATTTTGGCAGGTTCTTATATAGGTTATAAGTGACCTTGACACCAAGTTTCATCTAAAACGGACAAGTCTAGATAGGGTAGATCGGTGTGTACATTCGGAATGTACTTGTTGATTGTATTTTGGACACATAGTTCAATGCTTGTGTTGCGTGAGTTTGAGTATTCACTATCGGACATGGTGACTTACTCAAGTGTTTAGTCATTATATAAATGACTTAGCTACTGGTCCGAATAAGTTCAAGGTATTGTTTTACTTGCGTTGACTTGGCGTCTTATGACGGGTCAATTTCATGAGTGTAAGTGTTTAAACGGGTAGTGTTGGATAAATGGGATAGTGTGGATTCGTTTGGTTCGTGTCATTGGTTTTGAAATATGAATACTTTGAAAACATTTGAGTCATATTATATTTGGTATATATCGATATTGGAGTTCGATTCTTAACGCGCGCATTATTGTGATAGGTTGCGGTTTTTGTGTTTCCTGGGCATCCATATCGTCGGTGATCGTCTCACTACCATTGTTTCTATTCAGTTGCTGAGTACCGTGATTGACTTACCTCATGGCTAATGTGTGTTCATAGCCCCTTTTTACTTATACATGGTTTCTAAACACGTGGTGAGATTTTACATGGTGGAACACAACCATTTAAAAACTGTATGCTATCCAGAACTTGTATGCTATCCAGAACCTGTATGCTTTCCAGACTTTTGATATTATTATTGCTTTTTAGTCTAGCCTTGAGTTTCCTCTCCTGATCATGAACCGTTAATTAATCATGTTACCAAGCGCGAATGTTGTGGGTGGATCCATCGGGATTGACTATCCCCGTCCCGATTACCTTGACACACTAATATTTGTTTATACTTGAGTATTTAGGCTGAATACTCCCTAGAACTTACATTGAGTTAAGCTTCGGTTCATGAACTGAACAACAATAATAATAATAGTACGGACTATGGTTGACGTATATAACCGTTTTCCATAATACTTGTTTACAAATGAATGCTTGTGTTCCACATCCTTATTGCTAAACCTATGAATATCACTCAGCTTTATGTTGACGATTTTACATGTTTAATCTCAGGTATTATTACTTAGCTTTGCTTGGATGGGAGCCCGCAGGATATTATCGCAGCTTGGAGATTTCTATGATGCTTTTAAAAGATTGGTTTTAGTAAAAACTTTTAGAAGTTTATTCCATCTTTTGGGGAACTTTATGTTATAAACCGTGATGAAATAATATATTTTTCCGCTTATTAAACTCTGGGACCAAGGTTTAAAAACTATGATCTTTTATGATGTAAAGTACATGGTTTTATTACGTCAGCTTTGTGTCAACTGTAATTCATTGTTTCTTGGACTATGACGTGTTACCCCCTCGTTGCCTAGTTGTTCCATGTCAGATTTTGGGGGTCTCATAGAGTAAAACTACTCTTGCCCCATGAATCAACACACAGGTAACATTTCCTTAAACTGATTCTAAGCCGTAGAAAAACTCTCATTAAATTATTATGAAAATTTTGAAATCTCGTTTTTCAAATGCGTAGTCTTAGAGGGCGGAAAAATTGGTTCACAAACTTTGAAACGAGATCCTTCCACGTCAATATAGAATTGGGTGGCTCTTTCTCTAACCAAATTTTAGCGGGCCCCGCTAAGGAATACGGAAAAAGCATCATCTTAATCGAGTCATTAGCAACGTCCTTAAACTTGTAAGTGGCGGTAAGACGATTGAATTGGTGGATATGGTTGTGCGGGTTGTCCTTTTCATCACCACAGAATTTGTTGTTTTGGATCATCGACAACAAACCCGTCTTAACTTCAAAGTTCTCCGCAAGGATGGCGGGAATCACAATAGCCTCTCCATAACCCTCGGTGGGTGCTTGAAGTAACTCCATCTTAGTTATATTAGCCATGGTTGGTTCTTCTTCTACGATAGGTTCGTCAATAGGAGACTCCTCACTAGAAAGGTTAGGTGTGGTCTCCTTTCGGTTTTTTTGTTTACGTGCACGTCTTGCTTGATTACGAGTAAGCATAAACGTCACGTACAACGTGGGAATGAGAAAAGAAGATTCTTTTTGGTGTTTTTAATTTTTCCAATTTTTTTGTGGTTTTTGATTGTTTGTACTTTTTTTTGGATTTTTGGTGAATGTATTAAGTAGACAAAAATCTACAAATCTCTCCTCAAATCAAATCTCTTGATTAAAGGAGCCTCAAGGAATGAAAACGATCACGTGAAGTGAACGCCTTCGATGACTTTAGAACATTGGTGGAACCCCAAAACGTTCAAGAGGGTTTAATCAAATGAAACCAAGAAAATATATATGATACTTAGATAATACTTTGGTTGGAAAACCCTCAATTAGCCCTTTTTATCTAAGCACGCACAAGCAAGCGGGAAACGAAGCGGAGCGAAGAACTTAAGAGCCTTTTTCCTTAGGGTATATTTTATAATACACGCCTTATACCCACCTTATAGTTTGTGTTTGTCAAAATTAAGTTTTACGAAAGTAATTATCTATTTTGCCTTTTTTCTTTGTTTGAGATTCGAATACAATGATCGAGAGATAAAATCCCGAATCAAGGTTGTGTTTTCACACTATTGGAGTACTTGTGAATTGATTGTCCTACGTATACAATATAGTAATATTCACACAAAAAAAAAACGAAAACCAATAATACGTATTAGTAGAGTGCTACTAATACAAATAGATATTATGGCTAATATATAAATAACAATTGTTCAAATCAAAACACAACACGCTTCCCCGACAGCGGCGCCAAAATGATGTAGTGGTTTTACTACTCTTTAGGAAAAGAGCGTAAAAAGCGGCAAGTATTAAGTGTCGGTTTAGGAAAACCAAGCACTAATGACCAATTTAAGTTCAAGTTCGTTTCCCAAGGAGGCAAGTGTGTTGTGTAAAGAAATGATTAAGAGTTTGTGATTATAATTATGAGAAAAGAAAAATAGAAAATAAAGTAGATAAGGATGACGGTTACGATTATGAATTAAACTAAGACGAAGTCGTGCACGTAAAACCGTAAAAAGTGACTAAATTTAAAAATTACCCTAAAAATTCCTAGAAAATTTCAATAAATCCTAAAAAATGTAATTAGAGTATACAAAAAATCAAAATTCACTCAAACCTTTTATTTAATTAAATATTAATTTTTTAATGCTAATTAAAGCCCAAAAAATTAATTTAATTAACAAAAAGCCCAAAATGAGATTTTTCACTTTGTAAACCTCTAAAATGACTTAACTAAATTTAAAACTATTTTTTAAAATTTTAAAGTTAATTAAAACTATTTAAAAATGATTAAAAACATTAAAAATGAAAATAATTCTAAAAATTATTTAAATGACACTAAAATTAATCTAGAAAATTTAAATTCCTAACTTGATGTATTTGAACTAGGAAAAATAAAAAACTTGCAAAAATCTAAAATTTAATTTTTTAATAATAAAATAATAATAAAATAATATTAAAAATCCAAAATTTATAAAAAATTCTAAAAAGTTGCAAACTAGTTTATTTTAACCTAATAAACACAGAAATGAACTTGAAATTACCAAAATACCCCTATTGGGCCTTAAAATGGGCTAAATAGCAAAACATGCCCTTAATGGGCTGAAATTAGGCCCAATAAGAAAAAGTCCACCAAATAAGCCCAAAATCACCTACTTGACTCAAAATTTGATTTTAAGCACAAAAGTCTGAAGGCCCAAAAGCTGAAAGTGAGCTTATCACAGCTTAATTGTCAACAACTTATTCTTAATGGGTTTTTTGGCCCATTAAGCCATAAGCTAATGCCATAAGCTCTAATTTGACACACAAGCTTCTTTTGGGATACTTAAGAGATTTGTGAAAAGAAATTTTGTAAAAGCCCAAGAAATAAGCCTGAAATAAGCAAAAGCTCTCTTCAGAAAACGACAAAATAGTTGTTTTTGAGTTCTAGGCCACCTCAAGTGCTGATTCAAGTTGCAAAAGGTTTTAAATGACTTAATTAAGCAAAATCAACAAAAAGTTTTCAAATAAGCACAAAGAATAAGCTGGAATAAACAAATAAGCACTTATGAAAAAGTTAAGTCAATTGGTTTTCTAGTCAAACCTAGAAGTCAAACCCTAATATGCTCCAATTTAGTTCAATGGGTCAAATAAGGAAGATTGATAAAAAAAATAAGTTGTTGCAAGTCTGGATAAGCCAAAATGGCTTCTGAATAAGCTGATGAACAATTTACACTAGCAGTGGCTAGCAACAGGGGAAAGGAGTTCCCAATGCTTGACTAATTTGACTTTTTGTCTTATATGGATTTTTGTTGGATTCAAGCCACAAAAAGGCACCCTTATAACCAGTGGGTTATAAGGAGTCAATAGCAATCACAAAAACACAAATTCAACAAGCCAATTAGTACAGTTTAATCAAAAGATCCCCAGATAGCACACAGACATGAACTTAAGCAGTTTTCACACAAATAAGCAGTTTTAGCAAGAATAAGCCAACCAAATTGAACCAAATGCACACAACAACTATAATAAATTCAAATGAACATAAATCAACTGGTTTCATGCAATGATTCAAGGTTTAGAACAAGATTCAAGCCAATAAATGTTACTGATGAACAAAGAACAAGCAGATTTCAAACTTTGCTGATGTACTTGACCATAAATCCAATTTCAAACCCTCAAATCTTCTTAACAGGTTATATAAACTTTGTTTAATCACTTGTTATCCATAAGCATGCATACAATCTATGTGTTTCAAAGATCTTAGGTCAAAACAAGCAGATTTCAACAAGTTATAGCACAATTAAGAATTTGATGTTCAAAAGCCAAAAACTTGTATATAATAGCACACAACCAAGTATTTATCAGATACAAGCACAAAACAACACTTACAATTACTGAAAATCAAATTGCAAGCCCAAATCAGTAAACCCAAATACCCCTTTCACTTTTTAATCATAGATCTAACAAAGCAAATGTGTGATTCAATTTAACCCAAGCCTAATCTAGCATCATAACATCAATATCATGTAATATTAAGCATATTTAAGCCACAAGAACAACAATTATCACAGCATAACTCAAAATCACAAAAATCAAGTACTTTTGACAGATTTTAGGAAATGAGACTCAAACCTCATGAATGTACATCCACACTCACGAATTTTTGAGATGATGTGTCTAGCTAAACAAGACACAAGCTTCCAGTAACACCTGCTAAGATTCAACAATGTTAAAGGCACAATTCATATAAAACAGAAAAATGGAAAAAGCTTGATTAATGCAACCTTGTTCCTACTCGTTGATTATCCCCAAACCACAAGCTTACAACACCTTAATAATCTTCTTATCAGGGTGCTATAATCACTTGCAATCCAAAAATTCCAAGGGTTTGAACCAAGAACTTAACAAAATATCAAGTTTTGGAAAATTATGCAATTTCTTGCACAATGTTTAAAAAAAGGATTTGAGTCTTAACAATCACAAACTTATAACATAAACAAGCAAAGATTAAGGTTGGCACTTGGATTTCATCAGCAATATCAAACACTTTTTCATAAATTTGAAAGAAGGATTTACAGATTTGTGATAAAGGAAAAACCAAGAGCAAAGACTAATGTTGCAGCCCTATGCCTTTATACAGGCTACAATGATAAACTAGAAAGCATAAAAAACGTAAACCCTAGTTGGTAGAAGCCCCAAAATACCCTTGATGAAGTTTGAATATTGACTGGTTATGTGAAGTTCTTGGACGTTTGTGAAGCTGTAAAGGGTGATAGAATTTGATTAAGGGCTCACAATGAGCTTATGTTGTAAGCTACATTATGAGTGGTAGATTTTCTGCATGACTTTGGACTTATCCCCAAAAACGTGTGCATGGGGTTCAACATGTGAGATGCTGGTTGGCGATGTGGCAAGTTTAGAGGTTGGGTTATGATTAACACCTCCCTAATCATAGTTCTGGATAAAATGGTGGGTTAATTTTATGTATTTAGTGAATGCCCAATTTTGTTCTTGAGTGAATAGTGGGTTAGTTTGATCTGGATTAAGGTTTGAATTGGGTGTTTAGCGCGTTTAATTAACTAATAAATATTAGTTAGTTATACGGCTGAGTGCGATGGTGACTTGGCGAATTGGTGAGTGGTGATTGGTGGGATGGAGTTAGTGGGGCACGTGTCCTCCTCCCACTGGTCTATGTAACTTTCATGTCTTGGTAGTTTACTCCCCTCATCTTATATACTCCTTTCACTTCATGTTTAATAGCACAAAATCTAATTTCCTTTTATAATGAAGTTTCAGTTTTCTCACTTTTGCCCCAAATAATTTTGCAAAAGTGTTTCAAGGGTATTTCTTTCCATTTGTTGATTCTTGAAGGGTTGTTTTGGCATTTTATTCAAACTTTATGGTCTTGACATGTATAATTGACTTCTTGGAGGACTAATATTGACAAGTCTTCATTTTTAGGGACCATTCTTGCCAATTCATTAAAGTGGAGGGCCTTTTTTGTAAATTTGACAAACTTTAAGGAACAATATTGTAATTATGAATAAACAAGGGTTTAAAGTGTCAATTCTTCAATATTGGAGGACCCTTCTTGTATAATCTTCAATTCTTCAAGGGTTATTCTTGGAAAATCACCATTAGGGCTTGGTTCATTGTGCGGCTTCGTTTCCCGTGTTCGTTTTTGCTTGTTTCTTGTGATCTTTTGCCATTTTCTCAATATCCGTACCTAAAATACACATGTAACAAACACAAGCATATATCTGGAATATTTCATGATATTTAATGCATTTTAAGCCCATTTTGGACGATGAGACTATTTATAAAAGCAGTCTCATCAGTAGCTTGTAACAAAACCTAGCCGTGACTCTTATGACTTTGTGAGTACCCTTGGAGTTGTTTTGGAGATCAAGATTGTTGTAGGAGTAACAATGATTGGTATTCAAGATAAAAGAGACATAGATTTGCTTAGTAATTGAAGTAGTAAATGAACTTTGAAGGATTTTGTGTAGGAAAGAAATATAAGCCGTGAGTTTTGGAGAGTTAAATGAGGATGTTTTCAAGTGTTTTGTGTTGTGTGTGTGGATTCAATGTTATATTCGGATATACTAGGAAAGAGAAAGATCCAAATGAGTATCCTAGTTCCGTCCTTTGAATCTTAGTAAGATACTTAAGATATTTGGAGGATTTGGTGTAGGTTATGTGAAGATATTCAAGCACATTCCAATACTAGAAACTTGTTTTCCTTTCCCATTTGTGTTTAGCCGTGGGTTTTGCAAAGGTCAAAGGGGACAAGATTGACATGTAATAGTGTATTGTGTATGGTGAAGTATGGAATGAGTATGGTGTGTGTAAGTAGCATAGCTATAAGGTATAGTGTACTTATGGTTTATGTTTGAGATTGCTTGCAAGTTAGCAAGTTATCATGGGTATGTATGCCCATATACACGGCTACATATGTATTTTGGGGTAAAAATGTGTTGACTTGTATCAAAGTGGGAATTAATAGTAGTCCATGTATTATACTGTATGTATTTGTTAAGTTTCTAGGTATTTTGGTTAAACCTTTAGATCACTTGGTGAAAGTATATAATGAGGATATCATTATAATTATTTTACTTGGACAAAATAAATAAATGACAATGTGTAATAATATACATTGTTTTAAAGTGTTAGGTGTTTGTTCATAGTATAAGGTATATGTAAATATATACATATAAATATAAGTCCAGGTACTTAATAAATTAAGTAAATAATGTTACAGTTTATCAAAAGTGTGTACTGAGGTGGTGAGTCCTTATTCAATCATGTGGCCAGCCAATTGCCAACGTAGTCAGTAAAGACTAAAGGTTCATATAAATGTACAAATAAATATGAAATAATAGCATGACAAAAAGGATATGATTATTAATAAGTCATATAAAAGTGGAATTTAATAGATTCCAAACATAGTGAGTACAACAGTTGACAAAGTCAATAAGATAAATCAGAGGTTTTACATGATTGACCAATTACGTCATCGTTCTACACAACACTTGTATATCGATTAATTATTACTTCAGTGACCATACTACGTTTTGATTTCAAATTACAACGTCCGTTTTACCTTGAAAACATTATCGTCATCTTGTAATTCATCCTCTATTTTGTGACGATTGTTTGGAACACGATTGTACTTCTATAAACTTGTATCCTCCCTTTTCATTGAACCTGCTCGCTCCAGGAGTGCGACTTGTTAATGTCCTGCTTCTTTCTCGATATGTCTTGTGATGTTGGAAAATCATGATGCCAAGAGACCATCCTGCATTGTATCTCGAAATCAAAGACCTTAATGTCATGCGTGGATTTTGATTTCATAGATTTTCGTTGGTATTCTTGAACCATTTCTATACTATGTTTTCTTTACATGATTAATTATACAGTTTACTCTCTTTTGTCTTTATGGAATCCACAAGTCTTGTGTGTACATTAATTCTGAGTTATTATGAAATTTAGATTTAATTTCAAGCTGTGTCGAAGAATATACTTTGTACAGAAACTTTACAGGAAATTTTACAGTGTCGAGAAAATATCTTTATAAACTTAGACATAAAAATATATTTCTACTTGTTGAAGATATTCGTTTAGGATATAAAATTCGACCCGAAAGTCTTAAAGACGAGCAAGTTATGCTCATATGAAATTGTAAAACTTTAGAACTTAATTTTTGCATATTTATAAAACATCATTTTGATTTAATGCAAGGGCATTTTTGTCTATTTCTGATATGTTTCAAGTCTTGAGTAAAACTAGAAAGTTGTTCAAAATATCGTTTTACACCCATTTGCATAAGACTTCGAGTCTTAGAATATCGTTTAGTGAGTCAATTGGTCTAGTCAAACCCAAAAGTCAAAACTGATAAACTTTAAACATATGGATTGAAGCATTTTTGAGTTCGTTTGAGCTCGTAAAATTTTAGCTACTAGTATTTTACAACCATGGAACATTTATTTCATTCGAAAACGTCTACAAATAGTAACTTGAGCTCGATCATACATAGATCTTGAACTTTTAGGAACCAAGTGATTTGATAAACTGATGTTCTACTTTCTTAAAAGTGTATTTTTGCCAAATAAATTACGATGTGAACACATACGGATTCCTTATTCCCTTCTTTTATTTATGACCATTGTCCTTCTTTGCTTCTATCGTACCACTGATTTGGCCGAGGTTTGAAGTTCTTGCCTCCATATCGTCTGTTATCATCTTGACACGTGACTCCTGACGATTCCTGCTAAAACCTCTTAAAACTTTCTCACCTTGTGACCATTTCATCATTGTCTGATGAACTACCCTTTATTACCCTCATGTAACTCACTCGCTATTTTATAAGTTACCATATAAACTCAAACAGATATTGTTTGCAAACTATTTTACAAAGTAATTTACTTAGGCATTATTAAATACTTGTAGGTTATCTTATAAAATTAATTTATATTAATTTTACAATGTATTTTCGCAAATTGTTCTACCTTGATTCTATAAAGGAACCTTGTAACATTACAATTGTTGAATTAAATATCTAGCTAGTAACTTAGTGGCGAAGAGTTTCTCAAAAAATTTTATTGATTCCTGTTTTTACAAATGGCATTATATATATATTTTAAATAATATGACATGTAACACTGGTTTGACGAAACTGAGCATCGCATTGCTAGTCCTACATTATGCATGGCCTGATCACCTATGCCTAATTTGGAAGGAGCCATGCAAGGCTGAATAGTAGTCACCTTAAATATCTGGTCAAGAACCAACTTTTTACTTATGTTCTTTAAAAAGTTAGATAAATGTAAATTTTGAAAACTTTTACATTTTTTTGCGAGTACCAACAATTCGCGACTTACACATATGAACCCTTATCTTTTCTTGAACAAAATACATGCCTCAAGCACATATTTCCTTACTCAACGATCTTTGATTTACTTGTTACCTCGTCTTCCTTCATGAGATAATTCTTGTTACTGCTTGTCTAATTTCTTACCGTTGATACCCGACTTGAATATTTTTACGATGTTATGCTTCTACATCAATCGACTTTCTCTATCTATTTTGGTGGACTTTCGAAACGTCTCTGGATGCGAATGATGATTTATGACTAGACGTGAACGATAATTTCGTGTATTTGTCATGATGTGTGTTAGACTCTATCGTTTTGAAATTCATTCGTACAAATCATGTGTTGATTCCACCTTTCATTGCTAATGTTGCTCATTTTACTGAAATTACTCTCCAACGACTTCTAAATTTTTTTCTTTAATTCAAAAAAATTCGCTATGTGGCTTTTATCTTTCGATCATCGAGAATTAAATAAGCCGTTCTTGGTCACACCAACTGCACTCAAGAAATGATGACTTGCTATAATCCTTGTTTCTTATTATTTTTATCATCGACGCGTCTATTCTATCACGTTTTTTAATAATTGATACGACTTTCGTTTTATTCCCTTGTGTTATTAGTCGCATACAAATTGTTGACCTTTATATGTCACATGTTTACCATTTGATACCTTAATCACCTTCTGGGATTTCTAAAAATTATTATTAATTTTTAAGAACGTTCTATACATTTTATCAAATATTTAAATTACCAAAATAACTGTTTCAAACTAAATACCAAATATATATCCTCTTTGGGAAATTTACCTAGTGTTTCAAAGGATATCAGGCTGTATCTTTTAAAGTAATTAATTTTATCATACTTTACTTTCAAAATAATGAAATTATTAAATAAATTTATAATTTCTAACAATGATTCTAAATAATTTGGAAAATCTGAATTTTCTTTAATCGTAACGATAAACCTTAGTTCTAACGATAATTTCATGTAGTC
Source organism: Glebionis coronaria (assembly GCA_025667525.1). Classification (NCBI taxonomy): domain Eukaryota; kingdom Viridiplantae; phylum Streptophyta; class Magnoliopsida; order Asterales; family Asteraceae; genus Glebionis; species Glebionis coronaria. Next base: position 323,358,405 of record CM046881.1, on the reverse strand, counting down.
ATCCGAAAGTTCTTAAGCTGATCAGGATAACTATTTTGAACTGTTCTACTTCTGCTTTGAAAATCTTGATCAAGAAAAAGATATATCAGCAGCTTACTCCCTAAATATAGATAGTTTGATTTTAAATCACTACACCATGTAAAATTTTCTTTTAATCAAGAAAAATATTTAAACTGAGTTTTAAAGTAATACCAAAATACTAGACAACTGATTTTGACAGCTTGCATTTTAAATGATCCTACGTAATTCATTTTTCCCTTCTATTTCTTTTGTAACTATATTGTTACATTTAAGATTGTCATGTTTTACAGTTACACAATTTTCGACTCCTTGTTGATTAACAATCTTGATTCATCTTAACGCACTTTGTCCGTTTAAGCGATTCCTATGTTCATTCTATATTTTGAATATTTCTCCGTACTGAAAGATCATTATTCTAATCCAAGTTGAAGAATTATTTGGGAAGGAGTTAAGAAAACTGAAGCATAGTGAATTCTAACCGTTAAGATTCGTCGTGGTACGGAAGTTACCTGGGAAGCAATGAAATTGTTCTACACTTTGTACCACCTCTTGTTGCATCTTCTACTGTTTCCAGGAGAACTATGAGGGACTAGAGTTCGCTTTAGGGGGGAAGACTGTAAGAAACCGTACTTTCCCAGCATTATTTTATTCTTTTATTCGTGTTTCTTGAATTTTCCAACGTATTACGTTTTCTTGTATTCTTATATTTAAATCCTGAGATCATGATAATTTTAATAAATTATACTTTTCAAGTATTTTTTGATCATTGATAAATACTTTATCTGGAATTATAAAAATTCTTATTTTATTTTTCCATATAAATTAAATCAAAGTTTTTGATTTAAAAATCACACACGTGCATTTTACAACGAGTTTACTCAAATCAATGAACAACGAGAATTTCTAGTGATCGCGATACCGACGGATGCCCAAAATTTTACATTTCATTATCGATTGTTTCGATAATTAATATTTTCGATGATTTCGTTTTAATTACGTATTAAGTCGTGTCGGGAAACCATACTATCCTATTTATGATGCATTTTAACTTTTGAAAAGTATTTTTACGAAACGAGAGCCCCGTAAATATTTTCAAGATTTACTAATAGTCATTTTCTATCCTTTAAACTACTACATTACTTTTAGGTCCAAAAGTTTCAAACTTGAAAATATTAGTCCTTCCACTACCTAACACTATTATATAATCAATTTTCAACCACTTTCTTTCATTTATCTTCATAAAAAAAACACACACATAAAATGTTCATCCTTCTTTCTTTTTCTTCTTTAAAAAGCGCCACCTAAACCCCCAATTTCTTGAAATTGATCTTGATTTGGTTAAAACTAAATTAAGACCCATGTTTCAAATTGAAAGGTGATTCTTTTGCCATATAATTTTCACACATGCATCAACTTTTCAAAATTCTTATGATTTTATGGTGGGTATATGTTTTAATCATCATGCATGTGATGATCATGTGATGATCTTCATGTTTTAATGTTGAAAAGGTTTATTTTTTTATATTTGATTTTGTTAGAAATTTTTCATGCAAGTGTTTTAGTAGTGTTTGGTTGATGGGTATGATGGTAGAGTGATTCTAGAAGTATGGGAATGGTGAGAATTGGTGGGAAATTTGATTTGATATGATTTTCTAAAGTGTATATTACGTCAGTGGGTTAAAGGCTGTTTTTCATGGGTTTAAGATTTGATATAGGCTGAGATTATTTGAAATTTTTGTAGAGTTTTCCAAGACGCTCGTTTTGGTATAAGATAGAGTTTCTAAGTCATTACGAATCAAAAGTTATGCTAGTTTTAGTAATCGTGTACCGGGAGACGCAAATCGGCACAATCCGAAATTGTGGCTGATTTTGGGTCGACTCTCGGAGACTTTAGGCTCGGTTAAATTATGAATACTACTGGTTTTCAAAGTTTATAAACTTGATATGATGGGTCTAGTAGTGGGTTTAAAAGACGGATTGTCGAGATAATACTTTTAAAGTGGTCTAAACGGTTTTATAAAATAAGTGCACAATCTGACCCAAATTTGAAGTCGAGTAAAGTGTCGAGCTGATGGGTTTTAAAGTATGAACATTGGCTCAAATTTTGGCAGGGTCTCATATAGGTTATAAGTGACCTCGAAACTAAGTTTCATCTAAAACGGACAAGTCGAGATAGGGTAGATCGGTGTGTACATTCGGAGTGTACTTGCTGATTGTATTTTGGACACATAGTTCAATGCTTGTGTTGCGTGAGTTTGAGTATTCACTATTGGACATGGTAACTTACTCAAGTGTTTATTCAATATATAAATGACTTAGATACTGGTCCGAATAAGGTCAAGGTATTGTTTGACTTGCGTTGACTTGGCGTCTTATGACGGGTCAATTTTATGAGTGTAAGTGTTTAAACGGGTAGTGTTGGATAAATGGGATAGTGTGGATTCGTTTGGTTCGTTTCATTGGTTTTGAAATACGAATATTTTGAAAACATTTGAGTCATATTATATTTGGTATGTATCGATATTGGAGTTCGAGTCTTAACGCGCGCATTATTGTGATAGGTTGCGGTTTTCGTGTTTTCTGGGCATCCATATCGTCGGTGATGGTCTCACTACCATTGTTTCTACTCAGTTGCTGAGTACCGTGATTGACTTACCTCGTGGCTAAGGTGAGTTCATAGCCCCTTTTTACTTATACATGGTTTCTAAACACGCGGTGAGATTTTACATGGTGGAACACAACCATTTAAAAGCTGTATGCTATCCAGAACTTGTATGCTATCCAGAACGTGTATGCTTTCCAGACTTTCGATATTATTATTGCTTTTTAGTCTAGCCTTGAGTTTCCTCTCCTGATCATGAACCGTTAATTAATCATGTTACCAAGCGCGAATGTTGTGGGTGGATCCATCGGGATTGACTATCCTCGTCCCGATTACCTTGACGCACTAATATTTGTTTATACTTGAGTATTTAGACTGAATACTCCCTAGAGGAACATACATTGAGTTAAGCTTCGGTTCATGAACTGAACATCAATAATAATATTAGTACGGACTATGGTTGACGTATATAACCATTTTCCGTACTACGTGTTTACAAATGAATGCTTGTGTTCCACATCCTTATTGCTAAACCTATGAATATCACTTAGCTTTATGTTGACGATGTTACATGTTTAATCTCAGGTATTATTACTTAGTTTTGCTTGGATGGGAGCCCGTAGGATATTATCGCAGCTTGGAGATTTCTGTGATGCTTTTAAAAGATTGGTTTTTGTAAAAGCTGTTAGAAGTTTATTCTAACTTTTGGGCAACTTTATGTTATAAACCGTGATGAAATAATATATTTTTCCGCTTATAAAACTCTGGGACCTAAGTTTAAAAACTTTGATCTTTTATGATGTAAAGTACATGTTTTTATTACGTCAGCTTTGTGTCAACTGTAATTCATTGTTTCTTGGACTATGACGTGTTACCCCCTCGTTGCCTAGTTGTTCCATGTCAGATTTTGGGGGTCTCACAGATTGGTATCAGAGCGATGGTTATATGGAACTGAGTCGTTTTCAAAACTTAGTCTATAACCGAAAGTTCAAATATTTTATTGTTTTTAAGTGTGAACCACAGAATCTACCAATGTTGTTCGATATCTGCGCGGGTAACTCTCTCCTTATTATTTACTTTTAATTATCGTTATAGTATTTCATCTCTTGATTGCATGTTGAAATATTACATTACTCTAATGACGATAATTACTATGTCTTTTCAAAGCCTTGTACGTCATGAATTATCACTGGATATTACTGTGATTACATCCGCCCGTACTTTCTTGAATTATTGTTCTTGTGAATTGATTTTGTTGCGATGACTTTATGTCATTATGATATTACATACTTGTATTCAGAGCGCGTATGCTGTCGACTTTTCATACTCATTTTTCTGAGTACTATTGCTACCTTGTTTATGCGTGATACGACTGACTTCATATACTTGTTCTTTTTTAACCGTCTATTTTTCTCAACTCACTGTTACATGTTGTGCATACTCTCGTGATACTATTGTTCAGGATTGAATAAGTGTTACTTTCAATGAAACTTCTGATTTTTATTTTACTACCGTGCGTGTTGCTTTCATTGTTAAATCTCTTTAAAATATCTATTTAGATATCTAGATTGTTTACCGACCATTCGTGATTAGATGTATAGTTTAGACCATTGAGTAGCTCAACGTGTCTCTGAAAAAGACTAAAGGACATCGTATGAGTCACACATCTCGAAGCATTCCTTGAACTTGTGTTGAATAATATCGTAGGTTTTCATAACCTTGATTTGTGACACCCCTAAATTGGTCAAATGCAGCGGAAATAATACACTACAAAAATAAAGGGCTTTTAGGACCTTTTTGTGGGACACTTTTTTTTTTCGGGGTCCTAACAATCATGTTATAGGACCAATTAATATTTGAGTCATATTATAGTGGTTTTTTATAGGACACTTAATAAATGGAACCTATTAAGTTGATTTATAAGACACTTTTTTAGTATGGTATCATTATGATATAACTTAATAAGACATTTGATATAAGGGTCTTATTAATTACATTTTAGAGGACACTTTTTTATTTGGTCTTATTAGATTATAGTCTAATATGACACTTTAATGTATGAGTCTTATTAGATATTATTTTATAAGAAACTTAGAACCAAACCTACAAATAGTGGTGTCAATAATATCGATCCAAACCCGACATGACTCGTACCCGACTCGAGTATATTTGGGTCGAGTTACCCGGGTTCAAACTATAACTCGGGTCAATCGGGTCAATCCGACTAACCCGAGTTCAAAATTGGGTCGGGTATTGGGTAAACTTTTTTTGTCTACCTCGGGTTCGGGTCAACTAAAATAATTTTTTTTACATTTTATACAATTTTATATAAAAATAGTAAATTGTTTTTTTTTTAATATTTTACCTCGGGTTGACCCGAACCCATACTGACCCGAACGCGAATTAACCCGCCCCAAATGACCCAAACCCGAATTGACACGAACCAAATGACTCGAACCTGAATTTACCCGAACCCAAACTGACCCGCCCCAAATGACCCGAACCCGAATTGACCTGACCAACATGACCCAATTCCCACCTCTACCTAAAATTATCATATAAACTCCTCAACCCTTATATAAACAGTAGGGGTAGAAATTTTTGACGCGACACGATAAATGACACGAACCCGACATAAAGTTAAACATGTTTGGGTTGAGGATAAACAAGTTTGGGTAAAAAATAGGTCAACTCGTATAACTCGTTTAATAATTGAATCATGTTTATGTTTAGTAAGTAATAAACAGGTCAACACGTGAACCCATTTAATTATATATAAGCCTCTAAAAATTAAATATAGAACTTTAATTTTATGTTAGATTTGAATTAAATATTTTTTATTATGTAGTTAATAGGAGTGAATTATCATTATAATTCATATATCATCGAAAGTGTTTGATAACTATTTGTATCATATGTTTATAGTTTTTTACATTTTTTATATCATTTTTGCATATAAATTAGTCAGATTGACAAAGCATGAACCTTATTAACCGCTTGCATATTTATTTAAATAGGTTAAACAAGTCAAAATACGGGTAACCTGTGTTACGCAGGTGTGAGGTAAGGTTGAGTTTCTTGACACGATTAATAAATGGGTCGTGTTTGGGTTAAGGTTATAACAACACGTCACCCTGTGAAGTCGAATAGGTCAATACGAACACGACTCAATTGCCACCCTTAATAAAAAGGTAGAAATAATCACAAGATTGACCAGGGTCAACACGATGTGTCACAGGTTCATTGATTCGATCAATATGTCAAACCGTCGACTCACCCGGTTACTGGTTCGACCATCAGATCAATTATTATATCATTAACTATTTGTCGCTAGACAATTTCTGCATCTATACGCGGGTAGACGTCTAGTAGATAAGAAAGTGCAATAGTTTTTTAGTTGTGTGGATGCGGTATTAATCGGTTCAATTCGTGCAAAATCAATTCGAGACGGGTCGGGACAAGGCCAAAAATACCATACCTTAACCCAAATCTATTTGAATTCGACTTTTTAGGGTTGATGTCAATTCGTGTTGGGTCCGCTCGGGTGATCGAGTTCAGGTTCGTTCAGTTGTGGTTGACCAGAATATAAGTCAAATGATAATAGGTTATAAAATTTCCTATTGTACTACTTAATATAGATAATTTCTAAAAGTTATATTAGGAAAAAACTAAAAAAACCCATGGTCAATTAGGTTGATCCGAACTCGAGTTAGCAATACATATTAAACTCATACCTAACCATATTTAGTATTTGGATCTCAGTTGACCCGAGTAACCCCGACTCTAGGTAGACACTCTTAGGTGAGCATATCCAGATATCAAAACGGAGAGAGAAGGTGTAAAACATGGAGTTTCCCTGAAGTCACAAAATCACCATTAAATTTATATAAGTTGATATACGTAGGAGGTTGGTTCTATACCGGACTAGTCGAAAGACAAATGACACTGACTTGTCATATTAAACAAGCGTACTAGTATGCAAAAGAGCATTTGATTCTCGCAAAAGGCTACGAACTTAGGCATCAACGACAAAAGAAAACGGCCTATGCGCTAGAACGAGATAAAGTTACATGCTATTAGCGGCGGTGAGAGTAAACAACCCCCAATGAACGTCCGTGTATAGATTGAGCTGAGTGATAGTGGAAACATGGAAACGAGGTTATGTAACCGTTACCTTTTTATATATTTAATTAAATTATGATACACGTCTCAATGTTAAACCGTTAAACTATAACTCGTATGGTCATGTTGTCACATCGAAGGATGATGAAAGACTTGCCAAATAGGAATTGCTAAAATTTATACGAAATAGTTAACCGCACTATTACTATGATATATGTTTCTATAAAATCTCGTCGTTATACACGGGTATACATCCGGGTTTTGACCTTAATTTATATCTTAAGCTTATAAAATGTGACAAATGTATCAAAAATACATAAGGACTTATTTTGCAAATTTCAATACTTATGTAAGTTACCAAAATTGGGGGAATATAAACCCGCCAATTAATTGGGGAAATTAGAACCTGCTATCAAAAGATTAAAGTGATTTTGGCGGTACGAAATTCAAGGGATCCACGATCTTCGTCTACCTTTAAGTTTAGTTTAATTGATTCAATCCGAATGCGAAAAAGAAAAATGGTTTGGAGTCCAGAAGTTGAATCTCAAATTGAATCTAAGGTTTCACTTTGTCTTCAATAATCGAAGGTAAACCTTTATTTTTCGAGTTTAAATTCATAATATAACCTTATTTAATCTGTAAGATTTCTTAATTTATTAAGAATTGAGTCAAGTAGGTGTGTGAAGTTTGTGTTGGTGTGTGAGAAACTGAATCAATAATCATTAAATGATTAGTAATACTATTAGTAGTAATATCAGTAATTGTGTTAGTAACATTTTTATACGCAAAATTGTTTTGAATTGAGATCTAACATCTATAAATCATTATCTTTTAAGTTAATCATTTGTTTAGGTTTTGGTACAGTAGCACACTACATCTTTTTATTTCAATCTGCATATGTCTATATGTTGTATCAAACTTAGAATCTGCTATCGTGTTCGGGTTGTTATCAGGTCGATTTATTCAGGTTGTTACCGGTCGGGTTATTGGGGTTGTTATCGGGCAGGGTTATTCGAGTTGATCGATTTCTATAGTTTAGTTTTACCCACAAAATAAGTTACAGAATACAGTTATATCACGAGTTAATTAGGATTTTGGCATTTCATAGTACAACATGTGCAAAAAGATGTAATAATGAAATAAGGCAAGCGTTTGAAAAACAAACTAACATGTTTGAATAAGAAAAAAACACCTAGTAGCCTTTTTATAAATAAATTATAAAGAGACAGTAACAATAAAACATATGAAGTGATATGCAGCATGTAAAATCAGATCTTGGGTGCCTTTCACCCAAATATAACTAATATCATATGTAGAGGTGGCAAAATGGGTGGGCCAGACGGGTAAGGGCACCGGACATAACGGGTACGGGCCAAACAGGCGCGAGCTCAAACGTGCACGGGCTCAAACGGGCGCGGACAAAATGGGCGCGGGCCGAAATGGGTTATCTTATAAAAAATAAACCGGATTAACTAAAAAATGCAGCTGGTTGTTTGAATAACTAAATAACAGATAGTTTTAGCAACGGATTTCCTTCATAAGTATCATGATACATAATTCTTTTACTAAGCATACATACAAAAGTCCAAGTGAAAAGAATTCTACAAAATCACAATTTCTTTCTCTCGTCTAAACTCCTATAACTTTTGATGTATTTTCTTTATTATTCTTGTGATGCAATTTTATTGTTTTAAACAACTAGTAAGATAGTATGAAACAAAGAACCAGTTTGTGCCAGTTTTAGGGTCACAATATCACTTCTAACTATAATAAAAGCCTAAAAAAACCTTAATTCAAGCCCATATATCCCTTTGATTAATCTTTTAAAACCTTTAAATTTATTGTTATAGTAAAAGCAACAGATTAAAAAACAACACATACTAAAAATACAAACCTTAATTGTGCATAAATTGATTGGATTAATAAAACCATAAATCGAATTTGATTCATATCATTAAAAGATAGTGTATATCTACTGTAATGGAGACATGAGAAAAAAAGATTGGGGCAAAAAGGTTGAGAAACAGATTTTGAGAAAGAAAGAAAAAAACGATGAACATTTGATATAAAAAACACACAACTATTGCAGTAGGCAAAAATAAGTAGACTGCAAGTAGGGGTGTTATCGGGTTATCGGGTCGGATTGAGTTAGTTCAGGTAGTTTCGGTTATCAGGTGATACTACAATTATTAACATGCGTATTACAATGATGGAAAGATCTATATCCTGTGTTATTAAAATCTAATGCAGGAAAGGGTGGTTTTCATGTGACACTATAATTTTAGAAAGCACAAAGGCCATTCAAATATAAAAAAAACTAATCACAGAAGAAGGAAAAAAAGACTACACACATTGAGAAACTTACTTGCATAGATAAAAATATCACCTTATAGATAAAAAGATTACATTGTTCGCTAAAAATCCAATCATATCAGTTGGTATAGTTACTAGTTTTTGTTTATATGTCTCTTTGTATTTTTACTAGTTTGTATTTTAGGTTGTGTTAGCACATCCCGGATGAGGTAGTTGGGAGAGAAGAGATTGGACCAAATTGGTGTCAGGTAGATGTCCAACTAGCTATAAAAAAGGATGAATATTTGGTGAAGAAGTACGGGCTGTTTGTCACAGTTCAAGATGCTATTGGCGCACTGGTTGCTTGGCATTGCTCTCTTGTTTCGGTATGCCAGCCTGATATAGTAAACTATTACTTAGACTGAAGATCCTTACACCATATTAATCATGATCGGTTTATTTGTAGGTGGTGCGCGAGGATGATTGATGATGGATGATGACTTAAGCAATGACTTTCTTGTTTTCCTTTTGTTACATCTGCTTCTTGTTTTTATATTTTTTGTTATCTTCGCCTAAGGGCTCAAGACTATCTTTGCTTTCCTGCTTTGTCATTTATTTGAATTATGTCAGACTTATATGTTGGATGTTATTTCAACTTGTTTCAAACTTCTCATATGGAATGCAATCTTTTCTTTCTTATTGAATTATATTCCATGTCTTCTTCACTTGCTTCAAATTTAGTTTGTTACATATGTTGCACATATATAGATATCCAGTGTTTTAACAGGACACTAATGCTATACAGTAAAATGCCTTTTATGACACCAAAGTTGGTCCTATGAACGCATCAATGTATTACGACCCTTTTATTGGTACTAAAATATGGCTCTACCCATTATGTTTCCGTCCTATGAAAATGTATGTTAGGACTCCTGAAAGTGTTTCAAAACATAACATATGGGTAAGCATATATTAGGACACCTAATAGAATCTTATTATGTGCTATATTATGACACCATTTTGGTCCCAAAAAAATTTTTAATATGACCAAATTATGAGTTTTAAAATGCTCATGTTTATTAGGACGCTGATATATGTCCTAAACATCTATTACAACCCCTACCTATGGGACACTGTTATTTTGGTCCTATTAGCTTAAAGGTCCTATAAACCTAGTTTATAGGACACTAATCGGTGTCCTATTAGACCTTTTTTCTTGTAGTGATATTTGGGTGTCACGTGACGTGGATCAACAGCAGATAGTATGTAGAGCAACAGATAAAAGATTATCATTACATTTATTACATGAATAAAAGTGCAAATGTTATTAAAATTGTCTTAAAAATTATTCAGTAGTTAAAATCATTCTCCAATTAATAAAACCCTAGATGAGCTCTATGATGAAGCCTATCATGATGCTTGATTCCATGCACGTCAATACATGCTTTAGTTTCCTGAGAAAACATGCTTAGAGAGTCAACATAAATTTGGTGAATTTACAGGTTTAATAAAATGAGTTTGGACAATAAACATTCACTGAAGTAGTAATGCACATAGCATCAACACTTATAGGTAATTACATTCCATATTGCCCGAAACTGATACTTGACACGTTAAGTCCACAACAAATGAGGACCCTTCGCATTAATAAAAATGCACCCAATATAATATTCCGGCATGTTAAACATTTGTTGTCCTGGCCTAGGCACAGTGAGCGCTACTCACCCAGATGGGGATGGTCAATCCCAAATAGATCTATTTATACATTCAGGCAATTCAACAATTTTAACAGTTTCAGATGCAGGGGTCATGCGGGTTCATCTACAATAGGCAAATGTAATCAAATGTTTCGTAGTTAAGTTTATGTCAATCAAATAAAATATGTTGCATGCTTTCTTCCCCATAAAAGGCTTTAAAAGTTTGTCAATACACAAAGTAGGGCCATGAACTCACCTCAGTAGTACAACAATAAGTCACAAGAAAATCTGATGTGATGCTCACGATACAATCAACAACCTAAATAATTATAAGGTCTCACTAAATGCATAACATAATGCATAAAAGTTTCAGAACAAGTCTGTGCATGCTTATACTGGTTTTAAGCATTTTATTATGATACCTGTAATTTAGTTCATCGTTGTACAAGTAATGGAAGTATTTATTTTTAAGTGTAAATAAATAATATCGTTTAATTAATTAATTAGTTTCATTAATATTCTCGTACTTTTATCGTTTATAAAGTAATTTAAATATTTATAAAAGAAAGTTTTATATATATTTAAAGGTGAAAAGAAATAAATATAATTAATATATTTATGTTTATAAGTTAACCATATTTAATTTATATTACATATAAATAACTTTTATAAAAATGTACAACATTTTAATTTAATTCAACGTTTCCGAAGGTTTGTATAATTATTAAATTATAAAAATTTGGGGAAAATAACGAGTGTTGTATTTATTTAAGTTTTACGTTTTTAATAGTGGGTATATATATATATAGTAAATTAGGGTTTATTATAGTTTATGAAAATTACATTTTAGTCCCTCGATTTATATAATTACCCACGGTTAGTTACTATAATACCCCTAGGGTTTGTAAAACTTTCAAGTAACTACAAAACTAGTCCCTCCCTAGTTACACGTGTAACTAGGGCTTATAAAAGTTCCAAGTATTGCCATATTTAGTCCTTGTAGTATTTGGTTAGTATTAGGGTTAGAAATGTTTCATAAACGCCCCCTAGGGCACCAAACAAGTTTCGGTTAATGCCATAATGGCCCCTAGGGTTTATTAGGGCTTGTCTAACTTAACTAACTTGGCAAGAAAGGCCCCTAGGGTTCCTAATAGTTTCGGCAAGTGGCAAAAGGAGTCCCTAAGGTTCTACACAAGTTACACAACTACACATGAATAACAATAATTACAATATGGGTCCTCCTACTTTGGTTGAAGTCTCGAATGGTATACAAAACCACCCCTAACTCTTGGCAATTTACAAAGTAGGTCCTTATGTTTCAACTTTTGTTAAAATGAGTTTCTAAACATGACCATTTAAGTCCCTAAGCTTATTTAGTTTACAAAATCAATCCGAAAGTCTATATTTACACTTTTAGTCCGAAACTTCATTAAAATCATATTCTAGTCCTAAAGTTTATAAAATCATATTTTTAATACAAAAAGTTTTATAATATAATCATTTAACAAACATAAGGTTTATTTTAAGCATGATTATCCTAATGGGCTTAATGGGCTCCTAGTTTCTATAAGGCTTACATAGTAGGCTTAACTATATTCATACTAATCATTGGGCTTTATAATCCATTAAGGTAACTAGTTAACATGTTTAGTTAGTAACCTAGATCTAATGATTTCTAGGCTTATAACAATATTTCAAGGTTATACATCACACTAAAAATGAGGTAAACCCCACGTCTAGATTTAGTAAACATGCATAGGTTTTATGATTTCTAGTTTAGCATGTTCATGAGATTGTGGTCGCCGTAGTTAACAAGACTATTCATCACATAATATGATACATCATTTTTAAGCCGTGACCTATTATGGTCTAGGTTTTCTTAGATTTATTTTTAGGTTAAGTTTTTACTAGTGATATGTATATATATTCAAGTGTATGATAATGAAAGTATAAAGAAAAGATAGGTTTCATGATACTTACTTGTTTAGATAGTTCTAGGAGTGAATAAGTGAACTAGTAGTAACTTGATCTTATTTTTAACAATGGTGGTAGCTTGTAACAAAACCTAGCCGTGACTCTTAAGACTTTGTGAGTACCCTTGGAGTTGTCTTGGAGATCAAGCTTGTTGTAGGAGTAACAATGATTGGTATTCAAGATGAAAGAGACATAGATTTTCTTAGTAAATGAAGTAGTAAATGAACTTTGAAGGATTTTGTGTAGGAAAGAAATATAAGCCGTGAGTTTTGGAGAGTGAAATTAGGATGTTTTCAAGTGTTTTGTGTTGTGTGTGTGTGTGGATTCAATGTTATATTCGGATATACTAGGAAAGAGAAAGATCCAAATGAGTATTCTAGTTGTGTCCTTTGAATCTTAGTAAGATACTTAAGATATTTGGTGGATTTGGTGTAGGATATGTGAAGATATTCAAGCACATGACAAAACTAGAAACTTGTTTTCCTTTGCCATTTATGTTTAGCCGTGGGTTTTGCAAAGGTCAAAGGGGACAAGATTGACATGTAATAGTATATTGTGTATGGTGAAGTATGGAATGAGTATGGTGTGTGTAAGTACCATAGTTGTAAGGTATAGTGTACTTATGGTTTATGTTTGAGATTGCTTGCAAGCTAGCAAGTTATCATGGGTATGTATGCCCATATACACAGCTACATATGTATTTTGGGGTAAAAATGTGTTGACTTGTATCAAAGTGGGAATTAATAGTAGTCCATGTATTATAGTGTATGTATTTGTTAAGTTTCTAGGTATTTTGGTTAAACCTTTAGATCACTTGGTGAAAGTATATAATAAGGGTATCATTATAATTATATTACTTGAACAAAATAAATAAATGACAATGTGTAATAATATACATTGTTTTAAAGTGTTAGGTGTTTGTTCATAGTATAAGGTATATGTAAATATATACATATAAATATAAGTCCAGGTACTTAATAAATTAAGTAAATAATGTTATAATTTATCAAAAGTGTGTACTGAGGTGGTGAGTCCTTGTTCAATCATATGGCCAGTCAATTGCCAATGTAGTTAGTAAAGACTAAAGGTTCATATAAATTTACAAATAAATATGAAATAATAGCATGACAAAAAGGATATGATTATTAACAAGTGATATAAAAGTGGAATTTTATAGATTCCAAACATAGTGAGTACAACAGTTGACAAAGTCAATAAGATTAAATCAGAGGTTTTACAGCACCGTCCCATTATTTTAGCTTTGTCCTTAAAGCTTAAGATGAAGTCACCAGTCAGGTGAACAAATGTGGGTACTTGGTTTTGAACGAGTCTTTTCGTTCCCAAGTGAACTCAAGACCTCTCCTCGAGTTCCAACGTACTTTGATCAACGGGATGCGACTGCGTTTCAATTTCTTAACCGTCCTCTCCATGATTTCTACTGGTTCTTTTGTGAACTGGAGTTTGTCGTCAAACAGAAATCCTTCCAGTGGCATAGCCAATGGTTCTTCAGCATAGCACTTCTTCAAATTAGACACGTGAAAAGTAGAGTGTACCCGGCTCTGTTGCTGGGGCAACTCTAAACGATAAGCTACCTCCCCAATCCTGGCTATTACTTTGAAAGGGCCGACATAACGTGGATTCAGTTTTCCACGTTTACCAAAGCGTACAACACCCTTCCAAGGTGATACCTTGAGCATGACATGGTAACCTACTTCAAATTGCATAGGTTTGCGTTTCCGATCCGCGTAGCTCTTTTGTCGATCACGGGCAGCTTGAATTCTTTGCTTTATGAGCACGATCTTGTTTGTAGTCTCCCGGATTAACTCGGGTCCAGTGAGATGAAATTCACCTACTTTTTCCCAACACACAGGTGAAGGGCATCCATATAGTGTTTCAAAAGGGGCAGCCTTAATACTGGAATGATAACTGTTGTTGTAGGAGAATTCCACTAAAGGAATGTGGTCAACCCATCCATTTCCAAAGTCAATCACACATGCTCGTAGCATGTCTTCTAGAGTCTGGATGGTTCTTTCACTTTGACCGTCAGTCTGTGGATGATAAGCGGTGCTCATGTCCAAATTGGTACCTAAGGTTCATTTGAAAGCCTTCCAAAAGTTTGATGTGAACCTACCGTCTCGATCACAGATTATTGAGACTCGTATTCCATTTTTGGTCACTATCTCCTTCAGGTACGTCTTTGCTAGTTTTTTCAGGGAATCATTTTCCCTAATTGGTAGGAAATGAGCGGACTTGGTGAGTCGACCGACGATTACCCAGATAGTATCGTAACCGTGAGATGACTTTGGGAGTTTGGTGACAAAATCCATAGTGATGTTGTCCCACTTCCATTTTGGTATCTCGGGCTGTACAAGTAAACCCGATGGTCTCTGGTGTTCAGTTTTGACACGTGAACATGTCAAGCACTTCTGAACATAGGTGGCGATGTCAGCTTTCGTATTTGGCCACTAGTATAATTTCTTCATATCCCGATACATTTTTTCAGATGCGGGATGTATAGAATATTTAAACTTATGAGATTCATGCATGATCACATTCCTCAAATCTCCATAACAAGGTAACCAACTCCTTCCGTGAAGGCATAGGGTTCCATCTGCTCTTGGCTCTAACTTCTCCTTAGTAAGGTCGGTTCTGAGCATTCCCCCGACGTCTTCCTTCACGAGGTTTTCAGGTAATTGAGCTTGAGTCTGAGCTTCCAAAATCTGTTTGGGTAGATCCAAACTGATTGTCATAACTAGTGCCCGAACTCTCATAGGAGGGTCCGTTTCCTTACGACTTAGAGCATCAGCAACCACGTTTGCTTTACCGAGGTGGTATTTGATCTCGCAATCGTAGTCACTCAACAACTCAATCCAACGGCGTTGTCTCATGTTCAGTTCCTTCTGATCCAATATGTGTTGCAAACTTTTGTGGTCAGTATGCACTGTGCACTTCGTTCCGTATAGGTAATGTCTCCAGATTTTGAGAGCAAATACTACGGATCCAAGTTCTAGATCGTGAGTGGTGTAGTTCTTCTCATGCTTCTTCAGTTGTCTTGAAGCATAGGCGATCACTTTCTTTCTCTACATCAGTACTGCACCTAAACCTTTGTGTGAGGAATCACAGTATACAACGAAGTCATCGTTACCTTCTGGCAATCGAACTTTATTCCTTTCTGCGTGAGTTTGGTCATTGGCTTGGCTATTTTGGATAAATCTTCGATAAACCTACGGTAATACCCGACAAGGCCTAGAAATTGGCGGATCTCTGTCGGAGACTTAGGTGATACCTGATCTTTGACAGATTCGACCTTTGCTGGATCTACGTGAATACCGTCACAATCGATGACGTGACCGAGGAATTGCACTCTGGGAATCCAGAATTCACATTTGGAGAATTTAGCATAGAGTTGTTCCTCCTTGAGTACCATTAGTACTTGTGCAAGGTGTTCCCCGTGTTCTTGTTCGTTCTTGGAATAAATGAGTATATCATCAATGAAGACTATCACAAATTTATCCAGGTAGGGTCTGCACACACGATTCATAAGATCCATGAAAATGGCTGGTGCATTGGTAAACCCAAATGGCATAACTTGGAATTCGTAATGATCGTAACGGGTTCTGAAAGCTGTTTTGGAATATCTTCCTCCCTGACCCTTAGATGATGGTATCCAAATCTCAAGTCAATCTTGGAATACACACTTGACCATTGCAGTTGGTCAAATAGGTCGTCAATGCGAGGAAGCGGATAACGATTCTTCACAGTTGACTTATTGAGTTCCCTGTAGTCGATGCACATTCGGAAAGAACCATCTTTCTTTTTGACAAATAACACAGGAGCTCCCCATGGCGAGGAACTGGGTCAGATAAATCCTTTGTCAGATAATTCCTGAAGTTGTTCAGCTAGCTCTTTCATTTCTGATGGTGCCAACCGGTATGGAGCTTTAGCTACAGGTGTAGCTCTAGGAATCAAATCGATTTGAAATTCCATTTGTCGGGTTGGTGGTAAGCCTGTCAACTCATCAGGAAAGACCTCGGGAAAATCTCGGACGATAGGTACGTCCTTGATTTGCTTCTTCTCGGGTTTGTCCTCCTCATCTGTTTGAGAAATATGGGCCAAGAAGATAGGACATCCTCTCAAAAAATACCTCTGAGCTTTAGTACAAGAGATAACACTAAGTCTAGTGTCAATAAGGTTAGTGTTACCGTCTCCTCGAATGATTAAAGTTTCGTTTCCCCACAAAATACGGACTAGTTTTTCATCACAAACAATGACTGCGCGGTATCTTGCTAACCAGTCCATACCAATAATAACGTCAAAACTACCAAGGATTACGGGAATAAGGTCAATGTTGAATGGATGTTTAGAAAGATTTAGGGTACAACCTCTAATGATAGTGTCAGCATCTACAGTTTTACCGGCAGCTAATTCTATGGAGTAATGGTGATCTAAAATTGATGAGACGACTTCTAGTACATTGCTAAATTCAGTGGATATAAAACTTCGGTCTGCTCCAGTATCAAACAAAACAGATGCATAACGATTGTTTAATAGGAACGTACCAGTAATGACATTAGAATCAGGGTTGGCTTTTGCATTGTCGACCACGCGCACTCTTGACGAAGCTCCTCCACTGTTCTTTTTCTGGTTGACCAACTTGGGACAACCTGGTCTCACATGTCCCGGTGCTCCATAATCATAGCACACAACTCCCTTCTTAGGTCCATTGCCATTCCCCCCGACAGTATTGCAGTTTCCCTGCTGTCCGTTTCCGTTCCCATGGGCATTGTATCCGCCCATGTTGTTGTAGTTCCCAGTGTTCTGGCTTGGTCAGACCTGAGTGATAGCATTGACTCGACAGGCTTTGGCAAAATGACCAACTTGTCCACACTTGTGGCAGGACTGACATGGGGTATCAACAGTATGATGATAGATGCATCTTGAGCACAAGGGTTTTGCACCCACATACGGCCTAGTTCTTGCAGTGGTAGCACTGTAAACCTGTCCAGCATTTGGCCTTTTTGGAGGTTACTGGTGCTGACTACAGAAATTTTCATCTGCCTTCCGCTTGTTTTCAGTGTTCCTCTCAGACATGGTACGGACTCTCTTGTTGATCAATTCAGTAGCGAACTCAATGGCATTCTCGACAGTAGTGGGTCGAGATGCAAGTACGCTGTCATGAATGGCGTCTGGGAGTCCACAAACATACTTTTCAATCTTTTCTTCCACCTCAACAAACATTCTGGTACACATTAGAGTCAACTCTTGGAATCTTTGGTTGTATGCAATGATGTCATTGTTCTTGCATCAAAGATCCCATAATTCAATCTCAAGCTTCTTCATCTCACCCCTTGGACAGTACTTCTCTGTCATCCTCTCTTTCAGATCAGTCCAGTTGAGAGCATAGGCAGCATCGTGTCCAAGAGTGACAACTACAGAGTTCCACCAAGTAAGAGCACTCTCAAGCAACGTGCAGGTGGCAAACTTGACTTTGTTCTCCTCTGCAAAATCACTGATGCGGAACACAGTCTCCAACCTTTCAAACCACTGCATCAGCTCCACAACACCCTCTCTGCCTTTGTAGTACGAAGGCTTACACTTCAGAAAGTCGGGATAAGAGAAACCCCTAGTGGTCTGATTATTCCTACGGTTATTGGCGTTTTGGCTAACGTCCATGTTTCTGCTGGCAGCCATCGCAGTTGCGATGCCTTGATCAATCATTTCCCTTAGTTGGGCAGCAGTGACGTTTTGGGTAGCGTCGGCATTGTTGGGGTTCGTCCTAGTGATTACCATTTTTCTATAATCATACACAAAAATGAAATCATTAGTTTAAGGTGTTAGCACAGTTTTATATATATAAATACACGAAAAGAAATTCATGCATAGACTTCACAAGAAATTGGATAAACTGTTAAAAGTTCATAATATAATACACTACAGAATATAACAAAAGATGATTAGTACATCCCATTTCTAGAATAGAAATACAATACAAAATGTACAGCCAATCCAAGACAGAGCACAGCCCGCCTGTCTGGGATGGTGGTACACATAATCTAGAGTACATCGTCTACGAATACCTATTCTAAATAGTACAGTACAATGATACAACTGATAAAAGGGAAATACAAATACATGAGGTCCTATATCATGATAGCTGGGATGCAACCCAAAAGCTTATCATGATGTACAAAAGATCTATCACATCTAGTCTACTCGTGTCTGACAGACTCCTCCGAGATAGCCGATGCTGCTGGTGATGATGAGACAGCTGGTGCCTGCATAGCATCCTGCATCGAGGTCATGGCAGCTCGGGTCTCCTTAAGGAGTCGAAGTGCCTCTATGAACTGAGCTCTGAATGTCTCGTGGGCTCCTCGGAGATGAGCAGTCTCTGTAGTCAATCCCTGATGACGAACGTCCTGGAGATCAAAGAAGATAGAAAGCCTCTGCTCCATAGTCATAAGAGCGGTGTGAGTCTCCTACTGTTGACTCTGCAGGGTGTAGATCTGCTCACGGAGAGACTCATTCTCCTCTAGCAACCACTGTAGAGAATGATAAGTCGTAGACCACTCTCCTCGAGCAGCGTGCGCCTCGGCAATAACGGTCCAGCATAAAAGGTCCCGACGCTCCTCCAGAGCAGTGCGTCCAAGTTGTCCATCTGATAGCAGAGCATGAATCTCTACTACGTCCTGTGCCTGACGTGCAGCCAGTGTAGTCATCTGGGCCTGAACACGGTCCACACGTCTCACACCGGAACCCTCGCCGACCTCAAAAGTAGAGTCGACAGGTGCCTCGTACCTCCTCTTACGAGGTGGCAGAGACTCGGGTGCGTAGCCCAAAAGTGAGGAAGCTGGTGGTAAAGGTGTTAAGACAGCAGTCGGCTGAACCTCATCCTCAGCGGGGGATACAGGTGAACCAGGTGGAGTAGTGATGAGAGCATCAACGAGAGCGGCGTCATCGGAAGTGTGACTATCGTCAGACCCGCTAGCAGATATCCATACATGTAAGACGGATGTCGGTGATAAAGCAGCAGGAGTATCAGCAGGTGATGTCATAATGAATTTGAAAATAATATTGTTTTAATTGACATAAGTATAATCTTACTCAAGTTAAAGGTTTTTAGGAATTATAATCAAATTATATAATAGTGCCGTTTAACATCGCTAGTTAAAGGTTACGTTAATACTTATAAGATTAATCAACCGGATGTTAATAATCAATGCACAGTTAGCCACATAAAAATGTATGCTCTACACTCTATATGCTTAACTATTCTAGTCCCGAAAATCCCAAAAGATTGTTAAAGCAGTTATAGTCCAGTTTATATAAAAATTTTATTTTTGTATTTATTTTAAATTTTCCGTTCTGGTTCTCTATAACTATCGTCTCTAATACCATTTCTGTGACACCCCCAAATTGGTCAAATGTAGCAGAAATAATATTTGGGTGTCACGTGACGTAGATCAACAACACATAGTATGTAGAGCAACAAATAAAAGATTATCATTACATTTAATACATTAATAAAAGTGCAAATGTTATTAAAATTGTCTTAAACATTATTCAGTAGTTGAAATCATTCCTCAGTTAATAAAACCCCAGATGAGCTCTATAAATGCAACCTATCATGATGCTTGATTCCATGCACGTCAATACCTGCTTCAATTTCTAGAGAAAACATGCTTAGAGAGTCAACATAAAGTTGGTGAATTCACAGGTTTAATAAAATGAGTTTGGACAATAAACATTCACTGAAGTAGTAATACACATAGCATCAACACTTAAAGGTAATTACATTCCCTATTGCCCGAAACTGATACTTGACACGTTAAGTCCACAACAAATGATGACCCTTCACATTAAACAAAATGCACCCAATATAATGTTCCGACATGTTAAACATCTGTTGTCCTAGCCTAGGAACAGTGAGCGCTACTCACCCAGATGGGGATGGTCAATCCCAAATAGATCTATTTATACATTCAGGCAATTCAACAATTTTAACAGTTTCCGATGCAGGGGTCATGTGGGTTCATCTACAATAGGCAAATGTAATCAAAGGTTTCGTAGTTCAGTTTATGTCCATCAAATAAAATATGTTGCATGTTTTCTTCCCATAAAAGGCTTTATAAGTTTGTTAATATACAAAGTGGGGTCATGAACTCACCTTAGTAGTACAACAATAAGTCACAAGAAAATCTGATGTGATGCTCATGATACAGTCAACAACCTAAATAATTATAAGGTCTCAGTAAATGCATAACATAATGCATAAAATTTTCAGAACAAGTCTGTGCATGCTTATACTGGTTTTAAGCATTTTATTATGATACCTGTAATTTAGTTAATCGTTGTACAAGTAATAGAAGTATTTATTTTTAAGTGTAAATAAAAAATATCGTTTAATTAATTAATTTGTTTAATTAATATTCTCGTACTTGTATCGTTTATAAAGTAATTTAAATATTTATAAAAGAAAGTTTTATATATATTTAAAGGTGAAAAGAAATAAATATAATTAATATATTTATTTTTATAAGTTAACCAATATTTAATTTATATTACATATAAATAACGTTTATAAAAATGTACAACATTTTAATTTAATTCAACGTTCCCGAAGGTTTGTATAATTATTAAATTATAAGTTTGGGAAAAATAACGAGTGTTGTATTTATTTAAGATTCACGTTTTTATTAGTGGGTATATATATATATATATATATATATATATATATATATATATATATATATATATATATATATATATATATATATATATATATATATATATATATATATATATATATATATATATATATATATATATATATATATACATATATATATATATATATACATATATATATATATATATATATATATATATATATATATATATATATATATATATATATATATATAGTAAATTAGGGTATATATATATATATATATATATATATATATATATATATATATATATATATATATATATATATATAGTAAATTAGGGTTTATTATAGTTTATGAAAATTACATTTTAGTTCCTCGATTTATATAATTACACGCGGTTAATTACTACTAGTCCCTCCCTAGTTACACGTGTAACTAGGGCTTATAAAAGTTCCAAGTATTGCCATATTTAGTCCTTGTAGTATTCGGTTAGTATTAGGGTTAGAAATGTTTCATAAACGCACCCTAGGGCACCAAACAAGTTTCGGTTAATGCCATAATGGCCCATAGGGTTTAATTAGGGCTTGTCTAACTTAACTAACTTGGCAAGAAAGGCCCCTAGGGCTCCTAATAGTTTCGGCAAGTGGCAAAAGTAGTCCCTAAGGTTCTACACAAGTTACACAACTACACATGACTAACAATAATTACAATATGGGTCCTCCTACTTTGGTTTAAGTCTCGAATGGTATACAAAACTACCCCTAACTCTCGGAAATTTACAAAGTAGGTCTTTATGTTTCAACTTTTGTTAAAATGAGTTTCTAAACATGACCATTTAAGTCCCTAAGCTTATTTAATTTACAAAATCTATCCGAACGTCTATATTTACACTTCTAGTCTAAAAACTTCATTAAAATCCCATTTTTATCCGAAAGTTTATAAAATCATATTTTTAATACAAAACGTTTTATAATATAATCATTTAACAAAAATAAGGTTTATTTTAAGTATGATTATCCTAGTGAGATTAATGGGCTTAATGGGCTCCTAGTTTCTATAAGGCTTACATAGTGGGCTTAACTATATTCATACTAATCATTGGGATTTATAATCCATTAAGGTAACTAGTTAACATTTTTAGTTAGTAACATAGATCTAATAATTTCTAGGCTTATAACAATATTTCAAGGTTATACATCACACTAAAAATGAGGTAAACCCCACGTCTAGATTTAGTAAACATGCATAGGTTTTATGATTTCTAGTTTAGCATGTTCATGAGATTGTGGTCACCATAGTTAACAAGATTATTCATCACATACAGTGATACATCCTTTTTAAGTCGTGACCTACTATGGTCTAGGTTTTCTTAGATTTGTTTTTAGGTTAAGTTTTTACTAGTGATATGTATATATATTCAAGTGTATGATAATGAAAGTATATAGAAATGATAGGTTTCATAATACTTACTTGTTTAGATAGTTCTAGGAGTGAATAAGTGAACTAGTAGTAACTTGATCATGTTTTCAACAATGGTGGTAGCTGATGTAGTGGTTTTACTACTCTTTAGGAAAAGAGCGTAAAAAGCGGCAAGTATTAAGTGTCGGTTTAGGAAAACCAAGCACTAATGACCAATTTAAGTTCAAGTTCGTTTCCCAAGGAGGCAAGTGTGTTGTGTAAAGAAATGATTAAGAGTTTGTGATTATAATTATGAGAAAAGAAAAATAGAAAAGAAAGTAGAAAAGGATGACGGTTACGATTATGAATTAAACTAAGACGAAGTCGTGCACGTAAAACCGTAAAAAGTGACTAAATTTAAAAACTACCCTAAAAATTCCTATAATATTGCAATAAATCCTAAAAAGTGTAATTAGAGTTTATAAAAAATCAAAATTCACTCAAACCTTATATTTAATTAAATATTAATTTTTAATACTAATTAAAGCCCAAAAAATCAATTTAATTAACAAAAAGCCCAAAATGAGATTTTTCACTTTGTAAACCTCTAAAATGACTTAACTAAATTTATAACTATTTTTGAAAATTTTAAATTTAATTAAAACTATTTAAAAATGATTAAAAACTTTAAAAACTTAAAATGATTCTAAAAATTATTTAAATGACACTAAAATTAATCTAAAATTTTTAAAATTCCTAACTTGATGTATTTGAATTAGGAAAAATGAAAAACTTGCCAAAATCTAAAATTTAAGTTTTAATACTAAAATAATAATAAAATAATATTAAAAATACAAAATTTATAAAAAATTTGAAAAAGTTGCAAACTAGTTTATTTTAACCTAATAAACACAGAAATGAACTTGAAATTACCAAACTACCCCTATTGGGCCTTAAAATGGGCTAAATAGCAAAACAGGCCCTTAATGGGTTGAAATTAGGCCCAATAAGAAAAGTCCACCATATAAGCCCAAAATCACCTACTTGACTCAAAATTTGATTTTAAGCACAAAAGTCTGAAGGCCCAAAAGCTGAAAGTGAGCTTACCACAGCTTATTTGTCAACAACTTATTCTTAATGGGTTTTTTGGCCCATTAAGCCATAAGCTAATGCCATAAGCTCTAATTTGACACACAAGCTTCTTTTAGGATATTTAAGAGATCTGTGAATTTTTTTTTTGAAAAAGCCCAAGAAATAAGCCTGAAATAAGCAAAAGCTCTCTTCACAAAACGACAAAATAGTCGTTTTTGAGTTCTAGGCCACCTCAAGTGCTGATTCAAGTTGCAAAAGGTTTTAAATGACTTAATTAAGCAAAATCAACAAAAAGTTTTCAAATAAGCACAAAGAATAAGTTGGAATAAGCAAATAAGCACTTATGAAAAAGTCAAGTCAATTGGTTTTCTAGTCAAACCTAAAAGTCAAACCCTAATATGCTCTAGTTTAGTTCAATGGGTCAAATAAAGAAGATTGACCACAATAAATAAGTTGTTGCAAGTCTGGATAAGCCAAAATAGCTTATGAATAAGCTGATGAACAATTTACACTAGCAGTGGCTAGCAACAGGGGAAAGGAGTTCCCACTGCTTGACTAATTTGACTTTTTGTCTTATATGGATTTTTGTTGGATTCAAGCAACAAAAAGGCACCCTTATAACCAGTGGGTTATAAGGAGTCAATAGCAATCACAAAAACACAAATTAAACAAGCCAATTAGTACAGTTTAATCAAAAGATCCCCAAATAGCACACATACATGAACTTAAGCAGTTTTCACACAAATAAGCAGTTTTAGCAAGAATAAGCCAACCAAATTGAACCAAATGCACACAACAGCTATAATAAATTCAAATGAACATAAATCAACTGGTTTCATGCAATGATTCAAGGTTTAGAACAAGATTCAAGCCAATAAATGTTACTGATGAACAAAGAACAAGCAGATTTCAAACTTTGCTGATGTACTTGACCACAAATCCAATTTCAAACCCTCAAATCTTCTTAACAGGTTATATAAACTTTGTTTAATCACTTGTTATCCCTAAGCATGCATACAATCTATGTGTTTCGAAGATCTTAGGTAAAAATAAGCAGATTTCAACAAGTTATAGCATAATTAAGAATTTGATGTTTAAAAGCAAAAAACTTGCAGATAATAGCACACAACCAAGTATTTATCAGATACAAGCACAAAAAAACACTTAACAATAACTCAAAATCAAATTGCAAGCCCAAATCAGTAAACCCAAACACCCCTTTCACTTTTTAATCATAGATTTAACAAAGCAAATGTGTGATTCAGCTTAACCCAAGCCTAATCTAGCATCATAACATCAATATCATGCAATATTAAGCAAATTTAAGCCACAAGAACAACAATTATCATAGCATAACTCAAAATCACAAAAATCAAGTACTTTTGATAGATTTTGGGAAATGAGACTCAAACCTCATGAATGTACATCCACACTCACGAATTTTTGAGCTGATGTGTCTAGCTAAATAAGACACAAGCTTCTAGTAACACCTGCTAAGATTCAACAAGGTTAAAGGCACAATTCATATAAAACAGAAAAATTGAAAAAGCTTGATTAATGCAACCTTGTTCCTACTCCTTGATTGTCCCCAAACCACAAGATTACAACACCTTGATAGTCTTCTTATCATGATGCTATAATCACTTGCAATCCAAAAATTACAAGGGTTTGAACAAGAACTTAGCAAAATATCAAGTTTTGGAAAATTATGCAATTTCTTGCACAATGTTTAAAAACAGGTTTTGAGTCTTAACAATCACAAACATATAACATAAACAAGCAAAGATTAAGGTTGGCACTTGGATTTCATCAGCAATAGCAAACACTTTTTCATAATTTTGAAAGAAGGATTTACATATTTGTGATAAAGGAAAAACCAAGAGCAAAGACTAATGTTGCAGTCCTATGCCTTTAGATAGGCTACAATGATGAACTAGAAAGCATAAAAAACGTAAACCCTAGTTGGTAGAAGCCCCAAAATACCCTTGATGAAGTTTGAATATTGACTGATCATGTGAAGTTCTTGGATGTTTGTGAAGCTGTAAAGGGTGATGGAATTTGATCAAGGGCTCACAATGAGCTTATGTTGTAAGCTTGATATGAGCTAAAACTCATATCCATTTATCAACAAATAACCCTAAAACATGAAGCAAAATACCAATTTATCTTGCAAAAACAGTGTTATGTGGTATGTTTGTGTTTGTGTTCACTTGTGTAGGTAAAAGGATACATTTTCAAGCAAACAAGGAAAAATCAAGCTTAAATTGATGAAAAAGACAAAGAAGGATCAAAAGTGACAAGACTTTGAAGTTCAAGGACCTATCTTGACAAATTGCCAAAGATGAAGGACTAAAGTGTAAATATTGTAAAAAGTCAAGATCATAGTCAAATTTGGTCAACTATCAAGTCAACAAAGTCAATGGACCAATTCTGCTCAAGAATGAAGTTTGGAGGACTAAAAGTGCCAAAGAAATGAAGTTACAAGCCTTAAAGTGCAATCTGCCAAAGTCTAGGGGCTAAATCTGCCAATATTGGAAATTAATACAAGTTCAACCCATGTGTACATGTTTAGACCAATGAGGAGCAAGTAAAAGGGGCACACGGATTGCCAAATATCAGCATTAATTTCCCACTAGCCGCCATTCATTAATGAACAAGATCTGAACAGTTTAATCCGTGTGACTTGTTTTCATCCATTCAGAGCATGCCACGTGTCATCTTCAAGCAAGCAAAAATTTCCCAGGATCGTTTTTGAGCTAGAGGCGATTTCATGAAGAGTTGTCAACAACAAAGTTGCTTATTTTTGAGAGACGAATCCATTGGTAATGATTAATTAACATCAAATCCACTCAATCAAGAAAGCTCAATTCATGTTCATACCTGGAAATTGACTTAGCAGAATCATGCCACGTAGAGAGCTGGGATTGGTCCCAACACGTCACCAATCCCAACAAACTTCTTTCTCAAGTCTATAAATAGCCTGCTAGGTTCTCATTTGTAACAGTTAGTTAAATTTGTAAAAACACACACATTTACATTTCCTTTCATCCTTTTTAGCTAAACTACTCAAGAGTTTGACACACTCTTGAGTTAGTTAGTTAGTTAGCATCCTTTCAACAACTTTGTAACCGATTTCCATTAATAAAATTTGAATTCTTCATTTCCCGCCAATTCTTATCTTCATTCTACTGTTCATATCCTGCTTCTTCTTGATACTTGTGTTGCTGCAGTGAGTTTGTTATGATCATTCATTGATCATAACTGACTTTGAAGAAGAATTGTAGCTGTTTGTGTGATTTCAGTTCAAGCCTTAGCATTTTTGAAGATTTCATGCCATGATGATGATTTCTAGTTGATTTGTAGCTGTTGTTGATAGTAGATTGATTGAATCTAGTGCTAAGGTGGTGGTTAGCACTAGAATAGAGAGTACAACACTCCTCTACTGCTCAATGGTATCTTCACAAGGTGCAAACGCCACTTGTTTATGTTCCACTCAATTGCAAATGCATGCTCCATTCTTAGCTTAAATTCTTGATTGAATGCATGATAAAACTTGTTTAGTTTGATCTTAACTTGGTTCTAGTTGATTTGTAGCTTAAGTGTAGCTATTCTGCTTGTTGCTTTGTTAATTGTTCTAGCTTATAGCTTAATTCAGTTAACTTTAGTCTTGTTTCTCTATTTGAGGTCTAGTATTGTTCATTGCTTGCAAGTGGTTCCTTTACATTTCATTTTGAGCATTGAGTTTGGTGTACTATTGCTTTTCATTCAGTTTGAACTAGCACTTAAAAAGTCTTCGAAAATTTTCATTTAGTTCAGATATAGGAGTGTTTGGAATTAGCTGTTGATAAGTTTTCAAGAAGTGGTTTTTGGCAAGATAATGCTCAATTTCAGTCATTAGGTGATTACAAAGTGTTTTGAGTAAATTTAAAGTAAAATAACAGTTCAAAAAGGCAATTGGCAAGAAAAAGTTTGGGTTGATTTTCATTCAGTTTTACCTTTAAAAGTTGTCATTTTTATTTGCTTGCCATTAACTGATTTCTTGATGAAATTTCACCAAACTTGTTTTGATTTGTAGGTCATATCATAAAGTTTCATAGTATAAAAGCATTTTATACAGTTTTCTTTCAGCTAGGAGAAATAAGCTAAAATCTGAAAGGTTGAGATAAGCAAAGTTACTGTAAATGAAATCTGGATTTTCAGAACTCTTGATTCTATTCATTAACCAAGCAATTTTCTTTTATAAATCCACTTAGTAGATGACATTGGATGATTTTTGAGAGTTTCAGCTTTTTGTCAAAATTTTTGGTCAACGCTTGGTCAACGATAAGCATTTTCAGCTTAATTCAATTTCCCAGCTTATTACTTGATGAAATTTGTTATAACTTGATTTCCCGTTCATCATTTGAGTTTTTTAATCAGTTTAGGCACAAAAATCAAGTTGTGCTTGTTCAGATTGTCCTAGAGCTTATTGTGTGCTTATTTTGAAGTGCTTATTTACTTATTAGTAGTTTTCAGCCAGTTTCCTTTTAGAGACCTAGCTTATTTTGAATTTGAAGTGTTTTGCAATTGGTTTGAATCATTTTGGTCCAGTAATAAGCTCTAACGAGCTTATTTGTCTTGTAACCCGTTTTTGGCTTAAATAGTTTTAAAAATTGCAATTAAGTCCTTGTTGAATTAAAAGGGTTTCAAAACTGGCTAAACTTGCACTTTTTTAGGGTTTGCACAAATTAAGACCTTTCAGTTTGAACTTTGTTAAATTTCAGTTAGCAAGTTTGGTAATTTGTTACTAATTGGTTAGTTTGTTACATAGTTTTCATTTTTGGACCTTTTGGTTTGCTGATTTACACTTTCAGTCCCTATACTTGTTAGAATTTACATTTTAAGCATTTGTATTTCATAGAATTTACATTTTCAGTCCTTTTAGTTTTAAAATTTACATTTTGAATCTTACTTGAATAAAAACATGGTAATTGCACTATGTTTTACATATAAGTAGGTAATATTTTTTCAGTTTTGCAAGGATTTGTTGAATTAGCAAATAGAATATCAAAAAAAGATTAACAACCAAAAACAGTTAAAAACCCGATGTTGGTTGGACTTTCAATTAGCAAGAACTGAGAAAAACGAACTGCATTATACACAATTTCAAATGGCGCCGCTGCCGGTTCTTTGACTTTACGAGAGACTATCGATTGACGGTTTTCATCGGCTTTTGGGATCCGTTCACCTTGTGAACGTTATTTTTACGTATCATAAATAAAAAAAAAATAAAAAAAAAATAAAAAATATAAAAATATATAAAAACTTAAAAATTAACAAAACAATTCTTTTCCTAAAGAATTGATTAAAAAAAAATTAAAAAATCCAAAAAGCAATCTTTTTCCTAAGAGATTGCACCCAAAAATATATATTATTTGATTCTCTCGGTTTTTATGTACATATAGTATTTTCTCTTAAAAAACTCATAAATACAAAAATATTTTCCATATATTATTATAAGTAAATACGTATACGTATAAGAACAACCAATCTACATATTCTCCATAAGTATTGCCAAGGCAATACACCGTGTTGAGGGGCGTTCCGGTCCTTGACACGTGTATCGATCAAACAAAATAAAGCAAGAATAGATAAATACTCTCAATAAGCAACAATTCGAAGAATACGAACATTTAAGTGAATAGAAAGGCGATGTGCTATAAAATGCCATCTAAGGGTCAATAGGTACTTAAGTGCTTCGCGCCACCTAACCCCCTGTTCACTTGTAAGTATTCTAAGAAGGAAGGCTTCATTGGGGGTCTTGCACCCAAGTAGTATATACGTATATTGTTATTTTCTTGTGGATATTTAATATTGAAACTCGAAGAGGATAATCCATTTCTCTTCAAAGTCACACGAGAGCTTCTCTCTCATTCCTCGTATTGAGTTGCATGCTCACTCGCGGGCGTGCACAAATACCGATTGGTGTACAACCTCTTCCTCCGAAAAGGAAGAAAAAGGGAAAGACTAAGACTACCACCTTCCATCAAGCCGATCACGAGAATCGTGCTTTGACTCCTCCACCACAAGAAGCCATGGCTATTGATACTCGCTCTTTGATGGAACGTATGCAAAACAATGTTCATGGATATGCTAGTGCTATTAAGATTCCCGACTTTCCCGCAAATACATTTGAGCTACACACATCTATGATTACTATGGTTTCACAATCACCTTTCTATGGTAACAAGAATGAGGATCATCATGATCACCTTAAGAGATTACTTTCTCTTTGCAATACCATTAAACACAATGGAGTTCCACATGAGGTTATTAGGTTGATGTTAGTGTGACAATCCGTCAATTTACAGTTGATATTTTATTCTCAATATTATTTAAAAACAATTTACAATATGAACTCACATATTTTTTGGGAAGAAATTTGGATTACGTCTTGAAGTAGTATCGACTACGTCTAAACCGGAGGATTCAACGTTACGTGCTTACGTTTACATACACCGTCTTTGGTGACAGTCCGACATTTCAGAAAATAAATTTATCTGAGAATATTAATTTGGAGTTTTAAATTTGTGTTAGTTCATAAACTCACAAATTTACGAGAAGAGATTAGGACTTACAATTTTATTTTAACGTCCTTTACGACTAAACCGGAAACCTTAGGATTACGTATTTACGTTTTCGAACTCCGTTTTTGATGAGACAATTTTTATTGGATTCGTTTTGTGACGTTGATTCATAATTTATAAAAACGTTTTTCGTAAAACGACCCGAGGGCACGCAAATCGAGGAAACTAGAATCGAGGAATACCCGTAAACTAGTGAGATGGGACAAAATACATTGTCCCACCCCACTAGCTTACATGGGACGGCTACAACACCACACCTCAACACTTTGGTGTCAAGTTTTAAGCCTTATGGTTACACTTGTCCATTTTTGCTTCACATTGAAGCTAAGTTACATCAAAACCATCTAACTAGAAACCACTCAACTCATTTCTCATCCATGCAAAACACATACTCTCTCTCTCTCTAAGCCATTTTGGCCGTCCCATATCTCTCACAAAACACCCCAATTTGATCTTGATTCAACCATGAAATCCCATGTTATTTATACATATGTTGAAGCTCTCTTGAAACCCTCTTGAATGGTGGTGGTTATAACATCCATGGAGGAGTTTCCTTGGTGTCATGAGGCTGATTTTCCACAAGAAGTCCATGGAGCATGGTGGTCTTGAAGATGGTCATAGTTGTCTACAAGTTTCTCCATCAAAAACCATGTCAAAATCATAACCTACATCAACTTGGTGGTATAAAGATTGTCCTCCTCATCATCTTGTTATTTTGATTATGTACACATGTATTTTATTTCCTATTGTATATATTTATGATGATTATACGATGATAAAAATGTTATGTGGGGATTTGTTGTTGATAATCATGGATAAAAAGATGAAAAACTATAAGAAACAAGTCTAAAATCTTGTCTAAATATGTTGGCTGTGTAAAACAGTAAAGAACTATATGGTAATCTGATAAAATGATGAAGTAGAATGGATTTACAGTAAGCTATGGGTCTTGTACATATGTGAGAGTTGGCCATGCAATGGAATCAAAATAATGAGTGAGATATGATCAAAACAAGTTTAGGGTATAAATCTGAAGTTACTGTTTTGGACGATTTTTAGAAAATGTTTAGAAGATGATTCAACAGTAGCTATAGAAGAGTTAATTGTAGCACATATCATGTAGTTTATG
Source organism: Glebionis coronaria (assembly GCA_025667525.1). Lineage (NCBI taxonomy): Eukaryota > Viridiplantae > Streptophyta > Magnoliopsida > Asterales > Asteraceae > Glebionis > Glebionis coronaria. The sequence goes on along the minus strand of CM046881.1, from coordinate 323,326,783 downwards.
TGATAAAAATTTGAGCTTCTATCTCCATATAGAACTCAAGATATGGCAGTTTTGGTGAAGATGAAGTTAAAAATCAGATTTTTGGAAATTAAAGAATAATACTATTATATAAGCACTCACATTTTAATATATAAAATGTAAAATAAAAACCCACTAACTTATAAAACTTATTTATATAAATATATAAAAGGTGTAATAAGTGTATAAATGATAAAAATGGTAACTTGTTAAGTCTTATAAGTTATAAAACCATAAACATGATTTTTACGACTTTTTCGGCTATTGCCGTAAAATTAACGTTTTTGTTAAATAAAACTTAGATGGTTGGACCCGTCTAATGAAAACTTTATAAAACTTATATACTGATATATAGACATGTATAACAAGTAAAAACCGATAAAACCCGAACTATAGGGCATACGGACATTAACGAGCTAAGTAAACATATTGGACTAATACTTGGACTAATAGTTGGACTAAATAGGATAGAAACTTGTAAAAAGAAATTATTGGGCTTAACCCATTTGGGCCCAACATGGAAAGTATACATACTGATAAAATAAGTATAAAAAGGATTAAAACAAGTTAAGGAACTTATAATAAGTTTATTGGGCATAAAACACGTAAATGGGTAAAACTAGTAAACTAATATAAAAGTTATCGACATATAACACTAAAAGGAGTAAACGAGAATATGTAAACCCACTTGATCATCATATATATATAATCATCATATGTATACATACTTGTTATTTTTATAAAGTCATTGGACATGAGTCTAAGACCGAGTATTATTTGTCTAGGTTTCCGTGATTGAAGCACGTACCGTACGTCCGAATTGCCGATAACCCGCCTTCCCACATCAACGTGAGTTCATAGCCTCGCACTCTTTTAAATGTTTTATAAATGCTTTATAAACCCGCGAGGGAGATAACATGTTAGTTTTTATAAAAGTTTGGACACCATTTGTCCCGATTGTTTGTTTATTGATTTTGGACCCGAATGATTGAATGACCCGATTGTATGACCCGATAAATGATTAATGGACCTGATAGATGAAATTAAATGGATTATTAAAGTTAGGTTATGTCACTAAAAGTCCCATTAGCATGAATTGTGAACTACCGGGAGTTGGTAGACGCTTATGCATTTAATAGTACTATTTGGGGACGATCACCCCAGTTCGCGCCTTGACGGTTGATCCCCGTCGTGCCACATTGATTGGTAAGCGAATTAATGTATGAGAAGATTTCAATAGCGTGACCTTTGTGACGATACGCTACTTTAGATGGGCAAAATTGGTATCGGGTTAGCTACCCGTTGTTGGCTTAGTAAGGTAACAATGTCATGCGGCTTATAATAATCCGAATTAACAAAATAATAATAGACGCTCCGAATTACGATGTATTGCCTGACTAGCAATACAGGGTCATACTATTGATATTATGTTTGTATTTTGGTTTTCATAACCATATTCATATAACGGTTTTTATTTGATTTTATACAACGTCATAAGACGTATTGTATGATGTTTTTACGACATTGGCTCGTATATTGATTTTAAGGCAAATGCCTATATTATGATTTTCGATAAGGATTTGTATAAAATGATTTTGGCTATCTTACGGCCTATTATAATGATTTGTACGAATTGATTTTTGGTTCTAATTTTATACCAAAGTTATATTGATGGAATTTATTAAACTCTATGAATTCACTCGGCGTTATCGCTGACCTTTTCTTTTAACATGTTTTATCTCAGGTACTTGAAGGTAATTCTCGGGAAGACAACAAGAATTCATGGCCCGCACCTAAACAATATTTTTCCATTCAAACACTTTGTAAAACTTTTGTATGAAATGTAATGACTTGGGACCGATGTAACTTTGTTGTTTATGAATGGAAATGCTTTATAAATAAACGACGCGATTTTTATGCGTTGTCTATGATGTGAGTAATGTGTTATCCCGTAACACCAACTAGTCTTCCGCTGTATTGAGTTGTATAAATTTGGGGGTGTTACAGTTTGGTATCAGAGCTCTCGTTATAGAGAACGAAAGATTTTTAAAACTAAGGTTTTGAATAAAACATTTCAAAATCTTTTAACTATAAACATTTTTCCAAAAATGTCTAAAAATCTTTTGACTATAACGGTGCCGAAGAATTCCCGAGTTACCGACAAGGCCAGACTGAGAAGTGTTATTTTAATTTATATATAACTTGGATTATATATATATATGTGATGTAATTTTATTACATGATTGTTTGATGATTATTTTGATATTTATACGAGGTATTTATACGACGTAGATTGTCACAAGTAACCCTAAATCCCCTAGTAAATTATTGAAGCTATTCTCGTAGGAATTCTAGCTATCCTAGATCTAAACCAAGTTGTGGATATTTATGATCCCAACAAAATGGTTGATATTCGTAGAAGTGTAGATATTAGTTGATTGTGATATTGAAAAAGAATTGGCGAGATTAAATATGATATTGATGTCATGACGATCTTTCTTATAGAGTGGAGTTTGACAAAACGTTATCACCTAGAAAGATGTCATCTAATTCGTTGTCATCCAATTCTTAAGTTGAAATCGAAAGGGTGAATGTTGCACTTGAGGCTGTTATTGGAACCATTACCCAAAAGCCTCATGCGACTAATACCTTTCCGAGAAGTCTAATTGAATGTGTGAGTCATCTCATGCTAGTGACTCATTTGATAATTGTTGATGTAAGAGCTATAGGATTGGAAATTAAGTGTTGATTCATATTGAGATTGTATTGCCTTTACAAGGCCGAAGAATAAGGTTGTAAGTATTGGATAATGAGGTAGGATATCGAATTGAGTATAAAATTGGTTGAAACTTGAATAAAGTGAAACTTAACCTGTATGGAATATGAGATTGTTAAGAGAAAGTCGGTAAGTTCTATGATTAGATGATAAGGTTTTAATTGATTGTTGATTCGTGTTAAAGGTTGTTCCTAGGCCATTGTCCACTAACGAGGATGCCCAGTGTCCAAGAAATAAATTGAAGAAATCTTCTTCTGAATTGAGACCGATGGATCTTCTGGGACATGTGGAACACCTAATGAATCTTGTAGATTAGTATTCATTGTGGTATCTTTTAAAAATCCCTAACTTAACTGAGATATCAGTTGGTAGGATGAGTTCTGAGAATTGTATGACATAGTGACACGTAATGTGTTACGGTACAATTTTGACTTGTTTGTGATTAATGAAAAAGACTACCTTTGATTGCTAAATTCTACATGTATCGATGTTATCTATCTTTTCTTGCTTGCCTCTAATGCTCGCATTAGTGATGCAACCATTGAACAAGTACTCATCTTGATTTGAGTTACGTTGTGGATTATTCTCTTTGTATTCCTGAGTGCCATCGAGATCATGAACCTCATGATTATTTGGCTAAGCTCATTTCCTGATATATATATTGAAGTTAGTTCTTGGTGAACATCTTTTCATCACTCTTTTGCAGATCACTCATTGTTTTTATAAGATAAAACCGTATCCATTGAGAAAAATTGAATTTTCATCACTATATGGAATATTTAAAATGAGATTTATAAGTGATTGATATCAAAATGAAGTTGTTTATGAGATGCTTTGGAAAACTTAATTGTTTTCATAATAAGGAAAATCTTGTAAATTTATTTTTGATTCTTATTTAAAGAATTAAGCATAAAAATGTTTTTATCATAAACATGATGATAAAATTTTGACGAACTGAGTATTGCATCGTTAATCTTGAAAATTGTATATAGTTGCCATAAAACTAATAGTAGTCACCATAATTTGGAATGGACTATGCAAGGCTGATTAGTAGTCACCATAAAACTAATGAATAAACACTACATTTTCTTTGAAGATTGTGAAAGATTAAAAATTTATAAGATCTGCAAGAAGTGTAAAATAAGGCCATAATGTTAGGGACACCTACATATGTGCCTGTAGCATCTATTCTTCTGAGTTAAATTTACTCATCTATGGAAATTGTCTTATTTGACAATTGACAATTCTTTCTTGTCCAATTCTCCTGTAGTGAGATTCTTAGGAAAAGTATTTGAATACCAAGTGTTGATACCCGATTGGATGTATTGACGTTCTTATCATTTCTTATGATTTGATTTCATTTGAATGACCTGGGTAACGATCCGAGGAGCTTTCGAATGCGTACTTAAATTATGAAAACATGGGATATATTCATATTCGTTAAATGTTTTCGTCTGTATCTGATTTGAAATTCTATCGCGTAGATTATGCGTTGACCTTACTCTTTATAGTAGTTGTGTCTCCAGATATCCCTGAAAATTTTGAAGGATTATGAATTATTATTAGCCTTTTGAGAAGTTCACATCTTATCGACGGTAATGCAACTGGAAAGTTGATAGTGCCCGTAGAATGGATTGATTGATTATGACATGACGATATTGTCTTAATTAATGGGAACTCGAGTAGAATTCCCCTAAATGATAAGATGCTGATTATCAAAAGTAATCTAAATAATTCTTGATGGATGACCATATCCTGTATTAAGACTTGAAATTATACCGTGAATGATTGTGAATTAGTAATAGATATTATAATATAGAAGGAACTTAATATGTATTTATTAAAAGATATTTATCTTATCTGAATTTAAGGAATTACCGTACAACTGAGAAAGTTGTTGGAGAAAGATTTTATTATACCAAGCCTGTCATCCTGAAGAGCTATGGTGTTATCTTTCCTTATATTTATAGAATACTGTGAACTGAGTAAATTGACAATCGAAAACGATATCCATAACTCGAAATGGAAGATTTGTTCAATCATTTACAAGGTTTTTAAGATTTGATCCGTGGCATGGTTATCATCAACTTCGAATCCACGAAGAAGATTATTTATTCCAATCACTACATCCGGTACTTGTAATGAATATTATGAGTTTCGCGTTATGTCGTTTGGATTGACCAACACACATGTAGCATTCATAAATTTGGTGAATCACGTGTGTAGGCTGTAAATTGATAAATTCATGCTCGTGATCATTAAGGACTATTTGTTTGTTTATACGAATAATAATGAGTTAATAATTATTTATAGATTGCCCTGAACTGGCCGAACAATGAAAACATGTACCTTAAATATTTAACATGTGATTAAGGACTTAATCCTTTACATAAAAGGACCGTTGGATTAATAATGGTAAGATGTATGCATATAGACTCTTCAAAAATTAAGAGCCCATTTAAGACTTTGGATTTTACCAAAAAGAAATGGAAATATGTTTTGACAAAGGTTTTAACAAAGGATTTTGAAGGGATTATTCCCTTATACACAAACCATTTAACTAAACTTCTGTTTAGGGGTAAATGTTTGTGTATACTTCTAGACAACTTAAAAAGGATTGAGGAAAACCATTTAAACCATAACTTGAAAACTTAAAACGACAATTTTTGCTTTTCAACTAATAAAACTTTGACCAAAATATGAACAAAGGTTTTTCGAACATTTACGAACCTTATTAATTATTTTCGATAAATCAACGAAAATCTTGTTAATTAAACACAAATTTATTTTGAACATTCTATATAATTGGTCGAACTAAGAAATTTAAAACTTTTACGTTTACGCATCATAAAAATTAACTAATAATTATTTAATTAATTATAATAATTATCGACGCTTTAGACGCCGGATTGAGTAAAACGGATAAAAATGATAGTAAAGACGAAACTAAAACATAGAAGATATGAAGAAAGAATTTTGAATAAATACGGTTGTGATATTTATTTCATTAGGAAGGTGAACGTAATTACTGACACATAATATAGAAAGAATATCTGAGTAAATTGTGAACATGATAATTATAACATCATGAGAGGTGAATATAGATACCGACGCATTATGTAGAAAAGATAAAGAACCAATTAGGACATGTTCCTTAATAATGATTGTGCAAAATAAATTGCCAAACGATATAAAAATAAACAATGCTTATAAGAAGGATAATATAGATTATAAAAGAGGTTCGCGGATAATGTGAACCATTAGAATTGAGAAGCCGATAGCATTAAATGTTTTAAAGACCACTTGTGGTTGCCTAAATATGGAGATTGTGAGATATAGTTTTGTTGGAATTTGTAAGTATAAGTATTCTATTTATGTCATTTTTGACTACAAATATCTTTGTCTGAAGAAGTTGTACTAATGGCAATTATGAAGGCAGACATCGCCTCATACATTAGTAAACGTCTAGCTATTGCAAAGGTCATCATCTGAATTTGATTCGATTTGGGTCATCGTCGACAGACTGACCAAATCTGCTAATGTCATTCTCGTTAATGATAAATGCAAAAGAATTATGTAAACATGGTATGCCTGTATCGAACATCTAAATCAAGATCCTCGCTTCGCATCGAATTTCTAGAGATTTGCTCAGAAATCATTGAGAACGAACCTTGATGAGAATACTATGTACCATCCCAAATCGAAGGGACGGGGTAAAGTAACAATACAGAGTAATATAAGTGCTGTTTTATGTTTGAATGATTGACCTTTGGTAATAGACCGTATAATCGTTTTCCTTTGGAAAGATTATCATCGATAATCATCGTGTTAGGATTGAGATTGAATCTTGTTAGGATCTGAATCTTAGAGCATCTATAAGCAGAAGTTGAGATGAAGACATCCGACATACACCCATTGTGAGTTGGACATGTCTTTTAGGTTTAAGGTTTCCTATGATGGCGAACCTATCCTTGCAAAATACCCGACCCGCGAGATCTGAAATGATTGTTGAAATTAGGATTTGATTATTAACTGCCGATAGTGGGCAAGAGGTTATGTGAATGTGAAATGTCGATCTTGAAGTGCCAAATGGGTAGCGAAGTTATGCCACAAATTTTAACCTTGGGAAAATGAATTCATGATCTGACAAATCATGGGATATAAGTCCCCGTTGTATGGGACCATTGAGATGATGTAAAAGTTGGGATTGAAAGGCATATAAGCTGGATCTACCCTAGGACTTCATGAACCGCGTGAATTATGTTTCGTAAATCGAACTTGATGGAATATCTATCAAGTGAAAATCTGATTGTTCTTAGTAAAGCTTAGATCGGCGAAAAGTTGCATTCATCAGAAACCCGTGAACATCATGGATAGAGAAAGTAAGTCAACATTAAGCCTGATCTTATTCCCGTAGTTATGTTTGATGAAACTCGCGTATTGTAACGGATTGCACTTGTGAGAAAAGACCGAATGTGGAGGAAATACCCACATGGCCTTAACTCTATAAGAAGCGAGTAGTAAGGTAAGATGATCTTTGAGGACAAAGATCCTGTTTAGGGGTAAATGCTGTGACAATCCGTCAATTTACAGTTGATATTTTATTCTCAATATTATTTAAAAACAATTTACAATATGAACTCACATATTTTTTGGGAAGAAATTTGGATTACGTCTTGAAGTAGTATCGACTACGTCTAAACCGGAGGATTCAACGTTACGTGCTTACGTTTACATACACCGTCTTTGGTGACAGTCCGACATTTCAGAAAATAAATTTATCTGAGAATATTAATTTGGAGTTTTAAATTTGTGTTAGTTCATAAACTCACAAATTTACGAGAAGAGATTAGGACTTACAATTTTATTTTAACGTCCTTTACGACTAAACCGGAAACCTTAGGATTACGTATTTACGTTTTCGAACTCCGTTTTTGATGAGACAATTTTTATTGGATTCGTTTTGTGACGTTGATTCATAATTTATAAAAACGTTTTTCGTAAAACGACCCGAGGGCACGCAAATCGAGGAAACTAGAATCGAGGAATACCCGTACACTAGTGAGATGGGACAAAATACATTGTCCCACCCCACTAGCTTACATGGGACGGCTACAACACCACACCTCAACACTTTGGTGTCAAGTTTTAAGCCTTATGGTTACACTTGTCCATTTTTGCTTCACATTGAAGCTAAGTTACATCAAAACCATCTAACTAGAAACCACTCAACTCATTTCTCATCCATGCAAAACACATACTCTCTCTCTCTAAGCCATTTTGGCCGTCCCATATCTCTCACAAAACACCCCAATTTGATCTTGATTCAACCATGAAATCCCATGTTATTTATACATATGTTGAAGCTCTCTTGAAACCCTCTTGAATGGTGGTGGTTATAACATCCATGGAGGAGTTTCCTTGGTTTCATGAGGCTGATTTTCCACAAGAAGTCCATGGAGCATGGTGGTCTTGAAGATGGTCATGGTTGTCTACAAGTTTCTCCATCAAAAACCATGTCAAAATCATAACCTACATCTACTTGGTGGTATAAAGATTGTCCTCCTCATCATCTTGTTATTTTGATTATGTACACATGTATTTTATTTCCTATTGTATATATTTATGATGATTATATGATGATAAAAATGTTATGTGGGGATTTGTTGTTGATAATCATGGATAAAAAGATGAAAAACTATAAGAAACAAGTCTAAAATCTTGTCTAAATATGTTGGCTGTGTAAAACAGTAAAGAACTATATGGTAATCTGATAAAATGATGAAGTAGAATGGATTTACAGTAAGCTATGGGTCTTGTACATATGTGAGAGTTGGCCATGCAATGGAATCAAAATAATGAGTGAGATATGATCAAAACAAGTTTAGGGTATAAATCTGAAGTTACTGTTTTGGACGATTTTTAGAAAATGTTTAGAAGATGATTCAACAGTAGATATAGAAGAGTTAATTGTAGCACATATCATGTAGTTTATGTGATAAAAATTTGAGCTTCTATCTCCATATAGAACTCAAGATATGGCAGTTTTGGTGAAGATGAAGTTAAAAATCAGATTTTTGGAAATTAAAGAATAATACTATTATATAAGCACTCACATTTTAATATATAAAATGTAAAATAAAAACCCACTAACTTATAAAACTTATTTATATAAATATATAAAAGGTGTAATAAGTGTATAAATGATAAAAATGGTAACTTGTTAAGTCTTATAAGTTATAAAACCATAAACATGATTTTTACGACTTTTTCGGCTATTGTCGTAAAATTAACGTTTTTGTTAAATAAAACTTAGATGGTTGGACCCGTCTAATGAAAACTTTATAAAACTTATATACTGATATATAGACATGTATAACAAGTAAAAACCGATAAAACCCGAACTATAGGGCATACGGACATTAACGAGCTAAGTAAACATATTGGACTAATACTTGGACTAATAGTTGGACTAAATAGGATAGAAACTTGTAAAAAGAAATTATTGGGCTTAACCCATTTGGGCCCAACATGGAAAGTATACATACTGATAAAATAAGTATAAAAAGTATTAAAACAAGTTAAGGAACTTATAATAAGTTTATTGGGCATAAAACACGTAAATGGGTAAAACTAGTAAACTAATATAAAAGTTATCGACATATAACACTAAAAGGAGTAAACGAGAATATGTAAACCCACTTGATCATCATATATATATAATCATCATATGTATACATACTTGTTATTTTTATAAAGTCATTGGACATGAGTCTAAGACCGAGTATTATTTGTCTAGGTTTCCGTGATTGAAGCACGTACCGTACGTCCGAATTGCCGATAACCCGCCTTCCCACATCAACGTGAGTTCATAGCCTCGCACTCTTTTAAATGTTTTATAAATGCTTTATAAACCCGCGAGGGAGATAACATGTTAGTTTCTATAAAAGTTTGGACACCATTTGTCCCGATTGTTTGTTTATTGATTTTGGACCCGAATGATTGAATGACCCGATTGTATGACCCGATAAATGATTAATGGACCCGATAGATGAAATTAAATGGATTATTAAAGTTAGGTTATGTCACTAAAAGTCCCATTAGCATGAATTGTGAACTACCGGGAGTTGGTAGACGCTTATGCATTTAATAGTACTATTTGGGGACGATCACCCCAGTTCGCGCCTTGACGGTTGATCCCCGTCGTGCCACATTGATTGGTAAGCGAATTAATGTATGAGAAGATTTCAATAGCGTGACCTTTGTGACGACACGCTACTTTAGATGGGCAAAATTGGTATCGGGTTAGCTACCCGTTGTTGGCTTAGTAAGGTAACAATGTCATGCGGCTTATAATAATCCGAATTAACAAAATAATAATAGACGCTCCGAATTACGATGTATTGCCTGACTAGCAATACAGGGTCATACTATTGATATTATGTTTGTATTTTGGTTTTCATAACCATATTCATATAACGGTTTTTATTTGATTTTATACAACGTCATAAGACGTATTGTATGATGTTTTTACGACATTGGCTCGTATATTGATTTTAAGGCAAATGCCTATATTATGATTTTCGATAAGGATTTGTATAAAATGATTTTGGCTATCTTACGGCCTATTATAATGATTTGTACGAATTGATTTTTGGTCCTAATTTTATACCAAAGTTATATTGATGGAATTTATTAAACTCTATGAATTCACTCGGCGTTATCGCTGACCTTTTCTTTTAACATGTTTTATCTCAGGTACTTGAAGGTAATTCTCGGGAAGACAACAAGAATTCATGGCCCGCACCTAAACAATATTTTTCCATTCAAACACTTTGTAAAACTTTTGTATGAAATGTAATGACTTGGGACTGATGTAACTTTGTTGTTTATGAATGGAAATGCTTTATAAATAAACGACGCGATTTTTATGCGTTGTCTATGATGTGAGTAATGTGCTATCCCGTAACACCAACTAGTCTTCCGCTGTATTGAGTTGTATAAATTTGGGGGTGTTACAGTTAGTGTCATTTTCACTAGAAGGACCCGCTAAGCATTGGTTAGACACCCAACCACCCGATAGTATTACCACATGGGATGCTTTCACCACTAAGTTTTTGAACAAGTTCTTTCCTCCACATAAGACCATGGCCTTGAGGACCTTAATTATAGGCTTTCAACAAAAACCTAGTCAATCCTTTAGTGATGCTTGGGAAGAGTATAGTGAGTTATTGAGGCGATGCCCTAACCATGGATTGGATGATGTTCACCAAATCAATACCTTCTATAATGGCCTTAAACCTCACCACCAAGATTCACTCAATGCTTCCGCGGGAGGAAATATTCTTCTTAAATCCGTGCAAGAGGCCTTGGACATCATTGAGACTAAAGCAATGGTTCAAACAAACAATCAATTTGAAGAAAGGGTTCATGTTATCCAAAACATTTCTCAAACCCCTTGTGACAACCAACTCCTCAAGTTTCAACAAGAAATCATTCAAAGGATGGATAGAGATAGTGAGAGGAATTTGAAAGTACAACAAGAAATACTTCAAGATTTTAAGAACATTTCATTGAACAATTCTTCAAATGATGTGAATGCCATTACCCTTTCTTGTGTAACTTGTGGAGGTCCCCATTCTTATGAACAATGTGATAAGGTGCAAGTGTATCAAGGGGAATGCTATGCTTACCAAGAGGAACATCGTGAACACTTCAAGCCAAATATCAATCCAAATAACCTTTCTTGCAAGTCCCAAAACTACCTTACTCCACCGGGATTCCCACCCCAACCACCCACCCAAATTCAACAAAATCCTCCTCAAATTTTACCAAGGAATCAAGGGCAAAGACCACCTTACCAAGGAAATAACTACAAGGCAGCCAATCATTTTCAATCTCAAGCAAATACCTTCTATCCACCAAACCAAGGGTTTAATCCACCACCTCAATCTTTCCCACAACAAGGTTTTTATCAAGGAAATGTGCAACCTAACCCCATGGATTTGATGTTTCAAAAGTTTACTTCTTTTGAGAAACATATGAGAGATAATCAAGAGGAAAATAACAAGAAATTTGCTCTTCTTCAAAACCAAATTATGTATAATCAAAGACCACAAGGGGCTTTACCTTCCAACACACAAACTAACCCAAGGGCCAATGTCAATGCTATTACAACAAGAAGTGGAAAGACAACAAAGGATCCTTCACCTCCTAAACCTACTATTGTTCAACCCACTTATGCTCCTACTTGTGACAAGCCTTCTACCTCTACTTCACCTCCTCAAAATGCTCCCATTTCTCCAACTTCAACACCTACTCATGAAGCACTCAATAAGGAAAATCCTTCATCAACCACAACAAAAACCAAGTCTTCCTTATCCCTCAAGATTGAGAAAAGAAAAGCTTAAGAACAAGGATGATATCCAAGTTTCTAACTTTTTGAGGATGTTCAAGCAACTTAACATCAATATCTCCTTTGCGGAAGCTTTAGCCAATATGCCTAAGTTTGCTAAGATGATTAAGGACTTGCTTTCTAACAAGGAAAGATTGGTGGATTTGCCTAATGCTTCTTTGAATGAAAATTGCTCCGCGGTTTTGCTTAAGAAGTTGCATACTAAGCTTGGAGATCCGGGGAGGTTTTTGATTCCTTGCAATTTCCCGGGGGTGGAAAATTGTATGGCTTTAGCGGATTTAGGAGCAAGCATAAACCTCATGCCATTATCGGTTTGGAAGAAACTTTCACTTCCCGAGCTTACTCCTACTAAGATGACTCTTGAGTTGGCCAACCGTACTATAGCTTATCTGGTGGGAATTGCGGAGGATGTTTTTGTGGGGGTTGATAGATTTACATTTCCCGCGGATTTTGTGGTGGTTGATTATGATACGGATCCTAGAGTGCCTTTGATTGTTGGTAGGCCATTTTTGAGGACGGGTCGTACTTTAATCGATGTCGCGGAAGGAGAACTTATAATACGGGTAGGAGATGAGAGAGTTGTGTTTAACATGGGGAAGTTGTCTAAAAAGTCTAATGAGCCCGAAGCGGTAAAACATATTGATGTTGTGCATGAGGAGGAAACACAAAATGATCTTCTTGATGAAGTTTGTGATGAGTACTTTTATGAAGCTTGCTCAAGTGGCAATTATGATTTACCTCATATTGAGACCATTGCTTCCATTACTTCATTTTTGTATTGTCATGAACATCAAGAGCTAAACCTTAGTGAAATCCCATATGACACTCCACTTTTCCACAATGATAATCATATTCATGAGGACTTAAGTGATGGAGAATCTTTTCTTTGTGATTCACCAACATATGATGACTATAGTGATGATGAGCTTTCTACTTATGACTCTCCATTTGTTGATGATCATACTTCCTTTGGTTTTGAGGGATCACCAATCTTTGATAGACCTATCTATGATGTTTATGGTGATGAAGAGGATTCTATCATTGATGAGATTGATGAGTTTTTAGAGGTTGATATACTTTTTGAGTACACTCTTGGTTACCTTGATGAGGAGGGGGACATATTCTATTTAGAATCTCTATTGAATGAAGATCCTTTACCTTTTTCCTTGCCCACCTCAACCTTTCAAAGTGATAAAGGAAAACAAGTCATGATGGTTCCTTCCAAGAGCTTGTTGTTACCCATGCCTTCACAACCTTTCTCTCACCATGTGAACTACAAAGGAGAATCTTCTAAGGCAACCAACACTTGTTGTTTTCCAATCAAGGAACGGATTTTTGATCCTGGCATAGGGCTTGCTAAACCATCTCAGTATCCGCCTGATGCAACAAAAGGAAACCTTGTGAAAGATTTGAGAACTTTACACTATCACCTTGGGAAGAACATATGGGAAACCATTTTGGAGAACAACACCTCACTCTTTTCACCATTGCTTGGGAAGTTAGTTGTTGAATTATGTTATAAGTGGGATGGTAATTATGTATTTGATCCTGGGGGATATTTATGGAGTTCTGATCATTGAAAACTTGTTTTACCTCATCATGGAGACTTTTCTTAAAAAGGGGCAAAATGTTTTCTTCTCCATGATAGGTTTTAGACACTTTTAAGTGTGGGACGAGTCGAGATAGAGACTCATTAACTCAAGCATCGTATAACTAGGTTTAGAGTGTTGTAGGTTAGAAATAAAGGTATAGACTTGGAGATAAGTGTAGGGGAGACCTTCTTTTGTCTTCATGATTGTTTGTAGGGTTGCTCACTCATCTCATGCTTTGGAGCTTATGGAGGAGACCCTTGTATCCGGTTCACTTCGTTACTATAGTGATTTTTCATTGACAACTTATGTTTAAACATGATTTCACTTATAGTTGTCCTTGCCTTAACTTGGGTTAAGCAAAGTCTATTCATTGTCATAAGTGTAGGGGAAGTTTTTATACTTCCATGCTCTTAAACATTGAGGACAATGTTTAGCTTAAGTGTAGGGGGGTCTTCTATCGAAGTGACCTTACCTAGAACTTGTCACTGTCTTGCATGATAACATGGAAAATTTGATTTTTCAACATTTTTCAAATTTTTTGATCTACTTTGGCCAACAAAAATATGCATACATAATTTTTGCATCAATCATTTTGCATAACACATTTGCATTGTATATATTTCTTCTTTAATTTTTCATCAAAAATATATAAGAAGAAGAAAAAAAATAAAATAAAACATGGTTTAACAAGTTTAGATTTCTTTGACATATTAGGCCCGCCATGGATATTTTGACTCAACCCGAGTTTGCTTATTTTAGCATTCTCTAGCTAGTATCCTTAACCATGTAGTCCTTCATTGGTCTATTAGGCTAAGCTTCCACCAATTTCATTCTTTGAAATTTTAAATTTGTGGAGAATGGGAAATGATAGAGTTGAAGCAAGTGTAAAAGGGCTAGATAGACTTCATGATAATTACTTGTGGCTAAACGCTCCTCTTCTTTACCTCTATTTTCTTCGCATGTATATATTTGTTAATAAATAATCAAGAACGGTTTTAATTGGTTTGTAATCTCTTATGCATTTTTGTCTAATCATTCATGGTTGGTATGAGTACGTTTTAAGATTCTAAGTTAGAACATTTTATGTGTACTAGACTTATGTCATGCTCAATATTTAGCGGGTGTTTTTTCATTTTATTCTTTTCTTCTTTCTTACTGAGGAATAAAGAAAAATAAGAGCGGCTTATGAAAAAAAATGAGTGGCTAGAAAAAAAAGAGAAAAAGAAAAAAAAAATAATAATACAAGACTACCAAGAGGGGCAGTGGTGTTAATTATAGTGACTATTGAGTTCCAATATTACCTTGACGGGTTGCGGGGATTCAATAGATTGCTCCAATCCAATATTACCTTGACGGGTTGCGGGGTTGAAGATCCAAAGTCTCAAAAAGATGGCGGATGTAAATTAATGCGTGAGTTTTATTTTTCTTTCCTTAGCGAGTGTGTAGCTACTTATGAAAGCATGACATGAGGATTTTACACATAAGGCGAATGACTTATTACTCTTGAAACGGACTTATATTAATTGTGAGCGGTTTTTCAAGTAATGGATGAGAGGATTACTTAGGATTAAAACCGTGCTTCCTTATTTTTGGATTTTACACTTCTTATACTTCACACTTGAATAAATGACAAATTTGCCCACAGGCAATTTGCTCAAATAATAACCGGTTCCACATTTAATTGTCATGAATAAGTTGATGCACTTTTTACTTGTGAATGCAATGATCCCATTTTTAAGCTTGGAATGGGGAAAGTGAAACTTGAGGGTGATAAATGTCCATGGTACCCAAGCCCTAATCTAAGCCATTGAATTCTTTATGAATTATTTCCATCAAAACCATTTCAAGAAAAATAAAAAAGATATAGATAGAATTGTATTTTGTTCATTGCATTATTAAAAGTCAAAATCATGCATCATGTAGTTTAGAGTAGTGTAGATGCATCCCATATGGCCAAGGTAGGTTAATTATGAGGAGAATGTAAATTTGAGCTTTAAAATTTATGATTGCATGAGGACATGACAATGTTCAAGTGTAGGGGATTTGATATGAGCTAAAACTCATATCCATTTATCAACAAATAACCCTAAAATATGAAGCAAAATACCAATTTATCTTGCAAAAACAGTGTTATGTGGTATGTTTGTGTTTGTGTTCACTTGTGTAGGTAAAAGGATACATTTTCAAGCAAACAAGGAAAAATCAAGCTTAAATTGATGAAAAAGACAAAGAAGGATCAAAAGTGACAAGACTTTGAAGTACAAGGACCTATCTTGACAAATTGCCAAAGATGAAGGACTAAAGTGTAAATATTGTAAAAAGTCAAGATCATAGTCAAATTTGGTCAACTATCAAGTCAACAAAGTCAAAGGACCAATTCTGCTCAAGAATGAAGTTTGGAGGACTAAAAGTGCCAAAGAAATGAAGTTACAAGCCTTAAAGTGCAATCTACCAAAGTCTAGGGGCTAAATCTGCCAATATTGGAAATTAATACAAGTTCAATCCATGTGTACATGTTTAGACCAATGAGGAGCAAGTAAAAGGGGCACACGGATTGCCAAATATCAGCATTAATTTCCCACTAGCCGCCATTCATTAATGAACAAGATCTGAACAGTTTAATCCGTGTGACTTGTTTTCATCCATTTAGAGCATGCCACGTGTCATCTTCAAGCAAGCAAAACTTTCCCAGGATCGTTTTTGAGCTAGAGGCGATTTCATGAAGAGTTGTCAACACCAAAGTTGCTTATTTTTGAGAGACGAATCCATTGGTAATGATTAATTAACATCAAATCCACTCAATCAAGAAAGCCCAATTCATGTTCATACCTGGAAATTGACTTAGCAGAATCATGCCACGTGGAGAGCTGGGATTGGTCCCAACACGTCACCAATCCCAACAAACTTCTTTCTCAAGTCTATAAATAGCCTGCTAGGTCCTCATTTGTAACAGTTAGTTAAATTTGTAAAAACACACACATTTACATTTCCTTTCATCCTTTTCCCTTTTTAGCTAAACTACTCAAGAGTTTGACACACTCTTAAGTTAGTTAGTTAGTTAGCATCCTTTCAACAACTTTGTAACCGATTTCCATTAATAAAATTTGAATTCTTCATTTCCCGCCAATTCTTATCTTCATTCTACTGTTCATATCCTGCTTCTTCTTGATACTTGTGTTGCTGCATTGAGTTTGTTATGATCATTCATTGATCATAACTGACTTTGAAGAAGAATTGTAGCTGTTTGTGTGATTTCAGTTCAAGCCTTAGCATTTTTGAATATTTCATGCCATGATGATGATTTCTAGTTGATTTGTAGCTGTTGTTGATAGTAGATTGATTGAATCTAGTGCTAAGGTGGTGGTTAGCACTAGAATAGAGAGTACAGCACTCCTCTACTGCTCAATGGTATCTTCACAAGGTGCAAACGCCACTTGTTTATGTTCCACTCAATTGCAAATGCATGCTCCATTCTTAGCTTAAATTCTTGATTGAATGCATGATAAAACTTGTTTAGTTTGATCTTAACTTGGTTGTAGTTGATTTGTAGCTTAAGTGTAGCTATTCTGCTTGTTGCTTTGTTAATTGTTCTAGCTTATAGCTTAATTCAGTTAACTTTAGTCTTGTTTCTCTATTTGAGGTCTAGCATTGTTCATTGCTTGCAAGTGGTTCCCTTACATTTCATTTTGAGCATTGAGTTTGGTGTACTATTGCTTTTCATTCAGTTTGAACTAGTACTTAAAAAGTCTTTGAAAATTTTCATTTAGTTCAGATATAGGAGTGTTTGGAATTAGCTGTTGATAAGTTTTCAAGAAGTGGTTTTTGGCAAGATAATGCTCAATTTCAGTCATTAGGTGATTACAAAGTGTTTTGAGTAAATTTAAAGTCAAATAATAGTTCAAAAAGGCAATTGGCAAGAAAAAGTTTGGGTTGATTTTCATTCAGTTTTACCTTTACAAAGTTGTCATTTTTATTTGCTTGCCATTAACTGATTTCTTGATGAAATTTCACCAAACTTGTTCTGATTTGTAGGTCATATCATAAAGTTTCCTAGTATAAAAGCATTTTATACAGTTTTCATTCAGCTAGGAGAAATAAGCTAAAATCTAAAAGGTTGAGATAAGCAAAGTTACTGTAAATGAAATCTGGATTTTCAGAACTCTTGATTCTATTCATTAACCAAGCAATTTTCTTTTATAAATCCACTTAGTAGATGACATTGGATGATTTTTGAGAGTTTCAGCTTTTTGTCAAAATTTTTGGTCAACGCTTGGTCAACGAAAAGCATTTTCAGCTTAATTCAATTTCCCAGCTTATTACTTGATGAAATTTGTTATAACTTGATTTCCCGTTCATCATTTGAGTTTTTTAATCAGTTTAGGCACAAAAATCAAGTTGTGCTTGTTCAGATTGTCCTAGAGCTTATTGTGTGCTTATTTTGAAGTGCTTATTTGCTTATTAGTAGTTTTCACCCAGTTTCCTTTTAGAGACCTAGCTTATTTTGAATTTGAAGTGTTTTGCAATTGGTTTGAATCATTTTGGTCCAGTAATAAGCTCAAACGAGCTTATTTGTCTTGTAACCCGTTTTTGGCTTAAATAGTTTTAAAAATTGCAATTAAGTCCTTGTTGAATTAAAAGGGTTTCAAAACTGGCTAAACTTGCACTTTTTTAGGGTTTGCACAAATTAAGACCTTTCAGTTTGAACTTTGTTAAATTTCAGTTAGCAAGTTTGGTAATTTGTTACTAATTGGTTAGTTTGTTACATAGTTTTCATTTTTGGACCTTTTGGTTTGCTGATTTACACTTTCAGTCCCTATACTTGTTAGAATTTATATTTTAAGCATTTGTATTTCATAGAATTTACATTTTAAGTCCTTTTAGTTTTAAAATTTACATTTTGAATCTTACTTGAATAAAAACTTGGTAATTGCACTATGTTTTACATATAAGTAGGTAATATTTTTTCAGTTTTGCAAGGATTTGTTGAATTAGCAAATAGAATATCAAAAAAAGATTAACAACCAAAAACAGTTAAAAACCCGATATTGGTTGGACTTTCAATTAGCAAGAACTGAGAAAAACGAACTGCATTATACACAATTTCAAAGCTACATTGTGAGAGGTAGATTTTCTGCATGACTTTGGACTTATCCCAAAAAACGTGTGCATGGGGTTCAACATGTGAGCTGTTGGTTGGTGATGTGGCAAGTTTAGAGGTTGGGTTATGATTAACACCACCCTAATCATAGTTTTGGATAAAATGGTGGGTTAATTTCATGTATTTAGTGAATGCCCAATTTTGTTCTTAAGTGAATAGTGGGTTAGTTTGATCTGGATTAAGGTTTGAATTGGGTGTTTAGCGCGTTTAATTAACTAATAAATATTAGTTAGTTATACGGATGAGTGGGATGGTGACTTGGCGAATTGGTGAGTGGTGATTGGTGGGATGGAGTTAGTGGGGGCATGTGTCCTCCTCCCACTGGTCTATGTAACTTTCATGTCTTAGCAGTTTACTCCCCTCATCTTCTATACTCTTTTCACTTCATGTTTAATAGCACAAAATCTGATTTCCTTTTATAATGAACTTTCAGTTTTCACACTTTTGTCCCAAATAGTTTTGCAAAAGTGTTTAAAGGGTATTTCTTGCCATTTCTTGATTCTTGAAGGGTTGTTTTGGCATTTTCCTAAAACTTTATGGTCTTGACTTGTATAATTGACTTCTTGGAGGACTAATATTGACAAGTCTTCATTTTTGATGGACCATTCTTGCCAATTCTTCAAAGTGGAGGGCCTTTTTTGTAAATTTAACAAACTTTAAGGACCAATCTTGTAATTATGAATAAACAAGGGTTTAAAGTGTCAATTATTCAATATTGGAGGACCCTTCTTGTACAATCTTCAATTCTTCAAGGGTTATTCTTGGAAAATCACCATTAAGGCTTGGTTCATTGTGCGACTTCGTTTCCCGTGTTTGTTTTTGCTTGTTTCTTGTGATCTTTTGCTATTTTCTCAATATCCGTACCTAAAATACACATGTAACAAACACAAGCATATATTTGGCATTTCATGATATTTAATGCATTTTAAGCCCATTTTGGACGATGAGAGTATGTATAAAAGCAGTCTCATCACTCCCCATACTAAACCATTGTTGTGCCCTCACGCAATGCTAGAATAAAGTATCTTAGCATCTCCAATGTTCATTTTTATGCACTTTTATTGAATGATAAACTTGCTACACTACTACTATTACTACTACTTGCGTTTTAGACATAATGTATGATTTTCATCGTAAAATGGGACGTTTAGCTTCATAGAACAAGAACACGTGAATGCTTCGTTAGAAATAATTTCATCGTCCTTGATTTTCACCCCAATTCCATGCCAAGCGTGCAACGCGATCATTGTCATTATAAGTTAGTAATGCTAACACTACTCATATGCCCTAATCACGTACTTATCCTCCCATTTTGCTAAGTGGTATCTCTTATATTTTATTTTGTCTTGAATGTTCACAAGGATACATTTTTTTACTTATGCAATGATAGAGATTTAGGTCTAAAAATAGAGGCATAACTGTGACAATCCGTCAATTTCAGGTCGTTATTTTAATCTAGACTATTAAATATTATATGTTTACTTTAATGAGAATTTTAAATTATCGGCTAACCGAGAAGGTTATAGCTTGAAACTTAAAGTAAGAATGTCGCTTCGATGAAAACCGACAAGAAATACATTAAGTATCGATATTATATTCTCAAATTATCATATACATGATTTTATTGTATTTATTTTTATTTATCGTGTTTACGTTTTAACGAATGACGAGAACTACTAATGATCGCGATACCGACGGATGCCCGAAAATTTACGTTTTATTATTGTTTGTCTCGATATTTAATATTTTTGACGTTTTCGATTTAATTACGTTTTAAGTCGTGTCGAAGTTATATTATTATATTTATGAAGCATTGATGAGATGGCATTTATACATGATCTCATCGTTCTTTTCAGGCTTTAAATGCATAAAATTGTCATAAAATACCATATATATGCTTGTGTTTGTTTACTTGTGTATTTTAGGTATGGATATCGTGAAAAAAGACAAAAGATCACAAGTTACAAGGAAAAACGGACACGAGAAACGAAGCCGTACAAAGAACCGGGCCCTAAATCATGGAATATTCAACATTTATCCTTGAAGACTTAAAGATGTGCAAGTTTGATCCTCATTTATTGAAGAAATGACACTTAAAACCCTTGTATATTGATAATTACAAGTTTAGTCCCTTAAATTTGTCAAAATTACACAAAAGGTCCTTCAACTTTGAAGAAATGGCAAGATTAGTCCCTCAACAATTTCAAAATGTCAATTATGGTCCCTCATCAAGCCAAAGATACATTAAAGACCTTTGAAGATCAACATTGTCCAAAATCAGCCCTTGAAATATGCAAAAGTGTCAAAAATAACCCTTGATAACCTTTTTGGAAAGTTTGGTGCCAAAAGTGACAAATGGTGAAAGATAAAACAAAGGGAAACACGTTTTGTTTGCAAAAATAACTTGTTATACAACTTTTCCCAAAACTCAAGGACCTAAACTGCCAATCCCAAACTTCAAATTCCTAAAAATGCGATAAACACTTACTATTTGGATTTTTACCAGGGATGAACAACTTTTTACCCAGGATCAAAAATGAGCAAAACAAAGGGGAAATCAAAATTGACTCAACCCACGTGTGATTCACATCACCTCAATCACATCCCACACCTTAAACCTCAAATCCCACTACTAGAATGATTCCCCCATCCCCACTTACAATACGACACTTGGCACTTGATCCTTACTTGGCAAAATCAAGGGCTGCAAATCCTTACTTGGTCCCTAAGCACTCAACAAACGTCCAGGATTCAACCAAAACAGCTGGCAACACACCTAGAAGATTCTGCAAGGATAGAATAGGAATTTCAGTTGCTAGGGTTTGTGAATAGTGTTTAGCCAGGCATTTGCCTATAAAAGGAGACCTCAACATGTGAGAGTCCCTTTGTTGCAGTTTTAGGCTATTATCTTTGTAATTCCTTTTTAAGCTTAAATAAAATTTGAATTTCTGAAATTTTGAAATCTCTTTTTGATTTAGTTAAAAGTTTGGTGTTTGAGTAGCCTAATTCTGAGTTCCATTTGTTTGATTAGACCTTCCTTAACCTTGTGGTTAAGGCACGTCTAGGTTTGAAAGGTTTTCAAGGTTCAAAAGCCTTGAAGTCCTTGTTTCTGAATTTGGCTTATATTTGTGTACTAACCCTTAGCCTTAAGCCTTGAGTTCTTTCAAGCTTGTTGACACCAAGCCTGAGAAGGATTCTAAGCCTTTGGTTGAGTTTGTTTGTTGCTTGTGTTGAAGACATATCATAATCAAAGCCTTGTTCTTCTTTGAACATCAGCAGGCTTTGATCATCTTTGTTGAAGTACCTTGGTCTTTTTCTAGTTGTTGAACAAGGTCCAAGGAGCATAGCTGGCCTTCCTAGGATGTTGTGGAAGGCAGGTATAATCTCTTGGTTAAGATTCCCCTAAAAATTTCATGTTTATGGCTGTTTAGAATTTGGTGCTTTGAGTTTGAGTATTGGTGTTTGAGCTGGTGATTTTTGAGTTTGATTGTGTTAGTTGCTATTGATTAAGTGTTTTTGATCATTAAAATCAGTAGGTTATTAGTTAAAATCACAAGTTCCTTTGTTAAGTGGTAGATTAAGGAGTGTTTGGGTCTATTGCATTAGTTGGATTTGTGGTTTGCTAAGTGTTTGTTTTGTGTAAGCAAGTATTGGTATCTGTTTGTTAGGTGCTTGTGTTCATCTGTTTGCAGGTTTTGTGGGTTTGATCACATAGATTCATTATTTGGCTATAAAATCTTTAAAACTTGGTAAAAATGGCTAGGATTTTGAGGACACCTAGATCTAAGCATAGGCTAGGGTTAACAAGTGCTAAATCATAGTTAATCACACTAAGGAAGAAGGATTTGAGGCTTGAAATTGGATCAAGTGTCAAGTATATCAGCAAACTTGTTTCTGCATATGTTCATTGTTCATCAGTAACTTCTAGTGCTTTGATCGGGTTATTTACTTTGATTCAGTGTTTGATTCTTGTTGCTTTGTGTTTGTTTTTAGTGTATATATCTTGTGTATGCATCCTGTTAAGTTTGGTTGGCTTATTGTGGCTAAATCTGCTTATTAAGTGCTTAACTGCTTATTTACCTATCTGGTGCATATCTGGTGACTGTTTGGCTTATTGTGGCTTATTGTGTGAACCATTTTGTGATTTTATTGTTGCTATTGACTCCTTGTGATTCACTGATCACAAGGGTGCCTTTGTTTCCAATTGAATCAAACCAGAACTCTCAAATAAGCTTGGTCAATTAGTCAAAGCAGTGGGAACTCCTTTCCCCTGCTAGTTGCCACTGATAGTGTTAAATTGGTGTCAGCTTATCAATAAGCTATAATAGCTTATTCCAACCTGCAACAACTTTGTTTTTGTAATAGGTGCTCATATTTTGACCCATTTGTTCATACTGGAGCATTTGGGTGTTTGACTTTTGGGTTTGACTAGAAAACCAACTCCTTTGACTTTTACATAAGTTCATTTGTGCTTATTCTGGCTTATTGTTTGTGCTTATTGGATTTTTGTTGATTGATTTTGCTTATTGAGTCCAATTGAAAGCTTTTGTAAGTTGAATCAAGTCCTGAGGTGCCCTAAATCTCTAGAACGACTATTTTGTCTTTTAGTGAAATTTTTCTTTGCTTATTTCTGGCTTATTGAGTGAGTTTTTTCAAAAATTCTTTTTACAGATCTCATAAGCATCCCAAAAGAAGGTTGTGTGTCAAATTAGAGCTTATGGCATTAGCTTATGGCTTAATGGGCTGAAAAGCCCAATAAGAATAAGCTGAGTGTTAAATAAGCTGTGATAAGCTCATTTTCAGCTTTTGGGCCTTAGAGTTTTGTTCTTAGAATTGAATTTTGAGTCAGATAGGGATTTTCCAAGTCAATTGGGCCAAGTTTGACTTTTTGGGCCCAAAAGCCCAATTTGGTTGACTGTTTTTGGTTTTGGCCCATTTGAGGGCCCAATAGGGGTAATCTGGTAATTTCACTTTGATTTTCTGATTATTTAGGTTAAAATAAACTAGTTTGCAAGTTTTTAGAATTTTTAATAATTTTTGGATTTTTAATATTATTTTATTATTATATTATTATTATTTTTAAAATTTCACTTTTTCCAACTTTTTACATTTTTCTTAAGATCAATACATCAAAATAGGAATTTAGCAACTTTTAGAATAATTTTATCTCTTTTAGATTAATTTTTATAATTATTTTAATTTTTAATAGTTTTTAAACCATTTTAAATAGTTTTTATTAGTTTAAATCATTCTAAAAATAGTTTTTAATCTTTTTAGGTAATTTTTGAGGTTTACCAATTGAAAAATCTTTATTTGGGCTTTTTGATAATTTATTTGATTTTTAGGTCTTTAATTAGCATTTAAAAATTGAATATTTAATTATTTAAAAGGTTTGAAAACATTTTGATCATTGGTAAACTCTTAGTTTATTTAATTTGATTTTTGGTGAATTTTTGGTAATTTTTAGAATTTATTTTTATTTTTTGTGGTTTTTAAGGTTCTACGTTTTAACTTTCTAGTAGTGTTAATTTTTATTTTTACGTCTTCGTCATTTTCTTTTCTCATCCCCTTCTAAACCAAATATTAATCACAAATCTTGTACATCTTAGTCACACACATATACCTCCTTGGGAAACGAACTTTCACACCATTAAGGGTCATTAACACTTGATTTTTCCTAAAGTCATTTGTTCAATACTTACCGCTTTTACGCCTTTTTCCTAAGAGGTCGTATTTTACACCAATCACTTTGGCGCCGCTGCCGGGGAGGTGTGTCGTGATTAATTTGCATTGTTGTTTTTAATTTTAACCATAAATAGTATTTGTATTAGTAGAACTCTACTAATACGTATTATCGGTTTTCTTGGTTTTTCTTGTACAAATATTATTACTATATTGTATTAAGTATCACAATAAATTCACAATATCTCCAAAAGTGTGAAAACACAACCTTAATTGGGATTTCATCACTCAATTATTGTATTCGAATCTCAAACAAAAAGAAAAAGGCAAAAATAGATACATACTTTCGTGAAGCTCGATTTTGAAAGATACAAACTATAAGGTGGGTATAAGGCGGGTATTATAAAATATACCCTAAGGAAAAAGGCTCTTAAGTGTTTCGCGCCGCCTCGTTTCCCCGCTTGCTTGTGAGTATTTTGAGATTGAAGGCTAATCGAGGGTTTTGCCGCCCAAAGTATTATTACGTATAATATATTTGCTTGTTTTCTTTGTGATTAAACCCTCTTGAACAATTTGGTTTTCACCAAAGTTCTAAAGTCATTCGAAGGCGTTCACTCCACGTGATCGTTTTCATTCCATTGAGGCTTCTTTAATCAAGAGTTTGATTCGAGGAGAGATTTTGTAGATTGTTGTCTACGAAGATACACCAAAATCCAAAAAATTAAATATCATCAAAAACACAAAAAAATTGAAAATTCACAAAACACCCAAAAAGAATCTTCTTTGCTCACCTCCCATTCTTCGTGAAGTTTATGATCACTCGTAATCAAGCAAAACGAGCTCGTAAACGACTTCAAAAGCAAGCCAATCAAGAGACGTTGATTGTGGAAGAACCTCCAATTGTTGAACCTATTGTAGAACAAGAAGTCGTCATGGCTAATTGTACTATGATGGAGTTGCTACAAGCACCCACCGAGAGTTTTGGAGAGGCTATTCTGATTCTCGCCATCCTTGCGGAGAATTTCGAGATTAAGACGGGTTTAATGTCGATGTTGCAAGCAAATAAGTTTAGAGGTCACGAGAAAGACAACCCGCATTACCACATTAGAAATTTTAACTGTCTCACCGCCACTAGCAAGTTTAAGGATGTTCCACATGACGCTATTAAGATGATGTTGTTTC
The DNA here is from genome assembly GCA_025667525.1 of Glebionis coronaria. Taxonomy (NCBI): domain Eukaryota; kingdom Viridiplantae; phylum Streptophyta; class Magnoliopsida; order Asterales; family Asteraceae; genus Glebionis; species Glebionis coronaria. The sequence goes on along the minus strand of CM046881.1, from coordinate 323,300,960 downwards.
CATACTCGTTAGATGGACCCACAAAAATTTGGCTTGAGAAAGAACCGCCAAATTTGATTTTGACATGGGCCGATCTCGTTTCTAAATTTGTGAACAAGTTTTTTCCACCATCTAAAACAACACACTTGAAAAATGAGATTTCACGATTTGTGCAAAGAAATAATTAAAGTTTTTCAATGGCATGGGAACGATTTAAAGAAATGTTACATGAATGTCCACACCATGATTTTACGGAATTGCATCAAGTGGATACTTTTTATAATGGGCTTAATGATCATGAACGAGATTATTTGAATGCCGCCGCGGGTGGTAATTTTTTGTGCAAGACGACAAATGAGGCTTTACAAATCATTGAAAATAGATCTAAGGTTTATAGCCCTCGTAACACACCGAGTGTTGCCAATATGGGTTCGTCATCATCGTCACAATCATCTCGTAGCATTAATGCCTTACATGATGAAGCTAATGAGGAAAATCGGTTTTTTGATAGATTTGCTAATCTTATGTCCCATTGGAAGGCTCAAGAAGCTTCCAATTCCGCTTCGGTTAAAGCGGTTGCTAAGAGTTGTTTATCTTGTGGTGGAGCTCATGATCTTTCCGAGTGCATTACCGCGGATGGTAACACTTCGAGTGCTTATGTAGCAACGGGAACTTACAACCAAAACGGTCAAGGTTCCCGCCAAAATCAAGCTCCACCAAATTAAAATGTTAACAATTATCGAAACAACAACCAAGGTAATTACCAAGGCAATTCACGCAATTACAACAAGGGGAATTATCAAAGTGGGAATGGACAAATTTCTAATCAAAACCAAAACCGTGATTTTCAAAACACTACATAAGGTTTTCAAAATGCTCACACTAAAAATTTGCAAGGGGAATTTTTGGATTATGCTAAAGCAAATGATGCTAAATTTGATAACATGCAACGTGAGATGATTAGCTTAAGATCCGAGTTAAAAAGCGAGTTAAAAAATGAACTTGCTAATGAACTCAAAACTCATGCAAACAAAATGGAAGGAAATGTCCAACGTCTTCAACAAAACCAACAAAAGATGGAATTAGGACAACATGAGATTAAGCAAGAGTTATTAAAAGCGGATGCTAGGCAATCAAAATTTGAGGACCGAATGGCTAAGATGTTTGAAGCAATCATGTGTAAACCCTCTTCCTCGGGTGGTCTTCCTAGTGATACCATTGCAAACCCGAAGGGAGAAATGAAGGTTATTACTACACGAAGTGGTAAAACTTTCAAGGAACTAATCTCTCGTCCAAGTACTTCTACGGAGAAGGAAATCGAGAAAGAACCCGAGGTGATGGTCGAAAAGGAGCACATTACAATCCCACGAAGTACCGCTCATACCACACCTACGGTTGAACCAATACCAATTATGGAACCCGAGTTTCCAAGGCCGTTGCCTAATGACCAACCCACACCACCTTTACCCTACCCTTCAAGACGAAACAAAGAGAAAATCCAAGAACGTAACAAACAACAAATCGAGCTTTTTATAAAAATGTTTCAACAAGTGCATTTTGATGTGAGTTTAGCCGACGCGTTGTTATATATGCCTCGTTTCGCTTCCACTTTTAAAAGTATGATGAGCGATAAGGAAAAGCTTTCAAAGCTTGCTAATTGTTCTTCGGTTTATCTTAACCGCATACCGGAAAAAGTTGGTGATCCCGGAAAGTTTCTCATTCCTTGTGACATACAAGATATGAAAGAATGCCTCGCCTTGGCCGATCTTGGTGCGAACATTAATTTGATGCCATTTTCCATTTGGAAATCGCTTTCGCTTCCGGCTCTCATTCCTTCGAACATGTCCATCGAGATGGCCGATCATTCTACGATTATGGCATGTGGAGTAGCCGAAGATGTTTTCGTGAAAGTGGGGAAGTTCTACTATCCCGTTGATTTTATAGTAGTTGACATCCCCGCGGATCCTCAAGTTCCTCTAATTTTAGGTCGATCATTTTTAGACACTTCGAGATCGCTTATCGATGTTCATGCGAGAACTATCACTTTGAGATTCAACGAAGAGGAACTTGTTATAAACGCTACTCAAAACTCGAAACCTTCTCATGTTTATGCAATCGCTACCATCAATCACATTGACATCGTTGATGTGGTTTGCGATGAGTTTTCACAAGAAGTGTTAGGTTTTTTCGATAGCTCGTCAAGTGGCAATCCCACTATTTTGGATCCCATTCTTGCTAATTCCAAACCAAATCTCACTCCATTCCAAGGAGGCGATCTCACTTCAAATGAGATCAACAATGAAGATGAGGTGTTGATTAGTGATGATACTTCTATTCCACCATTTCTTTCGCCGATGGAAGTTATGAGTGTTGAACCAAAATCTTAAATCGAGGAACCACCTATCCTTGAATTGAAAGATCTTCCTTCTCACCTTGAATACGCATTCTTGGAAGGTGATGACAATTGCCGGTTATTATTGCAAAAGGTCTTGCTAATGATGAAAAAACCGAGCTCTTGAAAGTTCTTAAGGCTCACAAAGGGGCGATTGCGTGGAAAATATCCGACATTAAGGGTATTGACCAAAAATTTTGTACTCACAAGATTTTAATGGAGGAGGACTACAAACCCGAAATTCAAAGTCAAAGAAGGGTGAATCCCAAAATTCACGATGTCATTAAAAAGGAGCTCCTTAAACTCCTTGACGCGGGAATGATTTATCCTATATCCGATAGCCCATGGGTGAGCCCAATCCATTGTGTCCCTAAAAAGGGAGGAATGACCGTTGTGCCAAATGAAAACAACGAGTTGATTCCCACTCGTGTTGTGACCGGTTGGAGGGTGTGTATTGACTATCGAAAGTTAAATGACGCCACTCGTAAAGACCACTTTCCTTTGCCCTTCATGGACCAAATGTTGGAGCGACTTACGGGAAATGAATTCTATTGCTTTTTAGATGGTTTTTCTGGTTACTTTCAAATCCCTATCGACCCTCGTGATCAAGAGAAGACTACGTTTACGTGTCCTTATGGAACGTTCGCTTATCGTAGGATGCCTTTCGGACTTTGTAATGCACCCGGTACGTTTCAACGGTGGATGATGGCAATTTTTCACGATATGATCGAGAAGTCGATGGAAGTGTTTATGGATGACTTTTTGGTGTTTGGTAATTCGTTCACGTCATGTTTATCTAATCTCGAGCAAATGTTAAAACGTTGTGAAGAAACCAATCTTGTGCTTAATTGGGAAAAATGTCATTTTATGTGTAAACAAGGAATCGTCTTAGGACATAAGGTGTCGAAGGCGGGGATTGAGGTCGATAAAGCTAAGGTATACGTCATCGCCAAGTTACCTTATCCCAAAACCGTTTAGGGAGTTAGGAGTTTCCTAGGCCACGCGGGCTTTTATCGTCGTTTCATCAAGGACTTCTCGAAAATCTCTCGACCTATGACACACCTTCTCGAGAAGGATGCTCCTTTTAACTTCAATGAGGATTGTGTTAAGGGTTTCGAAACTCTCAAAAGGAAACTTACCGAAGCTCCTATTCTTGTTGCTCCTAATTGGGAATTACCCTTTGTAATCATGTGCGATGCAAGTGATTATGCTATAGGGGCCGTCTTAGGACAACGTTATGACAAGCATTTCCGTCCTATCCACTATGCTAGTAAGACGATGACCGAGGCTCAATTAAAGTACACCACAACGGAAAAGGAATTCCTTGCCGTGGTCTATGCTTTTGAGAAATTCCGACCTTATCTCGTCTTAACTAAAAGCATCGTGTATACCGACCATTCGGCTATCAAGTATCTCTTAGCTAAGCAAGATGCTAAGCCGAGATTGCTTCGTTGGATGCTCCTCCTCCAAGAATTTGATGTCACCGTGCTTGACAAAAAAGGAGCCGAGAATCTAGCGGCCGATCATCTCTCTCGTCTAGAAGATCCTTACAAAGATGTTTTCGAGAACAAGGAAATCACCGAAACATTTCCTCTTGAGACTCTCGGTGTAGTGAATTCTAAAGACACAACCCCATGGTTTGCCGACATTGCAAATTACCATGCGGGAAATTTCATAATCAAGGGTATGACGACACAACAAAAACGAAAATTCTTTCGTGACGTCAAGTTCTATTTTTGGGACGACCCTTATCTCTTTCGGGTTTGTGCAGATCAACTCGTTCGACGTTGTGTGTTTGGTGCCGAAGCTTCTAATATCCTTAGAGCTTGTCACGAGGGACCCACGGGTGGTCACCACGGTGCTAATCTCACGGCTAAGAAAGTATTCGATGCCGGTTTCTTTTGGCCTTCTATCTATCGTGATGCACACGCACTTGTGAAGTCGTGTGATTCATGCCAACATCAAGGAAAATCGTCTCAACGTGATGAAATGCCGCAAAACATAATTCAAGTGTGTGAGATTTTCGACATATGGGGAATAGACTTTATGGGGCCATTCCCATCGTCTCATGGCAACAAATATATCCTCGTCGCGGTGGACTACCTTTCTAAGTGGGTGGAAGCTAAGGCTTTACCTACTAATGATGCTCGTGTAGTAGTGAAGTTTTTGAAGAAACTATTCTCTCGGTTCGGAACCCCTCGTGCTATTATAAGCGATCGTGGAACCCATTTTTGTAATGACCAATTCGAAAAGGTTCTAAAGAAATATGGAGTTACTCATCGCCTTTCTACGGCTTATCACCCGCAAACGAGTGGGCAAGTCGAGGTTTCGAACCGAGCTTTGAAGAGGATTTTAGAGAGGTCAAGTGGAGAAAACCGTGCTTCATGGTTCGACAAACTCGATGACGCTTTATGGGCCTTTAGGACCGCTTATAAGACACCTATCGGTTGCACTCCTTATAAGTTAGTCTATGGGAAGAATTGTCATTTGCCCATTGAGTTGGAGCATAAGGCATATTGGGCCCTTAAACATGCAAACTTTGACTTGAAGACCGCGGGAGATCACCGGAAAATAATATTGAATGAATTGGATGAATTAAGAGATAATGCTTATGAAAATTCATTAATTTTTAAAGAAAATACTAAAAAGTTTCATGATTCAAAGATTAAAAACCGGGTTTTTAACGTTGGTGATCAAGTGTTGCTTTTTAACTCTCGTCTTAAGATATTTTCCGGGAAATTGAAATCTCGTTGGTCGGGTCCGTTCACCATTACACAAGTGTTTCCTTATGGGACCATTGAGCTAGCTCAAGATGATGGTCCTAATTTCAAGGTGAATGGACATAGGCTTAAGCACTACTTTGGTGGGGAAATTCCTTCAATGGTTGCCCTCGACCAAGTCACCTTCCCCAATGATAATTAGCATTAAGGGGATCGAGTCGAGCTCATGACTCGGTAATCAAAAACGAGGTGCCTCGTGGGGGAGATCCCATGCTTATCCTTTATGCTCACTATTCACTAATAAGGGGACCTGTACCCTTTCAACTCGTTGTCTCGTGGTTGTTTGTGATTGTGTTATCTAGATCATCATCATTATCTACGATTGAAGACTCTCGTGTTCGTTTACGTGAGCCTCCATCGTTCGTTTGAAGAAGTTTTTCACGAATCCATGACATATCCTTTATTGTTCTAACAATTATCTTTTAGCATACTTAATAAACGGCTTTAGATATATTGTTGATCACCCTTTCCATGCTAGATCCTAAGCATTCGACTCTTCGTCTCTAGTATGGGGGTGCTCCACCTTTAGACTCGAAACATTGAGGACAATGTTTACTTTTGGTATGGGGGAGTGAATAGGTACTTGCTTTGCTACGCCCTCACGCTTTCCAACTTTCAATGTTTTGTTGCTAATAAGGCTAAAAATGGCCAAATTTTAAATTTTTTCTTAGTTTTCATAAGTGTTTTTAAGACACGAATGTATATTTTCCGTTGGGTAGAATAAGAGTTAATTTTTGACTTGATGGGCATTTGGAGCCATTTACATTCCTTAACCCGCTCAATTCAAGTTTTGCTAGACTTTTATATAGGGAGCTTTAAAACGCGAAAGTCTTAATTCATTCGGGTTAAGAACAAGAACTTTTCGCAAGTTCCTATAATTGATCCTAGAAAGTCACTTATCAAGGGAACTTTAAAACGCATTCTCTAAGATTGAAAAAGTCCAAGAAAGTGCAAGATCCTATAGGTGGCTTGAAAACCCAAAACTTTGATTTGATATAGTCTTAATGAAAGCTAAACCAAATTTGGCTTAATTTTGACTTGCATGGCTAAGTATTCACGAGTCTCTTTAATTAGAGGTCTTTATATAGTGAAGAACGAGAAATGATAGAGTTAGACAAGTGATCATGCTAAACGTAGAACATGAAAGTGTTCTTTCAAAAACTCATATGTTTTTAATTGTGGCTTTTTCTTCCCATAAGATCAATGCATTAGGAATAAATCATAATTGCAATAAGTAAGGTCGTACGATTTGAAAGGTTACTTAGCCTCTAGCGCAAGATCGTTTAAAAGTTGCTCGGGGTTGAATAGAGTTCATAGCCAAGGCATAACTTATTGAAGCGGGACGCGAAGATTGGCGATTATCCAAAAAGGCCCTAACAAGGCATGAGGAGCTCTATTTTTGCTAAAGATCCAAAGATGATGTGAAGTGTCATTATTCCTAAATCAATATGAAGGATCGAGACACACGACGAAAAGCAATTACTCCCCTAAAGATCATGGAGAAAGTATATCCAAAAAGACCCTAACAAGGTATGAGGATAAATATATCCAAGTCCGAAAAGGAGGCGGATCGTTGTATATCAAAATCCAAAGTAAAGATTGAAGAAAAATGATGAAGTCGTGGTCTAATATGAAGAATCTCTCAAAAACGTCAAGTGAAGAAATTCCAAATATATGAAGAGAAGACCATAATTTCAAGAACGTCTTCCCAAGATTTGAAGTATGAAGTACATGCCAAATATCGGTCCGAGAAAGGTCTCAAATCGTGAAACGAGTAATGCCAAGATATGAACTTAAGGAGATACACGAGAAGCCGTTTTAAAAGATTTTGTCCTTCGGCTAACTATTAATCAAATCGTGCTACTTTGCTTTCAGACTAATAACTACTCAAATAAGTCAATATGAATCACTTGTGATCCATGACAAATAGATAAAAAATGCTAGTAACCCATTTCCTTTTATAATAACTAGGATTGCGGGGAGAAAAAGTATTACACAATTTGGACGTATGAGTAGTGTTAGCATTGTGACTTGTACCAACAATGATCTCGTTTTTGCACTTAGCATGGAATGTATGACAATCAAGGATGACGAAGTTTACTTTAAGGGACATTTACTTGTTTCTATTCTTTGACCCTAAAAGTCACTTTTTGTGATGAAAATCATACATTATGTCTTTTCACATCTTCGTAGTATATTTACTTTTCAATAATGGTTAATAAAATTAAACTTTGGTGATGCTTAGATACTTTATTCTAGCATTGCGTGAGGGCACGGGAATGGCTTAGTATGGGGGAGTGATGAGATGGCATTTATACATGATCTCATCGTTCTTTTCAGGCTTTAAATGCATAAAATTGTCATAAAATACCATATATATGCTTGTGTTTGTTTACTTGTGTATTTTAGGTATGGATATCGTGAAAAAAGACAAAAGATCACAAGTTACAAGGAAAAACGGACACGAGAAACGAAGCCGTACAAAGAACCGGGCCCTAAATCATGGAATATTCAACATTTATCCTTGAAGACTTAAAGATGTGCAATTTTGATCCTCATTTATTGAAGAAATGACACTTAAAACCCTTGTATATTGATAATTACAATTTTGGTCCCTTAAATTTGTCAAAATTACACAAAAGGTCCTTCAACTTTGAAGAAATGGCAAGATTAGTCCCTCAACAATTTCAAAATGTCAATTATGGTCCCTCATCAAGCCAAAGATACATTGAAGACCTTTGAAGATCAACATTGTCCAAAATCAGCCCTTGAAATATGCAAAAGTGTCAAAAATAACCCTTGATAACCTTTTTGGAAAGTTTGATGCCAAAAGTGACAAATGGTGAAAGTTAAAACAAAGGGAAACACGTTTTGTTTGCAAAAATAACTTGTTATACAACTTTTCCCAAAACTCAAGGACCTAAACTGCCAATCCCAAACTTCAAATTCCTAAAAATGCGCCAAACACTTACTGTTCGGATTTTTACCAGGGATGAACAACTTTTTACCCAGGATCAAAAATGAGCAAAACAAAGGGGAAATCAAAATTGACTCAACCCACGTGTGATTCACATCACCTCAATCACATCCCACACCTTAAACCTCAAATCCCACTACCAGAATGATTCCCCCATCCCCACTCACAATACGACACTTGGCACTTGATCCTTACTTGGCAAAATCAAGGGCTGCAAATCCTTACTTGGTCCCTAAGCACTCAACAAACATCCAGGATTCAACCAAAGCAGCTGGCAACACACCTAGAAGATTCTACAAGGATAGAATAGGAATTTCAGTTGCTAGGGTTTGTGAATAGTATTTAGCCAGGCCTTTGCCTATAAAAGGAGACCTCAACATGTGAGAGTCCCTTTGTTCCAGTTTTAGGCTATTATCTTTGTAATTCCTTTTTAAGCTTAAATAAAATTTGAATTTCTGAAATTTTGAAATCTCTTTTTGATTTAGTTAAAAGTTTGGTGTTTGAGTAGCCTAATTCTGAGTTCCATTTGTTTGGTTAGACCTTCCTTAACCTTGTGGTTAAGGCACGTCTAGGTTTGAAAGGTTTTCAAGGTTCAAAAGCCTTGAAGTCCTTGTTTCTGAATTTGGCTTATATTTGTGTACTAACCCTTAGCCTTAAGCCTTGAGTTCTTTCAAGCTTGTTGACACCAAGCCTGAGAAGGATTCTAAGCCTTTGGTTGAGTTTGTTTGTTGCTTGTGTTGAAGACATATCATAATCAAAGCCTTGTTCTGCTTTGAACATCAGCAGGCTTTGATCATCTTTGTTGAAGTACCTTGGTCTTGTTCTAGTTGTTGAACAAGGTCCAAGGAGCATAGCTGGCCTTCCTAGGATGTTGTGGAAGACAGGTATATTCTCTTGGTTAAGATTCCCCTAAAAATTTCATGTTTATGGCTGTTTTGAATTTGGTGCTTTGAGTTTGAGTATTGGTGTTTGAGCTGGTGATTTTTGAGTTTGATTGTGTTAGTTGCTATTGTTTAAGTGTTTTTGATCATTAAAATCAGTAGGTTATTAGTTAAAATCACAAGTTCCTTTGTTAAGTGGTAGATTAAGGAGTGTTTGGGTCTACTGCATTAGTTGGATTTGTGGTTTGCTAAGTGTTTGTTTTGTGTAAGCAAGTATTGGTATCTGTTTGTTAGGTGCTTGTGTTCATTTGTTTGCAGGTTTTGTGGGTTTGATCACATAGATTCATTATTTGGCTATAAAATCTTTAAAACTTGGTAATATTGGCTAGGATTTTGAGGACACCTAGATCTAAGCATAGGCTAGGGTTAACAAGTGCTAAATCATAGTTAATCACACTAAGGAAGAAGGATTTGAGGCTTGAAATTGGATCAAGTGTCAAGTATATCAGCAAACTTATTTCTGCATATGTTCATTGTTCATCAGTAACTTCTAGTGCTTTGATCTTGTTATTTACTTTGATTCAGTGTTTGATTCTTGTTGCTTTGTGTTTGTTTTTAGTTTATATAGCTTGTGTATGCATCCTGTTAAGTTTGGTTGGCTTATTGTGGCTAAATCTGCTTATTAAGTGCTTAACTGCTTATTTCCCTATCTGGTGCATATCTGGTGACTGTTTGGCTTATTGTGGCTTATTGTGTGAACCATTTTGTGATTTTATTGTTGCTATTGACTCTTTGTGATTCACTGATCACAAGGGTGCCTTTGTTTCCAATTGAATCAAACCAGAACTCTCAAATAAGCTTGGTCAATTAGTCAAAGCAGTGGGAACTCCTTTCCCCTGCTAGTTGCCACTGATAGTGTTAAATTGGTGTCAGCTTATCAATAAGCTATAATAGCTTATTCCAACCTGCAACAACTTTGTTTTTGTAATAGGTGCTCATATTTTGACCCATTTGTTCATACTGGAGCATTTGGGTGTTTGACTTTAGGGTTTGACTAGAAAACCAACTCCTTTGACTTTTACATAAGTTCATTTGTGATTATTCTGGCTTATTGGTTGTTCTTATTGGATTTTTGTTGATTGATTTTGCTTATTGAGTCCAATTGAAAGCTTTTACAAGTTGAATCAAGTCCTGAGGTGCCCTAAATCTCTAGAACGACTATTTTGTCTTTTAGTGAAATTTTTCTTTGCTTATTTCTGGCTTATTGAGTGAGTTTTTTCAAAAATTCTTTTTACAGATCTCATAAGCATCCCAAAAGAAGGTTGTGTGTCAAATTAGAGCTTATGGCATTAGCTTATGGCTTAATGGGCTGAAAAGCCCTATAAAAATAAGCTGAGTGTTAAATAAGCTGTGATAAGCTCATTTTCAGCTTTTGGGCCTTTAGAGTTTTGTTCTTAGAATTGAATTTTGAGTCAGATAGGGCTTTTCCAAGTTAATTGGGCCAAGTTTGACTTTTTGGGCCCAAAAGCCCAATTTGGTTGACTGTTTTTGGTTTTGGCCCATTTGAGGGCCCAATAGGGGTAATCTGGTAATTTCACTTTGATTTTCTGATTATTTAGGTTAAAATAAACTAGTTTGCAAGTTTTTAGAATTTTTTTTATAATTTTTGGATTTTTAATATTATTTTATTATTATATTATTATTATTTTTAAAATTTCACTTTTTCCAACTTTTTACATTTTTCTTAGGATCAATACATCAAAATAGGAATTTAGCAACTTTTAGAATAATTTTATCTCTTTTAGATTAATTTTTATAATTATTTTAAGTTTTAATAGTTTTTAAATCATTTTAAATAGTTTTTATTAGTTTAAATCATTCTAAAAATAGTTTTTAATCTTTTTAGGTCACTTTAGAGGTTTACCAATTGAAAAATCTTTATTTGGGCTTTTTGATAATTTATTTGATTTTTAGGGCTTTAATTAGCATTTAAAAATTGAATATTTAATTATTTAAAAGGTTTGAAAAAGTTTTGATCATTGGTAAACTCTTAGTTTATTTAATTTGATTTTTGGTGAATTTTTGGTAATTTTTAGAATTTATTTTTATTTTTTGTGGTTTTTAAGGTTCTACGTTTTAACTTTCTAGTAGTGTTAATTTTTATTTTTACGTCTTTGTCATTTTCTTTTCTCATCCCCTTCTAAACCAAATATTAATCACAAATCTTGTACATCTTAGTCACACACATATACCTCCTTGGGAAACGAACTTTCACACCATTAAGGGTCATTAACACTTGATTTTTCCTAAAGTCATTTGTTCAATACTTACCGCTTTTACGCCTTTTTCCTAAGAGGTCGTATTTTACACCAATCAAGCGTTTTAACTTTTGAATAGTATTTTTACGAAACCCGAGTCCCGTAAATCAACTTTGACTAATAGTCGTTTTCTACCCTTTAAATTATTTAATTACTTTTTGGTCCAAAACTTTACCTTATTGGCAAAACTAGTCCCTCCACTACCAATACTATATAAACAGTTTCTTCACCTAACTTTACCACTAAATCATTTTTACAAAATTTTACACATACTACTCTCTCTTTCCTCCTTTTTTCGTCCACCCCTAAGCACACAAACACCATCACAATTTTTGATCCACTTTGATTTAGCAAAATCTAACACAAATTCCATCTTAATCTTTGAAGGATGATCACATCCATACCAAATTTTCCAACATGCATGAAGTTTTGAAAAGTTGATAAAAACAAGAATTTATTGAAGGTATTTTATGATTATGCATGTGATGATCATGTAAAGATCATGTTATTTTGATAATAAAAGCTTGATTTTTGATTTGGGTTTTTATTTCTATGAATTATACAAGTGATATGATTGAAAGTGGGTGATTATAGGATGTTAGGATGATGATAAAAGTGGTTGGAATGGTTTGAAAAATTGATTTTGTGTGAGATTTAGAAGGTTGATTTTGGGCAGTGACTTATAGGTTGTTTTTGGTTGTTTAAAGCTTGGTTTATTGTTTAACTAATTAGATAGGGTTGTAGAGAATTTTGTTAGCTTCGATTTGATATAAAGTAGGACTTCCAACTCCAAACGAGTGCGAAGTTACAATAGTTTTAGTATTCGTGTACCGGGAGACGAGTATCGGCACAATCCGAAAATTGTTGCCGATATTTAGATCGAATCTCGGGACTATAGACTGAGTTTTAGAAATAGTCAAGGGCTGATGTAAGTTGCTAAACCTCAGGTCATGAGTCTATTTTCAAACCCGAGTGTCGGTTTTGTAAACGAAATTGTTTAAATATGTCAAAATGGTTTTACAAGTCAAAGGCGTAAAACTTTCCGGTTTTTATAACACAAAGATGTGTCGGACAGAAGGTCTTAGGAGTAATATTTTTGAATGAAATTTAAACTGAGTATTATTCATATTATATGTGAGTTTGTGACCAAATTTCGTCGAAATCGGACATGTCTAGATAGGGTAGATTGGTGTGTACATTTAGAGTGTACATGCTGATTTGTACTTTGGACACGTAGTTCAATACACGTGTGGCGTGAGTTGAGTATTAACTATTGGACATGGTGATTTACTCAAGTGTTAAGTCATTATATAAATTACTTAGATACTGGTCCGAGGGAAGTAAAATGATAAGTTGACTTGTGTTGACTTGGCGTCTTATGACAGGTCAATGTCAAGAGTGCCAATGTTTAAAAGAATAGGGTTGAATAAAAGGGTATAGTAGTAACACTTGTATTATTAAATTTTTCGGGACTTTCTTGGTTTTGTAATTTTATTTTTATATTATTTAAGTATGATTTATACTTAAGTCGATTATTAACGAACGTGCCTTATTTGGTAGGTTGCGCTTTTCGTGTTTAAACGGGCATCACTAATCGTCGGCGATCGTCTCATTACCACTATTGGCTAAGGTGAGTCTACAGCCTCGCTTTTAACATGTTTACTAGTTTTATAAAACCCGCGAGGGGGATAACATGCTTGTTTATTTAAAGTAAAGGGTAGAACGAGAAGTTGTGGAAACCCTACTTATTGGAAAAGCATTTTATATAAATGAAGGGCGCAACGAGAAGTTGTGGTAAACCCTCTTGTTTTAAAAGTTGAACACAAGGAACCCGATTGTATGCTTAGATGAAAGTTATTAGATAAGTTTATTTAGCCTTAAAAGTCCTATGAATCGTGAATTGTTAATCGAAGTAACGCTAATGCTATGGATAGATCTATCGAGGTGACGCCCAGTCCGGTCGCGACATCGCGTGGTGTTGTGATGCACTAGTAATGAAACATCGGATGCATTGTATAAGAGAAATATACGCACTTGGCTAGGTTTGTTGGGCTGAAATAATATATGTTAACGTTCAATGTCACGAGGCTTATGTAATGACACCGATAATTATGTCTGTACAACATAATTGTCTTTGATAAATTATTAACCATGGAAGGTTATTTTTAATACTTGTGTTCCCTTTATTTAAATTAAACTCTATAGATTCACTCGGCAAATTTTGCTGACTTTTTAGCATGTTTTATTTCAGGTCCATTGGGAAGGCACTCGAGGAAGGCGGTTTCATGAAGCTTGCTTATTTGAAATGTTTTGGCCCGCTTTTATTAATTATATCCATTCAAATAATTTTTAACATTTACTAGGTTTTGTAAACTTGAAGTTATCTGGGACCGTGTATGAAATTGTACTTTTATTGAATGAAAATGAATGGATGTTTATTAAAACGACTCGTTTTGAGCCGTTTTCGATGATTATGAGATTGAACCATGATAGTAACACCCAAGGACCCTTCCGCTGGTATGACCGAAATTGGGGGTGTTACAGATTGGCATCAGAGCTCAAGTTATAGAGAACGAAAAGATTTTCCAAAAATGAATTTTTGAAATCTTTTAACTATAACTGTTGCAAACGAAACCTCCGAGTTGCCAATGGACGAGAATGAAAGTATTTATATATATATGGGATTATATATATGTTGTAATCTTTATCGATTATTAGAACTTGTGAATTACAAGGTATGTTTTCATTTATTTAATAATAAATGATAATTTTATACTTATACGAGATGTTTATACGACATAGATTGTCACGAAGCCACCCTAGTCATTTTAATGCTAGCGCCGAAGCTATTCCTGAAATGAATCCTGTTATTATCGAGACTAACTAAGTTGTGGATATACATGATCCCAACGAAACGATTAATATTCTTGCTAATATTCTTTTGGTTACAAGGATTTTGATTTCCTTGGTTCTTATTCTTGATTTATCGATCCGTTCATTTCGTTTAGCAAATTTAATCTGCATTTTCATTAATCTTCGACATTATACTGTTTTGATAAAAATAAGTTTGTCCGAGATGGTACTATTGATTGTTAGGAATTGAGATTGATTGTTATGGTATTCACATACTAACCAGGATTCCATATCATATCACTGATCACTTTCTGTTAAATCAGTTTCTCATTTGTTTCGATCTTGATCTTTTGCGTTGAGCTGGCGATGCTTAAATAAAGTGATTTATAATCGTTGAAATAAATTGTCCATTTATTTGAACAAGGAAATTATAAATTGTTGAACTACAAATTTCTGAATCTTATTTGGAAGGACTTGATCAATCCATGAAAATAATGATTCATAAACGTATGGGCTTAAGCATATAGCATCTGATTGATTAAACTCTTATTGATTCATAATTTGGTTGCTCGATTCATTCTTTGATTTTGTTCCTCTAATTCCTTGATCGTGAGATGGTTGTATTGGGGCTTTTCCAAAACCGCAAATTTAGGAGGATATCAAGCGTCTGTGAAAAACACTGAAGAAATCTTCTTCTAGTGGGACCGAGGAGCCTTCTTACTCAAGTGAATTACCTAGTAACTCTTAGTAGATTAGTTTATCAATTATAGTATCTTTCAAATCCCTAACTAAACTATGATATCAGTTAGTAGGACTGGTCTTTTAAGTTGTATGGCATTAGACGATGATTATCTATAATGCTTAACAGTACAACTTGTACTAGTTTGTGATCAATGGAATGACTATATTTTGATTCCTAATTCTACATCGTTTTATTATTATCTTTCTTTCCTTTTCTCTTTAAAATTCCTGTGGTATAACGCAATCACTGAATGAATACTCATTATGATTTGATTTGCGCTACACAAGACTCATGCAGTCTGTAACACCTCATTTTGATAATGGAATGTCACGCGTAATTATGGCGTGTCATCAAAGCATACAAGGATAAATGTCTAAAACATTACATGACCATAAAAGGAAATACCGGAATCAAACATCGGTAGTCCAAAAGTAAAGCTCATCACACACAAACATAAGTACTGTTAATGAAAGGACTAAACAATGTCCATGGAAAGAGTATCAAAGTAAAGATAATGCATAAAGTAAAGAAAGGCTAGAATTCTTCTAGTCCATATGCACGTACGCTTAAAGTCTACGAGCGTCCCTGAGTACCTGCCGTTTTGGGAACATGAAAAGGAAAACTGTTGAGCAATACGCTCAGTGCACGGATGTAAAATAAAGCATGAATAATATAAGCATATATGCATATAACAGCGGAAGAAACTAAGTCCCGAATAACCCGGTTAAGTCTTAGTAAAACGGGTTTTATAGTTTGAAAAGCCTTATGTTTATCTTATAAAAATCTGTTTAGCATATTCTACCATTAGCCAATATAGGTTATGAAAATCCACCGTACATGAATAATTGGAGGGATGACCTCATCATGCAAATTAGAGGGGCTGCCTCTAATTTAATATACTGGTTTTGGGTAGGAGGGATCAGCTCCTTCTGAAGGATGCAAGGCACACACCACATTCACACTGAGTAATCTGCTGAAAACATGTAACTAGGATGCACCCATACGCCCCACATGATAAATATAATAATATGGCCAAAAGCTGAAGGGACGCCACGAGCAATCACTCCGCCATGGGGAAGTCATAACGCCAGTGCCTCTAGTGTTATGGTTATGGTACCTCCATAACTAGGTGAAACTGGTCATGCATGTATATGGCTATAGGTATTCTAAATTAAACATAAGCAATCAAACATATAAACTTATACTATGGGAAAAAAGTTGGCTGCATACGGGGAATCCTAATAAGGAAAGAATGTCCATACTGAAAGGACGGGAATCCGAACCTTATGTCCAGTGAACGAAGAAGACGAACGGAAGAGAGTCCTACTTCGGTATCACTAATGCTACATAAATACATACGTGTATAAGTATCTGATTACTAAATACGTAACTGGTTTTATGTCATGTCTTAGCTTATTTTATATGTTCATGTCATGTTTTACTGTTTAAAGCTTTATAGTGCATTTATCTTACATTCTGTCTATTCTGATTAAGTATTACTTGTATTTCACGTATTCTTATACTTGTTGTGTAATAATAAGTAACTTTCTAAAAATAGCAAGTTTCCCAAAATATAAAGTTTCCAAAAATAGAAAGTTACCAAAAATAGAAAGTTTCCAAAAATAGAAAGTTTCCAAAAATAGAAAGTTTCCAAAAATAGAAAGTTTCGAAAAGTAGAAAGTTTCCAAAAATAGAAAGTTTCTAAAAATAGAATTACTGCTTAAAATAGATAAGTTTCTAAAAATAGAAAGTTTCCCTAAATAGATTAGCTGCCTTAATTAAATAATTTTCTAAAAATAGAAAGTTTCCATAAATAGATATAAGCTGGTTAAATAAGCTAATTATATAAGCTTAAGTGTTTTCTGATTATTATTCTAAGTCATGTTGTTATAAAGTATAGTTTATTAATTATTACATGTAAATTAAATAAACTATAGGTTAAAAGTATTTAATTAAATATATCGTTTTTTAATTAAATAAAGTTAAAATACTTAGGTTAAAACATGTATTATTAATAACTAGTAATATAACCTAAGTCATGTTGATTAATTAATGAGTAAAGTGCAAAAATCATCCCTGTGGTTTGTCAAAAGTTTGAATTACATCCCTCGTTAATACTTCGCGCAACATACATCATTGTGGTTGTAAAATAGTACACCATACATCCCTGAGGACGGATGGTGCAAATATTTTTCCGTTAAGGGTTAAAAGTGTTTGTTATCTTAGGGGTATTTTAGTCCTTTTACAACCTAGGGATGATTTTTGCACCAAACTTTTCAAAAAAAAAAAATTTCCAAAAAAAATTTCAAAAAAATTTCAAATTTTTTTTAAAAAAGTTTCGAAAAATGTTTTCTTTTTTCGAAAAATGTTTTTTTTAATGTTTTTTTAAGTTTCGAAAATATATTTGAAAAAAGTTTTTTTCAAAAAAATTCAACTTTTTTTAAAAAAGTTTTGAAAAATGTTTTTTTTAATGTTTCGAAAAATGTTTTATTTTTTAAATGTTTTCTTTTTTAAAATAAGTTTCAAAAAAAATTTGAAATTTTTTTTTTCAAAAAGTTTCAATTTTTTTTTTAAATTTTCGAAAAAAGTTTTTTTTTCAAAAGTTTTTTTTAAAAAAAGTTTTTTAAAAAAAGCTTTTTTTAAAAAAAGTTTTTTTTTCGAAAAACATTTTTAAAAATAACTTTTATAAAAAAAACTTTTGAAATTTTTTTTTTTCGAAGATTAAAAAAAAATTTGAATTTTTTTGAAAAAAAAGTTTTTTAGAAAAGCTTTTTTTTTAAAAAGTTTTTTTTTTCGAAAAACATTTAAAAAAAAACTTTTGATAAAAAAACTTTTTTCGAAAATTTAAAAAAAAAATTTGAATTTTTTCGAAAAAAAAAAAATTCAAATTTTTTTTGAAACTTATTTTAGAAAAGAAAACATTTAAAAAATAAAACATTTTTCGAAACATTAAAAAAAACATTTTTCAAAACTTTTTAAAAAAAAATTGAATTTTTTTTGAAAAAAACTTTTTTCAAATATATTTTCGAAACTTAAAAAAAAACATTAAAAAAAAAAAATTTCGAAAAAAGAAAACATTTTTCGAAACTTTTTTAAAAAAAATTTGAAATTTTTTTGAATTTTTTTTTGGAATTTTTTTTTTTAAAAGTTTGGTGCAAAAATCATCCCTAGGTTGTAAAAGGACTAAAATACCCCTAAGATAACAAACACTTTTAACCCTTAACGGAAAAATATTTGCACCATCCGTCCTCAGGGATGTATGGTGTACTATTTTACAACCACAATGATGTATGTTGCGCGAAGTATTAACGAGGGATGTAATTCAAACTTTTGACAAACCACAGGGATGATTTTTGCACTTTACTCTTAATTAATTATAGTCATGGTTTTTAATAATTAATTAATTATAATAAGTCTAATTAAAAATAAATACTTAGGTTAAAATTCATGATCTAATAATTAAATTTATAACCTAAGTCATGTTAATTAAATTAATTATGTCATGTTTTATTAATTTAATTTTTAACATATAACTATTAAAATCATAAACCTTAACATAATTAATGAACCGGATCGTGACTAGAAACCATGAACCGGACCCGTAATCAACACCATACCCCAAACCAAGTCGGGGTTCCCCCCTGTTTGCTGCTTCCGTGGGACCCACACCACCATACCGAGACCATGAGGTCTCGGTGGTGGGTAATAAGCCAAACAGAGACCCCTTAGGGGTTCGGTTAGGCGTCGGCTAGAACAAACACCCCTAAAAACCCTTGTTTTGAATTACCGCATAATCATAGACATATTTTAATAAATTTTTTTAATTAGTTTTTAAAAAGATCATGATTTTATTTGATTTATTAAATCAAAACATAAAAGAAAAGGATTAAAAAGGTTCTACCGATTGTGTGGATCGATCAAGGATGAACACACACGAATGCTTGCACAATATTCCAGATCAAAAATCAACTGAACACCCCTTTTTGGTGTTATATATCTGGCGGCCAAAGGACAAGGAAGAACAAGATTAGGGTTTTTGTTATTTTTCCTGTATTGTGAAAAATGACTAAGATTTCCTAATTCTTTGTTTTAGTAAAAATCAAAATGGGCTTGGCCCATTCCTTCTTGGTGTAGCCGCGGGTAGGGGGCCCCACATGGGGTAACCCGTACCTTTTCTGAGTCTAAATATTTTAGTGTGTTCGTGTTTTATCGTGTTCGTGTTTTTTATGTGTTCTAATTAATTATTGATCGTGACCTAATATATTTATTCGTGTTCGTAATAAATATATATACGTAATTAATATTAGCTCGTAATTAAATTACGTTAATGATTTCATGATCGCATGTTCGGGATTATAATTATTATTTGAATAATTATCGTGTGTTCATACGTAATAAATACTGATCGTGTTCTAACACGTATGTAATACTGAAAATTCTTATACGTGAACGTAAACATACTATAAAAGGAAAGTTTTAATCTAGTACGTATGATCTTAAGGGTACTATTCATGGTAAAAGCATGCGGGTTTTACAACTCTTCCCCCCTAAAAAGAATAATTCGTCCCTGAATTATAGATAAAGTAAACTGGAAAAGAAGAACATACCCGAATTCAAAATATGAAATGAGGGTAAGAAGCCCGGATAGACTCCTCTGTTTCCCAAGTGGCTTCCCGCTCGGTATGATCCCTCCAAAGGATTTTGACGAATGAAATTGTCTTCCTTCTCATGACTCGTTCTTGTCTGTCAAGAACTCGTTCGGGTTCTTCTATGAAAGTGAGATCTTCACGTATCTGTTCCAGTGGATACTGAACCATGTGAAGGGGATAATACTGGTACCCTCTGAGTAAGGACACATGAAACACATTGTGTACATGCGAAAGCTGTGGAGGTAACGCTAACCGGTAAGATACTTCACCAACTCGTTCAATGATATCAAACGGTCCGATGAAACGAGGACTGAGCTTCCCTTTAATCCCGAAGCGTCTAACACCACGTGCCGACAAATACTTAAGAAAGACATGATCTCCTACGTTAAAATGTATGTCCCTACGATGCTTATCGGCGTAACTCTTCTGACGTGACCGTGCTTCCTGAAGTTTCTGCTTAGCTACTGCGACCCTTTCATTAGTCATCTCTATGATCTCTGGTCCTTCAAGTGTTCGCTCGCCAACCTGATCCCAGCAGATTGGGGCGAGACACTTTCTGCCATACAACATCTCGAAAGGAGCACACTTGATACTTGCGTGCCAACTGTTGTTGTATGCAAACTCCACCAAACAGATATAATCGTCCTAATCACCCGTCCATTCCAACGCACATGACCTCAACATGTCCTCCAATGTCTGAATCGTTCGCTCTGACTGCCCGTCTGTTTGAGGATGAAAAGCCGTGCTAAGCTTAAGTTGTGTACCCCAATCTTTCTACAGACTCTTCCAAAATCGCGAAGTGAATAGAGGATCTCTGTCTGAGACGATGCTGGATGTAGCACCGTGGAGTCTCATGATCTCTCTTCTATACGTATCAGCGAGTTTACTTACCGAATCTTCCTTGCGGATCGGTAAGAAATGAGCTGATTTGGTAAGTCGATCTACGATAACCCAAATTGCATCGTGCTTCCTCTTAGTAGGCGGAAGACCAGTAACAAAATCCATGGTGATTTTGTCCCACTTCCACGCTGGGATATCTAACGGTTGAAGGAGACCGCCAGATCGCTGATGCTCGATCTTAACCTGCTGGCAGGTAAGACATTTGGAGACGTAAGTGGCCACATCCTGTTTCATACCACTCCACCAAAAGTACTGCTTGATGTCATTGTACATCTTAGTCGAACCAGGATGTATTGAGAATGAGGAGCTATGAGCTTCAGCTAACAAGGCTTCCCGGAGTTCTTGATCATCAGGAACACAAAGTCTCGTGCCCTGCCATACGATACCATCTGCATCTACTCTGAATTCCGTTTGTTTCTCTAAATTCTGAACTATCGCCCAAATTTCTACATCATTTTTTGAGCTTCCTTGATCTTAGAGAGTAACTTGGGTTCTACTCTAAGATTATCCCAGTAACCTTGTTGTCCACGTACCATGATCTCGATGTCTAGTCGCTCCAAGTCAATTATGATTTCCTCCTTAATTTTAATGCCGTTGATCAATCCGGACTTCCTGCTAAGTGCATCTGCTACTACATTCACCTTGCCGGGATGATACTGTAGATTAATGTCATAATCCTTCAACAGCTCTAACCATCTCCTCTGCCTCATGTTCAATTCACGTTGAGTGAAGATATACTTCAAGCTCTTGTGGTTCGTGAAAATGTCACATGATTCTCCATATAAGTAGTGCCTCCATATCTTCAATGCAAACACGACTGCAGCAAGTTCCAAGTCATGCGTAGGGTAATTTTCTTCATAAGGCTTAAGCTGCCGTGAAGCGTACGCGATCACTTTCCTATGTTGCATGAGAACACAGCCAAGTCCCTTCCCCGATGCATCATTGTAGATTTGAAATCCACCCGTACCAGATGGGAGAGTAAGAATAGGTGCAGATACTAGCTTCTGCTTCAGGTCTTCAAAGCTCTTCTCTCGTTCTCCAGTCCAGACGAATTTCTCTCCTTTCCGCATCAGTTTGGTCAATGGTAGTGCTAAGCGGGAAAAGTTCTCCACGAACCTGCGGTAATAGCCAGCTAAGCCTAAGAAACTGCGGACTTCCGTCGCTGATGTCGGCCTCGGCCACTTAGTAATAGCCTCAACCTTCGTTGGATCCATAGTGATTCCTTCTGCTGATACAATGTGACCTAAGAATGCCACCTTGTCTAACCAGAACTCACACTTGGAGAATTTAGCATACAACTGCTTCTGGCGAAGAATCTGTAGTACTGTACGAAGATGGTCTTCGTGTTCCTCCTTGGACTTTGAGAAAATCAGGATTTCATCGATGAAGACAATGACGAACTTGTCCAGAAATTCATGGAAGATTCTGTTCATCAAATCCATGAACACTGCTGGAGCATTGGTCAGGCCGAATGGCATGACTACAAATTCGTAGTGGCCATAGCGGGTACGAAAAGTAGTCTTGGCGATCTCCTGCTCCTTAACCCGTAGTTGATGATAGCCTGACCTAAGATCAATCTTGGAGAAGTGTTTGGCCCCTTGGAGTTGGTCAAACAGATCGTCTATATGCGGTAGTGGATACCTATTCCGGATAGTAATCTTGTTGAGCTCGCGATAGTCTATGCAAAGACGCATACTGCCGTCCTTCTTCTTAACAAATAAGACCGGTGCGCCCCATGGAGATGCGATCGGTCGAATGAAACCTCGTTCTAGAAGTTCTTGTAGTTGATCCTTCAGCTCTGTTGGGTCAATTCAGTGCCTGATTTGTCCCTTGCACAGGATTTGGATGTAAAGTATCCTAAGTAGTGTTAGTCACTGAACTTACGTATGTTATAAGTTCAGTGTGTCATTCTTTAGAGTTCTTTAGAGTCTACGAGATAGACTCGTCATTAGCTGAGGCGGATCTCAGTAAGTGTGCAAAGAATCAAGGATGATGGAGTTAGTAAGTGATGACATAATAGCTTACTAACTCCTCAAGACTATTACTGATTACAAGACCTAAAGATGTTAAGAAGACCTGAAGAAGTGTCTTATGTATTAGTGGGCACATGTCTTATTAGCAATGAAGACAAAGGTTCAAGAGGAAGGCTTACTTTGTCAAAGGTGCAAAAGATGAAGACAACAAAGTACAAGGTGGTTACTTGTACTTTAGTAAAGCTTCTCAAGGAAGCTTCACACTCCCACTATATATATGTGGTCTTTGTAATAGAATAGTTAATGATTCCCACCCACAGAAACAAACATGTAATACTTTAGTGGCTTAGGGTTTCATCCTCCCATTGTTGCATAAGCTTAGCTAGCTATGAACATGGGAGTTTAGTTTGTCATTCATCGCCCGGTTGTTGTTCCGCAAACAACCGGGCAAGTCATGTATATTTGTTGATTCATTATTAATAAGATATACATACGATGAAAAGTACAAGCTTTGTTATTAGTTAGTCAATTGGTTTAATTGTGCAAATGTTCTTCATAGTTTCTTATTGATTTGATGTTTGCACAAGATTCGTGGACCAACAATTGGTATCAGAGCGGGTTAGATTTTCTCTATCCAGATCCGTTCGAATGGCTGCTAATAACATGTTTTTTTAGCATCGTCAATTTCATCAGTAGGTTCAAAAACTGCTATAACAGTAGCAGTTTGTTGAGGGGGAGATAAACACTGATATTGACTTATGCAACAAAACACCCACCAAACCTTATCCTCGTACCAATAAAACACCCACCACCGACACTAATAATAATCTTTATCCCCTTCACAACCGTCACTTTCAATAAACAAACAAGTTACACTCACCTTTCGGATCTATACAAAACCATAAAGAACTCATAAACACAAAAAAACAGATCCTATTCATTCCATCTTCAACCTCTCAACAACAAATCATAAATCCACCATCTTCAACATAAAAAAACCCGGAAACAAAATCATCCCTCCTAATTCTTTCTTATCAAACCGTCACATACATCTACACCAACCAAATCCCTTCAATAAGCTCACGTTTTAATAACATCATCAAAAGGAAACCACTTCTCACAAACCCACATGTGTTTTACCTACCTTAATCTCACTCTTGAATAATAAAAATGATGTTTCCATCATATTTCACAAGTACCCAGATCGAGATCTATAAAGTAGATCCGTTGTCTCAACCGACTCTCAAATCCATCATCATTGTCACCACTATAATACAAATCAAACCCAGATTTGTTATAATCACCGACCGAAAATCAAGATCTCAAATATCAAATCAAATCGTGAATAATAAAGAAGGAGATGGATTCGTTCCGTGTGGTCACCGAAATGAATCTCTTAAATTGAAGATTCGATTTTTTTGCGGGTTCATAATGATTTACGGTTCTCTGGATTTACGGTTGGTTGTTTATGTTCTAGATGGAGAACTTGTCGAGAAGTGATGATGTCCTTTAGTGTAGAATCGATATGAATCTGGTTGCTTAGATAAAGCTGGAGTTTGCTGGTGGTGCATACTACACTTCAAGTTCATGTATCGATGGAATTGGTTAAAGTAGGTACGGGTCAGATGAGTTAGTTGCTGATTGAAAGGCTGGTGTCTGTTCAAAAATTGTTATTAGAAGCAGATGCTGATGGTGGGTAAGATTGAAAGAAACAAGTATATATATACTTGGTCAGTGGGTGAAATAAAAAAAAGGGGGGGTGTTAGAACTGATTAAAAATCAGTGAATTAACCAGATGCGCAACCTGTTAAAACTGAACAAAGTGGGCATTAAGGGATGTCAGCTAAGAAAATTACTGACCAAAGGATTGTGGCTGTTGGTATCGAGCTTCAAAGAAGCCGATGAGATTACAAAAGTGGCTATATGGATTGGCAAAGTTGGATAAGATGGCACTTATTGAAAAAAAATAGTCATAGACTACAAATGGGTACAAGTTGTGGTTGTGTCAAGTGTTAAAGCTGATAAAAAAATCAGTAGGTTATGGGTGAATATGGATGTTACGTTGATTGCATTAGTTGTAAAGAAAACTCTTAACATGAGTTTATGCAATATTGTAACAATGAAGGGATGTTTGTTTGGAGCTGCTGACTAACGAGTGTTCTGTGGGAATAGCTAATGTGATTAGCTGGTATAAAGGGTAGCTGATCTGATGACCATCAGTGCTTATGCAAACGCAAAACCCGCTGAGTTGAGCTCACCTGGACAATATCAGCAGCTATACAGTTCTTATCAGGGAACCAACTCTTAGAATCTGAAACTAATCCCCAGGACAACGACCCCTCAAATGAACTGCTTCAGTAGCCCCTTGTCAGCGAACCCTGTCAGCTGACCCCCATCAGCGAACTCCCATCAGTAAGCTGACCCCCTAGAGGTTTCTGAACCCCCAGCTGAGTGAACCCCCTTGTCAGCGAACCTGGTCAACAGTACCTGTCAACAGATGTCCCTGAACCCCCAGGTCGCTGAACCCTCAAGTGAACACCAAGGTCGCTGAACCTTTCTGTAGCTGTGAACCCCCAGGGTAGCTGAACCCCCAGGGTAGCTGAACCCCCAGGGTAGCTGAACCCTCAGAGGTAGCTGAACCCTCAGAGGTAGCTGAACCCCCCATGGTCAGCTGGATTGTCAGGCCATCATGAACCTTCAGCTGCACTTAAAGAACACTTGTGACCCCTGTCACTATATGAACCTGCCATCAGAGATATAAAACCCTATCAACAGCGAACCCCTGTCAACAGCGAACCCCTGTCAACATATCAACATATGTTCGCTGAAACCCCCAGCCATTTGTGACTCCAACTGAAAGATCAGGGATCGTCTGTGGGTTTAGCGACACAGTTCACAGGTGTCCTATGAGAGCTGTCTAGGCTTTGCTTGTTGAGAGGTTTATTGGAGTCAAAAGATGCTGATAAAGCTGCATATTTTGAGGGGGAGAGAACCACGGACATACACACCGTTGTGATATTGATGCCGCTGTGATCCACATGCAACTGTGATATACCCCCCCAAACCATACACAAAACACACAACCTAAAATCCACCAAAAAAAAAAATTAAAAAAATAAATCAGCTTAACAGGTATTCGCTGGCAAGATGACCAGCTGATCAACATGCTATCTTCAGAGCCTTCAGCTGTTGAAGGACTTGGTCACTCAGGAATTTTTTTCTCACACCAAGATAAAGAAAGAAGATATGTTCACAGCCCCCCTCCCCTCCCCAGCAGTTGTCACCCTCCCCTACCCCGCTGTAACCCCAGCCACAGAGTTTTTGAGAGACCAGGTTGTGTTACAGGGGTTTGATGAAAACATTTATTATACAGGGGTTTGATAACATCAGGTGGTTGATAGGAGATGAAATTCAGGGGGATTTGTATTTCAGGCGAGATGAAGACCATCACGCTATGATTGTGTACTAGTATGTAGCCGGTCAAAAGTTGCTTGGTTCCCTAGCAAATTTTGAGGGGGAGAGAAGCGAGGACAGAGGTAAACTTGTGTTTATGTGAAGAAACATCAAGTTTACTCAAGCTACATACATACTATCATACACAACACATAACCTTCAGGGACTTAGAATGTTTACATTTGGCTGATTGAGCAAAGTCACTGAAGATGGGTTGCTGAACAAGTTGCATTGTCTGATCTTTTATGGTTGCTGCGTCAACCATTGACCACACTTCTCTGATTGAAGGTAAATGAACTCATGATCTACATTGATATAATATGCTACTTTAATATATGCTAGGGTGAAGCATATGGTCTTTATGGTAAAGCATATAATATACTTCACTGATGACCTAAGGTGAAGTTACCTTTATGAGTTATATATAAGCATCAGGGAATTGGTTCAAGTGTTTCTCAAAGTACAAGATCAGACATTGCAGTTCAGTAACAACTACAACAGGTACAAGACGATACAAGTTAGCGGATGACTTGAACTAGTAAAGCTAGTTATTCTTGGTATTCATTGTTGTAACATAGCAGGTAAGAAGAAGCCTTTATGCTCACTTACTGCTATTTAACTTAGGCTACTTTTCTATCCAAATAGGGGGAGATTGTTGGGTCAATTCAGTGCCTGATTTGTCCCTTGCACAGGATTTGGATGTAAAGTATCCTAAGTAGTGTTAGTCACTGAACTTACGTATGTTATAAGTTCAGTGTGTCATTCTTTAGAGTTCTTTAGAGTCTACGAGATAGACTCGTCATTAGCTGAGGCGGATCTCAGTAAGTGTGCAAAGAATCAAGGATGATGGAGTTAGTAAGTGATGACATAATAGCTTACTAACTCCTCAAGACTATTACTGATTACAAGACCTAAAGATGTTAAGAAGACCTGAAGAAGTGTCTTATGTATTAGTGGGCACATGTCTTATTAGCAATGAAGACAAAGGTTCAAGAGGAAGGCTTACTTTGTCAAAGGTGCAAAAGATGAAGACAACAAAGTACAAGGTGGTTACTTGTACTTTAGTAAAGCTTCTCAAGGAAGCTTCACACTCCCACTATATATATGTGGTCTTTGTAATAGAATAGTTAATGATTCCCACCCACAGAAACAAACATGTAATACTTTAGTGGCTTAGGGTTTCATCCTCCCATTGTTGCATAAGCTTAGCTAGCTATGAACATGGGAGTTTAGTTTGTCATTCATCGCCCGGTTGTTGTTCCGCAAACAACCGGGCAAGTCATGTATATTTGTTGATTCATTATTAATAAGATATACATACGATGAAAAGTACAAGCTTTGTTATTAGTTAGTCAATTGGTTTAATTGTGCAAATGTTCTTCATAGTTTCTTATTGATTCGATGTTTGCACAAGATTCGTGGACCAACAAGCTCCTTTAACTCTACGGGAGCTATGCGATAAGGAGCTTTGGAGATCGGTTCAGCTCCTGGAATAAGCTCGATATTGAATTCCACTTCTCGTGCAGGTGGTATGCCCGGAAGTTCTTCTGGAAATACATCTTAGAATTCCGACACTATTGGTTGATCCTGAATTGATGGAGATTCAGCATCCATATCTTGAACCGTAGCTAGATAACCCTCGCAGACATGTGACAGTAGTGCACGCGCTTGCAGGGTAGATATGATTTGTACGGACCTTCCAGGTACGAACCCGTTGTGAATGTACTCTGGTGCATTAACATCACCAAAGATAACTCGATATGAATGGCAGTCTATGGTGGCATGATGCTTGGATAGCCAATCCATGCCCAAAATCATGTCAAAGTCATTCATGTCCATCGGAAGTGCGTCACTATTGTTTTTCGGGGAGGATCAACAACAAGAAATCCAGCTCAACAACAAGAACTCCAGTAAGAGTAAAGCATTAACTCCTTTCGGTATCTTGCTTCTTGTTACTGTTTACTTAATACGAGGACGAACCTTATCGTCAAATTCTAGGGGAAGACTCTTGTATAGATGGGTGATTAATACAGAGTCCCTCAAAGGCGTGGAAATAGTAAGTCTATTATCTAGTGGCATGGGAAGCATTCTAATGTTCTTGGCATAAGTAGTAGAAATGACCGAGTGAGTAGCACCCGTATCAAATAGCACACACGCAGCCTGACTATACATATACAAGATTCCAGTGATGGTACATGTAGACTTGTTGGCCTGATCTCGAGATGTCGTGTAGACACGTCCAGTGGTAGGAGACGGCTTGGTATCAGCATGTCCCGATGTGTCCTCCATCTCGCCCTTACGGCAGTCCTTCATGATATGGCCATGAAGACCACACTTGAAGCATGCGTTAGTGTTACGACGACATGGCCCTGGGTGCCTACGGTGGCAAGTAGAGCAAAGAGGATGAGTATATCCTCCAGCAGGTGCTCTGGCTGGCTGAGGACCTGATAAAACATTTTAAATGAGACATGATAATAGGGTACAAAGGACAATGCGAATACTCGTAAGATTGAATACCAGTGATAGCTGGACGGATAGGCTGTGAACCTCTCTGGTTCTGGTCCCTACGTTTCCATGGTTCCTGGTAGAAGATTTGCTAGAGTGTCAGAATTATGAGTTATAACATGAAATCATAAGAAAATGCGTAAGTATTAGGACCTGCTGCCGTTGGAGTGTCCAGCGTAATTATCATTACTGCCACGCCTATCCGTAGCAGAACGGTCGTGAGTCTTACCGTTTCCCTTGGGCTGATGAGGCTGCTGCTGAGTAGCCGGCTGAGACCGGTCCCCAGTTTTCTGCCTGGAAGATACAATTTAAAGAGAGGAATAATTGACATATATAGAAAGAATACGGATTGGTCACCGTTTGAATACGAATGTTTACCTCTTCTCGGGTCTCTCAGCTTCCCCGAACTCATCTCTCTCCTGCAGCATCTCCAGCCTACGTGCTGCATCGGCCACTTGTGCTACCGTATCCAACGGAGCACCTCCTAAGTTATTGGCAATCATTGGATTAAGACCCCAATGAAAATGTAGTGCCTGCTCTTTAGTGGTGCCCGCAGCTGCTCTCAAGACACCGACAAAACGAAGAAAACGCTGCATGAAGTCATTGTTGTCTTCGTCAGGTCGCTGTCTAATGGTATAGTATTCCCTCATGAGCCGATTCCTTCCTTCCATGAGGAAAATGTTAGGTCGGGGAGGATAGTTGTCGTTCTGACGAAGGATGTCTTGCATATCTGCATCGGCAGCTGCAACCATCTCCCAGATATTGTTTGTGTTTGCCATCTGACAGTATAACATAAAACATATGATTAAACAGATCAAAACATAAAATATATATATACATGAAAAAACATTTATACCAATAAATCAAGAGAAAAATTTTATGCAAGAAAATTCGTATATGAATGCATGATGCAGTTTTATGAGAACTTTTGTATGCTCGAGAGTGAACGCCTATGGTCAGTTCACCCAAAATAAAAGACATGGCGAGGGGACGCCTATGGGTCGGTCCCAAATTTAAAAGTTTCGATAAAACACATGCGACTAAATAGGGCCAGTCCTGTACCAACCATTACTTAGTCATAAACCTGCGACAATGACATATATATGTATGCATAAAAATGATGAATGCATGAAAACGACTGTCAGTTCTAGGAAGACCATAGTGACTACCCACTAATCACATGTCATATTTTGAGAGCCTACAGGTCGAAGCCTTGGCTCTGATACCATAATTGTAACACCCCATTTTGATAATGGAATGTCACGCGTAATTATGGCGTGTCATCAAAGCATACAAGGATAAATGTCTAAAACATTACATGATCATAAAAGGAAATACCGGAATCAAACATCGGTAGTCCAAAAGTAAAGCTCATCACACACAAACATAAGTACTGTAAATGAAAGGACTAAACAATGTCCATGGAAAGAGTATCAAAGTAAAGATAATGCATAAAGTAAAGAAAGGCTAGAAAGCTTCCAGTCCATATGCACGTACGCTTAAAGTCTACGAGCGTCCCTGAGTACCTGCCGTTTTGAGAACATGAAAAGGAAAACGGCTGAGCAATACGCTCAGTGCACGGATGTACAATAAAGCATGAATAATATAAGCATATAACAGCGGAAGAAACTAAGTCCCCAATAACCCGGTTAAGTCTTAGTAAAACTGGTTTTATAGTTTGAAAAGCCTTATGTTTATCTTATAAAAATCTGTTTAACATATTCTACCATTAGCCAATATAGGTCATGAAAATCCACCGTACATGAATAATTGGAGGGGTGACCTCATCATGCAAATTAGAGGGGCTGCCTCTAATTTAATATACTGGTTTTGGGTAGGAGGGATCAGCTCCTTGTAATGGATGCAAGGCACATACCACATTTACACTAGGTAATCGGCTGAAAACATGTAACTAGGATGCACCCATACGCCCCAGATGATAAATATAATAATATGGCCAAAAGCTGAAAGGACGCCACGAACAATCACTCCGCCGTGGAGAAGTCATAACACCAGTGCCTCTAGTGTTATGGTTATGGTACCTCCATAACTAGGTGAAACTGGTCATGCATGTATATGGCTATAGGTATTCTAAATTAAACATAAGCAATCAAACATATAAACTTCTACTATGGGAAAACAGTTGGCTGCATAAGGGGAATCCTAATAAGGAAAGAATGTCCATACTCAAAGGACGGGAATCCGTACCTTATGTCCAGTGAACGAAGAAGACGAACGGAAGAGAGTCCTACTTCGGTATCACTAATGCTACATAAATACACACGTGTATAAGTATCTGATTACTAAATACGTAATTGGTTTTATGTCATGTCTTAGCTTATTTTATACATTCATGTCATGTTTTACTGTTTAGAGCTTTATACTATATTTATCTTACATTCTGTCTATTCTGATTAAGTATTACTTGTATTTCATGTATTCTTATACTTGTTGTGTAATAGTAAGTAACTTTCTAAAAATAGCAGGTTTCCCAAAATAGAAAGTTTCAAAAATAGAAAGTTACCAAAATTAGAAAGTTTCCAAAAATAGAAAGTTTCCAAAAATAGAAAGTTTCTAAGAATAGAAAGTTTCCAAAAATAGAAAGTTTCCAAAAATAGAAAGTTTCCAAAAATAGGAAGTTTCCAAAAATAGAAAGTTTCTAAAAATAGAATTACTGCTTAAAATAGATAAGTTTCTAAAAATAGAAAGTTTCCATAAATAGATTAGTTGCCTTAATTATATAATTTTCTAAAAATAGAAAGTTTCCATAAATAGATATAAGCTGGTTAAATAAGCTAATTGTATAAGCTTAAGTGTTTTCTGATTATTATTCTAAGTCATGTTGTTATAAAGTATAGTTTATTAATTATTACATGTAAATTAAATAAACTATAGGTTAAAAGTATTTAATTAAATATATTATGTTTTTAATTAAATAAATTTAAAATACTTAGGTTAAAACATGTATTATTAATTACTAATAATATAACCTAAGTCATGTTGATTAATTAATTATAGTCATGGTTTTTAATAGTTAATTAATTATAATAAGTCTAATTAAAACTAAATACTTAGGTTAATATTCATGATCTAATAATTAAATTTATAACCTAAGTCATGTTAATTAAATTAATTATGTCATGTTTTATTAATTTAATTTTTAACATATAACTATTAAAATCATAAACCTTAACATAATCAATGAACCAGATCGTGACTAGAAACCATGAACCGGACCCGTAATCAACACCATACCCCGAACCAAGTCAGGGTTCCCCCTTGTTGACCCACACCACCATACCGAGACCATGAGGTCTCGGTGGTGGGTAATAAGCCAAACCGAGACCCCTTAGGGGTTCGGTTAGGCGTCGGCTAGAACAAACACCCCTAAAAACCCTTGTTTTGATTTACCCCATAATCATAGACATATTTTAATAAATGTTTTTAATTAGTTTTTAAAAACATCATGATTTTATGTGATTTATTAAATCAAAACATAAAAGAAAAGGATTAAAAAGGTTATACCTATTGCGTGGATCGATCAAGGATGAACACACACGAATGCTTGCACAATATTCAAGATCAAAAATCAACCGAACACCCCTTTTTGGTGTTATATATCCGACGGCCAAAGGACAAGGAAGAACAAGATTAGGGTTTTTGTTATTTTTCCTGTATTGTGAAAAATGACTAAGATTTCCTAATTCTTTGTTTTAGTAAAAATCAAAATGGGCTTGGCCCATTCCTTCTTGGTGTAGCCGCGGGTAGGGGGCCCCACATGGGGTAACCCGTACCTTTTCCGAGTCTAAATATTTTAGTGTGTTCGTGTTTTATCGTGTTCGTGTTTTTTATGTGTTCTAATTAATTATTGATCGTGACCTAATATATTTATTCGTGTTCATAATAAATATATATACGTAATTAATATTAGCTCGTGATTAAATTACGTTCATGATTTCATGATCGCATGTTCGGGATTATAATTATTATTTGAATAATTATCGTGTGTTCATACATAATAAATACTTATCGTGTTCTAACACGTACGTAATACTTAAAATTCTTATACGTGAACGTAAACATACTATAAAAGGAAAGTTTTAATCTAGTACGTACGATCTTAAGGGTACTATTCATGGTAAAAGCATGCGGGTTTTACACAGTCAATGAAAGCTATGACTGAAGCACGAATTCCCAAGTTATTAGTGAATAAGTTGCTGTATCTTTAGTTGAATTCATGGCCAACATGAATGATGGATCTGGAACTGGAGCTGAAACTAAAACTGGTGGAACTGGAACCGGTAGAGCCGAAGCTGGAGCCAATAATGTTCGTGGTACGGATGGAACAAATGTACCCGAAATTTGAAGCTATATCTACACTTTATTCATTTAGTGCAAATCGTAGACTCTCAAGGGGACTAAAGATGATGGAGGATTGTGTCAATTGTTGAAAAGCTGACGTCAGTCTTTCGAATCAGTGACCCTAATCAGGAGGATAAGATGCAGTTTGAAATCGCTACTCTCCAAGGTCGTACATTATTTTGGTGGAATGGCAGACTTGCTTCCATAGGTATCGTTACTTATGGGAAACCATGGACTAAGGTGAGGAAACGGTTAACTTAGGAGCTTGTCCTCGAAGCATTTCTAAAGTATGAAGCAAGTGTTGTAAAATCTGAAGCTTAAGGGAACTAACATTGGTAGATATATCAAGTTTTTCCCCAAGTTGACTCCTTTATGTCCAAGAATTGTGGAACCCGAACCGTCAAGGTCAAGTAGTATATTCACGACTGACCAAGAATAAATGCGGTGATGTGACTTCTTCTAAGCCAATTGCTATTTGTGAAGCTGTCTGCATGGCTTATTAGCTCATGGGACACATAATTCAAGGCAAGCCTGATGAGGTTACTGAAGGGAAAAATAATTCCCAATTGAAAATTCTTTTCGTGCATTAGAGCTCGTAAGTATATCGAAAAAGGTTGTGGATTATTCATGGCTTAGGTATCGTAGAAGGAATCGTAAAGAAAGTGAGTAGAGATATTTTAGTCATTCGTGACTATCCCGAAGTGTTTCTAGAAGATTTGCCAAGGCTTCCACCTCCAAGGCAAATAGAATTCCAAATTGATCTAATTCCTGGTGCTGCAACTATGACACGTGTGCCATATCTATTAGCATCATCCGAGCTGAAGGAATTATTTGTGCAGTTTTAAGAACTATCTGATAGATGTTTTATTCGACCGAGCTCGTCAGTTTGTAGAACTCCTATTCTATTCGCTAAGAACAAAGATGATTCGTTTCGTATGTGTATCTATTACCGAGAGCTGGATAAGCTAACGATCAAGAATCGTTACCTATTTCCATAAATTAATGATCTATTTGATCAACTTCAAAACTCTCGTGTTTTCTCCAAGATTCTGGTGTTTTCTCCAAGATTGATCTTTGTTTTGCTTATCATCAACTTCGCATACGCGAGGAAGATATTACTATTACGGCGTTTAGAACTTGTGATGATCATTATGAGTTTAGGGTTATGCCTTCTGGTTTGACCAATACACCTGCTGTATTCATTGACTTAATGAATTGTATGTATAAGTCGTGTCTTGATAAATTCGTAATCGTTTTCTTTGATGATATTCTAACCTGCTCGAAGAGCGAGGAAGAACATGCCGAACACTTAAGGACTATCTTGAACTTGTTAAAGAACGAAAATTTTACGCGAAAAACTCAAAGTGTAATCATTTGATTAGTTCCGTACGATTTCTCTGACATGTGATTGATAAAAGTGGGGTACCTGTCGCTCCTGCGAAAATCAAAGCCATCGAAAATTTGAATGTTCCAACTATTCCAACTGAAGTACAACAATTTCTAGGTTTGGCTGGTTAATACTGAAGGTTTATTGAAGGATTCTCTTTGATATCAAGACCAGTAACTAAGCTAACTCATAGAATGAACCGTATGTGTGTGGCATTGATGAAGAGAAAGCTTTTCAAACCATGAAAAGAAAACGCGGCACCGTATGTGTGTGGCATTGATGAAGAGAAAGCTTTTCAAACCATGAAAAGAAAACACTGCCGCACGCCGATCTTATCGTTACCTGAAAGAACTAAAGGTTTTGTTGTTGATCGTGATACATCTCCTATATGATTTGGAGCTGTTTTGATTGTGTATGCTTGTAGAAAATCTAGGAAGAATGAGGAAAATGCACAACCCATGACTTGTAATTGGGTGCGGTGATTTTACTCTTCGTCTATTGAGACATTAATTGTATGGCACTAATGTACGGTATCCACCGATAGTAAGAGCCTACAATGTATTCTGGAATAAAAGAGGTAACTTAGCCTTTAAGTGATTACGATGGTGGTATTCATTATCATTTTGGAGGTATGAGCAAATTACAATGGACTTCATTGTTAAGCTCTTGAAAACTCAGCCTGAATATGATTCGGTTTGTGTCAATGTTGATTGATTGACTCTGCTCATTTTATTTTGATAAATAAATCGATCGTGCTAATTAAGAATCGTTTGTTAACTGCTCGTATTAGACATAGAAGTTATGATGATGTGAAATGAAAACCTTTGAAATTCGAGGTAGGTGGAAAAAAATGCCAAAGTTATCACCATGAAAAGGTGTTATGTATTTTGGAAAACGTGGGGAGTTAAGTCCCCGTTAGTTTTGACCATTCGAGATGATATCGAGAGTGGGTCCGATGGCATGAAAAACTCAAATTACCTCGAGAGCTACAAAGAATCCACAATACTTTTCATATGTCGAACCTAAAGAATTTTCTTCCCAACGAATATCTTACTAACCCTCTTGATGAAGTATGAATCGACGGTAAGTTGAATTTCATCAATGAACCTGTTGATATTATCGATAAGGAAGTTAGGCAACCGAAGAAAAGTCGTATTCCTATTGTCAAATCTGATGGAACTCAAGACGAGGACCAAAATACGTTTAACCCTTTGATTTCAACGAGCGATCGAGGAAGAACACAAGTTGATCTTCGGGACGAAGATCCCAATTTGGTGGGGATAATGTGACAATCCGTCAATTTCAGGTCGTTATTTTAATCTCGACTATTAAATATTATATGTTTACTTTAATGAGAATTTTAAATTATCGGCTAACCGAGAAGGTTATAGCTTGAAACTTAACGTAAGAATGTCGCTTCGATGAAAACCGACAAGAAATACATTAAGTATCGATATTATATTCTCAAATTATCATATAAATGATTTTATTGTATTTATTTTTATTTCTCGTGTTTTACGTTTTAATGAATGACGAGAACTACTAATGATCGCGATACCGACGGATGCCCGAAAATTTACGTTTTATTATCGATTGTCTCGATATTTAATATTTTCGAGGTTTTCGATTTAATTACGTTTTAGGTCGTGTCGAAGTTATATTATTATATTTATGAAGCGTTTTAACTTTTGAAGAGTATTTTTACGAAACCCGAGTCCCGTAAAATTTTTTAACTTTGACTTATAGTTATTTTCTACCCTTTAAATTATTTAATTACTTTTTGGTCAAAAACTTTACCTTATTGGCAAAACTAGTCCCTCCACTACCAATACTATATAAACATTTTCTTCACCTAACTTTACCACTAAATCATTTTTACAAAATTTTACACATACTCCTCTCTCCTTCCTCCTTTTTCCGTCCACCCCTAAGCACACAAACACCATCACAATTTTTGATCCACTTTGATTTAGCAAAATCTAACACAAATCCCATCTTAATCTTTGAAAGATGATCACATCCATACCAAATTTTCTAACATGCATGAAGTTTTGAAAAGTTGATAAAAACAAGAATTTGTTGAAGGTGTTTTATGATTATGCATGTGATGATCATGTAAAGATCATGTTATTTTGATAATAAAAGCTTGATTTTTGATTTGGGTATTTATTTTTATGAATTATACAAGTGATTTGATTGAAAGTGGGTGATTATAGGATGTTAGGATGATGATAAAAGTGGTTAGAATGGTTTGAAAAATTGATTTTGTGTGAGATTTAGAAGGGTGATTTTGGGCAGTGACTTATAGGCTGTTTTTGGGTGTTTAAAGCTTGGTTTATTGTTTAACTAATAAAATAGGGTTGTAGAGAATTTTGTTAGCTTCGATTTGATATAAAGTAGGACTTCCAACTCCAAACAAGTGCGAAGTTATAATAGTTTTAGTATTCGTGTACCGGGAGAAGAGTATCGGCACAATCCAAAAATTATTGTCGATATTTGGATCGAATCTCGGGGACTATAGAATGAGTTTTAGAAATATTCAAGGGCTGATGTATGTTGCTAAACCTCAGGTCATGAGTCTATTTTCAAACCCCGAGTGTCGGTTTTGTAAACAGAATTGTTTAAATATGTCAAAATGGTTTTACAAGTCAAAAGCGTAAAACTGTCCGGTTTTTATAACACAAAGATGTGTCGGCAGAAGGTCTTAGGAGTAATATTTTTGAATGAAATTTGTACTGAGTCTTATTCATATTATATGTGAGTTTGTGACCAAGTTTCGTCGAAATCGGACAAGTCTAGATAGGATAGATTGGTGTGTACATTTGGAGTGTACATGATGATTTGTATTTTGGACACGTTGTTCAATACACGTGTGGCGTGAGTTGAGTATTCACTATTGGACATGGTGATTTACTCAAGTGTTAAGTCATTATATAAATGACTTAGCTACTGGTCCGAGGGAAGTAAAATGATAAGTTGACTTGTGTTGACTTGGCGTCTTATGACGGGTCAATGTCAAGAGTGCCAATGTTTAAAAGAATAGTGTTGAATAAAAGGGTATAGTAATAACACTTGTATTATTAAATTTTTTGGGATTGTCTTGGTTTTGTAATTTTAATTTTATATTATTTAAGTATGATTTATTCTTAAGTCGATTATTAACGAACGCCTTATTTGGTAGGTTGCGGTTTTCATGTTTAAACGGGCATCACTAATCATCGGCGATCGTCTCATTACTACTATTGGCTAAGGTGAGTCTATAGCCTCGCTTTTTAACATGTTTACTTGTTTTATAAAACCCGCGAGGGGGATAACATGCTTGTTTATTTAAAGTAAAGGGTACAACGAGAAGTTGTGAAAACCCTACTTATTGGAAAAGCATTTTCTATTAATGAAGGGCGCAACAAGAAGTTGTGGTAAACCCTCTTGTTTTAAAAATTGAACACAAGGAACCCGATTGTATGCTTAGATGAAAGTTATTACATAAGTTAGTTTAGCCTTAAAAGACCCATGAATCGTGAATTGTTAATCGAAGTGACGCTAATGCTATGGATAGATCTATCGGGGTGACGCCTAGTCCGGTCGCGACTAGCTATCGCGTGGTGTTGTGATGCACTAGTAATGAAACATCGGATGCATTGTATAAGAGAAATATACGCACTTGGCTAGGTGTGTTGGGATGAAATAATATATGTTAACGTTCAATGTCACGAGGCTTATGTAATGACACCGATAATTATGTCCGTACAACATAATTGTCTTTGATAAATTATTAACCATGGAAGGTTATTTTGAATACTTGTGTTCTCTTTATTTAAATTAAACTCTATAGATTCACTCGGCAAATTTTGCTGACTTTTATCTCAGGTCCATTGGGAAGGCACTCGAGGAAGGCGGTTTCGTGAAGCTTGCTTATTTGAAATGTTTTGGCCCGCTTTTATAAATTATATCCATTCAAATAATTTTTACCATTTACTAGGTTTTGTAAACTTGAAGTTATCTGGGACCGTGTACGAAATTGTACTTTTATTGAATGAAAATGAATGGATGTTTATTAAAACGACTCGTTTTGAGTCGTTTTCTATAATTATGAGACTGAACCATGATATTAACACCCAAGGACCCTTCCGCTTCTATGACGAAAATTGGGGGTGTTACAATAACGGTGTAACCAAGACCATCGAATTAATAACCTCCCATAATAGAGAACAATGTCAAAAAATTAAGTCAACAAGAAGGATCAATAAACACGGTTTTATAACGGTTTTGAACATGAGACTTATTACCAAGACTTTTATACGCCCCTTACCGGATGGGCCTTATTATCATAGGTTTATCTCCATCTTTTATTCAACTTCGCCATGAAGCTTTTATTATGACTTCGGTCTTGCCTTGCCTTTTATTATCCTCCTCATCGGTGATTTTATTATGGCCAAAGACGTATATCCTCACGCTAAAGGCGAATTTTGGATCTTTAAAGCTATAAAGATTAAGGCATAATTCACTTTCAATTTCACATAGATTTTTTGGCCTTGTGAGCTTCAAATTGTTTGCTTGATTTAGGTGAACACTTGAAATCTTATTATTAGGTGAAGCTTTCGATTATTCGGGTTGCCAATACTTCAAAACCGTGACGCTGGCGATACCTTAATGTTTTCCCAATTTAATTACATGGAAGCTACAAGAAAAGACTAGAAACCAACAATTAAGACTAAACCGCTAAGCCAATACTTATTAAGCAAAATATATTTACAAGCGAAGGGAGAATAAGCAAACAACGAGAACACATGAGTTTTTGAAAGAATACGAGTACTCTACGTTTAACATAGTAACTTATAATTAACTCTATCATTTCTCGTCCTCATTTAAGAGACTTATCCTAATGTAAAGTTAAGAAATCTAAGTTAAGTGCTCAACACACACGGTCGAGTCAAAATTACTCTTATTCTCGCCAGCGGAAAATCTACATTCATGTCTTCAAACACTTATAAAACATGAGAAAAAATTTAAAATTTGGCCCTTTTTAGCCTTATTTTGCAACAAAACGATAAACAAAAAGATAAACTTTGAAAAGCGTGAAGGTTTGGCAAGGCAAGTATCTATTCAACCCCATACTAAAGTTAAATATTGTCATCAATGTTTCGAGTCTAAGGGTTGGAAACCCCCATACTAGAAACGTATTCGAATGCTTAATCTAGCATGGAAAGGGTGGAACCATTAAATTTAAAGTCGTTTATGAAGTGTGCTATAAACCTAAGGTTAGAACAAATAAGGATATATCATGACTATTGAGAAATTCTTCAAAGCAAATGATCGATTGCTCCCATAAAACGAACACGAGAGGCTCCAATCGTGAAGATCATGATCGTCTAAAAACCACAATGCACAAACAACCACGAAACAAAGGTTGGAAGGGCACAAATCCCCTCACGTTACTACATTAGAAAGCGATAATATGTAAATGGGATAAGCATGGGACTCCCCCATGAGGCACCTCGTTTTTGATTACCGAGTCATGAGCTCGACTCGATCCCCTCAATACTAATTATCATTGGGGAAGGTGACTTGGTCGAGGTAGTTCAAAGAGGGAACTTCCCCGCCAAAGTAGTGCTTCAACCTATGTCCATTCACCTTGAAACTGGGGCCATCATTTTGAGCTAGCTCGATGGTCCCACAAGGAAAAACTTGGGCAACGGTGAATGGACCGGACCAACGGGATTTCAACTTGTCGGAAAAGATTTTCAAACGTGAGTTAAAAATCAACACTTGATCCCCAATGTTAAAAACCCGGTTTTTAATTTTTGAGTCATGAAACTTTTTAGTTTTTTCTTTGTAAATAAATGAATTTTCATAAGCAATGTCCCTCAATTCATCCAATTCATTCAATTGCATTTTCCGGTGTTTTCCCGCGGTCTCAATATCATCATTACAATGCTTAAGGGCCCAATAAGCTTTGTGTTCAAGTTCAATTGGCAAGTGACAATTCTTCCCATACACAAGCTTATAAGGAGTGCACCCGATGGGCGTCTTATGAGTGGTCCGAAAGGCCCATAAAGCATCGTCTAGCTAATCTGACCATGATTGTAGGTTCTCTCCAATCGATCTCTCCAAGATCCTATTCAACACTCGGTTTGAAACCTCGACTTGCCCACTCGTTTGTGGGTGATAAGCCATAGAAAGCCGATGTGTAACCCCATATTTCTCTAAGACCCTTTCGAATTGGTCATTACAAAAATGGGTTCCACGATCGCTTATGATCGCATGAGGGGTCCCAAACCGAGAAAACAAGCTTTTCAAAAACTTGACTACCACACGAGCATCGTTCATGGTCAAACCCTTAGCTTCCACCCACTTAGATAGGTAGTCAACGGCGACAAGGATGTACTTATTACCACGAGATGATGGGAACGACCCCATTAAATCAATTCCCCAAACGTTAAAGATCTCACACACTTGGATGATGTTTTGTGGCATTTCATCGTTTTGTGAGGCTTTTCCTTGTCGTTGGCATGAGTCACATGACTTCAAAAGTGCATGTGCATCTCGGTAAATAGTAGGCCAAAAGAAACCGGCATCAAAGACCTTCTTAGCCGTGAGATTAGCACCA
Source organism: Glebionis coronaria (assembly GCA_025667525.1). Classification (NCBI taxonomy): domain Eukaryota; kingdom Viridiplantae; phylum Streptophyta; class Magnoliopsida; order Asterales; family Asteraceae; genus Glebionis; species Glebionis coronaria. Next base: position 323,260,202 of record CM046881.1, on the reverse strand, counting down.
TGGTGACCACCCGTGGGTCCCTTGTGACAAGCTCTAAGGATATTAGAAGCTTCGGTGCCAAATACACAACGTCGAATGATCTGATCCGCACAAGTCCAAAATAGATAAGGGTCGTTCCAAAAGTAGAACTTGACGTCACGAAAGAATTTTCGTTTTTGTTGAGTCATCATACCCTTGATGATGAAATTCCCCGCATGGTATTTGTGATGTTCGCAAACCATGGGTAGATGAATCAAGCTTATAATTCACTACACCAAGTATCTCGAGAGGAAATGTTTCGGTGATTTCCTTTGGCTCGTAAACACTTTGGTGAGGATCTTCTAAACGAGAAAGATGGTCGGCCGCTAGATTCTCGGCTCCTTTTTTGTCAAGGATTTCGACATCAAATTCTTGTAGGAGGAGAATCCAACGAAGTAGTCTCGGCTTAGAATCTTGTTTAGCCATGAGATACTTGATAGTCGAATGATCCGTATACACTATGCATCAAGTCAAGACGAGGTAAGGTCGGTATTTCTCAAATGCATACACCACGGCAAGGAATTCCTTTTCTGTTGTAGTGTATTTAAGTTTAGCCTCGGTCATCGTTTTGCTAGCATAGTGAATAGGCAAGAAACGCTTTTCATGATGTTGCCCCAAAACGGCCCCAATAGCATAATCACTAGCATCACACATGAGCTCAAAGGGAAGGTTCCAATTGGGAGCAACAAGAATGGGAGCTTCGGTAAGTTTCCTCTTAACGATTTCAAAGGCTCGTACACAATGTTCGTTAAAGACAAAAGGAGCATCTTTTTCGAGGAGATGTGTAATAGGTCGAGAAATCTTTGAAAAATCCTTGATGAATCGACGATAAAAGCCCACGTGGCCTAGGAAACTCCTAACTCCCTTGACGGTTTTGGGATGAGGTAATTTGGCGATGACGTCTACCTTAGCTTTATCTACCTCAATCCCCGCTTTTGAAACCTTGTGCCCTAAGACGATTCCTTCCTTAACCATGAAATGACATTTTTCCTAATTAAGCACAAGGTTGGTTTCCTTACAACGTTTAAACATTATTTCAAGATTAGACAAACACGAAGTGAACGAACAACCAAACACGGAAAAATCATCCATAAAGACTTACATCGTCTTCTCGATCATATCATGAAAAATAGCCATCATGCACCTTTGAAAGGTTCCCAAATGCATTACAAAGTCCGAATGACATTCTACGATAGGCAAACGTTCCATATGGAAAAGTAAACCTAGTTTTTTCTTGATCACGAGGATTGATGGGGATTTGGAAGTAACCGGAAAAACCATCTAAAAATCAATAGAAATCGTTTCCCACAAGATGCTCCAACATTTGGTCCATGAAGGGCAAGGGAAAATGGTCTTTTCGAGTGGCGTCATTCAACTTATGATAGTCGATACACACCCTCCAACCGGTCAGAAGTCGAGTTGGAATTAACTCGTTGGCATCGTTTGGCACAACGGTCATTCCTCCCTTCTTAGGGACACAATAACTAGGACTCACCCAAGGGCTATCGGAAATAGGGTAAATCATTCCCGCGTCAAGGAGTTTAAGGACCTCCTTTTTGATGACGTCGTGAATTTTGTGGTTCACCCTACTTTGACATTGGATTGCGGGTTTGTAGTCCTCCTCCATTAAGATTTTGTGGTTACAAAAATTGGGATCGATCCCCTTAATGTCGGATAATTTCCACGCAATTGCCCCTTTGTGGTCCTTTAGAACATCTACAAGTGCGGTTTTTTCATCATTCGAAAGATCTTTCGCAATAATAACTGGTAACTTGTCGTCCTCCTCCAAAAATACATATTCAAGATGAGGAGGTAAATCTTTCAACTCGAGGATTGGTGGTTCCTCAATTGAAGATTTGGGCTCGATACTCATAACCTCCTCGGGTGGAGGAAATGGGAAGTCGTTAAGAAAATCCTTGATAATCGAGAAGTCCTTATCGTTTTCGAGGTCTTCGTCACAAGTACGTGGAACATCAAATTCTTCCAACGGAAAACCACCACCTTCAAATGGAGTGAAGGATGGTGTCGAATTATCAAGAATGGGATCAAGCATAGTGGGATTGCCACTATTTTCATTGTCACCAAAACCTAAAACTTCTTGTGAAAATTCCTCGCAAACAACGTCGATCATATCAACGAGGTTTATGGTCGCGACGGAATAAACATGAGAAATTGGAGAATTTTAAGTTGCGTTTATAACAAGTTCCTCGTCGTTGAAACGTAAGGTGATCTTTCTAGCATGCACATCAATCAATGCCATAGATGTATCTAAAAACGAATGACCTAAAAATAAGAGGAACTTAAGGATCCATGGGAATATTGACAACGATAAAGTCTACCGGATAATAGAACTTTCCCACTTTCACAAAAACGTCTTCGGCCAATCCACATGCGGGAATCGTGGAATGATCGGCCAATTCGATATACATTAGTGAAGGAGTAAGATTAGGAAGATTGAGCGACTTGAAGATTTGCAAGTGGCATCAAGTTAATACTAGCACCACGATCGGCCAAGGCATAGCATTCTTCCATACCTTGGATTTCACATGGGATCAAGAATTTACCGGGATCACCGACTTTTTGAGGTATGCGGTTAAGATAAACCGATGAACAACTAGACAATTGTTTCAATTTCTCCTTGTTGTTTAACATACTCTTATAGTTAGCGGCAAATCAAGGCATCATGACCAAAGCGTCAGCAAAACTCACATTGAAATGCACGTCACGAAACATTTCATAAAAAGCTCAAATTGGTAATTGTCGCGCTCTTGACGTTTCTCCTTTATATGTCTCGATGGGTAGGGCAAATGTAGTGTGGGCTGAGGCAAGGTATAGCCTTTGGAATCTCGGGTTCCAATGATGGTAATGGGTCAACCGTAGGTGTGGCATGAGAGGTACTTTGTAGGATTGGGATATGCTCCTTTTCGACCACCACCTCGGGTTCTTCCTCAATTTCCTCCACCGTTGGAGTAATTGGTTGAGGAGTCGGTTCCTTAAGTGTCTTACCACTTCGTGTGGTAATCACTTTCATCTCTCCCTTAGGGTTAGATATTGTGTTGCTAGGAAGACTACTCGAAGACGGTTTACACATTATAGCCTCAAACATGGATGAAATTTTATCCTCAAACATAGATTGCCTCTTGTCGGCCTTAAGCATCTCTTGTTTTATTTCATGTTGCCCTTGTTCCATCTTTTGTTAGTTTTGTTGTAACCTAGTTACATTTCCCTCCATTTTGTTTGTGTGGATCTTAAGCTCATTTGTTAACTCATTTTTCAACTCCTTTTCAAGTCATTCTTAAACTCAGATCTTAGGCTAATGATCTCTCTTTGAATATCATCAAACCTAGCATCGTTTCCGTTTGCGTATTCAACAAATTCATTTGGAAGATCTTTCAAGGTTTGCAAACTCTTGTTGTTGTTTTGAAAATCATTGTTTTGATTTTTGTTTGAAACTTGATTGTTATTAGCCCCTTGATTCCCATAGTTTTTACCTTTGTAATTGTTTTTGTCAACAACTTGATTGTTTCGATAGTTGTTGTTAGAAATTTGATTGGGAGCTAAACCCGGTGGAGTCATTTGATTAGAGCGGGTAACTTGACCGTTTTGGTTGTAAGTTCTTGTGGCCGCGTAGGCACTCGAAGTGTTACCACCGTTGGTAATGCACTCGGAGAAATCATGACCTCCACCACAATACATGCATGAAACCTCAACCGCTTTAGCCGTAGCGGGAGCACTTTGTTCACCAACTTCGAATTCAATTAAAAGACCTTTAAGCTTATCAAAGATTTTGTTTTCCAAATTTGCCTCAATTTGGCAAGCATCGATGGTATTGGACAATGAAGGTGAAGCCGAAGACGAAGCCTTATGAACACTCGATGTGTTACGAGGACTATAGACCTTAGACCTATTCTCAATAATCAACAACGCTTCTCGACGGTTTTACACAAAAATTACCACCCGTGGCGGCATTAAGATAATCTCTCTCATGATCATTCAATCCATTGTAAAACGTGTCAATTTGATGCAAGTCAGAAAAACCGTGACGAGGACACTCAGGTAACATTTCCTTAAACTGGTTCTAAGCCGTAGAAAAACGCTCATTAAATTCTTATGAAAATTTTGAAATCTCGTTTTTCAAATGCGTAGTCTTAGAGGGCGGAAAAATTGGTTCACAAACTTTGAAACGAGATCCTTCCACGTCAATATAGAATTGGGTGGCTCTTTCTCTAACCAAATTTTAGCGGGCCCCGCTAAGGAATACGGAAAAAGCATCATCTTAATCGAGTCATTAGCAACGTCCTTAAACTTGTAAGTAGCGGTAAGACGATTGAATTGGTGGATATGGTTGTGCGGGTTGTCCTTTTCATCACCACGGAATTTGTTGTTTTGGATCATCGACAACAAACCTGTCTTAACTTCAAAATTCTCCGCAAGGATGGCGGGAATCACAATAGCCTCTCCATAACCCTCGGTGGGTGCTTGAAGTAACTCCATCATAGTTACATTAGCCATGGTTGGTTCTTCTTCTACGATAGGTTCGTCAATAGGAGACTCCTCACTAGAAAGGTTAGGTGTGGTCTCCTTTCAGTTTTTTTGTTTACGTGCACGTCTTGCTTGATTACGAGTAAGCATAAACGTCACATACAACGTGGGAATGAGAAAAGAAGATTCTTTTTGGTGTTTTTAATTTTTCCAATTTTTTGTGGTTTTTGATTGTTTGTACTTTTTTTTTGGATTTCTGGTGAATGTATTAAGTAGACAAAAATCTACAAATCTCTCCTCAAATCAAATCTCTTGATTAAAGGAGCCTCAAGGAATGAAAACGATCACGTGAAGTGAACGCCTTCGATGACTTTAGAACATTGGTGGAACCCCAAAACGTTCAAGAGGGTTTAATCAAATGAAACCAAGAAAATATATATGATACTTAGATAATACTTTGGTTGGAAAACCCTCAATTAGCCCTTTTTATCTAAGCACGCACAAGCAAGCGGGAAACGAAGCGGAGCGAAGAACTTAAGAGCCTTTTTCCTTAGGGTATATTTTATAATACACGCCTTATACCCACCTTATAGTTTGTGTTTGTCAAAATTAAGCTTTACGAAAGTAATTATCTATTTTGCCTTTTTTCTTTGTTTGAGATTCGAATACAATGATCGAGAGATAAAATCCCGAATCAAGGTTGTGTTTTCACACTATTGGAGTACTTCTGAATTGATTGTTCTACGTATACAATATAGTAATATTCACACAAAAAAAAAAACGAAAACCAATAATACGTATTAGTAGAGTGCTACTAATACAAATAGATATTATGGCTAATATATAAATAACAATTGTTCAAATCAAAATACAACACGCTTCCCCGACAGCGGCGCCAAAATGATGTAGTGGTTTTACTACTCTTTAGGAAAAGAGCGTAAAAAGCGGCAAGTATTAAGTGTCGGTTTAGGAAAACCAAGCACTAATGACCAATTTAAGTTCAAGTTCGTTTCCCAAGGAGGCAAGTGTGTTGTGTAAAGAAATGATTAAGAGTTTGTGATTATAATTATGAGAAAAGAAAAATAGAAAATAAAGTAGAAAAGGATGACGGTTACGATTATGAATTAAACTAAGACGAAGTCGTGCACGTAAAACCGTAAAAAGTGACTAAATTTAAAAATTACCCTAAAAATTCCTAGAAAATTTCAATAAATCCTAAAAAATGTAATAGAGTATACAAAAAATCAAAATTCACTCAAACCTTTTATTTAATTAAATATTAATTTTTTAATGCTAATTAAAGCCCAAAAATCAATTTAATTAACAAAAAGCCCAAAATGAGATTTTTCACTTTGTAAACCTCTAAAATGACTTAACTAAATTTAAAACTATTTTTTAAAATTTTAAAGTTAATTAAAACTATTTAAAAATGATTAAAAACATTAAAAATGAAAATAATTCTAAAAATTATTTAAATGACACTAAAATTAATCTAAAAATTTTAAATTCCTAACTTGATGTATTTGAACTAGGAAAAATGAAAAACTTACAAAAATCTAAAATTTAATTTTTTAATAATAAAATAATAATAAAATAATATTAAAAATCCAAAATTTATAAAAAATTCTAAAAAGTTGCAAACTAGTTTATTTTAACCTAATAAACACAGAAATGAACTTGAAATTACCAAAATACCCCTATTGGGCCTTAAAATGGGCTAAATAGCAAAACATGCCCTTAATGGGCTGAAATTAGGCCCAATAAGAAAAAATCCACCAAATAAGCCCAAAATCACCTACTTGACTCAAAATTTGATTTTAAGCACAAAAGTCTGAAGGCCCAAAAGCTGAAAGTGAGCTTATCACAGATTAATTGTCAACAACTTATTCTTAATGGGTTTTTTGGCCCATTAAGCCATAAGCTAATGCCATAAGCTCTAATTTGACACACAAGCTTCTTTTGGGATACTTAAGAGATTTGTGAAAAGAAATTTTGAAAAAGCCCAAGAAATAAGCCTGAAATAAGCAAAAGCTCTCTTCAGAAAACGACAAAATAGTTGTTTTGAGTTCTAGGCCACCTCAAGTGCTGATTCAAGTTGCAAAAGGTTTTAAATGATTTAATTAAGCAAAATCAACAAAAAGTTTTCAAATAAGCACAAAGAATAAGCTGGAATAAACAAATAAGCACTTATGAAAAAGTTAAGTCAATTGGTTTTCTAGTCAAACCTAGAAGTCAAACCCTAATATGCTCCAATTTAGTTCAATGGGTCAAATAAGGAAGATTGACAAAAAAATAAGTTGTTGCAAGTCTGGATAAGCCAAAATGGCTTCTGAATAAGCTGATGAACAGTTTACACTAGCAGTGGCTAGCAACAGGGGAAAGGAGTTCCCAATGCTTGACTAATTTGACTTTTTGTCTTATATGGATTTTTGTTGGATTCAAGCCACAAAAAGGCACCCTTATAACCAGTGGGTTATAAGGAGTCAATAGCAATCACAAAAACACAAATTCAACAAGCCAATTAGTACAGTTTAATCAAAAGATCCCCAGATAGCACACAGACATGAACTTAAGCAGTTTTCACACAAATAAGCAGTTTTAGCAAGAATAAGCCAACCAAATTGAACCAAATGCACACAACAACTATAATAAATTCAAATGAACATAAATCAACTGGTTTCATGCAATGATTCAAGGTTTAGAACAAGATTCAAGCCAATAAATGTTACTGATGAACAAAGAACAAGCATATTTCAAACTTTGCTGATGTACTTGACCACGAATCCAATTTCAAACCCTCAAATCTTCTTAACAGGTTATATAAACTTTGTTTAATCACTTGTTATCCCTAAGCATGCATACAATCTATGTGTTTCGAAGATCTTAGGTCAAAACAAGCAGATTTCAACAAGTTATAGCACAATTAAGAATTTGATGTTCAAAAGCCAAAAACTTGTATATAATAGCACACAACCAAGTATTTATCAGATACAAGCACAAAACAACACTTACAATTACTGAAAATCAAATTGCAAGCCCAAATCAGTAAACCCAAATACCCCTTTCACTTTTTAATCATAGATCTAACAAAGTAAATGTGTGATTCAATTTAACCCAAGCCTAATCTAGCATCATAACATCAATATCATGTAATATTAAGCCGAGTTAAGCCACAAGAACAACAATTATCACAGCATAACTCAAAATCACAAAAATCAAGTACTTTTGACAGATTTTGGGAAATGAGACTCAAACCTCATGAATGTACATCCACACTCACGAATTTTTGAGATGATGTGTCTAGCTAAACAAGACACAAGCTTCCAGTAACACCTGCTAAGATTCAACAATGTTAAAGGCACAATTCATATAAAACAGAAAAATGGAAAAAGCTTGATTAATGCAACCTTGTTCCTACTCGTTAATTATCCCCAAACCACAAGCTTACAACACCTTGATAATCTTCTTATCAGGGTGCTATAATCACTTGCAATCCAAAAATTCCAAGGGTTTGAACCAAGAACTTAACAAAATATCAAGTTTTGGAAAATTATGCAATTTCTTGCACAATGTTTAAAAAAAGGATTTGAGTCTTAACAATCACAAACTTATAACATAAACAAGCAAAGGTTAAGGTTGGAACTTGGATTTCATCAGCAATATCAAACACTTTTTCATAAATTTGAAAGAAGGATTTACAGATTTGTGATAAAGGAAAAACCAAGAGCAAAGACTAATGTTGCAGCCCTATGCCTTTATACAGGCTACAATGATAAACTAGAAAGCATAAAAAACGTAAACCCTAGTTGGTAGAAGCCCCAAAATACCCTTGATGAAGTTTGAATATTGACTGGTTATGTGAAGTTCTTGGACGTTTGTGAAGCTGTAAAGGGTGATAGAATTTGATTAAGGGCTCACAATGAGCATATGTTGTAAGCTACATTGTGAGTGGTAGATTTTCTGCATGACTTTGGACTTATCCCCAAAAACGTGTGCATGGGGTTCAACATGTGAGATGCTGGTTGGCGATGTGGCAAGTTTAGAGGTTGGGTTATGATTAACACCTCCCTAATCATAGTTCTGGATAAAATGGTGGGTTAATTTTATGTATTTAGTGAATGCCCAATTTTGTTCTTGAGTGAATAGTGGGTTAGTTTGATCTGGATTAAGGTTTATATTGGGTGTTTAGCGCGTTTAATTAACTAATAAATATTAGTTAGTTATACGGCTGAGTGCGATGGTGACTTGGCGAATTTGTGAGTGGTGATTGGTGGGATGGAGTTAGTGGGGCACGTGTCCTCCTCCCACTGGTCTATGTAACTTTCATGTCTTGGCAGTTTACTCCCCTCATCTTATATACTCCTTTCACTTCATGTTTAATAGCACCAAAATCTGATTTCCTTTTATAATGAAGTTTTAGTTTTCTCACTTTTACCCCATATAATTTTGCAAAAGTGTTTCAAGGGTATTTCTTTCCATTTGTTGATTCTTGAAGGGTTGTTTTGGCATTTTATTCAAACTTTATGGTCTTGACATGTATAATTGACTTCTTGGAGGACTAATATTGACAAGTCTTCATTTTTTAGGGACCATTCTTGCCAATTCATTAAAGTGGAGGGCCTTTTTTGTAAATTTGACAAACTTTAAGGAACAATATTGTAATTATGAATAACAAAAGGGTTTAAAGTATCAATTCTTCAATATTGGAGGATCCTTCTTGTATAATCTTCAATTCTTCAAGGGTTATTCTTGGAAAATCACCATTAGGGCTTGGTTCATTGTGCGGCTTCGTTTCCCGTGTTCGTTTTTGCTTGTTTCTTGTGATCTTTTGCCATTTTCTCAATATCCGTACCTAAAATACACATGTAACAAACACAAGCATATATCTGGAATATTTCATGATATTTAATGCATTTTAAGCCCATTTTGGACGATGAGACTATTTATAAAAGCAGTCTCATCAGTAGCTTGTAACAAAACCTAGCCGTGACTCTTATGACTTTGTGAGTACCCTTGGAGTTGTTTTGGAGATCAAGCTTGTTGTAGGAGTAACAATGATTGGTACTCAAGATAAAAGAGACATAGATTTGCTTAGTAATTGAAGTAGTAAATGAAGTTTGAAGGATTTTGTGTAGGAAAGAAATATAAGCCGTGAGTTTTGGAGAGTTAAATGAGGATGTTTTCAAGTGTTTTGTGTTGTGTGTGTGGATTCAATGTTATATTCGGATATACTAGGAAAGACAAAGATCCAAATGAGTATCCTAGTTCCGTCCTTTGAATCTTAGTAAGATACTTAAGATATGTGGAGGATTTGGTGTAGGTTATGTGAAGATATTCAAGCACATTCCAATACTAGAAACTTGTTTTCCTTTCCCATTTGTGTTTAGCCGTGGGTTTTGCAAAGGTCAAAGGGGACAAGATTGACATGTAATAGTGTATTGTGTATGGTGAAGTATGGAATGAGTATGGTATGTGTAAGTGGCATAGCTGTAAGGTATAGTGTACTTATGGTTTATGTTTGAGATTGCTTGCAAGTTAGCAAGTTATCATGGGTATGTATGCCCATATACACGGCTACATATGTATTTTGGGGTAAAAATGTGTTGACTTGTGTCAAAGTGGGAATTAATAGTAGTCCATGTATTATACTGTATGTATTTGTTAAGTTTCTAGGTATTTTGGTTAAACCTTTAGATCACTTGGTGAAAGTATATAATGAGGATATCATTATAATTATTTTACTTGGACAAAATAAATAAATGACAATGTGTAATAATATACATTGTTTTAAAGTGTTAGGTGTTTGTTCATAGTATAAGGTATATGTAAATATATACATATAAATATAAGTCCAGGTACTTAATAAATTAAGTAAATAATGTTACAGTTTATCAAAAGTGTGTACTGAGGTGGTGAGTCCTTATTCAATCATGTGGCCAGCCAATTGCCAACGTAGTCAGTAAAGACTAAAGGTTCATATAAATGTACAAATAAATATGAAATAATAGCATGACAAAAAGGATATGATTATTAATAAGTCATATAAAAGTGGAATTTAATAGATTCCAAACATAGTGAGTACAACAGTTGACAAAGTCAATAAGATAAATCAGAGGTTTTACATGATTGACCAATTACGTCATCGTTCTACACAACACTTGTATATCGATTAATTATTACTTCAATGACCATACTACGTTTTGATTTCGAATTACAACGTCCGTTTTACCTTGAAAACATTATCGTCATCTTGTAATTCATCCTCTATTTTGTGACGATTGTTTGGAACACGATTGTACTTCTACAAACTTGTATCCTCCCTTTTCATTAAACCTGCTCGCTCCAGGAGTGCGACTTGTTAATGTCCTGCTTCTTTCTCGATATGTCTTGTGATGTTGGAAAATCATGATGCCAAGAGACCATCCTGCATTGTATCTCGAAATCAAAGACCTTAATGTCATGCGTCGTTTTTGATTTCATAGATTTTCGTTGGTATTCTTGAACCATTTCTATACTATGTTTTCTTTACATGATTAATTATACAGTTTACTCTCTTTTGTCTTTATAGAATCCACAAGTCTTGTGTGTACATTAATTCTGAGTTATTATGAAATTTAGATTTAATTTCAAGCTGTGTCGAAGAATATACTTTGTACAGAAACTTTACAGGAAATTTTACAGTGTCGAGAAAATATCTTTATAAACTTTTAGACATAAAAATATATTTCTACTTGTTGAAGATATTCGTTTAGGATATAAAATTCGACCCGAAAGTCTTAAAGACGAGAAAGATATGCTCATATGAAATTGTAAAACTTTAGAACTTAATTTTTGCATATTTATAAAACATCATTTTGATTTAATGCAAGGGCATTTTTGTCTATTTCTGATATGTTTCAAGTCTTGAGTAAAACTAGAAAGTTGTTCAAAATATCGTTTTACACCCATTTGCATTAGACTTCGAGTCTTAGAATATCGTTTAGTGAGTCAATTGGTCTAGTCAAACCCAAAAGTCAAAACTGATAAACTTTAAACATATAGATTGAAGCATTTTTGAGTTCGTTTGAGCTCGTAAAATTTTAGCTACTAGTATTTTACAACCATGAAACATTTATTTCATTCGAAAACGTCTACAAATAGTAACTTGAGCTCGATCATACATAGATCTTGAACTTTTAGGAACCAAGTGATTTGATAAACTGATGTTCTACTTTCTTAAAAGTGTATTTTTGCCAAATAAATTACGATGTGAACACATACGGATTCCTTATTCCCTTCTTTTATTTATGACCATTGTCCTTCTTTGCTTCTATCGTACCACTGATTTGGCCGAGGTTTGAAGTTCTTGCCTCCATATCGTCTGTTATCATCTTGACACGTGACTCCTGATGATTCCTGCTAAAACCTCTTAAAACTTTCTCACCTTGTGACCATTTCATCATTGTCTGATGAACTACCCTTTATTACCCTCATGTAACTCACTCGTTATTTTATAAGTTACCATATAAACTCAAACAGATATTGTTTGCAAACTATTTTACAAAGTAATTTACTTGGGCATTATTAAATACTTGTAGGTTATCTTATAAAATTAATTTATATTAATTTTACAATGTATTTTCGCAAATTGTTCTACCTTGATTCTATAAAGGAACCTTGTAACATTACAATTGTTGAATTAAATATCTAGCTAGTAACTTAGTGGCGAAGAGTTTCTCAAAAAAATTTATTGATTCCTGTTTTTACAAATGGCATTATATATATATTTTAAATAATATGACATGTAACACTGGTTTGACGAAACTGAGCATCGCATTGCTAGTCCTAAATTATGCATGGCCTGATCACCTATGCCTAATTTGGAAGGAGCCATGCAAGGCTGAATAGTAGTCACCTTAAATATCTGGTCAAGAACCAACTTTTTACTTATGTTCTTTAAAAAGTTAGATAAATGTAAATTTTGAAAACTTTTACATTTTTTTGCGAGTACCAACAATTCGCGACTTACACATATGAACCCTTATCTTTTCTTGAACAAAATACATGCCTCAAGCACATATTTCCTTACTCAACGATCTTTGATTTACTTGTTACCTCGTCTTCCTTCATGAGATAATTCTTGTTACTGCTTGTCTAATTTCTTACCGTTGATACCCGACTTGAATGTTTTAACGATATGTGTTGATTCCACCTTCCATTGCTAATGTTGCTCATTTTACTGAAATTACTCTCCAACGACTTCTAAAATTTTTTCTTTAATTCAAAAAAATTCGCTATGTGGCTTTTATCTTTCGATCATGCATCGATCATCGAGAATTAAATAAGCCGTTCTTGGTCACACCAACTTCACTCAAGAAATGATGACTTGCTATAATCCTTGTTTCTTATTATTTTTATCATCGACGCGTCTATTCTATCACGTTTTTTAATAATTGATACGACTTTCGTTTTATTCCCTTGTGTTATTAGTCGCATACAAATTGTTGACCTTTATATGTCACATGTTTACCATTTGATACCTTAATCACCTTCTGGGATTTCTAAAAATTATTATTAATTTTTAAGAACGTTCTATACATTTTATCAAATGTTTAAATTACCAAAATAACTGTTTCAAACTAAATACCAAATATATATCCTCTTTGGGAAATTTACCTAGTGTTTCAAAGGATATCAGGCTATATCTTTTAAAGTAATTAATTTTATCATACTTTACTTTCAAAATAATGAAATTATTAAATAAATTTATAATTTCTAACAATGATTCTAAATAATTTGGAAAATCTGAATTTTCTTTAATCGTAACGATAAACCTTAGTTCTAACGATAATTTCATGTAGTCATCCGAAAGTTCTTAAGCTGATCAGGATAACTATTTTGAACTGTTCTACTTCTGCTTTGAAAATCTTGATCAAGAAAAAGATATATCAGCAGCTTACTCCCTAAATATAGATAGTTTGATTTTAAATCACTACACCATGTAAAATTTTCTTTTAATCAAGAAAAATATTTATACTGAGTTTTAAAGTAATACCAAAATACTAGACAACTGATTTTGACAGCTTGCATTTTAAATGATCCTACGTAATTCATTTTTCCCTTCTATTTCTTTTGTAACTATATTGTTACGTTTAAGATTGTCATGTTTTACAGTTACACAATTTTCGACTCCTTGTTGATTAACAATCTTGATTCATCTTAACCCACTTTGTCCGTTTAAGCGATTCCTATGTTCATTCTATATTTTGAATATTTCTCCGTACTGAAAGGTCATTATTCTAATCCAAGTTGAAGAATTATTTGGGAAGGAGTTAAGAAAACTGAAGCATAGTGAATTCTAACCGTTAAGATTCGTCGTGGTACGGAAGTTACCTGGGAAGCAATGAAATTGTTCTACACTTTGTACCTCCTCTTGTTGCATCTTCTACTGTTTCCAGGAGAACTATGAGGGACCAGAGTTCGCTTTAGGGGGGAAGACTGTAAGAAACTGTACTTTCCCAGCATTATTTTATTCTTTTATTCGTGTTTCTTGAATTTTCCAACGTATTACGTTTTCTTGTATTCTTATATTTAAATCCTGAGATCATGATAATTTTAATAAATTATACTTTTCAAGTATTTTCTGATCATTGATAAATACTTTATCTGGAATTATAAAAATTCTTATTTTATTTTTTCATATAAATTAAATCAAAGTTTTTGATTTAAAAATCACACGCGTGCATTTTACAACGAGTTTACTCAAATCAATGAACAATGAGAATTTCTAGTGATCGCGATACCGACGGATGCCCAAAATTTTACATTTCATTATCGATTGTTTCGATAATTAATATTTTCGATGATTTCGTTTTAATTACGTATTAAGTCGTGTCGGGAAACCATACTATCCTATTTATGATGCATTTTAACTTTTGAAAAGTATTTTTACGAAACGAGAGCCCCGTAAATATTTTCAAGATTTACTAATAGTCATTTTCTATCCTTTAAACTACTACATTACTTTTAGGTCCAAAAGTTTCAAACTTGAAAATATTAGTCCTTCCACTACCTAACACTACTATATAATCAATTTTCAACCACTTTCTTTCATTTATCTTCATAAAAAAAACACACACATAAAATGTTCATCCTTCTTTCTTTTTCTTCTTTAAAAAGCGCCACCTAAACCCCCAATTTCTTGAAATTGATCTTGATTTAGTTAAAACTAAATTAAGACCCATGTTTCAAATTGAAAGGTGATTCTTTTGCCATATAATTTTCACACATGCATCAACTTTTCAAAATTCTTATGATTTTATGGTGGGTATATGTTTTAATCATCATGCATGTGATGATCATGTGATGATCTTCATGTTTTAATGTTGAAAAGGTTTATTTTTTTATATTTGATTTTGTTAGAAATTTGTCATGCAAGTGTTTTAGTAGTGTTTGGTTGATGGGTATGATGGTAGAGTGATTCTAGAAGTATGGGAATGGTTAGAATTGGTGGGAAATTTGATTTGATATGATTTTCTAAAGTGTATATTATGTCAGTGGGTTAAAGGCTGGTTTTCATGGGTTTAAGATTTGATATAGGCTGAGATTATTTGAAATTTTTGTAGAGTTTTCCAAGACGCTCGTTTTGGTATAAGATAGAGCTTCTAAGTCATTACGAATCAAAAGTTATGCTAGTTTTAGTATTCGTTTACCGGGAGACGCAAATCGGCACAATCCGAAATTGTGGCTGATTTTGGGTCGACTCTCGGAGACTTTAGGCTCGGTTAAATTATGAATACTACTGGTTTTCAAAGTTTATAAACTTGATATGATGGGTCTAGTAGTGGGTTTAAAAGACGGATTGTCGAGATAATACTTTTAAAGTGGTCTAAACGGTTTTATAAAACAAGTGCACAATCTGACCCAAATTTGAAGTCGAGTAAAGTGTCGAGCTGATGGGTTTTAAAGTATGAACATTGGCTCAAATTTTGGCAGGGGCTTATATAGGTTATAAGTGACCTCGAAACCAAGTTTCATCTAAAACGGACAAGTCGAGATAGGGTAGATCGGTGTGTACATTCGGAGTGTACTTGCTGATTGTATTTTGGACACATAGTTCAATGCTTGTGTTGCGTGAGTTTGAGTATTCACTATTGGACATGGTAACTTACTCAAGTGTTTATTCAATATATAAATGACTTAGATACTGGTCCGAATAAGGTCAAGGTATTGTTTGACTTGCGTTGACTTGGCGTCTTATGACGGGTCAATTTTATGAGTGTAAGTGTTTAAACGGGTAGTGTTGGATAAATGGGATAGTGTGGATTCGTTTGGTTCGTTTCATTGGTTTTGAAATACGAATATTTTGAAAGCATTTGAGTCATATTATATTTGGTATGTATCGATATTGGAGTTCGAGTCTTAACGCGCGCATTATTGTGATAGGTTGCGGTTTTCGTGTTTTCTGGGCATCCATATCGTCGGTGATGGTCTCACTACCATTGTTTCTACTCAGTTGCTGAGTACCGTGATTGACTTACCTCGTGGCTAAGGTGAGTTCATAGCCCCTTTTTACTTATACATGGTTTCTAAACACGGGGTGAGATTTTACATGGTGGAACACAACCATTTAAAAGCTGTATGCTATCCAGAACTTGTATGCTATCCAGAACGTGTATGCTTTCCAGACTTTCGATATTATTATTGCTTTTTAGTCTAGCCTTGAGTTTCCTCTCCTGATCATGAACCGTTAATTAATCATGTTACCAAGCGCGAATGTTGTGGGTGGATCCATCGGGATTGACTATCCCCGTCCCGATTACGTTGACGCACTAATATTTGTTTATACTTGAGTATTTAGACTGAATACTCCCTAGAGGAACATACATTGAGTTAAGCTTCGGTTCATGAACTGAACATCAATAATAATATTAGTACGGACTATGGTTGACGTATATAACCATTTTCCGTACTACGTGTTTACAAATGAATGCTTGTGTTCCACATCCTTATTGCTAAACCTATGAATATCACTTAGCTTTATGTTGACGATGTTACATGTTTAATCTCAGGTATTATTACTTAGTTTTGCTTGGATGGGAGCCCGTAGGATATTATCGCAGCTTGGAGATTTCTGTGATGCTTTTAAAAGATTGGTTTTTATAAAAGCTGTTAGAAGTTTATTCTAAATTTTGGGCAACTTTATGTTATAAACCGTGATGAAATAGTATATTTTTCCGCTTATAAAACTCTGGGAACTAAGTTTAAAAACTCTGATCTTTTATGATGTAAAGTACATGTTTTTATTACGTCAGCTTTGTGTCAACTGTAATTCATTGTTTCTTGGACTATGACGTGTTACCCCCTCGTTGCCTAGTTGTTCCATGTCAGATTTTGGGGGTCTCATAGAGTAAAACTACTCTTGCCCCATGAATCAACACACATATCATTAGTGTACGAATCAAGCATAAGTGGCTTACCATGTTGAGATGAAATGATACTCAATCCATCTTCCGAAAAACCTGAATCAGAACATCATGTTTCTTAACCCACACTGGAACGCGGGTAAGCTTCTCCTTTTGCAATCTCATGTCTAGATGCCATTGATTTAGAACAATAAGAATATTACGAATCATCCACGCTTCTCTAGCACATCCTCCAATCGCTACTTAGGTTTAAACTTAAAGAAAAAGAACCCTTTTGCATTCAACATAATTCGGCTTAACCCATACTTGCTCCAATTCTGTCTAGCAAAGTATTCTACCAAAGGAAACGCCATCCTTTTACCAAGGAATACCCATAGAGTGTGTTTTCCAAACGTGTACCCACCTCGGACACAACAGTTGCTAGCATATTAAAAGCAACACTCGTGTCCTCATTAACTTTCTCCAATTCTACAAAAGGGAAGTGCGCCGTAATATGACCCGACTTAGCATAAACATCAATAGTACCCAAGTCCGAAACACCATGAATAGGCTCGGGCAAGCCTGTAAAGGATGATGAATTCGGCTCATTCTTACCATTCAAACCAGAACGAGACATATTCTAACCAATCGTAGGCCCATCAGCAGGTACCTGTTGTGGCACATGCTAACCAGAACATGACCCCATAGCAACACCATCTGTGAGGGTGGGCTAAGCAATTGCACTTGTTACATGCAAATCCAATACCACATTGTGATAATACCAAATCCCACATCTTATCAGTTAGAGTTGGGCCCATAAACATTTGATTATACTCGGTCAAATAAGAAATGGGGTATATAAAGCCAACCCTAAATATTAGGTCACATAAACGTAATCTCACCTTCATTTTGTCCGCCCCCTTTTCTCTCCCATCCGAATATAGATACAAACTTCTCACCAAACCTCAATCTCTTCCACTGATTCCCTTTACCCACCAATTAGAAGCGAATCTAAAACCATCTAATCTTAAATCAAACCTAAAATTCGACGTGACTTCATTTTGAGCATGAATCCAATCAATAAACGTCTTCAAGATCTTTGATAGATCTCGGGTAGGTGATTTTGCATGTTTGTCTTCGATTTTGTTTTGTGTGTGGAAATCGAAATGAAGAAAGATTGTAACATATTTGTTATAAATCTTCTTTTAATTCTAAAATTAAATGAGGGTTTTTAACCTTTGAAATAGATCCTGATGAGATGTTCAACAAGCAAGATCTTTAACAGATTTTGTAAGTATGAACGATACTAAGGTCGTTATCTTGATTAGTGTTTCGAGTTTTTTTGAGATGAGATTAGTAGATAGGGTTAGGAGACGAAGGGACTTAGATTATATTATTGTTGGATTTGATTTGGGAGTCATAAAGTAGATGGTATGATTGAGTTGGGGTTTGATATGGTTAAGTCTTGTTTTGCTCAATTATGGCTCTTCGTTAAATATCAGACGATGACCCGATCTTCAAATAAAGGAGAGTTTATCGCCGATGATAAACTTATCCTCACTAACGAGAAAGTAAATTTTCTCGGACACGAGCTTACATTAAAACTATTCAAAGGTTTTAAGCTCGTGTACATGGCTCATCATTAAATATCAAACGATGACCCGTTTTTTCAAATAAAGGAAAGTTTATCGCCGATGATAAACTTATCCTCACAAAAGAGAAATTAAATTTTCTCAGACACAAGCTAAAATTAATACTATTCAAAGGTTTTAAGCTCGTGTATATGGCTCATCGTTAAATATCAGACGATGACCCGATCTTCAAATAAAGGAAAGTTTATCGCTGATGGTAAACTTATCCTCAGAAATGAGAAATTAAATTTTCCCGGACACGAGCTTACATTAGAAATTATTCAAAGGTTTTAAGCTCGTGTACATGGTTCATCGTTAAATATCAGACGATGACCCGTTCTTCAAAGAGAAAGGAAAGTTTACCGCATATGATAAACTTATCCTCATTAACGAGAAATTAAATTTTCTTGGACACGAGCTTACATTAAAACTATTCAAAAGTTTTAAGCTCGTGTAAATGGCGTATAATTATATTTCAGATTATGCCCCGGATTTCAAAGAAAGGAAAGTTTATCGCCGATGATTAACTTATCCTTACAACGACAAATTAATATTTCTCGGGCAAGAGCTTTTATTAAAAACATTCAAAGTTTTTAAGCTCATGCACAATGACTTACAGTTAAATATCAGACTGTAACTCGGATTTCAATTTAAGGAAAGTTTATCGCCAATGATAAACTTATCCTCACAAAGGGAAGTTTACAACTTCTCGGACTTGAGATCGTTTAGTAAGATATTCAACATCTTAAGCTTAAGTAATTGGTTCTCAAAACGTTGAACACAATTTTTCGAGAATTTTTCAAAAGGTTTTTCTAAATCTTTCAAAATTGTGTGTTCAAAAATGTTTTGATAATAAGAGCATGTCTTATGGAATCGTTAATATTTACGATCCTAGAAATGTCGTTCAATGATGACGCGGGCTTGTAAATAAAGTTCGAGCAGAAGTTCAAATGTTTTAAAACATGCTAAATATGGTTTGCTATTATTTCCGATAGTAACCCGTTTTTCATATTAAAGTCAAGTATTTATTATGAAAGCTTTGGCTTACAACGGGAATTAATTTTCTCGGGCATGGTTTACTTCATAACCATATAAGGGATTATGTTTACGTTATAACACATCCTAACACGAATATATGTACGCATCAGTGCACTTATTTGTTAAAACAAGAGAAATCTTGTTTTTATGAAGTTATCATCTCTACAATCATAGCAATCTACAATTGGTATCTACATACTCGACGATGCGATTACTAAAACGACGACTATAACTCTTTCAATAGAACACGGGTCAACAATTGAGGGGGAGCAATTGTCCAGCATTCAGAATCTTTGATGCCGAAAGTGCAAAGTTCACAAATTGGTGTCAAGACAACGATATCATCGTACACATGGTATCAAGAGATAACTTCAGATGTGATGAGGTGACCAACATTCGTGAACTAGAACCATGTGATTCTATCATATGATGTTCTCCATCATTCAGGTCTAACCTCGTAAATTGCTAATCTTGTGAATACATTATCATATATGATTATGCACGTGATAAATACCTTACACTTGTGTTTAAAAGGTATTTAATTCACGTTTCAAGTACACCCTCATTAATTTGAGGGGGAGCTTGTGAATATCATGAAGATGAAACGGACTTGCATTGTTCTTCCCAAAACTTTGTTAAAACTTCATTAAATCAATTAATATTAAAAATATCGATTGGGTTAATATCTTTAGTATGGGGGAGAAAATGTGATCTAATATGGGAAATGATTAATCAAAAATGGTTTGACTTAACGTGATGGATCATCCTGAAATGTGCTAAATGTTTTTGACTATCGTGGCATATGTTAAGGGGGAGCAAAATGGATTTGCACTTCAAAATGAATTTCATGGTGATTTATACTTACCCACAACCCATTTATTTAACGACGATGAAGATTATGGTGACATAAGGATGGTAGGATAGGTTAAGTCCAATGATTCTTCCAAAACCGGAGGAATCTTCCCAAGGACATTCCACAGCTAGAAATAGTAGTCCTTAGGAAAGATGGAGAAAGATTGTGAACGTAGATGAATGCCGACCAAGTACTTAAGTTAGCACTGGAACAATCACAACTAGGTGCTAGTTATGATGTATTGGTAAGCATTGAAGGGGTTGAAGAATGAAAAAGAATTGTAAAGATAAAGGGTCTAAAGAAAGAAGCCCTCCTTACAACTTTAGGCAGAAACCGGGTCAACACATATGCTATTGAGATCATTTTAATGATGCTCGATATTGAAGATAGACATCTTGGACCCAGTGATGCAATGCACAACCCATCCCAGCTAATTCAGATATCTCTCAAAAGGTATTTGTTTTATTCACACGGAGACAACGCATTATCTATCAATTTCTTCACTCCGAATAAATTGATATTGAAAAGGTGGCACTCTTCTCCTGCCCCCGATCACTAAAATCCAAAATGCACGATCGAGCCTAGAGCCATTTGAGATCATCAAATATCTCATTAGGACACACTTTCATAAGTCCTTGCTTCTTCACACACTGTGAAAAGCAAGATAGATCTTAAGAGTCCTACGCAAAATCTTCATGATCTTGCCTGAACATCCGAGTAATACGAAAGTATTTACAATGAAAATGGAAATCCTTCTTGAGGGAATATCAAAAAGCTCATGGTAGGTGACTTGTATGATTCTTTATGAATCAAGCTTGTGATAACTGGAAAGCAATAGTGGTTTAATTCTTAATTTAACTTAAACACGTTCCAGGCCTCTACACAATATCTTAGTGATCTTGCCAGAACACTCAGAGTAACACTCTATAGTGTTCATAGTGATGAGTGGAAATCCTTCTAGTGTTAACATCAAACAACACTTGGTAGGTAACTTGCAAGATTCTATATGAATAAAGCTCGTGACAACTGGAAAGCAACGATGGTGCGATTCTTTAATGAATCAAACTTGTTCCAGGAATCGGATTTGACGGCTTCAATCATGCAGATAATTTTATCCAAATGATTCACTCTTTACGTTCGCAGTAAGCTTTGGACGGTCGAGTAAAGAGAACGGGTTTACCCATGAAATCTTGTCAAGCAGGTTCTTAATTGAAACTACCTGCCACAAGTACGATATTTAATATCGTCCAACGGTCTTCACTGACCGGAGGTAAAATGCTACCGAATTAGAATGAAATGTTCAAGGCCATTTCATCTGTGTATATGTTTTGTTGCTAACTGTCTTATGCAGCGTAACAACAAGGTGGCATTGCGGTGTTCTATCCAGAAGAAGTCGTCTCCGCATGCTTATACTTTTTGCACTTTATACTTCAACAAATTCAAGAAAGCCTAAATGTCAAGTCTTCCGCTGTATCAAACTCTAAAGCTTTCAAGAGTTCATCAAGGTATAAGTATGTGGAACATGAAGTCACGAGGAGGTGAATATCACAAGTGATGAATGCACAAGGTCAAGGCAAGAAAACATGCTCAAGACTAAAGTCAAAGATCTCATCAGCATATTCACAAGAATAAGATCGAAGACTCAAGCATAGTATGCTAGGTTTAAGATTTTGTAAAATCGTGTGATCTTCCTTAGGGGGAGATTGTTGGAAATACGTTTTTACGTATTTAAGAAGGATCGGTACTCCAACAATATATACATAGTATGGGCTCGTAGTCATAGTCTATGTATATAACCCACAAAGCCCACATGTAGGGTGGGCTATATAAACCCCCTCCTAGCATGTTAGGAGGGGTGGTTGTTGGTTATAATTTCTATTAATTATACATCTTTCTCTATAATCCTCTCTTTTCTCTCTCTAACTTTCTCTCTCTAGCTCTTCATCTCTCTCCCTCTCTTTTTCTTATCTAACCTCTTAGCCACCAATTCTCATCAAAGACTCATCAGTAACTTATAATCCAAAACCTTCACCCTCATAGACAATCAATACAATGAATACACTCATGAATCACAAAGCCCAATTCAATCTTTTGTTAGATCGAATATATGCAGAAAACCAAACAACCTTTTTCTTAATTGATTATCAATCGTGATAAATCAAACATACCAAGAAAACGATGTTTAAGATGCAAATCTTTGTATCATAAGCCCAATATTACGAAGTATAATTAATTAGTCCGTCTTCAAGATCTCTAAAATGGTCTCGAGTAAGGTTTTTGATGCATGTTTGATTTCGTATAACTAACCGAAATAAATAATTGATTGAAACACTCTTGTTATCAATCCTTCTTTAATTTCGAAAATCAATTACAAATCGATGATGATGAGATTCGGGTTAAAAAGATCAACAATGATCTTGATTCTTCTAAGGAAGATGGAACCGAATCTTAAAACTGAGATCTTGTTATTGTTTCGAGTCTATAGTAGATTTGGAGATAGGAGACGTTGGGTTGTAGAATAGATGATTGGTGGATTTGTTGTGGAGTGAAAAGGTTGGTGTTGAGTCGGTTTATGTTTGAGTCAAGTCTCGGTTTAGATCGAGTCGAGTCGAGTCTTGTATGAGTGAGTCGAGTTTTGTTTTGGAGTCTAATGTGTGGGAGTCTAGTCTGTTTGGTTTACCGAGTTAGTCGAGTCTATCTAAGTCTAGTCAGGCGTTGGGTCTGTTGGTTGAGAGTCAAGTCAAGTTGTGTTTTGATACAAGTTGGTGTGTCGAAAGGTTGGTCGTTTGGTTTGTGAGTTGGTTTGGTTGTGTCTTGGTCGAGAATGGTCAGGTTTTGTCGAGTCTAATTCTACTGTCACAATGTTGAGAACTGACCATCTGTCGCAACGTTTAAGAGCGTAACCTGTCGCAATGTCAATCGTTATAACCTATCGCAATAACTATGTATCACATGTATCGCAATGACACTGAGTACTTGTATTGCAATGTAGCTCAAAAAAATAAAAAATCTGTCGCAATGCACAATAAGAGTCTATCGAAATATCCCTATATGCTTCTATCGCAATGCTTAATATTGGATTGTCGCAATATGACAAAAATAAATACCATCGCAATATTAAGTGCAATATCTATCGCAATATCTATGTATCACATGTATCGTAATAAGACAAAAGAAGGTGACTATCGCAATAATGACTGAAAACCCTATCGCAATATTCAAAACCCTACCATTGCGACAGAAAATTGATAGAAAAGGACAAAAAGAAGAATCTTTTCAGAATATTAAAACAACAACAGTACACTGTGTAACCTTAAAAAACACCCCGAAAATCACCAAATGACAAAAATTTTTGCGATTTTGACCAAATCAATTAACCCAAATCACTACCACAACTATGTAGTCGATTTGTCTACAAACTTAAACCATAAAAATGAAATTTTTTTCAAGATTTGAGCTTGATAAAATCAAAACCCATGAAAATCTATTAAAACAAACACAAGAAAAACCAATCAAACCATGGCTCTTGATACCATTTGTAGGTCCACGTTTTCTTAGGATTGTTAATGTGTTGTAATGATCTAAAGAGAGGGAGAGAGATGAAGAACTAGAGAGAGAAAGTTAGAAAGATAAAGGAGAGGATTAGAGAGAAGATGTATGATTGATGGAAATGATAACCAACAACCACCCCTCCTAACATGCTAGGAGGGGGTTTATATAGCCCACCCTACATGTAGGCTTTATGGGTTATATACGTAGACTAAAACTACGAGCCCATACTATGTATATATTGTTGGAGTGACCGATCCTTCCTAAATATGTAAAAACGTATTTCTAACACCATCCTCAACCATATTAGCTTTCGCTGAATCACTAGACCTGGTCTCATGCTCTCC
The DNA here is from genome assembly GCA_025667525.1 of Glebionis coronaria. NCBI lineage: Eukaryota > Viridiplantae > Streptophyta > Magnoliopsida > Asterales > Asteraceae > Glebionis > Glebionis coronaria. The sequence continues at coordinate 323,235,901 of CM046881.1, read as the reverse complement.
ATAGGAATCAGAACTAGGGGTTGGAGCCACCCTAGTATCTTTAGCAAAACGACTCAATGCACCACCAACAGGTGTTGGACTCGCTCTAACATCAAAAAATCCAATGGTAGTATCACTAGCAGCATCCAAATCAGATCCAAACATGGGTTTAAGAGAAACCCTAGCAGCAACACTTAACTACTGAACAACGCTTGGAGGCTTACCCTCCTTTAACCGTTGCATTCGAGCTGCCAAAACATCCACATCAATATTCATATACCCCTCCATTCCTTATAACCCTACCCAGCTAAACCAATCAGCGTAGCACCAATAAAAAACTCCAACGAATCTAGGGTTTGGGCGCCCCTACGATATTCTCATGAATATGAGCAGCCAACAAAAAATGTTCAAGAAAATGCAACAGTCACAAATCAAGAGAATCTTAAATATACTAAACCCTAACTAACCGTTCAAAGAAACCCTAAATCTAACCCTGAAGAACTCGAATGACCTAAGAACTGATTGTCAATCTCAAAAATTAATGCTAAGCAACATGAATGTTACAAAACAAGAACGTAATGAGGATTAGGAAGTAAGGATCAGGTTAAAAATGAATTAGAAAGGTGGATTAGGAATAATGACGACTAGAGATGTAGATTAGGGTTTTCTGCCATTGTAGGTTTTTTATTTTTAGATAATACATATACAAATACAAACACACACAAACACAAATAAAAAAACACAATACCCACTTTAAAATAAAAAAGAAAAACAACCCACCGTGTAAGCTAGTCGTGTCGGCGCGTGGAGGAGATGTGGTTGGTGCAAGGTCCAGTTCGACTGGTGGTATGACGTGGCACCGTCAACCCACCCTATCCCAACCTTTTAGGCTAAAGGGAGTGGAGGAACCAAACTAACCATTCACCTTGCACTACACCACCTTTCTCTCTCCTTAACTTTAACTAATTCTCACTAATTATTCAATCATAGTCTTCAATGCTAACACACTATTGATACCCATTTTATATTTATTTACATATTTATATTTATAAAGTAAAAATGTAAATGATGCTTGATTTGTTTAATATATTGAATTTTAAAAATTTAAAACTTCACCTAAAAGTCTACAAACGTAGGATCGGGCAGAGAACCCAATCATGTATAGTATGAGATTGGTATATCCAAGACCGTTTCAAGAGCTAAGAGTATAGTTGTATAATTTGAAATGTTGCATGTTTGAAAATGATTTGATTTGAGAATTACAAGTAAACTGAATACGTTATTAAATACGAAGATTAATCAGAGGAGAAAAACGTACTATCCAAGTTATTTTTCTATTATACCAATGTCTAATTACTGTTTTATCCTGGTGGTTCTCGAATACCCAAATTGGCATCTTAGCTTATCTTATACTCCCTACGATCTCAATCTATCGCGATCACGAAAGTCAAATATCTAAGTTATAATCGTTAAAACCCCAACTATCTGAAGACCTGTCTAAGTACCAAAAGTGATACTAAACCCTCCTAAAATGATTTACAGTGCTTTATAAGTGCTTTATTTACTATAGGTGATGATTGGGAAAATCCTACATTATGAACATATTTTAACCTAATGTTAGTAACCAAGAAGTCTATATCTTAACTACGTAAACCTTGTATATAGCTACAAGGATCTACATTATCCCCAACACTACCAAAACACGAGGATCAAATAACAAGTAATAAGTATATCTATTCAAATGATAATAAACAAAGAAACAAGCATGAACACATTACCTCGACACTCATGCTCCAGATTAAACAATACACAATGAAATAAATCTTAGATTTAATGAACATTATGATCTAACTAATTGTCTAATGAATGATAACTACAAAATGGTATAAAGTGGTTCTCACTTGGAATGATGATAATTTTGGCTGAAATCTTCTTCTAGAAAAGCCCTAAACGTTCCTTGTGAGTTCATCTAGCTTAATGATACAAATGAACAGGATTTAGGGTTTTATTTATGCTTTTCGAACCAACTACGATGTTGTAACACCCCCAAAATACGGTTAGCGGAAATGTAAGTTTCAAGGTCGTTACGCCATAACATCATAGCACAAGGGGCAATAGAACAACCTCTAAATGAGTCATTTTAAAAATAACATCTCGTTGATTAATTTAAATAAAGGATAGTTTAAGACAATACAAAATTTAAGGTTTAGAATCAAAAAAAAGTTCAAAGTCTAAAATAAAACCACGAGACAAAAGTTTGATATGCAAAGTTTCGTGAGAGGCCAAAGATGCAGACACCAATGCACTTCAAATAAACCATATAGTTATATACCTGAGATAAACATGCTTAACATTTCAATAATAATGTTGGTGAGTTCATACATTTAAATAAAATAAAAGAGTGGACCACAAGCGTTTCATGTGTGTATGCACATTATGTTGGTCCCGTTTAACTCGTTACTACTTATCAACCTTAAGTAGTAACTTGTTAATAATATTCAAGTGAGTTGTTTTATCAATTAATAAGAACTAAGAACAAATAAAACAACAATACCAATTAACTTCTCAACGTATAGACTTTTATTAAAACTCAATAAAGAATCTATAACCGACTTTATTTGCGGAATAACAAAGTGGTTGAATGACAATGTTGGTTGATCTCCTCTACTTAGATATCTAACCAATGTTAAGAGTTTAAGTCTTAACAAAAACGTTCATATGCTTTTCGCTATATTGTTTGGTTAATGTTGAGAGTAATGGCTGTTAGAAGATGCTATCTTTCTAATCCAAAGGTTAGCCATTCCTCTCCCTTATGCATTCTTTTTATAGGAAAAACATATTTAAGGTTTATATTCACAAGTCTCTATGCATGTGTTTATCCAGTAGGTGGTTGATGCCCATGCTGGATAAACAGTACATAGTATAAATAAACTAATTTAAGAAAAGATAAAGGTTGTACTTATAGTTAATAATACAAGCAACCTTTTCCTACTTTGACTTAAAGTAAATCTTTTCCCGCCTAATTGTAAACCTTTAGAATACTGAAGTGTATTCAGTATTCTAGAGGAGATCGACATCATTCAGTTTGGTATTGTCAAGGCAAACTAAACTAAAAGCTCTTCTTTAGGACTTGTTCTACAACAACTAGACCGCCTAGTATTTAAAGCAAAGACTCCTTTGTCTTCTAAGTTCTCTGGATGAGGAAAGCTGAACATCCTTCAGCCAAATATTCTTTAGTAGGAATCTTTGTTCCTCTGGTCATGCTTCAGTAGAGTCACCTTTCTACTGAACATGAAACACTTAAGGGGGTTTTATATTTAAATTCTAGAGTTGCTTCACGATCAGTAAATGCTGACCCAACAATATACTCCTATTTAGATATACAAATAGCCTAAGTTAAAGTCAGTAGTAAGTAAGCATAACAACTTCTTCTTACTTGCACTGAACAATAAAATACTTATAAACATTAGATAATCATTCATTAGTAAACATTACAAAGTAGAAACTAATATTACAAATTATTATTTATTTCTTCTCAGACCTAAGTTCTTTTATGACAGGAGTTTGAACTAATGGATCCATGTTTCTGATGTCCACTACTCCTAGAAAGCACATGCTGAATGTTTTTGCAGCTTTAGTTAATCCTGGTCCTCTATGGTGAATATAGAAGGTCCTTTGAACATTCCCAAGAATTTCATTGTTCATATAATCCAATTTACTTATGCCAATGAAGTCTTGTCGTTCAGGATGATTGAACATAATCATTCCCAATTATGGTTCTTCAAGTACATGCCCAGGGAGATGATTATGAAACTGAACAAAACCTTTGTACTTCTTTGTGGTGACAAAGACATCACCCACACCAGGTTTGATTAGATTGGCTCGTTTGTTTAGCTCTAGCATGGGATCTTGATCCTCCAGCGAAACATCAACATTAATATTGAGGATCTCACCCATTCTTTCATGATTTCTCTTTGAATGAGAAATTCTAATTAGGACTTCGTCCCATCTCTTGGATTTATTCTTTGTAAGCTTTTGTTCCATTTCCAGACATTCAGTGAAAGAAAGTTCCTTGGCTTGGAAGTCCTCCAAGATCTCATCAGTGTCATAAACTCTGTAGAACTTAAAATGAATATCACCTTTGGTGGTGAGCATGTCAATGTTTGTGATTTTTGAGGGATTTCTTTTGTTCAACATTGTCATACAAAACCTTTCATACAACATCTGTTCTCGAGTTTATATTTTGGAGTGAAAGGGAAAGGTTTGGGATGGAAATAAAAAAACTTTATGTTCCTGAGATTTTCAAGGAGAGAAGTGGAATGTAAAGGAGAGTAAATTACACCAAATTTACTTTCCAAATCTTCTTCCCAAATTGGAGAGTAAAGGAGTGAAGTTGTTTTAAGGTTTTTTTTGTTACATGCTCATCCTTTCTTTCCATCTCAGGAACACAAAGTAAAAAAAATATTTCATACTTCTCTCCTCTTTACTTCTCTCATTTTTTCATATTCATCTCTCTTCTTTCCATTTTTTTCTCGAGAACAGAGTGTATGTTTTCCACCTCAGGTTTTCCTATTTCTTCATACTGACTGAGCTTTAAATTTCTGATCTTCTCAACTTCGTTAATCTTAACACATTATCAATTTCTTCTTGAGTGGCAATCCCAGTCTTGATCATTCTTTCATTCATGGTGGCATCACAATTGTTCTTGGGCATGATGGGAGGTGAACCATCATCAGTCATGTCATCACTAGTGGTAAGACCATAAATATGACTATCTTTAGCTGAAGACTCCCCCTTAGTCTTAGTTGGGCTCTTTTCAGCAAAAGGTGACTCATAGACTATTGCTGGTTGCATTTGAGCCTTCTTCTGTACATGCTTTTGAAATAACTGCTGAATGGTATTGATTTTATCCCCCTCAGTAGAAGATTGCCCAACAACTTTTACTGTATCACCATGAGGGAGGAAGGCAGCAATAGAGTCTAAGGAAGAGGATACATTGGCTAGCATTGCTAGAACATGTTCAAGAGCATTCAGTTTTCGTTTGAAATTATTTAGAGATAGTCAACTTTTGTTGCTCCAGCAATGCCACTCTATCCTTGATCTTTAATATTCATCTTTTTAGTTCGTTTTCTCTTAGTCTAATCGAATTGATATAAAAATTTCAAGTATGACTTAATTGTTTTTGGTTAAAGAAGCAATTTTGGTATTATTAACTACTTGGCACATAAAACATGTAAAAAAAATGTAAAATATTATACTATATCTACGTATACGTACTATACTATAACACATTACAAGTACGACATCTAGATGCACAAAATTTAAAAATGTAAAATGTAAACTTAATCTACAAATGTAAAATGCACAATATAAAATGTAAAGAAATAAAACCAAATCTACCAAATCTACAAGTTCAAAATTATGTCTAATTTTTATAACTTCCCTAATACAATTTATCAGTTTAACTGATAACAAAATATGTCTAAATTTTAAACTGCTCACTACGTTCAAATAGCCCAACAGATTAGGCCCAAATGATTAACGAATTATCACAACTACTAACAGGAACTTACACTTCTGACTTTAACAAGGACTGTGACTACAACAATATGATACAAAGTGAAGGACCATAATGGACAATTAACAAAACTTTAACAATTTGACTACTTATACAATATCAGATTCGAGACTTACTGCCTTTTTTATTTGTAATTACTTCAACTAAAGTCAGTCTAAACGCAAACTTTTTAATCCTATTATCTAAATTCATAAGTTCTAATGTGTATAGGGCAAAAATTCAGTCAAAGAACTCTCTTTCCAAACACAAAATCTCCTAACTGATCACGTATACTAAATGATCCAATGGATACACTAATTCTAACACCACACTATCAAATCAATACTCCTACTATTATTCAACAACTAAGAACTATAATTCAAGGCAGAATCATCCTAAAACGACTAATCCCAAACACTCTAACAGCAAACGCGCAGAAACTTCACATACTAAAAATATCCAGTAACAAGAACAAGTAAAAAAAAAACAATCAGATAGTAAACTAACAACATCCAAAGAGAAAATATTAAAGTCATTCGAATAAGAAGATTAAGCATGAATCTCACAGATTTATTCAACAATTATATAGCTGACAGATTATCTATGTTCTCAGAAAATAAATGGTGCTTAACCAGAAATACCGAGGAGACCATTTTTGGCGAAGCGCAGCGCTGAGCTGGCTTTCTGCTACGCTAATGAGTTACTGAATCTTTACACCATAACATGGAACATAAGCTATTCGCAGACTGAATTCATTCTACATCTACTCAACTCCACCAATTGTAAAACTTAAAAACCTGCAAAATCAAATCAAAGCAAAATACAAGAATTCACGCTATCTATATTATTAGATGAACAAAATTAGCTCCATAAGCTAAACCGAGAAATAGCTCCAAACTAACAAGCTTTTTTTTATGCTTATCATTCTGATAACTAAAGCTCAATTCAACACAATATCATAAGAAAAGCCTTATTGAAAGTTTATGAGCAAAAAGCTCTTTTGTAGAACATATTATAGAAAATCAGTCGCTGAGATCAAAAGATTAAGTTTCTTAATGATGGAAATCAGTAACAAGAATAACAAATATTCAACCTACTACATAAAATCGATTGGCAAGAAAGTAGACCTAAGATTCATTAATGGAATATAAAAGCATTCGGTTACAACTGATTTTAGAAACTTTTAACAAATTTAACAAGATTTAACTAACTTTTAACTGCTTAGAAGGAAAGAATGAGAAAGCTTTATTATTTCATTAATGGCAGTAAACTGGTACAAATTTAACAGAAATATGTAACTGAATCACTTGAAGAACTATAACAGAAATCAATACAAAAATTGAGAACTTAACTAACTAATCCTAACTCTAACTAATTATGTGTACCTACACCTATGCTAACCATCTTCAAATGAGGGGATCCCTTGGTATTTTTAGGCGACTCAGAGGAGGAGTATGACGTGTGATAAGAGTGTTTTTACTCATACCATTTATATAAATATATGAACAATAAATGCATTAAACATATGATTTTTGCCTTGTATGTGCATGTTTTGTTGTTTGATGTGTGTAGGTACCGAAGTTCGCAAAAACCGGCAAAATCGACACGACTTTGAGGAAACGATCAACAAAGCAAAAAATCGAGTTCGTTTTAGTGGATTTAACTGCTTTATGGGTCTCACATTTGGGTATTGGGCCCAAGAGCCTAATAAGGATGCTAGTGTTTAAATACTTGTGTTCAAAAGTCCATACAAAGCCCATTGATTTGAATATACGGATTGGATAAATTGGTTAAAAGGCCAACTCAACTCACAAGTTGTGAAATGAGGGACGAATTATGGACTCCAAGGCCCATAATGTTAGTTTGATTCATGAGACGTGTTTCTTTTTTGGGCCTTCTCATTGCCCTAGGGTTTGGTTAATTAAACAAAGTTTATTCACTTTTCTCTGGTCAAACTTAAACGTTTACTCACACACGCACTTTTTATTTACCCACCCAACTCACAACCACACATTTATCATTCGATACTCCCAAAGTTTACTAATACAAGGGATTGCCCAAGTATAAAATAGTTTCGTTGTTTCAATCTCTTCGAATTGATTATTGGTAGAAAGTGCGACTCAATTGTTCTTGGTGGAAGATAATTTTGGGTTGGTTGATTATCTATTTTTAAACTACAAGCAAATAAATGTCGTTGAGTAAAATGTAAATGATTTAAAACTTAACAAGTAAATTTAGAACTTAAAACTTTATAAAACTCTTAAAACTTAAAAGCTTAAACTATCGGAATGAAAATAAACCAATCTATCGGAATGTACTAAACTCTAAACCATCGAAATAAATATAAAACAAGCCATCGGAATATCCATCTGAATACCCATCGGAATATCAAAGTCAATTCTGTCGCAATGTTGTTCTATCGGAATGTCCAGATCGGAATACAAGTGATCAATTTCTATGGGAATATGTCTGTCGCAATACCCTTCTATCGAAATGATTCAGATCGGAATCCAGGTTTTCTATCGGAATGTCACTAACAAAAATTTGGCAGAGTTTTGACTTAAAATAACCTTAAGCCCCGTCGGAATATGCGATCGCAATCCTAGATCGGAATAAGGGGGAAAAACCAAGTGATCGCAAAGTAGAACCACAAGGGTTATTGCGATACAAATAATGCAGCCTATCGGAATGAGGCGTCAGAATGTGTAAAAGCTTAATATTGCGATGAACACCAACAATCTGAAAATGAAAAATAAGCCAAAGTTTCAATAAGCAGTTCCAATAAGCTCACTTAACCAAATCTTAAACAACTCAATAAGCATAAATTTGACAACTTTTGAAATATGAAATTCGTAAACTTTATAAAAGGAACTTTTAAAAAAAAAGATTAAACTTTTTGAGAAAACTAAAAACAATAAGCTAAACACTAATAGGCCAATAAGCACAAAGAGCTTATAGCTTAGACGTATAAGAGCTTATGAAGGAATAAAAAGATTAACTTTTTAATCACGAAAACATCAAAATCAATCACGGATTAAATGTATTCGGATCAAAGGTAAAATAAAATCAAGAAATGTAGAAAGAGATTAATGAACAAAAAGCTTTAACTTGAACTTGTGATTAATGGAATCCAAATACAAGGATGATTAAAAGCTTAAACTTGAAAGATAAAAATAAATAAAAAGATGAAAACTTAGTGAGAGAAAGCTTAAAAGTTTCTCTCTCTAAAAACTAGAAAGAAAAATGAAAATGAAACTAGCTAACCACCCTCCTAATGTGTTTAGGAGGGTATTTATAGGGAAATGGGGAGGTGCATGTGTTGCCTCCTCTTTCTTTCTTCTCGGCTCTTCCTCTTTTAAGTTCTTCGACTTTTCTCGACGTCGTCTCGGGATTAATTAAACTCGTCTTTATAAATTCTTCACTTATTTAGACTTGAGTTCTTCGACTTCATTAAACTTTCCTCTTTAGACTTTTTCTTCGATTAATCTTCAGAATAGGCCTTGGACTTCCGTTCCTTTTGCACTCTTGATCTTTTGACTCCGTCTTTTCTCGTTGTCTTCGATAAAAGCCCGTGAAAGCCCGTGTTTTCTTCCTTTTTCATCTTTTGGTCCTAAAACACAATAAGAACACAAACCACGCATAATTCCGACTTTTACGACATAAAATATACGTTTTGGTCTTGTTATTATTGGAAATAAGTGGTAAAAGGATAAGTGTTTTCACACTTATCAAATCCCCTACACTTGACCATTGCAATGCCCTCATGCAATGCATTAATTTAAAGCACGGTTTACATTTTCCATCATAAATAACCCAACTTGGCCTTTATTAAATACTAAACATTAAGGAAAATAAAAAGATAGAAACAAGTAAAGAAATCAAATACTTACATTGGGGTTTTGGCTGCCATGAACGTTTATCATTCTCAAGTTTCACGTTCCCCATACCAAGCTTAAAAAGGAGATCATTGTTATTATAAGTTAGCAAACTAACACGAATTCATGTGGGCCAATTATTTACTTAGACTCCCTTATTCCTAGGTGTAACTCTTATATTTTATTGTTGTCTTGAATGATCACGAGGATGCATTGTTGACTTATTTCGATAGTTATTTAGGCTGAAAATAAAGTGGGACAATTTAATCAATAGTTAGCCAAAGGACAAAATCTTTTAAAACTACTTCTCGGGACCTCATAAAGTTCATATCTTGGCATAACTCGCTTCACGATTTGAGACCTATCTCGGACCGAGATTTGGCAGCGAATTCATATTTCGAATCTTGAGAGACGTTCATGAAACAGTGGTCTTCTCTTCGTTATAGGAATTTCTTCTCTTGAACTTTTTGAGAGATTCTTCGTATTTGGACCACGACTTCATTTTTCTACAATCTTTATTTTGGACTTTGATATACAACGATCCGCCTCCTTTCAGGACTTGGATCTATTTATCCTCATACCTTGTTAGGGCCTTTTTGGATAGACTTCTCCATGATCTTTTGGGGAGTTTTTGCTTTTCGTCGTGTGTCTCGATCCTTCATATTGATTTCTGATAAATGATTCTTCACATCACTTTTGGATATTTAGCAACAAAATGTAGCCCTCATGCCTTGTTAGGGCCTTTTCGGACTCGCCAATCTTCGCATCCCGCTTCAATAAGTTATGCCTTGGATATGAACTCTAATTAATACCGAGCAACTTTTAAACGATCTTCGGCTAGAAGCTAAGTAACTTTTCAAATCGTACAACCTTATTTATTGCAGATAAATTTATTAGCAAGCGATGGGAGAAGAAGCTCATAATTAACTCACATAAATTCATGAAAGAATACCAAACTTATAATTGACTCTATCATCTCCGGTTCTCCACTGTTCAAAATCTCAAGGAATGAGACTTGTGGATGCTTAGCCAATTAAATCAAAGATTTGGTTTTTCGAGTCATCTATAGGATCTTGCAAATTCTTAGATTTTTTCAAGTTTAGAAATCGCATTTTAAAGTTCCCTTGATAAACGACTCTCTAGGATCAATTATAGGAACTTGCGAAACGTTCTCGTTCTTAACCCGTGAGAGTTAAGACTTTCGCGTTTTAAAGTTCCCTATATAAAAGCCTAGTAAAACTTGACTTAAACACGTTAAGGATACTAGCTAGAGTAAACTTAGATAAGTAAACTCGGGTTGAGTCAAAATATTCACGACTTTGAAAAATTAAAACCACTTTATTGAAAATTTATTCTAGCAAAGAAAGTAAATAACGATAACAAAGGAAAACTACAAGGCCAAAATAGATTAAAAATTTTGAAAAATGTCGAAAAATCAATTTTTCCGGTTAAAATGAGGGCAAATTCATGGAAAAGACCACTTACTTCGATAGAAGTCCCCCTACACTTAATATAAACATTGTCCTCAATGTTTAATCATGTGGGAGTAAACTCCCCTACACTTATGACATTGTGCACTTTGTTTAAATCTTGCTAAGGAGAGGACAACTATAGTGATTTCAATGTGAACATATAAGATATGAAATATTGAATCACGACAGTTTAGGATAGAACCGGGAAGACGGGTACACGGGATCACGGTTCATCAAAAGTCATCGAGAATGGATCTTTGAAGCTTTAATCCCTGCACAGTATAAGAAACAAGACAACAAACACATACGGGGCTCCACCTACACTTATTATGAAAACGGTAAAGGATAGATCAACGGGTTGCCTCCCGAGAAGCGCTTGTTTTTTATAACCGAGTCACGAGCCTGACTCGACCCAGAACTTAATTCAAGGGAACGTGGTGAGGGATGGAATCATCTCATGAGAGATGTCCTCACCAAAGTACAACTTCACGCGCTGGCCATTCACCTTAAAATTGGGCCCATTTGGCTGAGAAAGCTCAATGGTGCCATATGGGAAGACTTTGGCGACGGTGAATGGACCAGACCAACGGCTCTTCAACTTGCCCGAGAAGATCTTCAACCGAGAGTTAAAAAGTAAGACTTGATCACCAACGTGGAATTATCGGTTCTTAATCCTTGCATCATGGATGATCTTGGTCTTCTCCTTGTAGATCAACGAGTTCTCATAAGATTCATTCCTTAGTTATTTATCTCATTGAGTTGAATCTTCCGAAGATCGCCGGCTTTGTTGATGTCCAAGTTAGCCCACTTCAAGGCCCAGTATGCCTTATGCTCCATCTCGATAGGGAGGTGGCATGCCTTCCCGTACACAAGACGATAAGGTGTATAACCAATCGGGGTCTTATAAGCGGTACGGAAAGGCCACAAAGCATCATCTAACTTATCGGCCCACGAGGCACGATGCTCTCCCACAGTACGCTCCAGAATTCGCTTCAATCCACGGTTGGAAATCTCGGCTTGCCCATTGGTTTGGGGATGATAGAAAGACGGTGATTGACACCATACTTATCCATGACTCTTGCGAATTGATCATTGCAAAAATGAGTCCCGCGGTCACTGATTATAGCACGAGGAACCCCGAATCGAGCAAAAAGCTGCTTCAGAAAGTTGACAACCACCCTCGCATCATTCGTAGGGAGAGCCTTAGCTTCAACCCATTTAGAAACGTAGTCAACGGCTACGAGGATGTACTTGTTCCCTTTAGATGATGAAAATAGCCCCATAAAGTCGATGCCCCATACATCAAAGATTTCACATTCTTGTATGAAATTTTGAGGCATCTCATCTTTATGTGTGATCTTGCCTTGGCGTTGGCAAGCATCACAATTTTTAACCATCTCGTGAGCGTCACGATAAATGGTGGGCCAATAGAATCCCGAATCAAACACTTTCTTCGCGGTGTAGTTGGGACCAAAGTGACTACCGGTGGGTCCTTTATGGCAAGCTTCGAGAATGTCTAAAGCTGCGGGTCCATCAACACACCGACGAATAATCAGATCAGCACATTGTTTGAAGAGATAAGGGTCATCCCAAAAGTAAGTCTTAACATCTTTAAAGAACTTCTTATTTTGTTGGGATGTTAACCCTTCGATGAGAATACCACCCGCTAAGTAGTTTGCAATGTCCGCAAACCACGGGGTGTCATCAAGATTGGAATTGATAGACATTAAGGCCTCAAGGGAAAAGAGTCACTGATCTCTTGATTCGGATGCTCCCCTTGATAAGGATCCTCAAGTCTACTTAGATGATCCGCGGCTAGATTTTCGGCTCCCTTTTTGTCACGAATTTCAATGATAAATTCTTGAAGGAGCAAAACCCAACGAATAAGTCTTGGCTTAGAATCTTGCTTAGTTAACAAGTACTTCAACACAGAATGATCGGTGTACACAATGGTGGTGGAAAGAACAAGATAGGGGCGGAACTTCTCAAAGGCATACACTACAGCTAAAAGCTCTTATTCGATAGTGGTATAATGCAATTGAGCCCCCGTCATTGTCTTGCTAGCATAATGGATTGGTTGGAAGTGTTTGTTCACTCGTTGGCCCAAAACCGCTCCAATAGCAAAGTCGCTAGCATCACACATCAATTCAAAAGGTAGCTCCCAATTAGGGTAACCAAGACTGGTGCCTTAGTTAGCTTGTCCTTAAGAAGATTGAAGGATTCAAGACACTCTTTAGAAAAGATAAAAGGAGTATCTTTTTCCAAGAGGTAGGTGTTGGAAATTCACTTCATGTGACGACATTTAAGAATTCCCATTAGTTATCATAGTCACACACGCTTAGACTAGACTAGGTACAATGTATAGTTAAGTGTATGGTGTGTGGCTATATATACCCTCCTAGGCTTCCAAGGAGGGGTGTTTGATTGTAGTGTTTTACTACTCTTTAGGAAAAGAGAGCAAATAAGGAAAACTATTAAGTGTACGTTTAGGAAAACGTAAACACTAATGACCCAATGAAGTTCCAAGTTCGTTTCTCAAGGAGGTATATGTGTGTGACTAAGATGTAAATGATTTGAGATTAATATTTGGTTTAGAAGGGGATGAGAAAAGAAGATGACGAATATGTGAAATTAATACTACGACGACAAAACGTAAAACCGTAAAAACTACAAAAATAAAAATTGATTCAAAAAATTACCAAAAATTCACCAAAAATAAAAATAAATAAACTAAAAGTTTACCAATGATCAAAACTTTTTCAAACCTTTTACATAATTAAATATTCAATTTTTAAATGCTAATTAAAGCCCTAAAAATCAAATAAATTATCAAAAAGCCCAAATAAAGATTTTTCAATTGGTAAACCTCTAAAATGACCTAAAAAGATTAAAAACTATTTTTAGAAAATTTTAAACTAATAAAAACTATTTAAAATGATTTAAAAACTATTAAAACTTAAAATAATTATAAAAATTAATCTAGAAGTGATAAAATTATTCTAAAAGTTGCTAAATTCCTATTTTAATGTAATTAAGCTAAGAAAAATGTAAAAAGTTGGAAAATGTGAAATTTGAAAAATAATAATAAAATAATAATAAAATAATATTAAAATAATATTAAAAATCCAAAATTTATAAAAAATTCTGAAAACTTGCAAACTAGTTTATTTTAACCTAAATAAACAGAAATTAAAGTGAAATGACCAGAATACCCCTATTGGGCCCTCAAATGGGCCAAAACCAAATTCAGTCAACACAAATGGGCTTTTTAGCCCAAAAAGTCAAACCTGGCCCAATTGACTTGGAAAAGCCCAAACTGACTCAAAATTTAATTCTAAACACAAAACTCTAAAGGCCCAAATGCTGAATGTGAGCTTATCACAGCTTAATAAGCAAACAGCTTATCCTTATTGGGCTTTTTAGCCCATTAAGCAATAAGCTAATGCCATAAGCTCTAATTTGACACACAACCTTCTTTTGGGATGCTTATGAGATCTGTAAAAAGAAATTTTGAAAAAGCACACTCAATAAGCCAGAAATAAGCAAAGTAATATTTCACTAAAAGACAAAACAGTCGTTTTTGAGAAATAAGGCACCTCAGGACTTGATTCAACATGCAAAAGATCACAAATGGACTCAATAAGCCAAAACAATCAACAAAATTCCAATAAGCATAACCAATAAGCCAGAATAAGCCAATAAGCACTTATGAAAAAGTCAATTAAGTTGGTTTTCTAGTCAAACCCTAAAGTCGACCTGTGACAATCCGTCAATTTATGGTCAATATTTTATTCTCCAATATTATTTGAAAATATTATTTTTAATGATACAATATGAACTCACTTATTTTTGGAAAGAAATTTGGATTTACGTCTTGGAGTAGCATCGACTACGTCTAAACCGGAGGATTCAACGTTACGTGCTTACGTTTACATACACCGTCTTTGGTGACAGTCCGACATTTCAGAAAATAAATTTATCCGTGAATACTATTTTGGAGTTTTAAATTTGTGTTGGTTCATAAACTCACAAATTTACGAGAAAAGACTAGGACTTACAATTTTATTTTAACGTCCTTTACGACTAAACCGGAAACCTTAGGATTACGTATTTACGTTTTCGAACTCCGTTTTTGATGAAACAATTTTTATTGGATTCGTTTTGTGACGTTGATTCATAATTTATAAAAACGTTTTTCGTAAAACGACCCGAGGGCACGTAAATCGAGGAAACTAGAATCGAGGGATACCAGTAAATTAGTGGGATGAGACAAGATAAATCTTGCCCCACCCCACTCAATATGGACGGCCAACACTAGCAACTAAACACCACTTAGGTGTCAAGTATGCAAGATAACTTAACACTTGTCCTTAGCTTACAATGTAAGCTAAGGCTTACACCAAAACCACTCACCATTTCCATTTGCTTCCATTCCACTCATGCAAAACAACTCAAGTTTCTCTCTTCCTCCATTTTTGGCCGTCCCAAATGCTCCACAAAACACCCATTTCATACAAAATTTAACCATAAACATATGTTATAATTAACATATGTTAATCTCCATTAAAAAAGATGAAGATTGGTGCAAGTTATAACATCCAAGGAGGAGTTTTCATGGAGTAGTAGGGCTGATTTTCCATAAGGTATTCATGAAGCACGGTGGTCATGAAGATGGTCTTGGCTATGCACAAGTTTCTCCATCAAAATCCATGTTTTGATCACAACTTACATCATCATGGTGGTATAAAGATTGTCCTCCTCAACTTCTTGTTATTTTGATTATGTAAATATGTATTTTATTTCCTATTGTATATGTATATGATGATTATATGATGATAAAAATGTTATGTGGGGATTTATTGTTGATAAACATGATTAAAAAGGTGAAAAACCATAAGAAACAAGGTTAAAATCTTGGTTAAATTTGATGGCTGTATAAAACAGTAAAGAACCATATGTTTAACTGATAAAATGATGAAGTAGAATGGATTTACAGTAAGCTATGGGTCTTTTACACATGTGAGAGTTGGCCATGCAATGGAATCATTGTAATGAGTGAGATATGATCAAAACAAGTTTAGGGTATAAATCTGAGGTTACTGTTTTGGACGATTTTTAGAAAATATTTAGAAGATGATTCAACAGTAGCTATAGAAGAGTTAAATGTAGCACATATCATGTAGTTTATGTGATAATAATTTGAGCTTCTATCTCCATATATAACTCAAGATATGGCAGTTTTGGTGAAGATGAAGTTAAAAATCAGATTTTTGGAAATTAAAGAATAATACTATTATATAAGCACTCACATTTTAATATATAAAATGTAAAATAAAAACCCACTAACTTATAAAACTTATTTATATAAATATATATAAAAGGTTAATCAAATGGATAAATTATATAAATAGTGATGAAATAATGTTTATAAGTAATAAAAACTATAAACTTGATTTTTACGACTTTTTTGGCTATCGTCGTAAAATTAACGTTTTTCGCCAAATAAAACTTAGACGACCAAACCCGTCTAATATAAAGTTTATAAAAGTCATATACTGATGTATAGATAACTAATACAAGTAAAAACCGCTAAAACCCGAACTATAAGAAATACGGACGTTAACGGACTAAATTAACGTTATTGGACTAATAATACAACAAAAATGGAATAAAACACTTATAAACTTATCATTTGGGCTTAACCCATTTAGGCCCAACTTGTAAAGTGTAGATACTGATAATGTAAGTATAACAATGATTAATACAAGTTAAGAACTTATAATAGGCTTATTGGACCTAAAACACGTAAATAGGTAAAACGTGAAAACTAGTATAAAAGTTATCGACACATAACTCTAAAATAAGTAAACGAGAATATGTAAACCCACTTGATCATCATATATATATAATCATCATATGTATACATAATTGATATTTTTATAAAGTCATTGGACAAACGTCTAAGACCGATTATTATTTATATAGGTTTCCGTGATTGAAGCACGTACCGTTCATCCGAATTGCCGATAACCCGTCTTCCCACATCAACGTGAGTTCATAGCCTCGCACTCTTTTAAATGTTTTTATAAATGTTTTATAAACCCGCGAGGGAGATATCATGTTAGTTTTTATAAAAATTAGGACACCATTTGTCCCGATTGTTTGTTTATTGATTTGGACCCGAATGATTGAATGACCCGATTGTATGACCCGATAAATGATTAAAGGACCCGATAGATGAAATTAAATGGATTATTAAAGTTAGGTTATGTCACTAAAAGTCCCATTAGCATGAATTGTGAACTACCGGGAGTTGGTAGACGCTTATGCATTTAATTGTACTATTTGGGGACGATCACCCCAGTTCGCGCCTTGACGGTTGATCCCCGTCGTGCCACATTGATTGGTAAGCGAATTTATGTATGAGAAGATTTCCATAGCGTGACCTTTGTGACGACACGCTACTTTAGATGGGCAAAATTGGTATCGGGTTAGCTACCCGTTGTTGGTTTAGTAAGGTAACAATGTCATGCGGCTTATAATAATCCAATCACCGAAATATTACTAGACGCTCCGAATTACGATGTATTGCCTGACTAGCAATACAGGGTCATACTATTGATATTATGTTTGTATTTTGGTTTTCATAACCATATTCATATAACAGTTTTTGGTTTCATACAACGTCATAAGACGTATTGTATGATGTTTTTACGACATTGGCTCGTATAATAATTTTTAAGGCAAATGCCTATATTATGATTTTCGATAAGGATTTATATAAAATGACTTTGGCTATTTTATGGCCTACTACAAAGATTTGTATAAAAATGATTTTGGCTATTTTACGGCCTATTACAATGAATTGTACGAATTGATTTTTGGTACTAAATTTATACCAAAGTTATATTGATGGAATTTATTAAACTCTATGAATTCACTCGGCGTTAACGCTGACCCTTTTCTTTTAACATGTTTTATCTCAGGTACTTGAAGGTAATTCTCGAGAAGACAACAAGAATTCATGGCCCGCACCTAAACTATATTTTCCATTCAAATACTTTGTAAAACTTTGTATGAAAAGTAATGACTTGGGACCGATGTAACTTTGATAATTATGAATGGAAATGATTTATTATTAAACGACGCGATTTTTATGCGTTGTCTATGATGTGAGTAATGTGCTATCCCGTAACACCAACGAGTCTTCCGCTGTATTGAGTTGTATAAATTTGGGGGTGTTACAGTTTGGTACCAGAGCTCTCGTTATAGAGAACGAAAGATTTTTAAAACCAAGGTTTTGAATAAAACATTTCAAAATCTTTTAACTATAAACATTTTTCTAAAAATGTCTAAAAATATTTTGACTATAACGGTGCCGAAGAATTCCCGAGTTACCGACAAGGCCAAGACTGAGAAGTGTTATTTTAATATATATAACTTGGATTATATATATATGATGTAATTTTATTACATGATTATTTTGATTTTTATACGAGGTATTTATACGACGTAGATTGTCACAAGTAACCCTAAATCCCCTAGTAAATTAATCGAAGCTATTCTCGTAGGAATTCTAGCTATCCTAGATCTAAACCAAGTTGTGGATATTTATGATCCCAACAAATGGTTGGTATTCGTAGAAATGTAGATAGTAGTTGATTGTGATATTGAAAAAAAATAATTGGCGAGATTAAATCTGATATCGATGTCATGACGATCTTTTCTTATAGAGTGGAGTTTGACAAAACGCTACCACCTAAAAAGATGTTATCTGATTCGTTGTCATCCAATTCTTAAATTTGAAATCGAAAGGGTGAATGTTGCACTTGAGGCTGTTATTGGAACCATTACCCAAAAGCCTGATGCCACTAATACCTTTCCGAGAAGTCTAATTGACTGATCAAGTCATTTCATATTAGTGACTCATTTGATAATTGTTGTTGTAAGAGCTAATAGGATTGGAAATTAAGTGTTGATTCATATTGAGATTGTATTGCCTTTACAAGGCCGAATAATAAGGTGTAAGTATTGGAAAATAAGGTAGGATGTCGAATTGAGTATAAAATTGGTTAAAACTTGAATAAAGTTAAATTTAACTTGTATGGGATATAAGATTGTTAAGAGGAAGTCGTTAAGTTCTGTGATGGAACTATAAGGTAATAATTGATTGTAGGTTCGTGTTAAAGGTTGTTCCTAGGCCACTGTCCACTAATGAGGATGTCCGGTGTCCAATAAATAAATTGAAGAAATCTTCTTCTGAATTGAGACCGATGGATCTTTCGGGACATGTGGAACACCTAATGACTCTTGTAGATTAGTATTCATTGTGGTATCTTTTAAAAATCCCTAACTTAACTGAGATATCAGTTGGTAGGATGAGTTCTGAGAATTGTATGACATAGTGACACGTAATGTGTTACGGTACAATTTTGACTTGTTTGTGATTAATGAAAAAGACTACCTTTGATTGCTAAATTCTACATGTATCGATGTTATCTATCTTTTATTGCTTCATTCTAATGTTCGCATTAGTGATGCAATCATTGAACGAGTACTCATCTCGATTTAAGTTACGTTGTAGATTATTCTTTTTGAGTGCCATCGAGATCATGAACCTCATGATTAATTGGCTAAGCTCATTTCCTATCATATCGTAGTTAATTCTTGGTGAACAAACTTTCATCACTCTTTCGCAGATCACTCATTGTTTTTATAAAGTTAAAACGGTATCCTTTGAAAAAATTTAATTTTCAACACAATAAGGATTATTCAAAGTGAGATTTACAAGTGATTGTTATCGAAATGAGGTTGTTTAGAAAACACCTTGGAAAACTTAATTGTTTTCATAATAAAGAAAATCTTGGTAAATTTATTTTTGATTCTTATTTAAGAATTAAGCGTGAAAATGTTTTTATTATAAACATGATGATAAAATTTTGACGAACTGAGTATTGCATCGTTAATCTTGAAATTGTATATAGTTGCGCGCCTACATACAATTTGGAATTGACAATGCAAGGCTGATTAGTAGTCGCCATAAAACTGATTAATAAACACTAGATTTCTTTGAAGATTATGAAAGATTAAAATTTTATGAGATCTGCAAGAAGTGAAAAATAGGGACATAGTGTTAGGGACACCTACATATGTGCCTATAGCATCTATTCTTCTGAGTCCAAATTACTCATCTGTGGAAATTGTCTTATTTGACGATTGACAATTCTTTGTTGACCAATTCTCCCGTAGTGAGATTCTTAGGAAAAGTATCTGATTACCGAGTGTTGATACCCGATTGGATGTATTGACGTTCTTATCATTTCTTATGATTTGATTTCATTTGAATGACCTGGGTAACGATCCGAGGAGCTTTCGAATGCGTACTCAAATTATGAAAACATGGGATATATTCATATTCATTAAATGTTTTCGTCTGTATCTGATTTGAAATTCTCTCGCGTAGATTATGCGTTGACCTTACTCTTTAGATGAAAGTTGTGTCTCCATATATCCTTGAACTTGTGAAGGATTATGAGTTATTATTAGACTTTTGAGAAGTTCACATCTTATCGACGGCAATAAAACTGGAAAGTTGATAGTGCCAGTAGAATGCATTGATTGATTATGACATGACGACATTGTCCTAATTGATGGGAACTCGAATTGAATTCCCCTAAATGATAAGATGTTGATTATCAAAAGTGATCTAAATAATTCTTGACGGATGCCCGTATCCTGCATTTAGACTTGAGATTATACCGTGAATGGTTGTGAATTAGTCATAGATATTATAATCTAGAAAGAACCTAATATGAATTACCTGGACTTTTGCCATTAAGGCAAGTAGAATTTGGTATTTGATTATATTCCCGATGCTGCACCTATGGCTTGTGCACTGTACGTCAGCACCATCTAAATTAAAGGAATTACCGTGCAACTGAGCGTTGTCGGAGAAAGATTTTATTATACCAAGCCTGTCATCCTGAAGAGCTATGGTGTTATCTTTCCTTATATTAGATTAATGTGATTCAGTAAATTGACAATCGAAAACGAAATCCATAACTCGAAATGGAAGAT
This sequence comes from Glebionis coronaria, assembly GCA_025667525.1. Lineage (NCBI taxonomy): Eukaryota > Viridiplantae > Streptophyta > Magnoliopsida > Asterales > Asteraceae > Glebionis > Glebionis coronaria. The sequence goes on along the minus strand of CM046881.1, from coordinate 323,214,941 downwards.
TTGTTCGATCATTTACAAGGTTCTAACAATTTGATCCATGGCATGGTTATCATCAACTTCGCATCTACGGAAAAGATTATCTATTCCAATCACTACATCCGGTACTTGTAATGAACATTATGAGTTTCATGTGATGTCGTTTGGATTGATCAATGCACATGTGGCATTCATAAATTTGGTGAATCACGTGTGTAGGCTGTAAATTGATAAATTCATGCTTGAGATCATTAGGGACCATATGTTTGTTTATAAGAATAAGAATGAGGTTAATAATTAATTATAGATTGCCCTGAATTGGCCGAACAGTGTAAACATGAACCTTGAATAATTAACACGTGATTAAAGACTTAATACTTTACATGATTTGACTATGTGATTAAAAGGATAATGGAATATAAATTGACTCTTCCAAAATTAAGAGCCCTTTTAAGACTTTGGATTTTACCAAAAAGAAATGGAAATATGTTTTGACGAATGTTTAACAAAGGATTTTTAAAAGGGATTATTCCCTTATACACAAACCATTTAACTAAACTTCTGTTTAGGGGTAAATGTTTGTGTATACCTTAAAGACAACCTAAGAAGAATTGAGAAAACTATAGAACTTATTACTTGAAATTTGAAACGATAATTTATGCTTTCAACTAAGAAAACTTTGACCAAAATATAAACAAATATTTTTCAAATATTTACAAATCTTATTAATATTTTCGATAAATCAACAAAAATTTTGTTAATTAAATTCAAATTTATTTTGAACATTTTATATAATTGGTCGAACTAAGAAATTTAAAACTTTTACGTTTACGCTTCATAAAAATTAACTAATAATTATTTAATTAATTATAATAATTATCGACACCTTAGACGACGGATTGAGTAAAACGGATAAAAATGATAGTAAAGATGAAACTAAAACATAGAAGATATGAAGAAAGAATTTTGAATAAATACGGTTGTGATATTTATTTCATCAGGAGAAAGTGAACATAATTAATGATGCAAAATATAGAAAGAATATCTGAATGAATTGTGGACATGATAATTACATCATCATAAGAAGTGAATATAGATACCGACGCATTATGTAAAAAAGAATAAAGAACCAATTAGGATGTGTTCCTTAATAATGAAGGTGCAAAATAAATTGCGGAACGATATAAAAATAAACAATGCTTATTAGAAGAATAATATAGATTATAAAAAGAGGTTCGCGGCTAATGTGAACAATTAAAAATTGAGAAGCCGATAGCGCTGAATGTATAAAAGGCCACTTGTGATTGCCTAAATATGGAAGATTGTGAGATATAGTTATGTTGGAATTTGTAAGTATAAGTATTCTATTTATATCATTTATGACTAGAAGTATCTTTGTCTGAAGAAGTGGTACTGATGATAAATTATGAAGGCAGACATCGCCTCATACATTAGTAAACGTTTAGCTATTGCAAAGTTCATCATCTGAATTTGATTCGATTTGGGTCATCGTCGACAGACTGACCAAATCTGCTAATATCATTCCCGTTAATGATAAATGCAAAAGAGTTGTGTAAACATGGTGTGCCGTATCGATCATCTTTATCAAGATCCTCGCTTCGCATCAAATTTCTTGAGATTTGCTCAGAAGTCATTGTGAACGAATCTTGATGAGAATACTATGTACCACCCCAAATCGAAGGGACGAGGTAAAGTAACGATACAAAATACTATAAGTGTTGTTTTATGTTTGAATGAATGACCTTTAGTAATAAACTGTATAATCGTTTTCCTTTGGAAGGATTATCATTGATAATCATCGTATTAGGATTGAGATCGAATCTTGTTAGGATCTAAATCTTAGAGCATCTATAAGCAGGAGTTGAGATGAAGACACCCGACATACACCCATTGTGAGTTGGACATGTCTTTTAGGTTTAAGGTTTCCTATGATGGCGAACCTAACCTTGCAAAATACCCGACCCGCAAGATCTGAAATGATTGTTGAAATTAGGATTTGATTATTGAATGCCGGTAGTGGGCAAGAGGTTATGTGAATGTGAAATGTAGATCTGAAGTGCCAAATGGGTAGCGAAGTTATGCCACAATTTTTAACCTTGGAAAAATGAATTCATGATCTGACAAATCATGGGATATAAGTCCCCGTTGTTTGGGACCATTGAGATGATGTAAAAGTTGGGATTGAAAGGCATACAAGCTGGATCTACCCTAGGACTTCAAAGACTGCGTGAATTATGTTTCATAAATCGAACTTGATGGAATATCTATCAAGTGAAAATCTGATTGTTCTTAGTAAAGCTTAGATCGGCGAAAGGTTGCATTCATCAGAAACCCGTGAACATCATGGATAGAGAAAGTAAGTCAACATTTAGCTTGATCTTATTCCCGTAGTTATGTTTGATGAAACTCGCATATTATAATGGACTACACTTGTGAGAAAAGACCGAATGTGGAAGAAATACCCACATGGCTTTAACTCTATAAGAAGCGAGTAGTAAGGTAAGATGATCTTTGAGGACAAAGATCCTGTTTAGGGGTAAATGCTGTGACAATCCGTCAATTTATGGTCAATATTTTATTCTCCAATATTATTTGAAAATATTATTTTTAATGATACAATATGAACTCACTTATTTTTGGGAAGAAATTTGGATTTACGTCTTGGAGTAGCATCGACTACGTCTAAACCGGAGGATTCAACGTTACGTGCTTACGTTTACATACACCGTCTTTGGTGACAGTCCGACATTTCAGAAAATAAATTTATCCGTGAATACTATTTTGGAGTTTTAAATTTGTGTTGGTTCATAAACTCACAAATTTACGAGAAAAGACTAGGACTTACAATTTTATTTTAACGTCCTTTACGACTAAACCGGAAACCTTAGGATTACGTATTTACGTTTTCGAACTCCGTTTTTGATGAAACAATTTTTATTGGATTCGTTTTGTGACGTTGATTCATAATTTATAAAAACGTTTTTCGTAAAACGACCCGAGGGCACACAAATCGAGGAAACTAGAATCGAGGGATACCCGTAAATTAGTGGGATGAGACAAGATAAATCTTGCCCCACCCCACTCAATATGGACGGCCAACACTAGCAACTCAACACCACTTAGGTGTCAAGTATGCAAGATAACTTAACACTTGTCCTTAGCTTACAATGTAAGCTAAGGCTTACACCAAAACCACTCACCATTTCCATTTGCTTCCATTCCACTCATGCAAAACAACTCAAGTTTCTCTCTTCCTCCATTTTTGGCCGTCCCAAATGCTCCACAAAACACCCATTTCATACAAAATTTAACCATAAACATATGTTATAATTAACATATGTTAATCTCCATTCAAAAAGATGAAGATTGGTGCAAGTTATAACATCCAAGGAGGAGTTTTCATGGAGTAGTAGGGCTGATTTTCCATAAGGTATTCATGAAGCACGGTGGTCATAAAGATGGTCTTGGCTATGCACAAGTTTCTCCATCAAAATCCATGTTTTGATCACAACTTACATCATCATGGTGGTATAAAGATTGTCCTCCTCAACTTCTTGTTATTTTGATTATGTAAACATGTATTTTATTTCCTATTGTATATGTATATGATGATTATATGATGATAAAAATGTTATGTGGGGATTTGTTGTTGATAAACATGATTAAAAAGGTGAAAAACCATAAGAAACAAGGTTAAAATCTTGGTTAAATTTGATGGCTGTATAAAACAGTAAAGAACCATATGTTTAACTGATAAAATGATGAAGTAGAATGGATTTACAGTAAGCTATGGGTCTTGTACACATGTGAGAGTTGGCCATGCAATGGAATCATTGTAATGAGTGAGATATGATCAAAACAAGTTTACGGTATAAATCTGAGGTTACTGTTTTGGACGATTTTTAGAAAATATTTAGAAGATGATTCAACAGTAGCTATAGAAGAGTTAAATGTAGCACATATCATGTAGTTTATGTGATAAAACTTTGAGCTTCTATCTCCATATAGAACTCAAGATATGGCAGTTTTGGTGAAGATGAAGTTAAAAATCAGATTTTTGGAAATTAAAGAATAATACTATTATATAAGCACTCACATTTTAATATATAAAATGTAAAATAAAAACCCACTAACTTATAAAACTTATTTATATAAATATATATAAAAGGTTAATCAAATGGATAAATTATATAAATAGTGGTGAAATAATGTTTATAAGTAATAAAAACTATAAACTTGATTTTTACGACTTTTTCGGCTATCGCCGTAAAATTAACGTTTTTCGCCAAATAAAACTTAGACGACCAAACCCGTCTAATATAAAGTTTATAAAAGTCATATACTGATGTATAGATAACTAATACAAGTAAAAACCGATAAAACCCGAACTATAAGAAATACGGACGTTAACGGACTAAATTAACGTTATTGGACTAATAATACAACAAAAATGGAATAAAACACTTATAAACTTATCATTTGGGCTTAACCCATTTAGGCCCAACTTGTGAAGTGTAGATACTGATAATGTAAGTATAACAATGATTAATACAAGTTAAGAACTTATAATAGGCTTATTGGACCTAAAACACGTAAATAGGTAAAACGTGAAAACTAGTATAAAAGTTATCGACACATAACTCTAAAATGAGTAAACGAGAATATGTAAACCCACTTGATCATCATATATATATAATCATCATATGTATACATAATTGATATTTTTATAAAGTCATTGGACAAACGTCTAAGACCGATTATTATTTATATAGGTTTCTGTGATTGAAGCACGTACCGTTCATCCGAATTGCCGATAACCCGTCTTCCCACATCAACGTGAGTTCATAGCCTCGAACTATTTTAAATGTTTTTATAAATGTTTTATAAACCCGCGAGGGAGATATCATGTTAATTTTTATAAAAATTAGGACACCATTTGTCCCGATTGTTTGTTTATTGATTTGGACCCGAATGATTGAATGACCCGATTGTATGACCCGATAAATGATTAAAGGACCCGATAGATGAAATTAAATGGATTATTAAAGTTAGGTTATGTCACTAAAAGTCCCATTAGCATGAATTGTGAACTACCGGGAGTTGGTAGACGCTTATGCATTTAATAGTACTATTTGGGGACGATCACCCCAGTTCGCGCCTTGACGGTTGATCCCCGTCGTGCCACATTGATTGGTAAGCGAATTTATGTATGAGAAGATTTCCATAGCGTGACCTTTGTGACGACACGCTACTTTAGATGGGCAAAATTGGTATCGGGTTAGCTACCCGTTGTTGGTTTAGTAAGGTAACAATGTCATGCGGCTTATAATAATCCAATCACCGAAATATTACTAGACGCTCCGAATTACGATGTATTGCCTGACTAGCAATACAGGCTCATACTATTGATATTATGTTTGTATTTTGGTTTTCATAACCATATTCATATAACGGTTTTTGGTTTCATACAACGTCATATGACGTATTGTATGATGTTTTTACGACATTGGCTCGTATAATAATTTTTAAGGCAAATGCCTATATTATGATTTTCGATAAGGATTTATATAAAATGACTTTGGCTATTTTAGGGCCTACTACAAAGATTTGTATAAAAATGATTTTGGCTATTTTACGGCCTATTACAATGAATTGTACGAATTGATTTTTGGTACTAATTTTATACCAAAGTTATATTGATGGAATTTATTAAACTCTATGAATTCACTCGGCGTTAACGCTGACCCTTTTCTTTTAACATGTTTTATCTCAGGTACTTGAAGGTAATTCTCGGGAAGACAACAAGAATTCATGGCCCGCACCTAAACTATATTTTCCATTCAAATACTTTGTAAAACTTTGTATGAAAAGTAATGACTTGGGACCGATGTAACTTTGATAATTATGAATGGAAATGATTTATTATTAAACGACGCGATTTTTATGCGTTGTCTATGATGTGAGTAATGTGCTATCCCGTAACACCAACGAGTCTTCCGCTGTATTGAGTTGTATAAATTTGGGGGTGTTACACAACCCACCAAATGCTCTAGTATGAACAAATGGGTCAAATAATGAGCACCTATTACAAAATCCAAGTTGTTGCTGGTTAAAATAAGCTATTATAGCTTACTGATAAGCTGAAACCCAAAATACACTAGCAATGGTAACTAGCAGGGGAAAGGAGTTCCCACTGCTTTGACTATTTGACCAAGCTTTTTAGAGAGATTTAGTTGGATTCAATTGGAAACAAGGGCACCCTTGTGATCAGTGAATCACAAGGAGCTAATAGCAACAAGAAAATCCAAATATGGTTCACACAATAAGCCACAAATGATCAAACAGTCACCAGATCATGCACAAACATATGAAATAAGCAGTTAAGCACTTAATAAGCAGTTTTAGCATGAATAAGCCAACCAAACTCAACAGGATGCATACACAAGCTATATGAACTATGAATAAGCACAAATAAACTTAAATCAAACACTGAATCAAAGTAAATAAGCAGATCAAAGCAGATAAAGTTACTGATGAATAAAGTGCATATGCAGAATCCTATTTGCTGATCTATTTGACACTAGATCCAAATTCAAGCCTCAAATCCTACTTCCCTGGTGTAGTTAACCTAGATTTAACACTTGTTAACCCTAGTCTATGATTAGATCTAGGTGTCCCCTAAATTTCAGTCAATTTCACCAAGTAACAAAGATTTTAGAACCTATTTATGAATCTAGGTGTTTCAAACCTCAAAACCTGCAAACAGATGAACAAATGCACCAAATAAACAGATACTAACACTTGAAAACACAAAACCACCTCTTAACAAACCACAAATCCAACTTATGTTGTTGACACAAACACCCCTTAAAAACCCGTTTTCACAATTTTTTCAAAGGATTATCTAGTTTCAAACCACAAATCAAACCTCAAACACTTCAATATCAACAAACAACACCAGATTAACAATAATCAGCCACCAAATCACAGATTCAAGAACAAACAAGCCAATATCACAAAATTCAGAAAAATAAGAGAGAAATTGAAAAGGGAAGAAGGTGAAGACTTCCAAGACCTACATCCAGGCCTTGGATTGTTTAAGCTGAGGTACTAGCAGAACAAGTACCAGCTTCCAAGCTGCTAAGAAGAACAAACCACAAAGGTGAGATCAAAATAAACCAAACTTTCTGATTTTTGAAACCCAAGCTTTATCAACTAAAACCTTGCCTCAAAAACCTTCAAACATGTAAATGGAACTCAGAATCAGGCTATTCTAACACCAACTTTTAACAATATATAAAAGAGATTTCTCAAAATGCAGAAAATCAAATTTTATTAATTAAAAAGGAATTACAAAGATTTAATAGCCTAAAACTGGAACAAAGGGACTCTCACATGTTGAGGTCTCCTTTTATAGGCAAATGCCAATGCTAGCACTATTCACAGACCCTAGCAACTGAATTTCCTATTCTATCCTTGCAGAATCTTCTAGGCATGTTGCCAGCTGGTTTGGGTGAATCCTGGACGTTTGTTGGGTGCTTAGTGACCAAGGAATGACTTGAGACCATTTATTTTGCCATGTCATGATCAAATGCCAGGTGTCGTATTGTGAGTGGGGATGGGGGTATCATTCTGGTAGTGGGATTTAAGGTTTTTGTTGTGGGATTTGATTGAGGTGATGTGAATCACACGTGGGTATAGCCAATTTTGTTTTTCCCTTTGTTTTCCTCTTTTTTAATCCTGGGTAAAAGAGGTGTTCTTGATGGTAAAATCCAAACAGTAATTGTTACCCGCGTTATTAGGAATTCAAACTTTGGGATTTGGCAGTTTTGGTCCTTGTGTTTTGGGAAAGTGGGTATTTAATGTTTTCAGCCAACAAAAATGAATTTCCTTTGTTAATAACTTTCACAACTTGACATTTTTGGCACCAAACTTTGGAAAAAGTGTTACAAGGGTTATTTTTGGCACTTTTGCATATTTCAAGGGCTGATCTTGGACATTGTTGATCTTCAAAGGTCTTTAATGCAACTTTAACTCCATGAGGGACCATAATTGGCAATTTAGAATTGTTGAGGGACTAAACTTGCCATTTCTTCAAAGTTGAAGGACCACTTGTGTAATTTTGACAAACTGAAGGGACCAAACTTGTAATTATAAATATACAAGGGTTTTAAGTGTCATTTCTTCATTCAATGAGGATCAATCTTGCATGTCTTCAACTCTACAAGGGTATTTGTTGAATATTTCATGATTAGGGCCCGGTTCTTTGTACGGCTTCGTTTCTCGTGTCCGTTTTTCCTTGTTTCTTGTGATCTTTTGTCTTTTTCATGATATCCATACCTAAAATACACAAGTAAACAATCACAAGCATATATATGGTATTTTATGACATTTTTATGCATTTAAAGCCCGAAAAGAACGATGAGATCATGTATAAATGCCATCTCATCACTCCCCCATACTAAGCCATTGCCGTGCCCTCACGCAATGCTAGAATAAAGTATCTAAGCATCACCAAAGTTCAATTTTATTAACCTTTATTGAAGAGTAAAAGACTTGCAACATACTACGAAGATGTGTAAAGACATAATGTATGATTTTCATCACAAACGTGACTTTTAGGGTCAAAGAATAGAAACAAGTAAATGTCCCTTAGAGTAAACTTCGTCATCCTTGATTGTCATACATTCCATGCTAAGTGCAAAAACGAGATCATTTTTGGTACAAGTCACAATGCTAACACTACTCATACATCCAAATTGTGTAATACTTTTTCTCCCTGCAATCCTAGTTATTATAAAAAGAAATGGGTTACTAGCATTTTTTTAACTATTTGTCATGGATCACAAGTGATTCATATTGAATTATTTGAGTAGTTATTAGTCCGAAAGCAAAGTAGCACGATTTGATCGATAGTTAGCCGAAGGACAAAATCTTTTAAAACGGCTTCTCGTGTATCTCCTTAAGTTCATATCTTGGCATAACTCGTTTCACGATTTGAGACCTTTCTTGGACCGATATTTGGCATGTACTTCAAATCTTTGGAAGACGTTCTTGAAATTATGGTCTTCTCTTCATATATTTGGAATTTCTTCACTTGACGTTTTTGAGAGATTCTTCATATTTGGACCACGACTTCATCATTTTTCTTCAATCTTTACTTTGGACTTTGATATACAACGATCCGCCTCCTTTTCGGACTTGGATATATTTATCCTCATACCTTGTTAGGGCCTTTTTGGATAGACTTTCTCCATGATCTTTAGGGGAGTAATTGCTTTTCGTCGTGTGTCTCGATCCTTCATATTGATTAAGGAATAATGATACTTCACATCATCTTGGATCTTTAGCAACAAAATGGGGCTCCTCATGCCTTGTTAGGGCCTTTTTGGATAATCGCCAATCTTCGCGTCCCGCTTCAATAAGTTATGCCTTGGCTCTGAACTCTATTCAACCCCGAGCAACTTTTAAACGATCTTGCGCAAGAGGCTAAGTAACCTTTCAAATCGTACGACCTTACTTATTGCAATTATGATTTATTCCTAATGCATTGATCTTATGGGAAGAAAAATCCACAATTAAAAACATATGAGTTTTTGAAAGAACATTTTCATGTTCTACGTTTAGCATGATCACTTGTCTAACTCTATCATTTCTCGTTCTTCAGTATACGAAGACCTCTAATTAAAGAGACTCGTGAATACTTAGCCATGCAAGTCAAAATTAAGCTAAATTTGGATTAACTTTCATTAAGACTATATCAAATCAAAGTTTTGGGTTTTCAAGCCACCTATAGGATCTTGCACTTTCTTAGACCTTTTCAAGTTTAGAGAATGCATTTTATAGTTCCCTTGATAAGTGAATTTCTAGGATCAATTATAGGAACTTGCGAAAAGTTCTTGTTCTTAACCCGAATGAGCTAAGACTTTCGCGTTTTAAAGCTCCCTATATAAAAGTCTAGCAAAACTTGAATTGAGCGGGTTAAGGAATGTAAATGGCTCCAAATGCCCATCAAGTCAAAAATTATCTCTTATTCTACCCAACTGAAAATATACATTCGTGTCTTAAAAACACTTATGAAAACTATGAAAATTTTTAAAATTTGGCCATTTTTAGCCTTATTAGCAACGAAAACAAAACATTGAAAGTTGGAAAGCGTGAGGGCGTAGAAAAGCAAGTACCTATTCACCCCCCATACTAAAAGTAAACATTGTCCTCAATGTTTCGAGTCTAAGGGTGGAGCACCCCCATACTAGAGACGAAGAATCGAATGCTTAAGATCTAGCATGGAAAGGGTGATCAGCAATGTATCTAAAGCCGTTTATGAATTATGCTAAAAGATAATTGTTAGAACAATAAAGGATATGTCAAATGGATTCGTGAAAAACTTCTTCAAGCAAACGATGGAGGTTCACGTAAACGAACACGAGAGTCTTCAATCGTAGATGATGATGATGATCTAGATAACACAATCACAAAAACCACGAGACAACGAGTTGGAAGGGTACAAGTCCCCTTATTAGTGAATAGTAAGCATAAAAGGATAAGCATGGGATCTCCCCCACGAGGCACCTCGTTTTTGATTACCGAGTCATGAGCTTGACTCGATCCCCTCAATGCTAATTATCATTGGGGAAGGTGTCTTGGTCGAGGGCAACCATTGAAGGAATTTCCCCACCAAAGTAGTGCTTAATCCTATGTCCATTCACCTTGAAGTTAGGACCATCATCTTGAGCTAGCTCGATGGTCCCATAAGGAAACACTTGTGTAATGGTGAACGGACCCGACCAACGAGATTTCAATTTCCCGGAAAATATCTTAAGTCGAGAGTTAAAAAGTAACACTTGATCACCAACGTTAAAAACCCGGTTTTTAATCTTTGCATCATGAAACTTTTTAGTCTTTTCTTTAAAAATTAGTGAATTTTCATAAGCATTGTCTCTTAATTCATCTAATTCATTCATTTGTATTTTCCGGTGATCTCCAGCGGTCTTCAAGTTAAAGTTTGCATGCTTAAGGGCCCAATATGCCTTGTGCTCCAATTCAATGGGAAAATGACAATTCTTCCCATAAACTAACTTATAAGGAGTGCAACCGATAGGTGTCTTATAAGCGGTCCTAAAGGCCATAAAGCGTCATCGAGTTTGTCGGACCATGAAGCACGGTTTTCTCCAATCGACCTTTCTAAAATCCTCTTCAAAGCTCGGTTCAAAACCTCGGCTTGCCCACTCGTTTGCGGGTGATAAGCCGTAGAAAGACGATGAGTAACTCCATATTTCTTTAAGACCTTCTCGAATTGGTCTTTACAAAAATGGGTTCCACGATCGCTTATAATAGCACGAGGGGTTCCGAACCGAGAGAATAGTTGCTTCAAAAACTTCACTACCACACGAGCATCATTAGTAGGCAAAGCCTTAGCTTCCACCCACTTAGAAAGGTAGTCCACCGCGACGAGGATATATTTGTTGCCATGAGACGATGGGAACGGCCCCATAAAGTCTATTTCCCATATTTCGAAAATCTCACACACTTGAATTATGTTTTGCGGCATTTCATCACGTTGAGACGATTTTCCTTGACGTTGGCACGAATCACACGACTTCACAAGTGCGTGTGCATCACGATAGATAGAAGGCCAAAAGAAGCCGGTATCGAACACTTTCTTAGCCGTGAGATTAACACCGTGGTGACCACCCGTGGGTCCCTCGTGACAAGCTCTAAGGATATTAGAAGCTTCAGCACCAAAAACACAACGTCGAATGAGTTGATCCGCACAAACCCAAAAGAGATAAGGGTCGTCCCAAAAATAGAACTTGACGTCACGAAAGAATTTTCGCTTTTGTTGTGTCGTCATACCCTTGATTATGAAATTGCCCGCATGGTAATTTGAAATGTCGGCAAACCATGGGGTGGTTTATTTAGAATTCACTACACCGAGAGTCTCGAGAGGAAATGTTTCGGTGATTTCCTTGTTCTCGAAAACATCTTTGTGAGGATCTTCTAGACGAGAGAGATGATTGGCCGCTAGATTATCGGCTTCTTTTTTGTCAAGCACGATGACATCAAATTCTTGGAGGAGGAGCATCCGACGAAGAAATCTCGGCTTAGCATCTTGCTTAGCTAAGAGATACTTGATAGCCGAATGGTCGGTATACACGATGCTTTTAGTTAATACGAGATAAGGTCAGAATTTCTCAAAAGCATAGACCAAGGCAAGGAATTCCTTTTCCGTTGTGGTGTACTTTAATTGAGCCTCGGTCATCGTCTTACTAGCATAATGGATAGGACGGAAATGTTTGTCATAACGTTGCCCTAAGACGGCCCCTATAGCATAATCACTTGCATCGCACATGATTTCAAAGGGTAATTCCCAATTAGGAGCAACAAGAATGGGAGCTTCGGTAAGTTTCCTTTTAAGAGTTTCGAAAGCTCTAACACAATCCTTATTGGAGTTAAAAGGAGCATCCTTCTCGAGAAGGTGTGTCATAGGTCGAGAGATTTTCGAAAAGTCCTTGATGAAACGACGATAAAAGCCCGCGTGGCCTAGGAAACTCCTAACCCCCTTAACAGTTTTGGGATGAGGTAACTTGGCGATGACGTCTACCTTAGCTTTATCGACCTCAATCCCCGCTTTCGACACCTTATGTCCTAAGACGATTCCTTGTTTTCACATAAAATGACATTTTTCCCAATTAAGCCCAAGATTGGTTTCTTCACAACGTTTTAACATTTGCTCGAGATTAGATAAACACGACGTGAATGAATTGCCAAACATCGAGAAGTCATCCATAAACACTTCCATCGACTTCTCGATCATATCGTGAAAAATCGCCATCATACACCGTTGAAACGTACCCGGTGCATTACAAAGTCCGAAAGGCATCCTACGATAAGCGAACGTTCCATAAGGACACGTAAAAGTAGTCTTCTCTTGATCACGAGGGTCGATAGGGATTTGAAAGTAACCGGAAAAACCATCTAAAAAGCAATAGAATTCATTTCCCGCGAGTCGCTCCAACATTTGATCCATGAAGGGCAAAGGAAAGTGGTCTTTACGAGTGGCGTCATTTAACTTTCGGTAGTCAATACACACCCTCCAACCGGTCACAACACGAGTGGGAATTAACTCGTTGTTTTCATTAGGCACAACGGTCATTCCTCCCTTTCTAGGGACACAATGGATTGGGCTCACCCATGGGCTATCAGAGATAGGATAAATCATTCCCGCTTCAAGGAGTTTAAGAACCTCCTATTTAATGACATCGTGAATTTTGGGATTCACCCTTCTTTGACTTTGAATTGCGGGTTTGTAGTCCTCCTCCATTAAAATCTTGTGAGTACAAAATTTTGGGTCAATACCCTTAATGTCGGAAATTTTCCACGCAATTGCCCCTTTATGAGCTTTAAGAACTTTCAAGAGCTCGGTTTTTTCATCATTAGCAAGACCTTTTGCAATAATAACCGGCAACTTGTCATCACCTTCCAAGAATGCGTATTCAAGGTGAGAAGGAAGATCTTTCAATTCAAGGATAGGTGGTTCCTCGATTGAAGATTTTGGTTCAACACTCATAACTTCCATCGGCGGAAGAAATGGTGGAATAGAAGTATCATCACTAACCAACACCTCATCTTCATTGTCGATTTCATTTGAAGTGAGATTTCCTCCTTGGAATGGAGTGAGATTTGGTGTGGAATTAGAAAGAATCGGATCCAAAATAGTGGGATTGCCACTTGACGAGCTATCAGAAAAACCTAACACTTCTTGTGAAAACTCATCGCAAACCACATCAATGATGTCAATGTGATTGATGGTAGCGATTGCATAAACATGAGAAGGTTTCGAGTTTCGAGTAGAGTTTAAAACAAGTCCCTCTTCGTTGAATCTCAAAGTGATAGTTCTTGCATGAACGTCGATAAGCGATCTCGAGGTGTCTAAAAATGAACGACCTTAAATTAGAGGAACTTGAGGATCCGCGGGGATGTCAACTACTATAAAATCAACGGGATAGTAGAACTTCCCCACTTTCACGAAAACATCTTCGGCTACTCCACATGCTAAGATCGTAGAATGATCGGCCATCTCGATAGACATGTTCGAAGGAATAAGAGACGGAAGCGAAAGCGATTTCCAAATGGAAAATGGCATCAAATTAATGCTCGCACCAAGATCGGCCAAGGCGAGGCATTCTTTCATATCTTGTATGTCACAAGGAATGAGAAACTTTCCGGGGTCACCAACCTTTTCCGGTATGCGGTTAAGATAAACCGAAGAACAATTAGAAAGCTTTAAATGCTTCCTTATCGCTCATCATACTTTTAAAAGTGGAAGTGAAACAAGGCATATACAACAACGCGTCGGCTAAACTCACATCAAAATGCACTTGTTGAAACATTTTTATAAAAAGCTCGATTTGTTGTTTGTTACGTTCTTGCAATTTTTCCTTTTTTCGTCTCGAAGGGTAGGGTAAAGGTGGTGTGGGTTGGACATTAGGAAACGGCCTTGGAATCTCGGGTTCCACAATTGGTATTGGTTCAACCGTAGGTGTGGTTTGAGCGGTACTTCGTGGGATTGTAATGTGCTCCTTTTCGACCATCACCTCGGGTTCTTTCTCGATTTCCTTCTCCGTAGAAGTACTTGGATGAGAGATTGGTTCCTTTAAAGTTTTACCACTTCGTGTAGTAATAACCTTCATTTCTCCCTTCGGGTTTGCAATGGTATCACTAGGAAGACCACCCGAGGAAGAGGGTTTACACATGATTGCTTCAAACATCTTAGCCATTCGGTCCTCAAATTTTTATTGCCTAGCATCCGCTTTTAACAACTCTTGCTTAATCTCATGTTGTCCTAATTCCATCTTTTGTTGATTTTGTTGAAGACGTTGGACATTTCCTTCCATTTTATTTGCATGAGTTCTAAGTTCATTAGCAAGTTCATTTTTAAGCTCGTTTTTCAACTCGGATCTTAAGCTAATCATCTCACGTTGCATGTTATCAAATTTAGCATCATTTGCTTTAGCATAATCCAAAAATTATCCTTGAAGATTTTTAGTGTGAGCATTTTGAAAACCTTGTGTAGTGTTTTGAAAATCACGGTTTTGGTTTTGATTAGTGACTTGTCCATTCCCATTTTGATAATTCCCCTCGTTGTAGTTACGTGAATTGCCTTGGTAATTACCACCTTGATTGTTGTTTCGATAGTTATTAGCATTTTGATTTGGTGGAGCTTGATTTTGGCGGGAACCTTGACCGTTTTGGTTGTAAGTTCCCGTTGCTACATAAGCACTCGAAGTGTTACCATCCGCGGTAATGCACTCGGAAAGATCATGAGCTCCACCACAAGACAAACAACTCTTAGGAACCGCTTTAACCGAAGCGGAATTTGAAGCTTCTTGAGCTTTCCAATGGGACATAAGATTAGCAAATCTATCAAAAAAACGATTTTCCTCATTAGCTTCATCATGTAAGGCATTAATGCTACGAGACGATGACGTCGATGACGAACCCAAATTGGCAACACGCGGTGTGTTACGAGGGCTATAAACCTTAGATCTATTCTCGATGATTTGTAAAGCTTCATTGGTCGTTTTGCACAAAAAATTACCACCCGCGGCGGCATTCAAGTAATCTCGTTCATGATCATTAAGCCCGTGATAAAAAGTATCAATTTGATGCAATTCCGAAAAATCATGGTGTGGACATTCATGTAACATTTCTTTAAAGCGTTCCCATGCCATTGAAAAACATTCATTATTTCTTTGCACAAATCGTGAAATCTCATTTTTCAAATGTGTTGTTTTAGATGGTGGAAAAAACTTGTTCACAAACTTAGAAACGAGATCACCCCATGTTAAAATCGAATTTGGCGGTTCTTTCTCAAGCCAAAATTTTGCGGGTCCATCTAACGAGTATGGAAACAACATCATCTTAATGGCGTCATGTGGAACATCCTTAAACTTGCTAGTAGCGGTAAGACGATTAAAATTCCTAATGTGATAGTGCGGGTTGTCTTTCTCATGACCTCTAAACTTATTTGCTTGCAACATCGACATTAAACCCGTCTTAATCTCGAAATTCTCCGCAAGGATGGCGGGAATCACAATGGCCTCTCCAAAACCCTCGGTGGGTGCTTGTAGCAACTCCATCATAGTACGATTAGCCATGACGACTTCTTGTTCTACAATAGGTTCAACAATTGGAGGTTGTTCTTTAATCAACGTCTCTTGATTGGCTTGCTTTTGAAGACGTTTACGAGCTCGTTTTGCTTGATTACGAGTGATCATAAACTTCACGAAGAATGGGAGGTGAGCAAAGAAGATTCTTTTTGGGTGTTTTGTGAATTTTTAATTTTTTTGTGTTTTTGATTGTTTTTAATTTTTTTGGATTTTGGTGTATCTTCGTAGACAACAATCTACAAAATCTCTCCTCGAATCAAGCTCTTGATTAAAGAAGCCTCAAAGGAATGAAAACGATCACGTAGAGTGAACGTCTTCGAATGACTTTAGAACTTTGGTGAAAACCAAATTGTTCAAGAGGGTTTAATCACAAAGAAACCAAGCAAATATATTATACGTAATAATACTTTGGGCGGCAAAACCCTCGATTAGCCTTCAATCTCAAAATACTCACAAGCAAGCGGGGAAACGAGGCGGCGCGAAGCACTTAAGAGCCTTTTTTCTTAGGGTATATTTTATAATACCCGCCTTATACCCACCTTATAGTTTGTATTTTTCAAAATCGAGCTTCACGAAAGTATTTATCTATTTTTGCCTTTTTCTTTTTGTTTGAGATTCGAATACAATAATTAGGAGATCAAATCCCAATTAAGGTTGTGTTTTCACCCTTTTGGATTCTAAAAACTACAAAAATAAAAATTGATTCTAAAAATTACCAAAAATTGATTCTAAAAATTGATTCTAAAAATTACCAAAAATTCACCAAAAATCAAAATAAATAAACTAAGAGTTTATCAATGATCAAAACTTTTTCAAACCTTTTAAATAATTAAATATTCAATTTTTAAATGCTAATTAAAGCCCTAAAAATCAAATAAATTATCAAAAAGCCCAAATACAGATTTTTCAATTGGTAAACCTCTAAAATGACCTAAAAAGATTAAAAACTATTTTTAGAAATTTTTAAACTAATAAAAACTATTTAAAATGATTTAAAAACTATTAAAACTTAAAATAATTATAAAAATTAATCTAGAAGTGATAAAATTATTCTAAAAGTTGCTAAATTCCTATTTTAATGTATTTAAGCTAAGAAAAATGTAAAAAGTTGGTAAATGTGAAATTTGAAAAATAATAATTAAATAATATTAAAATAATATTAAGAATCCAAAATTTATAAAAAATTTTAAAAACTTGCAAACTAGTTTATTTTAACCTAAATAAACAGAAAATCAAAGTGAAATGACCAGAATACCCCTATTGGGCCCTCAAATGGGCCAAAACCAAATTCAGTCAACACAAATGGGCTTTTTAGCCCAAAAAGTCAAACCTGGCCCAATTGACTTGGAAAAGCCCAATCTGACTCAAAATTTAATTCTAAACACAAAACTCTAAAGGCCCAAAAGCTGAATGTGAGCTTATCACAGCTTAATAAGCAAACAGCTTATCCTTATTGGGCTTTTTAGCCCATTAAGCAATAAGCTAATGCCATAAGCTCTAATTTGACACACAACCTTCTTTTGGGATGCTTATGAGATCTGTAAAAAGAAATTTTGAAAAAGCACACTCAATAAGCCAGAAATAAGCAAAGTAATATTTCACTAAAAGACAAAATAGTCGTTTTTGAGAAATAAGGCACCTCGGGACTTGATTCAACTTGCAAAAGATCACAAATGGACTCAATAAGCCAAAACAATCAACAAAACTCCAATAAGCAAAACCAATAAGCCAGAATAAGCCAATAAGCACTTATGAAAAAGTCAATTAAGTTGGTTTTCTAGTCAAACCCTAAAGTCAACCCACCAAATGCTCCAGTATGAACAAATGGGTCAAATAATGAGCACCTATTACAAAATCCAAGTTGTTGCTGGTTAAAATAAGCTATTATAGCTTATTGATAAGCTGAAACCCAAAATACACTAGCAGTGGTAACTAGCATGGGAAAGGAGTTCCCACTGCTTTGACTATTTGACCAAGCTTTTTAGAGAGATTTAGTTGGATTCAATTGGAAACAAGGGCACCCTTGTGATCAGTGAATCACAAGGAGTCAATAGCAACAAGAAAATCCAAATATGGTTCACACAATAAGCCACAAATGATCAAACAGTCACCAGATCATGCACAGACATATGAAATAAGCAGTTAAGCACTTAATAAACAGTTTTAGCATGAATAAGCCAACCAAACTCAACAGGATGCATACACAAGCTATATGAACTATGAATAAGCACAAATAAACTTAAATCAAACACTTAATCAAAGTAAATAAGTAGATCAAAGCAGATAAAGTTTCTGATGAACAAAGTGCATATGCAGAATCCTATTTGCTGATCTATTTGACACTAGATCCAAATTCAAGCCTTGAATCCTACTTCCCTGGTGTAGTTAACCTGATTTAACACTTGTTAACCCTAGTCTATGATTTGATCTAGGTGTCCCCTAAATTTCAGTCAATTTCACCAAGTAACAAAGATTTTAGAACCTATTTATGAATCTAGGTGTTTCAAACCTCAAAACCTGCAAACAGATGAACAAATGCACCAAATAAACAGATACTAACACTTGCAAACACAAAACCACCTCTTAACAAACCACAAATCCAACTTATGCTGTTGACCCAAACACCCCTTAAAAAACTGTTTTCATATTTTTTTCAAAGGATTATCCAGTTTCAAACCACAAATAAAACCTCAAACACTTCAATATCAACAAACAACACCAGATTAACAATAATCAACCACCAAATCACAGATTCAAGAACAAACAAGCCAATATCACAAAATTCAGAAAAATAAGGGAGAAATTGAAAAGGGAAGAAGGTGCAAACCTCCAAGACCTACATCCAGGCCTTGGATTGTTTGAGCTGAGGTACTAGCAGAACAAGTACCAGCTTCCAAGCTGCTAAGAAGAACAAACCACAAAGGTGAGATCAAAATAAACCAAACTTTCTGATTTTTGAAACCCAAGCTTTATCAACTAAAACATTGCCTCAAAAACCTTCAAATATGTAAATGGAACTCAGAATCAGGCTATTCAAACACCAACTTTTAACAAAATATAAAAGAGATTTCTCAAAATGCAGAAAATCAAATTTTATTAATTAAAAAGGAATTACAAAGATTTAATAGCCTAAAACTGGAACAAAGGGACTCTCACATGTTGAGGTCTCTTTTTATAGGCAAATGCCAATGCTAGCACTATTCACAGACCCTAGCAACTGAATTTCCTATTCTATCCTTGCAGAATCTTCTAGGCATGTTGCCAGCTGGTTTGGGTGAATCCTGGACGTTTTTTGGGTGCTTAGTGACCAAGGAATGACTTGAGACCATTGATTTTGCCATGTCATGATCAAATGCCAGGTGTCGTATTGTGAGTGGGGATGGGGGTATCATTCTAGTAGTGGGATTTAAGGTTTTTGTTGTGGGATTTGATTAAGGTGATGTGAATCACACGTGGGTATAGCCAATTTTGTTTTTCCCTTTGTTTTCCTCTTTTTTAATCCTGGGTAAAAGAGGTGTTCTTGATGGTAAAATCCAAACAGTAATTGTTACCCGCGTTATTAGGAATTCAAACTTTGGGATTTGGCAGTTTTGGTCCTTGTGTTTTGGTAAAGTGGGTATTTAATGTTTTCAGCCAACAAAAACGAATTTCCTTTGTTAATAACTTTCACAACTTGACATTTTTGGCACCAAACTTTGGAAAAAGTGTTACAAGGGTTATTTTTGGCACTTTTGCATATTTCAAGGGCTGATCTTGGACATTGTTGATCTTCAAAGGTCTTCAATGCAACTTTAACTCCATGAGGGATCATAATTGGCAATTTAGAATTGTTGAGGGACTAAACTTGCCATTTCTTCAAAGTTGAAGGACCATTTGTGTAATTTTGACAAACTTAAGGGACCAAACTTGTAATTATCAATATACAAGGGTTTTAAGTGTCATTTCTTCATTCAATGAGGATCAATCTTGCATGTCTTCAAGTCTACAAGGGTATTTGTTGAATATTTCATGATTAGGGCCCGGTTCTTTGTACGGCTTCGTTTCTCGTGTCTGTTTTTCCTTGTTTCTTGTGATCTTTTGTCTTTTTCACGATATCCATACCTAAAATACACAAGTAAACAAACACAAGCATATATATGGTATTTTATGACATTTTTATGCATTTAAAGCCCGAAAAGAACGATGAGATCATGTATAAATGCCATCTCATCAGTGTTGTTTGTGTTTCATTTCTTGTTTCAATACAACTTTTCTTATTTCACACACAACCTCTCTTCTCTCTCTCTCAACAATGGCTACCACCTTCCACCACCCACCTAGACCACCGGATTAAATAAAAGCAAATCTACAATTGGTATTTGAGCCTCGGTTCAATCCTTGGATCGTGTTTTTGTTTATGATTTGGTGGTCTAATTTTTTATGTCTCGATCTATTAAAATCTTTTTGTCACGATGGTCAATTTTTTTTTGTTACTGTCTTTAACCGCGTCATTGTCACAAGATACAGTTATCTGTGAATAGTCATTGGTCCAAGTTTCTTATTCTTTCATGGTCAAAGTCTGCTCAGTTATGGTATTGTTTATGGGTTTCTTTATTCTTTTTATGCAGATAGATAAGATCCAGATAACAGATCCATTTTTTCGGAAAACAATGAATATGGGTCAAAACCCTTTTCCGATGGGGATTCAGATGGGGATTCCGATGGGGACTCCAATTATGCTTATTCTGATGGTTATTCGGATGGTCATTCCGATGGCTATTCGGATAGCCATTCCGATGGGGTGTTTGTTTGATTCCGATGGATACTTAAAAACATTCCGATGGAGACTTAAAACCATTCCGATGAAGACTTAAAAACATTCTGATGGAGACTACAAAACATTCCGATGGTGCACTATTTTTTCTGAAAACATTGCCTTGAGTCAAAAACCAAACATACCCAAACCTACAATGAATTCGACACCAACTGTTAAACAAAATCTGAAAACCGTGTCCTATGACCATACTCAACTTTCCACCTTATTACTCCTCAACACCATCTAATCCTAATTCCCTTCGTCTCCTAATCCCATCTAGACTCAAACATCAAAACTTAATTTTAACATAAAAAGATCTCAGATATCCATTCGTGTAGCAACAAGCAAGCCTCGATCTTCACAGATCTACCACAAATCGAAATATCATCACTGATCATGAAGATGTATTACATCTTTTTGATATTCGAATGTAAAAGAAAAAACAAATAACAATTATGTTATTGTCTTACTTTGATTCGATGACAGAAAACATGCAATTATAAATCTGTGAGGATTTATCCCAATTTTTTGTTTGAAACATAAAGACTGATTTATAAAAATTATGTTATAATCATGTCTTAGTTTCGTTTATCAAAAACCAACTTGCAATCATCGAATCGAACATACCCGAGATCCTCATTCAAAGACCTTGAAGCCGCGTCTTGTATGGTTTTTGTTTTTGGCTCGTCTATCACCAATATTATATTTCAAGATGGGTGCTGGTAGAAGGTTTGGTTTTGACTTGATTTTTATTAAACAAGATCAAATTTGATGATCGGGAAGCATGTTTTCGATATGATGGATTTTGAGGTTGCTTAATCTAGTGAGTTTTATATGAGATCAGGAGTGATAAGGATGATAGATGATCTGATGAGATTAGCAGAGATGGTGGGTGAGGAGATGAAGGAGGATGGGGTGGAGTTAATGAGGTTGGGTTGAGAATGGTTTGTTGGCTGCGTGTTTTTGTAAGATGTGTTTAGGTTAGTTGTGTGAGAATTTTTAGGATTGGGAGTGTTTTATCTTCATATATGGACCGGGTATTTGGATTTGTTACTTGGGCCAGGTGTGTGATATAGGCCGTGTAGCATTTCGTGACAAATGTGATCATGGGCCCAAATGATACCAAGTATATCTGAATTTTTATTTCAAAAGTCATTATTTTGGATAAAATTTGGGAAATATTGTATTTTTGGTTATATGGTCGGGATATAACGTGACAAAATGACGAGACTAAGTGACAAGAATTTATTTGAGACGAGACCAAGAAAAAATGGGCGATTTTTTAGTGACTACAATTTTTTTGGATCGGGTATTAATTATTTGAAGATGAAGACGGATTTTTCGAAGGCGTGTATTTATTTTACCTTTCAAAGATAACTTGCTCGTGCTTAATCTTAGAATGAAGACTTGTTTATCTGGTTTCTGGGTTCGGGGTGGTTGGTTGATGACTCGGATAACTATCACTTAAAGGGGTTACATTGTTGTACTCAGTGTCACGCGCTTAGTCGACGTGGATAATTTCAAGAGGTGTTGTGCTTATAGACTTCTTCAGTGATGCATTGAGTACTTAGAGATTTCTCCACCGTTCTTCATTCAACAATAGTGCAAGCTTAAGTCACAAGATCGAAGGATTTTTATTCAGTTTCACGTTTGATGTATTTGGTTCATTCAATCAGTGGTCACTTCAAATTGCTTTCAAGTGGGTTGGTAAAGATAGCCGTGGAGAGTTTATGAGTAGAGAATTACGATGAGCAGCCGATTCTCACAAAATATATAATTCAGCTTATTTATTATTCTCACGAGATTTCAGGTGCATGTGCGTACGATTTATTGATGGTTCCAAGTTTCAAAACCATCAAGGGGGAAGAAGAAGACACATTGAACGCACAACGAGTACACGTGATGAACTTCATACCTTCTTTTGATTTGAAGACATTCCGGGATGACATTTGTCATAGCCGTAGAGAAAATCAGTGTTTTTAACTTGTGGCGTTATCAATCTCAAAACGGTACACTACTGATTCGATGTTAATTGTTTGGTTGTTGTAATTATTCATCATCATTATCCAATATGGAGAGATATGCATTCCCGGAACTTAATTGATTCTAGTGCATCTCCGGAAGAAGATATGTGCATTTCCGGGACTTAATTGACTCTGGTGTTACGATGTCAACTTCATGGATGGGATAAAGTGTCCACTTCAGTATTTGAGCTTCATACTTGGGGTTGATTTATTTTCTTCAACTATGTGGGGGAAGAAATGTCTTGATTCTTTCTAGTATGCACAACTTGAACTCTCGGGGGGAAGAAAAATTCAGAAGAATTATTCAAGCGTGAGAAGAGAAGTTGTTGATCTACTTGGTGTGCCCCAAACTTTCAATCCCTCTTAGCAACGTTATCATGTTATATGATGGGATTTGCTTGTTAGATTCCGCTGTGCGCTTAATCATTCTAAGCTTTATTGAAAGCTTTAAAGTTACTTACGAGGATTGTCGGTTTAGGGGGAAGCTATTTAAAAGCTTCTACATCAAGTTTATGTGGCATGAATTAGGGGGAAGTTAATTCAGAAACTTCTCCTTAACCAGAAGTGTATGGGTTACTTAGCTCGTGCCGTTACAGTATTTCTTCTACAAGTTACTTTAAAGATGAGTCGTTTTGAAGTCAAAAGCCTCAGAAGACATCATCAGCATTGGACGCTTCATGAAAGCTCTTGTTCTTAATCAATATGTACTTGTTAGGAAAAATATTATAATGAATTCTACACGTCGTCCCATGGGGGAAGATTGTTGGAAATTCACTTTATGTGACGACATTTAAGAATACCCATTAGTTATCATAGTCACACACGCTTAGACTAGACTAGGTACAATGTATAGTTAAGTGTATGGTGTGTGGCTATATATACCCCTCCTAGACTTCCAAGGAGGGGTGTTGCTTGTGTTTCATTTCTTGTTTCAATACAACTTTTCTTATTTCACACACAACCTCTCTTCTCTCTCTCTCAACAATGGCTACCACCTTCCACCACCCACCTAGACCACCAGATTAAATAAAAGCAAATCTACAGTGGGTCATCGGGCGAGCGATTTTAGAGAAATCCTGAATGAATCGACGATAGAAGCTCGCATGACCGAGGAAACTTCTCACACCCTTCACGGTTGAAGGTGGAGGTAATTTGGCTATGACATCCACTTTAGCACGATCCACTTTAAGACCGGCTTTGGAGATTTTATGTCCAAGCACAATGCCTTCTTTTACCATGAAATGGCATTTTTCCTAATTCAGAACAAGGCGAGTGTCTTCACACCGCTTAAGCATGCGTTCCGAATTGGCAAGGCAAGTAGAGAAGGAATCACCATAGACCGAGAAATCATCCATGAAGACTTCCATAGTTTCTTCAACCATGTCATGGAAGATAGCCATCATACACCTTTGGAAAGTCCCATGAGCATTGTATAAGCCGAAATGCATTCTTTTGTAAGCAAATGTTCCATAAGGACAAGTGAATGTGGTTTTTTCTTGGTCTTGGGGATCAATGGGTATTTGAAAATAACCCGAGAAACCGTCTAAAAAGCAGTAATAATCATTACCCGCTAGATGTTCAAGCATTTGGTCCATGAAAAGAAGGGGAAAATGATCCTTTCTCGTAGCATCATTGAGTTTGTGATAGTCTATACAAACTCTCTACCCTGTAACGAGACGAGTAGGAATCAACTCGTTGTTTTCATTGGGCACAACGGTGATTCCTCCTTTCTTAGGCACACAATGGACGGGACTAACCCATGGTAAATCCGAGCGAGGGTAGATCATTCCCGCATCAAGAAGTTTGATAACCTCTTTTTTGATAACGTCATGGATCTTGGGATTCACCCTTCTTTGGCTTTGAATATGGGTTTAAAGTCGTCCTCCATGATAATTTTATGTGAGCAAAAGTGAGGATCAATTCCACGAATATCGGAAATTTTCCACGCAATCGCTTTCTTATGATTCTTCAGCACGGCGATAAGTCTAGATTTTTCTTCTTCTTTCAAGTCCTTTGCGATGATGACGGGTAGCTTCTTGTTGTCTTCAAGGAAAACGTACTCGAGATGAGACGGTAGGTCCTTAAGCTCTAAATCCGGAGGATTTTTGATGGAAGGCGTAGTCAAATTCGGTTCATCGATAGAGATATCCTTAGGAGATGGTGAAGAAATATGGTCCTCATATAGAAGTTTCTCAATGGTACGAATGTCTTCATCCCAATTGGAGGGAGAATCGTCATATTGCAAGTTCATATCTCCCAAAGTTGCTTCAAATTCTTTCAAGATGAAATCACTTTCTCCAAATGGAGTTAATGATGGAGCAATAGAGGAAACGGTCTCAACAATGGGTAGCGAAAAAGAACCACTTTTACAAGCGTCTTTGAAATGTTCTTCACAAGCCTCATCAAGAACGTCAATGAAATTAACACTCTCGTTTTCAGAAGGCTGCTTAGAAAGTTTACCCATGTTGAAGACGATTTTATCGTCACCAACTGTCATAATTAATTCGCCCGCGGCTACATCAATGAGAGTGCGACCGGTCCTCAAGAATGGACGTCCAACGATTAATGGAACACGGGGTCCATCTCGTAGTCAACGACAACAAAATCCGCCAGAAAGGTGAATTTGTCGACACCAACAAAGATTTCTTCGACTATCCCTACTGGATAAGCAACCGTACGGTTAGCTAATTCCAAAGTCATTCGAGTGGGGACTAGCTCGGGTAGAGACAATTGTTTCCAAACGCTTAAAGGCATTAAGTTGATACTAGCACCTAGATCGGCTAGGGCCATACAATTCTCTACCCCGGGGAAGTTTCAAGGAATCAAGAAACGACTCGGATCACCAAGTTTTGTTGGTAATTTCCTTAAGAGGACTACAGAGAAATTCTCATTAAGTTGGGTCTGAGCGATATCAAGGAGTTTCTCCTTATCACTGAGAAGATCTTTAAACATTTTAGCATACTTCGGCATGTGAGCGAGAGCCTCAGCAAAGGAGATATTGAAATTCAGTTGTTTAAACATTTTAAGAAAGTTAGAAACCTGAATATCATCCTTGTTCTTCAACTTCTCTTTCCTTAACCTTGAGGGATAAGGTATATTGGGTTGAGATGAAGGCTTTGGAATGGAATTCTCACTCACATCCTTGGATGGTGGAGGGGTGGAAGTAGAAGGTGGAGTAATTGGAGAAGGGGACTCGTTTTCCTTTGTCACAATCACCTTTAAACCTTTGCCACTTCGGGTTGTGATTGCTTTCATCTCCCCTCTTGGATTAGCAACGGTGTTACTCGGAAGAGATCCCAAACCAGAAGTTTGATTACTTGGTAAAAAACTAGCCATCATATCCCTTAAGTTATTTGTTTGATTGTTCATAGAGTTTCTCATGTCGGCTTGAAGAGCATTCCCTTGTTTCGCCATGTCGTTCCTTAGCTCGGCTCGAATATCGTTCCCTTGTTTTGCCATGTCACCTTTCAAGTTAATGAATTGGCTTTGAAGATTCGTCACCATCTCTCTATTGGTCCTCATGTAAGTTTCGAGGTCTTGGTTCAATGCTGTGGGTTGATTGAGAGGTGGGGCTTGGTAAGCTAAATTATTTCCTTGAGGTGGATATGGGTTTCTTTGGGATTGATATTGATTGGTAGCTCGAGGTTGGCTTTGATTGTTGCGATTGAAATTTTTTTGGTTTTGGTTTTGAGGGGAAAAACCGGGTGGAGATAGATAGTTATTCGAACGATAACTAAGCAAATTGCGGTCACCTTGAGGACGTGCTTGATAGCCTCCCATAGAAAAGTTACCGTTGGCGGCATACAAATTTTCCGGAGTGTCTTGAGTAAAAGGACAATCGGTGTATGAATGAGAATCCCCACAAATCTCACAAGACGTGGCTACAACTTTAGCTTGTTGAAAGTGGTTAGTGGCTAAAAGTTCAATCTTTTTGCTCATTTCGACTATTGCGCGGGACATTTCGGTAATATCAGGGTTTAAAGAAGTAGAAGAAACATTGACTCTCGGGTTTGATCTTGAGGATGCGGATGAATCCCAATTTTTGTGGTGAGTGGTCATGTTCTCAATCAGCTCTCTACACTCCTCAGGTCTTCTCTTCATGAATGTACCACCGGCGACAGCACTAATCGTATCACGATCACAAAAAGTTAAACCATTGTAGAAGGTATCAATCAAAGTAACGGGGAGCATGTTATGGTTTGGACAACGGTCGATCAAAACATTATAGCGTTCCCAAGCATCAAAAAGCGACTCATCAGGTTCTTGTGTGAATCCACTGATTTGGTTGCGAAGACTAGTGACCATGGATGGTGGAAAGTAGCGCGACAAAATTTTTTGAGTCATGTCATCCCATGTTTGGATCGAGTTTTTGGGAAGACGATCAAACCATTTTTCGGCATGATGGGATAAAGTGTGTGGAAAAAGGTGAAGGCGAAAAAATCCATGGAAGCACCGGGAAGTTTCATGCTTTGGGTGATGGTAATGAACTTGTCGAGATGTTTGTTGGCATCATCATCCGGTAATCCGCTAAACGGGCAAGCGTTTTGAACTTGCTGGATCATGTGATGCTTCAACGAAAATTCAGGAGCCGTGATTTGCATCGGCGTAATCGGTCCTCCACGTCCTTTCATGGTGGGTTGACAAAGTTCCTCCATTGTTCGTAAATCAGGTGGGGGAACATTGTTGTTGTTGTTATTGTTATTCAAATTGGGTAGAGGTGGGTTGTTATTGTTGTTATACACACCATCCATATCTAAATCTTCACGAGTCTCGGGCTCAAAATAATTTGAAGATCTAGTACGCATACACCTGCAAAAGAAAAAGATACGAAAGAAACAGAGAATATATATATAATCTTTTTGGTGCAAAACTTAGGAAAAGAAATGCTTTTTATGATTTTTTAGTATTTTTGTATTATTTTTTTTTTAAAGATTTTTTAATTTTTATGGATTTTTGAAAATTTTTAAGCAAGGAAAATAACGTTCCTAAAAGAACGGATCCCAAAATCCAACGCGTCTCTCACTAAAAACCGTTAATCTTAATGAAAAGAGCCGGCAGCGGCGCCATTTAATACAAGGGATTACCCAAGTATAAAATAATTTCGTTGTTCCAATCTCTTCGAATTGATTATTGGTAGAAAGTGCGACTCAATTGTTCTTGGTGGAAGATAATTTTGGGTTGGTTGATTATCTATTTTTAAACTACAAGCAAATAAATGTCGTTAAGTAAAATGTAAATGATTTAAAACATAACAAGTAAATTTAGAACTTAAAACTTTATAAAACTTTTAAAACTTTTAAAACTTAAAAGCTTAAACTTTCGGAATGCAAATAAACCAATCTATCGGAATGTACTAAACTCTAAACCATCGGAATAAATATAAAACAAGCCATCGGAATATCCATCAGAATACCCATCAGAAAATCAAAGTCAATTCTGTCGCAATGTTGTTCTATCGGAATGTCCAGATCGGAATACAAGTGATCGATTTCTATCGGAATATGTCTGTCGCAATACCCTTCTATTGGAATGATTCAGATCGGAATCCAGGTTTTCTATCGGAATGTCACTAAAAAAATTTGGAAAAGTTTTCACTTAAAATAACCTTAAGCCCCGTCGGAATATGCGATCGCAATGAGCGATCGCAATCCCATATCAGAATAAGGGGGAAAAACCAAATGATCGCAAAGTAGAACTACAAGGGTTATTGCGATACAAACAATGCAGCATATCGGAATGAGGCGTCGGAATGTGTAAAAGGTCAATATTGCGATGAACACCAACAATCCGAAAATGAAAAATAAGCCAAAGTTTCAATAAGCAGTTCCAATAAGCTCACTTAACCAAATCTTAAACATCTCAATAAGCATAAATTTGACAACTTTTGAAATATGAAATTCGTAAACTTTATAAAAGGAACTCTTTTTAAAAAAGATTAAACTTTTTGAGAAAACTAAAAACAATAAGCTAAACACTAATAAGCCAATAAGCACAAAGAGCTTATAGCTTAGACGTATAAGAGCTTATGAAGGAATAAAAAGATTAACTTTTTAATCACGAAAACATTAAAATCAATCACGGATTAAATGTATTTCGGATCAAAGGTAAAATAAAATCAAGAAATGTAGAAAGAGATTAATGAACAGAAAGCTTAACTTGAACTTGTGATTAATGGAATCCAAATACAAGGATGATTAAAAGCTTAAACTTGAAAGATAAAAATAAAGAAAAGGATGAAAACTTAGTGAGAGAAAGCTTAAAACTTTCTCTCTCTAAAAACTAGAAAGAAAAATGAAAATGAAACTAGCTAACCACCCTCCTAATGTGTTTAGGAGGGTATTTATAGGGAAATGGGGAGGTGCATGTGTTGCCTCCTCTTTCTTTCTTCTCGGCTCTTCGTCTTTATGTTCTTCGACTTTTCTCGACGTCGTCTCGGGATTAATTAAACTCGTCTTTATAAATTCTTCACTTATTTAGACTTGAGTTCTTCGACTTCATTAAACTTTCGTCTTTAGACTTTTTCTTCGATTAATCTTCAGAATAGGCCTTGGACTTCCGTTCTTTTGGCACTCTTGATCTTTTGACTTCGTCTTTTCTCGTTTTCTTCGATAAAAGCCCGTGAAAGCCCGTGTTTTCTTCCTTTTTCATCTTTTGGTCCTAAAACACAATAAAAACACAAACCACGCATAATTCCGACTTTTACGACATAAAATATACGTTTTGGTCTTGTTATTATTGGAAATAAGTGGTAAAAGGATAAGTGTTTTCACACTTATTATTTACTCTCATCTTTTTCACCTTCTTCCCAAAACAAAAATAACCAGTCACATCACTATCCCCTTAACCCTAAAATACAAAAATAAATAACTTTTGGGCCTTTTTCAAGTGTGTGATTCACACGAGTGGGGAATTAAATCCCAAACATTTTCGGAGGTTGATGATGGGCATCTCAAAGTGACGTGGCAGTTTTCCTTGATGCAGATTGGTGGAAACACCTCATCTTTTATCAACATCCAATTAAAGAGAGCCAAGTCAGCTTCAAAGAAGCACAACTAGCACACAATCAAGCCACGTTGGCGATCCATGTGCTAGTTGGCTATTTTCAGCCTTAGGATCAAGAGAAGAGAGATAGTATGCAAATTGGATGGCCAAGATCGAAGGTCCTTCTCAACAACCTTCATCAGCAGGTTTGGGGTTAGCCTATATAAACCCCCATTATTTCTGTAATATGTATCCCTTTCTTTAGTTTACTGTTATGCTGTAAAATTAGTTGTAGGATTTATTTTACTTTTTAATCTTGTATTAATCTAAGTTTTTAATTAATAAAAGTTAATTTCAGCCTTTTTATGAGTCTCGTGATATTTTTATTATTAATCTTGAGTTGAATTAATTTTTGTTCCATTAAACTGTTGAATATCATAACATGAAAAATTGATCTTATAAGCTTATTAATAGCTTATTGGGATTAATTTGTTCTATGATTGGGAATTCGTTTATCCAACTGATAATCGAAAGAAATAATAAGTTAGTTAATCCGGTTCGAGAAAATTGGTGTTACAAATATGGTTCGGTGATAGAGTTGAAATTAGATGGTGGTTCGGATTAGTTATCTATTTTAGTCGGTTCAGCGCCGCACTACGACATCAACGGTTTCTTCATAAATCTGGTTAAGCTAAGTTACTTTTATAAAGTTAGTATAATTAGATATTTGATTTATCCTGTTATATGTGAATCTTCTTTACTGTTCTGTTTGGATTTATGATTTTTAATTTTGAATGATGATTGTTGAATCTGCTTATAATATTTGTTTTATTTAATGATGTTGTAGCTATATTGTGATTTAGTTTATGTAATGGATCTGTTAGTTCGATAAGTTTTACTGTGAGTGTGTATCTATGATTATGTTAAGTTAGTTAATTGCTCTTTTGTTTTTGCCTGCTAGTTTTGTGGTGGAAGCTGCATTAGTTCGAATTATGAATAAGGTTCATTTGTAATTTGCTGTTTGATTTTGGAATCTGAGTTTGAACTTGTTGCTGAATTTTGATTCATACTTGATCTGTTAGATCTATTATTGTATTGCTATCGTTCGTTTTTTTTGTCGACTGTATGTTGGATTAGTAGAACTTAATTTCTGATCTGTTTAATTTCATAAGGGTGTTTGGTTATCTTATCTGCTAGCTGTTGTTTCATATTAGATAGTACTGTTTCTTTGTTATTTGTAATGGAATATTGTATCTGATTGTCTGCTATGTGCATAACTGAATGATTTTAAATTATCTGATCTTTATTTTTCGCATGACTAAATGGAATAATTGTTTTTTTTGAGGTTCTGTTATGGATTTATTATGTTCAGTTTTATATCAGCTGATCCAACGAGTTGGTTGGTAACTGAGTTACTTATCTGTTATAAATGTTTATTAGCCAAAGTTATAACAAACCAAAGTCACCCATGTGACTGGTCTTACATTTCTCTGTCAAAAATAAATTGTCCACAAAAATGTCTTTAGCAGGGATTCGAACCTGTGACCTCCTGGTCACAGGCCCAACACCTTAACCATCTCTTCTAGCTAGTCTTTTTAATTAATGGAATAGGTAATTAATATAGTATTAATAAGGCTGTTAGATTTTAAAATACATAGTTTTTAATCTAGTTTAACTTTTTAAATCAATTTAATTTCTTTATTTAAGTTTTCAAATAACTAAATAAATTAAAAAAATAAATGTTTATTTAATTTTATAATTTTAATTAGTTATAAAAATTTGTAGATTTAAATTAAATTAGTTTTTAATAAAATAGTTTTATAAATATATTTTCTTTTAAATAGATTTAATAATGTTTAAATTAGTCTTAATAAGTTTTTTTATAGTGTAAAAGTTATTTCAATTAAATACTTATTTTTTTAATAGATTTTTAAATAGTGTAAATTTTTAAATAGTTTCATAATTGCCTTTAGATTTAATTTGGGATACGATTCATGCACTTAGGATTAATTAGCTTAAAATTTGTATGAGTAATTTTAGTTAAAAAACCGAACTCAATTCAAATCAATTGTGCAAATCGAAACAAAAACGTCTCAAATTCACTCGATCTTCGTGTACAACGAACTTGGTTCATCATCGTGTTTAATTAAATCCGTCTTTGGTAATTTTAGTCTATTACTTTTTCCTAAAGGTAATTTTCTATTTTACCCTATAACGTATCTAATTATCACATACAATCAACGATACATCAAAAATTTTGGCGCCGCTACCGGGGATCTTGTGTATGATTCGTCTTTGTGAGATTTGTTGATCATTGATTTGAAGACCTTTTCCGTCCTCGGAAAGTTTTGTTATTTTTCTGTTATTATAATATGTATCGTTTTTCGTATTTTTTGTGATTAATATATTGTATTACGTAGAACAATAAATTTACCTACTTCCAAATAAGACCTAGTTGGGATTTCATCACCTAGCTATTGTATTCGAATCCAAAACCAAAAAAAGGCAAAATAGATAAATACTAATAAGAAGTTTGAACTCGATTTATACAAACTATAAGGTGGGTATAAGGCGACGAGCTATAAAAGGCCGTCTAAGGAAAAAGGTTTTTAAGTGCTTTGTGCCACCTCGTTTCCCCGCTTGCTTGTGAGTATATTGAGAGGGACGACCGATTATTGGTTTGCCAACTCAAGTAGTAATAAATCTTATTTATGTAGTTTACTTATTGAACCTCGAGACGTTTAGGTTTTCACCTATCGTTTCAAAGTCGACCGAGGGTAATTTACTTCCATAGTAATTATCCTTATTCCTTGTTTTTGTCGATCTTTGATTGATTTATGAGAAATACCAAAAATAATCTTCTTAATCCTCTATCATGTTTAATTCTTTTTCTCCTCACCCTCTAATTTTTAATTCTTCCACGAATTCCTTCGTCAATTGTGTAGGGTGTGGAGAACCGTTATATGATCTTTTACCATGTCGGTGGTGCACGTGTGAGCGTTGTGGAATTGACTTACGTCACGATATACGAGTTGGATTTTGTCCTTCTTGTAATGAAATTACTTCATGTGGAAATCCGAATTTTTCAAATAATCCTCTCGATTTCAATCCACCTCCACACCCAACATACGAGACACCCTCGTGTGAGTTTTGTGGAAACGATTCTCATTTTGGAATTAATTGTTCGCATCGAATCTCGCTTAATTACGAGCAAGAACCGAGCTACAATCAAAACTTTAATGATAATTGTTATCCACAA
Organism: Glebionis coronaria; assembly: GCA_025667525.1. Lineage (NCBI taxonomy): Eukaryota > Viridiplantae > Streptophyta > Magnoliopsida > Asterales > Asteraceae > Glebionis > Glebionis coronaria. Next base: position 323,181,713 of record CM046881.1, on the reverse strand, counting down.
GATTTACCGAGCTTATCACAACAACATCTTTGTTGTGAGTATTGTGGAGGTCCTCACGAGAGCTTTAATTGTCAACCAAAGGATAAAGTTTTTTATGAGCCCTTTTCTCTCGTGAGTGAGAATTTTAAACGACTTGAAACGATGTTCCAACAAATAATGAATCAAATAAATGTTGAAGTTGTTGAAAAGAGCATTGAAGATATGTTGCTTGAAAAGAGACAAATTAATCAAGAGATTAATGATATAACTAATGATTTGGGAATTCGTAGATTTCATGGAGAAATAGTTGATGAGGGATTTAAAAGAGATTGTGAAATTAAGATTAGACAACTTTCGCAAGATTATAATGGTTTAAGCATTGAAATTCGAAAGAAAGAACAAGCTCAAGAGGAAGCAAAATATCTTGCCACTCGTGAACTCGAGCGTTCTCTTCTTATTGACGATGACGAGGATAGTGCTATTTCTTTGAGAGATCTTATTGCTCTACATCCTTCGTCTAGTGCAATCGTACTTCCTTTTCATGTCTTGCCGGCTATGGAGCATGAGAATTCACCCATTCTAGATGATGAGGAAATCTCTCATGACATCACCACTCATATTCATGATTCTTCCACCGTGGAACCCAAAAATTCTCTAAGGAAGGGGGACGAGCATTTTAGCACTATTCCGGATACGGAATCGGACAAAGTAATAAAATCTAGTGTTGAGATTCTTGTCCAAAACTTAAGAGAGTTCGATGGTATTTCTAATGAAACGTGTGATTTGCCACAATGTGATGACTCTACTTCTTCCATTCACTTTGAGATTTTCTCCAATTCTAATGATGAAAATTGTGACGGAAATGAAGATTTTGAGAATGATTCTACTTCTAGTGAATTTTCTAATGAGGAGTTCTCCGATGAACTTTCTTATAAAGATGATACTCACGACTCGGATTTTGAGGGGTTTACCGATGAACCTACTCTTCTTCACCCATTTCCACCGGGAAATGAGGATGATAGTGATCCGGTTTTTGAGAGGTTCACCTTTGAACTTGCTCCTTTAGACCCATTTCCACTGAGAAATGAGGTTGATTTGACTATTCCGATCCTTGAGAAGTTCTCCGATGAACTTACTCATTTAGATGTGGAAGACGTGATTCTTCATGAAAAATTGTTCAACGTCTATCTTCTCATTTCTAAGATCGAGACTTTGAATTCTAAGACTAATGCAAAGTCTTTCTCTCCATTTCCTATTCCCGTTGAGGATAGTGATCCGTTTATGGAGGAGATTGACATGTTTCTTGCTTCTAATGATTCGATACCACCGGGTATTGATGATCTCGACCCGGAGGGGGACGCTATCTTTTTAGAGAATTTACTTGATGATGATTTCGTCCTAAGTCCTCCTCCCACCCACTTTGACCTTAATGTGCGGGTTTTTCATGTGTCTCATATTGAATAGCATGACCCGATTGATCATATTTCTAAGGGTGAAATGGTCGTTAAAGCTAAGAATGTTGATTCCACTATGGATGAAACTTTTACCACACCATTACCATGTGCTTTATATGATCTTGGATTAGCATGGGGGGACGACACCGTGTTTTCCATTCTTTTCTCTTTCGAGGACGAGGTATTTGAACCCGGAATCATTGATTTAGGGAAATCTCGGCCTTTCACTGATGCAATAATTGAAATATTTTTCGATCATCTTGGTGCGAGTTTATCTCGGGGAGCATGCTTTATCCAAATCATGACTTGTGACTACCATCTCCTTTTGGAGATTTGTGTTGGAGGTTTATCCTTTCGTTTGTCATCCGACAACGAGGATGTAATCTTTGACCCCGACATCGTGCTTTATTATGGATTTTATTCCATTATGCCGGTTTTTCACCATTTTCCCTAAGGACCAATAAATGCAGGGATCGAGTCGAGCTCATGCCTCGGTTAACAAAAACGAGGTGCCTTGTGGGGGAGTCCCATACATTCTATCTTCTTTCTGTTCTCTAACACTCATAAGGCTTGATCTTTCAAGCTCATGCTCGTGTTTTGTTGTGTTGTAAATCTTAGGTATGACCCTAATCATTGAAGACTCTCGTGTTCGGTTTTTTCCGGTTCACTTGATCTTCCTTTCTTTGATTGCCAAAAAGGGGCACACTCTATATCCTTTGATTTTTATCGACTAACGTTTTATCTTGAGGCATAATTAATAAACAGCTTATATATTTGCGTGCTCTTTCCATGTTAGGATTTTGCATTAGACTCTTCGTGTTTTAGCAAGGGGTGTTACTCTTGAGCTAAAAAACATTAAGGACAATGTTCGGTTTTAGCATGGGGGAGTCAATCGATATAATCGCTTGCAATTGCTTTTGTCGTGTCCAAACGTAATCGTTTTTCTCGTTTTTCATAAAAAAAAATAATTTTTTAGTGTTATTTTAAGTTTTAATAAAGAAAATAAGTGTTTTTGACACGAATGTAGGCTTTCCGTTGGTGAAAATAAAAATAGTTTTTGACTCGACTTGGTTTTTACCTTAGCTTTTCCTTAACGTATTTGAATTAAGTTTTGCTAGGATTTTATATAGGGAACTTTAAAACGCGAAAGTCTTAATTCATACGGGTTAAGAACAAGAACTTTTCGCAAGTTCCTATAATTGATCCTAGAAAGTCGTTTATCAAGGGAACTTTAAAACGCATATTCTAAAACTTGAAAAAGTATAAGAAGATGCAAGATCCTATAGATGACTTGAAAACCCAAAACTTTGATTTAATAGGCTAAGTATCCATTGATTTCACATTTTTTTGAAATTTTACAATATGGAGAACAAGAGATGATAGAGTTTAATCATAAGTTTCTAAAATTAATTCTTCTTTGTGTAAGTATTTTTGTGTTTGATTTAATCTCCTCGTATTTATTTTCCACGCTTGAATAATAATTGTTTAATAAATGAAGTTTTTAGTAGTTTAGGCTTAATATCTTAACTCGTAACTCCTTCTTTTTCTTCCCTTGTAATTAAAGTGAGAAAACATTAAGGGTGTCAGCGTCATGGACTTTTGATCATGGGATTGCGGAAATTTGGCTTACTATAAATATCATAATAATAAAGAAGAATAAATAAAAACATGTTCTCTAGGAGCCTTCGGGTGGGAGTCATGTAGAACTAACCTTGTCATTAGAGCCTTTGGGTGTATGGCAAGGGGACGTGTTGAATAAAAATTGCTTCTTCATCATGAGCCATAAGGTGGGATGGTGAATGTCAATTACCTTATTTTTGTCCAAGGAGCCTTCGGGTGTGGATTTTAAATAAGGAGCACAATTGCATCTTAAAGAGCCACAAGGTGATATGATGTAATTGTTGCTAACTCCATTAATAAGGTCATAATTGACTTTGGAGGTTTTATTGTTGCTTTTAAGTAGTCCTATAAGCCAAATTTCGGGTCCGGGGATTTATCCCTCAAATCGTGTTAAGTTATCCTTGATGTGGGCTTTCTTTAGTGACAACGGTTTTTGAAGTCGAGGTTAGGTTTTGAGTGTTGAGTTTACACCATTCTTGCCTTCATTTTTGGACTAATAAATATCAAATAAAGTCAAATGAGCCTTTGGGTGAATGACAAATAAAATCTAGAGATACAACTAGGAATAATAGGAGATTGAGTTTAACACAAATTACTTGTATGAGTTGGTTTAATTTTGGGGCTTATGATTGACAATGATCTTGTTTTTACACTTGGCATGGAAAAGTAAAAAGTCGAGGACGATGAATCTATTTGAGTTTTATGATCCTAAAAGTTATTTTTCAATAATGAAAGCAATACATTATGTCTTTGCAAAATAAAAAGTCAAAAACTTGAATAATGGTGTAGTTAGAGTTTTACTTTATCATTGCGTGAGGACACGGCAATTGTTTAGCAAGGGGGAGTTTGATATGAGTGTTTTTACTCATATCATTTATATCAATATATGAACAATAAATGCATTAAACATATGAATTCTGCCTTGTATGTGCATGTTTTGTTGTTTGATGTGTGTAGGTATCGAAGTTCGCAAAAACCGGCAAAATCGACACGACTTTGAGGAAAAGATCAACAAAGCCAAAAATCGAGTTCGTTTTAGTGGATTCAATCAAAATAAAGTTATTTGGGCTTTGTGGGTCCCACATTGGGTATTGGGCCCAAGAGCCCAATAAGGATGCTAGTGTTTAAATACTTGTGTTCAAAAGTCCATACAAAGCCCATTGATTTGAATATACGGATTGGATAAATTGGCTACAAGCCCAATTCAACTCATAAGTTGTGAAATTAGGGACGAATTATGGACTCCAAGGCCCATAATGTTTGTTTGATTCATGAGACGTGTTTCTTTTTTGAGCCTTCTCATTGCCCTAGGGTTTGGTCAATTAAACAAAGTTTATTCACTTTTCTCTGGTCAAACTTAAACGTTTACTCACACATGCACGTTTTATTTACCCACCCAACTCACAACCACACATTTATCATTCGATACTCCCAAATTTTACTCTCATCTTTTTCACCTATTTCCCAAATCAAAAATAACCAGTCACATCACTATCCCCTTAACCCTAAAATACAAAAAATAAATAACTTTTGGGGCTTTTTCAAGCGTGTGATTCACACGAGTGGGGAATTAAATCCCCAACTATTTTGGAGGTTGATGATGGGCATCTCAAAGTGACGTGGCAGTTTTCCTTGATGCTGATTGGTGGAAACACCTCATCTTTTATCAACATCAAATTAAAGAGAGCCAAGTCAGCTTCAAAGAAGCACAACTAGCACACAATCAAGCCACGTTGGCGATCTGTGTGCTACTTGGCTATTTTCAGCCTTAGGATCAAGAGAAGAGAGAGAGTATGCAAATTGGATGGCCAAGATCAAAGGTCCTTCTAAACAACCTTCATCAACAGGTTTGGGGTTAGCCTATATAAACCCCCATTATTTATGTAATATGTATCCATTTCTTTAGTTTATTGTTATGCTGTAAAATTAGTTGTAGGATTTATTTTACTTTTTAATCTTGTATTAATCTAAGTTTTTAATTAAAAAAAGTTAATTTCAGCCTTTTTATGAGTCTCGTGATATTTTTTTATTAATCTTGAGTTGAATTAATTTTTGTTCCATTAAACTGTTGAATATCATAACATGAAACATTGATCTTATAAGCTTATTAATAGCTTATTGGGATTAATTTGTGCTAAGATTGGGAATTCGTTTATCAAACTGATAATCGAAAGAAATAATAAGTTTGTTAATCCGGTTAGAGAAAATTGGTGTTACAAATATGGTTCTGTGATAGAGTTGAAATTAGATGGTGGTTCGGATCGGATTAGTTATCTGTTTTAGTCGGTTCAGCACCGCACTACGACATCAACGGTTTCTTCATAAATCTGGTTAAGCTCAGTTACTTTTATAAAGTTAGTATAATTAGATATTTGATTTATCCTATTATATGTGAATCTGCTTTACTGTTCTGTTTGGATTTATGATTTTTAATTTTGAATGATGATTGTTGAATCTGATTATAATATTTGTTTTATTTAATGATGTTGTAGCTATATTGTGATTTAGTTTATGTAATGGATCTGTTAGTTCGATAAGTTTTACTGTGAGTGTGTATCTATGATTATGTTAAGTTAGTTAATTGCTCTTTTGTTTTTTCCTGCTAGTTTTGTGGTGGAAGCTGCATTAGTTCGAATTATGAATAAGGTTCATTTGTAATTTGCTGTTTGATTTTGGAATCTGAGTTTGAACTTGTTGCTGAATTTTGATTCATACTTGAGCTGTTAGATCTTTTATTGTATTGCTATCGTTCGTTTGTTTTTGTCGACTGTATGTTGGATTAGTAGAACTTAATTTCTGATCTGTTTAATTTCATTAGGGTGTTTGGTTATCTTATCTGCTACCTGTTGTTTCATATTAGATAGTACTGTTTCTTTGTTATTTGTAATGGAATATTGTATCTGAATGTCTGCTATGTGCATAACTGAATGATTTTAAATTATCTGATCTTTATTTTTTGCATGACTAAATGGAATAATTGTTTTTTTTGAGGTTTTATTATGGGATTTATTATGTTCAGTTTTATATCAGCTGATCCAACGAGTTGGTTGGTAACTGAGTTACTTATCTGTTATAAATGTTTATTAGCCAAAGTTCCAAAGTTATAACAAACCAAAGTCACCCCTGTGACTGGTCTTACATTTCTCTGTCAAAAGTAAATTTTCCACAAAAATGTCTTTAGCAGGGATTTGAACCTGTAACCTCCTGGTCACATGTCCAACACCTTAACCATCTCTTCTAGCTAGTCTTTTTGGTTTAGTAATGGAATAGGTAATTAATATAATATTAATAAGGCTGTCAGATTTTAAAATACATAGTTTTTAATCTAATTTAACTTTTTAAATCAATTTAATTTCTTTATTTAAGTTTTCAAATAACTAAATAAATTAAAAAAATAAAAAATAAATGTTTATTTAATTTTATAATTTTAATTAATTATAAAAATTTGTAGATTTAAATTAAATTAGTTTTTAATAAAATAGTTTTATAAATAGATTTTCTTTTAAATAGATTTAATAATGTTTAAATTAGTCTTAATAAGTTTTTTTTATAGTGTAAAAGTTATTTCAATTAAATAATTATTTTTTAATAGATTTTTAAATAGTGTAAATTTTTAAATAGTTTCATAATTGCCTTTAGATTTAATTTGGGATACGATTCATGCACTTAGGATTAATTAGCTTAAAATTTGTATGAGTAATTTTAGTTTAAAAACCGAAATCAATTCAAATCAATTGTCCAAATCGAAACAAAAACGTCTCAAATTCACTCGATCTTCGTGTACAACGAACTTGGTTCATCATCATGTTTAATTAAATCCGTCTTTGGTAATTTTAGTCTATTACTTTTTCCTAAAGGTAATTTTCTATTTTACCCTATAACGTATCTAATTATCACATACAATCAACGATACATCAACGTGTCTTGTCCAATCCCTTCATGCCACATGTAAAATACGAGGTTGATTAATTAGGTTTCTTCACATCCCCAGATTGGGGGTTTCTTCGTTCTTGGCTCTTGATCAAATTAACTATCATCTTCTTGTAGAGGAGAAAAAGGTGATCATTTTTGCTTCTTCGATTTTTGCCTGAATCATTCTTGAACTCTCTTAAATTAAACTTACAGGTTCTTGGTGGATAAAAGATAAGAGGCGAGTGTTTCTTTCTTTCTCTCTCTATTCGTTTGGCGATGAAGATGAGACGTGTTGTGTGTTTTAACTTTGACCAGTTGAATAAACTTTAATAAACTTTTCCCATTTGTTTCTTTTTGGTCCTTCACTTTTCTTCTCTTAGTTAAATGTGTTAAAAGCTTTTAAGCAATTTTCTTTTTCACTGTAGAGGCTCACTTCATGCCTTTACGAGCCTACCATCTCAGCTAGAGAAAAGTCGACAGAAGCACCTACAATAATCAGTAATAATCAGTCTACCTACGGTACATTGTAGAGAGACGTTCGACTCCACGCTTCCAGCTACGAAATTCAAGCAATAAGGGCCGGTGCCACCCACTATTCTAGTTAGACTAGGAAATTTATTGATTTGGAAGATCGCCACACCTATTCCTTTTACTCCGTAAATAGTCTCAAGCAGCTCGCCACGCATGCATACATGATTGAAAGGACTTATATTATATGCCCTTTTCTATGTAGCCGAAAAGTGGATTTGTTGTGCGAAGAGTGCGTTATGACCCGTGGCCGCCTGCCTGGTGGGGGCGGCTCCTCCGTTGGCCCAAGCAGGTGATTAGACGTAGGTTTTGCTCCTTTCCTCCGCCCTAAAAACCTGACTTTTTTGATTCCAGCCGAGAAGACTAGTAAAAGGGTCATTAGTACTCATTTCCGCTCCCATCCTAATCATCAACCTAGGGAAGCTACTGAATTGATAATAGCCCCTCAATGTATCACTAACTTGTTACATCTTTTTAGATCTCTTGGTATAACCCAAAACAGGTTGATGTTACGGATCAGCCTCATTCAAGCAGCTTTGCTCAGCATCTTCTGCCGATTGTCAGCCTGCTCGTATTCATTCAGTAATTCTACCCCTTCTTCATTCTTGGACCTTCATCATTTATTTTTGTAGAAATTTCACTTTAAGCCCTCGATCTTTGAAATAATGGCAAGTAAGGTCCTTGAAGCTTGATATGTCCTTTTCTTCGCCTTTTATCATATAAATCCCTTGAAAATGCGTATTTGCACCAAAATGTATCTTGTTTACCTGAAAACACAAAAACACAAATACCCACGTAATTATGATATTTTAATGTTGAATATAATGTATTTGGTTGTGTTTTAAGTGGTTTTTGGATCATAATTGATGAGTGTTTTCACACTTATCAACTCCCCTCCACTTGACCATTGCCATGGCCTCATGCAATGCAGTATTTCAAAGCTATGGAGTGCATTTTTCTCATAATTAATCCACCTTGGCCATTTTATGATTTAATATACTATGCTATGCTACATGATGAATGATTTTGAATATTTACAATGCAATGCAAGGAAAACAATCTTATTTATATATTTTTAGATTTTCTTGAAATAGTTTTGATGGAAATAACTCATAAAGAAATCAAAGACTTAGATTAGCGCTTTGAGTACCATGAACACTTATCAACCTCAAGTTTCACTTTCCCCATACCAAGCTTAAAAACAAGATCATTGTTATCCATAAGTGAAAGTGCATCATGTGACAATCCGTCAATTTATGGTTGATATTTTATTCTCAAATATTATTTTAAAAAACATTATTTTAATGTTATATTATGAACTCACTTATTTTGGGAAGAAATTTAGATTTACGTCTTGAAGTAGCATCGACTACGTCTAAACCTGAGGATTCTACGTTACGTGCTTACGTTTACATACACCGTTTTTGGTGACAGTCCGACATTTCAGAAAATAAATTTATCCGTGAATATTATTTTGAGATTTTAAATTTTTGTTGGTTCATAAACTCACAAATTTATGAGAAGAGATTAGGACTTACAATTATAATTTCACGTCCTTTACGACTAAACCGGAAACCTTAGGATTACGTATTTGCGTTTTTGAACTCCGTTTTTGATGAGACAATTTTTATTAGATTCGTTTTGTGCCATTGATACATAATTTATAAAAACGTTTTTCATAAAACGACCCGAGGGCACGCAAATCGAGGAAACTAGAATCGAAGAATACCTGTAAATTAGTGGGATGGGACAAAACAAGTTTATCCCACCCCACTCAAAAGAGATGGCCAAAAGAGGACACCACATCATAAGATGTGGCACCCTTTTAGCTAGAAAGCTAACACATGTTAGCATAAGCTTAACATGTAAGCTAACTTAGCACAAAACCACCAAAACCACTTCATTCATACCATTTACACTTAGCAACTCATGCAAACCACTCACCAAACTCTCTCATCTCTCTCTATTTCGTCCAACCATCATAAAAAACAACCCACATTTGATCTATGTTAGCCATAAAATCATGTGTTACTCATACACATGATGATGCTACTTTGAAGCTTTGAAGATTGGAGGTGATTCTAACATCCAAGGAGAAGATTTGTTGGTGTCATAGGGCTGATTTTCCATGAGAAGTTTATAAAGGTTGGTATACTTGAAGATGATATTGGTTTATCACAAGTTTTGCCATCAAAATCCAAGCCTTGTTCATCAAAGACTCATCTTTTCATCACTAATGGTGGTATAGAGATTGTTCTTCCTATCCTCTTGTTATTTTGATTATGTAATCTTGTATTTTCTTTATTTATGTATATGTATATGATGATGAATGATGATTAAAAATATTATGTGGGGATTTGGTGTTGATAGATTTGATAAACATGGTTAAAAAGATGAAAAACCATAAGAAACAAGGCTAAAATCTTGCTTATATTGTTGGCTGTATAAAAACAGTAAGTAACCAAGTTATAAACTGATAAAATTGCATGGTGGAATCCATTTACAGTGAGTGTTAGATGTCATACACATGTGAGAGTTGGCCATGCAATGGAATCATCAAAATGAGTGAGATATGATCAAAACAAGATGAGTGTACCAATCTGAATAGTCTGTTTTGTAGGGACTGTTAAGGATAGTTAGACATGCAATGAGCAGTAGCTATAACTAACTTAATTGTAGCACATAATATGAAGTTTATGAAATCCAAAAATGAGCTCTTATATCCTTATATAACTCAAGATATGATTAAAATGGTGAAGATGAAACTAAAAATCAGATTTTGAAGAATTAATGTTTAATAGTATTATATAAGCACTCAAACTAATATAGTATAAAATGTGAATTAAAACCCACTAACTTATAAATTTCATTTATATAAATATGTATAAGGGTTAAATAAATGGACACTTTATAAAAAAGGTAGTTGAATAATATTTATAAGTTATAAAAACTATAAACATGATTTTTACGACTTTTTCGGCTATTACCGTAAAATTAACGTTTTTCGCCAATTAAAACTTAGACGATCAAACCCGGCTAATTTAAAGTTTTTAAAAGTCATATACTGATGTATAAGTACCTAATACAAGTAAAAACCAATAAAACCCGAACTACATGACATACGGACATTAACGAGTTAAGTTAGCATATTTGGACTAATAATTTAACTAAATAAGTTAAACACTTATAAAAATGACTTATTGGGCTTAACCCATTTGGGCTCAACATGTAAAGTATAAATACTGATAATACAAGTATAAAATGGATTAATACAAGTTAATGAACTTATAATAGGCTTATTGGACCTAAAACATGTAAATAGGTAAAACTAGTAAACTAGTAAAAAGTTACCAACACATAAACACTAAAATGAGTAAATAAGAATATATAAACCCACTTGATCATCATCATATGTACAAAATCATCATATGTATATTTGTTATTTTTATAAAGTCATTGGACAAGAGTCTAAGACGAGTATTATTTGTCTAGGTTTCCGTGATTGAAGCAAGTACCGTACATCCGAATTGCTGAATACCCGCTTTCCCACATCAACGTGAGTTCATAGCCTTGCACTCTTTTAAATGTTTTTATGAAATGTTTTATAAACCCGCGAGGGAGATAACATGTTAGTTTTTATAAAATAGGACACTAGTTGTCCCGATTGTTTGTTTATTGATTTGGACCCGAATGATTGTATGACCCGATGAATGATTAAATGACCCGATAGATGAAATAAAATGGATTATTAAAGTTAGGTTATGTCACTAAAAGTCCCATTAGCATGAATTGTGAACTACCGGGATTTGGTAGACGCTTATGCATATAACAGTACTATTTGGGGACGATCACCCCAGTTCGCGCCTTGACGGTTGATCCCCGTCGTGCCACATTGATTGGTAAGCGAATTTATGTATGAGAAGATTTACACAAGCGTGATTATTGTGACGACACGCTAATTTAGATGGGCAAATGAGTTTCGGGTTAGCTACCCGTTGTTTGTTGTAGTGAGGTAACAATGTCATGCGGCTTATAATAATCCAAATAACGAAATACTGCTATACGCACTGAATTACAATGAATTGCCTGACTAGCAATACGCGGTCTTATTATTGATTTTATGTTCGTGTTTTGGTTTTACATAACCATATTCATATAACGGTTTTTATTTAACTTTATACAACGTTATAAAACGTATTGTATGATGTTTTTACGACTTTGGTTTTGAAGGGAAAAGCCTATATTATGATTTTTGATAAGGATTTGTATAAAATGACTTTGGCTATTTTATGGCCTATTACAATGATTTGTACAAAAATGATTTTTGGTAATAATTATATACCGATGATATATTAATAGTTTTATTGAACTCTATGAATTCACTCGGCGTTATCGCTGACCTTTTCTTTTAACATGTTTTATCTCAGGTACTTGAAGGTAATTCTCGGGAAGATGACAAGAATTCATGGCCCGCACTTAAATAACAATTTCCATTCAAATGCTTTGTAAAATTTGTATGAAATAATATGACTTGGGACCTATGTAAATTTGATTTTTATGAATGGAATTGTTTTATTATTAAACGACGCGATTTTTAAGCATTGTCTATGATGTGAGTAATGTGCTATCCCGTAACACCAACTAGTCTTCCGCTGTATTGAATTGTGTAAATTTGGGGGTGTTACACATCAACTCATTCATAAGGATTAATTGTGTTACCATTATACCCCCACTTATTATGCCTCTAAGACCGGTTATTATTTGAGCAAATTGCTTTTGGGAAAATTTTTCATTATTTAAAGCGTGAAATATAAGAAATGTAAAATCTCAAAATAAGGAAGCACGGTTTTAATCCTAAGTAACCATCTCATCCATTACTCGAAAAACCGCCCACAATTGATATAAGTCCGATCAAGAGTAATAAGTCATTCGCCGTATGTGTAAGATCCTTATGTCTTGCATTAATAAGTAGTTACACACTCACTAATGAAAGAAAAATAAAACGCACACAATAATTTATATCCGCCGCCTTTTTGGGACTTTAGATCTTCAATCCCGCAACCCGTCAAGGTAATATTGGATTGGAGCAACTATCAAATCCCCGCAACCCTTGTGAGAGTAATACTGGAATTTAATAGTTACTATAATTAACACTTCACTACCCTCTTGGGAGTCTTGTATAATTTTTTTTTCTTTTTTTTTTCTAGCCACTCATTTTTTTCATAAGCCGCTCTTATTTTTCTTTATTTCTCGCAAAGAAAGTTGAAAATAATAAAAGGAAAAACACCCGCTAAGTATTAAGCATGACATAAGTCTAGTACACATAAAACGTTCTAACTTAGAATCTTAAGACGTACTTATACCAACCACGAATGATTAGTCAAAAATGCATAAGAGACTACAAACCAATTAAAACCATTCTTGATTATTTATTAACATATATACATGCGTTGATGATAGTGGTAGTAATACGTCTTTTAGGAAAAAGAACGTAATTAGGGCAAGTATTAAACGAGTGATTTAGAAAAATCACAAGTAAATGACCCAAAAGTGGGGATCGTTCTCAAGGAGGCTAGTGTGTTGTGTAAGAATTTATTAATGATTGTGATTATGTTTATGAAGAAAGAAAAATAGAAAAAAGAATAGAAAAGGATGACGGTTACGATTATGAATTAAACTAAGACGGAAAGTCGTACACATAAAACCGTAAAAAGTGACTAAATTTAAAAATTACTCTAAAAATTCCTAAAAAATTGCAATAAATCCAAAAAATGTAATTAGAGTTTTTAAAAAATCAAAATTCACTCAAACCTTTTATTTAAATAAATATTAACTTTATAATGCTAATTAAAGCCCAAAAAATTCAATTTAATTAACAAAAAGCCCAAAATAAGATTTTTCACTTTGTAAACCTCTAAAATGACTTAACTAAATTTAAAACTATTTTTGAAAATTTTAAAATTAATTAAAACTATTTAAAAATGATTAAAAACTTTATAAAAAATTATTATAATTATAAAAAATTAATTGAGAGACAATAAAATTAATCTAAAAGTTTAAAATTCCTAACTTAATGTATTTGAACTAGGAAAAATGAAAAACTTGCAAAAATCTAAAATTTAATTTTTAGTAATAAAATAATAATAAAATAATATTAAAAATCCAAAATTTATGAAAATTTCTAAAAAGTTGCAAACTAGTTTATTTTAACCTAATAAATACATAAATGAACTTGAAATTACCAAAATATCCCTATTGGGCCTTAAAATGGGATAAATGACAAAACATACCTTGAATGGGCTGATTATAGGCCCAATAAGAAAAAGTCCACCAAATAAGCCCAAAATCACCTACTTGACTCAAAATTTGATTTTAAGAACAAAACTCTAATGGCCCAAAAGCTGAAAGTGAGCTTATCACAGCTTAATTGTCAATAGCTTATTCTTAATGGGCTTTTTGGCCCATTAAGCCATAAGCTAATGCCATAAGCTCTAATTTGACACACAAGCTTCTTTTAAGATAATTAAGAGATATGTGAAAAGAAATTTTGAAAAAGCCCAAGAAATAAGCCTGAAATAAGCAAAAGCTCTCTTCACAAAACGACAAAATAGTCGTTTTTGAGTTCTAGGCTACCTCAAGTGCTGATTCAAGGTGCAAAAGGTTTTAAATGACTTAATTAAGAAAAATCAACAAAAAGTTTTCAAATAAGCACAAAGAATAAGATGGAATAAGCAAATAAGCACTTATGAAAAACTCAAGTCAATTGGTTTTCTAGTCAAACCTAAAAGTCAAACCCTAATATGCTCCAGATTAGTTCAATGGGTCGAATAAGGAAGATTGATCACAAAAAATAAGTTGTTGCAAGTCTGGACAAGCCCAAATGGGGTAAGCTGATGAACAAATTACACTAGCAGTGGCTAGTTTCAAGGGAAAGGAGTTCCCACTGATTGACTATTTTGACTTTTTGTCTTATATGGATTTTTGTTGGATTCAAGCCACACAAAGGCACCCTTATAACCAGTGGGTTATAAGGAGTCAAATGCAATCACAAAAACACAAATTCAACAAGACAATTGATACGGTTAATTCAAAAGATCACCAGATGTGCACCAGACAAGAACAATAAGCAGATTTCAACAAATAAGCAGTTTTAGCAAGATTAAGCCAACCAAATTGAACCAAATGCACACAATAGCTTAGATTAATTCAAGTGAACATAATTTAACTGGTTTCATGCAATGATTCAAGGTTTAGACAAAGATTCAAGCACTTAAATGTTACTGATGAACCAAGAACAAGTAGATTTCAAACTTTGCTGATATACTTGACCACAAGACCAGATTCAAACCCTCAAATCTCTTTAACTGGTTATATAAACTTGATTTAATCACTTGTTATCCCTAAGCATGCATACAATCTATGTGTTACCAAGATCTCAGTTCAAAACATGTAAAAATCAACAAGTTATAGCACAATAAAGATTTTGATGTTCAAAAGCCAAAAACTTACAGTCAGTAGCACACAACCAAGTATTTATCAAATACCAACACAAATAAACAACAAACTCCTACTCAAAATCAAATTGCAAGCTTAAACAGGTTCATCCAAACACCCCTTTCACTTTTTAATCCAAGATTTAAACAAGTAAATGTGTGATTTAGTTTTACCCAAGCCTAATCTAGCATCATATCATCAATATTATGCAATATCAAGCAGATTTAAGCCACAAGAACAACAAGTATAACAGTAGAACACAAAATCACCAAAAATCAAGTATTTTATCAGATTTTTGAGAAAGGGACTCAAACCTCATGAATGTACATCCACACTCACGAATTTTTGAGCTGATGTGTCTAACTAAACAAGACACAAGCTTCCAATACAACCCTGCTAAGATTCAACAAGGTTAGATCACAAGTTATATAAAACAGAAAAATGGAAAAAGCCTAATTAATGCAACTTGTTCCCACTCCTTGATTATCCCCAAACCACAAACATATAAGATTAAGATTGGCACTTGGATTTCATCAGCAATAACAACTTGCACAATGTTTAAAAACAGGTTTTGAGATTCAATAAACACAAACATATAAGATTAAGATTGGCACTTGGATTTCATCAACAATATCAAACACTTTTCATTAAAATGAAACAAGGATTTACAGATTTGTGAATAAGGAAAAACCAAGAGCACAGACTAATGAAGCAGGTCCTATGCCTTATATAGGCTACAAAGATGAACTAGAAAGCATAAAAACGTAAACCCTAAGTTGTGAAGTCCCTGAATTTCCCTTGAGAAAGTTTGAAAATCTGCATAACATGTGAACTTTTCTTGGCAGTTTGTGGAGATGTGAGCTGTTGGAATTTGATCTAAGGATCATATTAAGCTTGGATATGAAACAGCTTTGTAGGGCGTTGGATGGCTGGCACTGTTTTGGCATCTTCTCCAAAAGTGAGATAAGGCATAGAACATGTGAGCATTAGGATGATGTGGCATGAGGTTTAAGGTGTGGGTTATGTTTAGTGTCACCCTAATCATAATTCTAGAGGAAATTAGGGTCTAATTCATAGTAATTAGTGAATGCCCAATTTTGCTAAGAACACTATGAACACATGTTTTGATCTGTTTTGGCTTTTAAATATGTGTTAACCGCCCTAATTAAATAATTAATTAGGTTAGTTATATTCAGTTGTGACTGGAGGGTGAGGTGGAGAAAGGCTGAGTGATGATTGGTTGGAGGGAGTTAGTGGGACACGTGTAAAGGTGTGGTTGGTCTAGGTTACTTTCCTTGTCGTCCAAATTTAACCCCTCACCTCTTTCTTTCTTGTCTTTTGAAGTTTTAATAGCCAAAACCCGAATTCCTTTGTAATGGAAGTTTCAGTTTTCCTACTATTGCCCCAAATACTTTTCCAAAAGTATTTCAAGGGTATTTGTTGTAATTTGATGATTCTTGAAGGGTTGTTTTGGCATTTTATTCAAACTTTATGGTCTTGACTTGTATTGTTGACTTCTTGGAGGAATAATAATGACAAGTCTTCTTTTTTAAGGGACCATTCTTGCTAATTCTTCAAAATGGAGGGCCCTTTTTGTAAGTTTGACAAACTTTAAGGACCAAACTTGTAATTCTGAATAAACAAGGGTTTAAAGTGTCAATTCTTCAATATTGGAGGACCCTTCTTGTACAATCTTCAATTCTTCAAGGGTTATTCTTGGAAAATCACCATTAGGGCTTGGTTCATTGTGCGGCTTCGTTTCCCGTGTTTGTTTTTGCTTGTTTCTTGTGATCTTTTGTCATTTTCTCAATGTCCGTACCTAAAATACACATGTAATAAACACAAGCATATATTTGGCATATTTCATGATATTTAATGCATTTAAGCCCATTTTGGACGATGAGACTGTGTATAAAAGCAGTCTCATCACTCCCCCATACTAAACCATTGTCGTGCCCTCACGCAATGCTAGTATAAAGTATCGTAGCACCTCCAAAATTCATTTTTATGCACTTTTATTGAATGATAAACTTTCTACACTACTACTATTACTACTACTTGTGTTTTAGACATAATGTATGATTTTCATCGCAAAATGGGACGTTTAGGTTCATAGAACAAGAACACGTGAATGCTTCGTTAGAAATAATTTCGTCGTCCTCGATTTTCACCCCAATTCCATGCCAAGCGTGAAACGAGATCATTGTCATTATAAGTTAGTAATGCTAACACTACTCATATGCCCTAATCTCGTACTTATCCTCCCATTTTCCTAAGTTGTATCTCTTATATTTTATTTTGTCTTGAATGTTCACAAGGATACATTTTTTACTTATGCGATGATAGAGATTTAGGTCAAAAAATAGAGTCATAACGGTGTAACCAAGATCATCGAATTAATAACCCCCCTAATAGACAACAATGTCAAAAAATTAAGTCAACAAGAGACTTATTACCAAGACTTTTATACACCCCCTAATGGATGGGCCTTATTATCATAGGTTTACCTCCATCTTTTATTCAACTTCACCATGAAGCTTTTATTATGACTTTAGTCTTGCCTTGCCTTTTATTATCCTCCTCATTGGTGGTTTTATTATGGCCAAAGACGTATATCCTCACACTAAAGGCGAATTTTGGATCTTTAAAGCTTCAAAGATTAAGGCATAATTCACTTTCAATTTCGCATAGATTTTTTGGCCTTGTGAGTTTCAAATTGTTTGCTTGATTTAGGTGAGCACTTGAAATCTTATTATTAGGTGAAGCTTTTGATTATTCGGATTGCCAATACTTCAAAACCGTGACGCTGGCGATACCTTAATGTTTTCCCAATTTAATTACATGGAAGCTACTAGAAAAGACTAGAAACCAACAATCAAGACTAAACCGCTAAGCCAATACTTATTAGCAAAATATATATACAAGTGAAGGGAGAATAAGCAAACAACGAGAACACATGAGTTTTTGATAGAATACGAGTACTCTACATTTAGCATAGTAACTTATAATTAACTCTATCATTTCTCGTCCTCATTTAAGAGACTTAGCCTAATATAAAGTTAAGGAATCGAAGCTAAGTGCTCAACACGCACGGTCGAATAAAAAATTACTCTTGTTCTCGCCATCGGAAAATCTACATTCATGTCTTCAAACACTTATAAAATATGAGATATTTTTTAAAATTTGGCCATTTTAGCCTTATTTTTCAACAAATTGATAAACAAAAAGATAAACTTTGGAAAGCGTGAAGGTTTGGCAAGGCAAGTATCTATTCACCCCCATACTAAAGTTAAACATTGTCCTTAATGTTTCGAGTCTAAGGGTTGGAAACCCCCATACTAGAGACGTAGTCAAATGCTTAATCTAGCATGAAAAGGGTGTAACCGTTAAATTTAAAGCCGTTTATGAAGTGTGCTATAAACCTAAGGTTAGAACATCAAAGGATATATCATGGATATTGATAAATTCTTCAAAGCAAACGATCGAGTGCTCCCATCTCCAATCGTGAAGATCATGATCATCTAAAAACCACAATGCACAAACAACCACGAAACAAAGGTTGGAAGGGCACAAATCCCCTCACGTTACTACATTAGAAAGCGATAATATGTACATGGGATAAGCATGGGACTCCCCCACGAGGCACCTCGTTTTTGATTACCGAGTCATGAGCTCGACTCGATCCCCTCAATACTAATTATTATTGGGGAAGGTGACTTGGTCGAGGTAGTTCAAAGAGGGAACTTCCCCGCCAAAGTAGTGCTTCAACCTATGTCCATTCACCTTGAAATTGGGGACATCATTTTGATCTATCTCGATGGTCCCATAAGGAAAAAATTGGGTAACGGTGAATGGACCGGACCAACGGGATATCAACTTGCCGGAAAAGATTTTCAAACGTGAGTTAAAAAGCAATACTTTATCTACAATGTTAAAAACTCGGTTTTTAATTTTTGAGTCATGAAACTTTTTTGTTTTTTCTTTGTAAATCAATGAATTTTCATAAGCAATGTCTCTTAATTCATCTAATTCATTCAATTGCATTTTCCGGTGTTTTCCCGCGGTCTCAATATCATCATTACTATGCTTAAAGGCCCAATAAGCTTTGTGTTCAAGTTCAATTGGCAAGTGACAATTCTTCCCATACACAAGCTTATAAGGAGTGCACCCGATGGGCGTATTATGAGCGGTCTGAAAGGCCCATAAAGCATCGTCCAACTTATCCGACCACGATTGTCGGTTCTCCCCAATCGATCTCTCCAAGATCCTCTTAAATGCTCGGTTTGAAACCTCGACTTGCCCACTCGTTTGTGGGTGATAAGCCATAGAAAGCCGATGTGTAACCCCATATTTCCTTAAGACTCTTTCGAATTGGTCGTTACAAAAATGGGTTCCACGATCGCTTATGATCGCACGAGGGGTTCTAAACCGAGAAAACAAGCTTTTCAAAACTTGACTACCACACGCGCATCGTTTGTGGGCAAAGCCTTAGCTTCCACCCACTTGCATAGGTAGTCAATGGCGACAAGGATGTACTTATTACCACAAGATGATGGGAACGTCCCCATAAAATCAATTCCCCAAACGTCAAAGATCTCACACACTTGGATGATGTTTTGTGGCATTTCATCGTTTTGTGAGGCTTTTCCTTGTTGTTGGCATGAATCACATGACTTCACAAGTGCATGTGCATCTCGGTAAATAGTAGGCCAAAAGAATTCGGCATCAAAGACCTTCTTAGCCGTGAGATTAGCACCGTGGTGACCAACCGTGGGTCCCTCATGACAAGCTCTAAGGATATTAGAAGCTTCGTAGCCAAATACACAACGTCGAATAATTTGATCCGCACAAGTCCGAAATAGATAAGGGTCGTTCCAAAAATAGAACTTGACGTCACGAAAGAATTTTCGTTTTTGTTGAGTCGTCATACCTTTAATGATGAAGTTGCCCGCATGGTAATTTGCGATGTCCGCAAACCATTTGGTGGATGAATCAAGCTTAGAATTCACTACACCAAGTGTCTCGAGAGGAAATGTTTCGGTGATTTCCTTTAGCTCGTAAAAACTTTGGTGAGGATCTTCCAAACGAGAATCGGCCTCTAGATTCTCGGTTCCTTTTGTCAAGGATCTCGACATCAAATTCTTGTAGGAGGAGAATCTAACGAAGTAATCTCGGCTTTGCATCTTGTTTAGCCATGAGATACTTGATAACTGAATGATCCGTATACACTATGCATCCAGTCAAGACGAGGTAAGGTCAGAATTTCTCAAAAGCATATACCACGGCAAGGAATTTCATTTCCTTTGTAGTGTATTTAAGTTGAGCCTCGTTCATCGTCTTGCTAGCATAGTGAATAGGCAAGAAGTGCTTTTCATGATGTTGCCCCAATACGACCCCAATAGCATAATCACTAGCATCACACATGAGCTCAAAGGGGAGGTTCCAATTGGGAGCAACAAGAACGGGAGATTCGGTAAGTTTCCTCTTAAGGATTTCAAAGGCTCGTACATAATCTTCGTTAAATACAAAAGGTGCATCTTTTTTGAGGAGATGTGTAATAGGTCGAGAAATCTTTGAAAAATCCTTGATGAATCGACGATAAAAGCCCGCGTGGCCTAGGAAACTCCTAACTCCCTTAACGGTTTTGGGACGAGGTAATTTGGCGATGACGTCTACCTTAGCTTTATCTACCTCAATCCCCGCTTTCGAAACCTTGTGCCCTAAGACGATTCCTTCCTTAACCATAAAATGACATTTTTCCCAATTAAGCACAAGGTTGGTTTCCTCACAACGTTTCAACATTCTCTCAAGATTCGACAAACACGAAGTGAACGAACAACCAAACACGGAAAAATCATCCATAACGACTTCCATCGTCTTCTCGATCATATCATGAAAAATAGCCATCATGCACCTTTGAAAGGTTCCCGGTGCATTGCAAAGTCCGAATGGCATTCTACGATAAGCAAATGATCCATATAGACACGTAAACATAGTTTTTTCTTGATCACAAGGATCGATGGGGATTTGGAAGTAACCGGAAAAACCATCTAAAAAGCAATAGAAATCGTTTCCCGCATGACGCTCCAACATTTGGTCCATGAAGGGCAAGGGAAAATGGTCTTTTCGAGTGGCGTCATTCAACTTACGATAGTAGATACACACCCTCCAACCGGTCACGAGTCAAGTTGGAATTAACTCGTTGGCATCGTTTGGCACAACGGTCATTCCTCTTCTTAGGGACACAATGAATAGGACTCACCCAAGGGATATCGGAAATAGGGTAAAGCATTCCCGCGTCAAGGAGTTTAAGGACTTCCTTTTTGATGACGTCGTGAATTTTGGGGTTCACCCTCCTTTGACATTGGATTGCGGGTTTGTAGTCCTCCTCCATTAAGATTTTGTGGGTATAAAATTTGGGATTGATCCCCTTAATGTAGGATAATTTCCACGCAATTTCCCCTTTTTGGTCCTTTAGAACATCGACAAGTGCGGTTTTTTCATCATTCGTAAGATCTTTCGCAATAATAACCCGCAACTTGTCGTCCTCCTCCAAAAATACATATTCAAGGCGAGGAGGTAAATCTTTCAACTCGAGGATTGATGGTTCCTCAATTGAAGATTTGGGCTCGATACTCATAACCTCCCCGAGTGGAGGAAATGGGAAATCGTTAAGAAAATCCTTGATAATCGAGAAGTCCTCATCGTTGTCGAGGTCTTCGTCACAAGTACGTGGAACATCAAATTCTTCCAACGTAAAACCACCACCTTCAAATGGAGTGAAGGATGGTGTCGAATTATCAAGAATGGGATCAAGCATAGTGGGATTGCCACTATTTTCATCGTCACCAAAACCTGAAACTTCTTGTGAAAATTCCTCGCAAACAACATCGATCATATCAACGAGGTTTATGGTTGCGACGGACTAAACATGAGAAATTGGAGAATTTTGAGTTGCGTTTATAACAAGTTCCTCGTCGTTGAAACGTAAGGTGATCTTTCTAGCATGCACATCAATCAATGCCATATACGTATCTAAAAATGAACGACCTAAAATGAGAGGAACTTGAGGATCCGTGGGAATATCGACAACTATAAAGTCTACCGGATAATAGAACTTTCCCACTTTCACAAAAACGTCTTCGGCCAATCCACACGCGGGAATCATGGAATGATCGCCCAATTCGATAGACATTAGTGAAGGAGTAAGATTAGGAAGATTGAGAGACTTGAAGATTGCAAGTGGCATCAAGTTAATACTAGCACCATGATCAGCCAAGGCATAGCATTCTTCCATATCTTGGATTACACATGGAATCAAGAATTTATCGGGATCACCGACTTTTTGAGGTATGCGGTTAAGATAAATGATGAGACTGCTTTTATACATAGTCTCATCGTCCAAAAAGGACTTAAAATACATTAAATATCATTAAAAATGCCAAATATATGCTTGTGTATTTTAGGTACGGATATTGAGGAAATGACAAAAAGATCACAAGAATCAATCAAAAACAAACACGGGAAACGAAGCCGCACAATGAACCGGACCCGAATCATGAATTTCCAAAGAAGACCTTGACGGTATGAAGATTGGCATGATTGGTCCTTCATCTTTTGAATACTTGGCAATTTATACCCTTGCAAAACTCACTATTTGCATTTGGGTCCCTAAATTGTCAAGAAATTACATCATGAGCCCTTGAAGAATGCAAACATTGCATATTTGGTCCTTGATAAAAGTTTATAAACCACTTGGGCAAAAAATGACAAGCTGTTCAAAGTTATAACAAAGGGAAGTGGACTTTTTGGCTATTTGTTACAAAGTGAATGATCTAAGGGACTTGAGGGACTATTTGTGACCAGACAAACAAAACCCATTCCACCACTCAGCCTATGACATGTCACCCCCCATTTTCCTTTCACCCAATCAGGCAACACTCTCCCTCCCACGTCAGATCCCACCAATATTTTTAAAATGGGTTTTATTAAAACATGTTTAGGCCTAAACCTTTGGAGGTAAACATGTTTTTTAAAACCAAATGGGGTTAATCTTCACCTGTTATTCATCTACATCACCTATAAACCCTAAAACCTCCCAAACTCAATTACCCCTATCCCACAATTAAACCCTAATTAAGCTTAGGGTTATTCTTCCATACCCCGCTCCCAACACTTCCCATAACCCAGAAAGTGACCTCCTCCTTTTCTGTCCCCTCTCCAGCTCACACTGTCACGAGAACCCACAAGGCTCTAAAAACATTTGACCTATTGAACGTTTATGATGCAACTACTTGTTCTCCACACAAAATGAAAGCTCAAGATTACTTCTCCAAGGCTGTCAACATTCAGAGACCATGTGAAGACTTGTGACCAAGAATTTTCAACAAGATTCCAAGGGGCTTTTTAGGGATTTACTGTATTAGGGTTTTAGCATTCTAGAGGGTTCTGTTTAAGCTTATAAAAGGAGCACTCAACATGTGAGCTGCCCTTTGTTCCAGATTTATTTTTAAAAAAAACTTATGTAATTCCTTTTTAATCTTAATGAAAGTTGGTATTTGGTGTGCAATTTAATTCCTTTTCATTTATCTTAAAAGTTAGTGTTTTGTTAAGAAAATAAATATGTGTTCCATTTTATCCGTTTAAGCTTTGAGTTCAAGTTTTATGAAAAGTAATTCCGTTTTAAAATTTTGAAAAGTTGGTGTTTTTAAAAATCTTGTTTCCCAAATCTGTCACTTGTGTTCCTTGAAAGTTGTTTGAGTGAATCTTTGTGAGAAGTTCAAGTCTTAAGTTCTTATAGAAGTAGTTTGGTTAAGGTCAGAAAGTTTTCAACAAATTTTGTGTTCCAAAATGAGTTTAAAAGAGATTCTGGCTCATTGTTTTTACTCACAGCTTATAGCTTTTATAAGCCTGCTCATAAGCTGATATAAGCTTATGAGCATCAGCTTATAAAAGCCTTAAGTACTCTTATTTTTTGTGTTGTGTGTAGGGTAACAAGGAAGTAACAAAGCCCCATTCATAATCATTCTATTCCTTCCTATTTGAAGACATTTTTTTGGCCTTGGGTCCACTTGGATTCCACCAACGGGCATTCTCTACATTTCATAAGCTACCATAAGCTCTCAAAAGCACAAATAGGAGGCACCATCTTAGGGTAAAAAGCTTGAACCTCTTTTTCAGTTTTTGAGCATATTATGTTATTTGCATATGATTTTGTGTGCTAGCTGTTAACATGTTGGATTATGGCTTGATTTTTGTTCATTTAAGTTGTTTATGTTGATTTAGGTTCATTTTAATCAGTTAAGTTTAGATTTGTTAACATTTGATTTGTTAAAGTTTAAAATCAGAAAGTTAAGGAGTGTTTGGGATTAGGTTTTAAGTTAAAATCTTGATAAGCTTTTGGCCTGAAATCCACCTAGACACACTTGTGTTGGTAGTAGTAGTGTTAATTGGTAATTGGTATCAGTTTGGTATGCTTAAAACTCATTTTGAATGATGAAAATTGGCTAAAAGCAGTAATCCACTAAACAGCTTTGTTTTGGCTTGAATTTGACCATCATTTGGATTATTTGCTAAGTCTAGGTGGTCTCTGAAATTGTTAGCTAACCTAGGGTCAAGTGGTGTATTGTTGTGTGAACTGTGACCTTCTGAAATTGATCAAAAGACCAAGTACATCAACAAAAACTGCCACCAGACCTCTAGTCCATTACAGTGATTGATCTTGATTGAATTTGGTGCCTATTTGTTCTTGATTTGTGTTTTTATTGCTCAAATAGACTCCCTACTCTCAACTGAGTGTAGGGGTGCCCCCATTGTCCATCAAAAACCAAGAAATCACCAAGACCAAGCCCCTCTTGTTCATTCTTCACTTGTGAAGATATATTCGTATTGTGTTCATCTGTCATTGCATCAAGTTGGTATCTGGGAACGTTTTTGATAAAGTTTTTAACAAAAAGGACGTGGCCAGGACTCGAACCTGCGCCACTCCTCTCACACACCAACGTGATAACCAGTTGCCCTAGGGTCTTTGACTGGTTATCACTTGGTTATTTAAATACTTAAGGTATTTGAGTTTATAGCTTATTCAAGCAATCAGCTTAGAAATCAGCTGTTTGTAGCTTATTTGTTTTAGCTTTTCACCATTTAGCATTTTTCCCTTGTTCTTTATCAGGTTTAGGATTTTTTTGGCTTAAAAATTTTATTTTTCACGTGAATAGTTAATTTATTAGGAATATTTTAAGTTTTAATTTTAGAAAGTAAATAAAAAATAGAAAAAAGTGTTTTAAAAATCTGGAAAAATAGTTTTTAAGTTTTTAATAGTATTTTTGAGGTTTACATCAACTAATGTTTTCAAACTAACTTATTTTTGATTTTATATGATTTTATATGATTTTAGGGTTTTTAACCAACTTTAGAAATTAATATAAAATTATTAAAAAGGTTTTGGAAACTTTTGTTTGCATTTTTTTCTTAGTTACATTTTTCTAGATTTTTGGTAATTTTTTAGAATTTTTTCATAAACTTTGAATTTTTTATATTATTTTATTATTATTTTATTATTAAAAATTGAAAATTAGTTTTTTCTACTTTTTCATTTTTCCTAGTTCAAATATATAAAGTTAGGAGTTTTGCAACTTTTAGAATATTTTCATTGTCCTTAGATTTATTTTTATAATTATTTTAAGTTTTTATAGCTTTTAATAGTTTTTAATTGTTTAAAAATAGTTTTAGTGGTTTTAAAATTTTGAAAAATACTTTTTAGCTTAATTAGGTTATTTTAAAGGTTTGCAAACTTTAAGATCTTGATTGGGACTTTTTATTAGTTAATATTCATTTTAGGGCTTTAATTAGCATTAAAAAGTTAATATTTAATTAATTAAAAGGTTTTGGCAAGTTTGGATTTTTTGTAAACTCTTAGAATATTTTTGTGGATTTTTAATGATTTTTTGGAATTTTTAGGGTAAAATTTTAATTTTGGTACTTTTTACGGTTTTACGTGTACACCTTTTTCGTCTTAGTTTAATTCGACATCGTAACCGTCATTCTCTTCTTACCCCATTTCTATTTTCTTTTCTCATAACAATAAAATCACAAAGTTAATCATCTCTTAACACAACGCACTAGCCTCCTCGAGAACGAACTCATTTTAGGGTCTTTTGTACACGGTTTTCCTAAATCGTCGTGCTTACCCTATTTTGGTACTCTGTCCCTAAAAAGTATACATAAACTCAACCATCATTTTGGCGCCGCTGCCGGGGAGGCGTGTTGTGTTTTGATTTGAACAATTGTTGTTTTTATATAGCCATAATAGCTAATTGTATTAGTAGCACTCTACTAATACGTATTATCGGTTTTCGTTTTTTTTGTGTGAATACTATTACTATATTGTATACGTAGAACAATAAATTCACAAGTACTCCAAATACGTGAGAAATCACAACCTTGACTTGGGAGGTCATTACCCAATCATTGTATTCGAATCTCAAACCAAAGAAAAAGGCAAAAATAGATAAATACTTTCGTGAAGCTCAATTTCGAAAAATACAAACTATAAGGTGGGTATAAGGCGGATATTATAAAATATATCCTAAGGAAAAAGGCTCTTAAGTGCTTCGTGCCGCCTCGTTTCCCCGCTTGCTTGTGAGTATTTGATTTTGAGAGCTAATCGAGGGTTTTGCCGCCCAAAGTATTACTAAGTATCATATATATATTTTCTTGGTTTCATTTGATTAAACCCTCTTGAACGTTTTGTTGTTCCACCAACGTTCTAAAGTCATCGAAGGCGTTCACTTCACGTGATCGTTTTCATTCCTTGAGGCTTCTTTAATCAAGAGATTTGATTAAGGAGGAGATTTGTAGATTTGTGTCTACTTAATACAATTCCAAAATCCAAAAAAAGTAAAAACAATCAAAAATCCAAAAAAATTGAAAAAGTTAAAAACACCAAAAAGAATCTTCTTTGCTTATCCCCACGTTGTACGTGACGTTTATGCTTACTCGTAATCAAGCAAGACGTGCACGTAAACGAAAAAACAAAAAGGAGTCAACACCTACTCCTAATCTTTCTAGTGAAGAGACTCCAAGTGAGGAACTTATTGTAGAAGAAGAAGCTATCATGGCTAATCGTACTATGATGGAGTTGCTTCAAGCACCCACCGAGGGTTTTGGAGAGGCCATTGTGATTCCCGCCATCCTTGCGGAGAACTTCGAGATCAAGACGGGTTTAATGTCTATGCTTCAAGCCAACAAGTTTCGTGGACACGAAAAAGACAACCCACATTATCACATTAGGCAATTTAATCGTCTCACCGCGACAAGCAAGTTTAAGGATGTACCACACGATGCCATTAAGATGATGTTGTTTCCATACTCGTTAGATGGACCCGCCAAGATATGGCTCGAGAAAGAACCCCAAAATTCGATTTTGACATGGGGTGATCTCGTTTCTAAATTTGTGAATCAATTTTTTCCACCATCTAAAACAACACATTTGAAAAACGAGTTTTCACGATTTACTCAAAGGTCTAATGAAAGTTTTTCAATGGCTTGGGAAAGGTTTAAAGAAATGTTACATGAATGTCCACACCATGATTTTTCCGAATTGCATCAAATTGACACTTTTTAGTGTGGGCTTAATGATCATGAACGAGATTACCTAAATGCCGCCGTGGGTGGTAATTTTTTGTGCAAAACGACCGATGAGGCTTTGAAAATCATTGAGAATCGGTCCAAGGTTTATAGCCCTCGTAACACACCGAGTGTTGCCAATTTGGGTTCGTCATCGTCTCGTGGCATTAATGCCTTGCAAGATGAAGCAAATGAGGAGAATCGGTTTTTCGATAGGTTTTCGACTCTTATGACTCATTGGAAAGCACAAGATGCTTTGAATTCCGCATTGGTTAAGGCGGTTGCCAAGAGTTGTATTTCGTGTGGTGGAGCTCATGATTTTTCCGAGTGCATTACCACGGATGGTAACACTTCGAATGCTTATGTAGCCACGGGAACTTATAACCAAAACGGCCAAGGTTCCCGCCAAAATCAAGCTCCACAAAATCAAAATGCTAACAACTATCGAAACAACAATCAAAGTGGTGCTTATCAAGGAAATCAATGTAACTACAACAAGGGTAATTATCAAAGTGGAAATGGGCAAATTTCAAACCAAAACCAAAACCATGATATTCAAACTACCACTCAAGGTTTTCAAAATGATCACACCAAAAATCTTCAAGGAGAATTTTTGAATTATGCTAAAGCAAACGATGCTAAGTTTGATAATATGCAACGTGAAATGGTTAGCTTAAGGTCCGAGTTGAAAAACGAGCTTAAAAACGAACTTCCTAATGAACTTAAGACTCATGCTAATAAAATGGAAGGAAATGTTCAACGTCTCCAACAAAATCAACAAAAAATGGAGCAAGGTCAACATGAGATTAAGCAAGAATTATTAAAAGCGGATGCTAGGCAATCTATGTTTGAAGACCGAATGGGAATTTTTTTTGAAGCTATCATGTGTAAACCTTCTTCTTCGGGTGGTCTTCCTAGTGATACCATCGTAAACCCGAAAGGAGAATTGAAGGTTATTACTACTCGTAGTGGTAAAACTTTCAAAGAACCCATTTATCGTCCAAGTACTTCTATGGAGAAGGAAAAAGAGAAAGAACCCGAGGTGGTGGTAGAAAAGGAGCAAATTCCAAACCCACGAAGTACCGCTCAAAACACACCTACGGTTGAACTAATACCAATAGTGGAACCCGAGATTCCAAGGCCTTTGCCTATGCCCCAATCCACACCACCCTTACCTTACCCTTCAAGACGAAACAAGGAAAAGGTACATGAACGAAATAATTATCAATTTGAACTTTTTTTGAAAATGTTTCGTGACTTGCATTTCAATATAAGTTTTGCCGACGCCTTGGTCATGATACCTCGATTTGCCGCAAACTTTAAAAGTATGTTGAATAACAAAGAGAAATTGCAAAATTCGTCTAGTTGTTCTTCGGTTTTTCTTAGCCGCATACCTCAAAAATCGGTGATCCTGGTAAATTTTTAATCCCATTTGCAATACAAGATATGGAGGAATGCTACGCCTTGGCCTATCTTGGTGCTAGTATAAATTTGATGCCTCTTGAGATTTTTAAGTCGCTCAATCTTCCCAATCTCACTCCTTCAAGAATGTCAATGGATATGGCCGATCATTCTACGATTCTAGCTTGTGGAGTAGCCGAGGACGTCTTCGTGAAAGTTGGAAAGTTATACTATCCCGTAGACTTTATCGTTGTTGACATCCCCATCGATTCTAAAGTTCCTCTAATTTTAGGTCGATCATTTTTGGATACCTCGAGAGCACTTATCGATGTGCATGCTAGGAAAATCACTCTTCGTTTCAATGAGGAAGAACTCGTCATAAATGCAACTCAAAACTCCACACTTTCTCATGTGTATTCTATCACGTCTTTAAACAATGTTAATCCCATCAAAAACATTTGTAAAAGGATTTCAAAAGGAGTTTTAGGAGTTGATGATAAAAACGATTTTCCGTCCCCTCCGCCGGTGGAGGTTAAGAGTGTTAAGCCTACGTTTCCAATCACGAATGATTCTTCGGATGATGAATATGTTGATCCCGATGGGGAAGTTTTCTTTGTTGACAAACGTTTTAAGAACTTACCACCACCAAAACCAAAACGGTTTTCAAATGTGAGAATTTTTAGTGTGACTAACATTGCTTTAGAAACAACAAATATTTTTGACATAATTAAGTCGGGTTTTCATAAGGAGAGTTTAAAAGATGAAAAAGGGAAATATTTTAAATTGGATTTAAAAGATTTTTCTACAATGCTAACTCCGACATCACCTCGTGTTTTGAGTGCTACAAGCTCGTCTTCTCCTTTTGACGATGCTTTGTGTGGACTTAGTATGGGAAAGCCCCTTATGTCCCCTCCCCTTTCTCCACCGAGGACGAGATATCTGATCCCGGAATTGCTTATAAAGGGAAATCTCGGTCTTCCACCGATGCAATAAATTGAAAATCTTTCTATTTGATTGGTGCGAGTCTACCTCGAGTAGCTCATGGTTTGTGTGACTTACCCATTGTCCCACCCATCTATTTCTTCTCATATATTTTCTTGAAACCCTTTGGGTTTGTGTTGACACATGATGAAGTGGCGTTGATTTGTTTTTCCAATGAAAACGAGAATGCCGTCTTCGATCCTGGTATTTTGCACCATCAAAGGACTTAGTCCTTAATACCGGTTGTTTTTGGGCCTTGTTTATCATGTAAGCCCCATCAAAAATTAACCATACCAAGATAATCCCTAAATGATCACATTTATGGGGGATTCGAGTCGAGCTTTTGACTCAGTTATCAAAAACAAGGTGCCTCGTGGGGGAAAACCATGCTTATTCATGTACATATTATTGCTTTCTAATTAGTTTAATGTGAGGGGATTTGTGCCCTTCCAACCTTTGTTCCGTGGTTTTTTGTGAAATGTGGACTTTAGATGATCATGATCTTCATGATTGGAGCCTCTCGTGTTCGTTTTATGGGAGCACTCGATCGTTTGCTTTGAAGACTTTCTCAATATCCAAATGATATATCCTTTGATGTTCTAACCTTAGGTTTATAGCACACTTCATAAACGGCTTTAAATTTAACGGTTACACCCTTTCCATGCTAAATTAGGCATTCGACTACGTCTCTAGTATGGGGGTGTTTGAACCCCTAGACTCGAAACATTGAGGATAATGTTTAACTTTAGTATGGGGGGGGGTGAATAGATACTTGCCTTGCCAAACCTTCACGCTTTCCAAAGTTCATCTTTTTGTTTATCGTTTTGTTGCAAAATAAGGCTAAAAATGGCAAAATTTTAAAATTTTTCTCATGTTTTATAAGTGTTTGAAGACACGAATGTAGGTTTTCCGATGGCGAGAATAAGAGTAATTTTTTACTCGACCGTGCGTGTTGAGCACTTAGCTTTGGTTCCTTAACTTCACATTAGGCTAAGTCTCTTAAATGAGGACGAGAAATGATAGGGTTAATTATAAGTTACTATGCTAAACGTAGAATACTTGTATTCTTTCAAAAACTCATGTGTTCTCGTTGTTTGCTTATTCTCCCTTCGCATGTAAATATTTTTTGCTTAATAAATATTGACTTAGCGGTTTAGTTTGGATTGTTGGGTTTCTAGTCTTTTCTAGTAGCTTCCGTGTAATTAAATTGGGAAGACATTAAGGTATCGCCAGCGTCACGGTTTTAAAGTATTGGCACCCGAATAATCAAAAGCTTCACCCAATAATAAGATTTCAAGTGCTCACCTAAATCAAGCAAACAATTTGAAGCCCCACAAGGCCGAAAAATCTATGCTAAATTGAAAGTGAATCAAGCCTTAATCTTCGAAGCTTTAAAGATCCAAAATTCACCTTAGCGTGAGGATATACGTCTTTGGCTAATAAAACCACCGATGAGGCGGATAATAAAAGGCAAGGCAAGACCGAAGTCATAATAAAAGCTTCATGGCGAAGTTGAATAAAAGATGGAGGTAAACCAAAGATAATAAGGCCCTTCCGTTAGGGGGCGTATAAAAGTCTTGGTAATAAGTCTCATGTTCAAAACCGTTATAAAACCGTGTTTATCGATCCTTCTTGTTGACTTATTTTTTTGACATCGTTGTCTATTAGGAGGGGTTATTGATTTGATGGTCTTGGTTACACCGTTAGGACTCTATTTTTAGACCTAAATCTCTATCATCACATAAGTCAAACAATGTATCCTCGTGAAACATTCATGACAAAATAAAATATAAGAGATACAACTTAGGAATAATGGGAGGATAAGTACGTGATTAGGGCATATGAGTAATGTTAGCATTACTAACTTATAATGACAATGATCACGTTGCACGCTTGGCATGGAATTGGAGTGAAAATCGAGGACGATGAAATTATTACTAACGAAGCACTCACGTGTTCTTGTTCTATGAACCTAAATGTCCCATTTTGGGATGAAAATCATACATTATGTCTAAAACGCAAGTAGTAGTAATAGTAGTAGTGTAGGTAGTTTATCATTCAATAAAGTGAATAAAAATGAATTTTGGAGGTGCTACGATACTTTATTCTAGCATTGCGTGAGGGCACGGGAATGGTTTAGTATGGGGGAGTGATAAGACTGCTTTTATACATAGTCTCATCGTCCAAAAAGGGCTTAACATACATCAAATATCATTAAAAATGCCAAATATATGCTTGTGTTTGTTGCTTGTGTATTTTAGGTACGGATATTGAGGAAATGACAAAAAGATCACAAGAATCAATCAAAAACAAACACGGGAAACGAAGCCGCACAATGAACCGGACCCGAATCATGAATTTCCAAAGAAGACCTTGAAGATTTGAAGATTGGCAAGATTGGTCCTTCATCTTTTGAATACTTGGCAATTTATACCCTTGCAAAACTCACTATTTGCATTTGGGTCCCTAAATTGTCAAGAAATTACATCATGAGCCCTTGGAGAATGCAAACATTGCATATTTGGTCCTTGATAAAAGTTTATAAACCACTTGGGCCAAAAATGACAAGCTGTTCATAGTTATAACAAAGGGAATTGGACTTTTTTGCTATTTGTTACAAACTGAATGATCTAAGGGACTTGAGGGACTATTTGTGACCAGACAAACAAAACCCATTCCACCACTCATCATATGACACGTCACCCCCATTTTCCTTTCACCCAATCAGGAAACACTCTCCCTCCCACGTCAGATCCCACCAATCTTTTTAAAATGGGTTTTATTAAAACGTGTTTAGGCCTAAACTATTGGAGGTAAACATGTTTTTTAAAACCAAATAGGATTAATCTTCACCTGTTATTCATCTACATCACCTATAAACCCTAAAACCTCCCAAACTCAATTACCCCTATCCCACAATTAAACCCTATTAAGCTTAGGGTTATTCTTCCATACCCCACTACCAACACTTCCTACAACCCAGAAAGTGACCTCCTCCTTTTCTGTCCCCTCTCCAGCTCACACTGTCACGAGAACCCACAAGGCTCCAAAAACATTTGACCCATTGAACGTTTATGATGCAACTACTTGTTCTCCACACAAAATGAACGCTCAAGATTACTTCTCCAAGGCTGTCAACATTCAGAGACCATGTGAAGACTTGTGACCAAGAATTTTCAACAAGATTCCAAGGGGCTTTTTAGGGATTTACTGTATTAGGGTTTTAGCATTCTAGAGGGTTCTGTTTAAGCTTATAAAAGGAGCACTCAACATGTGAGCTGCCCTTTGTTCCAGATTTATTTTTAAAAAACACTTATGTAATTCCTTTTTAATCTTAATGAAAGTTGGTATTTGGTGTGCAATTTAATTCCTTTTCATTTCATAAGCTACCATAAGCTCTCAAAAGCACAAATAGGAGGCACCAGCTTAGGGTAAAAATCTTGAACCACTTTTTTAGTTTTTGAGCATATTATGTGATTTGCATATGATTTTGTGTGCTAGCTGTTAACATGTTGGATTATGGCTTGATTTTTGTTCATTTAAGTTGTTTATGTTGATTTAGGTTCATTTTAATCAGTTAAGTTTAGATTTGTTAACATTTGGTTTGTTAAAGTTTAAAATCAGAAAGTTAAGGAGTGTTTGGGATTAGGTTTTAAGTTAAAATCTTGATAAGCTTTTGGCCTGAAATCCACCTAGACACACTTGTGTTGGTAGTAGTAGTGTTAATTGGTAATTGGTGTCAGTTTGGTATGCTTAAAACTCATTTTGAATGATGAAAATTGGCTAAAAGCAGTAATCCACTAAACAACTTTGTTTTGGCTTGAATTTGACCATCATTTGTATTATTTGCTAAGTCTAGGTGGTCTCTGAAATTGTTAGCTAACCTAGGGTCAAGTGGTGTATTGTTGTGTGAACTGTGACCTGCTGAAATTGATCAGAAGACCAAGTACATCAGCAAAAACTGCCACCAGACCTCTAGTCCATTACAGTGATTGATCTTGATTGAATTCGGTGCCTATTTGTTCTTGATTTGTGTTTTTATTGCTCAAATAGACTCCCTACACTCAACTGAGTGTAGGGGTGCCCCCATTGTCCATCAAAAACCAAGAAATCACCAAGAACAAGCCCCTCTTGTTCATTCTTCACTTGTGAAGATATATTCTTATTGTGTTCATCTGTCATTGCATCAAGTTGGTATCTGGGCACGTTTTTTATTGCAATTGGTTTAATTCTAGCTTAATTGTTATATAGATTGTGTTTTAGAGTAGTGTGAGTTACTGTATTTGAGTTTTATAAATTTAAAAAAGAAAAAAAAAAGTTTTTAACAAAAAGGACGTGGCAAGGACTCGAACCTGCGCCACTCCTCTCACACACCAACGTCATAACCAGTTGCCCTAGGGTCTTTGACTGGTTATCACTTGGTTATTTAAATACTTAAGGTCTTTGAGTTTATAGCTTATTCAAGCAATCAGCTTAGAAATAAGCTGTTTGTAGCTTATTTGTTTTAGCTTTTCACTATTTAGCATTTTTCCCTTGTTCTTTATCAGGTTTAGGATTTTTTTGGCTTAAAAATTTTATTTTTCACGTGAATAGTTAATTTATTAGGAATATTTTAAGTTTTAATTTTAGAAAGTAAATAAAAAATAGGAAAAAGTGTTTTAAAAATCTGGAAAAATAGTTTTTAAGTTTTTAATAGTATTTTTGAGGTTTACATCAACTAAAGTTTTCAAACTAACTTATCTTTTATTTTATATGATTTTAGGGTTTTTAACCAACTTTAGAAATTAATATAAAATTATTAAAAAGGTTTTGGAAACTTTTGTTTGCATTTTTGTCTTAGTTACATTTTTCTAGATTTTTTGTAATTTTTTTAGAATTTTTTCATAAACTTTGAATTTTTTATATTATTTTATTATTATTTTATTATTAAAAATTGAAAGTTAGTTTTTTCTACTTTTTCATTTTTCCTAGTTCAAATATATAAAGTTAGGAGTTTTGCAACTTTTAGAATATTTTCATTGTCCTTAGATTTATTTTTATAATTATTTTAAGTTTTTATAGCTTTTAATAGTTTTTAATTGTTTAAAAATAGTTTTAGTGGTTTTAAAATTTTGAAAAATACTTTTTAGCTTAATTAGGTTATTTTAAAGGTTTGCAAACTTTAAGATCTTGATTGGGACTTTTTATATTAGTTAATAATCATTTTAGGGCTTTAATTAGCATTAAAAAGTTAATATTTAATTAATTAAAAGGTTTTGGCAAGTTTGGATTTTTTGGAAACTCTTAGAATATTTTGGTGGATTTTTAGTGATTTTTTGGAATTTTTAGGGTAAAATTTTAATTTTGGTGCTTTTTACGGTTTTACGTGTACACCTTTTTCGTCTTAGTTTAATTCGACATCGTAACCGTCATTCTCTTCTTACCCCATTTCTATTTTCTTTTCTCATAACAATAAAATCACAAAGTTAATCATCTCTTAACACAACGCACTAGCCTCCTCGAGAACGAACTCATTTTAGGGTCTTTTGTACACGGTTTTCCTAAATCGTCGTGCTTACCCTATTTTGGTACTCTTTCCCTAAAGGGTATACAAAAACTCAACCATCAATAAACCGATGAACAACTAGACAATTGTTGCAATTTCTCCTTGTTGTTAAACATACTCTTAAAGTTAGCGGCAAATCGAGGCATCATGACCAAAGCATCGGCAAAACTCACATTGAAATGCACGTCACAAAACATTTTCATAAAAAGCTCAAATTGTTAGTTGTCGCGCTCTTGACGTTTCTCTTTTCTAAGTCTCAATGGATAGGGCAAAGGTGGTGTGGGTTGAGGCATAGGCATAGCCTTTGGAATCTCGGGTTCCAATGATAGTAATGGGTCAACCGTAGGTGTGGCATGAGCGGTACTTCGTGGGATTGGGACATGCTCCTTTTCGACCACCACCTCGGGTTCTTCCTCAATTTCCTCCACCGTTGGAGTAATTGGTTGAGGAGCCGGTTCCTTAAGTGTCTTACCACTTAGTGTGGTAATCACTTTCATCTCTCCCTTAGGGTTAGATATGGTGTTGCTAGGAAGACTACTCGAAGACGGTTTACACATTATAGCCTCAAACATGGATGAAATTTTATCCTCAAACATAGATTGCCTCTTATCGGCCTTAAGCATCTCTTGTTTTATTTCATGTTTCCCTTCTTCCATTTTTTGTTGGTTTTGTTGCAACCTAGTTACATTTCACTCCATTTTGTTGGTGTGGATCTTAAGCTCATTTTCTAATTCATTTTTCAACTCCTTTTTCAAGTCATTCTTAAACTCGGATCTTAGGCTATTGATCTCTCTTTGAATATTATCAAACCTAGCATCGTTTCCATTTGCGTGCACGTCTTGCTTGATTACGAGTAAGCATAAACGTCACGTACAACGTGGGGATGAGCAAAGAAGATTCTTTTTGGTGTTTATAATTTTTCCAATTTTTTTTTGTAGTTTTTGATTGTTTTTACTTTTTTTTGGATTTTGTGAATGTATTAAGTAGACAAAAATCTACAAATCTCTCCTCAAATCAAATCTCTTGATTAAGGGAGTCTCAAGGAATGAAAACGATCACGTGAAGTGAACGCCTTTGATGACTTTAGAACGTTGGTGGAACACCAAAACGTTCAAGAGGGTTTAATCAAATAAAACCAAGAAAATATATATGATAATTAGATAATACTTTGGTTGGCAAACCCTCGATTAGCCCTTTTTATCTAAACACGCACAAGCAAGCGGGGAAACGAGGCGGCGCGAAGTACATAAGAGCCCTTTTCCTTAGGGTATATTTTATAATACCCGCCTTATACCCACCTTATAGTTTGTGTTTGTTAAAATTAAGCTTCACGAAAGTAATTATCTATTTTGCCTTTTTTCTTGTTTGAGATTCGAATACAAGGATCGAGTGATGAAATCCCGAATCAAGGTTGTGTTTTCAACTATTAGAGTACTTGTGAATTTATTGTTATACGTATACAATATAGTAATATTCACACAAAAAACGAAAACCGATAATACGTATTAGTAGAGTGCTACTAATAAAAATAGATATTATGGCTAATATAAAAACAACAATTGTTCAAATCAAAACACAACACGCCTCCCCGGCAGCGGCGCCAAAATGATAGTGGTAGTAGTACGTCTTTTAGGAAAAAGAACGTAATTAAGGCAAGTATTAAACGAGTGATTTGGGAAAATCACAAGTAAATGACCCAAAAGTGGGGATCGTTCTCAAGGAGGCTAGTGTGTTGTGTAAGAATTAATTAATGATTGTGATTATGTTTATGAAGAAAGAAAAATAGAAAAGAGAATAGAAAAGGATGACGGTTACGATTATGAATTAAACTAAGACGGAAAGTCGTATACGTAAAACCGTAAAAAGTGACTAAATTTAAAAATTACCAAAAAATTCCTAGAAAATTGCAATAAATCCAAAAAATGTAATTAGAGTTTACAAAAAATCAAAATTCACTCAAACCTTTTATTTAATTAAATATTAATTTTTTAATACTAATTAAAGCCCAAAAAATCAATTTAATTAACAAAATTCCAAAATGAGATTTTTCACTTTGTAAACCTCTAAAATGACTTAACTAACTTTAAAACTATTTTTGAAAATTTTAAAATTAATTAAGACTAGAGGTGGCAATTTCAACCCATTTCACCAAAAGTAGGCCATTTGGGTTCAATTTCATAACCTTATTGGTTGAAATGGGTTGACTAATAAAAAGAGTGATGGGTCAAATGGGTCAACCCTTTCTTTGTGTAAAATGAAGTTTGGGTCAAATGGGTTTGAGAATGGGTCAAATGGATTTAAAAATAGGTCACATGGTTCCTATTATTTTACCAAAAACCCAATAGTGTAAAAAGTTAGTTTTTATTATTAAGTCATTAAATTTACGTTTTCATCAGTAAATTTACGTATTCGTCAGAAAATTTACGTTTTCGTCAGTAAATTTACGTTTTCGTCAGTAAATTTACGTATTCGTCAGTAAATTTACGTTTTAGTTAGTAAATTACGTTTTCGTCAATAAATTACGTTTTCGTCAGTAAATTTACGTTTTCGTCAGAAATTTTACGTTTTCTTCAGTAAATTTACGTTTTCGTCACTAAATTTACGTTTTCGTCAGAAAATTTACGTTTTCGTCAGTAAATTTACGTTTTCGTCAGGAAATTACGTATTCGTCAGAAATTTTACGTTTTCGTAAATAAATTTACGTTTTCGCCAGAAAATTTACGTTTTCGCCAGAAAATTTACGTTTTCGTTAGTAAATTTACGTATTCGTCAGAAAATTTACGTTTACGTCAGTAACGTAAATTTACGTTTTCATCAATAAATTTACGTTTTCGTCAGTATATTTACGTTTTTGTCAATAATTTAAAGTTTTTGACAGTAAATTTACGTTTTCGTCAGTAAATTTCCGTTTTCGTCAGTAAATTTCCGTTTTCGTTAGTAAAATTACGTTTTCGTCAATAAAATTACGTTTTCGTCAGAAATTTTACGTTTTCTTCAGTAAATTTACGTTTTCACAGTAAATTTCCGTTTTTGTCAGTAAAATTACGTATTCGTCAGAAAATTTACGTTTTCGTTAGAAAATTTACGTTTTCGTCAATAAATTTACGTTTTCGCCAGAAAATTTACGTTTTCGTCAATAAATTTACATATTCGTCAGAAAATTTACGTTTTCGTCAGTAAATTTACGTATTCGTCAATAAATTTACGTTTTCGTCAGTATGTTTACGTTTTCGTCAGTAATTTAAAGTTTTTGACAGTAAATTTACGTTCTCGTCAGTAAATTTACGTTTTCGTCTGTAAATTTACGTTTTCGTCAGAAAATTTATCAACCCATTTGCCACCTCTAATTAAGACTATTTAAAAATGATTAAAAACTCTAAAAATTTAAAATAATTCTAAATATTAACTGAGAGACAATAAAATTAATCTAAAAGTTTTAAAATTCCTAACTTAATGTATTTGAACTAGGAAAATGAAAAACTTGCAAAAATCTAAAATTTAATTTTTAATAATAAAATAATATTAAAAATCCAAAATTTATAAAAAATTCTAAAAAGTTGCAAACTAGTTTATTTTAACCAATAAACACAGAAATGAACTTGAAATTACCAAAATACCCCTATTGGGCCTTAAAATGGGATAAATGACAAAACAGACCCTTAATGGGCTGATTATAGGCCCAATAAGAAAAAGTCCACCAAATAAGCCCAAAATCACCTACTTGACTCAAAATTTAATTTTAAGAACAAAACTCTAAGGCCCAAAAGCTGAAAGTGAGCTTATCATAGCTTAATTGTCAACAACTTATTCTTAATGGGCTTTTTGGCCCATTAAGCCATAAGCTAATGCCATAAGCTCTAAATTGAGACACGAGCTTTTTTTGGGATACTTAAGAGATCCGTGAAATTTTTTTTTGAAAAAGCCCAAGAAATATGCCTGAAATAAGCAAAAGCTCTCTTCACAAAACGACAAAATAGTCATTTTTGAGTTCTAGGCTACCTCAAGTGCTGATTCAAGTTGCAAAAGGTTTTAAATGACTTAATTAAGCAAAATCAACAAAAAGTTTTCAAATAAGCACAAAGAATAAGTTAGAATAAGCAAATAAGCACTTATGAAAAAGGCAATTCAATTGGTTTTCTAGTCAAACCTAAAAGTCAAACCCTAATATGCTCCAGATTAGTTCAATGGGTCGAATAAGGAAGATTGATCACAAAAACACAAATTCAACAAGACCATTGATACAGTTAATTCAAAAGATCACCAGATATGCACCAGACATGAACGATAAGCAGATTTAAAAAATAAGCAGCTTTAGCAAGATTAAGCCAACCAAATTGAACCAAATGCACACAACAGCTTATATTAATTCAATTGAACATAAATTAACTGGTTTCATGCAATGATTCCAGGTTTAGACAAAGATTCAAGCACTTAAATTTTACTGATGAACAAAGAACAAGCAGATTTCAAACTTTGCTGATATACTTGACCACAAGACCAGATTCAAACCCTCAAATCTCTTTAACAGGTTATATAAACTTGATTTAATCACTTGTTATCCCTAAGCATGCATACAATCTATGTGTTACCAAGATCTTAGGCCAAAACAGGCAAAAATCAACAAGTTATAGCACAATAAAGATTTTGATGTTCAAAAGCCAAAAACTTGCAGTCATAAGCTCACAACCAAGTATTTATCAGATACCAACACAAATAAACAACAAACTCCTACTCAAAATCAAATTGCAAGCTTAAACAGGTTCACCCAAACACCCTTTTTCACTTTTTAATCCAAGATTTAAACAAGTAAATGTGTGATTCAGTTTTACCCAAGCCTAATCTAGCATCATATCATCAATATTATGTAGTATCAAACAGATTTAAGCCACAATAACAACAAGTATAACAACATAACACAAAATTACCAAAAATCAAGTATTTTATCAGATTTTTGAGAAAGGGACTCAAACCTCATGAATGTACATCCACACTCACGAATTTTTAAGCTGATGTGACTATGTAAACAAGACACAAGCTTCCCATACAACCCTGCTAAGATTCAACAAGGTTAGAGCACAAGTTATTTAAAATAGAAAAATGGAAAAAACTTGATTAATGCAAACTTGTTCCCACTCTTTGATTATCCCCAAACCACAAGCTTACAACACCTTGATAATCTTCTTATCAAGGTGCTATAATCACTTACAATCCAAAAATTCCAAGGGTTTGAACCAAGAACTTAGCAAAATATCAAGTTTTGGAAAATTAAGCAATTTCTTGCACAATGTTTAAAAACAGGTTTTGAGATTCAATAAACACAAACATATATCAATAACAAGCAAAGATTAAGATTGGCACTTGGATTTCATCAGCAATATCAAACACTTTTTCATTAAAATGAAACAAGGATTTATAGATTTGTGAATAAGGAAAAACCAAGAGCAAAGACTAATGAGGCAGGTCCTATGCCTTATATAGGCTACAAAGATGAACTAGAAAGCATAAAAACGTAAACCCTAAGTTGTGAAGTCCCTGAATTGCCCTTGAGAAAGTTTGAAAATCTGCATATCATATGAACTTTTCGTGGCAGTTTATGGAGATGTGAGCTGTTAGAATTTGATCTAAGGCTCATATTAAGCTTGGATATGAAGCAGCTTTATGGGGCGTTGGATGGCTGGAACTGTTTTGGCATCTTCTCCAAAAGTGAGACAAGGCATAGAACATGTGAGCATTGGGATGATGTGGCATGAGGTTTAAGGTGTGGGTTATGTTTAGTGTCACACTAATCATAATTCTGGAGGGAATTAGGGTCTAATTCATACTAATCAGTGAATGCCCATTTTGCTAAGAACACTATGAACACAAGTTTTGATATGTTTTGGCTTTTAAATATGTGTTAACCGCCCTAATTAAATAATTAATTAGCTTAGTTATATTCAGTTGTGAGTGAAGGGTGAGGTGGAGAAAGTATGAGTGGTGATTGGTTGGAGTGAGTTAGTGGGACACGTGTAGAG
This sequence comes from Glebionis coronaria, assembly GCA_025667525.1. Classification (NCBI taxonomy): domain Eukaryota; kingdom Viridiplantae; phylum Streptophyta; class Magnoliopsida; order Asterales; family Asteraceae; genus Glebionis; species Glebionis coronaria. The sequence continues at coordinate 323,140,158 of CM046881.1, read as the reverse complement.
GTATGGTTGGTATAGGTTACTTTCCTTGTCGTCCAAATTTAACCCCTCACCTCTTTCTTTCTTGTCTTTTGAAGTTTTAATAGCCAAAACCCGAATTCCTTTGTAATCGATGTTTCAGTTTTCTCACTTTTGCCCCAAATACTTTTCCAAAAGTATTTCAAGGGTATTTGTTGTAATTTGATGATTCTTGAAGGGCTGTTTTGGCATTTTCTTCAAACTTTATGGTCTTGACTTGTATTTTTGACTTCTTGGAGGACTAATAATGACAAGTATTCATTTTGAGGGACCATTCTTGCCAATTCTTCAAAGTGGAGGGCCCTTTTTGTAAATTTGACAAACTTTAAGGACCAAACATGTAATTATGAATAAACAAGGGTTTAAAGTGTCAATTCTTCAATATTGGAGGACCCTTCTTGTACAATCTTCAATTCTTCAAGGGTTATTCTTGGAAAACCACCATTAGGGCTTGGTTCATTGTGCGGCTTCGTTTCTCGTGTTCGTTTTTGCTTGTTTCTTGTGATCTTTTATCATTTTCTCAATATCCGTACCTAAAATACACATGTAATAAGCACAAGCATATTGGCATATTTCATGATATTTAATGCATTTTAAGCCCATTTTGGACGATGAGACTATGTATAAAAGCAGTCTCATCAGTTGACAAGAAATTAAAGGTTACGAAAGGGGATATAAAAGACACAATAATGAATATGAGGTTTATCTAGCCCTTTACACTTACTTCAAACTGTATCATCTCTTGTTCTCCACAATTTAAAATCTCAAGTAATGAGACTAGTGGATGCTTAGCCAAATAAACTAATGAAGGTCTACATGGTTAAGGCTACTAGCTAGAGAGTGCTTGGATAAGCAAACTGTATCCATGGCGGGCCTAATATGTCAAAGATAATAAACTTGTTAAACCATATCCTTTATTATATTTTTTCCTTTTTATATATTTTTGATGAAAAATAAAAGAAGAAATATATACAATGCAAATGAGTTATGCAAATGAAAAATGATTAATGCAAAAATTATGAATGCATATTTTTGGTGGCCAAAGTAGATCAAAAATATGAAAAATGTTTGAAAAATTATTTTCCAAGTTATCATGAAGTCAATAGCAATGGTCTAGGTAAGGTCACTTCAATATAAGTCTCCTCTTCACTTAAGATTAACATTGTCCTCAATGTTTAAGAGTATTGGAGTAAACTCCCCTACACTTATTACATTGATTACTTTGTTTAACTCAAGCTAAGGAAGAGACAACTAAAGTGTATTCATTTTAAGCACAAGTGTGAATATCATAATAGCAAAAACTAATCGAAGTGAACCGGATACACAGGCCTCCTCTATAAGCTCCAAACATGAATTGTGAGAGAGAAACCCTTGAAGCAAACACCAAAAGACGAAGAAAGGCCACCCCTCCATTTAAAATCTACTATAACACCCTTTTATTAAACCTAACCTATTTAGATCAACTCTACGTTTTCTAACCTAGTTATTCAATGCTTGAGTTTTTCTAACCCTATGTCTCTAGCTCGACTCGGCCCCGAATTAGATTGTCCTTGGGGAAACCATCATGGAGAATAAATGATATCCACTTTGAAGAACATCTCACATGATACACTCAAACTTAGCACGTTGCCATTTACTATAAGATTACAATATCCGCCTCGATAAATGGAACGGTCCAACATGTCTCAAGTTTGTCCAATCATACGAAATCTCTCATATAGGAAGCACACCAGGATCAAATGCATAGTTCCCATCTCTACACTCGAACAACTCCAAAATAGGGAGCTTTACCAAAGTAAGCTCATACAAGAAGTCCATATCAATCGAAATCACACTCTTAAGTGGAGTAGATGAAAACAAATTTTTCCTAAATATACGTATCCCAAGATGAAAAAGCTTTCCCTTCATGGGAAAATAAGAAGATGAACTCGTATCAGCCATATAAGATTCCCCTTTAGATATTAAAGCATCATGAGACAATGAAGGTGTAGGAATCAAAACATTCATAACAAGTATATCCATGTGGTGCTCCTCATTATCATCAAAAGGTGCAGAATCTTCCATAAAAGGCGTAGTGAAAGGAGGATCAAGAGTAATAGTGTTTTGTGAAGGAGATGTAGGCTCTATGTTCCCAAAAAGAAAGTTCTCACTAAGACGAATATCCTCTTCCCAATTAGAATCACTATCATCGACCTCTAAATCAGTATTAGCAAGATAAGCCTCTATGGTGGCATCAATGTCCATATGAGAATCCATATCAAAGGTTTTGGGTTCTAAATTTGCCTTAGGTGAAAAAGGATCAATCTCTAAGAGTATATGATCTTCATCAATAACAAATTTTAAGGGTGAGAGGGTGGGAATAGAAGGATCAAAAGAAGGTGTATTAATGAGAGAATCACTCAAAGGAATGATATGATCATAAAAATCAATAGGTGCAACCTCAAAAATCGGTGAAGAAATATCAATAAAAGGTTCTTATTCTATGGAATCATCATTATGGTTTTGATTCAATGATTCAATCGAGGAGATAAGATGATAAACGTTTGATAAAACCTCACGAATATGAACATCTTCCACTTCTTCTATAGGAGCAACATCTTTATCCAAATTAGGAAGGTCATCTTGACATGAAAAGTCATCGGATGATATATCATAAGATGCCTCACTAGAATCACAATCATCATCCTCCATTTGTAGCAAGTCTTGCAAAAACTCTTTCGTAATCTCATTATTCTTTTCTTTAAACAATTCATCAAGATCAAAGTCACCAAAATCACTAGTAGTAGCATGAAGGTCAACATGTGATGAAATCTCGATGTGATCGTGAAAAGAATAGGTATCAATACAAAGCCTGTCACATGGTTCATTGGAAACACCCTCAAGCTTTCTTTGGATTGGGATAAGGTTCTCAACACTAGAGGCTGTTAATTCATCCAAATCGGTGTTTGTATTAGTGCTAAGAGGCTCGTCCCCCATGGTTAAAGAGGCGTTGGGTTCCATGTGAGGTAAAGGTGATGAAGGTGTGTCATCATTAAGTGTCATACCAATCGAGGGTCCCTCATCATAGTCATAGAAGCATCGATAAAGCATACGAGCACGAGTAGCAAAATATTGTTCTTCTTCCTCGATTGTATCAATCTTAAAGATTAAATCATCTGAATATTTCCTGAGGTGACGAGAAAATTTGTTAAATGATTCATGACACATATCACTGAGTTCCTTGTCATTAATTTGCCAAGTCTTAATTTCCGCTTCCTCAGTAGACGTAATCTTTTTCTTTAACCACAGACATGTGTTGTGTATTTCCTTTACGCTTATGTCTTTCTTACTATCAAGCTCCTTATAAACGCCATCGATAAACTCATTTATTCTCAAGTAAAGAATGCGACTCATTGCAAATATTAGGGGCATAGGAAGGCGGATCCCTCGGTCGACAAACCATAATGGGGTGCGTTTCCACAAATCTCACATGAATATGTCAAAGAATAAGGTGGAGGTGGATTTCCATAATTAGGTGAATGATAGGTTTGAAAAGAGTCTTGATTATGAAAGTTCTCATGATTATAACCTTGAAATTCCCTTCATTTTGAAAAACCTCATAATGTGAAAATCCTTGATTTTGAAAAGTATCTTGATTATAACATTGAAAATTTTCGTCATTGTGAAAGCCTTCATTATTTTAAAATCCTTGATTATGAAAGGTTTATTGATTATAGCCTTGAAAATTATCATCATTTTGAAAACCCTCATTATTTGAAAATCCTTGATTATGAAAGGTTTCTTGATTATAACCTTGAAAATTATCATTATTTTGAAAACCTTCATTACTTGAAAATCCTTGGTTTTGGTATGGCTCATCAAAGGGTTGATCATAAAATGATGGTGGATTTTGTGATGAAAAATCGGAATATCCCATATAGTCATTACAAGTATAGTCCATTTGAAGGTTAGGTCGAAAATTAGGGTTCTCGGTTCCATTATAAGCATATCCCTCCCCATAATATCCATTGTTTTGATCACATAAATAAGTATCGTGTGGACCTCCATAAGTCGAACAAGTCGGAGCAACATCTCCCACAAGGAACGAGTATCCATGTGTAGCAAGGTGGCCGAATGTATATACAAGTGAATGACGTTTAAAATCTTCCTCCGGGAAGAAAGTAATACACCAAAGGTGGTATAGTTACACGCGTGCGAGTACACGTGTAAGTAAACTCGAGGAGTGAGAGAGGAGCTCTCGGTCGACTTTTGAGAGAGAATAGATTATCTCTCTCGAGGTTCGATAATTAATATCCACAAGAAAATATATATATATATATATATATATATATATATATATATATATATATATATATATATATATATATATATATATATATATATATATATATATATATATATATATATATATATATATATATATATATATATATATATATATATATATATATATATATATATATATATATATATATATATATATATATATATATATATATATATATATATATATATATATATATATATATATATATATATATATATATATATATATATATATATATATATATATATATATATATATATATATATATATATATATATATATATATATATATATATATATATATATATATATATATATATATATATGTAATAATAATTCGGTGGCACCACTCACTACTATCACTTTCGAAAGACCCACAAGGAAGCAAAGAAACGAGGCGGCGCGTAGCACTTAAGAGCCTGCTTCTTTAGAATGTGTAATACACTCGCCTTATACCCCCACACAGTGGCCTCCTTCTCAAGTTCAAGTAGATTGCAGTATTTATCTATTGTGCCTTAATTAAATTTGACCGATACACGAACTTAGGACCGGGACGCCCCTTAGCACGGTGTAATGCCTCGGCAATACTTATGGAAGTAGGTGACTTGGTTGTTCGTATCTACGTATATGTATTTAAATATAATAATATATCAAAAATATTTTTGTATTTATTAGATTTTTTAAGAAAATATAATATGTACGTAAAAATGATTGAAAACAATATATACAATAATATTTTTGGTGTAATCTTTTAGGAAAAAGATTACTTTTGTATGTTTTTGTTCAATTGTTTAGGAAAATAATTGTTTTTTTGGTTTTTTATATTTTTTATATTTTTATCTTTTTGATTTTTTTTATGTTTTCGATTTATAATACGTAAAAATAACGTTCACAAAGTGAACCGATCCCAAAATCCAATATGTCCTACTCGTAACCGTTAATCTTCACGAAAAGAACCGGCAGCGGCGCCATTTAATATTTCATTTTTTAGTTCGTTTCTCTCGGTCTAATCAAATTGATATAATAATTTCAAGTATGACTTAATTGTTTTTGGTTAAAGAAGCAATTTTGGTATTATTAACTACTTGGCACATAAAACATGTAAAAAAAATGTAAAATATTATACCTTATCTACGTATACGTGCTATAATATAACACGTTGCAAGTACGACATCTAAATGCACAAAATTTAAAAATGTAAAATGTAAACTTAATCTACAAATGTAAAATGCAGAATATAAAATGTAAAGAAATAAAATCAAATCTACCAAATCTACAAGTTCAAAATTATGTCTAAATTTTATAACTTCCCTAATACAATTTATCAATTTAACTGATAACAAAATATGTCTAAATTTTAAACTGCTCACTACGTTCAAATAGCCCAACAGATTAGGCCCAAATGATTAACGAATTATCACAACTACTAACAGGAACTTACACTTCTAATTTTAGCAAGGACCGTGACTGCAACAACATGATACAAAGTGAAGGACCATAATGGACAATTAACAAAACTTTAACAATTTGACTACTTATACAATATCAGATTCGAGACTTACTGTATTTTTTATTTGTAATTACTTCAACTAAAGTCAGTCCAAACGCAAACTTCTTAATCCTATTATCTAAATTCATAAGTTCTAATGTGTATAAGGCAAAAATTCAGTCAAAGAACACTCTTTCCAAACACAAAATCTCCTAACTGATCAAGTATTCTAAATGATCCAAAGGCTACACTAATTCTAACACCACACTATCAAATCAATACTCCTACTATTGTTCAACAACTAAGAACTAGAATTCAAGGTAGAATCATCCTAAAACAACTAATCCCAATCACTCTAACAACAAACGCGTAGAAACTTCACATACTAAAAATATCCATTAACAAGAACAAGTAAAAAAAACAATAAGATAGTAAACTAACAACATCCAAAGAGAAAATAGTAAAGTCATTCGAATAAGCAGATTAAGCATGAATCTTACAGATTTATTCAACAATTATATAGCTGACAGATTATCTATGTTCTAAAAAAATAAATGGTGCTTAACCAGAAATATCAAGGAGACCGTGTTGGCGAAGCGCAACGCTGAGCTGGCTTTCTGTTACGCTAATCAGTTACTGAATCTTTACACCATAACATCGAACATAAGCTATTCGTAGTCTGAATTCATTCTACATCTACTCAACTCCACCAATTGTAGAACTTGAAAACCTGCAAAATCAAATCAAAGCAAAATACAAGAATACACGCTATCTATATTATCAGATGAACAAAATTAGCTCCATAAGCTAAACGGAGAAATAGCTCCAAACTAACAAGCTTATTTTTATTTAGCTTATCATTCTGATAACTAAAGCTCAATTCAACACAGTATCATAAGAAAAGCCTTATTGAAAGTTTATGAGCAAAAAGCTCTTTTGTAAAACAGATTATAGAAAATTAGTCGCTGAGATCAAAAGCTTAAGCTTCTTAATGATGGAAATCAGTAACAAGAATAACAAATATTCAACCTACTGCATAAAATCGATTGGCAAGAAAGTATACCTAAGATTCATTAATGGAAGATAAAAGCATTCGGTTACAACTGATTTCAGAAACTTTTCACAAATTTAACAAGATTTAACTGACTTTTAACTGATCAGAAAGAAAGAATGAGAAAGATTTATTATTTCATTAATGGCAGTAAACTGGTACAAATTTAATAGAAATATGTAACTGAATCGCTTGAAGAACTATAACAGAATTCAATACAAAAATTGAGAACTTACTAACTAATCCTAACTCTAACTAACTATGTGTACCTACACCTATGCTAACCATCTTCAAATGAGGGGATCCCTTGGTATTTATAGGCGACTGAGAGGAGGAGTATGATGTATCTTGTGCAATCCCTTCGTGCCACATGTAAAATACGAGGTTGATTAATTAGGGTTCTTCACATACCTAGATTGGGGGTTTCTTCGTTCTTGGCTCTTGATCAAATTAACTATCATCTTCTTGTAGAGGAGAAAAAGATGATCATTTTTGCTTCTTTGATTTTTGCCTGAATCATTCTTGAATTCTCTTAAATTGAACTTGTAGGTTCTGGTGGATAGAAGATAAGAGGCGAGTGTTTCTTTATTTCTCTCTCTATTCGTTTGGTTGAAGATGAGACGTGTTGTGTGTTTTAACTTTGACCAGTTGAATAAACTTTAATAAACTTTTCCCATTTGTTTCTTTTTGATCCTTCACTTTTCTTCTCTTAGTCAAATGTGTTAAAAGCTTTTAAGCAATTTTCTTTTTCATCCTTTGTTTTTGTAGAAATTTCACTTTAAGCCCTCGATCTTTAAAATAATGGCAAGTAAGGTCCTTGAAGCTTTATTTGTCCTTTTCTTCGTCTTTTATCATATAAATCCCTTGGAAATGCGTATTTGCTCCAAAATGTATCTTGTTTACCTGAAAACACAAAAACACAAATACCCATGTAATTATGATATTTTATAGTTAAATATAATGTATTTGGCTATGTTTTAAGTGGTTTTTGGATCATAATTGATGACTGTTTTCACACTTATCAATCTTGAACACAGAGTCACACAAATTATTTAACTGACCAGGAACAGGTGTAAACTCAGGTGGTAACTCCATTAAATTACTATTGATGGAGTCCATGAGGGATGACATTTTTTGGTTTAGAGAGGTGGTGGTGACCACATCTTGTACCATGGGTTTTAAAGCAGCAAGCAGAACATCCTTAATTTTTTCAGCAGTAGGGGAGTTGGTCTTGCTTTAAGTGTGGCAATTTCAGCATCAGCAATGACCTTATCTGCTTTGAGCTTTTGCACCTGTGGTTGAAGAACCAACACTTGATTGGTTAGGTATTTTACTTGAAGAGCCCTGGGAGAGGGTGTCTTAGGTGTTTGTTTAGCAATATCATCTACTGGCTCACTCTCATCAAGATTCACTGGAGCTCTTTCATCAAACCCAAACTCCTTCTCTAAATCTACTAAAGACATATTAAACATGAAAGAAGGCAAGTGTCCTACCTTGGTTCCAGTGGTGAAAGGCACTTCCTTAGTTGTCTTCTCAGCATTATCACCTCTAGTGTAGGGGGGGGGGGGGGATCAGTTTCAACTTCTTCACCACCAGGCTTGGTTTGACCTAATGGATCCTGAGAAAAAGTCCCTGATAAGTTTAGATCAATGAGTATGTTTTTGGTCCCTTCAGTAGGACCCTGTTGTTGGGGAACTACATCATTATGAACAGATTGGCCAGGGTCAGCGTCAATTGTTATATTTGCTGACGCCTTACGCCCTGATGCTGACTCAGAGTGACAATTGATAGAATCTGGTAAGGAAACTGGAAATGTATTCAAATTTAAATTGCTTACCGATGCTGACTCCACTCTATTGAGTTGAGGGTTCGCTCTGTCTTCACCCTTATCCCCTAAAGAAGTTAGGATAGGGGTTGCCTTCAGGGTCTCTTTATGCTTGCCACCTATAGCAGGTGCTGAAGGTGGCGTCTGGCTTGGGTTCTGCCTTTTTATCTTCTCTAGTTTCCAATGAAGATCTTCAAAAATTAACCTCCCAAAATCAGCTTTGACCCCCTTGGCCAGACCATATAAAATGATTGCATCTTTTTGGTTTATTTGATCAAGCCCACCAGTTTTTCTGCCCAAACATTCAATAAAAATTGTCATCAGCAACTTCCACTTAGGTGGTAAGCAACTTCTCTCCAGCCCCCCATTTTTTAGTAATTTCCTTAATATACCCAATCTCTTTGAAAAATATTTTCACCACTATTAAATCATCGGGTATAGCCTCATAATCACTAGGGTTTTCCAAGTAATCCAAACCTAATACCCTTCTAAAATGTTTCAACCCTATTTTAGCATGAAGAGCAGCAGATGTAGAAACAAAAGCAATGGATTTTTTGTTTTTAGAAGGTACTGCAGTAAACCAAAACTCTTTCGAAATGCTTTGAACCATCATACCTGGATCTTTAAACAGGGCCTCATGAAGAACACATTTAGACATAAAATCCAAGAATTCTTTTCCATGTATGGATAAAATTTATTTTAAGTTAAGTAGAACAAGGTTGTTGGGTTTGAAAATGATGTCTTCTATTGGGTAGTTAACATGGGATGATGGATCAAGAGTAATCTCAACATCATGCTATGTGGATGAACCTGCCATTGTTATGTGTATGTTTTTCTTGATGAAAGAGAGAGAGTTTGTGTGTTTTTTGAGATAAAAGTTTTGTAAGCGTGGTTTGAAATCCAAGTTCAAAGGATTTTAATAAAAACTTAGAAAGATTTTTTTTTATGTTTTTAAAACCGTTTGGAAGAAGTTACAAATCTTTTAGGGTTTCTTTTGAACATTTAGCACAAACTCTCTCATTAATGTTCTGCAAAAAGATGATTTTTTGTGATACCCCAAAACCGAGGTCATTGCTTAATCTTTTTTTACGATTACTTTTAAAATTTTTGGATGAGTTTGAACGATATTTATTTTTGTAGGTTTAAGTTTAAACCGATGTTGGAAGGTTTATATTTAATATTTAATAAGTATAAGGAGTATTAGCAAGCGTGATGTCGATGGATGCCAAATATTTTACGTTTTATTGTCGGTTGTTCGACGTTTGTCATTTTGATGTTTTATTTTAAATGACGTGTTAAGTCGAGTCGGAAGTCGATATTATTATATTTGAGGTACGTTTTAAAATTTTAAAAGTATCTTTATGAAACCCGAGCCCTGTAAATATTTTCAAAATTGACTAATAGTTATTTCCCGCTTTTAGCTAACTATTTTCATTTTGAGCCATAACTATTGTGAAATACAATATTTGTCCCTCAACCACTATATATAAGCAAAAAATTTTACATACACCCTCATTTCCCACTCACAAAAATTTGTTTCTCTCTCTCTCTCTTGTTTTCTTTATTAGCCGTGACCTCTCACCCACCAAAACACCACATTCAGTCAATTTTTGCTCCATTTTCAAGATGATCTAAGTAAAAATAACACAAGACCCATTCTTAGAATTGTGAGTAGATCATTTTTTTATAATAATTATGTACATGCAAGAGTTTTTATTTTTTCAAGTTGGTAGGTGAGAGCTATGATCATGCATGGCATTTTTATGATGATCCATGGTGTTCTTGCTAAAGGTTTTGTTAAAAACTTGATTTTGATTTGAAGGTTTTGATTTTTATGATGATTCTAGTGTTATAATTAATATATGTTGATGTTAGGGATATGGGATGATCATATCTATGGTTGGTTTTGGTGAAAAATATGATTCTGTACAAGATTTTGAAAGGCATTTTACAACAGTAGGTAAACTGTAATTTCGGGATTTTTATGTTTTGATAATAGCTTAACTTATAGCCTAGGGTTGTAGATAATTTTATTAACTTCGATTTGATATAAGGTAGAGCTTCTAGCTCCAAACGAGCGCGAAGTTATGATGTTTTGATTACTCGTGTACCGGGAGACGAGTATCGGCACTACATATAGTTGTTGTCGATATTTGGATCAAATCTCGGAGACTATAAATTGAAGTTTTGAAATGAGTCACCTACTGATAATGAATTGTAACCCAAGAGGGTGAGTTTATTTTAAAACTCAAGTGTCGGTTTTGTAAACGGAGTCGTTTAAAGAAGTTAAAATTGTTGTTGAATTATTAACGTAAATCTGTCCAGATTTTGTAGTTTGAAAATGAGTCGGGTAAAGGACTTTAAAAGTAATTTCATTTGATAAACTTGTAGGAGGACTTTCTATATATAGTAAGTTAGTTTATCGAGTCGTGTCATAAACGTTTGACAAGTCAAAAAGGGGTAAATAAGCTAGTACATGTAGTATGTGCCGGCGGATTTTGTTGAAAGTGTAAAATGGTAAAATAAATGTATAGAAAAGTGTAATGGAGTTATTTGTATCGTTTTCTCTTGAGTTTATCGTGATTTTATGAGTTTGAGTTTGATGTTTTTATGTATGATTTATTTCTCGAGTCATTATTAATGAACGTTCCTTATTTGATAGGTAGCAGTTCTCGTGTTTGAAAGGCATCCTTTATAATCGACGATCATCTCGCTAGATCTCTTATACTAAGGTGAGTCTGTAGCCTCGCTTTTCATACTAGCTACTAAATGTTTTATTACCCGCGAGGGGGATACATGCTATTTGAAAATAAATGAACACATGTCATGAGTAATTGTTGGACCCGGATGTTTCCTAAGTTGTTTACATTGTTATGAGTACCTTGTTGCTAAAGACCCTAAATTCATGAGCTGTTAACTATCTTCTGACTTGATGTTGTGAGTCGGGTAGCCGCTTATTCTAATGATAGTACTATTGGGTTGACCACCCTATCTGAGACCAGGGCATTACTCTGAGTAACCTCTGGGAAGGATAATTTACGGGAATAAGAATGTGGTATTCTAGCAACTGATACCCTAGAGGGGCAATGGTTTTATTCTAGTCATTCTGGCATTTGGCGTGGGTGACTATTTGGTTAAGGGGTCGGTGTCATGAGCTTAAATACAATGTTTTTGCCTTGAATATAGATTGTGTGTACGACAATTCTATAAATGATTATGATTGATTTTCTTCTTGTGTTCAAATGTGATTTGATAAACCTATAGACTCGCTCAACATTATTGTTGACTCGTTTTAGCATGTGTTTCAGGTAATAGGAAGTGACGGAGGATGGAGCTTTGCTGTGGAGGTTGTGGCATGGCTTTTGGAAGAATGTTGGTCTAAAAACTATTTCTATCCTTTTACTGTTGAACAATTTGTTAAATGTTTATGTATTGTACTAAACTTTTTGGTTGTTGGTCGAGATCGATGGAGACTAAACGCTTTACTCTGGTGTCGTTTTAGTACAATATGGGGTGAAATTATGTTTTAGACCTATTATGAAAATCTTTTTTATATTTTATGTGTAAACGTCTCTCTTTTGAGTCATTCAATATACCTTGTGTGACGATGCTTGTGTCTAGCACCCAATTGTGTATTTCCGCTGCGCAATGTAAATTGGGGGTGTTAGAGATTGGTAATCAGAGCTACAAGTTATAGAGACTTGGGTCGATTTTGAAAATTGTCCTAAACTATAACTTTGGTGTCGAAAGTATTTATTCTTCAAAAGCACACAACTCCTCTACAACGCTCCGGTAAGATCACTTTTAGTTTTGTTTTGTATTATAGATGTATCCCTCATAACTGAAATGATTTCCCGAGTATTTATTAAGTAAATACTACGATATTTTATTGGAATTATTGAAAGTACGCTGAGTGCTTGTCAGTATCATATTTATTTTTTTACGAGCATTGGATAAAAATCATTTACATTGTGCTGCATAGCATGAATTACGTAAAACATTTGCATAAGCATTGCATACTAATTTTTGTTTTATTAACAATGACCTTTGATGACGTATAGTCCCCAGCCGGGTCATAAGCCCAGCCCATGGGTACTACCCGCATCCGGCCCATTGCTGATGGGTGGGATTAATGTCATTTAAGCTTATGGGCTTAAATGAACAGTAACCGCACACACGTGTGCGGCCTATGGCCCGGCATGGCCGGTACAGGGTTAGACAAAATCAAACTCTTACTATGATTAGGATTTACCCCAAAGAAGAGGATATTCACTCACCATAATTAGAAGATAACAATCAATCTAATTCTGGTACTTATCCTTTCCTTGGGGCCGAAGCATCAGTGACAGCCCATTAGGGTTTCACTGCCTATATAAGGAACCCCCAAGGGTTCCACAAAGGTATTAGATTCTTCATACTCTCAACTCATCCGATTCCATAACCCTAACCGATTAATTACTCTCACGCCGGAGTCTAATCGTGGGATATATTTCCACGGTAAGCCTAACGCATGTTGTTTTAGTGTGTAGGATCCCAACTAGATATTTCACTTGGTGCAGGAGCCGGAGTCCAACCAACCCGAATTAAGCCTAATTCAGGTCTTGCAAGGATCACCCAACTTTTGTATCAACAAGTTGGCGCCATCCGTGGGACCAATACACTAAGCTAGAGCGAATCTCATCTCGATCTCTCAATGACAAAAGGACATCCGCAAGGAAACCCCAGGAACACAAATCCTGCGAATCGGAAGTCCACATGGGACGAGATAAGCATTCCCACTCAGTCCCCCGGCAACCAAACAGGTGGACCGAATAACCGGAGCGTGTTTTAGTCCATGGGTGGAGCAGGAACGTCCGCTATCACCCCACCACAATCCTCGACCTTGGACAATCCTGATTCAGGGAGCGCGCCTAAGCCCCCTAATAAGGAGTCGTGCAGGCCATCAACCGAGGAAGAAATGGAGGTCGAACCACTTAGTGAGGAAGATCTCACTCGAGTTCTCACGCAGAACTTCGAGAGGATCGTCCCATGAATCGCATCCAGGTTGAACCTAGGGAGGAACCTCCAATCTAGGCTCAACCTTGGCAGTGCCAGACCCGGCACCTCTCCTCAGACTCAAAGGAAGCGAAGGGCACGACCCCAGGAACGAAACCTCTTTGAGGAAACCCCCCTACTTAGGAATGTGTTCGAACGCATAGGGGATCGTATTATGCAGGAATTACAACAATCCCGCGAGGAGGGAGAGAGGTCTGACGATTCAACCGAACGACCAGATCTGGAGCTAACCAGAATTAATCGCCGCACAAGCGTGTTGGACAGGATGAATACCAGGAAGAAGGCTCCTAGCTCTTTTCACAAGAGCGATCCTCAGCCAAAGAATAGAGCACCGCCCCTTCTCCCGGTCCATCAGGAGAGGATTCGGATGACCATCCACCCAAGCGTCGCCGACCCCGGCGTACTCCTCCACCGCCACCAGAAAATGAAGAGTACTACGGAGGCCCTTATTATCGCTAGGCGGAAGTAGAAGATCTCTCCCGACCATGGTGTGATCCTAATCTCACCCGTCCATGGGCTGATCCTAGGGAAGATCCTTTTACCCTCCGTATACGAAATTACTCCGAGGATACAAAGCGTCGCATGCCGGCGTGCGTCAAGACTTATGATGGGTCTGGTGATCCGGATGATCACCTAAAGATATTTGACACCCAGGCGAAAATTGAACGATGGCCCATGCCCATATGGTGCCAGATGTTCAATTCAACCTTGATTGGCAATGCTCGCGATTGGTTTGAGGGACTTCCTCCCCGAAGCATTGATAGTTTCAATGAACTGCGTACTGCGTTCAAAAACAACTATACTCAGCGAAAGAAGTATAATAGGGACCCGGTCCCATTGGCAACCGTCAAGCAACAGCCTGGGGAATATACGGAGGCCTTCATCGAACGCTTCAATGACGAGTACACGCGCACAAAGACGATGCCAGAACTTCTAAAAAATTCCGATTATATGCACGCCATAACAGACAGGTAATTAATCAGACGTCTCAATGACAAGCGACCGGAGAAGTATGACGACCTTATGGAAAGGGTCAGGAACTTCACAGAGGGAGAAACCGCAGTAGCCGCGGCCTACCCTTCAAAAGGAAACAACTATCGATCGAACGACCAGTCCAGGAGACAGTCGGGTGGTCAAAGCAACCAGGGCAGTGAGAGGAGCTCGGACTACAAGAGCCAAAACAAAGGAGCGCGGTCGGAGGACAAATTTACCCCTCTAAAGATGTCCTACCCGGAGATCTTGCTGACAGAAGGGGCCAACTTCCCGAGACCTCCCCCAATGACGACTCCGGTGGACCGTCGTCAAGGAAATCGCTTTTGCGAATTACACAACGACAAGCGCCACGACACGGAGGAATGTATCCAGCTCAAGAAGCACATTGAGTCACTGATCAAGTCAGGCAAACTCAAACATGGTCAAGGATTGGAAGGAAGAAAAGGACAACAAGAAGTATGACAAGAACGATCCCCAAAAGGACAAACCTTCGACTATATACATGATCCAATCCAGGCAGCGCCGCACAAGGCAGAAAATTAGTCAAAAATTTTCACGTGGCAAAGAAATCTCATTCCCTCCCATCACGGCAAGTGACGTAGCCGATGCACCTCTCATGATTGAGATAAGCATTGGAACACACAATGTCCGCCGTATGTATGTGGATGGAGGGTCATCAGCAGAAGTACTATAAGAACACTGTTTCGTACAGTTACGACTAGAAATAAGAAGCCAATTAGTACCGGCCACGTCGCCGCTCATCGGCTTTAGTGGAGACACCATATGGCCAATAGGACAGCTGCGTCTGCTTGTAACTATTGGGAATGAAGAGCATTCCACCATGGCGTGGATGAACTTTATGGTGATACGCTCACACTCTCCATACAATGGGATCATAGGCAGACCAGGTATCCTGGCCATACGGGCAGTACCCTCTACAGCTCACGAAATGATTAAATTCCCTGTGGAAGGAGGAATTGTCACTATCTATAACACAATCATACCAGCATCCGAATGTCATGCCGTGACAACACCAGTTCCACATGTTCCCCCTAAGGATGGATCACCACCTCCCAATTGGAAGGTGGCAATCCATCCTGATTATCCGGAACAAGAGGTATCCATAGGGGAACACTCTCGGATAGCGGCAAGGGGCCATGTGCTCTCTCCTAAAAGCAAACTTAGATGTATTCGCATGGGAGCCCAAGCATATGACGGGCGTACCGCGTGCGATAGCAGAACATAAGTTCCAAATCCGCCAGGGATATCTTCCCGTTAAGCAAAAGAAGCGCGGTCAGGCACCTGAACGCAGCCAAGTAATATTGGATGAAGTACGGAAATTGGTGGATGCAGGTGTTATGCGCGAGGTATACTACCACGAGTGGTTATCCAACCCGGTCATGGTCAAGAAGCATGATGGGAGCTGGCGCATGTGCGTGGACTTCATAGATCTGAACAAAGCCTGTCCGCAGGACTGCTATCCGTTACCAGAGATTGATTAGAAGGTGGAATCCCTTTAAGTGCTTCTTAGATGCATATAAAGGATACCACCAGATCCAGATGGCGGAAGAGGACGCAGAGAAGACGGTGTTCCATACTAATCAAGGCGTATACTGTTATACAAAAATGCCATTCAGACTAAAGAACGCCAGGGCAATATATCAGCGGCTTGTTGACAAAGCCTTCGACTCACAGATAGGCCGCAAACTTGAGTTCTATGTTGATGATTTAGTCATCAAAAGTCATACGGAGGATGCACTTCTCCGTGACGTCCGAGAGACGTTTGACACATTGAGGAGGATTAATATGAAACTAAATCCAAAGAAATGCACGTTTGGGGCAACAGATGTTCCTTAGATATATGATTGATCCAAATGGCATCAAGCCTTGTCCGGAGAAGACGGACGCGGTAATACAGCTACCATCTCCCCAGACGCGAAAAGAGGTACACTCACTGAATGGGAAGTTGGCCGGGCTACACAGGTTCTTGTCGAAATTCGTGGAGAAGTCACTCCCCCTATTCAAAACACTCAAGATGTGTATCAAGAAGGGAGATTTCTGGTGGACAAAGGAAGCGGAGGAAGCTTTGGGTCAGCTTAAGCAACACCTCGCAGCTCTTCCCATGCTAGTGGCACCCCGACCTTAGGAAGAGCTCATCATGTATCTGTCAGCCACACATAGAGAGATAAGCGCGATACTCATGACGGATAGGGACACAGTCCAAACTCCGGTCTACTTCAGGAGTAGAACCATGCAAGGGCCAGAGTTGAATTATTCTTCTATGGAGAAATTGGTTTTGGCATTAGTGTTTGCCACAAAACAGTTACGCCGGTACTTTCAAGCGCACCCAATTGTGGTTATTACTGATCAACCAATAAAACAAGTCATCTCCAGACCAGACGTGGCCGGTAGGATACAGAAGTGGAGCATTCTGTTGGGGGAGCATAACATCTCTTATAGACTAAGGACAGTTTTTAAAGGCCAAATCTTGGCAGATTTCTTGATAGAGAAGCCGGATGAGGACGGACCGGTCGTACAACGAGAGGAAACTCCAGCAGAACCATGGGTATTATTTACGGACGGATCCTCGTGTACGGATGGATCAGGAGCTGGTCTCATCCTTACGAATCCGGAAGGAATGGAGTTTACATACGCCCTGCGCTTTGAGTTCACGACCACCAATAATGAGGCAGACTATGAAGCGTTGATTGAGGGTTTAAAAATCTCCGCTCGAATGGGAGTCCGCAACCTTGAGGCCTACGTGGACTCACGGCTTGTCGCGAACCAAATTCTATGGGGTTACGTAGCCAAGGAGGATAACATGGTTCGATACTTGGAGAAAGTCAAGTCACTCATCGCTGCTTTCACCAAGTTTTCTATTAAACAAGTACCAAGAGGTGAAAACAAGAAGGCAGATGCTCTTAGCAAGATCGCGTCTACAAGTTTCGCCCACTTATCCAAGCAAGTCTTGGTAGAAATACTAAAGGAAAAGTCTATAACAGAAGGGGAAGTCGCAGCCATAGTTGAGGAAGATAGACCTACAAGGATGACCCCGATCATCAGCTATTTGACTAATGAAACCCTTCTGGACGAGGAAAAGGCGGCACGGCGTATCAGAAGGAAGTCGCAACACTTTGAGCTTCGAGAAGGTATTATTTACAAGCGCTCTTTCTTACAGCCGTGGTTACGGTGTGTTGGGCCACGCCAGGCTACTTATGTGATCAGTGAGATACATGAAGGGTTATGCGGCATGCACGCGGGTCCCCGATCTGTAGTAGCTCGAGCTCTACGCACAGGATATTATTGGCCTACTATGCATCAGGATGCACGCGACATGATTCACAAATGCAGTGATTGCCAAGTGCACAGACCAGTACCACGACATCCGCAGCAGGAACTAACACCCATTACATCCCCATGGCCATTCTATAAGCGGGGGATTGACATTGCAGGACCTTTCCCCGTAGCTGTAGGAGGAGTTAAGTTCTTGATTGTCGCAATGGACTACTTTACACGCTGGATAGAGGCTAAGGCAGTTAAATCCATCACAGGCAAACAAGTTAAAAAGTTTGTTTGGGAGAACATCGTGTGCCGTTTTGGCTTATCAGGAGAAATCATCTCGGACAACGGGAAGCAGTTCACGGATAATCCATTCAAAGACTGGTGCACAACATTGAATATCACGTGGAGCTTCGCATCTGTTAAACATCCGCAGATAAATGGTCTTGTGGAATGAGCAAATAGAAGCTTGGGTGAAGGCATTAAGGCACGCTTGGATGAACGAAGTGCCAAATGGGTAGATGAACAGCCACATGTTCTATGGGCACATAGGACTATGATTAAAACAGCCAATGAGGACACTCCATTTGCACTGGCCTACGGCACTGAAGCTGTTATACCAGCAGAAATCGGAAAGCCGACCATCCGCACAACGGAGGTTAATGTTGTCACAAACGACGAGTAACTCCGGATTAATCTAGACTTGTTGGAGGAAAAAAGAGAAATAGCGGCTATCAATGAGGCCAAGTCCAAGGCACAGATGAAGGCTTATTATGACGGCGAGGTTAAAGGTGTTTCTTTTCGACCGGGAGATTTTGTTTATCGTGCCAACGAGGCAAGTCTAGCGGAGAATACAAGAAAGATGGGCCCTAAGTGGGAAGGACCTTATGAGGTTACGGAAGCCTTAGGACGGGGCGCGTACAAGTTGCGTGACATGGATGGCCGCGACCTGGGACGCACATGGAATATCTGCAATCTTAAAAGGTGCTATCTTTGAAAAGCTACGGCTTCCTCATGGACACTTCGCTATATCAGGATTCAATGAAGATCCACGTGTTCTCTTTGTTTTGTTTTTTATGCTTTCTAGGTTCCCTTTGTTTTTAGGATTTCCCATTCTTGTCAAAACAAAAAATCTAAACTTTCTAATAAAATGTCGTGGTGCGTAGCTAGCTCCACGGCTCGTTCTTGTGCAAATTATTGTCTTATTTTTTAGATTCTATGAACAAATCATTGTCGTACAGATTTAGTTGTTATTACTATAATGTGTTATCTCTTATTCATATGCATTCATTCAATATCGTACATGTACTATGCGCCTCCAGGCGGGGTAAGAGGATTAAGTGAACCTAATAATTCAACTTGTCGCATAAGAGGGATGCAACCCCAGTGACGCGTATCATGTATCCTTACTAGACACCTTACTCACAAGACGTTGTGATAAGTTTCCATATGCTGCGCACACGTAGTGCTTTGCATGGTAAAGACGCACGCCGCACGTCTAGTAAAATATAGACTTGATTGTATTTTTGAGTAAGACGTGACATGTCATGCAACACAAGTATATGATATCTAAAAAAACAAAAATACCCAAGTTTCAAATTCAAACCACAAAAATAGTCGTGGTCATCACGGACTTGCTTAAATAAGTATAACAAGTTATCACAATAACATCAGTTCTAGCCGTGTACATACACGGACGAAGAAAATGGTACAAATGTTTACAATATAAATTACAAAGGAGATAGGAACTCCCCTATCTCTTTCTTCCCTTCTACAATCAAGGTGTGGAGGACCTCCCCGTGAGCATTCTTTCCATCTTGTACCCTGATCATGTTCGTGTCCAGTGCCTCGGCCAGCAGCTTTTCACCTTTCATCACCTTCGACACAGAGTCGTAGGTGGGCAGGGTCAGTTGGATAGGATCGGCGGTGAGCTTGGACATTATTACCCCATTGGGAGCATCCTTCAGCGACTCTAGCTCGTCTAGGAAGGGGTGCTGGATTTCCCCAAGGGCGGCCATTGATGCGACCATCTTGTATTCGGCTAGAGGGTTGTGGTAGGCATGTTGGGTAATATCTTCTTTCTTGCTTATTAGCTCCGCAGCTTTGATCAGCCCCTCGTGCCTACCACGGTCAATACCGTCCGATACAACGTCAACAAAAGCCTGCAATATGTAAGGAGCCTTCGTTACCTTGCTCACAGCAAGCCGTATTCCCTGGCCAACCATCCATCTACGCCCAGCTATGGCTGTGAGCAAAGGAGGACACAACACTTCAGCGCAGTCCGTTGCCATCCTGCTTAGTTCACCCTCAGCTACCGCAGCTTGCTCTTCCAAGGTAGTCCGCGCCTGGGTAAGTTCATCCTTCAGCGTGTCACGCTCCTTAGCAATAGTGAAGGCTTGTACGGTTACGGCTTTAGTGGCGGCTTCGGCTGCGGATACCTATACATGATACTTGGAGTTACTACAAAGACAATGCGTTTTTTTTTCGTGAACAAATAAGTGTTAATGTAAGTGTATACCTTATCATTTGATGCAGCTAAAAGGGCCTCCAGCTCAGCAATGCGTTCCTCACGTACGTTGGAATGGTGGGCTTGTTCTTTGATAGTTGACTCTGCCACGACCAACGCTGCCTGCAAGGATGTGATAGTTTTCTCGTGCTTATCCACCAGTTCTTCGCGGCGAGCAATCTTTCTATCAACACGGCTCACGTTAGCCAAGGCTTTGATCAGACGGCGTCTTTGGGCCGCACCAACTGTCACCTGATGTGCGGAGGATACATCAAACTGCTCCAGCAGCGTCTCGTGCTCTAGTTCGTCCAAATCTTGCGCCAGCGCTGGAGGAGTGATGTGTTCAATGAATTAAGTGCACTCGGACTCCGCCTCCAACCTTGTTAAGCTGGACAAGTTCCAGGCTAGGCGAAGGCTGGTGTCGGGTCCCTCAGGATGTGGCTCCTCGGCATGAGTTACGGGAGGGGATGGAGGTCTCATTGATGTCGCGGGTGAGGGTTCCCTTTCCACCTCCTTCTCTTGGGCTACTGTTGATGGGTCCGTCCTGTTATTAACACTTATAAGTTTTGTTTATGGATTATATTCTTTGGAGTATTAATGGGTACTTACGTAGTGCCAGTCACGGGTTCCGTGATGGTAGGAGCCAAGACATTCACAGGGGTGGCCATCCAGACTTGCTCATTCGCGCGCAGCGAAGGGTTGACCTGGGCCGTAGAGGCGCTGCTCCCTTCCTAGAACTGCGGATGGTCCTTCCTTAGCATCTTTGGGGGAGCATTATGTACCCCCGCCCCATCCCCTAGGTTTTTTGCTACCTTCCTGGTAGTCTTCCGTTTCCTAGATTTGGGATTTGATGACTGCGGGGACCCAAAATCTTGCATTGTTTCTTCATCATCGCCGGTGCGATTGTCAGCAGGGTTGGTGAGTTCTTCTTCTTCTTCTTCATCCTGGTGCGACACGGCGTCCTCAAGCAGCAGTTCTTCACCGTCTTCATTATGGAAGTCAAGAGGGGACTTCTCAATCATGGGGTCTCCCTCATCTGATCGATGCTAAGTGGTTTCTTCCAGCGGGATGGTTTTATCTATGGTGGCTTCCAGTAGGGGGAGTTCATTTTCATTCAGTGGTCGGAATCCTTCAGGAACTTTTCTTGGATCGCCTTGGCGTAATAATTCAAACAGCTTCATCTCTGCGGATATATGCATACATACGGATTAGTAAATTCATAAAGTCCTATGAGACACTTTTACATCTAAAAGTATAAGAAGACCTACCCTGCCTACGTTCGGTAAGAAAGCACGGATCCCTCCCATAGTAGTAGCGGTTGATCCCTACTAGGCACAGGAAGTGCTCTGGCAGGCCCCTATGGAATTATGTGCGGTGGGTATCTAAAATTTTCAAATCCTTACTACTGTAGTCCTTGGATTTGGGAGGATAGTCTTTCGATACTCTGGTTTTGAGGACAAATGGGGTGGGGAATACTTTCTCATCCACGAAAAAATAATGGTCGTACCAATTCTTAAGGGAATCTAAAGGTTTCTTATATGTCATGGGGGCGGTCGCGGATCGTTTCTTGAACGACAGCCACCCATTCACTAGTAGGGGGGAGTAAAAGACCCTAAATAGATTCACGGTCGGGGTTACCTCATAAGTATGACAGGTAATCTCAAACTGGTTGATTTTACATGCCCCTATGCAGTGGAGTTGGGTTATGTAGAAGTCATAAAATAGAAGAAGATCTACCAAAAACTTAGATAAGGGGATACGGTAGTTAGCCGAATAAAATAGGCGCATGTACACGCCTATCTTTCCCTTCGGAGCATCCGTAATCGCTTCACTGTTACCTGGATAGGTCGGATGTACGCTTTCAGGTATATAATACTTAGACGAAAAGTCTATCTATTTCTCCGCAGGCATCACATTAAGGACATCTGTAATAAGAGGATTGTCCTTCACCATGGTTTATAAAAAGGATTTGAAAGGCGTGATGATCTAACCTGCAGCGGAGAAAATCCTTGCGATAAGAAGCGAAGGTATGAAGGAATGAGCTTGGGAATAACAATGGCGGAATGAAATATAAACTGTATGTGTAACAGTAGCACACACCAACTCTTATATAGGGTTGCATCGATTTCCGAGGTAGCGTGGATGTTTGCCACGTGTAAGCCACTACGCCCATCCAACGGGTGGGATTTCTAACAATTCTGAAACGTTAGAAGGGACCCACGGGTCACTTCTTGACAGTTTTACGTGACTCAAGGGTGGGCCTTTCTGGTGCACTTTTGCAGGCGTGCGTCTAACTCTTGACTACCATTAATGCATTCATAGAAGTTTTCCCGGTCGGCTAATTTTGGAGTGCGGCCGTAATTGCAACAAACAGGTCTACATGACATTGTATAGTCTAGAGGTTACGCCTACGGCTGTAACAACTAGACTGGGGGGACATGATGACGTATAGTCCCCAGTCGGGTCATAAACCCGACCCGCGGGTACTACCCGCATCCGACCCATTGCTGATGGGTGGGATTAATGTCATTTAAGCTTATGGGCTTAAATGAATAGTAACCGCACACACGTATACGGCCCACGGCCCAGCATGGCAGGTACAGGGTTAGATAAAATCATAATCTTACTATGATTAGGATTTACCCCAAATAACAGGATATTCACTCACCATAATTAGAAGATAACAATCAATCTAATTCTGATACTTATCCTTTCCTTGGCGCCGAAGCATCAGTGACAACCCATTCAGGTTTCACTGCCTATATAAGGAACCCCCAAGGGTTCCACAAAGGTATTAGATTCTTCATACTCTCAACTCATCCGATTCCATAACCCTAACCGATTACTTACTCTCACGCCGGTTGCTAATCGTGGGATACATTCCCACGGTAAGCCTAACACGTGTTGTTTTAGTGTGCGGGATCCCAACCAGATATTTCACTTTGTGCAGGAGCCGGAGTCCAGCCAACCCGAATTAAGCCTAATTCGGGTCTAGCAAGGATCACCCAACTTTTGTATCAACAACCTTAAGTATCCTTGAATCCTTATAATTGTAGAAAATGGTTGGTTTACCTCGGGAGGATGGATGGATTGATATGACTAATGTATTGGATGGTGAAGAAGTAGATAACTTTGGGCTAGTGACGAAGAGGAGCCTTATGAGTATTTAGATGATGGGATTGCTTCTACTACAGTTGGTCAGGCCGAGCCTGATTTGATTCAAGGTAGTTATGTTCCAAGGGTTAATGTTGTGCCACACATTGTTCCGGACTGTCAACGACCTGTTGTACGTTCTTCGACGCGTACTTGTGATGCCTATTTGAGCAGTTTGCCTGGGATTATATTTGCTAGGGGTGATGTTCCTGTTGAGTCGAGTAGTGTTGCTAGTGCTCAATCTATTCATGATGGCATATCTAAGGTTTATTGTCCAAGTCATAGGTCTTATGATGATATTTTCTGGTTTCTCAAGAAGTTTGATAGGTCTTTGTTTGAAAGGTATTTGGTGGTGAAACCCGAGTGATTAGAAGGTTTGAGCGGAATGAGAAGAGGTTTGACAGGTTTGTTAGTAGTGTGAGGAGATCAGAGTTTGTTAGAGCAAGGGAAATGGATGAAGTTGTTAGGTTAAGATCTATGATGTTGAATTTGAGTGGGCAAATTGAAAGGTTACGTGAGGAGCAAGAAAGGAATGCAAAGTTGAATGCGTGGGATGTGCCGATCAGATCTTTTCCTAGTCGAGGTGTGGTAATTCGTGATGTGCCAAGTCAGGTTGAAGCTCAGGTGTTGGTGAAGCCAAATGAAGGAGGAAGTCGAAAGGGAAATGAAAAAGTGGAGGAAGATTCTGAGGAAGATGATAGCAGCAGTGATGATGAGCCGATGTACAAGAAGCTGTAGGGATCAGATGTTTAGTTCTTTCATGTTGTTTTTATTAGCCTTGTTGTAATAGAACTTATGTAGACTGGTACTGTAGTTTATGATGAAACTTAATGACTTTAAGTTTGACGTGATGAAGGGTTGTAGTGACATTACTTGTCATAATTTTGTGGAAATTTTCCAATGCAATCCAAATTACCTTCATGACTTATGATTTGTCTTATTAGTTCTTTTGTGAGTTGCTTAATGATTCATTGTGGACTATGTTGTTGGTGCATGTAGTATCCATGTTACATCTTGATAGAGAAATCCTTCTTCTTATCTTGATATGAATACTTACTGGTTCTTTTTCTTCTATGTCATCACAAGAAGGAAGGAAGGAGTTAGGAGGCAGTTTTCTGACTTTACTAAATTGTTGTTTGGTTAGTTTCCAAAAACATGCCTCCTAAATTGATAACTGCTACTGTTAATACCATGATTGAGCAAGCTATCGCTAGAGCACTAGAAGCTGAACGTGCTGCGAGGAACCAAGAGACTGAGATTAGAAATGCTGTTGGTCAGGTTAGAGGGAATGTTGCAAATCCAGTTGCAGGTAATGCTGATGAACAAGCGGGAGAAAATGCTGCGGGACAAGTTGGAGGTAATGCTGTTGTTCAGCAGATTCAAAAGGAATGTTCTTATGCTAGTTTCATGAAATGTGGACCTACCCAATTTCGTGGTACTGGTGGTGCTTTGGAATTAAGGAGGTGGATTGAGAAGACTAAAAGTAGTTTTGAAATCACTGGATGTTCAGAAGCTAGTAAGGTGAAATTTGCTACAGCTACTTTTCAGGATGATGCATTAAGCTGGTGGAATAGTCAGGTAGCTACTGTGGGTTTGGTTGAAGCTAATGCTAGAACATGGACTATGACCAAGGGACTACTAACTGCTAAGTTTTTTTCTAAGGAAGAGTTAGGTCAGTTAGAGGATGAGTTGAGGCATTTAGTGCTGAAGAACAATGATATTGTAGCTTATACAAGGATGTTCTCTGATTTATGTTTGTTGTGTCCTGATGCTTTTGCTGATGACCGTAAGAAGATGAAGCAGTACATCAGAGGTTTATCTAGTAATATAAAGGGAGAGACTACTTCGTCGAAACCCAAGTCATTTGATGAAGTTGTTCAGATGGCTCATGCTTTAATGGATGTAAAGCTACAGGATCGAAAGGATAGTATTGCTGAAGGGAATAAGAGAAAATGGGAAGCTTCACACTCAAATCAAGGATAGAATCGTGGTGGTTATCGTAACAACAATAACCAAGGACTGAATAGGAATCAACAATATAATTTGAGAAGGAATGATGGTGTTCGTGCTGCCACTGGAAATCAAGGTAACAAGGTGAATCCAAAGTGTGGTTGATGTAATCTGTATCATGTTGGAAATTGTCCACCTGGTTGCAACAAGTATGGGAAGGCCAGACATAAGATGGCAGATTGTAGAAACAAGGGTGTGGCCACTTGAGCCAATGCTGTTAAGGTAGTTAACTGTTCTAGATGTGGAGGTCGTGGATATAAGCAAGAGAACTATCCGAGGGTTGGCATACGGCAGGGAGGCAATGTTGTTACTGTTGCTGTTGGGACTGCCGCTCTAGCCTATGTCGTGGGAGATGCTGACAAACCTCAAGGGCCGAATGTGGTGACTGGTACGTTCGTACTTGATGCTTGTTATGCTAATGTGTTATTTGATTATGGATCCGATAGAAGTTTCGTAGATGTTAGATTCAGTCAGCTATTAGATAGAGAACCAGTGAGATTGACAACTAGTTATAAGGTAGAGTTAGTTGATGGTAAGGTTGTAAGCACTAGTTCTATACTGAAAGGTTGTTCCTTGAAGTTAGGTAATTATGTTTTTAGTATTGATTTGATGCCTATAGAATTAGGATCTTTTTACGTGATTGTTGGAATGGACTGGTTAGTTGGTAATGGTGCAGTAATTGTTTGTGGAGAAAGATTAGTTCAGGTACCGCTAAGGAATAAGGTATTGACTGTGAAAGGTGATTAATGTACTTCTCGTTTGAGAGTTGTTTCTTGTTTGAAGATGATGATGTATATATAAGCAGGTTGTGATGTGTTTCTTGCATAGATAAGTAATGATGGTGTGAATGAAAAGAAATTGGAGGATGTGCCTGTGATTAAAGAGTATCCTAAGGTTTTCCCTGAAGATTTGCAAGAATTACCGCCACATCGTGAAGTGGAGTTTCGTATTGATTTAGTGCCAAGAGCTACGCCAGTTGCTCGTGCACCGTATCATTTAGCTCCATATGAGATGAAAGAATTATCTGATCAACTGAAGGAATTGATGGATTAGGGATTTATGAGACCGAGTTCATCGCCGTGGGGTGCTCCTGTTTTGTTTGTTAAGAAGAAAGATGGTTCTTTTTGAATGTGTATTGATTATCGAGAGCTTAACAAATTGATTGTCAAGAATCGGTATCCATTATCGAGGATTGATGATTTGTTTGATCAGGTGCAAGGCTCAAGTGTATACTCGAAGATCGATTTGAGGTGTGGGTATCATCAACTGAGAGATAGTGTAAAATCCATGATTTACCATGATTTTATGTAATGGATTTCCACCTAATAATCCTAGAACACAAACTCATATGTTACACTTCTATGGGTCATGTGTGAACTTGTCTAACATGTACATATACTTGCACATACACACTAGTTGAGATAAGACTCATAATGTAAACCTTGTACATACAACTAGGGATAACAAGTAGTAAGATGTATACTTAATATTGGAAATATTCAACACTTAACAAAACTTTGAAAAACATACCACACCATATACATATAGCCGTATATATGTATGTATGCTTATTCTAGGCATCCCTAAACTTTCTTGGACTAGCACAAAGTTATGTATTCCTTATGCTCTAGTCCAACTCAAGCCCACACAAGCCCACCCTTTTCTTAGGATAGCCTTACACGACACACACATGCATATGTGGAAGAAGAAGGGTTGTCTTGGGACGGGAAGAGCTTACACTTGGCACAAATGTCCTTACCAAGGCAATCATGCCTTTTTCATTCTCTTTCCCTCTCTCATCTTTAAGCTAAAACACACACATCCCCATCTCTCATACATGCAACTCACTTCTCTCTACTTCTTTCTCTCTCAAACATTTCGGCCATAAGCCACAAAAATCCAAAGTTGATTCATTAAATCAACTAAATCTTTGTCCCATCTTGATTACAAATCATTTGGTGGCAACATTCTTTTTGAATCACTACAAACAAGCCTTAGCCAAATCATTATAGGTCACGCTTGGTTTGTGTTAGGGTTTTCACCATCAACTTGAGTAGATCTTATATCTTCTTGTTCATCTAGATCCTTTTTGGTACTTTTAGGCAAGAGAGGTATACACATCACAATCTGTCATTTCTTCATGCATGCATCTTCATACATCTATAAACACAAGTGTATATTATGTTAAAAATCAAGATTTGGTAAGGCTATGACCCTTATGGGTCACGACATATTTATACAACCTATGATCATGATTCAAAATCTTTTAATAAAAAACTTATGACTTATGTGTTATGTGTTAAACTAGATTTAAAAACTATATGAAACCTTTTATAAGTCTAAATATGGCATGGGTTACAAATCTTGTTTATGGGACTTTGGTTAACCATTAACCATAGATCTCATGAAAAGAACTTATAAAACCTAAAGATCATGAAAGCCATGACCTTAAAGGTCACGGCTAGAATGAGTAAAGGCCATATGATTTGTCTACTAAGTTTTATATAGTGGAACATGAAATGTCACATGTTAAAAGAGCTAGTAAAAATCATCAAAGTAACTTATGTGAATATATAGTTGTGGGTTACATATGACCCTAAAATGGGTTAGATGTACATGCATGCTTATAAAAACGTAGATCTAATGATAAGTGTTAACTTAACATGGTATACATGAAATAAGCTAGTAGATCGTGGGCTATACATTGTTTCTTGGAATAATAGTAGCCTTGGAAACATGCATGTAACATAGATAACCATAATGTGTTGTTGTAAATATTTACAAGATTCAAAAACTAGTTAAAGTACTCATCTTGGAAATACCAAAATCTAAAAACATAGCCGTGAGCTATATACGTAGGTACATGGATCTATGTTTGATTTCTAGGCCTAAACATAGTTAGATCTTATTTTGAACTTATGATTTATTTTCTTGATGTGTACATAGTTAGATCTAATCTTGTAACACATATAAACTACATGCAACCTTAAAATGGGACTTGACCTATCTTAAAATGCTATAACTAATGTAGGCCGTGGGTTATAAGCTCCTATTAGGACTTATGACTTACTTGTAACCTTATGACACACCTAGATCTAATTTGGTATAACACATAAAATGAATCTTTAGGTTTTATTCATCTATTTAGATTAAAAACTAAATGTTAATAAGCTCATAATAAGCTTATAAGAGTATCCTAAGTAAAAATATACATAAAATGTAAAGTAGTGTTAATCGACTATTTAAACCCATGAAAAGTTAACCTAAAACTTAAGTAAACCCAATAAGCCCATTTTATAAATTATAATGACTTAAATGGACTTGGAATCACACTTAGGCCCATTTAACTAATTAAAAGGGGCTTAAAAATGTATTAAGCCCAATAAATGATTTAAATGCCCCTTTTAAGTAAATTAGAGGACTTGAAATATATTTAAGCCCACTAAAATAGCCCATTAGATGTTTAGCCCATTTAATGAGCCCATATAAAGTTTAGATGCTAAAATAATAGTTTTTATAATGAAATATGACTAATAAAAACTTTTTGGATGAAAATGACAAATTATAAAGCTTAAGGACTAAAACTGTAACTTATGAAACTTATTTTGATAAACTAGTAAGCACAAGGACCGAAAATGTAAATGTCCAAAAGTCAAGGGTTTAATAAT
Source organism: Glebionis coronaria (assembly GCA_025667525.1). NCBI lineage: Eukaryota > Viridiplantae > Streptophyta > Magnoliopsida > Asterales > Asteraceae > Glebionis > Glebionis coronaria. The sequence goes on along the minus strand of CM046881.1, from coordinate 323,110,787 downwards.
TATTTTCCGAGGCAACTTAAACCCTAGGGATCATTTTGGGAAGTTTTTAAAAGTTATTTTGTCATTCTAAAACCCTAGGACCATTTTGGCAACAGTCCGAAACTTAAAGAAGCCCTAGGGGCTGTTTTGTCATTTTAGTAAAGTTACAAAACCTAGATAATACTAGAGGGACCAAATCTGCCATAGGCCGAAACTATAACAAGCCCTAGGTGCTAAATATGTAAAATCCGAAAGTTATACTTGTTTAAAAATATGAAGGGACTAGTTTTGCCATAAACCGGAACATTTCCAAGCCCTAAACCTAAAATCTATTTTAATTATAATAAAACATAATTAAAACACTTAGACCATAAGAATTAAGGTATAATTTCTTAAGTTTAAAATTATTTTATAAAATGATTTATGGAAACTTTAAAGTTAAATAAAATAACTTATATATTTTTTATATATATATAAAATATTTATATTTACTTTAGGAAATAATTGTATAAACAATTATGAATATGTATTGTTAATACATATACTCATATACTTTTAAGAAATAAAATTATGTGAACATAAATTAAATTAAATGTTACTACATGAATATATTATAAGTAAAAACCCCTTATGTTTACTTAAATATAGAACGTGGTTATAAAGTTTAACGAGATGTTATTGATACAAGTACTATAAACATAGATTAATATCTTAAGTGAAACATTTTCTTTTATGTTTACTTAAAATGTAAAACTTGATTGTAAGATTGAATGATTACTATAATTACATGTATGCTACCTGATATTAATAGTTAAACATTTTATGTTTACTTAGCAATGAAACTTATATAAATAAGTTAAATGAATATTGATGCTACTTGAACTATGACTATTTGGATAAATACCATAGTATGAATGAACTGACTAAAATCTGTATAAGCATACATATATGTTCTTTGTACTATCTATTAAGACTGCACTATCTGATTAGGCATAACTTTGGTGTGAACTTTAATTGGATACCCGTGTTAAACAAGCAATTGCCCACTCCCAGGTGAGTTTACAACCCCATATGAACTTTGGTAAAACTTTTCCTTTTGGGAAAGAAAACATGCAAACATATATTGGACATAATTGAATTGTATAAACTGGGTTATGATTGCTTATTGTTGAAACTGTTAAATTATTGTAAATCGCCCGAATGTTATAAATAGATCTATTAGGGATTGACCATCCCCGTCTGGGTGAGTCATGATCACTGTGCCTTGGCCGGGACAACAGACGTATACCATGTTGGAACTGGAATGGGTGTCTTTTTGTAAGACACTACGTCCTCATCTGTTGAGGACTATGGAAGGTTAAGCTTCAGTTTCTAATAATAAACAAATGTTATTTACATTTTAGTAAGAATGCTCTGTGCATTATTACTTCTATGATTATTGTATGTCCAAACTAATTAATTGTTAAAATCTGTAAATTCACCAACTTTATGTTGACCCGTTAGTATGTTTTGCACAGGAATATGAAGTTAGTACGTGGTGTGTGAATGGTCTCCAGCATCTTAGAAATCTGCATCATAGGACTCGTCAGGGAATCTATTTGGGAAACGAAAACAATCACCTACTGTCTTGTTTAAAACAATTTTTATTAATTTTTTTGAATAAACATGTAATCTGATTTATCTAAATTTTATCTTATGCTCTATGGATATATGCTATCGATCCACCCTTGTGACATCTCCGTGGATATTTTCGCGTATTTTGACCCTACCCGGGGTGTCACAGAGAATGGTATCAGAGCATTAGTTATAGAGAACCAGATAAATCTTTAAATAAAATAAAAATAGAAATGATTTTTATTTTATTTAAAACTGGACTATAACTTATAAAATTCTTTTTGGGATTTTATTTTGGGACCGTATTAGTTAAGCACATAGACCTTAGGGCATGTTATGCTATGTGAACTAATTGTATATATATATATATGTTTACTAAACTTGATTGCTAATACTGTTTAGTGAGATATGGCTATATGTTAGATGTGCTAAACTTGGAAAATTTTGCACTATATAGTAAAATACTGAAATGAGAATATGAGCAATATTGAACTAAAATTCACACTTACAAGTTAATAATGAACTACTTACATGATAATACATATATATGTATAAGTATGAATATTTGTGACCTTAAAAAATTCTAATAATTGTTTAAAAGGGATATATTTCATAAAGCATGTAATCTAAATAATATTGTTCTTTGTTTGTAAGCCCATACTCACTTCAAACTTAAAATGATATTGTTCCTCCCCACGATCGACGCATTGTGAATGGTTGTCAGCCTCAGATTCAAAGGATGACCCAGCCACCGAAGCTGTACTCCCAGAGGACCCATTTTCTATCTCAGCATCAGCCACACCGGCCCCAACCTCTATGGAGGAGGACCGGGTCCCTTCTAGCATACCATCTGCTATGCCTCCGTCCTTTTCATCAGGCTATTTCTCCAGACCCGCACCCGTCTCCACTTATGAGACCGAGGAAGGCTCTGGGGCAGGACGTGTCGATTCCGTCAAGGCCCAGATCTCCGCATTGGCTGCACGTCATGAGCGAGAGATATCTGACCTTTACAGCCAGCTAACTGTTAGTCAACAGAGCCATGCCGTCATCTATGAGCGTATAGACACCCTTTTACGCACTAGGAGGGAAGACTTCCAGACTGCTAAGGGCATCCAGGCTAGGACGGACGAGGCACTAAAATTGTTATTGGATGAGAACTACCGCCTCCACCAGCGCATTCAGGTCATGGAAGGTCTGCAACATCAGACCCATGTTGCTCTTGCTACTCAGGAGCAATCCTTGTCCATCTTCTTTGATTTCGCCACTGTCCGGCATGATGGGGTTACTGGGGAGATGGCTTATCTCCGAGGGTTCATCGATAGGCTCCGGAACCAGCTACTGTTTGCACTCCGTACGCTCAAGGAGACCCGAACGACAGTTTGGACTTTATGGAACACCAGGAAAAACTGTGTAGCCCCACCAGCTTCATCCGCACCGTCAGCCCCATCATCTTCCAGTGGACCATCCAGGCAGGATTAGTATAGATGTACTAGACTTCTTTTACATCATGGTAAGCTCACGGGTTACATCCCGGCTATCATGATGTAGGGCCTTTGTACTTTTATCTCTTTTTCCGCTTTTGGTGATGTAATCTCGTACCTTATCTTTCCTTTTTCGTTGGGCATGTATTTTGGATATGATGTACTTAAGACAATGTGTACCACTACCCTGAGCAAGGCTAGCTAAACCTTGTTCTGATGCTTGACGAATGTTTAAAATTCCCTACGGAACTTTGCATGAAATCACTCTCTTATGTTATATCTGTTGTGCAACGTATTATATTATGAAATCCTGACAGGTTATCCAAATTTGTTATGAATTTTATGCATGAAATCATTCTCTTGCAAATAATATAAAGACTGCACTAATGATTGAAGCAATAATCTCATTTTGTGTATGATTATAGACAAATGGTTATTTCCCAATCGAATCCCAATAATGCAACTATCTTCGATACCGCTAATACAGAAGTTCCTGAAGCTACTCATAATGTTACCGATGCTCAACTCCGGGAGATGATTGATGAAGGCATTTCGGCAGCCATGACAGCCAGAGAAGCTAATTTGGGCGATGACCCAAACCCCAACATACGTAAAAACAACTTCAACAGGGGTTGTCCGTACCCCGACTTCTTGAAATGCAAACCCTCATAACTATCGAAGAAAAGAAGGAGTTGTTGAGCTAATGCGATGGTTTGAAAGACTAGAGACAGTTTTCCGCATCAGCGATTGTGCTGACGAGAACAAAGTTAAGTATGCTACATGCACCCTACTCGATAGCGCCCTTACTTGGTGGAACTCTGTGGTCACCACCCTTGGACAAGTCGCTGCTTATACTCTCACTTGGGCCGACCTCAAGGAAAGAATGACTGAGAAGTACTATCCCAGAGGAGAAATGAAGAAGTTGGAAGTCGAGCTGTGGGATCTCAAGTGTAAGAACAATGATATCATTTGGTACAACCAAAGATTTCAAGAGTTAAGCTTGATGTGCACCAGAATGTTTCCTCTAAGGAGAGACAAGATTGAAAAGTATGTCAGTGGACTCCCTGACAACATTCATGACAGTGTGCTAGCTTCACGAACCACCACTGTGGAAGGTGCCATGAAAATTACGACTTAGATGATCAATAAACGAACCCACAATCTGTCTGAGAGACAAGTAGACAACAAGAGGAAATCCAAAGAAAACTCTCGTAGCCAGCACCAACAGCCTTCCAAAAAGCAAGACGTTGGGCATGCAAATGACACTACTCCCACAACCCGCACCAAGAACTACTCAGGGACAAAGCCCAAGTGTTCGAAGTGCAACTACCATCATGTCGCTGGAGGACAATGTCAAGGGTGCTACAAGTGCGGCCAACAAGGCCCTTTTGCTCGCGATTGTCCAACCAATGTTGCCACCCCAGGTCGACTGATAAAAGGTTTTTCAATGGGGTTCAATTTAATTCTCGGTATCTTCTCGAATCGATCACGTTTCAAAGTGGAATAGTTGTTCTTGGTTACTAAAAAGGGTTTGGTTTTCTATTCTACTAAAAAGGTAAATGCGTAAAGTAAATAAAGATAACTAAAAGCAATTAATAAGAATAAAACTTGAATTAAAATAAAAGAGTTAACTACCTAAACTCAGAAAAAGTCACTGATTCGGAATGTTAAGGCTTGATCCGGAATATACTAAACAGAAACCTTCATTCGGAACCTATGCTTCATTCGGAACATTTGTTCATCCGGAACTTCTAACTGAAAATCTTTCATTTGGAATATATAAAAAGACTGATTCGGAACATTATTGATCCGGAATAAAGTTGATTCGGAACACACTGATTCGAAACACACTGATTCGGAAGATTTATGAAAAACCTTGATTCGGAACTTTTCAAAAAACCTTGATTCGGAACTTTCAAAAATACTTGATTCGGAACACACTGATTCGGAACACACTTGATTCAGAACACACTGATTCGGAACACACTGATTCGGAAGATTTATGAAAAACCTTGATTCAGAACTTTTCAAAAAACCTTGATTCGGAACTTTCAAAAATGCTTGATTCGGAACTTTCAAAAATCCTTCATTCAGAACATTTAAAAACACTGATTCGGAACAATTTTCAATAGAACTGATTCAGGACAATTTTAGGAAGAACGTTGGTTCGGAATGCTTGCAGTTGATCCGGAATCTGGAAAGATGAAGAACGAAGAACAGCAAGATAACAAAGAACGATTTAAAACCAAAATCACCAAGTTTTTAACCAAAACTTAAACAAAAACTAACCACCAATCATTTACTAACAATAAACATCAAATCAAATCAACATAAACACAAAACCCACTTACTTTTAAAGATCAAAATCAACCAAATAAGAACTTGAGACTTTAAATCAAAAAGATGAAGATGAACAAGATGAAATGAACGATTGTATTTATTGAATAAGGTAGAGTAAACAAAAGGAAAGATTAAAAACTTACAAGATTAAAGATTCAACAAAAGTGAAAAATCACCAACACCTTAATGGTGTTGGCTTCCTACGAAAACAAAGAAAAAAAAAGACTGGAAATGAAAAAAACTAGTCTAATGTGCGGGAGGGATGTCCTATTTATAGGAGGTGTAGTTGGTTGGTGAGTGGGCTTTCTTCCTTTCTTTTCGTCTTCTCGTCTTTTCAGTAAAGTTGACGTTTTCGATTCTGATTCGGGATTTGTCGACGAATAAATTCAACTCGTCTTTTAATTTCTTCGTTTAATAGACTTGAGTTCCTTCGACATATGTAAATCTTCCATCTTTGGTCCTTTTCTTCGATAAATCTTCAAATAGGCCGATTGACTTCAAATCTTTTGCATCTCTTGGACAATAGACTTCGTCTTGAATCTTTTTCTTCGATAAAACCCGTGCAATCCCATGTTTTCTTCAATATTTATCCGGTTGGCTCTGAAAACACAACAAACACACAAACCACGCATAATTCCAAACAAATGACATTAAATACGCGTTTTGGTCTTGTTTTAGCAAGAAATAAGTGGTAAAAGGATGGGTGTTTTCACACCTATCAAATCCCCTACACTTAACCATTGCCATGCCCTCATGCAATGCTTAGTGATAAAGCAAATTTACACTTTTCTCATAATCAATTAACCTTGGCCTTATTAACAATAACCACTACTACTAAAGAGATATATAAAAACTTGAATGAAACAAAAGGGATAGAAAACCATTTTCACTTGAAAATAGCTATATGGAAATAACTTGCAAAGAGATCTAAGACTTACATTAGGGCTTCGGTTGCTGTGAAGATTTATCACCCTCAAGTTTCACGTTCCCCAAACTAAGCTTAAAAACGAGATCATTGTTATTATAAGTTAGCAAAACAAACACTTACACACATGGCTTAATTATATGCTTAAACTCCCTTATTCCTAGGTGTATCTCTTATATTTTATTTTTGTCTTAGAATGATCATGAAGATGCATTTTTGGACTTATTTCGATAGTTTATTTAGGCTGAAAGCAAAGTAGGACGATTTGATTAATAGTTAGCTAAAGGACATAATCTCTTAAAACTGCTTCTCGGGATATCAAAAAGTTCATATCTTGGCATAACTCGCTTCACGATTTGAGACCTTTCTCGAGCCGATATTTGGCATGTACTTCATACTTCATATCTAGAGAGACGTTCTTGAGATAATGGTCTTCTCTTCGTTAATAGAGTTTCTTCACTTGGAGACTAATATTTTCGTTTTTAGTTCGTTTTTCTCTCGGTCTTATCGAATTGATATAACTTTCCAAGTTTGACTTAATTGTTTTTGGTTAAAGAAGCAATTTTGGTATTATTAACTACTTGGGCACAAAGCATGTAAAAATGTAAAAATATCTATATTACGCTACATATACGTACTAACTAAAACACATTGCAAGTACAACAATTATATGCACGAAATATAAAAATGTAAAAAAAATACAAATTTTATACTACTCTCGACAAAAACGTTAACAACACAGAAATTAAACTAATATACTAATCTATATTACTATTATCAAACTATTATTATTATAATACCATTTTGAATTAAAATTGAATTTTCGAAGGTAAATGCATCATGTATACTAATTGTAAACGTTGAACGATTTAATCTAAAGAATTAGGCTTAATAAACAATATGAGGCCCAAAATCAATACTAGCCCAATTGAAACCTAAGCAGTTCTATTCTAGCGTTACACTTAACAGGGAGGTTTAACTTTGGACTGTGGTTGATATTAGCATATACACTACGAGGGACTAATGTTGTGCATCTAATAAAACTCACTACAAAACAGATAAGAAATATCTAAAGCTCAATTCTATTTTTTTACACTGAAAACATAAGCTATCACAGTAGCTCTTAAACTGACATAACTAAAACAGATCATATATACTTACTGGTGAACAAAATTAGGCAAATTCAATTCTCTAGACCAACAAAATTCAAAATTCGCAAAGATATCAGACTTTACTCAATCTTCAAAACAAGAACAGCAACTTCTATATCAAATTAAAATCTAGCTAGCTACAAGATCTGTTATGAATTGATAGACACGTTCTATAGCTATAACAACCAAATCCTCAAATTCACTAAAGCCTGAAAAACTTACACTAGCTACTAGAATGCACAGTAATGCTGAAAAGCTAATAAGCTAGAATCAAAAGATAAACCTAATGAGAATGTCAAAAGTAATCACATACAGCAATTTGCAAGAAGACTAAAACTACACAAATGATCTAGCAGATTATACTATTTTTGTGTAGAAAAGAAAAACGCGCGCTTGACCTGCACATCCAGGCCTAGTCCTTTGATGGCGAAGGGTCAGCGCTGTGCTGCCTTAAGAACTGACTAGAAGAACTTCAACAATAACTACAAACCAGTCCTTCGGCTTAACAGATCCAAACTTTATCAGCTTTTGACACAGCGTATCACCATTAAGCTGTGATCAGCTAAACCGAATACAACTTGCTGAACTGATCTACCTCCAGTCACCTGCATAAACAAAATGAAAAGGAAAAAAAAACGCGAACTTCTGAACTTCTGATCTCTGTGATGAACTGTATCAGTTTATGACCAATCTTACAGCCTAAACAGGATCGAATACTCACAGACTTAACTACGAAACTCGAGTAAAAATCTTATTGAACTAAAAGACTTTTAAACTGAAATTGCAAACTGTCAAATTGATAAAACAAAAGAATGTGAAATCTATAGAAAACATTTAAAAGAACTCACAAGAAGCTAAATGAAAGAAATAAACCTATAATAAGCTCAAAATGAGCTGATGAACACTTAAAAGCTACTTAAGCTGTAAAACTCAAACAACTATTAGAAAAAGCTTTTGAAACTTTAAATCAAAACTAAATTCAAACTGATTATACTCAATTAAGCAAACTGATTCTCGGTTAACTATATTAACATATTCCATCGATTCACTATCTGACTGATGCAATCTAATCCGTAACAGTAACTACGTGAACGAATTTGAAGAGAGAAAAAGATTTCAGAAACATGAAAGTGAAACAATCAGATATACAGTAAGAAGAGGGAGATTAAAATGAAATGCTTATTATTTTCATTAATGGTGGAAAAACATAAAACTCAAGCTTTCATTAATGGTGAAAGAAGAAACAGTTACAAACTACTTTAACTGAAAAAAAACTGAATTCGTTATAAGATTAAAAAACTGATTATCTATCTACTCCTAACTAACTATGTGTAAAACTACACCTATGCTAACCGTCTCGAAATGAAGTCTTGATCTTCTGTTTATAGAGCTGAAGAGGTGGTGGTGTGACGTGTTCTATCCAATCAGCAATGGACACGTGTTTAATACGAGGATTAAATTCATCCATCTTCATTCCAAAATTTGGGCGTTTCTTCTCCTTTGAGTCTTGATCAAATTAAATTATACCATATTGTAGAGGATAACGAAATGAACATCTTCTATTCTTTAATCTTGTCTTGAAACCTCCTTATTCTCTTGTTATTCGAACATGCAAGTTTGTGGTGGTGAAGAAAGATGAAGTCGATTTTATTTCTCTCTCTCTTCACGGTTGAAGAAGAAGACGTGTAATGAGGGTTTATTGACCGTGACTTGGTCTTTTGACCAAGTAAATACTGGAAGTTAATACTTCTTTTCATTCACTTTGCTTTTGATCCCTTCTCTTTGTATTTTTTTCCAAAAGTTATATAAACTTTTAAGCAATTTCTTTTTTCATCCTTCATCTTGTTGAAGTCAACTTAAGCCCTCGATCTTGGTAAATGATAGCAAGTAAAGTCCTTGAAAGCATCTTTCGTCTTTCTCTTCGTCTTTTGTGATATAAATCCCTTGAAAATGCTTGTTTGCTCGAAAATGTATCTTTTTTACCTGAAGCACACAAAACACAAATACACGCTTAATTCTGATATTTTAAAGTTAAATATTATGTATTTGACTGTGTTTTTAGTGATTTATGGGTCATAATTGATGAGTGTTTTCACACTTATCAACTCCCCTCCACTTGACCATTGCCATGACCTCATGCAATGCAGCATTTTAAAGCACCAAGTTACACTTTTCTCATAATTAACCCACCTTGGCGAATATGGAATGCTATTACACTATGCTACTCTATATGATGCATGATTTTGAATATTTACAATGCAATGCAAAGAAAAACAATTCTATTTACATATTTTTTTTGTTTTTTTCTTGAAATGGTTTTGATGGAAATAACTCATAAAGAATTCAATGACTTTGATTAGGGCTTGGGTACCATGGACACTTATCACCCTCAAGTTTCACTTTCCCCATACCAAGCTTAAAAATGGGATCATTTTATTCACAAGTAAAAAGTGCATCAACTTATTCATGACAATTAAATGTGGAACCGGTTATTATTTGAGCAAATTGCTTTTGGGCAAATTTGTCATTATTTGAAGCGTGAAATATAAGAAATGCAAAATCTAAAGATAAGGAAGCACGGTTTTAATCCTATGTAATCCTCTCATCCATTACTTGAAAAACCGCTCACAATTAATATAAGTCCGTTTCAAGAGTAATAAGTCATTCGCCATATGTGTAAAATCCTCATGTCATGCTTTCATAAGTAGCTACACACTCGCTAAGGAAAGAAAAATAAAACTCACGTAATAATTTACATCTGCCATCTTTTTGAGACTTTGGATCTTCAACCCCGCAACCCGTCAAGGTAATATTGGATTGGAGCAATCTACTAAATCCCCGCAACCCGTCAAGGTAATATTGGAACTCAATAGTCACTATAATTAACACCACACTGCCCCTCTTGGGAGTCTTGTATAATTTTTTTTTCTTTTCTTTTTCTTTTTTCTTCTCTTTTTTTTTCTAGCCATTCATTTTTTTGTAAAGTCGCTCTTGTTTTTCTTTATTCCTCACTAAGAAACTTGAAAAGAATAAAAGGAAAAACACCCGCTAAATATTGAGCATGACATAAGTCTAGTACACATAAAACGTTCTAACTTAGAATCTTAAGACGTACTTATATCAACCATGAATGATTAGACAAAAATGCATAAGAGATTATAAACCGATTAAAACCGTTCTTGATTATTTATTAACATATATACATGCGAAGAAAATAGAGGTAAAGAAGAGAAGGGTTTAGCCACAAGTAATTATCATGAAGTTTATCTAGCCCTTTTATACTTGCTTCAACTCAATCATTTCCCATTCTCCACAAATTTAAAGTCTCAAATAATGAGAGTGGTGGATGCTTAGCCTAATAGACCAATGAAGGACTACATGGTTAAGGATACTAGCTAGAGAATGCTTAATAAGCAAACTCGAGTTGAGTCAAAATATCCATGGCGGGCCTAATATGTCAAAGAAGTCTAAACTTGTTAAACCATGTTCTTATTATATTTTTTTACTCTTTTGGATTTTTATTGAAAAGAAAAAGAAAAATATAAACAGTGCAAATGTGATATGCAAATAAAAAATGATTGATGCAAAAATTATGAATGCATATTTTTGGTGGCCAAAGTAGATCAAAAAATTGAAAAATGTTTGAAAAATAATTTTCCAAGTTATCATGAAATCAATAGCAATGGTCTAGGTAAGGTCATGATAGGTGTGTAAACACCCATCTTTTCTACCACTTAACTACAATAATAACCGGACCAAAACGTGTATTTTATGTCTTTTATGTCGGAATTATGCGTGGTTTGTGTTTTTGTTGTGATTTAGAATGAAAAGGTGAAAAATGGATAAGATACGGACATTCACGGGCATTTATGGACTTTTATTGAAGAAAAGGATAAAAGACGAAGTCAAGAAGTCAAGAGTGCAAAAAAAGAACGGAAGTCCACGACCAATTCTGAAGATTTATCGAAGAAATAGTCAAAAGACGGAAGTTTATCAAAAGCCGAAGGATTCAAGTCTATTTATTGAAGAAATTAAAGACGAGTTCAAAGAAATCCCGAAGCTAAAAGTTCTTCAAGTCCACATTTAATGAAGATTTAAAGAAGGAAGGACTTAATCTTGCAATTAAGAAGAAGATTAAAGAAGGAGGGACTAAGTATGCAATTAAGGAAGCTTCCTAAGCAAGCTTTAGTCTCCCCTATAAATAGATTAGATTAGTTATCATTTCACTCTTGTTGGCTAGGGTGACACTAGTTCTTCCACCATTTAAATACTTGTCATTTACATTAATTGTCAATTTAATTACCTTGTCTCGCACCTTAAATTCATTTAATTTCAAGTAAGTTTTCATTTAATTATTGTCAATCTTTACTTTATCTTGTCAATCTCTTATCTACCTTTCTTATTCTTTGATTTGTTGTGTTTATGTTATGTTCATGTTCATGCTTTTATTTTGATCCAAAGTGGTTTTTGATTATTATGGTTAAAGTTGTTTAATTTCATGTTTTTGATTGATTGTTGATGCTTATTTGTTGGTTCGTTACTGTTTTTATTAATACGTGTGATTGATTTTGCTTACTTTTTGTTTATATCTGCTACTGTATTACCTTCCTTGTTCTTCGGAAGATTTTTGCTTGTTTCTGTGTTTCCAGAAAAAGTTCCGAACCAAGGAAAGGATAGAAGGCTTCATTCGGAAGTCCACAGTTCCGAATCAAGGAGCTTCATCCGGAAGTCAAAACTTCCGAACCAAGGTTGCTCATTCGGAACTTCAAAAGTTCCGAACCAAACTTGTTCATTCGGAAGTCAAAACTTCCGAACCAAGACTCTTCATTCGGAACCTTCCGAATCAGTAACTTCCGAACCAATTCCAAAAGTTCCGAACCAAGGGCCTTCATTCGGAACTTCAAAAGTTCCGAATAAAGGAGCTTCATCCGGAAAGTTCCGAATCAAGGGGTGACCAAAACTTCCGAATCAAGGCAAGATTTACAAGATTCCGAATCAGCAAGTTCCGAATGAAAGATTGCTTTGGATAAGTGACATATTCAGACAAATTTGTTCCAGATCAAGGATTTTGGTAATATTCCAAGTGAAGAAGAATCATTTCAACCAAAGGTGACATTTAGGACGAGTGATTGTTTCAAACGAAGGTTTATTCCGAATGAGCTGTATTCAGGTTCTTATTAGCTTTTATCTTTAGTTTTTATCTTCAAACTTTATTTTACTTACCTTTTTATTTAATTGCACTTTTAGATTATTTGCCTTAGTTTTAGTTGCACTTTAAGTTTGCCTTAGATAGATTTAAGTTTACGTCATTTTACTATAGTGCCCTTTAATTTTAGTCACGTTTTTAAATACTTGCACTTTGCTTTAATTAGACTTAGATTTACTTAAAAAGCACTTTTACTTTTAAGTCTTTGCATTTAAATTTAAAATCACCCAAAAATATTCTTTTTCACCAAAGATCAACTTAGTCACACATAGGAGCCTAGATCAATTCGTTAAGATACCGAGAACAACAATTGAACCTAGAAAAATCTAGTTATCAAATGGCGCCGCTGCCGACTCTTTTCGTTAAGATCAACAGTTTTCTGTGCTAGACACGTTGCTTTTTGGGATCCGTTCACTCGTGAACGTTAATTTTCTTGCCTAAAAAAAATCAAAAATCATAAAAATTAAAAATTGATAAAAAACCATAAAAATTAAAAATTTCAATAATCCAAAAAGATTTTATCTTTCTTGTGTATATATATTGTCTTTGTGTTTGGTTTCTTTTTCTTTTGCATTTTCAGGTGTATGCGTACTAGATCTTCTAATTATCAAGAGCCCGAGCCTCAAGAAGATTTAGATATGGCAGGTGTTAACAACAACATTCCACCGAACCTGAATAATAATAATAACAACAATGCTCTTCCACAGCCCGATCTTCGGACCATGGAGGAACTTTGTCAACCAACAATGTTTGGACGAGGAGGACCGATTGCGCCGATGCAAATCAACGCTCCTGAGTTTTCGTTGAAGCACCACATGATTCAGCAAGTACAAACAAACCCTTTTAGAGGATTGCCTGATGATGATGCCAACAAACACCTCGACAAGTTCATTACAATCACCCAAAGCATGAAGTTGCCTGGGGCCACAATGGATGTACTCCGCCTACAACTCTTCCCACATACTTTATCGCATCATGCCGAGAAATGGTTTGATCGTCTCCCGAAGAATTCTATTCACACTTGGGATGACATGACTCAACGCTTTCTTTCGCGCTACTTTCCACCATCCATGGTCACAAGCCTTCGCAATCAGATCAGCGGTTTCATGCAAGACCCTGATGAATCTCTTTTCGACGCTTGGGAGAGATATAATGTCTTGATCGACTGTTGTCCAAACCACAACATGCTTCCGGTCACCTTGATCGATACTTTCTACAACGGATTGACTTTTCGAGATCGTGATACGATTAATGCAGCCGCCGGTGGCACATTCATGAAAAGGAGACTCGAGGAGTGTAGAGAGTTAATAGAGAACATGACTACTCATCATAAGAACTGGGATTACTCTGCTTCTTCTAGAAACAACACGAGAGTCAATGTTTCTTCTACCTCAGCAAACCCTGAGATGACCGAACTCACCCGCATGATGGCTGAAATGAGCAAAAGTATTACGCTTCTCGCTTCAAACCAACAACAACATCAAGTTAAAGTAGTTGCTAATCCTTGTGAAACATGTGGCGGTCCTCACTCATACACCGATTGTCCTTCGACACAAGGAAATCCGGAAAATGTGTATGCAGCTTACGGTAATTATTCACCGGAAAATTACCAAGCTAGACAACAAGGGGATAGAAACCTGCTGAGCTACCGTTCCAACAATTACCTTTCACCCGGTTTTTCTCCTCAAAACCAAAACCCCGCCAACAACTACAATAGAAGCAACCAAATCCCACCTCGCGCTTCTAACCCTTATCAACCACCCACCCAACAACTCCCACCCATTAACCCCGATGTTGACACAATCATGAGAACTCAAGGAGAGCAAATCAAGAATCTACAGAGCCAAATAATTAATTTGAAAGGAGATATCTTGAGCAAGGTAATGACATCAGAACCGAGGTTCGTGAAAACCTTCAATCTTCCTTCATCAATCAAACAACTGAATTAAAGAATCTGTTGGCTAGTTTCTTGCCCGAAGCTCAACCTTCTTCTTCCTCGGGTTCTCTACCTTCAAACACCGTCACTAATCCGCGAGCTAATGTGAGTGCTATAACTATGCGTAGTGGAATTACTATTGTCAATCCACCTGATTCACCACCATTATCTACACCTCCTCCACCACCATGTATCCCTACTCCTCTTACACTTAGTGATAGTACACCATTACCGACTCCGCCTCGTCATGACGATGTATCTCGGAAGGACCCTTCAACATCACAACCTTCACCAACTACACCTCCACCTAACCTTTATCAGCCCAGAATCCCATACCCTTCTCGCATAGGCAAGACCAACGAGCTAACCAAGAATGACTGTAATGTAATGAAATATGTGGATATGCTATCTAAAATGACAATCAACATTAGCCTTGTTGAAGCACTTTGCCACATGCCGAAATTTGTCAAAGCATTCAAGGAATTGCTTAGCAAGAAGGAGAAGCTGCATGAACTCGCCAACACACGCTTAAATGAAAACTGCTCTGCAGTCCTTCTTAGAGAACTTCCGGAAAAGCTTGGAGATCCCGGTCGTTTTGTGTTGTCTTGCGTATTCAACAAAACTGAAGAATTTACTGCCCTTGCTGATCTCGGGGCTAGTATTAATCTTATGCCACTCAGTGTTTGGAAAACACTATCATTGCCCGATCTCATTCCAACAAAGATGACTCTCGAACTTGCAAACCGCACTCTCGCTTACCCCGTTGGTATAGCCGAAGACGTGTTTATTAAAGTTGGCACATTTACTTTCCCGGTTGACTTTGTCGTAGTTGATTATGAAATGGACCCTCGTATTCCTTTAATACTTGGTCGGCCATTCTTGAGAACCGGACGTGCTTTAATAGATGTGGCCGAAGGTGAGTTAATCTTAAGAGTCGGGGATGATTCTAAAGTTTTTAAAATGGGGAAGCTTACAGGCAAATCTTTTGGAGGCCGAGAATCAGTGAATATGATAAATGTGCTCGATGACTTTACCGTCTATGACAATCCTCTATTCGAGTCTTCCACTGATAATCCACTCTTTGAAGATAATGTGGATGATTCTCACTCTAATTTGGACGCTTCTCCCATTTTTGATTCTCCACCGGTCTTCGATGCTTATGATGATGATGATTCTAGCTCAGACTCGGATGATTTTGATTGTACTTCTGAGTATCCCGATCTGCCCACTTTCGATGATTTTGATGAGGCTGATACTCTATCGAGCGATTCTTCACATGATGAAGATCCTCCATCATCACTCGATCCTACTTTGGACGATTATTCATTTGAGGAAGATTTCTCTGAATTTTTCAACACATACTTCCCTCATGAGAGTGATGCTCCTCCTTTTGACTTTGAAGATTATCGCCTTAATCCTACTTTGGATTTGAAGAGCATTTTGTCTAAGGGGAAGAAACCGGTCGACACCGAAATCCGTTGCACGTATGATTTGACACCTCTTTGTCCCACTTCTGAGGACCAGGTTGTGCTTCTTTGCGGATCTTCTTCCCACTCGGCGGAGCCTGAGTGCTATTTTCCCTTAAAGGAAAAGGTGTTCGATCCCGGTATTGAAGTCTTTAAGCCATCTCAGTATCCACCTGATGAAATAAAAGGAAAAATCTTTGGACCTATTAAAGACATGCTCGCACCGCACCATACTTGCTTCTACTGTGCTCCATCACTGCTTAAGGGAACCTTGCCACTTCTCTTTTGGCTTGCCTTGTTCGCCTTAAGCTCTTGCTTATTGATGGATGAAAACTATGTCTTTGATCCTGGTGGATTTGTTTCATGCTACTTCCGTTGATGATCAAGGTCGAGTCAGGCTCACGACTCGGTTAACAAAAACCAAGCGCTTCTTGGGAGGCAACCCATGCATCTATCTTTTCGCTTTCTTTAACATAAGTGTAGGGGGGACCCTTTGGATTGCTATTTCCTCTCCTCACTTCTTAATCAGGGATTCGAGCTTCATTGATCCACTCTTGATGATTCTTGACGACCCGTGATTCCGTGTTCTATTTCTTCCCGGTTCTATCCTAAACTCATTTTGATTCACTATTTTATATATTTTCTCAAATATTAAAATAGGAATCTCTTTAGTTGTCTTTTCCTTAGCAAGATTTAAACAACGTGCACAATGTCCTAAGTGTAGGGGAGCTTACTCCCACATGCTTAAACATTGAGGACAATGTTTATCTTAAGTGTAGGGGGGACTTCTATCGAAGTTAAGTGGTCTTTTCCTTGTTTTTGTCCTCATTTTAACCGGAAAATCAATTTTTCGACATTTTTCAAAATTTTTGATCTATTTTGGCCTATTAATTGTTATCTTTGTATAGTTATTTTCTTTCTCTGCTAGAATAAATGTTTAATAAGTGGTTTTAATATTCAAACGTTGTGAATCTTTTGACTCAATCCGAGTTTACTCTAGCTAGTATCCTTAACGTGTTTAAGTCAAGTTTTGCTAGGCTTTTATATAGGGAGCTATAAAACGCGAAAGTCTTAACTTTCACGAGTTAAGAACAAGAACTTTTCGCAAGTTCCTATAATTGATCCTAGAGAGTCGTTTATCAAGGGAACTTTAAGATGTGATTTCTAAACTTGAAAGAGTCTAAGAATTTGCAAGATCCTATAGGCGACTCGAAAACCCAAAACTTTGATTTAATAGGCTAAGCATCCACGAGTCTCATTACTTGAGATTTTAAACTGTGGAGAACGAGAAATGATAGAGCCAGTTATAAGTTCGGTATTCTTTCATGAATTTATGTGAGTTAATTATGAGCCTATTCTCCCATCGCTTGCTAAATAATTTATTTGCTAATAAATAAGGTTGTACGATTTGAAAAGTTACTTAGCTTCTAGCCCCAGATCGTTTAAAAGTTGCTCGGTAATGACTAGAGTTCATTGCCAAGGCATAACTTATGAAGCGGGGCGCGAAGATTGGCGAGTCCGAAAAGGCCCTAACAAGGCATGAGGGCTATGTTTTGTTGCTAAAGATCCAAAGTGATGTGAAGAATCATTTATCGAAAATCAATATGAAGGATCGAGACACACGACGTAAAGCAAAACTCCCCAAAAGTCATGGAGAAGTGTATCCGAAAAGACCCTAACAAGGTATGAGGATAAATAGATCCAAGTCATAAAAGGAGGCGGATCGTTGTATATCAAAGTCCAAAATAAAGATTGGAGAAAAATGAAGAAGTCGTGGTCAATATATGAAGAATCTCTCAAAAATTCCAAGTGAAGAAATTCCAATTATGAAGAGAAGACCATTATTTCATGAACGTCTCTCAAGATTTGAAGTATGAAGTCGCTGCCAAATATCGGCCCGAGAAAGGTCTCAAATCGCGAACCAAGTTATGCCAAGATATGAACTTTCTGATATCCCGAGAAGCAGTTTTAAAAGATTTGGTCCTTTAGCTAACTATTGATTAAATCGTGCACTTTATTTTCAGACTAAATAACTATCGAAATAAGTCAAACAATGCATCTTCATGATCATTCAAGACAAAATATAAAATATAAGAGATACACCTAGGAATAAGGGAGTCTAAGTGAGTAATTGGCCCACATGAGTTCGTGTTAGTTTACCAACTTATAATAACAATGATCTCGTTTTTAAGCTTGGTTTGGAGAAAGTGAAAACTTGAGGATGATGATTATTCATAACATTTTCAAAACCCAAGGTATGCTTTTGATTTCTTTATCTTGTATGTTTTTAATTTTCTATCTCTTTAATAAAGGCCAACGTGGATTGATTATGATGAAAAGTGTAATCTTGCTTTGTAACTAATGCATTGCATGAGGACATTGCAATGGTCAAGTGTAGGGGATTTGATAGGTGTGTAAACACCCATCTTTTCTACCACTTAACTACAATAATAACCGGACCAAAACGTGTATTTTATGTCTTTTATGTCGGAATTATGCGTGGTTTGTGTTTTTGTTGTGATTTAGAATGAAAAGGTGAAAAATGGATAAGATACGGACATTCACGGGCATTTATGGACTTTTATTGAAGAAAAGGATAAAAGACGAAGTCAAGAAGTCAAGAGTGCAAAAAAAGAACGGAAGTCCACGACCAATTCTGAAGATTTATCGAAGAAATAGTCAAAAGACGGAAGTTTATCAAAAGCCGAAGGATTCAAGTCTATTTATTGAAGAAATTAAAGACGAGTTCAAAGAAATCCCGAAGCTAAAAGTTCTTCAAGTCCACATTTAATGAAGATTTAAAGAAGGAAGGACTTAATCTTGCAATTAAGAAGAAGATTAAAGAAGGAGGGACTAAGTATGCAATTAAGGAAGCTTCCTAAGCAAGCTTTAGTCTCCCCTATAAATAGATTAGATTAGTTATCATTTCACTCTTGTTGGCTAGGGTGACACTAGTTCTTCCACCATTTAAATACTTGTCATTTACATTAATTGTCAATTTAATTACCTTGTCTCGCACCTTAAATTCATTTAATTTCAAGTAAGTTTTCATTTAATTATTGTCAATCTTTACTTTATCTTGTCAATCTCTTATCTACCTTTCTTATTCTTTGATTTGTTGTGTTTATGTTATGTTCATGTTCATGCTTTTATTTTGATCCAAAGTGGTTTTTGATTATTATGGTTAAAGTTGTTTAATTTCATGTTTTTGATTGATTGTTGATGCTTATTTGTTGGTTCGTTACTGTTTTTATTAATACGTGTGATTGATTTTGCTTACCTTTTGTTTATATCTGCTACTGTATTACCTTCCTTGTTCTTCGGAAGATTTTTGCTTGTTTCTGTGTTTCCAGAAAAAGTTCCGAACCAAGGAAAGGATAGAAGGCTTCATTCGGAAGTCCACAGTTCCGAATCAAGGAGCTTCATCCGGAAGTCAAAACTTCCGAACCAAGGTTGCTCATTCGGAACTTCAAAAGTTCCGAACCAAACTTGTTCATTCGGAAGTCAAAACTTCCGAACCAAGACTCTTCATTCAGAACCTTCCGAATCAGTAACTTCCGAACCAATTCCAAAAGTTCCGAACCAAGGGCCTTCATTCGGAACTTCAAAAGTTCCGAATAAAGGAGCTTCATCCGGAAAGTTCCGAATCAAGGGGTGACCAAAACTTCCGAATCAAGGCAAGATTTACAAGATTCCGAATCAGCAAGTTCCGAATGAAAGATTGCTTTGGATAAGTGACATATTCAGACAAATTTGTTCCGGATCAAGGATTTTGGTAATATTCCAAGTGAAGAAGAATCATTTCAACCAAAGGTGACATTTAGGACGAGTGATTGTTTCAAACGAAGGTTTATTCCGAATGAGCTGTATTCAGGTTCTTATTAGCTTTTATCTTTAGTTTTTATCTTCAAACTTTATTTTACTTACCTTTTTATTTAATTGCACTTTTAGATTATTTGCCTTAGTTTTAGTTGCACTTTAAGTTTGCCTTAGATAGATTTAAGTTTACGTCATTTTACTATAGTGCCCTTTAATTTTAGTCACGTTTTTAAATACTTGCACTTTGCTTTAATTAGACTTAGATTTACTTAAAAAGCACTTTTACTTTTAAGTCTTTGCATTTAAATTTAAAATCACCCAAAAATATTCTTTTTCACCAAAGATCAACTTAGTCACACATAGGAGCCTAGATCAATTCGTTAAGATACCGAGAACAACAATTGAACCTAGAAAAATCTAGTTATCAGGTCACTTCCATAGAAGTCTCCCCTACACATGAGATAAGCATTGTCCTCAATGTTTAAGAGTATTGGAGTAAACTTCCCTACACTTATTACATTGATAACTTTGCTTAACCCAAGTTAAGGAAGAGACAACTAAAGGGTATTCTTTTTTAAGCACAAATGTTGAATATCACTATAGCAAAAACTAATCGAAGTGAACCGGATACACGGGCCTCCTCCATAAGCTCCAAGCATGAAATGTGAGAGAGCAACCCTTGAAACAAACATGAAAAGACGAAGAAAGGCACCCCTCCACTTCAACTCTACTATAACATCCTTTTAATTAAACCTAACCTATTGAAAATCTACTCTACGTTTTCTAACCTAGTTATTCATTGCTTGAGTTTTTTTAACCCTAAGTCACTAGCTCGACTCGACCCCGAATTAGGTTGTCCTTAGGGAAACCATCATGGAGAATAAAGGATATCACTTTGAAGCTCGTCTCACATGATACACTCAAACTTAGCATGTTGCCATTTACTATAAGATTTACAATATCCGCCTCGATAAATGGAACGGTCTAACGTGTCTCAAGTTTGTCCAACATACGAAAGCTCTCATATAGAAATCACCCTAGGATCAAATACATAGTTTCCATCTCGACAAGTGAACAACTCCAAAGTAGGTAGCATCACCAAAGTAAGCTCATACTAGAAGCCCATATCAATAGAAGTGACACTCTTAAGTGGAGTAGATGAAAACCAATTTTTCCCAAACATATGTATCCCAGGATCAAAAACCTTTCCCTTCATGGGAAAATAAGGAGATGAAATCGTATCAACCATATAAGATTCCCCCTTAGTGATCAAAGCATCATGAGACAACGAAGGTGTAGGTACCAAAACATTCATAACTAGCATGTCCATGTTAGGCTCATCATCATCATCAAAAGGTGGGTAATCTTCCATAGAAGGCATAGCGAAAGGAGGATCAAAAGTAATTGTGTCTTGTGGAGGAGGTGTAGGCTCTATGTTCCCAAAAAGCAATGTAGTAATAAGACGAACCTCCTCTACCAAATTAGAAACACTATCGTCGACCTCTATATCAAAATGTGCAAATGTATCCTCTATGGTGGTATCAATCTCCATAAAAAAGTCCATATCAAAGGTTTTGAGTTCTAAAGGTGCCTTAGATGAAAAAGTATCAATCTCTAAGAGGAAAAGATCTTCATCAATAACCAACTTCAAGGGTGGGAGGGTGGGAACATAAGGCTCAAAAGGAGGTGTATTAATGAGAGAATCACTCAAAGGGATGATATGATCAATAGGTGTATCCTCAAAAACCAGTGAAGGATGATCAATCAATGGTTCTTCTTCTATAGACTCATTATTAGGTTCTTCACACTCCTCAAAAAGTGTGTTATCAAAACATGTCTCAAAAAGAGGATTTGAATGTATCACAAAATCACTTAGAGGAATAGGTGAAGGAGTCATAGAAGACAAATCATTGGATGATATAGCATAAGACGCGTCACTAGAATCACAATCATCATCCTCCATCTGTGGAAAGTCTTTCACAAACTCTTCCTCAATCTCATTATCCCTTTCTTTAAACAATTCATCAAGATCAAAGTCACCAAAATCACTAGTAGTAGCATGAAGGTCAATATGTGATAAAATCTCAATTATCATGAGGAGAAGAGGTATCAACACAAAGATCATCACATGGTTCATTGGAAACCCTCTCAAGCTCTCTTTGGATTGGGATAAGGTTCTCAACACTAGAAGAGGTTAATTCATCCGAATTGGTGTTTGTATTAGTGCTAAGAGGCTCGTCCCCCATGGTTAAAGAGTCGGTGGGTCCCTTGTGAGGTAAAGGTGATGAAGGTGTGTATGGCTCAAGTATAGTCGGTGGAGAAATGGGAGGGTCTATAATAGGAACATCACTAAGTGTATCATCCTCAACATCTACTCTCAAAGAAGGCTCATCATCAGGTAAGGCATCGTCAGGTCTCATGAGTTGCAAGACGTATCTGCTCAAGCCTAAGATGTTCGGATCAGTTGCCTCTTTCATTGTCTCAAGTGCTTGCATTACAAACTTAAAAGCGTCTTTACTCAAGAAATGATAAATGCCTTGATTGTGAAAGGTTGTTTGATTATGACTTTGAAAATTCTCTTCATTTTGAAAATCGTCTTGATTTAAAAATTCTTGATTTTGAAAATCCTCATTAAACCCTTGATCATAATCGCTCGCGTATAGATGACAATTATTTGTACCATGCGGTCCTCCACAGGTCGCACAAGGCCCATACACAGCTCGATAATGCTCCTCTTGTAATATCTCCAAAATAGGACGATTATCCATGTGTGGCAAAATGGTCGAATGTATATACAAGTGAAATGACGTCTAAAAGCTTCCTCGGGGAAGGAAGTGATACACCAAAGGTGGTATGTTTACACGTGTGCGAGTACACGTGTAAGTAAACACGAGGAATGATGGAGTAGCCCACGGTCGACTTTGAAGAGAAAAGGATTATCCTCTTCGAGGTTCGATATGAAATATCCACAAGAAAGTATAATATATATAATTACTACTTGGGTGCAAGACCCCCAAATAAAGCCTTCCTTCTTAGAATACGCACTAGTGAACGGGGGGTTAGGTGGCGCGAAGCACTTAAGTACCTATTGACCCTTAGATGGCATTTTATAGCACATCGCCTTTCTATTCACTTTGTAGTTTGTATTCTTCAAATTATTGCCTATAGGAAGTATTTATATATTCTTGCTTTATTAAATTTTATCGATACACGTGTCAAGGACCAGAACGCCCCCTAACACGGTGTATTGTCTCGGCAATACTTATGGAAGATATGTGTATTGGTTGTTCTTATCTACGTATACTTATTTACATATAATAATATATCAAAAATATTTTTTGTATTTATTCGATTTTTTAAGAAAATACTATATGTACGTAAAAAAAACGATGAAAACCGATATAATATATATTTTTTTGGTGTAATCTTTTAGGAAAAAGATTACTTTTTGGGTTTATTATTTTTTTGGTTCAATTCTTTAGGAAAAGAATTGATTTTTGTGTTTTTTTATTTTTTTTTGTATTTTTATCTTTTTGATTTATAATACGTAAAAATAACGTTCACAAAGTGAACGGATCCCAAAATCCAATCGTCTCACTCGAAACCGTTAATCTTCACGAAAAGAACCGGCAGCGGCGCCATTTAATATTTTCGTTTTTAGTTCGTTTTTCTCTCGGTCTTATCGAATTGATATAACTTTCCAAGTTTGACTTAATTGTTTTTGGTTAAAGAAGCAATTTTGGTATTATTAACTACTTGGGCACAAAGCATGTAAAAATGTAAAAATATCTATATTACGCTACATATACGTACTAACTAAAACACATTGCAAGTACAACAATTATATGCACGAAATATAAAAATGTAAAAAAAATACAAATTTTATACTACTCTCGACAAAAACGTTAACAACATAGAAATTAAACTAATATACTAATCTATATTACTATTATCAAACTATTATTATTATAATACCATTTTGAATTAAAATTGAATTTTCGAAGGTAAATGCATCATGTATACTAATTGTAAACGTTGAATGATTTAATCTAAAGAATTAGGCTTAATAAACAATATGAGGCCCAAAATCAATACTAGCCCAATTGAAACCTAAGCAGTTCTATTCTAGTGTTACACTTAACAGGGAGGTTTAACTTTGGACTGTGGTTGATATTTGCATATACACTACGAGGGACTAATATTGTGCATCTAATAAAACTCACTACAAAACAGATAAGAAATATCTAAAGCTCAATTCTATTTTTTTTACACTGAAAACATAAGCTATCACAGTAGCTCTTAAACTGACATTACTAAAACAGATCCTATATACTTACTGGTGAACAAAATTAGGCAAATTCAATTCTCTAGACCAACAAAATTCAAAATTCGCAAAGATAGCAGACTTTACTCAATCTTCAAAACAAAAACAGCAACTTCTATATCAAATTAAATTCTAGCTAGCTACAAGATCTGTTATGAACTGATAGACAAGTTCTACAGCTATAACAACCAAATCCTCAAATTCACTAAATCCTGAAAAACTTACACTAGCTAATAGAATGCACAGTAATGCTGAAAAGCTAATAAGCTAGAATCAAAAGATAAACCTAATGAGAATGTCAAAAGTAATCACATACAACAATTTGAAAGAAGAGAAAAACTACTCAAATGATCTAGCAGATTATACTATTTATGTGTAGAAAAGAAAAACGCGCGCTTGACCTGCACATCCAGGCCTAGTCCTTTGATGGCGAAGGGTCAGCACTGTTGTAAAACCCGTATTTAAAAATCAGAATATTTAAATACGCAGTTTAATTTTAATAAACTATATAAGTATTAATTATTAGACAGAGATATAAACGCAGAAATTAAATACGCAATTCCAGTTTATTTAAATACTATAAATATTACAGTTTATTAAGAAAATAATTATTAAGTTTCAGATATTATTACGTATGTATTATTTATTATACAGAAATAAGTAAACGTTAACAATAGTTAAGCAGCCTCAATTTTATTTAAAACGTTACATAATTAATTAGTTCAGAAAAATAAATAGATACGTGACGGAAAGTAAAACACGAGAAAAATAAATATGTATGCGTGATAATCTATAAGTGTCGAAAAATCAAACGAAAGACTTATATATATTAAGGGGCGGCTTGGTGTAATAAACAATAATAGATAGTAAACTTTGGGCCAGCCCATTTAAAAAAAAAAAGAGTAACGGGGTAAACCCCCACTCCCTGGCACTACATTCGTGAGAGAAAAAAAAGGGAAACGAAAATTAGGGTATTATCCCCATAGCTGTTGCCGACAGAAAAAGACAGAAAATAAGGGGATGATTCGATCTTCTTGCAGTTGATCGGCTGTGTATTCATAATCGACCCTAATCACGAAGAGGTATTTACATCCGTATTTCTTTTATTCTTAATCTGAATCCATCTTAAACCAGGCTTGAATTCGCGAATCTTTATGTAAACGTGTGAGTTAATCAATTAATTAGTCAAGTTTTGGGTTTTAATCACGAAAAACCGAGAGTCAGTAAGCTCTCGGTGGATTTGAGTGCACACAGCCGAGACCTTTAAGGTCTCGGTGGTCTTTCTGTTTACCAGCCTCGAACAAACGACCATAGGTGGAGTGTGGTGGGTTTGATGTTGACCGCAGCCCCAAAAAGTCCAAATAAGGGGTGTTTGGCTTTTCGAACAGTAGCAACAGCCCACCAGGGGTGTTCCTTATGTACAAACAGGAAAAAAAAAACGACTCAGGGGGTGTTTGGGTTTAAAACGCAGTAACAGGGGGTGTTTGGGATTAGCAGGCCATGAGGGTGCGTTTGGGTTTGAAAACAATGGGAACCACCAACTAGCAGTGGAAATAAATAAGTAACGGTGGGAACCATAACAAGAACAGGGGGAACAAATCAAGGGCAGTGGCAACCACTGCATTCGCAATGGGAACCACTACATAAACCAGTGGAGACCATGTCGGCAATTGTCGGGCCGGTTTGGTTAACCCGAGACATGGGTGTCTCGGGGAGGGTTTTTATGCACGAATTCGGGAATACACTAATATGTAACAATACAAGGATTTACTTGTTTAACTTAATCTTTTATTAAATAAGTTTTATAAATGAAATTTATTATATTTTTTGTGTTATTAATTTAATTAGTAACGTTTAATTAATCCTTTTAATTACTTTAAACATTTGATTTATTTCATCATTAAATTTCAAGAAAACTAAAGTGGAAAAACCTTTTTAATTTTAGTAGTTTCTATTTATGACAGGTTACTAATTACAGTAATATTTTAATACCAGAATACAGTTTAATACCATATATTATACAATAATCAGAAATACAATGATGTACGCTATTCAGTGAATATTTAAGAATAGTCATCAGAAATACACCAGACAATCAGATTATACATAAACAGTAACACAAGGAGTAAAATAAATTAATTTAAGAACAGATAAAAATCAGTAACAGTAGACAATAATCAGTCAACTCATTTCACGTCCCTTATTTATGTAGTAACCGGGAAGTCGGAGTAGATCTTTCAGCTTTCGTTTCTATTTCATTACTGGACACGAGGTACGGATTTCCGTCCTTTCAGTAAGGACTTCCTTTCTATGCATGATTAGGATTCCCCGTCTTCAGCCAAAAGTTTTCCCCAGTATATGTTTAAGTTTATCAGTAACCATGTTAATAACTAATTAAATTGCATGAGCATTATATACAAGCACGACCAGTTTATGTACTAGTTACGGAGGTACCGTAACCACGGCACTAGAGGCACCGGTGTCGTGACTCACATGCAGGAGAGTGATATCCTGCATCGTCCCACTCAGCTCAGCTTGGCCATTTTATCAGTATTATTAGTGGGGCGTATGGATGCATCCTAGGCTTATATGTGTTACAAGTTATCAATGTGAATGTGGTGTGTGCTCTACATCCTTCATATTGGAGCTGATCCCTCCACCCTGCACAGTTATTTAGAGGTCACCCCTCTATAGCATGATGAGGTCACCCCTCCAGTTATTCATGCACAGTTGTTACAGCACGTGACCTATATAAGCTCTGGCAAATAAAATACAGTAAATGCATGTTTTTAGAATTAATAGTTATATTTCAGTATCAGTATATACGAACCAGGTTTCTCAGATTTTATGCAGAGTTCTACCACATGTTACATATCATTCTTACAACTTCAGTATTCTATCGCCTGTTTCATTCAGTATATTTTTATCATGTTTTATATCCGTTCACTGAGCGTTATGCTCGGCCGTAGTTCCTTTCATGTTCTAACGGCAGGTACACCAAGACGCTTTTAGGATTCTAAGAGCACGTGCATTTGGGATGGAAGCTATCCAGACATCTTATTTTATGCACTTACATTATTCTGCTTATTTGGACATTGTTTAGTCCTTTCTTTCAGTATTTTATTTTTCATGTTTTGAGCTTAGGTTGGATTACCGATGTTTGATTCCGGTATTTCCGTTACGGTCATTTAATGTTTTAGTACATTTACCTTACGCTTTGATGACACGCCATAAATACACGTAACGGTCCACTTATCCAAGTGGGGTGTTACAATTATGGTATCAGAGCTATAGGTTCGACCAGTAGGCTCTAAAACTTGACCTGTGACTAGTGGGTAGTCATCAGGAACTTCCCAGATCTTGGCGTTGTTATCTTTCATGTGTCTCATGCATTTATTAGTCAGTTTTCTTCAATTATCAGTCATTTTTTTAAAGTTTTTGACTAAGTAAAAGGTTGGTACAGGACTGGCCATATTTAGTCGCATGTGCTTTTCTGCGAATTTTTGTTTTGGTGAACCGACCCATAGGCGTTCACCCTTGCTCGTTCAGATTTTTGTATTGGTGAACCGACCCAATGGCGTTCATCCTTACTCTTGATAGATTCATGTTTTCAGTCGAATATTACTTGGTGAACCAGCCCATATACGTTCACCAATGTTCAGATCAAATTTCATGTTTTTCAGTTTAATGTTGTTTTGTGAACCGATCTATAGTTGTTCACCTTTGTGATATCATGACGTTTCATAAAATCTTGACAAATATGAATTGGACTACAACCAACCACATTTAGTCCTAGATTGTACATTTCTATTCATGACAGTTCTCAGAAAATTTTGACAAGTATGGATCGAAACAGAATCGCCCATACCTAGTCACATGCTTCCTACTTTGAATACTGTGGATTAAACCATAACTACCCACATCAGTTGATGTTAAAACTTAGTTGATTATTCTTCTATGTTCTTTGTATCAGTTAAGTTTGTACTCTCAAGTGGATGTCGTTTTCATGCTGATTAAGTTCATGTCTCTTTATGAGGATTATGTTTTCAGCAAGGCGATGATGTTTTCATGCTAAGATACAGAAGAATTACAGTAAAATCCTATTTCATGATAAATCATGTTCTGGTCTTTATCAATCATGTCCTTATACTGAACATTGATGAAACTTCATTTAATCATACTTTTTAGCCTCTAAACAACCAGCATTAAGTCTACGCAGGAATTACCAGGCTATCATGTTACTCATTTTAGTTCAATCTACTACCGTTTAAATTAATTTATTTCTTTGATCATGTGAGACAATTGATACCAGTATCGATTATCCCATAAAATTCCACCAGTGCCATGTACAGTATTTCATGTGTACTCCATGTATAGTGTCTCAGATATGCTCAAGTTGTAGTATTCATTTTGTACTCATGTACAGTAGTCTAGGAGTACTCCAGGTACCCTACTCCATGGATATTGCTAATCGATCCTTAATCATCTTAGACGTTTCCACTTGTCGATATTCTACCAGGTGCTGATGCTGCTCGTGAGTTGAAGATTTTACCAGATGCTGATGCTGCTAACACTCTGAAGACCACACAGATGCTGATGCTGCTGATACTTTGGAAATCTCTCAAGATGCTAATGCCGTTCATACTATGAAGACTCTGCAGAACAAGGACGAAAAATATAAATTTGAAATTCTTGACAAGAATAAATTTCAACCATCAGACACTACCATTCTATTCCATGCTCTTACCTTCTCAGTTAGATGTCACACGTTACTCAGCTAATCTTTCAGTCGGAATAGTTGCATGAATCACGGTCATGATAATGACCGTAAATTGACAGATTAAGCAGTATTGACAACCACCATGCTTATAATTAATTAGTCAGTAACATCGGGACTCCGGAACGGACGTGACCAGAAGTACAGGGGTCAGTAGTCTAACCGGTCCGCCAATCCTAGTAGTTACCAAAAATTTTCCGCCTTGTCCAGGTTCATCCATTAAAATACATGTCCTGACAACAGTCAAGACACAATTCTCAAGTATCGTTTCAAAAGACACTAGGACACCAGTCATGATACACGTCATACGAATATCTCTCAGAGTACGAGTCAGAACTCCTAACTCTAGTTTGTTTCCAAGCGAGACCCTCAGTAATTCAGGGTACCTTTCAGAAAGGGGTATACCCATTCTATTATGCCATGCATAAATCAGATCATTTAAAATTCAGTCACCACCACTAAAATGTTATTCAGATTAAACAAATAGTATTCATTATGTGAGGTTACAGACGAACACATTCAGTGAAAGTCGCCACAGTACCACCCATGTTTATTAAGTTCTCATTTCAGTTAACGACGAGATCCGTCTTACTAAATCCCATATATATTCATTATATTTTGCCAGAAAAATCAGTACAAATTTTTTCTGCCTTACAAGCGCGTGACTTATCAGTCCATAACTACGTAGACTTTTAGCTACCAGTTATAAATTTCACTTCTAAAATTCCTCGAATCCATGATCAACAGATTATACAAAAATTTCCAGATGTCATTCCAGAAATTCCTTCCTAACTACGAGACATAATTTAACATCGAGCTCGTCTCAAGAATAGTGCCTGTTTCCAAAACTCCGTAGTCCAGAGTTGCATCTAAGTTAAAAGGGTTGCGGTAGTTGCTGCAAGAATTACCGGAATAACGCTTTATTCGCCCTGGCGCACCACCAGGAAGTGCACCGTTCAGCCTATCAGGGAGGAGGTGTATCTGATCTACTATGAGGTCTTAAACATTTTCCTAAACAATTTCCGATCATGCTACCATCAGTGGTGAGAGAAGAACATGATGTTTTTTTTTCAGATTTCTGTTGAATACGTCACAGTCTCTATAAAATTTTGACTTATACGTCTGGGCTCCCTAATGCCCCAACTATAGTATGAAATGTATGAATAAATTTTTATGACTTCACAGACAAAATCGTCAGTATGTTCTTTGATAACAGTCTGATATTCTAAATTCTAAAGAAGAACACGATAATCATCTTCTCTGATAGGAGAAAGATCATATACGCAGCCTTCTAGATATGAATCCTTGTAGAACAAGGTGGTATTTCTGGACCACACTATTTCAGTAGAAAGGAATTTCAGACAATCTCGCGAAGGTGAAGGCCATCACCAGATGGTCACGACCGACGCCGGTGAACGAAGTACAAAATTTCTAGAATTCAGTTGGCTACTACCGCAGAAATTGCTGAAAGTCCTCTTAATTAGCTTTCTATGGCTAAGCTTTCACATAAAGGAGAGGACCTAAACTAAAATTTTGTATTCCATAAGATCCTACGCTACGAGAGATCTATTTTACCCAGACTCAAAATTCTTTCATGTCTAATCACTCATATTCCACCAGAAGGTACCGTAATCCCAGGCAGAATTTTGATAGAAGCAGTACAACATAAATTGATGCAACTATGTCCTCAGGCATCCAGATAGGACACCGACATGCTGCAGGAAATTCAGCAATAGGTCGTATGATTCCAAAGTATTCCATCAACAATCTTGTCAGATCGAAATTAGCGTTCGCGAATCACGCTCACGTTCATGTTCACAATCACGTATACGTTCACATTTAAGTTCACGTTTATTTTCACTTTCACATTTAAGTCTCAGTCGCAATATGATGTTATTTCAGTTCATACTTTGTGCTATCTCATGATTTAAGCTCACGTTAATGTTGGTAACATTGTTCACGTTCAAGTTCGTGGGCCAGTTCGCAATACACGTTTCATGGTTTACTACTGAATACAGATACAGAAAGCTTAAGAAACCAGACTCAAGTTAGCAAAGCTTCTCCATACCCAGGAAGACGTTTCACGTCTTAGGCCATATCGGTTGTCATTCTCTCCTCAGTCAACATATGTTCATGATATGTCCTAGCATCACGTTCACAGTATGTTTCATATATCATCGGGCACAATATATTCCATGCCCATTATTCCTCATATAATCGTGAACCCCGTTCACAATTGCTCACGTAGTACGTTAACAATTGTTCACGTAGTTCGTCCATTTATAAGTTCAACAGCATACCCAGAGATATAAATATTATCTTTTCTGGTTATTTGTACGTACTGTTCCATGTATTCTTCATGCTATAGTTTATTCTTTCTATCAGATTCAGAGAATCCATCTTAAGTATGAAACCAGAAACCATTAAGCATCATCAGGACAGGGTCATCAGGACCAAGATTTTTTTATTTATTATGTTTAGACCTTTATGTTCTTTCAGTCATGTCACGTTCCATGTTCTCTTCAGCCATGTCATGTTACATGATCATTTCAGTCATGTCAGGTTTATACCTATCAGCAGCATTATGTCTTAATTAGAAGACAAATTATCCTTCAGCTTATTTGTCTTTTCAGTTTACGTGTTCTTTCAGTTCCTATAACTTCATCAGCTTATACCTTTAATTCGAGGACGAATTTCTCCTTTTTAGAGGGGAAGAATTGTAAAACCCAGTATAGTCATATCTTTAATTCGGGGACAAATTATTGTTTTTAGAGGGGAAGAATTGTAAAACCCGTATTTAAAAATCAGAATATTTAAATACGCAGTTTAATTTTAATAAACTATATAAGTATTAATTATTAGACAGAGATATAAACGCAGAAATTAAATACGCAATTCCAGTTTATTTAAATACTATAAATATTACAGTTTATTCAGAAAATAATTATTAAGTTTAAGATATTATTACGTATGTATTATTTATTATACAGAAATAAGTAACGTTAACAATAGTTACGCAGCCTCACTTTTATTTAAAACGTTACCTAATTAATTAGTTCAGAAAAATAAATAGATACGTGACGGAAAGTAAAACACGAGAAAAATAAATACGTATGCGTGATAATCTATAAGTGTCGAAAAATCAAACGAAAGACTTATATATATTAAGGGGCGGCTTGGTGTAATAAACAATAATAGATAGTAAACTTTGGGCCAGCCCATTTTAAAAAAAGAAAAGAAAGAGTAACGGGGTAAACCCCACTCCCTGGCACTACATTCGTGAGAGAAAAAAAAAGGGAAACGAAAATTAGGGTATTATCCCCATGGCTGCTGCCGACAGAAAAAGACAGAAAACAAGGGGAAGATTCGATCTTCTTGCAGTTGATCGGCTGTGTATTCATAATCGACCCTAATCATGAAGAGGTATTTACATCCGTATTTCTTTATTCTTAATCCGAATCCATCTTAAACTAGGCTTGAATTCGCGAATCTTTATGTAAACGTGTGAGTTAATCAATTAATTAGTCAAGTTTTGGGTTTTAATCACGAAAAACCGAGAGTCAGTAAGCTCTCGGTGGATTTGAGTGCACACAGCCGAGACCTTTAAGGTCTCGGTGGTCTTTCTGTTTACCAGCCTCGAACAAACGACCACAGGTGGAGTGTGGTGGGTTTGATGTTGACCGCAGCCCCAAAGAGTCCAAACAAGGGGTGTTTGGCTTTTCGAACAGTAGCAACAGCCCACCAGGGGTGTTCCTTATGTACAAACAGGAAAAAAAACGACTCGGGGGGTGTTTGGGTTTAAAACGCAGTAACAGGGGGTGTTTGGGATTAGCAGGCCATAAGGGTGCGTTTGGGTTTGAAAATAGTGGGAACCACCAACTAGCAGTGGAAATAAATAAGTAACGGTGGGAACCATAACAAGAACAGGGGGGGAACAAAAATCAAGGGCAGTGGCAACCACTGCATTAGCAGTGGGAACCACTACATAAACCAGTGGAGACCATGTCGGCAATTTTCGGCCCGGTTTGGTTAACCCGAGACATGGGTGTATCGGGGAGGGTTTTTATGCACGAATTCGGGAATACACTAATATGTAACAATACAAGGATTTACTTGTTTAACTTAATCTTTTATTAAATAAGTTTTATAAATGAAATTTATTATATTTTTTTGTGTTATTAATTTAATTAGTAACGCTTAATTAATCCTTTTAATTACTTTAAACATGTGATTTATTTCATCATTAAATTTCAAGAAAACTAAAGTGGAAAAACCTTTCTAATTTTAGTAGTTTCTATTTATGACAGGTTACTAATTACAGTAATATTTTAATACCGGAATACAGTTTAATACCATATATTATACAGTAATCAGAAATACAATGATGTACGCTATTCAGTGAATATTTAAGAATAGTCATCAGAAATACACCAGACAATCAGATTATACATAAACAGTAATACAAGGAGTAAAATAAATTAATTTAAGAACAGATAAAAATCAGTAACAGTA
The DNA here is from genome assembly GCA_025667525.1 of Glebionis coronaria. NCBI lineage: Eukaryota > Viridiplantae > Streptophyta > Magnoliopsida > Asterales > Asteraceae > Glebionis > Glebionis coronaria. Next base: position 323,077,257 of record CM046881.1, on the reverse strand, counting down.
AACAATAATCAGTCAACTCATTTCACGTCCCTTATTTATGTAGTAACCGGGAAGTCGGAGTAGATCTTTCAGCTTTCGTTTCTATTTCATTACTGGACACGAGGTACGGATTTCCGTCCTTTCAGTAAGGACTTCCTTTCTATGCATGATTAAGATTCCCCGTCTTCAGCCAAATGTTTTCCCCAGTATATGTTTAAGTTTATCAGTAATCATGTTAATAACTAAATAAATTGCCTGAGCATTATATACAAGCACGACAAGTTTATGTACTAGTTACGGAGGTACCGTAACCACGGCACTAGAGGCACCGGTGTCATGACTCACATGCAGGAGAGTGATATCCTGCATCGTCCCACTCAGCTCAGCTTGGCCATTTTATCAGTATTATTAGTGGGGCGTATGGATGCATCCTAGGCTTATATGTGTTACAAGTTATCAGGGTGAATGTGGTGTGTGCTCTACATCCTTCACATTGGAGCTGATCCCTCTACCCAGCACAGTTATTTAGAGGTCACCCCTCTATAGCATGATGAGGTCACCCCTCCAGTTATTCATGCACGATTGTTACAGCACGTGGCCTATATAAGCTCTGGCAAATAAAATACAGTAAATGCATGTTTTCAGAATTAATAGTTATATTTTAGTATCAGTATATACGAACCAGGTTTCTCAGATTTTATGCAGAGTTCTACCACATGTTACATATCATTCTTACATCTTCAGTATTCTATCGCCTGTTTCATTCAGTATATTCTTATCATGTTTTATATCCGTTCACTGAGCGTTATGCTCAGCCGTAGTTCCTTTCATGTTCTAACGGCAGGTACACCAGGACACTTTTAGGATTCTAAGAGCACGTGCATTTGGGATGGAAGCTATCCAGACTTCTTATTTTATGCACTTACATTATTCTGCTTATTTGGACATTGTTTAGTCCTTTCTTTCAGTATTTTATTTTTCATGTTTTGAGCTTAGCTTGGATTACCGATGTTTGATTCCGGTATTTCCGTTACGGTCATTTAATGTTTTAGTACATTTACCTTACGCTTTGATGACACGCCATAAATACACGTAACGGTCCACTTATCCAAGTGGGGTGTTACAACTGTGCTGCCTTAAGAACTGACTAGAAGAACTTCAACAATAACTACAAATCAGTCCTTCGGCTTAACATATCCGAACTTTATCAGCTTTTGACATAGCTTATCACCATTAAGCTGTGATCAGCTAAACCGAATACAACTTACTGAACAGATCTACCTCCAATCACCTGCATAAAAAAAATGAAAAGGAAAAAAAAACGCGAACTTCTGAACTTCTGATCTCTGTGATGAACTGTATCAGTTTATGACCAATATTACAGCCTAAACAGGATCGAATACTCACTGACTTAACTACGAAACTCAAGTAAAAATCTTATTGAACTAAAAGACTTTTAAACTGAAATTGCAAACTGTCAAATTGATAAAACAAAAGAATGTGAAATCTATAGAAAACATTTAAAAAAACTCACAAGAAGCTAAATGAAAGAAATAAACCTATAATAAGCTCAAAATGAGCTGATGAACACTTAAAAGCTACTTAAGCTGTAAAACTCAAACAACTATTAGAAAAAGCTTTTGAAACTTTAAATCAAAACTAAATTCAAACTGATTATACTCAATTAAGCAAACTGATTCTCTGTTAACTATATCAACATATTCCATTGATTCACTATCTGACTGATGCAATATCAGTAACAGTAACTACGTGAACGAATTTGAAGAGAGAAAAAGATTTCAGAAACATGAAAGTGAAACAACCACATATACAGTATGAAGAGGGAGATTAAAATGAAATGCTTATTATTTTCATTAATGGTGGAAAAACATAAAACTCAAGCTTTCATTAATGGTGAAAGAAGAAACGGTTACAAACTACTTTAACTGAAAAAAAACTGAATTCGTTACAAGATTAAAAAACTGATTATCTATCTACTCCTAACTAACTATGTGTAAAACTACACCTATGCTAACCGTCTCGAAATGAAGTCTTGATCTTCTATTTATAGAGCTGAAGAGGTGGTGGTGTGACGTGTTCTATCCAATCAGCAATGGACACGTGTTTAATACGAGGATTAAATTCATCCATCTTCATTCCAAAATTTGGGCGTTTCTTCTCCTTTGAGTCTTGATCAAATTAAAATATACCATCTTGTAGAGGATAACGAAATGAACATCTTCTATTCTTTAATATTGTCTTGAAACCTCCTTATTCTCTTGTTATTCGAACATGCAGGTTTGTGGTGGTGAAGAAAGATGAAGTCGATTTTATTTCTCTCTCTCTTCACGGTTGAAGAAGAAGACGTGTAATGAGGGTTTATTGACCGTGACTTGGTCTTTTGACCAAGTAAATACTGGAAGTTAATACTTCTTTTCATTCACTTTGCTTTTTATCCCTTCTCTTTGTATTTTTTTCCAAAAGTTATATAAACTTTTAAGCAATTTCTTTTTTCCATCCTTCATCTTGTTGAAATCAACTTAAGCCCTCGATCTTGGTAAATGATAGCAAGTAAAGTCCTTGAAAGCATCTTTCGTCTTTCTCTTCGTCTTTTGTGATATAAATCCATTGAAAACGCATGTTTGCTCCAAAATGTATCTTTTTTACCTGAAGCACACAAAACACAAATACACGCTTAATTCTGATATTTTAAAGTTAAATATTATGTATTTGATTGTGTTTTTAGTGATTTATGGGTCATAATTGATGAGTGTTTCCACACTTATCAGAGACTTTTGAGGGGTACTCCAACTTTGTTGACCACGACTTCATCATTATTCCTTCAATCGTTATTTGGGATTTTGAGATACAACGATCCGCCTCCTTTTCGGACTTGGATCTATTTATACTTGATAACTTGGCTTTACTCAGTTAAACTGTTCTTTTTGATGTGTGTCTAATCGAATTGATCTAGGTTCTATGTGCGACTCAGCTGTCTTTGGTAAAACAAAAATGTGTCGTTGTAGTATATTAAATGTGCAAAACAATTAAAGTAAATGTTGTTAAAGTAAAATGACGTTGAATTAAATGGCGAGAAATTAAATCTAAGTCTAATTAAACGAAAGGGTGAAATATTTAAAACTTTGAAAAGTAAAATAATTAAATGACTAAAAGCGTGACGAGAATTAAAATATAACAAAGTATTAAAATGAGAACGTAAAAATTAAACAAGACAAAATATGAAAACAAGCCCCAATCTGAATATATTCCGATCAAGCCTCGTCGGAATGTGTACAGCCGTCCAATCGGAATATGAGCTTACCCCCAAATCGGAATGTAGATTGGAATACCAATCGGAATATGTCACCTTACCTCTGATCGGAATAACCAAAACACCCTGATCGGAATAAGTACTTACCTGATCGGAATATGGGATAGACGTTGGTCGGAATGCTGATCGGAGCCTTTGATCGGAATATTGTCACTTACCCTGATCGGAATACCAAACAAGCACCTCGATCGGAATACCAACTTACCCACCAATCGGAATGCACAAACCCTTTTCCGACCAAGCAATGGATCTATGGTCGGAATATATAAACCCCTTTCCGATCGTACAGATCGGCATATGGTGAAATGGATGAAAAATAAGCTAGAAAAATAAACTAAAACTCTAATAAGCACAAGACGAAAATTCTAAACCAAACAGTATAAAAATAAGCTACTAAACTGAAATTAAAGGACTTTTAAAACACGAAATGGAAAAGCTTTACGAAAAACAATTTTTATATAAAAATAACTTTTATAAAAACTTTATAAACTTGAAAGTAAGCACAAATAAGCTATGAAAATAAATGATCTAACACAATCAAAAGCATAAAAACACAATTTTTAATCAAATAAGCAAGACAATAAGCATGTAAACATAAAGATCAAGCAAGAAAGAAAGGTAGAATGAGAGATCAAACAAGTAAAGTAAAGGTGCAATAAAGATAAAATTAACAAGTAAAGTAAAGGTAGAATGAGAGATCAAACAGGTAATTAAATGTGCATAAAAGTAAAGGTGGAAGAACTAGTGTCACTCTAGCCAACAAAAACTAATGAAATGAAAATGAGGGGTATTTATAGGAGATTAGGAGTATGGTTAGAGGAAGCTTCCTCCTTTCCTTCCTTTCTTCTTAATTGCACCATTAAGTCCTTCCCTTCTTAATCTTTTGTTAATCTTGGACTTTAATGACTTATGGCACGGGATTTCTTTAAACTCGTCTTTTAATTCTTCAATAAAATAGACTTGAGTTCTTCGGCTTTTGATAAACTTGCGTCTTTTGACTTTTCCTTCGATAAATCTTCAGAATTGGTCTTGGACTTCCGTTCTTTTTGCACTCTTGACTTCTTGACTTCATCTTTCATCTTTTTATTCAATAAAAGCCCGTAAATGCCGTGTTTTCTCCACTTTTCACAATTTCGTCCTAAATCACAACAAAAACACAAACCACGCATAATTCCGACATAAAAGACATAAAACACACGTTTTGGCTCGGTTATTATTGTAATTAAGTGGTAAAAAGAATGGGTGTTTACACACCTATCAAATCCCCTACACTTGACCATTGCAATGTCTTCATGCAATGCATTAGTTACAAAGCATGTTTACACTTTTCATAATATTCAATCCACCTTGGCCTTTATTCAAGAGATAGAAAACTACAAACATTCAAAGTAAAGAAATCAAAAGCATACCTTGGGTTTTGGAAATGTTAAGAATAATCATCATCCTCAAGTTTTCACTTTCTCCAAACCAAGCTTAAAAACGAGATCATTGTTATTATAAGTTAGCAAACTAACACGAACTCATGTGGGCCAATTATTCACTTAGACTCCCTTATTCCTAGGGGTATCTCTTATATTTTATTGTTGTCTTGAATGATCACGAGGATACATTGTTTGACTTATTTCGATAGTTATTTAGTCTGAAAATAAAGTGAACGATTTAATCAATAGTTAGCTAAAGGACAAAATCTTTTAAAACTGCTTCTCAGGACCTCATAAAGTTCATATCTTGGCATAACTCGCTTCGCGATTTGAGACCTTTCTCAGAACGATATTTGGCAGCGACTTAATACTTCAAACCTTGAGAGACGTTCATGAAATTATGGTCTTCTCTTCATAATGGAATTTCTTCACTTGAAATTTTGAGAGATTCATACTTGGACCACGACTTCTTCATTTTTCTCCAATCTTTATTTTGGACTTCGATATACAACGAGCCGCCTCCTTTTTGACTTGGATCTATTTATCCTCATACCTTGCTAGGGTCTTTTCGAATACACTTCTCCATGACTTTTGAGGAGTATTTTGCTTTTCGTCGTGTGTCTCGATCCTTCATATTGATTTTCGATAAATGATTCTTCACATCACTTTGGATCTTTAGCAACAAAATATAGCCCTCATGCCTTGTTAGGGCCTTTTTGGACTCGCCAATCTTCGCATCCCGCTTCAATAAGTTATGCCTTGGCTATGAACTCTAATCCATACCGAGCAACTTTTAAACGATCTTGGGCTAGAAGCTAAGTAACTTTTAAAATCGTACAACCTTATTTATTGAAGATAAATTTATTAACAAGCGATGGGAGAATAGGCTTATAATTAACTCACATAAATTCACGAAAGAATACCGAACTTATAATTGGCTCTATCATCTCTCGTTCTCCACAGTTTAAAATCTCAAGTAATGAGACTTGTGGATGCTTAGCCTATTAAATCAAAGTTTTGGGTTTTCGAGTCGCCTATAGGATCTTGCAAATTCTTAGACTTTTTCAAGTTTAGAAATCGCGTTTTAAAGTTCCCTTAATAAACGACTCTCTAGGATCAATTATAGGAACTTGCGAAAAGTTCTTGTTCTTAACCCGTGAGAGTTAAGACTTTCGCGTTTTATAGCTCCCTATATAAAAAGCCTAGCAAAACATGACTTAAACACGTTAAGGATACTAGCTAGAGTAAACTTAGATAAGTAAACTCGGGTTGAGTCAAAAGATTCACAACGTTTGAAAATTAAAACCACTTTATTAAAAATTTATTCTAATAAGGAAAGAAAATAACTATACATAAGGAAAAACTAATAGGCCAAAATAGATCAAATATTTTGAAAAATGTCGAAAAATTGATTTTCCGGTTAAAATGAGGGCAAATACAAGGAAAAGGCCACTTAACTTCGATAGAAGTCCCCCTACACTTAAGATAAACATTGTCCTCAATGTTTAAGCATGTGGGAGTAAACTCCCCTACACTTAGGACATTGTGCACTTTGTTTAAATCTTGCTAAGGAAGAGACAACTAAAGAGATTCCTATTTTAATATTTGAGAAAATATAAAATAGTGAATCAAAAAGAGTTTAGGATAGAATCGGGAAGAAGTGGACACGGAATCATGGGTCGTCAAGAATCATCAAGAGTGGATCATGGAGCGCTCGAATCCCTGATTAAGAAGAGGGGAGGAAAGCAAACCCACGGGTCTCCCCCTACACTTATGATAAAGAAAGCGAAAAGATAGATGCATGGGTTGCCTCCCAAGAAGCGCTTGGTTTTTGTTTACCGAGTCGTGAGCCTGACTCGACCATGATTATCAACGGAAGAAGCATGAAACATATCCACCAGGATCAAAGACATAGTTTTCGTCCATCAAATAGCACAAGCTTAAGGCGAACAAGGCAAGCCAAAGAAGAAGAGGCAAGGTTCCCTTAAGCAGCGATGGAGCACGGTGGAAGCAAGGGTGAAGTGGTGCAAGCAGATTTCCATAAGTTCCAAAGATTTTTCCTTTTATTTCATCAGGTGGATACTGAGATGGCTTAAAGATTTCAATACCGGGGTCGAACACCTTTTCCTTTAAGGGAAAATAGCACTCAGGCTCAGCAGAGTGTGAAGAAGATCCGCGAAGAAGCACAACCTCGTCCTCAGATGATGGACAAAGAGGTGTTAAATCATATGTGCTGCGGATATCGGTGTCGACCGGTTTCTTCTCCTTAGAAAGAATGTTCTTCAAATCCAAAGTAGGATCAAGACGATAATCTTCAAAGTCCAAAGGAGGAGCATCACTCTCATGAGGGAAGTAAGTGTTGAGAAACGTAGAGAAATTTTCCTCAAATGAGTAATCATCCAAAGTAGGATCGAGTGATGGCGGAGGATCTTCAGCATGGGAAGAATCGCTCGAAAGAATATCGGCCTCATCAAAATCATCATATGTAGGCAGCTCGGGATACTCAGAAGTAAGGTCATCATAATCATCCGAATCTGAGCTAGAATCATCATCATCATAAGCATCGAAGACCGGTGGAGAATCATAAATGGGAGAAGGTTCCAAATTGGAGCGAGAATCATCCACATCATCTTGAAAAAGTGGATTATCAATGGAAGAGTCAAATAGAGGATTGTCGTAGACAACAAAGTCATCATACACATTAATTATATTCACTAATTCTCGGCCTCCAAAGGATTTGCCTGTAAGCTTTCCCATTTTGAACACTTGTGCATCATCCCCGACTCGTAAGATTAACTCACCTTCGACCACATCCACTAAAGCTCGTCCGGTTCTCAAAAATGGCCGACCAAGTATTAAAGGAATACGAGGGTCCATTTCATAATCAACTACGACAAAATCGACCGGGAAAGTAAATGTGCCAACTTTTATGAACACGTCTTCGGCTATACCAACGGGGTAAGTGAGAGTGCGATTTGCAAGTTCAAGAGTCATCTTCGTTGGTGTAAGGTCGGGCAATGATATTGTTTTCCAAACACTCAAAGGCATCAAATTAATACTGGCCCCGAGATCAGCAAGGGCAGTAAATTCTTCAGTTTTGTTGAAAACACAAGGCAACACAAAACGACCGGGATATCCAAGCTTTTCTGGAAGTTCTTTAAGAATAACTGCAGAGCAGTTTTCATTTAAGCGTGTGTTGGCGAGCTCAATCAGCTTCTCCTTCTTGTTAAGCAATTCCTTAAATGCTTTAAGAAATTTGGGCATGTGGACAAGTGCTTCAAGAAAGCTAATGTTGAAGTTCATTTGGGAAATCATCTTCACATAGTGTGCCACTTCAGAGTCATCCTTGGTTAGCTTTTGGTCTTGCCTAAACAAGAGGGATAAGGGATATTGGGTTTGGGTGGTGAAGGTGAAGGTGTAGCAGGTAAAGGTTGAGATGTTGAAGGTTCCTTCCTAGAGACATCGTCATGGCGAGGCGGAGACGGTAATGGTGCACTAATACTAGGTGTAGGAGGAGTAGGGATTAATGGTGGTGGAAGAGGGGTAGATGATGGGGGCGGGATAGGCGGATCGACAATGGTAATTCCACTACGGGTAGTAATAGCACTCACATTTGCTCGCGGATTGGTGACGGTGTTTGAAGGTAGAGAACTTGAAGTAGAAGGTTGAGCGGCGGGCAAGAAACTAGCAAGCATATTCTTCAAATCATTGGTTTGATTGCTGAAGGAGGATTGGATATTATCTCGAAGCTCGGATCTAATCTCATTTCCTTGCTTGGTAATATCTCCTTTAAGATTGATAATTTGGCTCTGCAGATTCTTGATTTGCTCACCGTGGGTTCTCATGATGGCTTCAACATTATGGTTAATGGGTGGGGTTTGTTGGGCGGGTGGGTGATAAGGATTAGAAGCTCTTGGTGGGATTTTGTTGCTTCTATTGTAGTTGTTGGCGGGGTTTTGGTTTTGAGGAGAAAAACCGGGTGAAAGGTAATTGTTGGACCGGTAACTCAGCAAATTTCTATCCCCTTGAGGTCGAGCTTGGTAATTTTCCGGTGAATAATTACCATAAGCTGCATACACATTTTCCGGATTTCCTTGAGTTGAAGGACAATCGGTGTATGAGTGAGGACCGCCGCATGTTTCACAAGAAGGTGCAACCGCTTTAACTTGTTGTTGTTGTTGTTGGTTTGAAGCGAGAAGCGTGATACTTTTGCTCATGTCAGTCATCATGCGGGTGAGTTCGGTCATATCAGGGTTTGCTGAGGTGGAAGAAACATTGACTCTCGGGTTGTTCCTTGAAGAAGTAGAGGAATCCCAGTTTTTGTGGTGAGTAGTCATGTTCTCAATTAGCTCTCTACACTCCTCGGGTCTCCTTTTCATAAATGTGCCACCGGCGGCTGCATTAATCGTATCACGATCACGAAAAGTCAAACCGTTGTAGAAAGTATCTATTAAGGTCACAAGGAGCATTTTGTGGTTTGGACAACGATCAATCAAGACATTATATCGCTCCCAAGCATCAAAAAGAGATTCATCAGGATCTTGCATGAAACCGCTGATTTGATTGCGAAGGCTCGTGACCATGGATGGTGGAAAGTAGCACGACAAAAAGCGTTGAGTCATGTCATCCCAAGTGTGAATAGAATTCTTCGGGAGACGATCAAACCATTCCTCGGCATGATGGGATAAAGTATGTGGAAAGAGTTGTAGGCGAAGAACATCCATTGTGGCCCCGGGCAACTTCATGTTTTGGGTGATTGTAATGAACTTGTCGAGGTGTTTGTTGGCATCATCATCAGGCATTCCGGCGAATGGATTAGTTTGCACTTGCTGAATCATGTGGTGCTTCAACGAAAATTCCGGAGCCATGATTTGCATCGGCGCAATCGGTCCTCCTCGTCCAAACATGGAAGGTTGACAAAGCTCCTCCATTGTTCGAAGATCGGGGTGTGGAAGAACATTGTTGTTATTGTTGAGGTGTGGTGGATTATTGTTGTTAACACCTGACATAGCTAAATCTTCTTGAGTCTCGGGCTCTTGATAATTAGAAGATCTAGTACGCATACACCTGAAAATGCAAAAGAAAAAGAAACCAAACACAAAGACAATATATATACACAATAAAGATAAAATCTTTTTGGATTTTTGAAATTTTTAATTTTTATTGTTTTTTATCAATTTTTAATTTTTATGATTTTTTGGAAATTTTTATGCAAGAAAAATAACGCTCACAAGTGAACGGATCCCAAAAAGCAACGCGTCTTTCACAGAAAACCGTTAATCTTTACGAAAAGAGCCGGCAGCGGCGCCATTTGATAACTTGGCTTTACTCAGTTAAATTGTTCTTTTTGATGTGTGTCTAATCGAATTGATCTAGGTTCTATGTGCGACTCAGCTGTCTTTGGTAAAACAAAAATGTGTCGTTGTAGTATATTAAATGTGTAAAACAATTAAAGTAAATGTTGTTAAAGTAAAATGGCGTTGAATTAAATGGCGAGAAATTAAATCTAAGTCTAATTAAACGAAAGGGTGCAATATTTAAAACTTTGAAAAGTAAAATAATTAAATGAATAAAAGCGTGACGAGAATTAAAATATAAAAAAGTATTAAAATGAGAACGTAAAAATTAAACAAGACAAAATATGAAAACAAGCCCCAATCAGAATATATTCCGATCAAGCCTCGTCGGAATGTGTACAACCGTCCAATCGGAATATGAGCTTACCCCCAAATCGGAATGTAGATTGGAATACCAATCGGAACATGTCACCTTACCTCTGATCGGAATAACCAAAACACCCTGATCGGAATAAGTACTTACCTGATCGGAATATGGGATAGACGTTGGTCGGAATGCTGATTGGAGCCTTTGATCGGAATATTGTCACTTACCCTGATCGGAATACCAAACAAGCACCTCGATCGGAATACCAACTTACCCACCAATCGGAATGCACAAACCCTTTTCCGACCAAGCAATGGAGCTATGGTCGGAATATATAAACCCCTTTCCGATCGTACAGATCGGAATATGGTGAAATGGATGAAAAATAAGCTTGAAAAATAAACTAAAACTCTAATAAGCACAAGACGAAAATCCTAAACCAAACAGTATAAAAATAAGCTACTAAACTGAAATTAAAGGACTTTTAAAACACGAAATGGAAAAGCTTTACGAAAAATAATTTTTATATAAAAATAACTTTTATAAAAACTTTATAAACTCGAAAGTAAGCACAAATAAGCTATGAAAATAAATGATCTAACACAATCAAAAGCATAAAAACACAATCTTTAATCAAATAAGCAAGACAATAAGCATGTAAACATAAAGATCAAGCAAGAAAGAAAGGTAGAATGAGAGATCAAACAAGTAAAGTAAAGGTGCAATAAAGATAAAATTAACTTACTTGGAAAATTAAAGTGCAAGACAAGGTACTTAAAGGTGCAAGGTAATTAAATGTGCATAAAAGTATAGGTGGAAGAACTAGTGTCACTCTAGCCAACAAAAACTAATGAAATGAAAATGAGGGGTATTTATAGGAGATTAGGAGGATGGTTAGAGGAAGCTTCCTCCTCTCTTTCCTTTCTTCTTAATTGCACCATTAAGTCCTTCCCTTATTAATCTTTTGTTAATCTTGGACTTTAATGACGTATGGAACGAGATTTCTTTAAACTCGTCTTTTAATTCTTCAATAAAATAGACTTGAGTTCTTCGGCTTTTGATAAACTTCCGTCTTTTGACTTCTCCTTCGATAAATCGTCAGAATTGGTCTTGGACTTCCGTTCTTTTTGCACTCTTGACTTCTTGACTTCATCTTTCATCTTATTCTTCAATAAAAGCCCGTAAATGCCGTGTTTTCTCCACTTTTCACAATTTCGTCCTAAATCACAACAAAAACACAAACCACGTATAATTCCAACATAAAAGACATAAAATACACGTTTTGGCTCGGTTATTATTGTAATTAAGTGGTAAAAAGGATGGGTGTTTACACACCTATCAATCCTCATACCTTGTTAGGGTCTTTTCGGATAGACTTCTCCATGATCTTTATGGGAGTTGATTGCTTTTCGTCGTGAGTCTTGATCCTTCATATTGATTTTGGGAATAATGCTTTTCACATCACCTTGGATCTTTAGCAATAAAATGGAATCCTCATGCCTTGTTAGGGCCTTTTCGGACTCGCCAATCTTCACGCCCCGCTTCATAAGTTATGCCTTGGCTATGAACTCTTATCATTACCGAGCAACTTTTAAACGATCTTGGGCTAGAAGCTAAGTTATTCAATAAAATCGTACGACCTTACTTATTGCAGATAAATTATTAGCAAGTGATGGGAGAATAGGCTTATAATCACACCAAGTGTGCTTGTGCAAGAATACCGACTTATAATTGACTCTATCATATCTCGTTCTCCACAATTTAAAATCTCAAGTAATGAGACTCGTGGATGCTTAGCCTAATAAACCAATTAAGGTCTACATGGTTAAGGATACTTGCTAGAATAAACTTGGATAAGTCTATTTGGGTTGAGTCAAAATAATCGCAACGGGCCTAATATGTCAAAGACTTCAAAACTAGCTATACCACTTTATTAATATTTTTGACTTTATTGTGGGATATATTGTGACAATCCGTCAAATTATGGTCAATATTTTATTCTCAATATTTATTTGAAAATATTATTTTATGAACTCACTTATTTTTGGGAAGAAATTTGGATTTACGTCTTGAAGTAGCATCGACTACGTTTAAACCGAAGGATTCTACGTTACGTGCTTACGTTTACATACACCGTCTTTGGTGACAGTCCGACATTTCAGAAAATAAATTTGTCCATGAGTATTATTTTGGAGTTTTAAATTTGATTTTGTTCATAAACTCAAAAATCTACGAGAAGAGATTAGGACTTACGATTTTATTTTAACGTTCTTTACGACTAAACCAGAAACCTTAGGATTACGTATTTACGTTTTCGAACTCCGTTTTTGATGAAACAATTTTTATTAGATTCGTTTTGTGCCGTTGATTCATAATTTATAAAAACGTTTTTCGTAAAACAACCCGAGGGCACGCAAATCGAGGAAACTATAATCGAGGAGTACCCGTAAATAATTGGGGATGAGACAAAACAAGTTTTGCCCCACCCCCAATATGGGACGGTTTAAACATTGCTACCACAACACTTTATGTGTCAAAATGGTAGCTTAAGGTTTACACATGTCTTACCAAGCTTCATTTGTAAGCCACTTCCAACACAAAACCATTCACACAAACTAACAACTCATTTGCAACATGCAAACCACCCAAAAATTTCCTCTCTACTCTCTTTGAGCCGTCCCATTTCACACCTCAAACCACCATCACTTGATCTTGATTCTACCATAAATCTCATGTTATTTACATACATGTTGAAGCCCTTTTGAAACCCTATTGATTGATGAAAGTTATAACATCCAAGGAGGAGTTTCCATGGAGTATTAAGGCTGATTTTCCACAAGGTTATCATGAATATTGGTGGTCTTGAATATGGTCTTGGCTATGCACAAGTTTCTCCATCAAAATCTATGTTTTGATCAACCTACATCATCATGGTGGTATAAAGATTGTCCTCCTCATCTTCTTTTTATTTTGATTATGAAAACATGTATTTTATTTCCTATTGTATATGTATATGATGATTATATGATGATAAAAATGTTATGTGCGGATTTGGTGTTGATAAACATGATTAAAAAGGTGAAAAACTATAAAGAACAAGGCTAAAATCTTGTTTAAAAGTGATGGCTGTATAAAACAGTAAAGAAACAGGTCATGGACTGATAAAATGATGATGTAGAATCCATTTACAGTAATCTATATGTCTTGTACACATGTGAGAGTTGGCCATGCAATGGAATCATTGTAATGAGTGAGATATGATCAAAACAAGTTTAAGGTACAAATCTGAGTTCACTGTTTTGGACAATTTTTAGAAAATATTTAGAAGATGATTCAACAGTAGCTATAGAAGAGTTAAATGTAGCACATATCATGTAGTTTATGTGATAAAAATTTGAGCTTCTATCTCCATATATAACTCTAGATATGGCAGTTTTGGTGAAAGTGAAGATAAAAATCAGATTTTGGAAATTAAAGAATAATACTATTATATAAGCACTCAAAATTTAATAGTATAAAATATAAATTAAAACCCACTAATTCATGAATTTTATTTATATAAATATGTACAATGATAAATAAGTGGACATTTTATAAAAATGGTAACTTGTTATGTTTTATAAGATATAAAACTATAAACATGATTTTTACGACTTTTTCGGCTATTGCCGTAAAATTAACGTTTTTGTTAAATAAAACTTAGATGGTTGGACCCGTCTAATGAAAACTTTATAAAACTTATATACTGATATATAGACATGTATAACAAGTAAAAACCGATAAAACCCGAACTATAGGGCATACGGACATTAACGAGCTAAGTAAACATATTGGACTAATACTTGGGCTAATAATTGGACTAAATAAGATAAACACTCATAAAAAGAACTTATTGGGCTTAACCCATTTGGGCCCAACTTGAAAGTTTAAATACTGATAATATAAGTACAAAATGGATTAAAACAAGTTAAAGAACTTGTAATAAGTTTATTGAACTTAAAACACGTAAATAGGTAAAACGAGAAAACTAGTATAAAAGTTATCGACATATAACACTAAAATGAGTAAACGAGAATATGTAAACCCACTTGATCATCATATATATATAATCATCATATGTATACATACTTGTTATTTTGGACATGAGTCTAAGACGAGTATTATTTGTCTAGGTTTCCGTGATTGAAGCACGTACCGTACATCCGAATTGCCGATAACCCGCCTTCCCACATCAACGTGAGTTCATAGCCTCGCACTCTTTTAAATGTTTTATAAATGTTTTATAAACCCGCGAGGGAGATAACATGTTAGTTTTTATAAAATAGGACACCATTTGTCCCGATTGTTTGTTTATTGATTTGGACCCGAATGATTGAATGACCCGATTGTATGACCCGATAAATGATTAAAGGACCCGATAGATGAAATAAAATGGATTATTAAAGTTAGGTTATGTCACTAAAAGTCCCATTAGCATGAATTGTGAACTACCGGGAGTTGGTAGACGCTTATGCATTTAATAGTACTATTTGGGGACGATCACCCCAGTTCGCGCCTTGACGGTTGATCCCCGTCGTGCCACATTGATTGGTAAGCGAATTTATGTATGAGAAGTTTTCCATAGCGTGACCTTTGTGACGACACGCTACTTTAGATGGGCAAAATTGAGTATCGGGTTAGCTACCCGTTTTGGTTTAGTAAGGTAACAATGTCATGCGGCTTGTAATAATCCAAAACTAACGAAATACTACTAGACGCTCCGAATTACGATGTATTGCCTGACTAGCAATACTGGGTCATACTATTGATATTATGTTTGTGTTTTGGTTTTCATAACCATATTCATATAACGTTTTTTATTTTCATACAACGTCGTAAGACGTATTGTATGACGTTTTTACGACATTGGCCCGTATAATGATTTCTAAGGCTTTTCATAACCATATTCATATAACGGTTTTTATTTTCATACAACGTCGTAAGACGTATTGTATGACGTTTTTACGACATTGGCTCGTATAATGATTTCTAAGGCTTTTTATAACCATATTCATATAACGGTTTTATTTAATCTATACAACGTTGCAAAACGTATTGTATGGTGCTTTTAACGACAATGATTCGTATAATGATTTTTAAGGCAAATGCCTATATTATGATTTTCGATAAAGATTTGTATAAAATGACTTTGAATATTTTATGGCCTATTAAAATGATTTGTACAAGATGATTTTCAGTAATAATTTTATACTGATATTATATTGATGGATTTTATTAAACTCTATGAATTCACTCGGCGTTATCGCTGACCTTTTCTTTTAACATGTTTTATCTCAGGTACTTGAAGGTAATTCTCGGGAAGACAACAAGAATTCATGGCCCGCACCTAAATACTTATTTCCATTCAAATACTTTGTAAAACCTGTATTAAATATAATGACTTGGGACCGATGTAACTTTGATATTTATGAATGGAAATGCTTTATTATTAAACGACGCGATTTTTATGCGTTGTCTATGATGTGAGTAATGTGCTATCCCGTAACACCAACTAGTCTTCCGCTGTATTGAGTTGTATAAATTTGGGGGTGTTATAGTTTGGTATCAGAGCTCTCGTTATAGAGAACGAAAGATTTTTAAAACCAAGGTTTTGAATAAAACATTTCAAAATGTTTTAACTATAAACATTTTTCTAAAAATGTCTAAAAATCTTTTGACTATAATGGTGCCGAAGAATTCCCGAGTTACCGACAAGGCCAGACTGAGAAGTGTTATTTTATATAAATATAACTTGGATTATATATATATGATGTAATTTTATTACATGATTGTTTGATGATTATTTCTATATTTATACGAGGTATTTATACGACGTAGATTGTCACAAGTAACCCTAACCCCCTAGCAAATCAATCGAAGCTATTCTCGTAGGAATTCTAGCTATCCTAGATCTAAACCAAGTTGTGGATATTTATGATCCCAACAAATGGTTGATATTCGTAGAAATATAGATATTAGTTGATTGTGAAATTGAAAGAAGAATTGGCGAGATTAAATCTGATATCGATGTCATGACGAGCTTTTCTTATAGAGTGGAGTTTGACAAAACGTTACCATCTAGAAAGATGTCATCTGATTCGTTGTCATCCAATTCTTAAATTGAAATCGAAAGGGTGAATGTTGCACTTAAGGCTGTCATTGGAACCATTACCCAAAAGCCTCATGCCACTAGTACCTTTCTGAGAAATCTGATTGAATGTGTGAGTCGTCTCATGCTAGTGACTCATTTGATAATTTTTGTTGTAAGAGCTAATAGGATTGGAAATTAAGTGTTGATTCATATTGAGATTGTATTGCCTTTACAAGGCCGAAGAATAAGGATGTAAGTATCGGAGAATGAAGTAGGATATCGAATTGAGTATAAAAGTGGTTGAAATTTGAATAAAGTAAAAATTTAACCCGTATGGAATATAAGATTGTAAGAGGAAGTCGTTAAGTTTTGTGATTGAATTATAACGTTTTAATTGATTGTTGATTCGTGTTAAGTGTTGTTCCTAGGCCATTGTCCACTAACGAGGATGCCTAGTGTCCAAGAAATAAATTGAAGAAATCTTCTTCTAAATTGGGACCGATGGATCTTTCGGGATATGTGGAACACCTAATGACTCTTGTAGATTAGTACTCATTGTGGTATCTATTAAAAATAATCCCTAACTTAACTGAGACATCAGTTGGTAGGATGAGTTCCGAGAATTGTATGACATAGTGACATGTAATGTGTTACGGTACAATTTGACTTGTTTGTGATTAATGAAAAGACTACCTTTGATTAATAAATTCTACATGTATCGATGATATATATCTTTTCTTGCTTCATCCTAATGTTCGCATTAGTGATGCAACCATTGAATAAGTACTCATCTTGATTTGAGTTACGTTGTGGATTATTCTTTTGAGTGCCATCGAGATCATGAACCTCATGATTAATTGGCTAAGCTCATTTCCTATCATATCGTAGTCAATTCTTGGTGAACAACTTTTCATCACTCTTTTGCAGATCACACATTGTTTTTATAAAGTTAAAACCGTATCCTTTGAGAAAATTGAATTTTCATCACTATATGGATTATTCAAAGTGAGATTTATAAGTGATTGTTATCGAAATGAAGTTGTTTATGAAACGCTTTAGAAACTTAATTGTTTTCATGACAAAGAAAATCTTTGTAAATTTATTTTTGATTCTTATTTAAGAATTAAGCATGAAAATGTTTTTATGATGATAAAATTTTGACGAACTGAGTATTGCATAATCTTGAAATTGTATATAGTTGCGCGCCTACATACAATTTGGAATGGACCATGCAAGGCTGATTAGTAATCACCCTAAAACTAATGAATAAATACTACATTTTCTTTGAAGACTGTGAAAGATTAAAATTTATGAGATCTGCAAGAAGTGAAAAATAAGGACATAGTGTTAGGGACACCTACATATGTGCCCGTACTATTTATTCTTCTGAGTCGAATTTACTCATCTGTGGAAATTGTCTTATTTGACAATTGACAATTCTTTCTTGTCCAATTATCCCGTAGTTAGATTCTTAGGAAAAGTATCTGATTACCTAATGTTGATACCCGACTGGATGTATTGACGTTCTTATCATTTCTTATGATTTGATTTCATTTGAATGACCTGGGTAACGATCCGAGGAGCTTTCGAATGCGTACTGAAATTATGAAAACATGGGATATATTCATATTCGTTAAATGTTTTCGTCTGTATCTGATTTGAAATTCTCTCGCATAGATTATGCGTTGACCTTACTCTTTTAATAGTAGTTATGTCTCCATATATCCTTGAATTTGTGAAGGATTATGAGTTATTATTAGTCTTTTGAGAAGTTCACATCTTATCGACGGCAATGAAACTAAAAAGTTGATAATGCCGGTAGAATGGATTGATTGATTATGACATGACGACATTGTCTTAATTAATGGGAACTCGAGTAGAATTTCCCTAAATGATAAGATGTTGATTATCAAAAGTGATATAAATAATTCTTGATGGATGCCCGTATCCTGCAATTAGACTTGAATTTTATATTATGAATGATTATGAACTAGTTATAAATATTGTAATCTAGAAGAACCTAATATGAATTTATTAAAAGATGTTTCTGTTATCTGAAACTTTAGGAGGTATTTATTGGTAAATTACCTAGACTTTTGCCATTAAGGCAGATTGAAATTTTTATTGATTATATTTCCGGTGCTGCACCTGTGGCTTGTGCACTGTACGTCAGCACCATCTGAATTTAAGGAATTACCATACAACTGAGAGAGTTGTCAGAGAAAGATTTTATTATACCAAGCCTGTCATCCTGAAGAGCTATGGTGTTATCATTCCTTATATTTATAGGTTACTGTGAACTGAGTAAATTGACAATCGAAAACGATATCCATAACTCGAAATGGAAGATTTGTTCGATCATTTACAAGGTTTTTGATCCTCAGCATGGTTATCATCAACTTCGCATCTGCGAAAAAGATTATGAGTTTCACGTGATGTCGTTTGGATTGACAATGCACATGTAGTATTCATAAATTTGGTGAATCACGTGTGTAGGCTGTAATTTGATAAATTCATGCTTGTGATCATTAATGATTATTTGTTTATTTATAAGAATAAGAAGGAGTTAATAATTAGTTATAGATTGCCCTGAATTGGCCGACCAATAGAAACATGTACCTTGAATAATTAGTATGTGATTTAAGACTTAATCCTTTATATTAAGTTGACCGTGTGATTAATAGATAATGGAAGCTATATTGACTTTTCAAAGATTAGAACCATTAACGCTTAGGGATTAAAAACTTAATCCTTTACATAAAAGGACCGTTGGATTAATGATGGTAAGATGTATGCATATAGACTCTTCAAAAATTAAGAGCCCTTTTAAGACTTTGGGATTTTACTAAAAAGAAAATGGAAATAAGTTTTGACAAATGTTTTAACAAAGGATTTTGAGGGATTATTCCCTTATACACAAACCATTTAACTAAACTTCTGTTTAGGGGTAAATGTTTGTGTATACTTCTAGACAACCTAAGAAGAATTTAGGAAACTATATAACTTATTACTTGAAATTGAAACGAAAATTTTGCTTTTCAACTAAGAAAACTTTGACCAAAGTATAAACAAAGGTTTTTCGAACATTTACGAATCTTAATAATTATTTTCGATAAATCAACAAAAATCATGTTAATTAAATTCAAATTTATTTTGAACATTTTATATAATTGGTCGAACTAAGAAATTTAAAATTTTTACGTTTACGTTTCATAAAAATTAACTAATAATTAATTAATTAATTATAATAATAATTGACGCTTTAGACGACGGATTGAGTAAAACGGATAAAAATGTTAGTTAAGAAGAAACTAAAACCTAGAAAATAGGAAGAAAGGATATCTGAGTGAATTGTGGACATGATAATTATATCATCAGGGGAGGTGAATTTAGATATCGACGCATTATGTAAAAAGTATAAAGAACCAATTAAGATATATTTCTTAATAATGACTGTGTAAAATAAATTGCCGAATAATTTAAAATATAGTCGATGCTTATAAAAAGGATAATATAGATAATAAAAGGGGTTCGCGACTAATGTGAACCATTAGAATTGAAAAGCCAATGACTTTAAATGTATAAAAGTCCATTTGTGATTGTCTAAATAGGGAAGATTATGAGATATAGTTATATTGGAAATTTGTAAGGATAAGTATTCTATTTATGTCGTTTATGACTAAAAGTATCTTTGTCTGAAAAAGTTGTACTGATGACAATTATGAAGGCAGACATCGCCTCATACATTAGTAAACGTCTAGCTATTGCAAAGGTCATCATCTGAATTTGATTCGATTTGGGTCATCGTCGACAGACTGACCAAATCTGCTAATATCATTCCCGTTAATGATAAATGCAAAAGAGTTATGTAAACATAGTGTGCCTGTATCGAACATCTTTATCAAGATCCTCGCTTCGCGTCGAATTTCTAGAGACTTGCTCAAAAATCATTGAGAACGAACCTTGATGAGAGTACTATGTACCACCCCAATCGAAGGGACGAGGTAAAGTAACGATACAAAGTAATATAAGTGCTATTTTATGTTTGAATGATTGACCTTTGGTAATAAGCTGTAAAAATCGTTTTCCTTTGGAACGATTATCATTGATAACTATCGTATTAGGATCGAGATCGAATCTTGTTAAGATTTAGAAATTAGAGCATCTGTAAGCAGGAGTTGAGATGAAGACACCCGACATACACCCATTGTGAGTTGGACATGTCTTTTAAGTTTAAGGTTTCCTATGATGGCGAACCTAACCTTACAAAATACCCGACCCGCGAGACCTGAAATGATTGTTGAAATTAGGATCTGATTATTGACAGCCGGTAGTGGGCAAGAGGTTATGTGAATATGAAATGTAGATCTTGAAGTTCCAAATGGGTAGCGAAGTTATGCCAAAAATTTTAACCTTGGAAAAATGAATTCATGGTCTGACAAATCATAGGATATAAGTCCCCGTTGTATGGGACCATTGAGATGATATAAAAGATTAGTTTGAAAGGCATATAAGCTGGATCTACCCTAGGACTTCAAAGACTGCGTGAATTATGTTTCGTATATCGAACTTGAAGGAATATCTATCAAGTGAGAATCTGATTATTCTTAGTAGAGCTTAGATCGGCGAAAAGTTGCATTCATCAAAAACCCGTGAACATCATGGATAGAGAAAGTAAGTCAACATTAAGCCTGATCTTATTCCCGTAGTTATGTTTGATGAAACTCGCGTATTATAATGAATTGCACTTGTGAGAAAGGACCGAATGTGGAGGAAATACCCACATGGCTTTGACTCTATAAGAAGCGAGTAGTAAGGTAAGATGATCTTTGAGGACAAAGATCCTGTTTAGGGGTAAATGCTGTGACAATCCGTCAAATTATGGTCAATATTTTATTCTCAATAATTATTTGAAAGTATTATTTTATGAACTCACTTATTTTTGGGAAGAAATTTGGATTTACGTCTTGAAGTAGCATCGACTACGTTTAAACCGGAGGATTTAACGTTACGTGCTCACGTTTACATACACCGTCTTTGGTGACAGTCCGACATTTCAGAAAATAAATTTATTCGCGAATATTATTTTGGAGTTTTAAACTTGTGTTGGTTCATAAACTCACAAATTTACGAGAAGAGATTAGGACTTACGATTTTATTTTAACGTCCTTTACGACTAAACCGGAAACCTTAGGATTACGTATTCACGTTTTCGAACTCCGTTTTTGATGAAACAATTTTTATTAGATTCGTTTTGTGCCGTTGATTCATAATTTATAAAAACGTTTTTCGTAAAACGACCCGAGGGCACGCAAATCGAGGAAACTAGAATCGAGGAGTACCCGTAAATAATTGGGGATGAGACAAAACAAGTTTTGCCCCACCCCCAATATGGGACGGTTTAAACATTGCCACCACAACACTTTATGTGTCAAAATGGTAGTTTAAGGTTTACACATGTCTTACCAAGCTTCATTTGTAAGCAACTTCCAACACAAAACCATTCACACAAACTAACAACTCATTTGCAACATGCAAACCACCAAAAAATTTCCTCTCTACTCTCTTTGAGCCGTCCCATTTCACACCTCAAACCACCATCACTTGATCTTGATTCTACCATAAAATCTCATGTTATTTACATACATGTTGAAGCCCTTTTGAAACCCTATTGATTGATGCAAGTTATAACATCCAAGGAGGAGTTTCCATGGAGTATTAGGGCTGATTTTCCACAAGGTTATCATGAAGATTGGTGGTCTTGAAGATGGTCTTGTCTATGCACAAGTTTCTCCATCAAAATCCATGTTTTGATCAACCTACATCATCATGGTGGTATAAAGATTGTCCTCCTCATCTTCTTTTTATTTTGATTATGAAAACACGTATTTTATTTCCTATTGTATATGCATATGATGATGATATGATGATAAAAATGTTATGTGGGGATTTGGTGTTGATAAACATGATTAAAAAGGTGAAAAACTATAAAGAACAAGGCTAAAATCTTGCTTAATAGTGATGGCTATATAAAACAGTAAAGAAACAGGTCATGGACTGATAAAATGATGAAGTAGAATCCATTTACAGTAAGCTATATGTCTTGTACACATGTGAGAGTTGGCCATGCAATGGAATCATTGTAATGAGTGAGATATGATCAAAACAAGTTTAAGGTACAAATCTGAGTTCACTGTTTTGGACGATTTTTAGAAAATATTTAGAAGATGATCCAACAGTAGCTATAGAAGAGTTAAATGTAGCACATATCATGTAGTTTATGTGATAAAAATATGAGCTTCTATCTCCATATATAAGTCTATATATGGCAGTTTTGGTGAAAGTGAAGATAAAAATCAGATTTTGGAAATTAAAGAATAATACTATTATATAAGCACTCAAAATTTAATAGTATAAAATATAAATTAAAACCCACTAACTCATAAATTTTATTTATATAAATATGTACAATGATAAATAAGTGGACATTTAAAATGGTAACTTGTTATGTTTTATAAGATATAAAACTATAAACATGATTTTTACGACTTTTTCGGCTATTGCCGTAAAATTAACGTTTTTGTTAAATAAAACTTAGATGGTTGGACCCGTCTAATGAAAACTTTATAAAACTTATATACTGATATATAGACATGTATAACAAGTAAAAACCGATAAAACCCGAACTATAGGCCATACGGACATTAACGAGCTAAGTAAACATATTGGACTAATACTTGGGCTAATAATTGGACTAAATAAGATAAACACTCATAAAAAGAACTTATTGGGCTTAACCCATTTGGGCCCAACTTGAAAGTTTAAATACTGATAATATAAGTACAAAATGG
The DNA here is from genome assembly GCA_025667525.1 of Glebionis coronaria. Taxonomy (NCBI): domain Eukaryota; kingdom Viridiplantae; phylum Streptophyta; class Magnoliopsida; order Asterales; family Asteraceae; genus Glebionis; species Glebionis coronaria. The sequence continues at coordinate 323,053,881 of CM046881.1, read as the reverse complement.
ATTAAAACAAGTTAAAGAACTTGTAATAAGTTTATTGAACTTAAAACACGTAAATAGGTAAAACGAGAAAACTAGTATAAAAGTTATCGACATATAACACTAAAATGACTAAACGAGAATATGTAAACCCACTTGATCATCATATATATATAATCATCATATGTATACATACTTGTTATTTTGGACATGAGTCTAAGACGAGTATTATTTGTCTAGGTTTCCGTGATTGAAGCACGTACCGTACATCCGAATTGCCGATAACCCGCCTTCCCACATCAACGTGAGTTCATAGCCTCGCACTCTTTTAAATGTTTTATAAATGTTTTATAAACCCGCGAGGGAGATAACATGTTAGTTTTTATAAAATAGGACACCATTTGTCCCGATTGTGTGTTTATTGATTTGGACCCGAATGATTGAATGACCCGATTGTATGACCCGATAAATGATTAAAGGACCCGATAGATGAAATAAAATGGATTATTAAAGTTAGGTTATGTCACTAAAAGTCCCGTTAGCATGAATTGTGAACTACCGGGAGTTGGTAGACGCTTATGCATTTAATAGTACTATTTGGGGACGATCACCCCAGTTCGCGCCTTGACGGTTGATCCCCGTCGTGCCACATTGATTGGTAAGCGAATTTATGTATGAGAAGTTTTCCATAGTGTGACCTTTGTGACGACACGCTACTTTAGATGGGCAAAATTGAGTATCGGGTTAGCTACCCGTTTTGGTTTAGTAAGGTAACAATGTCATGCGACTTGTAATAATCCAAAACTAACGAAATACTACTAGACGCTCCGAATTACGATGTATTGCCTGACTAGCAATACTGGGTCATACTATTGATATTATGTTTGTGTTTTGGTTTTCATAACCATATTCATATAACGGTTTTTATTTTCATACAACGTCGTAAGACGTATTGTATGACGTTTTTACGACATTGGCTCGTATAATGATTTCTAAGGCTTTTCATAACCATATTCATATAACGGTTTTTATTTTCATACAACGTCGTAAGACGTATTGTATGACGTTTTTACGACATTGGCTCGTATAATGATTTCTAAGGCTTTTTATAACCATATTCATATAACGGTTTTATTTAATCTATACAACGTTGCAAAACGTATTGTATGGTGCTTTTAACGACAATGATTCGTATAATGATTTTTAAGGCAAATGCCTATATTATGATTTTCGATAAAGATTTGTATAAAATGACTTTGGCTATTTTATGGCCTATTAAAATGATTTGTACAAGATGATTTTCAGTAATAATTTTATACTGATATTATATTGATGGATTTTATTAAACTCTATGAATTCACTCGGCGTTATCGCTGACCTTTTCTTTTAACATGTTTTATCTCAGGTACTTGAAGGTAATTCTCTGGAAGACAACAAGAATTCATGGCCCGCACCTAAATACTTATTTCCATTCAAATACTTTGTAAAACCTGTATTAAATATAATGACTTGGGACCGATGTAACTTTGATATTTATGAATGGAAATGCTTTATTATTAAACGACGCGATTTTTATGCGTTGTCTATGATGTGAGTAATGTATTATCCCGTAACACCAACTAGTATTCCGCTGTATTGAGTTGTATAAATTTGGGGGTGTTACATATATACATATGAAAGCAACGATAAAAATTTAAAAATTACGACTAAATGGCCAAAGTTAATAAAAATTTTGAAAAATGCTGAAAAAGATGATTTTCCGGTTAAATGAAGGCATTTTAATGGAAAAGTCCACTTAAAACTTTGATAGAAGTCTCCCCTAAACTTAATATAAACATTGTCCTCAATGTTTAAGCATGTGGGAAAGTCTCCCCTACACTTATGACATTGTGCACGTTGGTTAAATCAAGCTAAGGAAGAGACGGCTAAAGTGATCAATTTGAAATGTGAGTATGAAGAAAATTGAATCACGATAGTTGAGAGATAGAACCGGATTGCGGATAACACGGGACCACGGTTCTTCAAAGGTTCCAAAAGTGCATTCATCCCTGTAATCACATCACCACACAAACACAAACAACCTATAGAGGTCCCCTACACTTAGGAGGTAAAACGGAAAAGGATAGATACTCGGGCTGCCTCCCGAGGAGCGCTTGTTTTTGATAACTGAGTCACGAGCCTGACTCGACCCAAAACTAGTTCATGGGAAACATGGTGAGGGATGGAATCATCTCATGAGAGATGTCCTCACCAAAGTACAACTTCACTCTTTGGCCATTCACCTTAAAATTAGGTCCATTAGGTTGAGCGAGCTCGAGAGTAACATATGGAAAAATTTGGGCAATGGTGAATGGGCCGGACCAACGAGATTTCAGCTTGCCCGAAAAGATTTTCAACCGAGAGTTAAAGAGTAAAACTTTGTCTCCAACTTGGAACTCTTAGTTTTTAATCTTAGAGTCATGGATGAGCTTAGTCTTTTCCTTATAGATTAAAGAATTTTCATAAGCCTCATTCCGGAGTTCATTGAGCTCATTGAGTTGGATTTTGCGTAGGTCACCGGCTTTGTTGATATCAAAATTAGCCCACTTCAAGGCCCAGTAAGCCTTGTGCTCCAACTCAATAGGGAGGTGGCATGCTTTCCCATACACGAGACGATATGGTGTACAACCAATCGGAGTCTTGTATGCGGTACGAAAAGTCCACAAAGCATCATCAAGTTTATCGGCCCATGAGGCACGATGCTATCCCACGGTTCATTCAAAGAATTCGCTTTAACCCTCGGTTAGATATTTCAGCCTGCCCATTAGTTTGTGGGTGGTATACGGTGGAAAGACGATGATTGACACCATACTTAGCCATGACTCTTGCGAACTGATCATTGCAAAAATGAGTCCCGCGATCACTAATAATGGCACGAGGCACACCGAATCTAGCGAATAACGACTTCAAAAAGTTACAAACCACCCTTGCGTCATTAGTGGGTAAAGCTTTGGCTTCAACCCATTTAGAAACGTAGTCAACGGCTACAAGGATGTATTTGTTTCCTTTAGATGAAGGGAATGGCCCCATAAAGTCGATACCCCATACATCAAAGATTTCACATTCTTGTATGAAATTTTGAGGCATCTCCTCTTTATGTGTGATCTTGCCTTGTTTTTGGCAAGCATCACAATGTTTAACCATCTCGTGAGCATCACGATAAATGGTGGGCCAATAAAATCCCGAGTCAAACACTTTTTTGGCGGTGTAGTTAGGACCAAAGTGACCACCGGTGGGTCCTTTGTGGCAAGCTTCGAGAATGTCTGAAGATGCCGATCCATCAACACATCGGCGAATAATCAAATCAGCACATTGTTTGAAGAGATACGGGTCATCCCAAAAGTAAGTCCTAATATCTTTTAAGAACTTCTTCTTTTGTTGGGATGTTAACCCGTCAATGAGAATTCCACACGCCAAGTAGTTTGCAATATCCGCAAACCATGGGGCTTCATCATTATTCGAGTTGATAGACATTAAGGTCTCCAGGGGAAAAGAGTCATTGATCTCTTTGTTCGGATGATCCCCTTGATAAGGATCCTCAAGTCTACTGAGATGATCCGCTGCTAGTTTTTCAGCTCCCTTCTTATCACGAATTTCGATTGTAAATTCTTGAAGTAGCAAAACCCAACGAAGAAGTCTTGGTTTAGAATCTTGCTTAGTCAACAAGTACTTCAACGCGGAATGATCGGTGTACACGATGGTTGTAGAAAGGACAAGATAGGGGCGAAACTTTTCAAAAGCATAGACAAAAGCTAAAAGCTCTTTTTCGGTTGTCGTGTAATGCAATTGAGCCCCTGTCATTGTCTTGCTAGCGTATTGGATTGGTTGGAAGTGTTTGTTCACTCTTTGTCCCAAGACCGCTCCAATAGCAAAGTCGCTAACATCACACATCAACTCGAAAGGCAGCTCCCAATTAGGGGTAACCAAGACCGGTGCCTTAGTTAGCTTATCCTTAAGAAGGTTGAAGGCTTCAATACACTCGTTGGAAAAGATAAAAGGAGTATCTTTTTCCAAGAGGCGGGTCATCGGGCGAGCGATTTTAGAAAAATCTTTGATGAATCGAAGGTAGAATCCCGCATGACCGAGGAAACTTCTCACACCCTTCACGGTTGAAGGTGGAGCCAAATTTAGCAATAACATCGACTTTAGCACGGTCCACTTCAAGACCGGCTTTGGAGATTTTGTGTCCTAGCACGATGCCCTCTTTTACCATGAAATGGCATTTTTCCCAATTAAGAACAAGGCAAGTGTCTTCACACTGCTTAAGCATACGTTCTAAATTGGCAAGGCAAGCAGAGAAAGAATTGCCATAAACCGAGAAATCATCCATGAATACTTCCATAGTTTCTTCAACCATGTCATGGAAGATAGCCATCATACACCTTTGGAACGTCCCAGGAGCATTGCATAAGCCGAAAGGCATGCGTTTGTAAGCAAATGTTCTGTAGGGACAAGTGAATGTGGTTTTTTCTTGTTCTTTGGGATCGATGGGAATTTGAAAATACCCAGAGAAACCATCTAAGAAGCAGTAATAGTCATTACCCGCTAGACGCTCGAGCATTTAATCCATGAAAGGAAGAGGAAAGTGATCTTTTCTCGTGGCATAATTGAGCTTGCGATAGTCGATACAAACTCTCCACCTAGTAACGAGACGAGTTGGAATAAACTCGTTGTGTTCATTGGGAACAACGGTTATTCCGCCCTTCTTGGGCACACAATGGACGGGACTTACCCATGGCGAATCCGAAATAGGGTAAATCAAGCTGGCATCAAGAAGTTTGATAACCTCTTGTTTGATGACGTCATGAATGCGAGGATTAACCCTTCTTTGGCTCTGGATTGCGGGTTTAAAGTCATTTTCCATGAGAATCTTGTGAGTACAAAAGTTTGATCAATTCCGCGGATATCGGAAAGTTTCCAAGCAATTGCCTTCTTATGATCTTTAAGCACGGCTATGAGGCGAGATTTTTCTTCTTCTTTCAAGTCCTTAGCAATGATGACGGGCGACTTCTTCTCGTCTTCAAGGAACACGTACTCGAGATGGGACGGTAACTCCTTAAGCTCTAAATCCGGAGGATTTTCGATGGTAGGCGTAGTCAAATTCGGTTCATCGATAGCAATAGCCTTGGGAGATGGTGGAGAAATATGGTCCTCTTTGAGAAGTTTCTCAATGAGACGAATGTCTTCATCCTAATCGGTGGGAGAATCGTCATATTCTAAGTTCACATCTTCCATGGTTGCTTCAAAATCTTTCCAAAGGAAATCAGTTTCTCCAAATAGAGTTAGTGATGAATCAATAGAGGGAACGGTCTCAACATTGGGAGGACAGGTAGGAATACTTTTTCAAGCATCTTTGAAGTGTTCTTCACAAGCCTCATCAAGAACGTCGATACAATTAACACTCTCGTATGAATAAGGCTGTTTAGAAATCTTACCCATGTTGAAGACAATTTGATCGTCACCAACTCTCATGATAAGCTCACCCGCTTCTACATCGATGAGAGTGCGACCGGTCCTCAAGAATGGACGTCAAACGATTAATGGAACACGAGGGTCCATCTCGTAGTCGACTACGACGAAATCGGCGGGAAAAGTGAATTTGTCGACTCCTACAAAAACGTCTTCGGCTATCCCCACTGGATAAGCAACCGTACGGTTAGCTAATTCCAAAGTCATTTTGGTGGGGACTAGCTCAGGGAGATATAATTGCTTCTAAACACTTAAAGGCATTAAGTTAATACTGGCACCTAGATCGGCTAGGGCCATGCAATTCTCTACTTCCGGGAAGTTGCAAGGGATTAAGAAGCGACCCGGATCACCAAGTTTGGTTGGCAATTTCCTTAAGAGCACTGCAGAGCAATTCTCGTTAAGTTGTTAGCAATATCAAGAAGCTTCTCCTTGTCACTAAGAAGATCTTTAAACATCTTTGCGTATTTAGGCATGTGAACGAGAGCCTCAGCGAAGGAGATGTTGAAATTCAATTGTTTAAACATTTTGAGAAAGTTCGAAACTTGAATATCGTCCTTGCTTTTGAGCTTCTCTTTCCTCAACCTTGAGGGATAAGGTATATCGGAAGAAGAGGAAGGCTTTGGGAGAGTAGGATCACTCACATCCTTGGGTGGAGGAGGGGTAGAAGTAAGAGGTGGAGGAATATGAGTAGGTGACTCGTTTTCCTTAGTCACAATCACTGGTGGAGGTATAGGAAGCTCGGGTTCCTTGGTACCTTTTCCACTGCGAGTGGTGATTGATTTCATCTCGCCTCTTGGATTAGCAACGGTGTTACTTGGAAGAGTACCCGAAGAAGAGGTTTGATTACCTTGGAAGAAACTAGCCATCATGTTCCTTAGGTCATTCGTTTGACTACTCAAAGAATTTCGCATATCGGCTCTAAGATCGTTCCCTTGTTTCACCATGTCGCCCTTCAAATTAATAATCTGGGTCTGTAGATTCTTCACCAACACATCATTCGTCCGCATGTACGTTTCGACCTCGTGGTTGAAAACGGTGGGTTGAGTAGGAGGAGGTGCTTGATAACCAGGTGGTTGGTAAGGAGCGGGTTGGTAAACTTGAGTAGGATTTTGAGGTGGATATGGTTGTCTTTGAGGTGGTTGGTATGGTGCTCGAGGTTGGGTTTGGTTGGTTCGGTTAAGGTTTTGTTTTTGGTTTTTATTGTTTGGAGGAAAACCGGGCGGGGAAAGAAATTTGTTTGAGCGATAGCTGAGCAAGTTGCGGTCACCTTGAGGACGAGCTTGATAACCGACCGAAGGATAGGTACCGTATGCTGCGTTAACATTCTCAGAAGGATAGTCTTGGGTGGAGGTACAAGTAGTGTAAGAGTGAGGACCCCCGCATATTTCACATGGTTGTCTTACAGCATTGACTTGAGCGTTTTGAGCGTTGATGCTTTTGGTGTTGTTAGCGGTGTGAGTAGCAAGCGATTCAAGAAGCGACATAATTTTGTCAAGTATCTTGTCGTTGTCACTAGTACTAGCACTAGCGGCATTGGTCCAAACACTCTTGGTTTGCACTCTAGACTTATTCTCAATAATATCCCAAGCGGCATTAGAACTCTTAACCAAAATATTATCCCCCAAGGCACTATTTAGTGAATCTTGGTCATTCATGCTTAAACCATTATAAAAAGTATTAATTTGGTGCACTTTGGTAAAACCATGTTGTGGGCACTTTCTTAAAAGGTCTTTAAAACGGTCCCAAGATTCACTAAAACTCTCATCGTACTTTTGTTCAAAATTAATAATTTCATTCCGCAAAGCGGTAGTACGAGAGGGTGGGAAAAAGTAGTTTATGAATTTGGTCTCTAAGTCCGTCCACGTAAGAATACTTTGTGGTGGTTCCTTTGCAAGCCAATGCCGGGCTTGTACCTCTAAGGAGAAAGGAAAAAGTTGTAAACGGATTGCCTCTTGTGGAACACCATTGAATTTGACCGTATTCGTGAGTTGAAGGAACCTTTTGATGTGGTCATGAGGATCATCAATGGTACGCCCCAAGAATGGTTGAACAGAGACCATTTGAATAAAGTCGGATTTGAGCTCAAAGTTGTTGGCTGCAATCGCGGGTATGACAATTGGATCGTTTTTGCCTTCTACATGTGCTTGCAAAAGTTCAATCATAGGGCGATTGTCCGGTAGAGGTTCATTGTTGTTATTATTCATGTTGTTTTGAGGTGGATTGTTATTGTTGTTGTATACACCGACCATGTCTAAGTTATCGAGAGTCTCGGGCTCTTGATAAGACGTTGATCGAGTGCGCATACACCTACAAAAGAACTAACAAAGCAAGAAATACTTTTTGTTTTTAATGTTTTTTAATTTTTTTTGTAGTTTTGAAAATTTTATATTTTTTTTAGGGTTTTTGAAATTTTTTATGAAAAATTAACGTTCACGGTGAACGGATCCCAAAATCCAAGTTCTCACAAAAAACTGTTAATCCTTTCGAGAAGAGCCGGCAGCGGCGCCATTTGATACAAGATTTTTCAATGGGGTTCAATTTTATTTCTCGGTATCTTCTCGAATCGATCACGGTTCAAAGTGGAATAGTTGTTCTTGGTTACTAAAAAGGGTTTGGTTTTCTATTCTACTAAAAAGGTAAATGCGTAAAGTAAATAAAGATAAACTAAAAGCAATTAATAAGAATAAAACTTGAATTAAAATAAAACAGTTAACTACCTAAACTCAGAAATAGTCATTGATTCAGAATGTTAAGGCTTGATCCGGAATATACTAAACAGAAACCTTCATTCAGAACCTATGCTTCATTCGGAACATTTGTTCATCCGGAACTTCTAACTGAAAATCTTTCATTCGGAATATATAAAAAGACTGATTCGGAACATTATTGATCAATTGATTCGGAACACACTGATTCGGAAGATTTATGAAAAACCTTGATTCAGAACTTTTCAAAAAACCTTGATTCGGAACATTCAAAAATACTTGATTCGGAACACACTGATTCGGAACACACTTGATTCGGAACACACTGATTCGGAACACACTGATTCGGAAGATTTATGAAAAACCTTGATTCGGAACTTTTCAAAAAACCTTGATTCGAAACTTTCAAAAATGCTTGATTCGGAACTTTCAAAAATCCTTCATTCGGACATTTAAAAACACTGATTCGGAACAATTTTCAATAGAACTGATTCGGAACAATTTTAGGAAGAACGTTGGTTCGGAATGCTTGCAGTCGATCCGGAATCTGGGAAGATGAAGAACGAAGAACAGTAGGATAACAAAGAACGATTTAAAACCAAAATCACCAAGTTTTTAACCAAAACTTAAACAAAAACTAACCACCAATCATTTACTAACAATAAACATCAAATCAAATCAACATAAACACAAAACCCACTTACTTTTAGAGATCAAAATTGTGACAATCCGTCAATTTACGATTAATATTTTATTCTCAAATATTATTTGAAAATATTATTTTAATTTTACAATATGAACTCACTTATTTTTGGGAAGAAATTTGGATTTACGTCTTGAAGTAGCATCGACTACGTTTAAACCGGAGGATTTAATGTTACGTGCTCACGTTTACATACACCGTCTTTGGTGACAGTCCAACATTTCAGAAAATAAATTTATTCGCCAATATTATTTTGGAGTTTTAAATTTGTGTTGGTTCATAAACTCACAAATTTACGAGAAGAGATTAGGACTTACGATTTTATTTTAACGTCCTTTACGACTAAACCGGAAACCTTAGGATTACGTATTTACGTTTTCGAAATCCGTTTTTGATGAGACAATTTTTATTGGATTCGTTTTGTAACGTCGATTCATAATTTATAAAAACCTTTTTCGTAAAACGACAGAGGGCACGCAAATCGAGGAAACTAAAATCGAGGAATACCCGTAAATAAATGGGATGAGACAAGTGGGACACTTGTCCCACCCCACTCAAAACCGGCCTAATATAGCAACACCACTCCCTTGATGTGGCAAGATATGGCTTCATATCTACACTTGTCCACTTTAGCTTACTAGTTAAGCTTTACCACAACACAAAACCATCTAAGTTAGAAACCACTTCTCATTTCTTACATGCAAACAAGCTACAAACTTTCTCTCTCACTCTTGACTCCATTTTTGGCCGTCCCTACTCCACCATCAAACACCACCTTTGATCTTGATTCAACCACAAAGCCTATGTTATTTACATATATGTTGAAGCCCTCTTGAAACTCTATTGATTGGTGGTGCTTATAACATCCAAGGAGGAGTATTCATGGTGTCTTGGGGCTGATTTTCCACAAGGTGTTCATGAAGATTGGTGGTCATGAAGATGGTCTTGGTGCATCACAAGTTTCTCCATCAAAAATCCATGTTTTGATCAACCTACATCATCATGGTGGTATAAAGATTGTCCTCCTCATCTTCTTGTTATTTTTATTATGTAAACATTTATTTTATTTCCTATTGTATATATTTATGATGATTATATGATGATAAAAATGTTATGTGGGGATTTGTTGTTGATAATCATGGATAAAAAGATGAAAAACTATAAGTAAAAGTGGGTAAATCTTGTTTAAATGATAGGCTGTATAAAAACAGTAAAGAACCATATGGTAAACTGATAAAATGATGAAGTAGAATCCATTTACAGTAAGATATGGGTCTTGTACATATGTGAGAGTTGTCCATGCAATGGAATCAAAATAATGAGTGAGATATGATCAAAACAAGTTAGGTGGTGTAATCTGAATAAGCAGTTTTGTAGGGACTGTTAAGGCAACTTAGACTCAAAATGGGCAGTAGCTATAACTAAGTTAAATGTAGCACATATTATGAGATCATGCCATCCAAAAATGAGCTTCTAATTCATTATAGAACTCTAGATATGTAAAAATGGTGAACATGAAGTTAAAAATCAGATTTTTGGAAATAATGTTTATTATTATTATAAAAGCACTCACATTATAATGTATAAAATGTAAAAATATAAATCCACTAACTTATAAAACTTATTTATATAAATGTATAAAAGGTTAATTAAATGGGTAAATTATATAAAAGGTGGTAAAATAATATTTATAAGTAATAAAAACTATAAACTTGATTTTTACGACTTTTTCGGCTATCGCCGTAAAATTAACGTTTTTCGCCAAATAAAACTTAGACGATCAAACCCGTCTAATGTAAAGTTTATAAAAGTCATATACTGATGTATAGGTAACTAATACAAGCAAAAACCGATAAAACCCGAACTATAAGAAATACGGACGTTAACGGACTAAATTAACGTTATTGGACTAATAATACAACAAAAATGGACTAAAACACTTAGAAACTTATTATTGGGATTAACCCATTTAGGCCCAACTTGTAAAGTGTAGATACTGATAATGTAAGTATAACAAGGATTAATACAAGTTAAGAACTTATAATAGGCTTATTGGACCCAAAACACGTAAATAGGTAAAACGAGAAAACTAGTATAAAAGTTATCGACACATAACTCTAAAATGAGTAAACAAGAATATGTAAACCCACTTGATCATCATATATATATAATCATCATATGTATACATAATTGTTATTTTTATAAAAGCCATTGGACAAACGTCTAAGACCGATTATTATTTATATAGGTTTCCGTGATTGAAGAACGTACCATACTTCCGAATCGCCGATAATCGCCTTCCCACATCAACGTGAGTTCATAGCCTCGCACTCTTTTAAATGTTTTATAAATGCTTTATAAACACGCGAGGGAGATAACATGTTAGTTTTTATAAACTTAGGACACCATTTGTCCCGATTGTTTGTTTATTGATTTTGGACCCGAATGATTGAGTGACCCGATTATATGACCCGATAAATGATTAATGGACCCGATACATGAAATAAAATGGATTATTAAAGTTAGGTTATGTCACTAAAAGTCCCATTAGCATGAATTGTGAACTACCGGGAGTTGGTAGACGCTTATGCATTTAATAGTACTATTTGGGGACGATCACCCCAGTTCGCGCCTTGACGGTTGATCCCCGTCGTGCCACATTGATTGGTAAGCGAATTTATGTATGAGAAGATTTCCATAGCGTGACCTTTGTGACGACACGCTACTTTAGATGGGAAAAATTGGTATCGGGTTAGCTACCCGTTGTTGGTTTAGTAAGTTAACAATGTCATGCGGCTTATAATAATCCAAATCACCAAAATACTATTAGACGCTTCGAATTGCGATGTATTGCCTGACTAGCAATACAGGGTCATACTACTGATATTATGTTCGTGTTTTGGTTTTCATAACCATATTCATATAACGGTTTTTATTTTCATACAACGTTATAAGACGTATTGTATGATATTTTTGCGACATTGGCTCGTATACTGATTTTTAAGGCAAATGCCTATATTATGATTTTCGATAAGGATTGTATAAAATGACTTTGGCTATTTTATGGCCTATTAAAATGATTTGTACAAAATGATTTTCAGTAATAATTTTATACTCATATTATATTGATGGATTTTATTAAACTCTATGAATTCACTCGGCGTTATCGCTGACCTTTTCTTTTAACATGTTTTATCTCAGGTACTTGAAGGTAATTCTCGGGAAGACGACAAGAATTCATGGCCTGCACTTAAACAATATTTTCCATTCAAATACTTTGTAAAACTTTGTATGAAATATAATGACTTGGGACCGATGTAACTTTGATATTTATGAATGGAAATGATTTATTATTAAACAACGCGATTTTTATGCGTTGTCTATGATGTGAGTAATGTGCTATCCCGTAACACCAACTAGTCTTCCGCTGTACTAAGTTGTATAAATTTGGGGGTGTTACAGTTTGGTACCACAGCTCTCGTTATAGAGAACGAAAGATTATTAAAACCAAGGTTTTGAATAAAACATTTCAAAATCTTTTAACTATAAACATTTTTCTAAAAATGTCTAAAAATCTTTTGACTATAACGGTGCCAAAGAATTCCCGAGTTACCGACAAGGCCAAGACTGAGAAGTGTTATTTTAATATATATATAACTTGGATTATATATATATGATGTAATTTTATTACATGATTGTTTGATGATTATTTTGATTTTTATACGAGGTATTTATACGACGTGGATTGTCACAAGTAACCCTAACTCCCCTAGTAAATTAATCGAAGCTATTCTCATAGGAATTCTAGCTATCCTAGATCTAAACCAAGTTGTGGATATTTATAATCCCAACAAATGGTTGATATTCGTAGAAATGTAGATATTAGTTGATAGTGATATTGAAAAAGAATTGGCGAAATTAAATCTGATATCGATATCATGACGATTTTTCCTTATAGAGTGGAGTTTGACAAAACGTTACCACCTAGAAAAATGTCATCTGTTTCGTTGTCATCCAATTCTTAAATTGAAATCGAAAGGGTGAATGTTGCACTTGAGGCTGTCATTGGAACCAGTACCCAAAAGCCTCATGCCACTAATACCTTTCCGAGAAGTCTAATTGACTGATCAAGTCATTTCATATTAATGACTCATTTGATAATTGTTATTGATAAAGGAGTTATAGGATTGGAATTAAGTGTTGATCATATTGAACTTATGTTGCCTTTACACGGCCGAAGAATAAGGTTGTAAGTATTGGAAAATGAGGTAGGATATCGAATTTAGTATAAGTTGATTGAAGCTTGAATAAAGTAAAATTTAACCCGTATGGAATATGAGATTGATAAGAGGAAGTCGTTAAGTTCTGTGATTGAATTATAAGGATCTAATTGATTGTAGGTTTGTGTTAAGGGTTGTTCCTAGGCCATTGTCCACTAACGAGGATGCCCAGTGTCTAAGAAATAAATTGAAGAAATCTTCTTCTAAATTGGGACCAATGGATCTTCCGGGACAGGTGGGACACCTAATGACTCTTGTAGATTAGTATTCATTGCGGTATCTATTAAAAATAATCCCTAACTTAACTGAGACATCAGTTGGTAGGATGAGTTCCGAGAATTGTATGACATAGTGACATGTAATGTGTTACGGTATAATTTGACTTGTTTGTGATTAATGAAAAAGACTACCTTTGATTACTAAATTTTACATGTATCGATGCTATCTATCCTTTATTGCTTCATCCTAATGTTCGCATTAGTGATACAACCATTGAACAAGTACTCATCTTGGATTGAGTTACGTTGTGGATTATTCTTTTTGAGTGCCATCGAGGTCATGAACCTCATGATTATTTGGCTAAGCTCATTTCCTATCATATCGTAGTAAATTCTTGGTGAACAACTCTTCATCACTCTTTTGCAGATCACACATTGTTTTTATAAAGTTAAAACGGTATCCTTTGAGAAAAATTTAATTTTCAGCACAATAAGGATTATTCAAAGTGATATTTATAAGTGATTGATATCAAAATGAAGTTGTTTATGAGACGCTTTGGAAACTTAATTATTTCCATAACAAAGAAAATCTTTGTAAATATATTTTTGATTCTTATATAAGAATTAAGCATGGAAATGTTTTTATTATAAACATAATGATAAAATTTTGACGAACTGAGAATTGCATCGTTAATCTTGAAATTGTATATAGTTGCGCGCCTACATACAATTTGGAATGGACCATGCAAGGCTGATTAGTAGTCACCATAAAACTAATGAATAAACACTACATTTTCGTTGAAGTTGTGAAAGATTAAATTTTATGAGATCTGCAAGAAGTGAAAAATAGGGACATAGTGTTAGGGACACCTACATATGTGCCTGTAGCATCTATTCTTCTGAGTTGAATTTACTCATCTGTGGAATTTGTCTTATTCGACAAATTGATATTCCATTCTTGTCCAATTCTCCCGTAGTGAGATTCTTAGGAAAAGTATATGATTACCGAGTGTTGATACCCGACTGGATGTATTGACGTTCTTATCATTTCTTATGATTTGATTTCATTTGAATGACCAGGGTAACGATCCGAGGAGCTTTCGAATGCGTACTCAAATTATGAAAACCTGGGATATATTCATATTCGTTAAATGTTTTCGTCTGTATCTGATTTGAAATTCTCTCGCGTAGATTATACGTTGACCTTACTCTTTTAAGGTTAGTTATGTCTCCTGATATCCCTGAATTTGTGAAGGAGTATGAGTTATTATTAGTCTTTTGAGAAGTTCACATCTTATCGACGGCAACGAAACTGGAAAGTTAGTAATGCCAGTAGAATGGATTGATTGATTATGACATGACGAAATTGTCTTAATTGATGGGAACTCAAATAGAATTCCCCTAAATGATAAGATGTTGATTATCAAAAGTGAACTAAATAATTCTTGATGGATGACCATATCCTGTATTTAGACTTGGGATTATACCGTAAATGGTTGCGAATTAGTCATAGATATTATAATCTAGATGAACTTAATATGAATTTATTAAAAGATAATTTTGTTATTTGAAATTTTAGTAAGTATTTATTGGTGAATTAACTAGACTTTCGCCATTAAGGCAAGTTGAAATTGGTATTGATTATATTTCCGGTGTTGCACTTGTGGCTTGTGCACTGTACGTCAGCACCATCTGAATTAAAGGAATTACCGTACAACTGAGAAAGTTGTCGGAGAAAGATTTTATTATACCCAGCCTGTCATCCTGAAGAGCTATGGTGTTATCATTCCTTATATTTATAGATTACTGTGACTGAGTAAATTGACAATCGAAAACGATATCCATAACTCAAAATGGAAGATTTGTTCGATCATTTACAAGGTTCTAGCGTATGTTTTAAAGATTTGATCCACGACATGGTTATTATCAACTTCGCATCTGCGAAGAAGATTATCTATTCGAATCATCACATCCCGAACTTGTGATGAACGTTATGAGTTTCACGTGATGTCCTGGATTGACAATGCACATGTAGCATTCATAAATTTGGTGAATCACGTGTGTAGGCTGTAATTCGATAAATTCATGCTCGTGATCATTAAGGACCATTTGTTTGTTTATAAGAGTAAGAATGAGTTAATAATTATTTATAGATTGCCCTGAACTGACCGAACAATGAAAACCTGAACCTTGAATAATTGATAAGGGATTAAAAACTTAATCCTTTTACATAAAATGACCGTTGGATTAATAATGGTAAGATGTATGCATATAGACTCTTCAAAAAAATTAAGAGCCCTTTTAAGACTTTGGATTTTTCCAAAAAGAAATGGAGAAATGTTTTGACAAATGTTTTATCAAAAGAATTTTTAAGGGATTATTTCCTTATACACAAACCATTTAACTAAACTTCTGTTTAGGGGTAAATGTTTGTGTATACCTCAAGATAACTTAAGAAGGATTGAGTAAAACCATTTATACCATGAGTTGAAATTTTAAACGACACTTTTTGCTTTTCAATTAAGAAAATTTTGACCAAAGTATAAATCAAAGATTTTTCGAACATTTACGAATCTTATTAAATATTTTCGATAAATAAACAAAAATCTTGTTAACTAAATTCAAATTTATTTTGAACATTTTATATAATTGGTCGAACTAAGAAATTTAAAACTTTTACGTTTACGCTTCATAAAAATTAACTAATAAATATTTAATTAATTATAATAATTATCGACACTTTAGACGCCGGATTGAGAAAAACTGATAAAAATGATAGTTGAGACGAAACTGAAACATAAAAGACATGAAGAAAGAATTTTGAATAAATACGGTTGTGATATTTATTTCATCATGAGAAGTGAGTATAGATACCGACGCATAATGTAGAAAAGATAAAGAACCAGTTAGGACATGTTCCTTAATAACGAACGTGCAAAACAAATTGCCAAACAATTTAAAATATAGTCGATGATGGTAAAAAGGTTAATATAGATAATAAAAAGGGTTTCACGGCTAATGTGAACCATTAGAATTGAGAAGCCGCGTTAAATGTTTTAAAGGGCCGTTTATGGTTGCCTAAATATGGAAAATTATAAGATATAGTTATGTTGGAATTTGTAAGTATAAGTATTCTATTTATGTCATTTATGACTAAAAGTATCTTTGTCTGAAGAAGCTGTACTAATGGCAATTATGAAGGAAGACATCGCCTCATACATTAGTAAACGTTTAGCTATTGCAAAGGTCATCATCTGAATTTGATTCGATTTGGGTCATCGTCGACAGACAGACCAAATCTGCTAATATCATTCCCGTTAATGATAAATGCAAAAGAGTTATGTAAACATAGTGTGCCTGTATCGAACATCTTTATCAAGATCTTCGCTTCGCATCAAATTTCTAGAGAATTGCTCAGAAATCATTGAGAACGAACCTTGATGAGAGTACTATGTACCACCCCAAATCGAAGGGACGAGGTAAAGTAACGATACAAGGTAATATAAGTTCTATTTTATGTTTGAATGATTGACCTTTGGTAATAGACCGTATAATCGTTTTCCTTTGGAAGGATTATCATTGATAATTATCGTATTAGGATCGAGATCTAATCTTGTTAGGATCTAAATCTTAGATCATCTGTAAGCAAGAGTTGAGATGAAGACACCCGACATACACCCATTGTGAGTTGGACATGTCTCTTAGGTTTAAGGTTTCCTATGATGGCGAACCTATCCTTACAAAATACCCGACCCGCGAGATCTGAAATGATTGTTGAAATTAGGATCTGATTATTGACAGCCGGTAGTGGGCAGGAGGTTATGTGAATATGAAATGTAGATCTTGAAATGCCAAATGGGTAGCGAAGTTATGCCACAATTTTTAACCTTGGAAAAATGAATTCATGATCTGACAAATCATGGGATATAAGTCCCCGTTGTTTGGGACCATTGAGATGATGTAAAAGTTGGGATTGAAAGGCATATAAGCTGAATCTACCCTAGGACTTCAAGAACTGCGTGAATTATGTTTCGTAAATCGAACTTGATGGAATATCTATCAAGTGAACATCTGATTGTTCTTAGTAGAGTTTAGATCGGAGAAAAGTTGCATTCATCAAAAACCCGTGAACATCATGGATAGAGAAAGTAAGTCAACATTAAGCCTGATCTTATTCTCGTAGTTATGTTTGATGAAACTAGCATATTATAATGAATTACACTTGTGAGAAAAGACCGAGTGTGGAAGAATTACCCACATGGCTTTAACTCTATAAGAAGCGAGTAGTAAGGTAAGATGATCTTTGAGGACAAAGATCCTGTTTAGGGGTAAATGCTGTGACAATCCGTCAATTTACGATTAATATTTTATTCTCAAATATTATTTGAAAATATTATTTTAATGTTACAATATGAACTCACTTATTTTTGGGAAGAAATTTGGATTTACGTCTTGAAGTAGCATCGACTACGTTCAAACTGGAGGATTTAACGTTACGTGCTCACGTTTACATACACCGTCTTTGGTGACAGTCCGACATTTCAGAAAATAAATTTATTCGCGAATATTATTTTGTAGTTTTAAATTTGTGTTGGTTCATAAACTCACAAATTTACGAGAAGAGATTAGGACTTACGATTTTATTTTAACGTCCTTTACGACTAAACCGGAAACCTTAGGATTACGTATTTACGTTTTCGTACTCCGTTTTTGATGAGACAATTTTTATTGGATTCGTTTTGTAACGTCGATTCATAATTTATAAAAACGTTTTTCGTAAAACGACCCGAGGGCACGCAAATCGAGGAAACTAGAATCGAGGAATACCCGTAAATAAATGGGATGAGACAAGTGGGACACTTGTCCCACCCCACTCAAAACCGGCCTAATATAGCAACACCACTCCCTCGATGTGGCAAGATATGGCTTCATATCTACACTTGTCCACTTTAGCTTACTAGTTAAGCTTTACCACAACACAAAACCATCTAAGTTAGAAACCACTTCTCATTTATTACATGCAAACAAGCTACAAACTTTCTCTCTCACTCGTGACTCCATTTTTGGCCGTCCCTACTCCACCATCAAACACCACCTTTGATCTTGATTCAACCACAAAGCCTATGTTATTTACATATATGTTGAAGCCCTCTTGAAACTCTATTGATTGGTGGTGCTTATAACATCCAAGGAGGAGTATTCATGGTGTCTTGGGGCTGATTTTCCACAAGGTGTTCATGAAGATTGGTGGTCATGAAGATGGTCTTGGTGCATCACAAGTTTCTCCATCAAAAATCCATGTTTTGATCAACCTACATCATCATGGTGGTATAAAGATTGTCCTCCTCATCTTCTTGTTATTTTGATTATGTAAACATGTATTTTATATCCTATTGTATATATTTATGATGATTATATGATGATAAAAATGTTATGTGGGGATTTTTTGTTGATAATCATGGATAAAAAGATGAAAAACTATAAGTAAAAGTGGGTAAATCTTGTTTAAATGATAGGCTGTATAAAAACAGTAAAGAACCATATGGTAAACTGATAAAATGATGAAGTAGAATCCATTTACAGTAAGCTATGGGTCTTGTACATATGTGAGAGTTGGCCATGCAATAGAATCAAAATAATGAGTGAGATATGATCAAAACAAGTTAGGTGGTCTAATCTGAATAAGCAGTTTTGTAGGGACTGTTAAGGCAACTTAGACTCAAAATGGGCAGTAGATATAACTAAGTTAAATGTAGCACATTTTATGAGATCATGCCATCCAAAAATGAGCTTCTAATTCATTATAGAACTCTAGATATGTAAAAAATGGTGAACATGAAGTTAAAAATCAGAATTTTAGAAATAATGTTTATTATTATTATAAAAGCACTCACATTATAATGTATAAAATGTAAAAATATAAACCCACTAACTTATAAAACTTATTTATATAAATGTATAAAAGGTTAATTAAATGGGTAAATTATATAAAAGGTGGTAAAATAATATTTATAAGTAATAAAAACTATAAACTTGATTTTTACGACTTTTTCGGCTATCGCCGTAAAATTAACGTTTTTCGCCAAATAAAACTTAGACAATCAAACCCGTATAATGTAAAGTTTATAAAAGTCATATACTGATGTATAGGTAACTAATACAAGCAAAAACCGATAAAACCCGAACTATAAGAAATACGGACGTTAACGGACTAAATTAACGTTATTGGACTAATAATACAACAAAAATGGACTAAAACACTTATAAACTTATTATTGGGCTTAACCTATTTAGGCCCAACTTGTAAAGTGTAGATACTGATAATGTAAGTATAACAAGGATTAATACAAGTTAAGAACTTATAATAGGCTTATTGGACCCAAAACACGTAAATAGGTAAAACGAGAAAACTAGTATAAAAGTTATCGACACATAACTCTAAAATGAGTAAACAAGAATATGTAAACCCACTTGATCATCATATATATATAATCATCATATGTATACATAATTGTTATTTTTATAAAAGCCATTGGACAAACGTCTAAGACCGATTATTATTTATATAGGTTTCCGTGATTGAAGAACGTACCATACTTCCGAATCGCTGATAATCGCCTTCCCACATCAACGTGAGTTCATAGCCTCGCACTATTTTAAATGTTTTATAAATGCTTTATAAACACGCGAGGGAGATAACATGTTAGTTTTTATAAACTTAGGACACCATTTGTCCCGATTGTTTGTTTATTGATTTTGGACCCGAATGATTGAATGACCCGATTGTATGACCCGATAAATGATTAATGGACCCGATAGATGAAATAAAATGGATTATTAAAGTTAGGTTATGTCACTAAAAGTCCCATTAGTATAAATTGTGAACTACCAGGAGTTGGTAGACGCTTATGCATTTAATAGTACTATTTGGGGACGATCACCCCAGTTCGCGCCTTGACGGTTGATCCCCGTCGTGCCACATTGATTGGTAAGCGAATTTATGTATGAGAAGATTTCCATAGCGTGACCTTTGTGACTACACGCTACTTTAGATGGGCAAAATTGGTATCGGGTTAGCTACCCGTTGTTGGTTTAGTAAGGTAACAATGTCATGCGGCTTATAATAATCCAAATCACCAAAATACTATTAGACGCTTCGAATTGCGATGTATTGCCTGACTAGCAATACAGGGTCATACTACTGATATTATGTTCGTGTTTTGGTTTTCATAACCATATTCATATAACGGTTTTTATTTTCATACAACGTTATAAGAGGTATTGTATGATATTTTTGCGACATTGGCTCGTATACTGATTTTTAAGGCAAATGCCTATATTATGATTTTCGATAAGGATTGTATAAAATGACTTTGGCTATTTTATGGCCTATTAAAATGATTTGTACAAAATGATTTTCAGTAATAATTTTATACTGATATTATATTGATGGATTTTATTAAACTCTATGAATTCACTCGGCGTTATCGTTGACCTTTTCTTTTAACATGTTTTATCTCAGGTACTTGAAGGTAATTCTCGGGAAGACGACAAGAATTCATGGCCCGCACTTAAACAATATTTTCCATTCAAATACTTTGTAAAACTTTGTATGAAATATAATGACTTGGGACCGATGTAACTTTGATATTTATGAATGGAAATGATTTATTATTAAACAACGCGATTTTTATGCGTTGTCTATGATGTGAGTAATGTGCTATCCCGTAACACCAACGAGTCTTCCGCTGTACTAAGTTGTATAAATTTGGGGGTGTTACAAAAATCAACCAAATAAGAACTTGAGACTTTAAATCAAAAAGATGAAGATGAACAAGATGAAATGAACGATTGTATTGATTGATTAAGGTAGAGTGAACAAAAGGAAAGATTAAAAACTTACAAGATTAAAGATTCAACAAAAGTGAAAAATCACCAACACCTTAATGGTGTTGGCTTCCTACGAAAACAAAGAAAATAAAAGACTGGAAATGAAAAAAAACTAGTCTAATGTGTGGGAGGGATGTCCTATTTATAGGAGGTGTAGTTGGTTGGTGAGTGGGCTTTCTTCCTTTCTTTTCGTCTTCTCGTCTTTTCAGTAAAGTTGACGTTTTCGATTCTGATTCGGGATTTTTCGACGAATAAATTCAACTCGTCTTTTAATTTCTTCGTTTAATAGACTTGAGTTCCTTCGACATATGTATATCTTCCATCTTTGGTACTTTTCTTCGATAAATCTTCAAATAGGCCCATTGACTTCAAATCTTTTGCATCTCTTGCACAATAGACTTCGTCTTGAATCTTTTTCTTTGATAAAACCCGTGCAATCCCATGTTTTCTTCAATATTTATCCGGTTGGCTCTGAAAACACAACAAACACACAAACCACGCATAATTCCAAACAAATGACATTAAATACGCGTTTTGGTCTTGTTTTAGCAAGAAATAAGTGGTAAAAGGATGGGTGTTTTCACACCTATCATCGACCTAACCCTAATCCTGGAAACCGCAACAAGGGCAAGTCCAACGCACGAGGGAGTGGAAGTGGACAACCGGGAAACCGAAACCCCACTGGTGGGAGCGGTAGCGGGTCGAAGAAAGCTATGGTATGCTACGAGTGTGGAACCCGTGGGCACGTGAGACCTGATTGTCCCAAGAGGGCCAACCAGAATAAGGATGAAAAGGGAACTCCTTCCCAAGTGTACATGGCTGTCAATGCCCCAACAAACCCAGGCTCCAGCATCGTACCAGTGATATGCATCTATCTTGTCTGATACATGTGTAGACCAAAGCACTACAATTGCTAAATTTAGTAAGGTAATGGAAATCCCTCCGATAGTCCTAGGCTCCTATTATACTGTGGAATAGTCAACGAAAAAGTTATGATAGTTAAACACCCTCATCCGAGGTTGTTCCTTGAAAACTTTCCGAATCAGCCATTTTACACCAATCAGATCCTAGAAAGCCTTGATAAGTTTGATGTCGTTCTTAGCACAAATTGGCGAGCAAGTAACATGCAATTATCCCTTTTAGCCAAAAATGGTTTGTGCACCTTGGTGAGATGAAACCTTGATTATACTGGGGAGCCATTAATCCGATATAGTTAACGCTAGATTTAGTGTCATCTCAAGCACCAACAGGCCAGCGACTAATTGGTCCAAAAATATCCCGTTTTTCTAACCTGTTTCTTCCCTGCCTAACCGTGAAGGATACACCCAACTCACAATGGGTGTATTTTGTAGGGTTACTTCCCTAAACCTGAAAGGCACATCCAACTCACAATGGGTGTACTTTGTAAGGGTATGATCAACATCCCCCGTAAGGAGATGATGAATGTCTTATGTTTTTGGACCTTCCTCTTTCCTCTTCGGGTCCAATTAGTTCGACAATACCATCACCCACTAGACGCTGGGAGATGAGAATTCCACTCTTTAGAAGTCAGAATTTGTACAAATTTTGAACCAGTAATAGTGAATGCGTGACCCTTGTTACGATACCCTACAAGACACACACTTCTTTATTCTTGGTATCTTCTTTTATTTCCACCATTTGAGGTACTTCTTTTTTGCGCCCCTCTCACTCAGCCTCACGGCAAAGGAAGCAGATTCCTTACAACTTCTTACGCAAACGCCATTGACAACAATCTTAACCTCCTTGTTGGGTAGAAACTTTAGTACCATTAACTAATGTTTGTACCCCGCTGCCTTGAGGTAAAGATCGTGAGTCCCTTCTTAAAGATGCTAATATAAGAGGGGTTAAAGTTAAACATGTTTATTTTACTTTCAACCCCCAATTTTACACACGCGGGTATGGAGATATAACTTGTATCTCACCCATGAACAGGATGTAGAAATAGTGCGTCCCCGGATTTCCCAGCATATGAAACAAGCTGGCACATCCTCCTCATATCAGAAACCATTTGCAATGGGTTTACCCTTCTAACCAAATCCACAACACTAATGGTCCCCTCCCAGATCCAGGAAAAGTATGACTACAACACCCATTGAGAATCCCTCGCCTATCCATCCACAGTAGTAGTCTCCTTTACTACTCAATCGGATGTATAGTGCGATCCAGATAAAGATCTCTTTGCATTCCTCGCCTACCCATCCAGAGCATCAGTCTCTTTTACTGCTCAATCTGATGTATAGTGTGATCCAGATAAAGATCTCTTTGCATTCCTCGCCTACCCATCCACAGCAGCAGTCTCCTTTACTGCTCAATCGGATGTATAGTGTGATCCGGATAAAGATCTCTTTGCATTCTCTTCTGTTCACCTATAATGACGGAAGCTTCCATAAATTCCAGATCAGGCGTATAAGAATAACCTAGGTGTAGACCACTTCGCGTTCATGCCGCCATCCGTGCTTGAGAAAGAACCTGAAACAAATCATGTACTTAGAACATCTCTTACTTAAAAGATAACTAGGTTTTTAGTAGCTTTGAGGACAAATAAAATAACGGGGTGGTGCTGTAAAATCCATGATATTACCATGATTTTATGTAATGGATTTCCACCCAATAATCCTAGAACACAAACTCATATGTTACACTTCTATGGGTCATGTGTGAACTTGTCTAACATGTACTTATACTTGCACATACACACTAGTTGAGATAAGACTCATAATGTAAACCTTGTATATACAACTAGGGATAACAAGTAGTAAGATGTATACTTAATATTGGAAATATTCAACACTTAACAAAAATTTGAAAAACATACCACACCATATACATATAGCCGTATATATGTATGTATGCTTATTATAGGCATCCCTAAACTTTCTTGGACTAGCCCAAAGTTATGTATTCCTTATGATGTAGCCCAACTCAAGCCCACATAAGCCCACCCTTTTCTTTGGATAGCGTTACACGGCACACACAAGCCACAAAAATCCAAAGTTGATTCATTAAATCAACTAAATCTTTGTCCAATCTTGATTACAAATCATTTGGTGGCAAAATTCTTTTGGAATCACTACAAACAAGCCCTAGCCAAATGATTATAGGTCATGACTTGGTTTGTGTTAGCGTTTTCACCATCAACTTGAGTAGATCTTATATATTCTTTTTCATCTAGATCCTTTCTGGTAGTTTTAGGCAAGAGAGGTATACACATCATAATCTTTCATTTCTTCATGCATGCATCTTCATACATCTATAAACACAAGTGTATAACATGTTAAAAATCAAGATTTGGTAAGGCTACGACCCTTATGGGTCACGACATATTTATACAACTTATGATCATGATTCAAAATCTTTTAATAAGAAACCTATGACTTATGTGTTATGTGTTAACTAGATTTAAAAACTATATGAAACCTTTTATAAGTCTAAATATGGCATGGGTTACAAATCTTGTTTATGGGACTTTGGTTAACCAATAACCATAGATCTCATGAAAAGAACTTGTGAAACCTAAAGATCATGAAAGCCATGGCCTTAAAGGTCACGGCTAGAATGGGTAAAGTCCATATGATTTGTCTACTAAGTTTTGTATAGTGGAACGTGAAATGTCACATGTTAAAAGAGCTAGTAAAATTCATCAAAGTAACTTATGTGAATATATAGCCGTGGGTTACATATGACCCTAAAATGGGTTAGATGTACATGCATGCTTATAAAAACCTAGATCTAATGATAAGTTTTAACTTAACATGGTATACATGAAATAAGCTAGTAGATCTAATGGGAATATCGGGAGGAAACAATATAGCCGTGGGCTATACATTGTTTCTTGGAATAATAGTAGCCTTGGAAACATGCATGTAACATAGATAATCATAATGTGTTGTTGTAAATATTTACAAGATTCAAAAACTAGTTAAAGTACTCATCTTGGAAATATCAAAATCTAAAAACATAACCGTGAGCTATATACGTAGGTACATGGATCTATGTTTGATTTCTAGGCCTAAACATAGTTAGATCTTATTTTGAACTTGTGATTTATTTTCTTAATGTATACATAGTTAGATCTAATCTTGTAACACATATAAACTACATGCAACCTTAAAATGGGACTTGACCTATCTTAAAATGCTATAACTAATGTAGGCCGTGGATTATAAGCTCCTATTAGGACTTATGACTTACCTGTAACCTTATGACACACCTAGATCTAATTTGGTATAACACATAAAATGAATCTTTAAGTTTTATTCATCTATTTAGATTAAAAACTAAATGTTAATAAGCTCATAATAAGCTTATAAGAGTATCCTAAGTAAACATATACATAAAACGTAAAGTAGTGTTAATGGACTATTTAAGCCCATGAAAAGTTAACCTAAAACATAAGTAAACCCAATAAGCCCATTTTATAAATTATAGTGACTTAAATGGACTTGGAATCACACTTAGGCCCATTTAACTAATTAAAAGGGGCTTAAAAATGTATTAAGCCCAATAAATGATTTAAATGCCCCTTTTAAGTAAATTAGTGGACTTGAAATATATTTAAGCCTACTAAAATAGCCCATTAGATGTTTAGCCCATTTAATGAGCCCATATAAAGTTTAGATGCTAAAATAAAAGTTTTTATAATAAAATATGACTTATAAAAACTTTTTGGATGAAAATGACAAATTATAAAGCTTAAGGACTAAAACTGTAACTTATGAAACTTATCTTAATAAACTAGGGTTTAATAATTATTTTTCGAGGCAACTTAAACCCTAGGGACCATTTTGGGAAGTTTTTAAAAGTTATTTTGTCATTCTAAAACCCTAAGGACCATTTTGGCAACAGTCCGAAACTTAAAGAATCCCTAGGGGCTGTTTTGTCATTTTAGTAAAGTTACAAAACCTTGATAATACTAGAGGGACCAAATCTGCCATAGGCCGAATCTATAACAAGCCCTAGGTGCTAAATATATAAAATCCGAAAGTTATACTTGTTTAAAAATATGAAGGGACTAGTTTTGCCATAAACCAAAACATTTCCAAGCCCTAAACCTAAAATCTATTTTAATTATAATAAAACATAATTAAAATACTTAGACCATAAGAATTAAGGTATAAATTCTTAAGTTTAAAATTATTTTATAAAATGATTTATGTAAAATTTAAAGTTAAATAAAATAACTTATATATTTTATTTATATATATATATATATAATATTTATATTTACTTTAGGAAATAATTGTACAAACAATTATGAATATGTATTGTTAATACATGTACTCTTATACTTTTAAGAAATAAAATTATGTGAACGTAAATTAAACTAAATGTTACTACATGAATATATTATAAGTAAAAACCCCTTATGTTTACTTAAATATAGAACGTGGTTATAAAGTTTAACGAGATGTTATTGATACAAGTACTATAAACATAGATTAATATCTTAAGTGAAACATTTTCTTTTATGTTTACTTAAAATGTAAAACTTGATTGTAAGATTGAATGATTACTATAATTACATGTATGCTACCTGATATTAATAGTTAAACATTTTATGTTTACTTAGCAATGAAACTTATATAAATAAGTTAAATGAATATTGATGCTACTTGAACTATGGCTATTTGGATAAATACCATAGTATGAATGAACTGACTAAAATCTGTATAAGCATACATATATGTTCTTTGTACTATCTATTAAGACTGCACTATCTGATTAGGCATAACTTTTGTGTGAGCTTTAATTGGATACCCGTGTTAAACAAGCAATTGCCCACTCCTAGGTGAGTTTACAGCCCCATATGAACTTTGATAAAACTTTCCCTTTTGGGACAGAAAACATGCAAACATATATTGGACATAATTGAATTGTATAAACTGGGTTATGATTGCTTATTGTTGAAACTTTTAAATTATTGTAAATCGCCCGAATGTTATATATAGATCTATTAGGGATTGAGCATCCCCGTCTGGGTGAGTCATGCTCAATGTGCCTTGGCCGGGACAACAGACGTATACCATGTTGAAACTGGAATGGGTGTCTTTTTGTAAGACACTACGTCCTCATCTGTTGAGGACTATGGAAGGTTAAGCTTCAGTTTCTAATAATAAACAAATGTTATTTACATTTTAGTAAGAATGCTCTATGCATTATTACTTCTATGATTATTGTATGTCCAAACTAATTAATTGTTAAAATCTGTAAATTCACGAACTTGATGTTGACCGGTTAGTATGTTTTGCACAGGAATATGAAGTTAGTACGTGGTGTGTGCATGGTCTCCAGCATCTTAGAAATCTGCATCATAGGACTCGTCAGGGGTTCTATTTGGGAAACCAAAACAATCACCTACTGTCTTGTTTAAAACAATTTTTATTAATTTGTTTGAATAAACATGTAATCTGATTTAACTAAATTTTATCTTATGCTCTATGGAATATATGTTATCGATCCACCCTTGTGACATCTCCATGGATATTTCCGCGTATTTTGACCCTACCCGGGGTGTCACAGTTAGGGAAGAAGATATTCCTATAACAGCTTTCCGTACTCGATATGGACATTTTGAATTTCAAGTGATGCCTTTTGGGTTAACGAATGCGCATGATGTATTCATGGATCTGATGAATCGTGTATGCAAGCCGTATTTGGATGAGTTTGTTATCGTATTCATTGATGATATTTTCATTTACTCCAAGAGTGAAGAAGAACATGAGAAGCATTTGAGGATAATTTTGGAATTGTTGAAGAAAGAGAAGTTGTATGCAAAATTCTCTAAGTGTGAATTTTGGTTGAAATCAGTGTAATTTCTAGGGCACGTGATTGATAGTGAAGGTGTTCGTATGGATCCTGCTAAGATTGAGACAATCAAGGATTGGTCACTGCCGACGACGTTGACTGAAGTTTGCCAATTTCTTGGTTTAGCTGGGTATTATAGAAGGTTTATCGAGAAGTTTTCACTAATTGCTAAGCCGTTGACCAAGCTTACTGAAAAGAATCGAGTGTTTGGATGGGGATTAGAAGAGGAATCTACATTTAGTACGTTGAAGGATAAGTTGTGTTCTGCGCCGATATTGTCTTTGCCAAAAGGATCTGAGGATTTTGTAGTGTACTGTGACGCGTCTCATAAAGGATTTGGAGCTGTGTTGATGCAAAGGGAGAAAGTAATAGCATATGCATCGAGACAATTGAGGAAGCATGAAGAGAATTACACTACACATGACTTAGAACTTGGGGATGTGATTTTTGCTTTGAAGCTGTGGAGACACTACTTGTATGGAACCAAGTGTGTGGTTTTAACTGATCATAAGAGTCTGCAATATATTTTGGATCAAAAGGAATTGAATATAAGACTAAGGAGATGGGTTGAGTTGCTGAGTGATTATAACTGCGAGATTCGTTACCATCCTGGTAAAGCGAATGTGGTAGCTGATGCGCTTAGTAGAAAGGAAAGAGTTAAGTCTATAAGAGGTAGAGCTTTGGTAATGATGGAAATGTTGATCTGACATAAGCGATATTGAAAGCCCAAACTAATGGTTTGAAGGAAGAGAATATTGATGCAGAAAATTTGGGTAGAATGTTGAAACCATTGTTTGAAGTAAGGTAAAATGGATTGAGGTATTTTAAGAATAGGATTTGGTTTTCATTGTGTCCATCTGAGGAAGGTTCTTTAGGAGTGCGAGATTTGGTGATGAATGAATCTCATAAGTCTAAGTATTCAATACATCATGGATCGGACAAGATGTATCAAGATCTTAAGAAAGTTTATTGGTGGCCGAATATGAAGGCAGATATAGCTCAGTATGTTAATAAGTGTTTAACTTGTGCGAAAGTGAAGGCTGAACATAAGACACCGTCTGGATTATTAGTGCAACATGAGATTCCTGAGTGGAAATGGGAGAAGATTACTATGGATTTTGTGACAGGTTTTCCAAGGACTGCACGTGGTTGTGATATGATATGGGTAATTGTAGATAGATTGACTAAGTCTGCTCACTTTTTGCCAATGAAGAAGACGGATAGTATGGAGAGGTTAACAACAGTGTATGTAAAGGAGATTGTTTGTCGACATGGTGTGCCTTTGTCGATAATTTCTAATCGTGATAGTAGGTTTACATCAGAATTTTGGAAGTCTTTGTAGAAAGAGATGGGAACGGAGTTATGTTTGAGTACAGCATATCATCCGGAAACTGATGGACAAAGTGAAAGAACGATTCAAACATTAGAGGAGATGCTTCGTGCGTGTGTGATTGACTTTGGAAATGGTTGGGATAAACAGTTTCCATTGGTTGAATTTTCATACAATAACAGTTATCATGCTAGTATTAAAGCTGCACCATTTGAAGCTTTGTATGGACGTAAGTGTAGATCTCCAGTGTGTTGGAGTGAAGTAGGAGAAAGTCAATTGACTGGACCTGAAATGATATTTGAGACGACTAGACAGATTGTGCAAATTAAGAATCACTCCTTTCCATGCGGTTGAAATTTGAGTTAGTAATTCATTTTGGAAAGAGAGGAAAGTTGGGCCCGAGATACATTGGAGCATTTTAGATTATCCAAAGGATTGGATTGGTTGCTTATAAGTTAGAGTTGCCTGATGAACTTAAGGCTATTCATAATACTTTTCATGTGTCTAATCTGAAGAAGTGATTAGCTGAAAGGGATGTGGTGATTCCATTGGAGGAAATTCAACTTGATGATAAGTTGCATTTTATAGAGGAACCTATAGAGATTATGTATAGGGAAGTTAAGAAATTGAAGCATAGTAGGATTCCGATTGTGAAAGTGAGATGGAACTCTAGTCGTGGACCAGAATTTAACTAGGAACGTGAGGATTTCTTTAAGGAAAAGTATCCTCATTTGTTTAGGAAGGATTAAGCGCCGCGGACGTCTCTTCTTTTAAGAAGGAGGGGATGTGATAACCCAAAACCGAGGTCATTGCTTAATCTTATTTACGATTATTTTTAAATTTTTTGGATGAGTTTGAACGATATTTATTTTTGGAGGTTTAAGTTTAAACCGATGTTGGAAGGTTTATATTTAATATGTAATAAGTATAAGGAGTATTAGCAAGCGTGATGTTGATGGATGCCAAATATTTTACGTTTTATTGTCGGTTTTTTGACGTTTGTCATTTTTGATGTTTTATTTTAAATGATGTGTTAAGTCGAGTCGGGAGTCGATATTATTATATTTGAGGTACTTTTTAAAATTTTAAAGGTATCTTTATGAAACCCGAGCCCCATAAATATTTTCAAAATTGACTAATAGTTATTTCCCGCTTTTTAGCTAACTATTTTCATTTTGAGCCATAACTATTGCAAAATTACAACATTGGTCCCTCAACCACTATATATAAGCCAAAACTTTTACACACACACTCATTTCCCACTCATAAAAATTTGTTTCTCTCTCTCTCTCTCTCTCTTGTTTTCTTTCTTTGCCGTGACCTCCCACCCACCAAAACACCACATTCAATCAATTTTTGCTCCATTTTCAAGATGATCTAAGTAAAAATAACACAAGAACCATTCTTAGAATTTTGAGTAGATCATTTTGGTATAAAATTATGTACATGCAAGAGTTTTTATTTTTTTCAAGTTGGTAGGTGAGAGCTATGATCATGCATGGTATTTTTATGATGATCCATGGTGTTCTTGCTAAACGTTTTGTTAAAAACTTGATTTTGATTTGAAGGTTTTGATTTTTATGATGATTCTAGTTTTATAATTAATATATGTTGATGTTAGGTATATGGGATGATCATATCTATGGTTGGTTTTGGTCAAAAATATGATTTTGTACAAGATTTTGAAAGGCATTTTACAACAGTAGGTAAACTGTAATTTTGGGATTTTTATGTTGTGATAATGGCTTAACTTATAGCCTAGGGTTGTAGATAATTTTAGTAGCTTCTATTTGATATAAGGTAGAGCTTCTAGCTCCAAACGAGCGCGAAGTTATGATGTTTTGATTATTCGTGTACCGGGAGACGAGTATCAGCACTACATATAGTTGTTGTCGATATTTGGATCGAATCTCGGGGACTATAAATTGATGTTTTGAAATGAGTCACCTACTGATAATGAAGTGTAAACCCAAGAGGGTGAGTTTATTTTAAAACTCGAGTGTCGGTTTTGTAAACGGAGTCGTTTAAATAAGTTAAAACGGTTGTATGAATTATTAACGTAAATCTGTCCGGATTTTGTAGTTTGAAAATGAGTCGGGTAAAGGACTATAAAAGTAATTTCATTTGATAAACTTGTAGGAGGACTTTCTATATATAGTAAGTTAGTTTGTCGAGTCGTTTCATAAACGTTTGACAAGTCAAAAAGGGTAATAAGCTAGTACATGTAGTATGTGCCGGCGAATTTTGTTGAAAGTGTAAAATGGTAAAATAAATGTATAGAAAAGTGTAATGGAGTTATTTGTATCGTTTTCTCTTGAGTTTATCGTGATTTTATGAGTTTTAGTTTGATGTTGTTATGTATGATTTATTTCTCGAGTCATTATTAATGAACGCGCCTTATTTGATAGGTAGCGGTTCTCGTGTTTGAAAGGCATCCATTATCATCGGCGATCATCTCGCTAGATCTCTTATACTAAGGTGAGTCTGTATCCTCGCTTTTCATACTAGCTACTAAATGTTTTATTACCCGTGAGGGGGATACATGCTATTTGAAAATAAATGAACACAAGTCATGTGTAATTGTTGGACCCGAATGTTGCCTAAGTTGTTTACATTGTATTGAGTACCTTGTTGCTAAAGACCCTAAAATCATGAGCCGTTAACTATCTTCTGACTTGATGTTGTGAGTCGGGAATAGCCGCTTATTCTAATGATAGTACTATTGGGTTGACCACCCTATCTGAGACCAGGGCATTACGCTGAGTAACCTCTAAGAAGGATAATTTACAGGAATAAGAATGTGGTATTCTAGCAACTGGTACCCTAGAGCGGCAATGGTTTTATTCTAGTCATGCTGGCATTTGGCGTGGGTGACTATTTGGTTAAGGGGTCGGTGTCATGAGCTTAAATACAATGTTTTTGCCTTGAATATAGATTGTGTGTACGAGAATTCTATAAATGATTATGATTGATTTTCTTCTTGTGTTCAAATGTGATTTGGTAAACCTATAGACTCCCTCAACATTATTGTTGACTCGTTTTAGCATGTGTTTCAGGTAATAGGAAGTGATGGAAGATGGAGCTTTGCTGTGGAGGTTGTGGCTTGGCTTTTGGAAGAATGTTGGTCTAAAAACTATTTCTATCCTTTTACTGTTGAACAATTTGTTAAATGTTTATGTACTGTACTAAACTTATTGGTTGTTAGTCGAGATCCATGGGAACTAAACGCTTTACTCTGGTGTTTTTTTAGTATAATATGGGATGAAATTATGTTTTAGACCTATTATGAAAATCTTGTTTATATTTTATGTGTAAACGTCTCTCTTTTGAGTCGTTCAATATACCTTGTGTGACGATGCTTGTGTCTAGCACCCAATTGTGTATTTCCGCTGCGCAATGTAAATTGGGGGTGTTAGATTTTTTTGTTGCTTTGAACAGTGAAACGCCTCTTGTGTCTGAGGGTTGTTGACTGTAGATGTTGTCGTGGGATTTTCCTTAATAAATTAACAATACTTTCTAAAGAATGTTTTTGGATTTATTCAAACAAAATTCAATGCAATTTAATTCTTTTCAAACACATGATTGATTTGTTCTAGAAGCTGTTGGCTAGTTATGCTGAACCTGATGGTAATACTTGTGAGCTTTAGTACGTCAGATGAGGCGACAAAACCCCATATACATGTTCACATTAGTGAACAAGACATATGACACTGCACACTCCTCTACTCAGGCCTAGCTAATCATTTGTGTTAAAATTTTGTTCAGAATTCTGAAGAAACACTGATGAATTTTTGTGATTAGCTGTTCAGCTTCAGTGTGTCAGATAAGGCGACAAAACATCATATACACAATCACATATTGTGAAATAGACATATAACATTGCACACTCATTTACTCAAACACTGTTACTTTACATAAATAAAAAAACTTTATGAAATACTAAACCTTAGGACTCTTCAGTGAATTCTGAAGGTTCAAGTTTTGTATCATCAATGTTCAGCATACCAAGCTCTACTATCAATCTTTTGAAAGTTGGTTCATCCTGTGGTTTGGTGAAGATATCAGCCAATTGGTATTGAGTATGTATGAAATGTAATTCTATGTCTCCTTTCACAATGTGATCTTTGATAAAATGTTATCTGATATCAATGTGTTTTGTTCTTGAGTGAAGGACTAGATTATTGGATATTTCAATAGCACTAGTGTTATCACAAAAAATTGGTACCTTTTCATATTCTATGTCATAATTAGCCAGTTGGCTTTTCATCCATAAAACATTGGCACAACATCCAGCAGCTGCCACATATTCAGCTTCTGCTGAAGACATGGCAACTGATTGTTGCTTTTTAGTACTCCAACATACAAGTTTGCCACACAGGAATTGGCAAGAACCACAAGTTCTTCTTCTGTCCAAATTGCATCCAGCATAGTCAGAGTCTGAATACACTTTGAGATCAAATCCTGAGGACATGGGGTACCAAAGACCTAGACTTCGTGTACCTTTTAGGTATCTAAAGATTCTCTTTACAGTAGTAAGGTGTGATTCCTTTGGGTTTGCCTGGTACCTTGCACAAAGGCAGGTAGAGAATTGAATGTCAAGTCTGCTTACTGTTTAATACATGAGAGAACCGATCATACCTCTATACTAAGTCTCATTGACTAATTTTGCATTAAGATCAGGTCCTAAGTTTTTAGGGGGTACCATTGTTGTTTTTACTAAAGCACAATATCATACTTGTTTAGTAGATACTTGACATATTTTTCTTGATTGATGGAGATTCCTTGGTCATATTGTTTTATTTGAAGACCGAGAAAGTATGTGAGTTCTCCCATCATGCTATCTAAAACTTGTTGGTCATAAGCTTGGCAAATTGTTTGCAAAGTTTCAAGCTTGTTAAACCAAAGATGATGTCATCCACATAAATTTATACAAAAATGGTGTCAGTTTTAGATTTATAGATAAACAAGGTGCTATCTATTTTTCCTTTGACAAATTTATGTTCAATGAGAAATGTTGAGAGAGTTTCATACAATGCCCTTGGGGCTTGCTTCATTTCATATAAAGCTTTGTAAAGCTTGTAGACGTGATTTGGGTATTTACTACTCTCAAAACAAGGAGGTTGTTTGACATAAACTTCTTCTTTTAGGTCACGATTTAGGAATACACTTTTGACATCTATTTAAGCAAATAAAATTCGTATGGCTTCCATACGTGCAACTGGAGCAAAGGTCTAATCAAAGTCAACACCATGCTCTTGATTGAATCCTTGAGCTACCAACCTAGATTTATTTTTGGTTACCACATTGATTTCATCCCTTTTGAGTTTGTAAACCCATTTGGTACTAGTGGTTGATTTACCATATGAAAGAGGAACTAATTTATACACTTTATTTCTTTCAAATTGATTTAGTTCCTCTTGCATGGCATCTACCCATCCAGGGTGAGAGAGTGCTTCAGAAATCTTTATAGGTTCAATTTATGAGAGAAAACCTGCATAGAGACATTCTCCAAATAAAGCAGCACTTAGTTTCTTTCCCATAGATCTAGTGACTCTACCTTCTCCAAGATTTCCTATTATGTTAACTAGCTGAATGTGACTATTCTTAGTCCATGATTTTTGTGGAGCTGGTAAATAAGCACTAGTATCATGATAGGAGCTAGAGCTTGGGAGTCCATGACATGGAATTGGAGTTGGACTGTCTCTAGTGTCTACTGAAGGATATTTCATAGACAAAGGTTCAATCATTAGGGGACTCTCCTCTTGTTCAGAAGAAACATTTCCAATACCTAGTTCTCTAGAGACAACTAGAGAGTTTTGGACACAAGACTCATTTTGTTCATTAGTATCTTCATTTGACTGATCATTTTGATCATTTATGTGAGCTTGATTCTCATTTTGGTCATTTTGAGACTGACCATTTTGTTTATTTTAGGACTGATCATTTTGAGCCTGATCATTTTGATCATTTGATTGATAGCCATCAATATTTGATACTAAAGGATTTCCTTTTGTAGGACTTGTCATATCTTTAAATGGATCGATATGAGGAACTGGATTGTTTGTTTGATATCTTTGATATGGTTCATAGTATTGAAATTTATCAGATGGGTAATTGTGAGATTCATGAATATGAAGTTCATCATTTGATGGATTTGCAAATTTGAGAGCTTCAGAACTTTCATTAAAGGTGACGTGAAAAGTTTATTCAATACATTGTCTTCTTGTGTTGAAGACTCTATATGCTTTTGTTGTCCCATATTTGTGATTAAACAAGAAAGAAAGGTAGATAAAAGATGAATTCTAGAGAGAGAAAGTAGTGGGAGAAAGTAGAGAGAAAATGGTTGGAGAAACTAGGTGATATTAGATTTAGAAAAAATGAAATGACCAACCAACCTCTCCTTACATGCAAGGAGAGGTTTATATAGCCTTGCCTACATGTGGCATGATGGGCTATATGATAATGGGCTGGGCTTTCCTTTTGGGCTTTGGTTACTTATGAATGAACCTTAGCTTAAAGTTAAGCCCGTAATACACGACTAATCTACTACCTATTACAACGTTCTAATATACGATACATAATAAACATATGACCGAGCATTCTTGTTTGACTCAATATTTTGAGGCTAACAATCTCCCCCAATGAGAGGTCATTACCTTTTGTGAGAGGTCATTAACCTTTGTCATTTGTAGAATTGTAGAGATTACTAATCCCGCCATAAATGAGTCTTGAACGTGTAATAGTAGTCTTGTTTCTTAATGCTGTGATCTTTTGAGCCTTTGTAGTTGTCTTTCGATTTTGTCTTTAATCTTGAGTTCTTCAAATCATCCTTGAATTATCTTTTCCATCTAGCGATTTTGTGTCTTCATCCACATGCTCACACTATTAATTTGTTGAATATATATTTAGGCATGAATATGTGGTTTTAAATCTTTGACTTTGCTGAGTAAACCGTGACGCCACCTTCTTGAGACAAAACATAGACACGGACTGAATGGCTTTGACATTCGTCCTAAATCGGTAGCGTTTTACCTCCGATCGGTGAAGACCGTTATACGATATTAAATATCGTACTTGTGATTAGGTAGATTCAATTAAGAATCTCCTTGACAGGGTTTCGCGGCTGTACTAGCCGTTCTCTTTACTCGACCATCTCAAAGCAAAACT
This sequence comes from Glebionis coronaria, assembly GCA_025667525.1. Taxonomy (NCBI): domain Eukaryota; kingdom Viridiplantae; phylum Streptophyta; class Magnoliopsida; order Asterales; family Asteraceae; genus Glebionis; species Glebionis coronaria. The sequence continues at coordinate 323,017,279 of CM046881.1, read as the reverse complement.
GCGAACATAAAGAGTGAATCAATTGGATAAATATCCGCTTGATTAAAGTCGTCAATTCAAATTCCTGGAAAAAGTGTGATTCATAAAGAATCTTACCATTTTTGCTTTCCAGTTGACACATTCTTGATTCATAAGAATCTTACAAGTCACCTACCGTAGCGCTGTTTGATGTTGACGCTAGAAGGATTTTCATTCGTCACTGTGAATATTAATGAATATCACTCTGAATGTTCTGGCAAGACTATAAAGATATTGTGTAGAAACCTGAAACGAGTTTGAATCAATTCAGAATCAAACCACTGTTGCTTTTCAGTTTTACACATGTTTAATTCATAAAGAATCTTACATATGAACTACCGCAGTGCTGTTTGATGTTAACACTGGAAGGATTTCCACTCATGATTGTGAATACTAAGTAGTATCACTCTGAGTGTTCTAGCAATATCACAAGGATATTGCGTAGGACTTTCTTGATCTTCATCCGTGTGTCCTAACGAGGTTTGATTGATCTCTTGGCTCTAGACTTGATTTGTGCACTTTTAGTGGTCGGAGGCTGGAGCAGATACCACCTATTCAATATCAACTATCTCGAAGTAAGAAAGTCAATAGAAGTCATGTTGTTCTCCGTGAAAATAAAACAAAATTCTTTTGAGAGAAGCCTGAGTAGCTAGGGAGGGGTTGTGCATTACATCACTGGGTCCATGATGAGTTGTCTTCATGACGTGTTGACCCGGTTTCTGCCTAAGTTGTATGGAGGGCTTCTTTGTTTACACCCTTTATCCTTACATTTCTTTTTCATTCTTCAACCCCTTCAATGCTTACCAAGACATCATTACTAGCACCTTGTTGTGATAGTTCCAGTGCTAGCATCAGTACTTGGTCGGCATTTAGCTACGTTCACATTCTACTCCATCTTTCCTAAGGACTTCTAATAATCTATTGGATTGTCCCTGGGAAGATCCCTCCGGTTCTGGTTGGATCATACGACTTAAACCTAACCACCCTTTTAACACTAATAACGTAGTGAATTAAAGATGTTGTGGGTATTTGATCGTAACCATGAAAAACCACTTCAAATGTCTAACAAGGTGTTTGAAAAACATTTAACACCTTGATAGTTTTGTCGTTTCAGAAATGCTCCCCCTTTACATGTGCATCGATAATCGAAAGTGTTTCGCACATTTAGGTAAGAGTTAAAGTGCTTGAGTCTTATATAAGATCACATTTTAATCACATTATCTCCCCTATCTCTAATATATAAATTCTTTTGATAGTAGAGATACCAAATTTGATTAAAATATATTTTGAAAAATAGTCTTGAAAATCTCCAGGAGAAAGATGTGTTAATCTTTTGCATGAAGTTGAAATGCTCCCCCTCAAAAAATGATCCAAATGAATTGTCATTATGAGGATTTGATCCATATTTCGCTTTTTGAGGATGGGATTTGTTGAACACACAATTTTTGAAAGATTTTGAATAATCATTGAAAAATTCTTGAAAAAATTGTGTTCAACGCTTTTTGAAAAATCCTATTTCTTTTTGGCGAAGAGGTTTTTCTAAAGCATAAACTTGAGTTCTTAGACTTTGAATGTCTTGACGAATCCACTTAAGTGTAAGAAGATTTCTCTTCTTTTGCTGAGGGTAAGCGCACTAAATCGTACACTCCCCCATGAATATAGAGCCGTGTTGCAATCTGAAAGTGATTACAAGCCATTGTGTTGAGCTCAAAACGTTGAATGTTTTGTGACAAGCTCAACCCGTGATAGATTGCTCTACCCGTTTGGTAGGATAAGTTATCTTTAAAGATACACTTTCCTTTATTTGAAGTTCGAGTTACAGTCTGACATTAACTGTAAGTCGTTTACATGAGCTTAAAAACATTGAATGTTTTATTAATGAAAGCTCATGACCGAGAAAAATTATTTTCCCGTTGTTAAGGATAAGTTATCATGCATGATCAACTTTCCTTTCTTTGAAGCACGAGTCACAATATGAGATAATTGTAAATCATTGAAATGACATGTTTTGAAAAATATTTACAACTTTCATTCGAGCTTTATGTACACACCCGTGTCGAGAGACATTTCTAGGTATGTCCATATTATCGATACTGAAAGACATGTCGAGAAGAATATTTTTGGTATTTTGGAAGTTTTTCCATTTTTTATTTTGTTTTTCTATGGATATTTACATTTTATTACATTTTTATGTTTTATCAAGTTTTTCGAAAATAATCCAAAATAGACTTTTGTACAGCAGAAGAAGGTGATATCGAATGTACAAAATTGGAACCCTTTGAAGAAGGAGAAGTGGGTTCAGAATCCGTTGTTGTTCCTACAATGACAGAAGAAGAGTTTGCATAAATACTAGTGTTAGGAGTAACAAATATATTGTCTATATTCAGAACACCCGCATTAGTGCTGGAGCAGGTTTCAACACTCTTCTCTATGGGAATCCACTTAAGACCAACTTCCGTGAAGATCCGACCCGTTGGTTTCCACTAAAGACTAGATTTATGAGTAGTTTTATCTTGTACAACGGAAGAATTCTTTGGAGAGAAACTATGTCCTTTTTGAATTCACGTTTCAGATTTGGTGTGGTTGCTTTTCTTTGCGGCGGGTTTGTATCTCCTTGTTGTCTTATGGGATTATGTATTTGATCTCCATTCAAAGGAACGAGATTTAACCTCCTAGAGGTATTGCAAAATGCAATGGTCATGATTTCCATTGTGAATGCCCTTTTTGCAAGTGGGACATACAGGGAATTTGGGATTCATGAAAGTCCTTGTATTCTTGGGTTGTCCAAATCGTTCAGGCGTAGTGTTCGAAACAAGACTATTCATGGATGGTTTCCAATTCCTAGATTGCTGGTGAAGGATCCTAGGTTTTGGTTGACTACCATTAGGAATGTTTTGAACTCTAGCGGGATTTGGTGAACTAGGTTTTGAATACATGGGTTTGTCTTTCTGAATCTTCCCTTTTTGTTTAGCATCCTATAGGTTGTTGGTATGAACGAAGTCATTTGAACCTAAAGATTCCTTTGTGGACGCGAATGTCACACGTTTTGGAGGAGTCCTAGAAGTGCTAGGTGCATTCACATGGTTGGGTGTAGCAACAGTGTGCTTTCTAAATGGAGGAACATAGGGTGAAATGGATGCTTTTGGAACACTTGGTTGCACATCGGTCTTAGGGGGTAACCTAGATTTTACATGAGAAGAATTGGAGAAAGGAGTCAGTTTTCCAAAGATAGATGGCTTTGGATCCTTGTAGGCATTGGGTTGTCGAACAACAGGTTTCTTAACACTAGGTTCCAAAATTTTCCCACCCATCTTAGCAACGAGTTTCTTCATCTCTGCTATCGCTATTTCCCTGTCTTGTAACTGAGCTTTCAACCCTTTAATTTCCAAACTCTGTTCATTCATTTCTCAAAACGTTTTGGAGAGTTTTTCTTGCAAGTTATTATCATGTGGAAAACTACCAACGTCTTTTTGCAAAGCAAGTTCAAGAGAATGACATTGTTTTTGAAGGAAATCAGTTTTGTGTTGAAGTAACTCAAAAGCCTTTTTATCAACATTTTCTTTACGTTTCGAAAGCTCAAGTTCAAGACGCTCACATTCTTTGATTTTATCAAGATATTTGCATGCAACATCAGAATATTCATCAATCCAAGATTGAAGAGTAACACACAAAATATCTTTGGAGAGACATTCTTCTAAGAGTAAATCATATTCATTAGAAAAAACAGACTTGTCCATTTGAAGATCGTCAATTTCTTTCTCAATAGACTCAACATATTTTAAATCATCAAACATTTCAGACCGAATTAATCTTTCAAATTCAAGCATATTTTCTTTTAATGTGGTCGTGTTCGGTATTAATATTTGTTTGATAAGCACAATTATATCTTGAGGAATTGGTTTTTTTCACTCGTTATTTTCACGTTGTTTCCATTCATTGTCAACAATGGATTTAATATTATCAATGTAATGTTGTAGAAACCCAAATGTCTGCCTACTCTTTCTTTTAGAAGCATCAAGAGGCAAGTAGTTGATGAACTTAGAAACGTTAGTTTTATTATTAGCAAAAGCTTTCTTCCATTGAATTCTTCTTTGTTTGCATTCTAAAAACAATTCCTCATGAGACTTTTGTTTTTGTGTAGTGAAAAGACCATATAGACTATTCTCATAAGCATAATTTTATGGTTTCACAAACTCTTTATTGACCGGTGATCTACTCTCCTCTTCCCAAAGGGATGTCTCATCATAACCAAGAGGACATTCAGGATCGGTCCATTCGGACTCATCCATATAAAGGCGGGGGTTCGCAGCTTGAACTTGGGCAAGATAATCAGGACTTGCAAAGCTAGCTTGACCCTTAAACATCGACGGAGGTGCTATCATTCTTACGGTTTGAATAGATTCATGCGTTTTATAAACAACTTTCTTCAAAAATTCGACTTGTTTTTCTAGTTCCGTTACTTTTTCAATATCTTTTTCATGTCGACTTTTGAAATCATGTTTTAACATTTCAATCTCTTGTTTCTTTACCTCAAGAATTTTAGCAGAATCGGTAGTGGTCATAGAAAGCCTTTGTTCAAGTTCGTTAACTTTGGTGGTAGCAAGGTACGTTTTTTGACGTTCATCCATTAATAAAACATTAAATTGACGTTTCTCTTTGGTTAATAACTCAAGAGTTTCGTTGTATTTCTTTTCAGGATCGTCCTTTTGATTTTTAACGCACTACCCTTGTACCCCTCTAGCTCTTTTGCATTCTTTAAAATTTTGAGTGAGCGTAGCGTTTGCCTTCTTGAATTACTTTTGACTCTTTTTAGTTTCTGTGACATCTTTTTATAAAGTGGAAATTAAATTAGCAAGCGCGACACGCTCCTCATTATCATACTCATTTGCATGTTGATCATCCTCAAACGCATTATTGCACATGTCTGATGAATCGGGTGTAGTATTGCTATCAACCTTTTCTGTCATACATGTGTCAATAAGGGTTGTTGTTTGATCACTATGCTCATGCGTATTGGTATTGGCAAACACATTAAATTCATCATTGTGTACCTCTTCCAATGGCTCAGAATCGAAAATAGGACTATGATCATAGCAAGGTGTATTTCTGATGACAGTTTCAGAACTGATGCCTTGTGTGCCAGTGCTGCTACTTTCATTCCCATGTATGGTATGATCATTCTGCGCACCATGCGTTGTGTTCCCGGTTCTGTAGCTGTCAGGTGCATTACTGGATATTGTCTCGTTACTTACAGTTGAGACTGGACACGTATCCATTACATGAATCTTTGCAACCGTGCACTCTTCCATTTTCAGCCTTTTGTCATTCATCTTATTGATCATGTATTTTGCATTAAGTAAGCGTTCATCCATAAGCCTCTCAATTGATTCCATGTTTCCAAATATCAAGTCTCTGAATGATTATGCTTCCATTGTAGTGTAGTCTTTGAAGTGTTGTTTTACATCTCGAACTTCTGAATCAAAATTGGGATTCTTGAATAGCTTTGAAGCAAAGAATGGTTGAAACGGTGTTCTGAGTGTATTGAAGGCTTTCTTGGAATTTATCTCATGAAGGTTTTTGTTGAGTAATTCATTCTAAAGGTTATTCAAGTGGTCTCTTAAGTCATAAGTGAACGTGGGATGATCATTTCCAAAGAAGGAATGAAAAGCATGCATATACAAAGGATTGTACGAGAAGGTCTCTCTTTCCAGACGTTTTAGATTTGTTTTAAGATCACTGAAAGCTTGCATACAACATTGTTTAAGGACTTGTTCTTGTAGTTGCATCTCTCGTTTCTCTCTTTCTAAACACGAAGATGTCATAATATTGGTACTCGGGACCATGCTGTTATGAGTGACACTATTCGTTGATGTAGAATCCATTGTGATAATCTATGAATGGTGAAATGAATATGGATCTTAAGTAGATAAGGTGATTGTTGTTGAAGTTAAAATTCCGAAAATTCAGTTTTTTTCCCAGTCCGACAATAAATTCCTCAGTCCGGCAAAAACGGTAAACCGAAAAATTTGTAATCACCAAATTTTGAAATCGAGCTAGAAATAGCCTAAAACTAGTAGGGAAAATTTTTGATTTTACATGACCTAAAAATTTTTTACTTTTTTTTTAATCTTCGTGTAAACTATGTTCTGGGAAAAGTCTAGATAGTGGCTAAGTCTAAAAATTGCTCAAACAAACTTTAGCATCGCAATGTTACTCATCGCAATATAGCTCATCGCAATGTCACGCATCGCAATACCCCTTCTATCGCAATATCCCCTATCGCAATGTTCCCTCTATCGCAATGTTCCCTCTATCGCAATGTGTCCTCTATCGTAATGTCATGTCTATCGCAATACAACTTCTATCGGAATGTTCCTTTGATCGCAATGTTGTCGATCACAATGTAGAAGTATCGCAATGTGGTGATCGAAATTTTGGCAGAGTAACGTCGCAATATGCCTTAATCCCGTCGCAATCCACGATCGCAATGAACGATCGCAATCCTCGATCGGAATAAGGGGGTATTGCAATAAGTCAATCGCAATGTATAAACCCTAGGGTTTTTGCGATCACAATGTACAAACCTGGGCGCTTTCCGATGGATTTATGTCGCAATGAAGGAATAAAGTTCGCAACTTTAGGCAAGAACTTGAGATTTTTGACACGAAATTCGTGTTTTTAACCAAACCAAAACAATCAGATCTCTACCACAAATATATAGAAGATTTGTAACACGATTTAGAACACGAAAAACACAAAAAAAAATTGAATCCGAGATGATTTATGGATTAAATCATTCGAATCAAATACAATAACAACAACCAATCACAAATCTACCCCGTGGCGATTGATACCAATTGTTGTCCCATATTTGTGATTAAACAAGAAAGAAAGGTAGATAAAAGATGAATTCTAGAGAGAAAAAGTAGTGAGAGAAAGTAGAGAGAAAATGGTTGGAGAAACTAGGTGATATTAGATTAGAAGAAAATGAAATGACCAACCAACCTCTCCTTACATGTAAGGAGAGGTTTATATAGCCTTGTCTACATGTGGCATGATGGGCTATATGATAACGGGCCAGGCTTTCCTTTTGGGCTTTGGTTACTTATGAATGAACCTTAGCTTAACTTTAAGCCCGTAATACACGACTAATCTACTACATATTATAACGTTCTAATATACGATACATAATAAACATATGACCGAGCATTCTTGTTTGACTCAATATTTTGAGGCTAACAGCTTTAGATACTAGTGAGTATCCAAGGAAGTAACCATCATCAGATTTTTCATCAAACTTACCAAGGTGATCCTTGTAATTATGAATGAATACTGGACACCCAAACACATGTAAGAAAGAGATGTTTAGAATTCTCCCCCTGAAGACTTCATAGGGAGTCTTCATGTGTCTCTTCACAATTATGGACCTATTTTGAGTGTAGCAAGCAGTGGCTACAACATCAGTCCAAAAAGGTTTAGAGAGAGCTGATCTAGCAAGCATTGTTCTTGCTTCTTTAATCAAAGTTTTGTTCCTTCTTTCAGCCACACCATTTTGTTCAAGTGTGTAAGGTTATGACACCCCCAAATAGGTCAAATGCAGTGTAAATGATAATTGGGTGTCACGTAGGTGGATCAACAGCAGATAGTATGTAGAACAACAAATAAAATATTATCAATACAATTATTACATGAACCAGTGTGCAAAAGTTATAAAAATTGTCTTAAACATTATTCAGCAGTTGATTATTCCCCAGTTTATAAAACCCCAGATGAGCTCTATAAATGCAACCTATCATGATGCTTGACTCCATGCACATCAAATACCTGCTTAAGTTTCCTGAGAAAAACTTGCTTAGAGAGTCAACATAAAGTTGGTGAATTCACAGGTTTAATAAAATAAGTTTAAAAAATAAACATTCACTGAAGTAGTAATGCACATAGCATCAATACTTAAAGGTAAATACATTTCCTATTGCCCGAAACTGACACTTGACACGTTAAGTCCACAAAAAATGAGGACCCTTCGTCTAACACCCCCAAATTACCTTGCGCATCGGAATATCACAATTGGGTGTTAGTCAATGAATAATCCCACACAATCCATATTGAACGACTCAAAAGAGACGTTTTAAACATAAGTAATTTAAAAACATGTTAAATTACAACAACAACATAAATTGTCTAAAAGTTTCCCACCCCAAAATGTACCAAAGTAATGTTAGGTCCCCACAAATCTCGACCCGCTTAATACTAACCCCATTGTTTACAAAACATACAAGGAAATACAAATTGTCTTTGTTAAAAGGGAGGAAAACAAGTTAGACCATCCACAAGCCACGACAACATCCATTGCATGCTCCGCCTCTATCATCCTCGGTTACCTGAAACACATGCTTATAATCGTCAACAAATAATGTTGAGCGAGTTCTATAGGTTTTCTAAATCACAGTTGAACATAAGTTTAAAATTCATTCACGATCATTCAATAGTATGTAGATCATTACAAACTATTATTGGGTATTACTCATCATAGCATAGGCTATTTAATTATGTTTAAGCTCATGACACAGACCCCATAAACTAATCACCCGCGCCAAATGCCGGCGTGATTTAAGTGAAGCCATTACCACTCTTAGGTATTCGTTGCCAACATACCTTTTTCTTGACACAAGTTATCCAACCGCATAGGGTACTCAACGTAGTAGCTCTCGTCTAGGATAGGGTCGTCAACCCAATAGTACTACCAATTGCTCAAGCGGCTATTTCCAATCTACACTAGGATCAAACAATAGTTAACGGTTCATGAATTTAGGGTCTTTGGCAACTAGCTACTCAACATAATTCAAAACATCTTTTGGGTCCAACAATCATTCATGACTTATGTTCCTTTTCATTTTAAATTGCATGTATCCCCCTCGCGGGTAAAAATCATTTAAAATACAGTAAAGAGTGAGGCTATAGACTCACCTTAACTAGTAGTGGTTGTATTAACGAAGACGTAGACGGAAAACAATCACCGACAATGAGGACGCCCCTTGAATTTAATTACAACACCTAACAAACAAATCGCGTAATGAATCAACACTTTAAAGTACCTTCAAGTACTGTATGTACAAAATTAAGAACACTAGATGTTCATATAAACTCACGTCAAAATCCCAAACAAGTGATATTTACTAGACACATTCATTGTTATACGTTATTAAAGCTATTACTTGATTTACAATTCTGCCGGTACATAGCTAATGTACGGACTGAATTATCATACTTGAACATCACTAATTTTTACGAAACTCGCTGTAGACTTCACTTACATCATGTAAAAAGCTCATAAAATTTTTCATAAAAAGATATTACTTTTAAGTCACGCTGCCCAACACATTTCCAACCTTGAAAATCCGGGCAGATTTACACCCTTACGTTATAAAACCAATTTGACTCACTTAACCATTTCCGTTTGCAAAACCAAAATCTAAGTTTGAAAATAAACTCACAAACCCAAGTTTTGAGCTAAAGAACAGCCCTCAATCATTTTTAAAACTCTACTTATAGTCCCCGAGATTTGACCTAAAATCGAACATAAATTCGGATTATGTCGACCTTCATCTCCCAGTACACAAATTTTTAAACTAACGTCACTTTTGACTCGTTTGGAGTTACAAACTCTATCTTATATTAAAACGAACCTAGAAGGAATCTCTACAACTCTATCCTATAATAAAAATCTGGACTCCAACTTAAATCTATGAAAAATAGCCTTGAAAAATCTGATTAAAAATGACACTTTGCAAATCACATTTCTACCCATTTTCAACCCATTCAAACTACTCCTATGGTCCTAAAATCATCAATAAACTACCCTAACACCTCAACAACATCCTAAATCACTTGAATGATTCATCCACACAAAATCCCATTTCTTAAAAAGTACATGTAATGTAACCAACAAAATTTAAAACCATCTAAACATGTATTTAAACACATCCAAATAACCAAAATAAATCAAAAATCAAAATCAAAATCAAACAAACACCCCCTTGCCGTGGGGTTTAATGAACAAAAACACCAAGAAAAAATTGTTTCTAACTTAGTTAATTCTTTCCCTTCATTTGTAAACACATATTAAGAACATGTAGTGAAGAAAAATAGATCAAAACCTACTTAATCAAAAATAAAAAGTTTTTTGAAAAAATCAAAGATGATGCATGTAAGAATAAATTAGTTAGTAAGACTTACAAAGGTAAAATGAATAGTGGTCTTTGATTACTTTTTCCAAAAAAAAAAGAAAAAAAATGGTGGTGTGATGGTGGTGGTGGTGTAGGCCGACGTCCAAAGAGAGAGAAAGAGAGGGTGGGGTTTTTTTTGAAATGCAATTTTGTGTTGTATGTGTTTGTTTGTTTATTTTATAAAGTTAGGAGGGACCTTTGTGTAATTTTAGATTTCTTTTGGCCTTATTGGCAAACAAGTATTTAAAGAGCGGGAACTCAACCCAATTGTCGGTTTTGAATTTTTGCGGGAGTCGGGGTTCATCCCGGCTACTCCAAAATTATTTTAAATGGTTCAAACGCACCCAAAATGGAATAAAACGGTTCCGACTCGACATAACACGAAATAAAAATAAAAACTTCGAAAAATCCAAATATCGATCAATCGATAATAAAAGATAAAGTTTGGGCATACATCGGTGATGAGATGGCATTTATACATGATCTCATCGTTCTTTTCGGGCTTTAAATGCAATAATATGTCATAAAATACCATATATATGCTTGTGTTTGTTTACTTGTGTGTTTTAGGTATGGATATCGTGAAAAAGACAAAAGATCACAAGATACAAGGAAAAACGAACACGAGAAACGAAGCCGTACAAAGAACCGGGCCCTAATCATGGAATTTTCATCAAAAACCCTTGAAGACTTGAAGACAAAACAAGATTGATCCTCATTCATTGAAGAAATGACACTTAAAACCCTTGTATAAATAATTACAAGTTTGGTCCCTTAAGTTTGTCAAAATTGCAAAAAGGTCCTTCAAGATTGAAGAAATGGCAAGATTAGTCCCTCAACAATTTCAAATTGCCAATAATGGTCCCTCAACAAGTGAAAGACTCATTGAAGACCTTTGAAGATCAACATTGTCCAAGATTAGTCCTTGAAAAATCACCAAATGACAAAAATCGCCTTTGAAACATCTTCATGGAAAGTTTGTGCCAAAATTGTCAAGTGATGAAACTTAAATACAAAGGAGATGCAAGTTTTAGGGCTGGAAACCTTAAAAGCCAAAAACTTCAAAACATAAGGACCAAAAGTGCCAAACCTGAAACATTTTAAAAAAAATGCGCCTAACACCCAACCAAACCCCCAATTTCGGATCAAATGAGTACTATTCATCATTCTTACTACCCCAGATTTTACCCTCACATTTACTTGGGTAAAACTCAATTAAACTCTCACACACTTAATTCACACATGCCAAAACCCTTCCCACTCCTAAAAACCTGCATCCCACTCATGTGCACCAAACCCCCAATTCCCCAATCCACCAATCACATCATTCCTTAGCCCCCAAGCACATGACGTGGCTTAAATCAATGGCCAAGATTATTTGCTTCCTCCCAAAGCAAAATAAACGTTCAAAATCAAGAGAGGACAAAATGCACTCAAAATCATTCAAGGGCACATTTGGGATTTTCTATGTATTAGGGTTTTATGTTTTTATGCTTCTAGGATGTTCTATAGGCTCTATAAAAGGAGACCCAAGTTGTGGTGATCCCTTTGTTCCAGTTTTTAGTCTCTCACATGTAATTCCTTTTTAAAGAAATAAAAAGTTTGGTTTTTGAAATATTCAAGTGTAATTCCTTTTTTATTATTTTTAAAAGATTGTGTGTTGTGAGGAGATTGATTCTGAGTTCCACTTTGTTTTATGGTTAAGCAACTTTGATTTTCAAAGTTGTTTAAGGTTTTGAGATTTTGAGAGATTTTGGTAAAATCTTCTCAAAAGGTTTTTGTTGTTAGGAGTTCATGTTTGTTGATGATTTAAGTGTTATAGAAACATTTTAAGAAGATTAAAAAGGTTTTGGAAGAGTTATAAAAAAAAAGAGAATCATATCATATCATATTATTTTTGTCCTTGTTTCTTTGTTTTGTGTTCAAATAGGTTGAAGGCTTGTTGATTTAGTTCAGCTCCAACCCGGGTTGGATTGGAGGAGGATTTTCATCCTCTAGGTTCTTGGATGTAAGAACCTAAGGTATCTTCCTTTTACCTTGAAAAAGTTCAAAAATAGCAAGTTGTATGATCTTAAGTGATTTGGTGATTAAGTGTGTTTATATTGCATGATTTGTGTTCTAGTGTGTATGTTTACATGTTAGATGCACTTGGAATCAATTTGGTTAGGTTTTGTAAGGATTTGATGTGTTAAAAACGATTTTCAGAAAATTAAAGGGTGTTTGGCAATAGGTTTAAGCAGGGTAAGAATTTGATTCATGTTTTAAATAGGTGTTAGTATAATTGAAAAAGGTTTGAGATAGATTGTTTTATTGTTGTGTAATCATTTGATCAAGTTTGGAGTGAATTTGGAGTGTTTAAAAAGGTAAAAAGGGTGTTAAAAATCTGCTTGTGCCTCATTTGCTTGGTTTTTCATGATTTTGTGCATGATCTTTGATTGTTGATTCTTGTTGTTATTTGTGTGTTACTTGACTCCTTGTGCTTCATTGAGCACAAGGGTGCCCAATTGTCCCAACATAATCACCAAACAAAGCATCAAGCCAAGACCTCTTGGCATCACAAGTGTACAAGTGTGCACTTGTTTGGTTCAGCAATAACAACCAGACACGTAACACTAATTGCGCCGCAAGACCAAAGCACTGCGGCGCAACTAAAGGAGCTGCAGATTTTGGTTTTCCCGTTTCACTTGTTGCGGCGCAAGGAATAAACGTTGCGGCGCAACTAAGTGACTTTTATTTTTTTGTTTTATTTTAATATTATTTTATTATTTAATTTTCAAAATTTTCTTTTTCTTTATTTTTCATTTTTCTTAAGTTCTATAGCATTAAATAGGACTATTTCCATTTTTAGATTATTTTTATCACTTTTGGATTTATTTTTATTATTATTTTAAGTTTAATTAGGTTTTAATCATTTTTAATCATTTTTAGGGTTTTAAAAATAGTTTTAATAGGTTTTAATTTTTAGAAAATTACTTTTTAGTCTTATAATAATATAAGTTGAGTAATTATTCAATAAAATCATATTTTTGACATTTGAATTAATTAAATTTAATTTTAGGGCTTTAATTAGCATTTAAAATTAATTATTTAATTAATAAAAGGTTTTAAAATATCTTTATTGGATTTTTGTCTTTATTTATATTATTTTAGACTTGTTTTAGTCTTTTTAATCTTTTTCTTGATTTTGTTTTTTGGTTTTAATAATTTTTAATTTTAGTAGTTTTTTTTTACGTTTTCGTTTTCGTCGTAGTTTAATTTTCACATATCCATCCTTTCTTATTCTCACCCCCATTCTTCTTAATATTAATCTCAAATAAATACAAGTTAATTCACAACACCATACCTCCTTGGGAAACGAATCTTTCATCTCTTTTTAAGTGATTGTGGGTCATTGGTGTTGATTTTTCCTAAAATCATCACTCGATACTTACCGCTCGTATACGTTCTTTTTGTTTTCCTAAACAAGAGACGTGTTTTTACTACTATCATTTTTGGCGCCGCTGCCGGGGAGGTGTGTCGTGATTTAATTTGGAAAATTTTGTTTTTAATATTATCCATAATAATATTTGTGTTAAGTGGAACTCCCTTAACACGTATTATCGGTTTTCTCGGTTTTTCTTTGTGAATATTATTAATATATTGTATTAAGTATCACAATCAAAATACAATATCTCCAAAAGTGTGAAAACACAACCTTGATTCGGGATTTCATCACTCGATCATTGTATTCGAATCTCAAACAAAAAGAAAAGGCAAAAATAGATAAATACTTTCGAGAAGCTCGATTTTGAAAGATACGAACTATAAGGTGGGTATAAGGCGGGTATTATAAAATATACCCTAAGGAAAAAGGCTCTTAAGTGCTTCGCGCCGCCTCGTTTCCCCGCTTGCTTGTGAGTATTTTGATTTTGAAAGCTAATCGAGGGTTTTGCCGCCCAAAGTATTAATACGTATACTATATTTGCTTGGTTTCTTTGTGATTAAACCCTCGTGAACAATTTGGTTTTCACCAAAGTTCTAAAGTCATTCGAAGGCGTTCACTCCACGTGATCGTTTTCATTCCTTTGAGGCTTCTTTAATCAAGAGTTTGATTCGAGGAGAGATTTTGTAGATTGTTGTCTACGAAGATACACCAAAAACCAAAAAAATTAAATATCATCAAAAACACAAAAAAATTGAAAATCCACAAAACAACCAAAAAGAATCTTCTTTGCTCACCTCCCATTCTTCGTGTAGTTTATGATCACTCGTAATCAAGCTAAACGAGCTCGTAAACGACTTCAAAAGCAAGCAAATCAAGGATCGTTGATTGTTGAAGAACCTCCAATTGTTGAACCTATTATAGAACAAGAAGTCGTAATGGCTAATCGTACTATGATGGAGTTGCTACAAGCACCCACCGAGGGTTTTGGAGAGGCCATTGTTATTCCCGCCATCCTTGCGGAGAATTTCGAGATTAAGACGGGTTTAATGTCGATGCTACAAGCAAACAAATTTCGAGGTCATGAGAAAGACAACCCGCATTACCATATTAGGAATTTCAACCGTCTCACCGCCACTAGCAAATTCAAAGATGTTCCGCATGACGCCATTAAGATGATGTTGTTTCCTTACTCGTTGGATGGACCCGCTAAAATTTGGCTCGAGAAAGAACCGCCAAATTCGATTTTGACATGGGCCGATCTCGTTTCTAAGTTTGTGAACAAGTTTTTTCCACCATCGAAAACAACACACTTAAAAAAATGAGATTTCACGATTTGTGCAACGTAACAATGAAAGTTTTTCAATGGCATGGGAACGATTTAAGGAGATGTTACATGAATGTCCTCATCATGATTTTTCGGAATTGCATCAAATCGATGCTTTTTATAATGGGCTTAATGATCATGAACGAGATTATTTGAATGCCGCCGCGGGTGGTAATTTTTTGTGCAAGACGACAAATGAGGCTTTACAAATCATTGAGAATCGATCTAAGGTTTATAGCCCTCGTAACACACCGAGTGTTGCCAATATGGGTTCGTCATCGTCATCACAATCGTCTCGTGGTATTAATGCCTTACATGATGAAGCTAATGAGGAAAATCGGTTTTTTGATAGATTTGCTAATCTAATGTCCCATTGGAAGGCTCAAGAAGCTTCCAATTCCGCTTCGGTTAAAGCGGTTGCTAAGAGTTGTTTATCGTGTGGAGGAGCTCATGATTTATCCGAGTGCATTACCGCGGATGGTAACACTTCGAGTGCTTATGTAGCAACGGGAACTTACAACCAAAACGGCCAAGGTTCCCGCCAAAATCAAGCTCCACCAAATCAAAATGTTAACAATTATCGAAACAACAACCAAGGTAATTACCAAGGCAACACACGAAATTACAACAAAGGGAATTATCAAAGTGGGAATGGACAAATCTCTAATCAAAACCAAAACCGTGATTTTCAAAATACTACACAAGGTTTTCAAAATGCTCACACGAAAAATTTGCAAGGAGAATTTTTGGATTATGCAAAAGCAAATGATGCAAAATTTGATAATATGCAACGTGAGATGATTAGCTTAAGGTCCGAATTGAAAAACGAGCTTAAAAATGAACTTGCTAATGAACTTAAAACTCATGCTAACAAAATGGAAGGAAATGTCCAACGTCTTCAACAAAACCAACAAAAGATGGAATTAGGACAACATGAGATTAAGCAAGAGTTATTGAAAGCGGATGCTAGGCAATCAAAATTTGAGGACCGTATGGCTAAGATGTTTGAAGCTATCATGTGTAAGCCCTCTTCTTCGGGTGGTCTTCCTAGTGATACCATCGTGAACCCGAAAGGAGAATTGAAGGTTATTGCTACTCGTAGTGGTAAAACTTTCAAAGAACCCATTTCTCGTCCAAGTACTTCTATGGAGAAGGAAAAAGAGAAAGAACCCGAGGTGATGGTCGAAAAGGAGCACATTACAATCCCACGAAGTACCGCTCAAACCACACCTACGGTTACACCAATACCAATTATGGAACCCGAGATTCCAAGGCCGTTGCCTAATGACCAACCCACACCACCTTTACCCTACCCTTCAAGACGAAACAAAGAGAAAGCACAAGAAAGGAACAATTATCAATTTGAGCTATTTATGAAAATGTTTCGTGATTTGCATTTTAACATAAGTTTTGCCGATGCTTTAATCATGATGCCTCGATTCGCCGCAAACTTCAAAAGTATGCTTAACAACAAAGAGAAGTTACAACAATCGTCTAGTTGTTCATCGGTTTTTCTAAGCCGCATACCACAAAAAGTCGGTGATCCCGGTAAATTTTTGATTCCGTGTGCTATACAAGATATGGAGGAATGCTACGCCTTGGCCGATCTTGGTGCTAGTATTAATTTAATGCCTCTCGAGATTTTCAAATCGCTTTCGCTTCCGGCTCTTATTCCTTCGAACATGTCCATCGAGATGGCCGATCATTCTACGATCATGGCATGTGGAGTAGCCGAGGACGTTTTCGTTAAAGTCGGAAAGTTTTACTATCCCGTTGACTTTATCGTTGTAGACATTCCCATCGATCGAAAAGTTCCTCTAATTTTGGGTCGTTCATTTTTGGATACATCAAGAGCACTTATCGATGTTCATGCTCGAAAAATCACCCTTCGTTTCAATGAAGAAGAACTTGTCATCAATGCAACACAAAACTCCAATCTTTCTCATGTATATTCTATTGCAACTTTAAACCATGGTGACTCGACCAATGTCGTTTGCAAGGAATTTTCACCAAGAGTTTTAGGAAATGTCTCCAAAAACAATTTACCATTTCCTCCGCCGGTGGAGGTTATGAGTGCTAAGCCTACAAAGAAGAAACCATCAATACTTGAATCGAAAAATCCTTCACCTTCATTCTTGAAAAGTGTTGATAAGTTGCCGGTTTCTACGGAAGATATTTCGGATGATGAATATATGGACCCCGATGGGGAGGTTTTCTTCGTCGATAAACGTTTTGAGAACTTGCCACCACCAAAACCAAAACGGTTTCAAAATGTGAGAATTTTTAGTGTAACTAACATCGTCTTAGAAACACCGAATATTTTCGATATAATCAACAAAGGTTTTCATAAGGAGAGTTTAAAAGATAAAAATGAAAAAGATCTTAAATGTGATTTAATTGATTTTTCTACAAATCTAACTCCGTCATCGCCGCGTGATTTGTGTACTACAAACTCGTCTACTCCTTTTGACGATGTTTTGTGTGGTTCTAGTATGGGGGAAGCCCCTTATGTTCCCTCATCCTTGTCCACCGAGGACGAGATATTTGATCCCGGAATTTCATGTAAAGGGAAATCTCGGTCTTCCACCGATGCAATAAATGGAAAATCTTTCTATTTGCTTGGTGCGAGTCTACCTCGAGTAGCTCGAACGTTTGTCTTACCAATTGTCTCACCCTTCTACTTCTCATCTATTTTCTTCAAACTCTTTGAGTTTATGGCACATGTTGAAGTGACGTTGAATTGTTTTTTCCATGAGAACGAGAACGCCATCTTCGACCCCGGTATTTTGCATCATCTAAGGACTTAGTCCTTTATACCGGTTGCTTTTTGGGCCTTGTTTATCATGTAAGCCCCACCAAAAATTGACCACACCATGATATCCCTAAATGTTCACATTTATGGGGATCGAGTCGAGCTCATGACTCGGTAATCAAAAACGAGGTGCCTCGTGGGGGAGATCCCATGCTTATCTTTATGCTTTATGTTCACTAATAAGGGGACTTGTACCCTTCCAACTCGTTGTCTCGTGGTTGTTTGTGATTGTGTTATCTAGATCATCATCATCGTCTACGATTGAAGACTCTCGTGTTCGTTTACGTGAGCCTCCATCGTTCGTTTGAAGAAGTTTTTCACGAATCCATGACATATCCTTTATTGTTCTAACAATTATCTTTTAGCATAATTAATATACGGCTTTAGATATATTGTTGATCACCCTTTCCATGCTAGATCCTAAGCATTCGATTCTTCGTCTCTAGTATGGGGGTGCTCCACCTTTAGACTCGAAACATTGAGGACAATGTTTACTTTTAGTATGGGGGGGTGAATAGGTACTTGCTTTGCTACGCCCTCACGTTTTCCAACCTTCAATGTTTTGTTTTGCTAATAAGGCTAAAAATAGCCAAATTTTAAAATTTTTCTTAGTTTTCATAAGTGTTTTTAAGACACGAATGTATATTTTCCGATGGATAGAATAAGAGTTAATTTTTGACTTGATGGGCATTTGGAGCCCTTTACATTCCTTAACCCGCTCAATTCAAGTTTTGCTAGACTTTTATATAGGGAGCTTTAAAACGCGAAAGTCTTAATTCATTCGGGTTAAGAACAAGAACTTTTCGCAAGTTCCTATAATTGATTCTAGAAAGTCACTTATCAAGGGAACTTTAAAACGCATTCTCTAAACTTGAAAAAGTCCAAGAAAGTGCAAGATCCTATAGGTGACTTGAAAACCCAAAACTTTGACTTGATATAGTCTTAATGAAAGCTAATCCAAATTTGGCTTAATTTTGACTTGCACGGCTAAGTATTCACGAGTCTCTTTAATTAGAGGTCTTTAAATAGTGAAGAACGAGAAATGATAGAGTTAGACAAGTGATCATGCTAAACGTAGAACATGAAAATGTTCTTTCAAAAACTCATATGTTTTTAATTGTGGCTTTTTCTTCCCATAAGATCAATGCATTAGGAATAAATCATAATTGCAATAAGTAAGGTCGTACGGTTTGAAAAGTTACTTAGCCTCTAGCGCAAGATCGTTTAAAAGTTGCTCGGGGTTGAATAGAGTTCATAGCCAAGGCATAACTTATTGAAACGGGACGCGAAGATTGGCGATCATCCAAAAAGGCCCTAACAAGGCATGAGGAGCTCTATTTTTGCTAAAGATCCAAAGATGATGTGAAGTATCATTGTTCCAAAATCAATATGAAGGATCGAGACACACGACGAGAAGCTATTACTCCCCTAAAGAATGGAGAAAGTCTATCCAAAAAGACCCTAACAAGGTATGAGGATAAATATATCCAAGTCCGAAAAGGAGGCGGATCGTTGTATATCAAAATCCAAAGTAAAGATTGAAGAAAAATGATGAAGTCGTGGTCCTATATGAAGAATCTCTCAAAAACGTCAAGTGAAGAAATTCCAATTATATGAAGAGAAGACCATAATTTCGAGAACGTCTTCCCAAGATTTGAAGTATGAAGTACATGCCAAATATCGGTCCGAGAAAGGTCTCAAATCGTGAAACGAGTTATGCCAAGATATGAACTTAAGGAGATACACGAGAAGCCGTTTTAAAAGATTTTGTCCTTCGGCTAACTATTGATCAAATCGTGCTACTTTGCTTTCGGACTAATAACTACTCAAATAAGTCAATATGAATCACTTGTGATCCATGACAAATAGATAAAAAATGCTAGTAACCCATTTCCTTTTATAATAACTAGGATTGCGGGGAGAAAAAGTATTACACAATTTGGACGTATGAGTAGTGTTAGCATTGTGACTTGTACCAACAATGATCTTGTTTTTACACTTAGCATGGAATGTATGACAATCAAGGATGACGAAATTTACTCTAAGGGACATTAACTTGTTTCTATTCTTAGACCCTAAAAGTCACATTTTGGTGATGAAAATCATACATTATGTCTTTACACATCATCGTAGTATGTTGCAAGTTTTCTTTTACTCTTCAAATAAAGGTTAATAAAATTGAACTTTGGTGATGCTTAGATACTTTATTCTTAGCATTGCGTGAGGGCACGGCAATGGCTTAGTATGGGGGAGTGATGAGATGGCATTTATACATGATCTCATCGTTCTTTTCGGGCTTTAAATGCAATAATATGTCATAAAATACCATATATATGCTTGTGTTTGTTTACTTGTGTGTTTTAGGTATGGATATCGTGAAAAAGACAAAAGATCACAAGATACAAGGAAAAACGAACACGAGAAACGAAGCCGTACAAAGAACCGGGCCCTAATCATGGAATTTTCATCAAAAACCCTTGAAGACTTGAAGACAAAACAAGATTGATCCTCATTCATTGAAGAAATGACACTTAAAACCCTTGTATAAATAATTACAAGTTTGGTCCCTTAAGTTTGTCAAAATTGCAAAAAGGTCCTTCAAGATTGAAGAAATGGCAAGATTAGTCCCTCAACAATTTCAAATTGCCAATAATGGTCCCTCAACAAGTGAAAGACTCATTGAAGACCTTTGAAGATCAACATTGTCCAAGATTAGTCCTTGAAAAATCACCAAATGACAAAAATCGCCTTTGAAACATCTTCATGGAAAGTTTGTGCCAAAATTGTCAAGTGATGAAACTTAAATACAAAGGAGATGCAAGTTTTAGGGCTGGAAACCTTAAAAGCCAAAAACTTCAAAACATAAGGACCAAAAGTGCCAAACCTGAAACATTTTAAAAAAAATGCGCCTAACACCCAACCAAACCCCCAATTTCGGATCAAATGAGTACTATTCATCATTCTTACTACCCCAGATTTTACCCTCACATTTACTTGGGTAAAACTCAATTAAACTCTCACACACTTAATTCACACATGCCAAAACCCTTCCCACTCCTAAAAACCTGCATCCCACTCATGTGCACCAAACCCCCAATTCCCCAATCCACCAATCACATCATTCCTTAGCCCCCAAGCACATGACGTGGCTTAAATCAATGGCCAAGATTATTTGCTTCCTCCCAAAGCAAAATAAACGTTCAAGATCAAGAGAGGACAAAATGCACTCAAAATCATTCAAGGGCACATTTGGGATTTTCTATGTATTAGGGTTTTATGTTTTTATGCTTCTAGGATGTTCTATAGGCTCTATAAAAGGAGACCCAAGTTGTGGTGATCCCTTTGTTCCAGTTTTTAGTCTCTCACATGTAATTCCTTTTTAAAGAAATAAAAAGTTTGGTTTTTGAAATATTCAAGTGTAATTCCTTTTTTATTGTTTTTAAAAGATTGTGTGTTGTGAGGAGATTGATTCTGAGTTCCACTTTGTTTTATGGTTAAGCAACTTTGATTTTCAAAGTTGTTTAAGGTTTTGAGATTTTGAGAGATTTTGGTAAAATCTTCTCAAAAGGTTTTTGTTGTTAGGAGTTCATGTTTGTTGATGATTTAAGTGTTATAGAAACATTTTAAGAAGATTAAAAAGGTTTTGGAAGAGTTATAAAAAAAAAAGAGAATCATATCATATCATATTATTTTTGTCCTTGTTTCTTTGTTTTGTGTTCAAATAGGTTGAAGGCTTGTTGATTTAGTTCAGCTCCAACCCGGGTTGGATTGGAGGAGGATTTTCATCCTCTAGGTTCTTGGATGTAAGAACCTAAGGTATCTTCCTTTTACCTTGAAAAAGTTCAAAAATAGCAAGTTGTATGATCTTAAGTGATTTGGTGATTAAGTGTGTTTATATTGCATGATTTGTGTTCTAGTGTGTATGTTTACATGTTAGATGCACTTGGAATCAATTTGGTTAGGTTTTGTAAGGATTTGATGTGTTAAAAACGATTTTCAGAAAATTAAAGGGTGTTTGGCAATAGGTTTAAGCAGGGTAAGAATTTGATTCATGTTTTAAATAGGTGTTAGTATAATTGAAAAAGGTTTGAGATAGATTGTTTTATTGTTGTGTAATCATTTGATCAAGTTTGGAGTGAATTTGGAGTGTTTAAAAAGGTAAAAAGGGTGTTAAAAATCTGCTTGTGCCTCATTTGCTTGGTTTTTCATGATTTTGTGCATGATCTTTGATTGTTGATTCTTGTTGTTATTTGTGTGTTACTTGACTCCTTGTGCTTCATTGAGCACAAGGGTGCCCAATTGTCCCAACATAATCACCAAACAAAGCATCAAGCCAAGACCTCTTGGCATCACAAGTGTACAAGTGTGCACTTGTTTGGTTCAGCAATAACAACCAGACACGTAACACTAATTGCGCCGCAAGACCAAAGCACTGCGGCGCAACTAAAGGAGCTGCAGATTTTGGTTTTCCCGTTTCACTTGTTGCGGCGCAAGGAATAAACGTTGCGGCGCAACTAAGTGACTTTTATTTTTTTTGTTTTATTTTAATATTATTTTATTATTTAATTTTCAAAATTTTCTTTTTCTTTATTTTTCATTTTTCTTAAGTTCTATAGCATTAAATAGGACTATTTCCATTTTTAGATTATTTTTATCACTTTTGGATTTATTTTTATTATTATTTTAAGTTTAATTAGGTTTTAATCATTTTTAATCATTTTTAGGGTTTTAAAAATAGTTTTAATAGGTTTTAATTTTTAGAAAATTACTTTTTAGTCTTATAATAATATAAGTTGAGTAATTATTCAATAAAATCATATTTTTGACATTTGAATTAATTAAATTTAATTTTAGGGCTTTAATTAGCATTTAAAATTAATTATTTAATTAATAAAAGGTTTTAAAATATCTTTATTGGATTTTTGTCTTTATTTATATTATTTTAGACTTGTTTTAGTCTTTTTAATCTTTTTCTTGATTTTGTTTTTTGGTTTTAATAATTTTTAATTTTAGTAGTTTTTTTTTACGTTTTCGTTTTCGTCGTAGTTTAATTTTCACATATCCATCCTTTCTTATTCTCACCCCCATTCTTCTTAATATTAATCTCAAATAAATACAAGTTAATTCACAACACCATACCTCCTTGGGAAACGAATCTTTCATCTCTTTTTAAGTGATTGTGGGTCATTAGTGTTGATTTTTCCTAAAATCATCACTCGATACTTACCGCTCGTATACGTTCTTTTTGTTTTCCTAAACAAGAGACGTGTTTTTACTACTATCAATCGGTATCATGATCGTCATCGGTTCCTCTTAAATCGTAAAACGTTAAAATTAAGACCTCCAACATTGGTTTCAACTTAAACCGTCAAACATATTATCAACAAAAATTCTAAAAATTTCAAAAATATACGTAAAATAGGATTAAATAATGACATTGATTCCTGGGGTGTTACATCCTCCCATCCTTAAAGGAACGACGTCCCGATGTTCTCCTCTTCTTATACTCACATTTCGTACCACTAGGACAAATGAGGATACTTTTCCCTAAAGAAGTTCTCACATTCCCACGTAAATTCAATCCACGCCCAGAATTTCATCGTCACAAGGAATTCTATAATTGTCCCTTCCATAATCTCCACCGATTCCTCCGCTACTGTAATTTATCGTCGAGTTGAATCTCTTCCAAAAGAATCTCCAAATCCTTATTTGCTAAGCACTACTCATATTTCAACACATGAAACGCGTCATGAATAGCACTAAGCTCATTTAGTAAATCCAACTTATAAGCTATTGTCCATTCCGTTAACGGTCTTTAATGATTCGATACTCATCAGACTCAACTTTCCCCTTTCTTTCCGAACGAATTACAAAAGACAATTTCCTATCCCATAGGAAACACGAATTTATTTTGTCGGTCTCTTACAGCAAGTAAATGGTTCTTGACTCGCACCACCTTCTCAGTAGTCTCTGAATTCATCTCTGGTCCAGCCAATTAGCTTCATCCTTCTTCACTCCAACATACCGGCGATCTACATTTCTCGTCCATTCGAAACTTCAAAATAGCGCTACCTTACTACTCACATGATAATTGTTGCTTCATGATTCCGCTGAAAACAAATGACATTCCTATTCCCACCAATTCAATAACACACACTCGAACACATCTTCCACAACCATAACACACATTCAGACTCTTTAAGAATAATCCTTTCTCTCTTGCCATCGGTCTCGAGTTGATAGGTCGCACTCAATCTCACCCAGTGCGTAACACACACTGAAGAAGTCTTCAAAACTCAGAAGCAAATCTACTGTCGCGCTCCAAAACAATCGATAGAGGTATTCCATGCCGACACCCGATCTCCTTCATATACATATTCAAAATACCTTCAATCAAATCTACACTCTTGCCATCATCGAAACTCTAACTCTAAGAGGCCTTCCCCTTCCTTCCTACTAAGTACCATAGTAACAGATGTACTCACATCCCGATCCTTCTTAGTAAGCTTAGTCATTAGCGTCGCGATTAACGAAAATTTTCCGATGAATCACCAATAAATACCAACTAAACCAAGAAATCACCTGACTTCAGTCGGCGTTGTTGGTATCGACCAGTCCTTAATTGCCTCAGTCTTGGCAGGATCTCCATAACATCTTTGTTGTCAATCACATGCCCAAGAATGTCGTACCGAACCCAACCAAAATGCCTCAATCTAAGCGCGAATAATGGTTCACTCCGAGAAATTAGGCGTATGGCTTCTCTTTCTCCAACAATTTTAAAAATTGTTTTTAAATGCTTCTCATTTCTTCTTTGCCCTCGGGATAAATAAGGATACCATTTACAAATTGCACCCATCTACACAGTTTCCCCAATTCCATAAACACAGTCGTCGCATTATTAAGACTAAACTACATCTTCTAAAACTCACAACAATCACACTAGGTATGGAAAAATAGTTATAGGAATATCTTCCTCTCTAACTCATAGTTGGTGATAGTCTTGATCTCAAGTCGATCTTCAAATATGAATACGAATCAAATCAGTTGGTGATAACCCGAATACCTCGTGTACGTACTCAAAGATTACACGAACCAATCAGTTATAAGAATCAAATAACACAGGTGTGTTAACTCAGTTTATTTAGCTCCCTATAATTGATACACAATTTGAATAATCCGCCCGTCTTCATAACAACACAGCACTGGCGCCACGCGAAACTAACTAGTCTATCCCAAAAATTACATCGAACGATCTTCATTCTAAAAGCGTCAAATCTACTTCAAACACATAATTCTATAACTGCAAGGAACTCCCTTCTAGTATAGAATTAGTGCTAACAATCTTTCCATCGTCTAATTACACATTACAGTTAGTTGCTAACCCTATTGGTTCATAATCGATAAGGTGACCGAATTTGTATATCTACAAAAGATCCTATCTGAACCAGAATTAAACAATATACTAGCATAACAAGTATGTAGCAAAACGTACCGTTCACCACGTTAGGACCTTGAGGCTTGTCTACGATTCCTATAGCATAAGCCGGAGCAGCAGCGTTTCCTCCTTGTTGATTTCCAGCCTTAGGAAAGTTACCTTGTTTGTGTCCCTTCTCACCACATCCAAAGCATACCATCACTCTTGTGGCATTTGCACCTGTCGCCACGCCTCTTGCTTGACATTCCACCTCCCTATGCCATGCATTTCCACACTTGTTACACGCAGGAGGGCAATTCCCCACGTAATACAAACTACAACGCTCACATTTAGTATTGACCTTGTTTCCTTTTGGCACTATGGCAACTCTCACTCTATCATTCCTCCTCTGGTTAAACTGTTGGTTTCTATTAGCTCCTTGGGTATTATTGCGGTAACCACCATGATTCTGAACTTATGCTTGACTTGCTTGAGTCGTCTCCCACTTCCTCTTGTTACCTTAAGCCACACTATCTTTCTTGTCTTGCAACTTCACATCCATTAGAGCATGATCTATTTGGACTGATTCATCAAAACATTTTGTTGCTTGACAATCCTTTGATGTATTGCTTCGTCTTTTTGCGGTCATCCGCAAAAGTATCGGGGCACAGAAAGCTCAACTCATTAAATCTTTTTGTGTAAGCAGTGATGTCATTGTTTCTCAACACTAGATGCCTTCGTTCATCCTCTAACTGACCCAATTCCTCTTCAGGACAAAACTTCTTAGTCAAAAGTTCCTTTGTAGCATCCCAAGTCCTCCCATTGGCCACTACCAGCCCAACAGTAGCTACTTGATTGTTCCACCAACTCAAAGCGTCATCAAGAAAATTAGCAGTCGCGAACTTCACTCTATTAGCCTTAGAACACCCACTTATTTCAAACGTACTCTCAATATTCTCCACCCAACGACGAAGTTCTAACGCTCCTCTAGTCCCACGAAATTGTGTAGGTCCGCACTTCATAAAACTAGTATAAGAACACTCCCTTGGGACTTGTTGTCCTCCAGAATTTCCACCAGCATTGCCACCTTAGCCTCGAACTCTAGCTGTACAATGCACTTCAAGAGCATTAGCAATCGCCTCTTGAATCATAGTGTTCACCCGATTAGTTGTCAACTTTGGAGGCATGGTGGAAAATTAGTCACATGATGGTTCACGGTTGTTAGAATCAATGCCTCCCTAACTTCCTCCCCTACACCTCTCTACAATGACAAGTAAAGAAAACAAAGTAAGTATACACATCGAGATTAAGAAGGATTTCTTTTTCAAGACATAATATAAGTACAACAAGCACAATCAACGAATGCTACAAATATTTATCAACCAAATCACAAAAGAGCTAGTAAAGACACATCATAGATCATGAGAGGTAAACATTGATTGCATTCATATCAACAAAATTGTGACAAGATATGCCACTACAATCATTCACCAAATAAAACTTAAAGTCATCAAGTTCTACCATAATACGATAATACATAAGTCTGAAATAGTTCAATTACAACGAGGAATAAAATGAAATATAGTAACTAATCACGTGATGATCCATATGATCTCTTTGATGGCCGTTCGTCCTTGTCATCATCTTCCTCTTCTTCTGGCTCTTCCTCTAAATCCTCCATCTTTTCCTTACCCTTCGAAGTAGTTCCCTCTCCTACCTTCCTCTTTCCCTTCGAAGTAGAGCCTTCACCTGATGGAACCATACGCTGAGCTAAATATAACTTATCCTCAAAATTATAGTACTCGCCAACTTCTGGTGGTTCGACCATGAAATGCGTGTTCGCATACTTTGGATCACTTCGAAACTTCCATGCATTCATCAAGAAAGGTCGTACTCGAGCCTCCCAACATCGAAGACGATCAAACATGACACGATCTCACTTGATTACTTCAAACTTATCACACAGATTCTCTACAATCATTTTCAGCTTTGCCATCTCCATCCTTTCACGATCCCTAGTTTTGTTAGCCCTCTTCACACCTGAGTAAAATATCTGAAAAACCTTCTCATTTCTCTGAAACCTCTTAATCACCCTTGTCTCTACCACATACCTCTCGTACAACAGTCGATCAAACTTCTTCAAACAATGCTCCGTGTTACTGTAGATCCTTGGTCCAGGACACTTGCCCTTGCTATATTCTCGTGGAGAGAACGAGCATTAACCGCAGTACTAGAATCAGCTTGATCATCATCATTACTATCACGAGCAACCACTGGGAAACCCCTCCAATAAGCATCACATGTAGGTGTAGCAGAACGAGAACGAACAGGTTGCTGCTCAGTCTGTCCAACCGCAGCCACAGGAACTTCATCCTCCACAGGATCCTTTTCCGGGTCCTCATCACTATCAATCTCATCCTTTCCAACCTCTTTCCTTTCAACTTCATCTGGTTTAATCCATCCATTTTCGCCTTGCGGGTTAGGAGCATTAGGTCCACCTTCACCCCCTACAACGTACTCGTCTACATTATCGTTCGGTGGTATCTCTGCCATTTCTGCAAAATACAGAAAGTGCGAGGGTATATAAGGTCATTATCCCAAAATTATATATACATGCATGCACATGCAATGCAAATGTAGTACATATGCCAATATAAAACAAAATGATAGCCATGCAAATGCAAAGCAAAAATTACGATGTCAAGTACTCCAAGTACGTTCACAATACCTCCATATAATACCATAGTACCATAGTAATTACTTAATAAATATTTAGGAAATCATTTCAGTTTCAGAAGGGATACATATAAAAATAAAACAATGCTAAAGGAAATCTTACCGGAGCCATGCGGGATAGTTGTGTGCTTTGGAAACAAAATACTCACGACTCTAAAGTTATAGTTTAGGACCTTTTTCAAAAACGACCTAGTTCTCTATAACTTGTGGCTCTGATTACCAATCTCTAACACCCCCAATTTACCTTGCGTAGCGGAATATCACAATTGGGTGTTAGTCAAAGAATCATCCCACACAGGCCATATTGAACGACTCAAAAGAGACATTTTAAACATAAGTAATTTAAAAACATGTTAAATTACAACAACAACATAAATTGTCTAAAAGTTTCCAACCCAAAAATGTACCAGAGTAATGTAAGGTCCCCACAAATCTCGACCCGTTTAAAACCAACCCAATTGTTTACAAAACATACAAGAAAATACAAATTGTCTTTGTTAAAAGGGAGGAAAACAAGTTAGACCATCCACAAGCCATGCCAACATCCATTGCAGGCTCCGCCTATATCATCCTCGGTTACCCGAAACACATGCTTAAAATCGTCAACAAATAATGTTGAGAGAGATCTATAGGTTTTCTAAATCACAGTTGAACATAAGTATAAAATTCACTCACGATCATTCAATAGTATGTAGATCATTACAAACTAATATTGGGTATTACTCATCATAGCATCTATTTAATTATGTTTAAGCTCATGACACCGAACCCATAAACTAATCACCCACGCCAAATGCCGGCGTGATTTAAGTGAAACCATTGCCCCTCTTAGGTATTCGTTGCCAATCATACCTTTTTCTTGACACAAGTTTTCCAACCGTAGAGGGTACTCAATGTACTAGCTCTCGTCTAGGATAGGGTCGTCAATCCAATAGTACTACCAATTGTTCAAGCGGCTATTTCCAATCCACACTAGGATCAAACAATAGTTAACGATTCATGAATTTAGGGTCTTTGGCAACTAGCTACTCAACATAATTCAAAACATCTTTCGGGTCCAACAATCAATCATGACTTATGTTCCTTTTCATTTAAATAGCATGTATCCCCCTCGCGGGTAAAAATCATTTAAAATACAGTAAAATAGCAAGTTTATAGACTCATCTTAAGTAGTAGTGGTTGTATTAACGAAGACGTAGACAGAAAACAATCACCGACGATGAGGACGCCCCTTGAATTCAATTACAACACCTAACAAACAAATCGCGTAATGAATCAACACTTTAAAGTACCTTCAAGTACTGTATGTACAAAATTAACAACACTATATGTTCATATAAACTCACGCCAAAATACCAAACAAGTGATATTTACTAGACACATTCATTGTTATACGTTATTAAAGCTATTACTCGATTTAGAATTCTGTCGGTACACAGCTAATGTACGGACTGAATTCTCATACTTGAAAATCACTAATTTTTACGAAACTCGCTGTAGACTTCACTTACTTTTAAGTCATGCTGCCCAACACATTTCCAACCTTGAAAATCCGGGCATATTTACACCCTTAAGTTGTAAAACCAATTTGACTCACTTAACCATTTACGTTTGCAAAACAAAAATCTAAGTTTGAAAATAGACTCAGAAAATCAAGTTTTGAGATAAATAACAACCCTCAATAATTTTGAAAACACTACTTGTAACACCCCCAAATATTCATACTTTAGTTCAGCGGAAGATTCGTTGGTGTTACGGGATAGCACATTACTCAAATCATAGATAACGCTTAAAAATCGCGTCGTTTAATAATAAAGCATTTTCCATTCATAAATATTAAATTACATAGGTCCTCAGGTCATAATATGTCATATAAATTTACAAAACAATTGAATGGAAATTTTATTGGAATGCGGGCCATAAATTCTTGTTGTCTTCCCGAGAATTACCTTCAAGTACCTGAGATAAAATATGTTAAAAAGTCAGCGAAACACCAAGTGAATTCATAAAGTTTAATAGAAACCATTAGTATATATATATATATATATATATATATATATATATATATATATATATATATATATATATATATATATATATATATATATATATATATATATATATATATATATATATATATATATATATATATATATATACCACCGGTATAAAATCATTACCAAAAATCATTTTGTACAATTCTTTGTCGTAGGCCATAAAATAGGCCAAAGACATTTTATATGAATCTTTGTAGTAAATCACAATATAGGCTTTGCCTCCAAAACCATTATACGAACCATTATCGTAAAAACATCATACAATACATTTTATAATGTTGTATAGATTTAAATAAAAACTGTTATATGAAAATAGTTATGTAAAACCAAAACAAGAACATAATATCAGTAATAAGACCCCGTATTGCTAGTCAGACAATATATTATAATGCAATTCGTATATCAGTATTTTCATTATTGGATTATTATAAGTCGCATGACATTGTTACGTTACTATAACATATAACGGGTAGCTAACCCGTAATTTCCTTTGCCCATCTAAAACAGCGTGTCGTCACAATAATCACGCTTATATAAATCTTCTCATACATAAATTCGCTTACCAATCAATGTGGCACGACGGGGATCAACCGTCAAGGCGCGAACTGGAGTGATCTTCCCCAAATAGTACTATTATATGCATAAGCGTCTACCAAATCCCGGTAGTTCAAAACTCATGCTAATGGGACTTTTAGTGACATTACCTAACTAATAATAATCCACTTCATTTCATTCATCGGGTCATATAATCATTCGGGTCCATATCAATAAGCATACAATCGGGACAATTGGTGTCCTATTTTTATTAAAACTAACATGTTATCTCCCTCGCGGGTTTATAAAACATTTCATAAAACATTTGAAAGAGTGCGAGGCTATGGACTCACGTTGATTGGGAAAGGCGGGTTATCGGCGATTTGGATGTACGGTACGTGCTTCAATCACGGAAACCGAGACAAATAATACTCGGTCTTAGACTCTTGTCCAATGACTTTATAAAAACAATGTATATGTATATATTATGACATTATAAGTATGATGATAATCAAGTGGGGTTTTATCTCTTCATACACATTATAGTGTTATTTGTTAGTCAAATTTTAGACTAGTTACACTAATTTCAACTTATTTATATATTAAGGCCCAATAAGCCCATTAAAAGTCTGATACATTTTATTATCCCATTTATACTTTTAATACCAGGCCGATACTCATATGTTGGGCCCAAGTGGGTTAAGCCCATGAGTAAGTCCATTTGTTTTAAGCCAAACTAGTTGGGCTAATGGTCCAATAAGGCTACTTTGCCATATCTTGAGTTCTACAAGGAGATAGAAGCTCCAATTTGGGAAGCACAAACTACATGATATGTGCTACAATTAACTCCATTATAGCTACTTCTCAATCATTTTATAAGTATTCCTAATAATTCATCCAAAACAGATTACACAGATTTGTACCTCAATAGTATTTTGATCATATCTTGCTCATTTTAATGATTCCATTGAGTGGCCAAATCACCACATATATAAAAATCATATATGTCTATTTAATAATCCAAGCCATTTTACCAAGTTATCTTATGGTTACTTACTGTTTTATACAGCCTATGAATCTAACCAAGATTTTAACATCTTTACTTGTTGATTTTAGTCTTTTTAACCAAATCTATTAACACCAAATCCCCACATAATATTTTGATCATCATTCATCATCATATACATATACATTTATAAATAAAATACAAGATAATTTTACAAAATAACAAGATGCTAGGAAGAAACAATCTCTATACCACCCAAGTGATGAAAAAGTTGATATTTTGGATGAACAAGGCTTGGTTCTTGTCACCAAATCTTTAATCTTGGCAAATGAACTTTTGAGATCTTCAAATGGATGAACACCTTCATGGAAATCAGCCCTAAACCTCCTTAGAAACTCCTTTTCACATGTTAAGATCACCTCCAATCTTCATCTTTTCAACTAGGCTTCAACATATGTTGATTATAGTTGAAGTTCATGGCTAGAATTTTTGATGAATGGTGGTGGTGGTGATGTATATGGGACGACCAAAGATGAGCTGGAGAGATAAATTGAGTGGTTTTGCATGTTAGAAATGAGAGAAATGTTTTAGGCTAGTGGTTTTATGGTTTATGTAAAGTGTAAGGACATGTGTCCTTTAAGCTTGTGTTAGCTTGCCACCAAAGTGTGGTGTGGCTACTAGTCTTACCGCCACATGTATGGGGGTGGGCAAGTGTAAACTTGTTTCATCTCGATTAATTTACGGGTTCTCCTCGATTCTAGTTTCCTCGATTTACGTGCCCTCGGGTCGTTTTACAAAAAACGTTTTTATAAATTATGATTCTACGGCACAAAACGATTCTAATAAAAATTGTCTCATAAAAAACGGAGTTCAAAAGCGTAAATACGTAAACCTAGGGTTTCTGGTTTAATCGTAAAAGACGCTAAATTATTTACGTAAGTCCTAATTTCTTCTCGTAAACTTGTGAGTTTATGAACCAACGCAAACTAAAATTCCAAAATAATATTCGAGAATAAATTTATTTCCTGAAATCTCGGACTGTCACAACGACGGTGTATGTAAACGTAAGCACGTAACGTATAGTTCTCCGGTTTAGACATAGTCGATGCTACTTTAAGACGTAAACCCTTATTTCTTCCCAAAAGTGAGTGAGTTCATCAATTAACAAAAATATAATGATTTTAAATAATACTTGAGAATAAAATATCGACCTCAAATTGACGGATTGTCATAGTAGTTACCCCTAAAGAGGATTTTTTTTCCTCAAAGATCAATTTATCTTACTACTCGCTTTTATAGAGTCAAAGTCATGTGGGCATTTCCTCCACATTCGTTCTTTTCTCTCAAGTGTAATTCATTACAATACGCGAGTTTCATTAACATAACTATGGGAATACGATCCGGATTAAGTTGACTTACTTTCTCTATCCATGATGTCCACGGGTTTTCGATGAATGCAACTTTCGCCGATCCAAACTTCATTAAGAAGTAATCAGATTTTCACTTGATAAATATTTTATCAAGTTCGATATACGAACATAATTTATGCAGCCATTGAAGTCCTAGGGTAGATCTAGCTTATATGCCTCTCATTGCACATCTCTACATTATCTCAATGGTCCCATACAGCAGGGACTTAGATTCCCACGATCTTTCAGATCGCTACCCATCCTGCACTTCCAGATCTACATTTCATATTCACATAACCTCCTGCCCACTACTGGCAGTCAATAATCAGATCCTAATTTCCACAATCATTTTAGGTCTCACGGGTCGGGTATTTCCATTCCAACTCCTGTCTACTGATGCTCTTATATTTAGATCCTCACAAGATTCTATCTCGATCCTAATACGATAATTATCAATTATAATCTCTCAAAAGGAAAATGATTATCCCGTTCATTACCAAAGGTCAATCATTCAAACATAAACAAGACTTCTAGTGTTTGTATCGTTACTTTACCCTGTCTCTTCGATTGGGGGTGGTAAACAGTACTCTCATCAAGATTCGACCCCAATGACTTTTGAGGAAATCTCTAGAAATTCGATGCGAAGCGAGGATCTTGATAGAGATGATTGATACAGGTACACTATGTTTACACAACTCCTTTTAAATACAAAAAGTCAATTTCTTCATCGAGAATCTAACATTAACAGGAATGATATTAGCAGATTTGGTCAGTCTATCGACGATGACCCAAATCGAATCAAATTCAGATGATGACCTTGGAAGATTTGTGATAAGAATCCATGGTGATTCTATTCTATTTCCAAACAGGAATAATAAGCTGTAGAAGCAATCCTTATGGATTTTGACGTTCATCCTTGACCTTTGCAATAGTTAAATGTTTACTAATGTATGAGGCGATGTCTGCCTTCATAATTGGCAATCAGCACAAATTCTTCAGATAAGATACATTCCATCAGAAATGGAATGAATATAATAATTAAACTTATGAGATTCCAATATAACTAAATATCAAAATCCTCCATATTCAGGCCACCACAAACGACCTTTTAAACATTTAACGCCATCGGCTCTCATTTCTAATGGTTCACATTAGCCGCGAACCCCCTTTTATTTTCTATATTATCCTTCTTACAATCATCAACTATTTTTAAATTGTTCGGGTAAATTATTTTGCACAGTTCATTACTAAGGAACACATCCTAATTGATTCTTTATCTTTTCTACATAATGTGTCAGTATCTATATTCACCTTCCCTGATGAAATAATTATCATGACCACAATTAACTCATAAATTCTTTCTTCATATTTTCTAAGTTTTAGTTTCGTCTCAACTATTATCTTTGTTAGTTTTGCTCAATCCGACGTCTAAAGCGTCGATATAAATTACAAGTAATTATATAATAAATATTTAATTTTTATGAAACATAAACGTAATTTTTTTTTTAAAATTTATCAGTTCGTCCAGTTATAGAAAAATGTCCAAAATAAATTTGAATTTAGTTAACACGATTTTTATTGATTTATCGAAAAATAATTAATAAGTTCCGTAATTGTTCAAAAAATCTTTGTTTATACTTTGGTCAAAATTTTCTTAGTTGAAAAGCAAAAATTGTCGTTCCAAATTCCAAATTATGATTTAAATGGTTTCCTCAATCTCTCTTAGGTTGTCTTGAGGTATACACAAACATTTACTCTTAAGGGAGTTTAGTTAAATGATTTGAGTATAAGGGAATGATTCCTTAAAAAAATCCTTTGATAAATATTTGTCAAAACATTTTTGAACTTTCTTTTTGGTATAACCCAAAGCCTTAATGACTCTAATCTTTGAAGAGTCAATATAGATTCCATTATTTATTAATCACACTGTCATGTAATGTAAAGGATCAAGCCTTAAATCATATGATGAATACTCAAGGTATAGGTTTTCACTGCTCGGCCAATGCAGGGCAGTTTACAAATGATAATTAACTCATTCCTAATCTTAGAAACAAATAGATGGTCCTTAATGATCACAAGCATGAATTTATCAAATTATAGCCTACACACGTGATTTACCAAATTTATGAATGCTACATGTGCATTGGTCAATCCAAACGACATAACATGAAACTCATAATGTTGATTACGAGTTCTGAATGTAGTGATTGGAATAGATATTCTTTTTCGCGGACGCAAATTTAATAATAACCATGTCGTGGATCAAATTTCTGAATATACGCTAGAACCTTGTAAATGATCGAACAAATCTTTCATCTTGGGTAACAGATATAAATTTTGATTGTCAGTTTATTCAGTTCACGGTAATCAATAAATATATGGAATGATAACACCATAGGTCTTCATGATGACGAGCTCGGTAGAATAAAATCTTTTTCCGACAACTCTCTCAGTTGCACTGTAATTCTTTTGATTCAGATGGTGCTGACGTACAGTGCACATGCTACATGTACAACACCGGGAATATAATCAATACCAAATTCAACTTGCCTTATTGGCAGATGTCTAGCTAATTCATCAGCAAATACCTCAGAAAGTCTCGGATAGCCGGAACATCTTTTAATAAATCTTCTTTAGGTTCTTTCTAGATTACAAGATCTATGACTAGTTCATAACCATTCATGGTATAATTTCAAGCCTAAATGCAGGATATGGTCACCAATCGGGAATTATTTAGATCACCTTTGATAATCAACATCTTATCCTTTTAGGAGAATTCGACTCGAGTTCCCATCAATTAAGACAATGACATCATGTCAAAATCAATCAATCCATTCTACTGACATTATCAACTTTCTAGTTTTATTACCGTTGATAAGATGTGAACTTCTCAAAAGACTAATAATAACTCATAATCCTTCACAGATTCAAGGATATCTAGAGACATAGCAAATCATTAAAATAGTAAGGTCAACGCATGATTTACGCGAGAGAATTTCAAATCAGATAAAGACGGAAACATTAACGAATATGAATATATCCCATGTTTTCATAATTTGAGTACGCATTCGGAAGCACCTCAGATCGTTACCCAGGTCATTCAAATGGAATCTAATCAAAAGAAATGATAGGAACGTTTATACATCCAGTTGGGTATCAATAATGATTAATTAGTAAAGTTTCCAAAGAATCTTGTCATGAAAGAATTGGACAAGAAGGGGATATCAATTGTCAAATAAGACAATTTTCATAGATGAGTAAATCCGATTCGGAAAAATAAATAGTACGGGCACATATGTAGGCGTCCCTAACAATATGTCCCGATATTGCACTTTTTGCAGATCTCGTAAAAATTCAATCTTTCAGAATTACAAAGAAAATGTAATGTTTATTAACAATTTTCATGGTGACTACTAATCAGCCTGGCATGGTCCCTTCCAAATTGTACGTAGGCGCGCAACTATATACAATTTTAGGATTAACGATGCAATACTCAGTTCGTCAAAACTTTGTCATCATGTTTAATATATATATATATATATATATATATATATATATATATATATATATATATATATATATATATATATATATATATATATATATATATATATATATATATATATATATATATATATATATATATATATATATATATATATATATATATATATATATATATATATATATATATATATATATATATATATATATATATATATATATATATATATATATATATATATATTCATGCTTAAACATGAAATAAAAATCAAAATAAATTTATAGAGATGTTCTTTGTTATAGAAACAATTAAGTTTCCCAAAGTGTTTCATAAACAACTTTATTTCGAAAACGATTACTCATAAATCTCACTTTGAATAATCCATATGGTGACGAAAATTCAAATTTTTTTTTATCAAGGGATACTGTTTTAACTTTATAAAAACAATGAGTGATCTACAAAAGAGTGATAAAAAGTTGTTCACCAAGAACTAACTACAATATGATAGGAAATGAGCTTAGCCAATTAATCATGAGGTTCATAACCTTGATGGCACTCATGATTACAAATAGAATAATCCACAACGTAACTCAAATCGAGATGAGTACTTGTTCAATGGTTGCATAACTAATGCGAACATTAGAAAGAAGCAAGAAAAGATAAATAACATCGATACATGTAAAATTTAGCAATCAAAGGTAATCTTTTCATTAATCACAAACAAGTTAAA
This sequence comes from Glebionis coronaria, assembly GCA_025667525.1. NCBI lineage: Eukaryota > Viridiplantae > Streptophyta > Magnoliopsida > Asterales > Asteraceae > Glebionis > Glebionis coronaria. The sequence goes on along the minus strand of CM046881.1, from coordinate 322,980,084 downwards.
AATTGTACTGTAACATATTACGGGTCGCCATGTCATACAATTCTAAGGACTCATCCTACCAACTGATGTATCAGTTAAGTTAGGGATTTTAAAAGATACCAAAATGAATACTAATCTACAAGAGTCATTAGGTGTTCCACCTGTCCCAGAAGATTCATCGGTCCCAATTCAAAAAAAGATTTATTCAATTTATTTCTTGGACACTGGACATCCTCGTCATTGGACAATGGCCTAGGAACAACCCTTAACACGAACCAACAATCATTTAAAACCTTATAATTCTATCACAGGACTCAACGAATTCCTCTTAACAATCTCATATTCCATACGAGTTAAATTTTACTTTATTCAAGTTTCAATCAACTTATACTCAATTCGACATCCTACCTCATTCTCTAATACTTTCAACCTTTTTCTTAGACCTTGAAAGGGCAATAAAAGCTCAATATGAACAACACTAAATTTCCAATCTGATAGCTCTTACAACAATAGTTATCAAATGAGTCACTAGTATGAAATGACTCACACATTCAATTAGACTTCTCAGAAAGATACTAGTGGCATGAAGGTTTTGGGTAATGGTTCCAATGATAGCCTCAAGTGCAATATTTACCTTTTCGATTTCAAATTTAAGAATTGGGTGACAACGAATCAGATGACACCTTTCTAGGTGATAAGGTTTTGTCAAACTCCACTCTATAAGGAAAGATCGTCATGATATCGATATCAAATTTAATCTCGCCAATTATTCTTTAATATCATATTCAACTAATACCAACATTTCTACGAATATCAACCATTTTGTTGGGATCATAAACATCCACAACTTGGTTTAGATCTGGAATAGCTAGAATTCCTATAGAAATAGCTTCGATTGATTTGCTAGGGGAGTTAGGGTTCCTTGTGACAATATGCGTCGTATAAATACCTCGTATAAGTATTAAAATAATCATCAAACAATCATGTAATCAAATTACCACACATATATATATATATACTCCAAGTTATATATATATATATATTAAAATAACACTTCTCAGTCTGGCCTTGTCGGTAACTCGAGAATTCTTCGGCACCGTTATAGTCAAAAGATTTTTAAACATTTTATTCAAAATATTTATTTAAAAATATTTATGCTTAAAAGATTTTGAAATTTTTTATTCAAAACCTTGGTTTTAAAAATCTTTCGTTCTCTATAACGAGAGCTCTGGTACCAAACTGTAACACCCCCAAATATTCATTCTTTAGTTCAGCGGGAGAGTCGTTGGTGTTACGAGATAGCACATTACTCAAATCATAGACAACGCTTAAAAATTTCTTCGTTTAATAATAAAGCATTTTCCATTAATAAATATCAAATTAAATAGGTCCTCAGGTCATAATATGTCATACAAATTTACAAAACATTTGAATGGAAATTTTATTTGAATGCGGGCCATAAATTATTGTTGTCTTCTCGAGAATTAACTTCAAGTACCTGAGATAAAACATGTTAAAAAGTCAGCGAAACGCCAAGTGAATTCATAGAGTTTAATAGAAACCTGTTGATCCCAAACTTAGATCAATTTAGCTTGTGTAAACGAGATTAAATCAATTTAAATGCGTAGAGAAACTTTGTTGTGTATGTAACAATTCAAGTATTATGCGGAATTAATATTTAAACAAGAACACACAAACAAGATAAACCAAACTTTCACTTTGATTGATAAATCAAACTTGCGTACAATGAAAGTGTTAAACGTATATTAAACTAAACCTAAAGGCCTCCTTTTATATACTAAGGAACCTTGTACAAGAGTCTATGTATCAGCTATTCATGAAAAAAGATAAACATAGAAAATACATTGTCGAACATATCTTTACTAGAAACATACTAGAAACATAATACGTGTAGACTAAGTCTTCTATCAGTGCTTGACTTCTTCTTATCAACGCTTGACTTCTTCCTGTCAATGCTTGTCCTGTCAACGCTTGATTTCTTCTTAACAACGTCCAGATTGCTCTTGTCATCGTCCAAGTGTATTGGCTACATTTTATTCCCAACAATCCTCCCCTAAACTTGATATCTACTCTAGTAATCAAGTTTTTGAATAAAAACTAAGAACTAGGAGGATTCTTACAAATCTTACCAAATTGGAAATAAATATATCTAATCAAATCCTTGGCCACGTCACTTGAGTAGTCAATTTCCAGCTGTGTTGTCTTCATCTTCTCCAAAACTTCTTTGGACATAGGATACTCAGCATCCACAAGAAGATACTCAGAAAACTTTGTAGAAGCAAATGATACACACCCGCTGCTGAATATAGACGCCATTGAAGTCTACTGATATCCTCATCAAGATCCTTCCAAACAGGATCTTCTTCATCTGGTGCACACATCCTTCTGAATGCCGACCAAATCTTAATTCCATTGACTTAAGTAGGTGCTTCAGTCTCATACTTGGCCTGAAGTAACCTCCAAAGGTCTGCCAAGTCTTCCCTATCAAAGCTTGTAAATAAAGACATAAGAATAGTAAAAGTATGTACCTCTTTCCCATATCTTCCAATCATCCAGAACCCACTTGCATCTTCTTCGTAGCTAACTATAGGGTTTTTGGAATCATGAGGTAATACTTCCACCATATGTGAAACTTCTAATGATGATAGCTTAATGCTCCTTCTAATAACAGCTTCACTAGGATTCACTCTATCCATATTTCCTAGAAACTCAAGTGGAACTCCCTTCTTCTTAGGTCTTGGTGCAATTAAAGCCTGTTGAATCTGAATCTCTTCTGCAAGCTCTTCCTTTCTTTCATCTGAAAGAAGTCTGATAGTGTTAATCTCTTGCACTCTTGCCCAAATAGGATAAGCCTTATACTCCAATTCATCAAAGGACAAACCCTGCAATTTCTTAAAAGTCCAACCCCCTTGATGACATCTAAGCAACATATAGTAAAGCTTCCTTCTATCCCTCTTAGATTGTGAGAAAACTTTGTTGGCCTTATACTTTAGGATTACCTGGCAATCCTTTTGAATCCTGAGAAGAATCTCCAATCCCCAAATCTGATCTAATAAAGACATATCTAGATTCTCCATGATCTTATTTTCCCATGTAAAGTACATCTGGGCAACATCTGGCATATCATAATCCACCTTCATCTTCAACTCTACAAGTTTTTCCCTTGCCAACACATCACCATATTCAAGTCTTTCTGGTTCTTCAATAATCATAACACTTGAATCTGTGCTCTCATCATTACTTCCTTCTTGTTCCTCAGAAGTAACCACAAATGGTGACTCAACAACCTTCTTCTGTTCTTGTTCCATAAGTTGTGCAACCAACATTGAATCAAATTTTACTTGAGTTGCATCCTTGGAAACCTCTGTTTCTACCATAATTCCTTTACCCCTATCTAATGTATCAATGATGGGTAAAGATGATGATGGTACCTGTGTAGACACTTACTTGATGATGACTGATGACTGGAATACATCAACCATACCTGCAGGTCTATCAACGTCCAAAACCTGTGTGTCAACGCCCAACTTACTCTTGTCAGCGCTTGGCTTGTCAGCGTCAAAAATCTGCTTGTCAACGCTCACCTTTCACTTGTCAGTGCTTCTTGTGAACTGCTCGATCATCTCAGTAAAAGATAAATTCAAATTTGTAGGGGTATCCAATGAAACATCAAAACCTGGTTTCCTCTTCAAATCTGTTAGAGACTCAGCCACACCCAAGGGTTCTCCATCATGTGAGCCTTTTTCACTCACATGTATCTGCTCATCCTCCCCTTTGGGAGAATCCTCCATACCACGCCTTTTGTTAACACCTTCTAAAATAACAATCCTCTCCCTCAATTACTTGAGTTCAAGGCCTTGTGTAGTGACAGTATGTACCAGGTCTGCATTTTGCTTTTGCAAGCTAATACAGACAGCCGTCAATTCCAACAACGTATAGGGTTCCAATCTTCCCTCCTTTAGAATGGGAATTTGACCTCCCAAAATAGATTTATGGGGCATGGATGGGGTCTGAATGATGTTAGGACTGGCTTGGCCTGCATCTAAGCTAGTACCAATAGTCCTAGCCCCACCCATATCACCAACCACACTTGTGGTGGTAGTTCTCTCTGCAACATGGCTAGGGCCACCAGAGGAGAACACTCCAATGTTCCTTTGGCATTTTTCCATCCTAAAGTCTGGGGGTGAAGAAGATGATGTGGATTGGGTTGTAGTTTGAAGGTTAAGGGGTGGTTGGGTTTGGTGTAAAAGGGTGTCAACGTTTGAAATAGGAGTATCAACGCCAACATTTAACGTGTCAGTGTCGAAGGGATCTTGGTCAAGTTTCATATGTTGAGGTGAAGGTGATGGTTCAGGTAATGGGTCAAGTTGTGGTTGTGGGTCAGGTTGAGGTTGTGCTGCTGCAATAACAGCAAGCATGGCTTAGGTAAGGGGTAAGTCTCTGTGAGGGGGTGAATTCATCTTACTAAAAATAGCTTTCTTTTGCACAGGGATCGCATAAACATCATCATGATCCCTAGTGCAATACCTTTTCTCATCAAAAATCATTTGTAAAAATCTTGGGTAAGCCAGAGTCATCTTGCTACCCTTGGTTTTACACATGCCATCAAAAATTAGTTTAGAAAAATTATACTTTTTCCCATTAGCAATACACACAATGGCACTACCAATAGACCAGTTAATTTCATTATGTGCAGTACATTTGGGACTTAAACATTGAAGGATGACATGTATTAAGTACTTCCAAGCTGGGGGAAATTCCTGTTTATTATATTTGTTTAATGTACCCTCTTTAGGGAAAGGATAACCCAAAGCTTGAAGTCCCTGTTTTATCTCACCAATGGGTAGAGTGGTTATACCATTTGCATCATTAAGATGCAAAGCCTGGCGAACCAAGGCTTCAGTAACCACCCATGGACGCCCATGGACAATAGCAGTTAATGTAGTCACATTATTAAGCGTTGAGGAACTAATAGTGTTCCAAAACTGTTTAATATGAGTGATAGGGATAAGAGGAGCATGAGAAAGTGCATACCGTAGTGGAGATACATTCAAATACGCCACCATCTGAGTATATTGAGGAAATAGAGCATCATCAGCCTCCAAATAGGCAACCATGTTATGCTGACTTCTGAATCCCAATACCAAGTCACTCGGTTTAAACTTAGGCGCCATTGATGTATAAAGCTGTGTGAAAGGTTATGAAAGATGAATATAGGAGAAAATTTTGTTAGACAAGAATAAGCAGGTACCCTTTTAAAAAATAAGGAGACAAATATATAGGAGAGGTAGGCACATGTGATTGGTAAAAAATGAGGCAGTTATTTTCAAAATATAATGATGAAAATATTGAAAAGAAAATAACTTATCTTGTTCATTAATTAAAAGTTACCAACTCCCAAAATTACGGCCCCAATTTTTGTCAAAAATAACAACTAGGTAGGACCGAATGAGTGTCAACGGTCTAAAATAACCCATCAACGCCCAATGGCTATATTCTTGTCAACGTCTAAATTAGTCCTAACAACGTTTGGAAATAAATCTATCAACGTCAAAAAATAAAAATAATAAAAATGAAAAAGGACCTTAACAAAGTGATTAATCCTAGTGAAGATAACCTATAAACTGAAAATTACTATAGGGTGGCAAGCACTGTCTAATCATGCACACTTGCTTAAGCAAGATAGACATAACAGTCCTCTAGTGTCCCTTGCTAACCAAAGTTCTTAATAGTGAAGTTATCTCATAAAATCCTTTGTAACTTCCCAGGTAAGCCCAATAAAATATATACCCAAGTCTCCTAACACACCACATCCAATTCTAGGCCAAAAAGTCTTGGCAGCGTGCATAGTATATCAACTTTGCATGCTAAAGTGCCTCATGGGTTAGTAAACTAATTCATACTCACCAGTGGACACAATCTAGAATTATGATAAGAGTATTATAAGAACACCCAAAAAGTCCTAAAAGGTTCCTAACCCTCCCCTTAAACTATGATACATAAGTTGCTAAATAATATGCATGTAATAAAAATTTATGTCAAGATAGAAATATAAATATTCCAACCATCATCCATAAACTGAAACATGCTCTAAAAATGCTCCAAGAATCCATAAGCAACTTTGTATTCAATTGTACAATGCTAACAACGCCTGCATAATTAGATCAAAAACCACAAAACTAACATGTTGCTGACAACGTCAATTTAACACTTGTCAGCGTTAAAATAACCTTTGTCAGCGTTAGACAAATAAAGTGGAAAATCTAACTTTGTATAAAGACCAATAACAAATGCATATCCTGTACATAATTTTACAATAAGTTCCCAAAACACATATTAAGTAAGATTGATCATTCCAATACTTGTTACCAAGTATTGAAATCTTCCAGTATCAAAAGGTTTAGTTAATAAATCAGCCACATTTTCCTCTGTGTCAACCCTATTTGGTTGTATTAAACCTTTTTCAAAATAATCTCTTATAAAATGATGTCTAATTTCTCTATTCTTTGTTTTAGAGTGATGTACAGGATTTTTAATAATGCATAATGTACTGTTATTGTCTACAAAAATCTTGGTATGCATGAAATTATACCCATAATCAACAGCTGGTTCTGAATCCATAAGACTTGTCCACAACAAGCAGCTGCAGCAACATACTCTGCTTCAGTTGTAGAATTGGCAACCACTGTTTGTTTCTTGTATTACCAAGATATCAACCTACTCCCAAGAAATTGGCATCCACCAGTTGTAGATTTTCTATCAAACTTGTCACCATCATAATCACTATCTGAATATGCAATAAGCTCCAATGGAGAATCTTTTAGATACCATAATCCAAAGTCTGGATAACACCTAAGGTACCTAAAGATCCTCTTGACAGCATGAAGATGACACTCTTTGGGAGTCACTTGATGGCGTGCACATGCACACACAGCAAACATAATGTCAGGTTTTGAAGCTGTAAGATACATCAATGAACTAATCATTGACCTATAATGCCTGACATCCACCTCTTTTCCATCTCCAACTTTTCACCAAGGGTGTTCCCTATCCATGGGTGTGCTAGCCCGTTTCTCATGTGGAGAAAAGCCAAACTTCTTCAAGATTTCTGCCACATATTTTTGTTGAGATATGAAGATACCATCTTCTTTTCTGATGTACTTGTAACCCTTGAAAGAAGTTCATCTCCCCCATTGCACTCATCTTGAACTTGTCTGTCATGAGTTTGGAAAAGTCTTCACTCATCTTTGGACTAGAAGAGCCAATGATGATATCATCTACATAGACCTGTACAAGTAAGAAATCCTTACTAGTCTTCTTTGTAAACAAGGTCTGGTCTATGGTGCCCCTTTTGAATCCATTTTCCACCAGATAGGTGGACAATGTGCCATACCATGCTCTTGGGGCTTGATGAAGTCCATACATAGATTTCTTCACTCTATAAACCTTGTCTGGATGTTCTGAATCTTCAAAACCAGGAGGTTGCATTACATAAACCTCCTTTGCAATTGTGCCATAAAGAAAAGCACTCTTCACATCCATTTGATAGACTGTAAATCCCATGAAGGAAGCATAGGCTAGAAAAATCCTTATAGCCTCAATCCTTGCAACAGGTGCAAAGACCTCCTCATAGTCTATCCCTTCCTCTTGTGTATATCCTTGTTCTACTAAATGTGCCTTGTTTCTGACTACAATGCCTCTCTCATCCTGTTTGTTCCTAAGAACCCATCTTGTCCCAATAGGTCTGACATGTCTTAGACAATCAGCTAACTCCCAAACATCCTGAATAGCAAATTGATAAAGCTCATCTTGCATTGCTTCCACACAACTTGGTTCTTTGAGAGCATCAAAAATCTTCTTGGGTTACTATTGTGATAAAAAACAGGCAAACAAACATGCTTGAACAAGAGGGGTATCAACCTTCTTGTGAATATTGGCAATAAATCCTCCATGATTCTGATGAGACCTTCTAGTTTGCACAGGTGTCATCACATCACCTATGATCAAAGAAGAAGGATGATTCTTCATAGTACATGTAAGTAATCCTCCTTCAATGATTGTGTTATCATCAATTTCACTATCCATATTGCCAATATCTTCTTCAAATGCTCTTCCATCATCATCAGAATGAACCTCTCCATTTCTGTTTGAAGGTTCACCTTGCTCAAAATTATTGGAAGAGAATAAATGGTCAAAAGTGCTGTCAACGCCTGAGTTAGAGTTGTCAACGTTTGAGCCATCAACGCCTGAATTTGTCTTGTCAGCGCCATATTTTCCTCTGTCAGCGTTTGAAGAATCATGCATGTTTTCAACTGGTGATACTTGTGGACCACCTTTTTCCTTTCCAGCAGCAGCAGCAAATGCATCTGTCCATATAGGAATGGTAACATACTCAAGTATGGGTGTTGATTTGTCTGCTTGTGATCCAACCTCTTCATCAACCTGTTTACCTGAAATATCAACAACTGGTTCTTCCACAACATTTGAAGTCACCTTCACAATGTTTGGATTAGTAACAGGCATATAATTCAATGTCTTGGATAGAGGTTCCAAGTCAAATAACCAATTTGGACCACTTTCAGGATCACTAGGTTTACTTTCTAAAAACCTAACATGTACTTTTTTAAGTATACGTTTTTCTTTCTTAAAGTAAACCCTATATCCTCTACTCTGCACATAATAACCCATAAAGTAGCCCTTCATCACCTTTAGCACTAAACTTACCTAAGGCATCATTAGTATGCAGAACCACTACATGACATCCAAAAGGTTTAAGAAAACCAATATTAGGTTTCCTTCCCCAAAATAGCTCATAAGGTGTTTTCTTATGGATCTTGTTGATTAATGCCCTGTTCTGAACATAACAAGCTGTATTCACAGCCTCAGCCCAAAATGCTATGGGAAAGTGAGCATCAACCAACATAGTCCTAGCTGCTTCTATGAGTGTTCTATTATTTCTCTCAACTACCCCATTTTGTTGTGGGTTCTAGCTACACTAAACTGTCTAGTATCCCTTTCTTGGCACAAAAGTCATCTAACAACTTATTTCTAAACTCACCACCATTATCACTTATAAGAATTTTAACCTCATTACCAGACTTCTTTTCTATTTGGGTAATAAAGTTAATCAAAGTATCAGCAGTGTCACTTTTCAAAGATAAAAAGAAAGTCCAAGTAAATCTAGAAAAATCATCAGTGACGACAAAATAGTAGGATTTAGCATTTAAGCTTTCTATATTAGTTGGACCAAACAAGTCCATATGCAGTAAGTGAAGAGGTTTAGAACTAGAATGCACAGGTTTAGACTTAAAGGAGACTTTGTGTTATTTGCCTTTAAGGTATGCAACACAAGAATGGTCATTGTGGAAAGGCTTTTCAGGCAAACCATCAACTAAACCATGTCTCACAAGTCTATTTATATTCTTAAAATTAACGTGCCCTAATTTTTGTGCCAAAGATTACTCTCATCAACTGAAGCCTTAACATATAGGCATGACAAATTATTATTCATCCTAATTCCATTAAGATTCACATTATAAATGTCCTTATGCCTAGGTGTTCTATAATCAATGAATTTCTCATCTGGTATTTTAAAATCTTTGCTCAATACCAAGCATTCAGTATCAGTGAAAAGAACTTTATTTTTGTTATCACACACCTGTGATACACTAAACAGATTATAGTCAAGTTCTTTTACCAGAAACACGTTTTCTAAACGCAAATTGTTGGTGAGAAGAGTGCCTTTGCCAGTGATAGTCCCATATCCTCCTCCAAAGTACACTTTGTCACCATCTTTAATGGGGATAAAATTTGTCAAATAATCTTCCTTCCCCGTCATGTGCCTAGAGCATCCACTATCCCAATAGCCTTAATCATTAACCTGCTTTTGAATGCCCTGCACATAAATAAAAAAATTAGTTTTCTTTGGGAACCCAAGCCTGAGCAGACTTGGATTCATTTGGTTGTTCAACAAGAACAGACTTAGTCCTTATGACAACCCCTTGTTCATCCCTTTTGGATTAAACACCCAGTTAACCCCAATTAGTTTTGTTATGACCTTTGAAATATAATGAAATCTGTTACAGGTCATAGAAATCCCATCTGAATTAAGGTTTTGGTCTTGTTTAGATCTCCATGTTAAGGTAGAAGAAGCTTTAGACCCCTTTCCATTACTTGGTCTGGCTACATTTCTGTCAGCGTTTAATTTGTTCTTGTCAACGCTGAAATTACCCTTATCAGCGTTGAACCTAGGGTTTTCTACAGGAACCCATTGTTTGTTGGACCATATATTAGTCTTCTAAAAAGGTATTTGTCCATAAGTATTAAACCCTTTAGTAAAGAATGGGGCTGGTCTAACAACTTGTGGACTTTGCTGGACAAAAGGTTTAGGTTTGACAGTGTTTGACTTTCTATCATCGTTGACCTTTGAAGCATTGACACACTTATAAGCTAAATGTGAAAAACTTCCACAAGTATAACAGGCTTTTCTAGACATAGCTCTAGGCCTAGAAGAAAAGAAACCTGTCCCATTATCACTAATTTGGCTTTTTAGTGACCCAGGTTTTCTATACATTTCTGCATATTTAATACTAGGTTTTCTATCAACGTTTAAGCCAAGGTCAACAGTCTTTCCAGTAGTAGGATTGGTCACTTATATGGGTGTAGACTCATTTGGGTTGTCACTAAGCATGCCACCCTTAACAAACAAGGTAGGGTTGGCTTTCTTCCATTGGTCCAAATCAGTCAACTTCTGCTTGTATTCCTCTACTGGGGTAAGAACTCTTGGTGGAGGAATAAATTCCTCTTCTTGGAGTTTTGGTATACCAGTTCAAGACAAGTCTTTATATGGACACCATAGAAGTTCCCAGCAGGTGGTGGAACACCAGCATACTCTTTCATCCCAATCCCAGTCATATCCCTAGAATCCCTTTGTTCACTAACACATTTTTCTAGGGTTTGTGAAGCTTTATCAAATCTCTGGATTTTAAGGTCTACATTATCTTTGTTTTTGATAGCCTCATCTAACTTAGCCTGTAAAGCACCATTGGCTCTCTCCAAAATGTTTCTAACCTCAACACTAGCATTTAAATCATGAGTTAAATCATTGATTTGATCTTTTAGGTCAAACTTAATTTTCTTATATTCAGCCAAAGTCTTTTCAGTTTGAGTAAGAGCAAGTTGATAATTAGATAACTTGCATCTTTCATTAACAACATATGTTGTTACTTTTAAGACTTCTTTGTTAAGCTTTTCAATATTTAGATGACAACTCTTACTACAAAATGCATCATTATATACCTCATTATCTGATGAAGATGAAGAGTGTGCCATGAGAGCATAGTGAACATGCTCCTCTTCTTCCTTTTCTGCAACCAAAGCTTTGTTTTCTTCCTCATCCTTGGCCAAATAGCTCCAATCCCAGCCAACACCATCAATGTCTTGCATAGCAACCATAGCTTTGGAATCCTGAGCCTTGATGATTTGGCTTGAGGGTTTTCCAACATCAGATCTTCTTGGAGATCTGCATTCTCTCATAAAGTGTCCCATTTGATGACAATTATAACACTCAACCTTGGATTTATCAAATCCAGCAGTGTCCTTAGCATTAAAAGTCATCTTCTTCTTAAATCTTCGATTCCATCTATTTGCCCTTATGCTTGCAAGATCCATATTACACTTTATGTCCATCTCCTCCAAATACTCATCACTAATTTGCTCAAGGTCCTCATATGTAATCACCGAACAATTAGGAAATGAAACAATGTATGGACACAAAGTATCTAGATCAATACCAGCAGGCTTAACTCATGGTGAGTCAAAATTGTATGTGTCAGCGTCAGAATGTAAGGCGCTGACAAAGCTTGATCCAGCGTTGACACAAGGCGATCCAGTAACGGGGTGCATGTGTGACTCCCTTTGATCAAATTGACCTTCACTGTGTGAGAAGAAGGCTATATTTCCATTGGTAGACTTGCTTCCTTGATCCAAAAGGATTTCATTCTCTACAAGCCTCAGTCTATTTTAAACATCATCAAAAGTGTAACTTTTGTGAGTATTATTAGCAATCATAGACCTTGCTTCAATCTTCCATGCATCACCAAGACTTTTAAGAAAAGTGGCGATGATATCAAAATCATCAAGCACTGTTCCCATAAAGGACAACTTGCTTGTAATGTCAAGTAGTCTTCTTCTCACTCCACTTAGCTTTTTATTGGGTTGAGCTTTGAACACATCATACTCATGCAAGAGTTGCTTCTTTTTCTCTTGTACAGTATCAGCATTATCACCATAAGCGACTTCAAGGACTGCCCAAAGATCTTTTGCAGACTCATAGCCTCTATATTTGTGTTGATTGGCTTGTCCCAAACAGAGTTTGAGGATGCTAAGGGTTTTCATGTCGTTCCTTCCCTTTCCAACGTCCTCAGCTGAGACAGCTCTTCCATCTTCAGGTTTTTCTTTTCGATCCTCTTCTGTAGAGCCTGGAGTTAATCTTACCAAGATAGCAGCTACAATCGTGGCAGCCTTTTTTGAATGTGTTTCCATATTTAATAATTTCCCAAAGGGTGTGGTCATGGATTTGAAGATACTGTTGAAAGTTAAACTTCCACAGCTCAAAGTTGTCTGGGTCTAGCATGGGAATCTTGATGTTAGGGGTTGAGGAGGAGGATGAGGTTAACTCTGGAGTAGACATGGAGTTTTAGTTTTAGGGTTTCTTGAAAATTAGGGTTTTCGGCGATTTAGGGTTTTTGTGTTCTTTAGATCAAAGTTTCTCAACAAGCTCTGATACCACTTGTTGATCCCAAACATAGATCGATTTAGCTTGTGTAAACGAGATTAAATAGTGTTAAACACGTAGATAAACTTTGTTGTATATGTAACAATTCAAGTATTATGCGAAATTAATACTTAACAAGAACACACAAACAAGATAAACCAAACTTTCACTTTGATTAATAAATCAAACTTGCGTACAATTAAAGTGTAAAACGTATATTAAACTAAACCTAAAGGCCTCCTTTTATAGACTAAGGAACCTTGTACAAGAGTCTACGTATCTGCTATTCTTGGTAAAGACAAACATAAAAAATCCATTGTCGAACATATCTTTACTAGAAACATACTAGAAACATAATACGTGTAGACTAAGTCTTCTATCAGTGCTTGACTTCTTCTTATCAACGCTTGACTTCTTCTTGTCAACGCTTGTCCTGTCAATGCTTGATTTCTTCTTAACAACGTCCAGATTGCTCTTGTCAGCGTCCAAGTGTATTGGCTACATTTTATTCCCATCAAAACCATTAGTATATATATATATATATATATATATACCACCGGTATAAAATCATTACCAAAAATCATTTTGTACAATTATTTGTCGTAGGTCATAAAATAGGCCAAAGACATTTTATATGAATCTTTGTAGTAAATCACAATATAGGCTTTTGCCTCCAAAACCATTATACGAACCATTATCATAAAAACATCATACAATATGTTTTATAACGTTGTACAGAGTTAAATAAAAACCGTTATGTAAAACCAAAACACGAACATAATATCAGTAATAAGACCCCGTATTGCTAGTCAGGCAATATATTATAATGCAATTCGTATATCAGTATTTTCATTATTGGATTATTATAAGCCGCATGACATTGTTACGTTTCTATAACATATAACGGGTAGCTAACCCGTAATTTCCTTTGCCCATCTAAAACAGCGTGTCGTCACAATAATCTCGCTTATATAAATCTTCTCATACATAAATTCGCGTACCAATCAATGTGGCACGACAGGGATCAACCGTCAAGGCGCGAACTAGGGTGATCTTCCCCAAATAGTATTATTATATGCATAAGCGTCTACCAAATCCCGGTAGTTCATAATTCATGCTAATGGGACTTTTAGTGACATTACCTAACTAATAATAATTCACTTCATTTCATTCATCGGGTCATATAATCATTCGGGTCCATATCAACAAGTATACAATTGGGACAACTGGTGTCCTATTTTTATTAAAACTAACATGTTATCTCCCTCGCGGGTTTATAAAACATTTCATAAAACATTTAAAAGAGTGCGAGGCTATGAACTCACGTTGATTAGGAAAGGCGGGTTATCGGTGATTTGGATGTACGGTACGTGCTTCAATCACGAAAACCTAGACAAATAATACTCGGTCTTAGACTCTTGTCCAATGATTTTATTAAAACAATGGCTATGTATATATGATGACATTATAAGTATGATGATGATCAATTGGGATTTTATCGCTTCATACACATTATAGTGTTATGTGTTAGTAAAATTTTAGACAAGTTACACTAATTTTGACTTATTTACATATTAAGGCCCAATAAGCCAATTAAAAGTCCAATACATTTTATTAGCCCATTTATACTTTTAATACCAGGAATATACTCATATTTTGGGCCCAAGTGGGTTAAGCCCATGAGTAAGTCCATCTGTGTTAAGCCAAACAAGTTGGGCTAATGGTCCAATAAGGCTACTTTGACCCGTTAAGGTCCATAAGTTATAAAGCTCGGGTTCATCGGTTTTTAATTGTCAAATGTGCTTACATATCAGTATATGGGTTATAAAAATGTTACATTAGACGGGTCCGACCGTCTAATTTTTATTTGGCGAAAACGTTAATCTTTCGGTTTTAGCCGAAAAGACGTAAAACTTATATATAGTTTTATAACTTTAGAAAACATTTGAGTTTATACTTTTATAAAATGCCAAGTATTTATTTTACTTTTTATTAGTTAGTGGGTTTTATGTATTTATTTTATAATAATATTACTTGAGTGCTCATTTTATATTATATAGTTTTATTTACAAATCTATTTTTATCAAAGTCACTTCCACCATTTTTGCCATATCTTGAGTTTACAAGGAGATAGAAGCTCAAATTTGGGCATCACAAACTACATGATATGTGCTACAAATAACTCCATTATAGCTACTGCTCAATCATCCTCTAAGTATTCCTAATAAATCATCCAAAACAGACTACACAGATTTGTACCTCAATAGTATTTTGATCATCTCTTGCTCATTTTAATGATTCCATTAAGTGGCCAACTCACCACATATGTAAAATCATATATATAACTGTATATTTAATAATCCAATCCATTTCACCAAGTGATCATATGGTTACTTACTGTTTTATACAGCCTATGAATCTAACCAAGATTTTAACATCTTTACTTGTTGATTTTAGTCTTTTTAACCAAATCTATTAACACCAAATCCCCAAATAATATTTTGATCATCATTCATCATCATATACATATACATTTATAAAGAAAATACAAGATTACTTTTACAAAATAACAAGATGATAGGAAGAAACAATCTCTATACCACCAAAGTGATGAAAAGGTTGAGATTTTTGATGAACAAGGCTTAGTTCTTGTCACCAAATCTTTAATCTTGGCAAATCAACTTTTTAGTTATTCAAATGGATGAACACCTTCATGGAAATCAGCCCTAAACCTCCTTGGAAACTCCTTTTCACATGTTAAGATCACCTCCAATCTTCATCTTTTCAACTAGGCTTCAACATATGTTGATTATAGTTGAAGTTCATGGGCTAGAATTTTTGATGAATGGTGGTGGTGGTGATGTATATGGGATGGCCAAAGATGAGCTAGAGAGAGAGATTGAGTGGTTTTGCATGTTAGAAATGAGAGAAATAGTTTAGGCTAGTGGTTTTATGGTTTATGTAAAGTGTAAGGACATTTGTCCTTTAAGCTTGTGTTAGCTTGCCACCAAAGGGTGGTGTGGCTACTAGTCTTGCCGCCACATGTATGGGGGTGGGCAAGTGTAAACTTGTCTCATCCCCATTAATTTACGGGTACTCCTTGATTCTAGTTTCCTCGATTTGCGTTCCCTCGGGTCGTTTTACGAAAAACGTTTTCATAAATTATGATTCTACGGCACAAAACGATTCTAATAAAAACTGTCTCATCAAAAACGGAGTTCGAAGGCATAAACACGTTAACTTAGGGTTTCCGGTTTAATCGTAAAAGATGCTAAATTATTTACGTAAGTCCTAATTTCTTCTCGTAAATTTGTGAGTTTATGAACCAACACAAATTAAAATTCCAAAATAATATTCGAGAATAAATTTATTTCCTGAAATGTCGGACTGTCACAACGACGGTGTATGTAAACGTAAGCACGTAACTTTGAGTTCTCTGGTTTAGACGTAGTCGATGCTACTTTAAGACGTAAACCCTTATTTCTTCCCAAAAGTGAGTGAGTTCATCAATTAATAATAAAATAATGATTTTAAATAATACTTGAGAATAAAATATCGACCTCAAATTGACGGATTGTCACACTACTTATAGTCCCTGAGATTTGACCTAAAATCGAACAAAAATTCGGATTATGTCGACCTTCATCTCCCGGTACACAAAATTTCAAACTAACGTAACTTTTGACTCATTTGGAGTTACAAACTCTATCTTATATCAAAACGAAGCTAGAAAGAATATCTACAACTCTATGCTATAATAAAAATCTAGACTCCAACTTAAATCTATGAAAAATATCCTTGAAAAATCTGATTAAAAATGACACTTTGCAAATCATATTTCTACCCATTTTCAACCCATTCAAACTACTCCTATGATCCTAAAATCATCAATAAACTACCCTAACACCTCAACAACATCCTAAATCACTTGAATGATTCATCCACACAAAAACTTATTTCATAAAAAGTACATGCAATCTAACCAACAAAATTTAAAACCATCTAAACATGTATTTAAACACATCCAAATAACCAAAATAAATCAAAAATCAAAATCAAACAAACACCCCCTTGCCGTGGGGTTTAATGAAAAAAAAACCAAGAAAAATTTGTTTCTAACTTGGTTAATTGTTTCCCTTCATTTGTAAACACATATTAAGAACATGCAATGAAGATAAATAGATCAAAACCCACTTAATCAAACATAAATTTTTTTTTAAAAAATCAAAGATGATGCATGTAAGAATAAATTAGTTAGGAAGACTTACAAAGGTAAAAGGAATAGTGGTCTTTGATTAGTTTTTCCAAAAACAAGAAAAAAAATGGTGGTGTGATGGTGGTGGTGGCGTAGACCGACGACCAAAGAGAGAGAAAGAGAGGGTGTTTTTTTTTTGAAATGAAATTTTGTGTTGTGTGTGTTTGTTTGTTTATTTTGTAAAGTTAGGAGGGAACTTTGTGTAATTTTAGCTTTCTTTTGGCCTTATTGGTAAACAAGTATTTAAAGAGCGGGAATTCAACCCAATTGTCGGTTTTGAATTTTCGTGGGAGTCGGGGTTCATCCCGGCTACTCTGAAATGATTTTAAATGGTTCAAGCGCACCCAAAATGGAATAAAATGGTTCCGGCTCGACTTAACACGAAATAAAAATAAAAACTTCGAAAAATCCAAATATCGATCAATCGATAATAAAAGATAAATTTTGGGCATCCGTCGGTATCGTAATAGTCATCGGTTCCTCTTAAATCGTAAAATGTTAAAATTAAGACCTCCAACATTCGTTTCAACTTATGAAAAAACATATTATCAACAAAAATTCTTAAAATTTAAAAAATATACGTAAAATAGGATTAAATAACAACGTTGATTTCTGGGGTGTTACACTTCGCATTAATAGAAATGCACCCAATAATCCGTTCCAAAATGATAAACATATGTTGTCCTGGCCCAGGCACAGTGACCGCTACTCACCCAGATGAGGATGGTCAATCCCAAATAGATCTATTTATACATTCAGGCAATTCAATAATTTTAACAGTTTCATTTCCCGGGTAAAGGAGGTATTCTACAATAGGCAAATGTAGTCAAAGGTTATCGTAGTTCAGTCTATGTCCATAAAAATATGTTGCATGTTTTCTTCCCCATAAAAGGTTTGAAATTTTGTCAATATATAATGTGGGGCCATGAACTCACCTCAGTAGTACAACAATAAGTCACAAGTAATCCAACATAATAATCACGACATAGTCAACAGCCTAAATAATTATACAGTCTCAGTATATGAATAAAATAATACAAAAAATCTCTGAATAAATCTGTGCATGCTTATACTAGTTTTAAGCATTTTATTACGATCTCTGTATTTTAACTAATCGTCATACAAGTAATAAATATTTGTTTTAAGTACGTAGTTAATATATCGTTTAAGTAAGTAATTCATTACTTAATATTCTCGTACCTTTACTGTCGTAATTTGGTTTAAATATTTATAAAAGAAAGTTTTGTATATTTAAAAGATGGAAAAATAATAAATATGATAAATATATTTACTTTTATAGTTTATTCGTATTCAATTTATATAACTTATATAAATGACGTTTATAAAATGTATAACATTTTATTTAATTTAAATCAAAGTCCCCGAAGTTTTTATAATTTATTAAATAGTCCTTAAGTTATAAGTTTGAGAAAATGACGGTTTTAGTCCTTATAGATTAATTTAAATTACAATTTTTAATATTAAAATTATATGTAGAATTAGGGTTTAGATTTGTTTTATAATTTGAAATTTAGTCCCTCCATATTTAATCATACCCGCGGTATTTTCCTTAATTACCTCTAGGGTTTCTACAAGTTTCGAATTATGGCAAAACAAGTCCCTCAAGTTTGTATATGGATTAGGACTTGTAATACTTTGGTGTATTGTCACATTTAGTTCCCTAGGTTTCGGATTAGGTTTAAAGTATATACAAATTTACAAAACAGCCCCCTAGGGCTTGGATTACTTTCGGCTTATCACCACTTTAGTCCCTAGGTTTGATATTAGGGTTTATAACTTTCATTAAGTGTCAAAAACAGTCCCTAGGGTTCCTAAATGTTTCGGCTAATAACATAAACAGTCCTAGTGTTTCATTAGGGTTATAACATGTGTATTTAACTTATGGGAATTTACAAGAATGGTCCTTATGGTTTATTAAGTCTCGAATGGGGTTATTTAAACCCCTATACTTTCGGTAATTTACAATATTTGTCCTTTTATTTGACGTTTTGTCAAAATGGGTTACAAAAGTCATGGTTTGAACCTTAGACTTTTTATAAGTTGCATTTTTAGTCGAAAAGTTTTATAAATCCTATTTTTGATCCGAAAGTTTTATAAATCATATTTTTGGCGCGAAAGTTTTATAACTTATATTTTTGACACATAAAAAGTTTATCTTGAGTATAATACTAAATGGGCTTATGAAGCATTAATGGGCCTAGTGGGCTCCTAGTCTTATTAGGCTTATATTTTGGCCCTATTGGGCTTATAAGTCCATTAAGAAAAACTAGTTATACTACAAGGAATAACATAGATCTAGTGATTTTCTATGTTTTCTAAAATTTAACCAAGTTATCCATCAACTCCAAAACACATCATATAGCCCACAGCTATATATATGCATGGAGGTGTTTTCATAATTTTTCTAGGTTTAGCATGGTTACATATTCATGTTTGTCATAGTTATATAAACTTTTCATCAATATTTGTCAAAGACCATATTTAGCCGTGACCTATATAGGTTTAGTTTTACTAGATTTGAATTTTTAACAACTTTATAATAGGAGTTTCATGTAAACGCTCAAGTGAATGTAAAAATGAAAGTAAGGAAAAAGGTAGGTTTTCATGGTACTTACTTGTTAAGTGGAGTTAAGGAGAAACAAGTGAACTAAGGAGGATTTAAGCTTATGATCAACAATGGTGGAATGTTTAAACAAAATCAAGTTGTGGCCTCCCTTGATGTGTCTAGGGTTTCTTTTGTTGCCTTGGAGTTTAAGTTTGTATAGTAATGGATAATGATTAGTATTTAAGATGTATGAGATATAGTTTTAGGGTAGTTAATGAGGTCGTAAATGAACTTTTGGTGGATCTTGGTGTAGAAGAAAACAAGCCATGGGTTTGGGAGAGAGTGAGAGGACTTGGAAAATATTTGGTGTTGCAAGACTTGTGAGATTCAGATATAACAAGGATTAGGAAGATTTGATGTATCTAGTTAAGGTACTATAGTATCTATGGAAGATATATATGAAATATGTTTAGGATATGCAAGGACAATGTCCATATTTAGCAACATGTTTCTTCCCATTCTCTCTTGTTGATGACGTGTAGTTTTAAGGTCAAAGGGGACAAGACTTGTCTCAAATAGTGATATATGTATGGTAGTATAGTATGCCATTTGACTTTGTAACATAGTTTACTTGTAAGTTTAGCAAGTTTTAATGTGTATGTATGCATTTACACGGCTACATATAAGATGTAGCGTAGAAAATGTGTTGACTTGTCTAAAATTGGGAGTTAACATTAGTCTATGTAATATAGTGTAGGTACTTGTGAGGTTTCTAGGTATTTTGGTTAAACCTTTAGATCATTTGGTGAAAGTATATAATGTGTATAATATTATAAATATTACACTTTATGAAAATAAATAAAATGTCAAGGTGAGATAATAGATATTATTTTATGATGTCATATGATTTCTCATAGTATAAGGTATTTGTAAATATGTACATATAATGTTAAATCCAGGTAATTAGTAAAATAAGTAAATAAGATCATGGTTTTTCCAAAAATGTGTATTGAAGTGGTGAATCCTTGTTTAATATGTGGCTAGTCAATTTCCAGTGTAGTCAGGAAAGACTAAAGGTTCATATATATATTAAAAATAAATATGAAATGGTAGTATGACAAATGAAGATGATACTTAATTAATAATTTAAAAGTGGAAATATGTAGATTCCAAAAATAATGAGTACAATAGTTGACAAGGTCAATAAGGTAAAATCAGAGGTTTTACAACACATTCACGTTATTTTAGCTTTGTCCTCAAAGCTTAAGATGAAGTCACCGGTCAGGTGAACAATTGTGGGTACCTGGTTTTGAACGAGTCTTCTCGTTCCCATGTGAACTCAGGAGCTTTCCTCGAGTTCCAACGTACCTTGATCAATGGGATGCAACTGCGTTTCAATTTCTAAACCGTTCTCTCCATGATTTCTACTGGATCTTCTATGAACTAGAGTTTATCGTCAAGCTGATCTCCTTCCAATGGCATAGCCAATGGTTCTTTAGCATAGAACTTTTTCAGATTGGACATATGGAAAGTAGAGTGTACCCGGCTCAATTGCTGGGGTAACTCTAAACGATACGCTACCTCCTCGATCCTGGCTATCACTTTGAAGGGGCCAACATAACGTGTATTCAGTTTTCCACGTTTACCAAAGCGTACAACACCCTTCCAAGGCGATACCTTGAGCATGACGCGGTCACCTACTTCAAATTGCATAGGTTTACTTTTCTGGTCCATGTAGCTCTTTTTTCGATCACGAGCAACTTGAATCCTTTGTTTTATGAGAACGATCTTGTCGGTAGTCTCCTGGATTAACTCGGGTCCAGTGAGCTGAAATTCACCAACTTCTGCCCAGCACACAGGTGAACGGCACTTTCGACCATATAGTGCTTCAAAAGGGATAACCTTGATGCTGGCATGATAGCTGTTGTTGTAGGAGAATTCCACTAAAGGGATGTGGTCAACCCATCCATTTCCAAAGTGAATCACACATGCTCGTAGCATGTCTTCTAGAGTTTGGATGGTTCGTTCACTTTGACTGTCGGTCTGCGGATGGTAAGCAGTGCTCATGTCCAAATTTGTACATATGGCTCGTTGGAAAGCCTTCCAAAAGTTCAATGTGAACCTACCGTCTCGATCACAGATTATTGAGACTGGTATTCCATGTTTTGGTCACTATCTCGTTAAGATACCTCTTAGCTAGCCTTACCAGGGAATCATTCTCCCTAATTGGTAGGAAATGAGCGGATTTAGTGAGTCGGTCGACGATTACCCAGATAGTATCGTAACCGTGAGATGACTTTGGGAGTTTGGTGACAAAGTCCATGGTGATGTTTTCCCACTTCCATTTTGGTATCTCGGGTTGTGCAAGTAAACCCGATGGTCTCTGGTGCTTAGTTTTGACGCGTGAACATGTCAAGCACTTCTGAACATAGGTGGCGATGTCAGCTTTCATATTTGGCCACCATTATAACTTCTTTATATCCTGATACATCTTTTCAGATCCGGGATGTATACAATATTTAGACTTATGAGATTCGTGCATGATCACATTTCTCAAGTCTCCAAAACAAGGTACCGGACTCCTCCTGTGAAGGCACAGGGTTCCATCTGCTCTTGGTTCTAACTTCTCCTTGGTAAGGTCGGTTCTAAGCATTCCCCGACGTCTTCCTTCACGAGGTTTTCAGGTATTTGGGCTTGGGTCTGAGCTTCAAATATCTGCTTGGGTAGGTCCAAGCTGATTTTCATAACTAGTGCTCGGACTCTCATAGGAGGGTCCGTTTCCTTACGACTTAGAGCATCAGCAACCACATTTGCTTTATCGGGGTGGTATTTGATCTCACAGTCATAGTCACTTAACAACTCAATCCAACGACGTTGTCTCATGTTCAGCTCCTTTTGATCCAGTATGTGTTGCAAACATTTGTGGTCAGTATGTACAGTACACTTTGTTCCCTAAAGATAATGTCTCCAGATTTTGAGAGCAAATACTACGGATCCAAGCTCTAGATCACGAGTGGTGTAGTTCTTCTCGTGTTTTGTCAGTTGTCTTGAAGCATAGGTGATAACTTTCATTCTCTGCATCAGTACTGCACCCAAACCTTTGATTGAAGCATCACAATATACAACGAAATCATCGTTGCCTTCAGTTAAGGCTAAAATAGGTGCACTACACAACTTCTGCTTAATCAACTGAAAAGCTGATTCTTCCTTTTCTCCCCAATCGAACTTTATTCCTTTCTGCGTGAGGTTGGTCATCGATTTGGCTATTTTAGAGAAATCTTCAATAAATATACGGTAGTACACTCGGCAAGGCCTAGAAATTGGCGGATCTCCGTCGGCGACTTAGGGGATACCCAGTCTTTGACATATTCGACCTTTGCTGGATCTACGTGAATACTGTCACAATCAATAGCGTGGCTGAGGAATTGCACTCTAGGAATCCAGAATTCACATTTGGAGAATTTAGTGTAAAGTTGTTCCTTCTTGAGTACCTTTAGTACTTGTGCAAGGTGTTCCCCGTGTTCTTGTTCGTTCTTGGAATAAATGAGTATATCGTCAATGAAGACTATCACGAATTTATCCAGGTAGGGTCTGCACACACGGTTCATAAGGTCCATGAAAATGGCTGGTGCATTGGTCAACCCAAATGGCATAACCTGGAATTAGTAATGACCGTAATGGGTTCTAAAAGCTGTTCTGAAATATCTTCCTCCCTGACTCTCAATTGATGGTATCCAGATCTCAAATCAATCTTGGAATACACACTTGACCCTTGTAGTTAGTCAAATTGGTCGTCAATGCGAGGAAGTGGATAACGATTCTTCACAGTTAACTTATTCAGTTCTCTGTAGTTGATGCACATCGGAAGGAACCATCTTACTTTTTGACAAATAAAACAGGAGCTCCCCACGGAGAGGAACTAGGTCGGATGAATCCTTTGTTAGATAATTCCGGAAGTTGTTCAGCTAGCTCTTTCATTTCTGATGGTGCCAACCGGTATGGAGCTTTTGCCACAGGTGCAACTCCGGGAATCAAATCAATTTGGAATTCCACTTGTCGGGTCGGTGGTAAGCCTGGAAGCTCACCAGGAAAGACCTCAGGAAAATCTCGGACAATCGGTACGTCTTTGATTTGCTTTTTCTCAGGTTTGTCTTCTTCATCGGTCTGGGAAATATGAGCCAAGAAGATAGGGCATCCTCTCAACAAATAATTCTGGACTTTAGTACAAGAGATAACACTAAGTCTAGTGTAAGTAAGGTCTGTGTTACTGTCTCCTCGAATGATCAAGGTTTCGTTTCCCCATGGAATACAGACTAGCTTTTCATCACAAACAATGACTGCGTGGTATCTTGCCAACCAGTCCATGCCAATAATAACGTCAAAACTACCCAGGTTTACTGGGATTAGGTCAATTTTGAAGGGATGTTTAGAAAGATTTAATTTACAACCTCCAATGATATTGTCAGCTTCTACGATTTTACCGTCAGCTAATTCTACGGAGTATCGGCGATCTAGAATCGATGGGACGACTTCTAATACATTGCTAAATTCAGTGGATATAAAACTTCCGTCTGATCCAGTATCAAACAAAACAGATGCATAACGATTGTTTAGTAGAAACATACCAGTAACGACATTAGAATCGGGGTTGGCTTTTGCATTTCCCACCACGTACACTCTTGATGAAGCTCCTCCACTGTTCTTCTTCTGGTTGGCCAACTTGGGACAACCTGGTCTCACATGTCCTTGTGCTCCACACTCATAGCACACAACTCCCTTCTTTGGTCCATTGTCGTTTCCTCTGGCAGTATTGCAGTTTCCCTGCTGTCCGTTGCCGTTCCCACGGGCATTTTATCCGCCTCTGTGGTTGTGGTTCCCAGTATTGTGGTTGGGTCGGACCTGATTGACAGCATTAACTTGACAAGTACGGGCAAAATGGCCAACTTGTCCACATTTGTGGCAGGACTGACATGGACTATCAACAGTATGAGGATAGTGGCACTTTGAGCACAAGGGTTTTTCACCCACATACGGCCTAGCTTGTGTGGTGGTAGCATTGTAAACCTGTCCAGTATTTTTCCTTATGGGAGGCTGCTGGTGCTGACTGTGGAAATTTTCATATGCCTTCCGCTTGCTTTCTGTTTGCCTATCAGACATGGTACAGACTCGCTTGTTGATCTATTCAGTAGCGAACTAAATGGCACTCTCGACAGTAGTGGGTCGAGATGTAACCACGCTATCATGAATGGCGTCTGGAAGTCCACCAATATACTTCTCAATTTTCTCATCATTCTCAGGGAACATTCTGGTACACATCAGGGTCAACTCTTCGAATCTTTGGTTGTATGCCAAGATGTCATTGTTCCTACATCTGAGATCCCACAATTCGATTTCAAGTTTCTTCAATTCACCCCTTGGACAGTATTTCTTGGTCATCCTCTCCTTCAGATCAGTCCAGTTGAGAGTATAGGCAGCATCGTGTCCAAGAGTAGCAACTATAGAGTTCCACCAAGTAAGAGCACTCTCGAGCAACGTTTAGGTGTCAAACTTGAATTTTTTCTCCTCTGCACAGTTGTTGATGCAGAACACCGTCTCCAACCTTTAAAACCACTGCATCAGCTCCACAACACCTTCTCTTCTTTTGCAGTATGAAGGCTTAAACTTCAGAAAGTCAGGATAAGAGCAACCCCTGGTGGTTTGGTTATTTCTACGGGCATAGGAGTTTTGGCTATCGTCCATGTTCCTACTAGCATCCATCGCAGTTGCGATGCCCTGGTCAATCATTTCCCTTAGTTGGGCGGCAGTTACGTTTTGGGTCGCGTCGGCATTGTTGGGGTTAGTTCTAGTGATTGCCATTTGTCCATAGTCATACACAAAAATGAAATCATTAGTTTTAGGTGTTAGTAAAATTTTATATTTAAATACATGAAAAGGTCCATGCATAGATTCACAACAAATTAGATAACCTGTCAAGAGTTCATAATATAATACAGTACATAATATAACAAAAGATAATGAGTACATGTCATTTCTACGGTAGAACAACAATAACAAAATGCACAACCAATCCAAGACAGATCCCTCACCGATCTCAAAAGTAGAGTCGGGAGGAGCCTCATACCTCCTCTTACGAGGTGGTAGAGACCCGGGTGCGTAGCCCTGTAGAGAGGAAGCTGGTGGTGGAGGTGGTATGGTTGTAGTCGGCTGGTCCTCCTCCCTAGTAGGGGATACATGTGTAGCAGCTGGAGAGATAATGAGAGTATCGACGAGAGCGGCATCGCTAGCAGAGTGATTGTCATCAGACTCGCTAGCCGATAATCATCCGGGTAATACTGACGTCGGTGATAACGCAGCAAGAGATGCAGTTGGTGATGTCATGATAAATCTGAAAATAATATCATTTTATTTGACGTAAGTATAAGCTTACTCAAGTTAAAAAGTTTTAGAAATCATAGTTGTAAATTATATAATAGTGCCATTTAACATCGCAAGTTAAATGTTACGTTAATATTTATAAGATTAATCAACCGAATGTTAATAATCAAAGCACAGTTAACCCACATAATAAGTGTATGCTTTACACTCTACATGCTCAACTATTATAGTCCCGAAAATCCCAAAAGATTTTTTTTAATCATTTATAGTCCAGTTTATTAAAAAAAAATTATTTTTATATTTAATTAAGTTTTGGTCTGGTTCTCTATAACTATCACTCGGATACCATTATGTGACACCCCCAAATAGGTCAAATGCAGCGGAAATAATAATTGGGTTTCACGTAGGTAGATCAACAACAGATAGTATGTAGAGCAACAGATAAAAGATTATCAATACAATTATTACATGAACCAGTGTGCAAAAGTTATAAAAATTGTCTTAAACATTATTCAGCAGTTGATTATTCCCCAGTTTATAAAACCCCAGATGAGCTCTATAAATGCAACCTATCATGATGCTTGACTCCATGCACATCAAATACCTGCTTCAGTTTCCTGAGAAAAACATGCTTAAAGAGTCAACATAAAGTTGGTGAATTCCCAGGTTTAATAAAATAATTTTGGACGATAAACATTCACTGAAGTAGTAATGCACATAGCATCAATACTTAAAGGTAACTACATTTCCTATTGCCCGAAACAGACGCTTGACACGTTAAGCCCACAATAAATAAGGACCCTTAGCATTAATAAAAATGCACCCAATAATTCGTTCCGACATGGTAAACATCTGTTGTTCTGGCCCAGGCACAGTGAGCGCTACTCACCCAGATAGGGATGGTCAATCCCAAATAGATCTATTTATAAATTCAGGCAATTCAATAAACAGTTTCAGTTCCCGGGTATGGGAGGTATTCTACAATAGGCAAATGTAATCAAAGGTTATCGTAGTTCAATCTATGTCCATAAAAATATGTTGCATGTTTTCTTCCCTGTAAAAGGTTTAAAAGTTTGTCAATATATAATGTGGGGCCATGAACTCATCTCGGTAGTACAACAATAAGTCACAAGTAATCCAACGTAATGCTCACGACACAGTCAACTGCCTAAATAATTATACAGTCTTAGTATATGCATAAAATAATACATAAAAGTCTCTGAATAAATCTGTGCATGCTTATACTGGTTTTAAGCATTTTATTACGATCTATGTATTTTAATTAATCGTCGTACAAGTAACAAATATCCTCTTTAAGTACGTAGTTAATAATATCGTTTAAGTAAGTAATTCATTACTTAATATTCTCGTACCTTTACTGTCGTAATTTGGTTTAAATATTTAAAAAAGAAAGTTTTATATAATCAAAAGATGGAAAAATAATAAATATAATAAATATATTTACTTTTATAATTTACTCGCATTGAATTTATATAAATTATATAAATGACGTTTATAAAATGTATAACATTTTATTTAATTTAAATCAAAGTCCCCGAAGTTTCTGTAATTTATTAAATAGTCCTTAAGTTATAGGTTTGAGAAAATGATGGTTTTAGTCCTTATAGATTAATTAAATTACAATTTTTAATATTAAAATTTTATGTAGAATAAGGGTTTAGATTTGTTTTATAATTTGCAATTTAGTCCCTCCATATTTAATTAGACCTGCGGTATTTTCCTTAATTACCCCTAGGGTTTCTACAAGTTTTAAATTATGGCAAAACAAGTCCCTCAAGTTTGTATATGGGTTAGGGTTTGTAATTGATAGGTGTGAAAACACCCATCCTTTTACCAATTAAAACAATTAAAAAGGAGACCATAACATGTATTTTATATCGTAATTGTCGGAATTATGCGGGGTTTGTGTATTTGTTGTGTTTTAGGATCAAAATGTGAAAAGGGAAGAAAACACGGTCTTTCACGGGCTTTTATCGAAGAAAAAGACAAAAGACGAAGTCAAAATATCAAGAGTGCAAAAATAACGGAAGTCAAAGGCCTATTCTGAAGATCTATCGAAGAAAAAGACCAATGATGGAAGTTTAACAAAGTCGAAGAACCAAATCTAATTAATGAAGAAATTAGAAGACGAGTTTATTTTATTTATCGACAAATCCCGAGACAAAGTCGAGAATGACGAGTTTATTGTCAAAGACGAAGGAAGCAACCTACTCTTCCCTCTCCCCTATGAATAGTGACCCTTAACCTTATTTTAAAGGTGTTAGCTAATCTTGTCTTGAATCTCCACTTTATTTTCAAGCACTTTAAATATTGTCTTTACATACTTGTCTTTATTTTCAAGTTATTTCATGTAAGTTTTTTAATCTTGTCTTGAATCTTTATCTTTAATTTTAAGCTTTTTAATCATCTCATTCTACCTTTTTTATTTGTTTGATCTTAATATCTTTCATCATTTTTGTTCGTGTTGATTTCGTGTTCTTTATTCATCCATTTCGTCATATTTTTACATAAAGTTTATAGCTTTTCGCTTTTCTTGGTTCCTGTTTGAAGTTTTTATAAGTTTAATCATTCGTCCAAGAGTTGTGGTTAGCTTATTGGTATTTTTCTTTGGCTTATTGTTCTTAAAAAGTTGCAAAAATAGTGCTAAAATTCGTCCTTTTTCCAAGATCCTATTTTTTAGGAAATCTGATTCAATTTCGCAATGTCTTGAATATTGCGAAATCTTCTTCTTCAATTATTGCGGAATTAGTTCATATCGCATTATTGCGGATTTGAACCAAAATCAACATTGTAGAATCCTTCCATTTTTCTTGTTATTGCGAAATTGAATCATATAACGCACTACGTAATCATTCCTCTTTAAAGATTGCGGATTTGAATGATTCAAGGATTGCAGATTTGAATCAAAACTGCAGGGTTGCGAAATTTTGCCATTTTTAATATTGCGAAATTCTTCCATTTTAGACATTGCGGAATTGTTGTTATTTTCAACTTTGCGGAATTATTGTTTTCGTTGCGAAATTGTTTCATTTTTCTTATTGCACAATTATTTCATTTTTATTTTTGCGGATTTAATCATTTTTGTCTCAATTTCATTTTCAAATTTATTTTTTCCGCCAATTTACTTAGTGTTATTTTTAAACTAGTTTTGTCTTAGTTTAATTTAAAATTTCCAAAGTTTACTTTTTGTCAAGTTTTATTTTTTCGTCGTTTATTCTAATGTCTTAATTTTTAGTTTAATTTCTTAAGCTTTCTTTTTTACTTTATTTTTACCTTTACTCAACGACATTTACATTTTCACGTTTATTTAGAAATAGATAATCATTTTATTTCCTTTCCACCAAGAAAAACTGAGTCACACAATTAATCCTTTTTCAATTCGAATCGAGACGAGACAAACAAACTTTTTAATAGGGAAAATCTGGTATTAGTAATACTTTGGTGTATTGTCACATTTAGTCCCCAAAGTTTCAGATTAGGTTTAAAGTATATACAAATTTACGAAACAGCCCCCTAGGGCTTGGATAACTTTCGTCTTATCACCACTTTAGTCCATAGGTTTAATATTTGGGTTTATAACTTTCATTAAGTGTCGAAACAGTCCCTCGGGTTCCTAAATGTTTCGGCTAATAACATAAACAGTCCCTAGAGTTTCATTAGGGTTATAACATGTGTATTTAACTTAAGGGAATTTACAAGAATGGTCCTTATGGTTTATTAAGTCTCGAATACGGTTATTTCAACCGCTATACTTTCGGTAATTTACAATATTAGTCCTTTTATTTGAGATTTTGTCAAAATGGGTTACAAAAGTCACGGTTTGAACCTTAGACTTTTTATAAGTTGCATTTTTAGTCTAAAAGTTATATAAATCGTATTTTTGATCTAAAAGTTTTATAAATCATAATTTTGGCACGAAAGTTTTATAACTTATATTTTTTACACATAAAAAGTTTATTTTGAGTACAAAAATACTAAATGGGCTTATGAAGCATTAATGGGCCTAGTGGGCTCCTAGTCTTATTCGGCTTATATTTTAGGCCTAATGGGCCTAACCTAAACTTGGTTACTATTCATTAGGCTTATAAGTCCATTAAGAAAAACTAGGTATACTAATACTAGGGTTTTTGCAAACTCTTTTTAGATCTATTTTCGTTCCTCAAATCGACTCGAATTGATCTCCAATTAACGTAGACTTAATTTTGTTTTTGGTAAACAAAACTTTTGGAATTTTAAACTAAAATCTATTTAATAATAAAAACTTTTAATCTAATTTAAAAATCTAATTTTAAACTAATTTTAATTAAAACTATTTTAAAACTTAAACAAAATTAAAACTAATTTTATGAGAAAACTTTAAATTTGAATCTAAACAAATTTAAGCTCAAAACTTTTTAAATGAAATCTATTTTTAAGTAAAACTAAATGGAAAACTAATTTTTAAAACTAAATTTAAAAACAAAAAAGGAAACAATTTTAAATAAAAGTAAATTTAAAACTAAAATTTAAAATTTATAAAAGTAATTAAAATTAAAATAAATTTTTTTTATCTTTTTATTTTTGAAAAACTGAATTTAAGAAAAACTAATTTAGAACTTTTTAATTAAAATTAAAATAAAATTTAAAAGCTTGCATTAATCTAATTTAAATAAAATTGCCACTAATTAAATAAAGCTATATTAATTAATTGACGCATAAAGAAACAAAAGTAAAGGTCTAGCACAATGGTTAATGGTGTTGGCTGCTGAACAGAAGGTCGCTGGTTCGAAACCCAACAGAGACACAATTTGTTAATTATATTTTTGGACAGATTTTTGGAATTATTGGACCAACAAACCAAATGGATCTGTTGTATATAACAGTATTATCAGCAATACTAAAAACAAAATAAGCACATTCAGACTAGACAAAAAAACAGATAAGTAATAAGCTAAAAATAATAATAAGGTACACCTAAATAAGCAAGTAATACTAGATCAGAAATAAGCAATAAGATGTAACAAATAAGCAATTAAGCAGAAAAGCAGATAAAAGGAAAAAAAAGCTTAAACAAAAATAAGCTACTAACAAATAAAAAAACTGAATCAAATAAGCTAAACATCCTAAATAAGCAGTTCTAACCAAGCAAATCCAAACAACTAAAAAAACAAAAGCAGATCCAAATAGACTCGAAATCATAATCAGATTAACATAACTAAACTACCAAACAGTAAAAAAAGCAGATTCAAAAGCAGTAACTATTAACTAAGCAGATTCAAAAGCAAATAACTATTAACCAAAAATAACAAAAGCATAAGCAGATAAATACTAGCAAATTAACTATTAAACTAAAAATAAAATTAACAAATTAAAAAGAGAATAGAACCTTGATGACGATTTCCGTTGAGTCGAACGATGGCGTTGTGCCTCCTTTTGAACCGAAACAAACACCACCTTTTACATCAACTTATCACCACCATTAAGCTTCCTCGAACCAAACAAAAAACCTCGAACAGTAACCTTGACTTCGAACAAATTTATTTTGTATTTTCAAGTGGGGAAAATACTTTTCCACTTACCTTTTATTTTTTTGTTTTTTTATATATTAATAATAATAGAACGAACAGTAACCAAAACAGGATTTAAAGATGAAAAATAAATTGAGACTTGCAAGAAATTAAATGGGATGAAAATTAATTAAAAATTAAACTTTTCATTAATTAAAAGAAAATTACAAATACTGAAAATTAAAGAAATACATTAACCCTAATCTAATTTTGCAGAAAAATTAAATAAAGAAAAAGTGCTATTTAAAATTACAGATATGAGGGTTTTTATAGGAGAACCCCTGGAAAACCTTCTTCTTAGCTTCAAAGATAAGCAATTAATCTTGGCCACATATTCATCTTCTCTTTCTTCTCTTCTCATCAAACGGCTGAAAATAACTCTTGTGCCACGGATTGCCCTCGTGGATGGAAGATGTGTTTGTTGTGTTTGTTTAGGCTGAGGTGGAGGATAGGGATTGGTGGATACTAGATGGTGATTTGTTTAATCCAATCAAAACAAAGGATGAGTAGCCACGTTGCATTAATTTGAGGACCACCAGTTGGTGTTTGCTCCAAAAAAGATGGGGATTTAATCCCCATCCGTGTGAATCACTCGTATGGAATAAAAGCCCCAATTCTTTGACTGGTAATTTTAGTCTAATGGTAAATTAGGGTTTATGTAAAATGGTGGCTGTGTAAAAAATGGGAGAGAGAAGAAGGTGGGTAGTTTGTTTCTTGTTTGTAACAAAGTAAATGGGAAGGGGTTGGGTAAATAAAACAATACGTTTTAAAAAGTGAGGTGAGGTGAGTGGAAAACACGTGTGAGGTGGAATGGGTTTAATAAGCGTGTGGTGGGGGTGAGAGTTGTTTTATGAGACGTGTGAATAAGGTTTGACTGAACAAAACTTTCCACTAGCAATTTCTTGACCGTCCCATGTTTTGTTTAAGCCAGTTGGGCTTTTGGCCCAATTTTGATTATTCTCCTTCCGTTTATTAGCAATATGGGCTTGATGGACCCAATTCGTTTAGTGATTGTGAGATTGGGCCACAAATTAGGCTTTTGTTAATAATCAAGAAACATTAAGTCTTCCAAATGGGCTTTTGAGCCCATTAACCCAAATGCGGGATCCACAAGCCCAATAAAATCCATAAAATATTAATTCCACTAAAAACGAGCTCGATTTCTGCATCGTTGGTCATTTTCTTCAAACTCGTGTCGGTTTAGCCGGTTTTCGTGAACTTGGGCACACTTTTGGTCTTTTGACTTTGTCTTCGTCTTTTTCTTGGACTTTTCTTCAACATTTGACCGTGAAATCCCGTGTTTTCTTTCCTTTTGATCATTTGTACCTATGTTAACACAAAAACACAAAACCACGCGTAATTCCGACTTTTATGATATAAAACACATGATTAGGTCTTGTTTTTCCTTGATTTTAGTGGCAAAAGGATAAGTGTTTACACACTTATTAAATCCCCTACACTTGACCATCGCAATGACCCCATGCAATGCATTATTTTAAAGCATAAAGTTACATTTTTCTCATAATTAATCCATCTCGGCCTTTA
Organism: Glebionis coronaria; assembly: GCA_025667525.1. Classification (NCBI taxonomy): domain Eukaryota; kingdom Viridiplantae; phylum Streptophyta; class Magnoliopsida; order Asterales; family Asteraceae; genus Glebionis; species Glebionis coronaria. Next base: position 322,947,001 of record CM046881.1, on the reverse strand, counting down.
TTAAGATATACTAATACTACTACGATGAAAAGATAAAAATCAAAACGGAGACAAAAGTTATAACAATTTATTAACTTGTAATTATTTGATGGAAGAAACTCGTAAAGACATCTAAGACTTGAATTAGGGCTTTGGTGTCATGAATATTAATCATCCTCAAGTTTCACGTTCCCCATACCAAGCTTAAAAACGAGATCATTGTTTACCATAAGTTCTCAAGTTAAAACCACTTATATAAGACAATTGTGTAAACTCTTTCTCCAATTCCTACGTTGTATCTCTAGATTTTATTGATTGTCATTCACCCGTAGGCTCATTTGACTTATTTGATAATTATTATTCCAAAAATGAAGGTCAAACGATGCAAACCCGACACTCAAAACCTAGCCTCGTCCTCAAAAATGTTGTCACTAAAGTAAGCCCACATCAAGGATGATTTAACACGATTTGGGGAATAAATTCCCGGACCCAAAATTTGGCCAAATAGTACTACTTATTAATTATTTCCAAAGTCATGTTGACTTTATGTGGAGTTTATCAAGTTCACATCATATAACCTTAGGATCTTTAAGATGTAAATTCTCCCCGTCTATTGTCCACACCCTAAGGCTCCTTGAACGATAAACGAGGGAATTGATTTTTGAATCAATTTTTATTCAACACTTACCATGCCATACACCCTAAGGCTCTAATGACAAGGTTCGTGCTACATGACCCACACCCTAAGGCTCCTTGTGGTCATGCTTTAATCTCATTCTTTCTTTATTTATGATATATATAGTAGGCCAAATTCCGCGGTCCCATGGTCTGAATACCTCCTACTTAGTGGTTATGAGTCACCTTAGTCGGAAGTCCACAACGTTGGCACCCTCAATGTGTTCATTCTTTAATTACAAGGAGAATAAAGATTTGGCTAAGAGTTAAGATATCGAATCTACACAGCAAAAATTCTCATTTATTAAGCAATTAAATATACAAGCGGGAAGAAAGAGCCACAAAAACTCATATAAGCAAAAATTCACCTTTAAACTTATTATCAACTCTATCATCTCTCGTTCTCCACAATTTAAAATCTAAAGGAATGAGACTCGTGGATGCTTAGCCTAATAAACCAATTAAGGTCTATATGGTTAAGGATACTAGCTAGAGTAAACTTGGATAAGTAAACTCGGGTTGAGTCAAAATATTCACGACGGGCCTAATATATCAAAGATATCAAAACTTGTTAAAACTAGTTTATTCATTTATTATTTTTGACTCTATTCTTTAAATGGAAATTATTAATATGATGCGATGACAAAAAGGAAAGAAAATAAAACAAAATACTACTAGGCCAAAATAGATCAAAATTTTGAAAAACGTTGAAATTTTTTTAAATTTTCCGGTTAAATGGGGTCAAATTCATGGAAAAACCCACTAAAATTTCAATAGAAATCCCCCCTACACTTAATATAAACATTGTCCTCAATGTTTAAGCATGTGGGAGAATAAACTCCCTTACACTTAGGACATTGAGTATGTTGTTTAAAATCGAGCTAAGGAAAGGACAACTAAAGTGATTACATTTATTCGTTTTATTTATATACAAGATTGAATCACAATAGCAGAAACTTATCGAAGGAACCGGGTACATGGGAAATACGGGAACACGGGTCGCGTCAAAAGTGCCAAAAGTGGATCATTAAGCACATGTCCCTGCACAATATCACAACACAAACAACCTACTTGGATCCCCTCCTACACTTATTGGTGAAAATGGGTAAAAAAGGTAAAAATCTAATATAGTTATACGATGCTTGATTTATTTATCAGGAGTCTCTAGCTCGACTCGAATTCCCGAATGTCATCATTCAAATGGGAAAATCATGGGAAAAAACCGAGATTTCCAAGGGAGGAAAAATCTCTCCATGATAAAGGTGAAACAAAGTCATATAAGGCATACCCCATGAAAATCCACCCGGGTCAAACACATAATTTCCAGCACAAAAGGAAATAAACCCCGAGGTGATACGCAAGTCAAAGAAAAGTGGGGTATCCTTAGGCAAAAATTTCTTATAAGGAAGGGTGAGGTGGTATGGCAATGAAAGCACAAAAGTCTCTATTCCGGGATCAAACACCGGTTCCTTAATGGGAAAATAGCAAGAGGTAGTGACATTTAAGCTCAAAATATCATCAGAATCCAAAGTGGGAAGGTCGTCCTCTTCCAAACTTGATGTGAAAACATAAGTATCATCGGAGTCATAGGAAAACTCATCCTCGTGAGGAAAATAGGTATTTAGAAAGGTATCTAAATCCTCCTCAAATGGAATAACCTCTAAAGTCGGAATGATCTCTAAGAGTGGAGGATCCTCCTCGATAGTCATGAATTTTAAAATTGGAGTATAAAAGTCAAAAGGAGTTTCCATGGAAGAATCACTCATAGAGATATGAGGTGCATTAAGATAATGGGGTGGGTCATCAAAATTAATGAGATCACTTAAAGAAGTGTCATCATCGTAGGTATCAAAGATTGGGGTATCATAAATGGGTGGGTCGAAAGTGGGTGGGTCAAAACACGAGTCGTCTAAGCCGAAGATAGTGTGATCACTTGAAGAAGTGTCATCACTATAGGTATCATAAATGGGAGTATCAAAAATTTGAGACTCTAAGGGAAGGGATGAATTTATCACAAAATCATTTTGATTAGACTTTTCAATTCCAAAAGGATTAATAAATATCTCGTCATTATCATAATTAAGAACATCAATCATATTGACCGACTCTTTTCCATTTGATTTAGTTATGATTTTTCCCATTTTAAAAACTTGTTGTTCATCCCGAACCTAAGAATTAACTCCCCTTCGGCCACATCAACTAAAGCTCTTCCGGATCGTAAGAATGGTCTACCAAGTATTAACGGAATACGAGGATCCATCTCATAGTCGACGACGACAAAGTCCACGAGAAAAGTGAATGTACCAACTCGAACAAAAAAATCTTTGGCAATACCAACGGGGTATGCGAGGGTTCGATTAGCTAACTCTAAAGTCATACGAGTCGGTACAAGGTCGGGTAAGGACAATTGTTTCCAAACCGAAAGTGGCATAAGATTGATGCTAGCGCCGAGATCTGCTAAAGCCAAACAATCATCGATTTGAGGAAACGAGCAAGGTAACACGAATCGTTCGGGATCTCCTAGCTTTTCGGGAAGCTCTTTGAGAAGAATTGCGGAACAATTCTCATTTAAACGGGTGTTCACGAGCTCGACCATTTTTTCTTTCTTATTAAGCAAATCTTTAAACATTTTCACAAATTTTGGCATTTGAGCAAGTTCTTCAATAAGACTAATGTTAACATTCACATTGGAAATCTTTTTCAAGAAGTTAGAGACATGAACGTCAACTTTGGTGAGTACTTTAGCCTTGTCTAACCTAGATGGATAAGGATTATTAGGCTTAGACTTTGAAGGTTGAGAAGGAGAAGAACTCGCTTCTTGAAAAACCGTAGGGATAGGCTCATTAGGCAATGGAGCACTAGTATTAGGAGTGGTAGTGGGAGGAATCACCGAAGGGGGAGTAGGATTACTCATTATGACCTTCGGGCCTTGTCTCTCCTTTATGGGCGAAGAGATGGAAGGTCCCACTAAAGTGGCTCCACTTCGAGTATTGATAGCACTCACATTAGCACGAGGGTTAATCTTGGTATTGGATGGTAAGGCTCCTTGGGGTCTAAGGGCTTGAATCATTGTCAAAAATTTCTTATCATTGGACTCTTGCATTTGTCTAGTAGATTCTTGCATTGCTTTCATGATTTTCTCATGTTCTGTCATTTTTTGTAGAACCAAGTCCATTTTAGGGTTTTGCATGTTCATTTGATTAAACCCTTGATTGTTAACCCCTTGATTAGGAAAGCCTCGGTTTTGATATTGAGACTGAAAACCGTTGTTATTATAAAAACCTTGGTTATTATTTTGAAAACCTTGATTTTGACCATTAAAATTCCCTTGATTGGCATTCCCTTGAAATTTACCCATTTGAGGACCTTGGTTCCTATTTTGGTATTAGGTATTTTGGGCGGGTGGGGGTGGTCTTTGTGGTGCTACAAAACCCGGGGGAGCCAAATAATTAGTACTTTTGTAAGACAAATGGTTAACATCAACATTAGGTTTAAATGGAACCCTTTCATTAGCATTAAAAGCATAAACTTGTTGTTGTTTATTATTGTAAAACTTGTCACAATTGAAATATGAATGTGGTCCACCACAAGTCTCACACGTTTCTAGTTTCTTTCAAGGCATTCACTTGACCATTGAGGGCATCGGTTTTTAGAGCAAGTGATTCAATAAGCGACGTAAGCTTATCAATTCTCTTATCATTCTCACTAGAACTAGCACTTGCCATAGTGGCCCTAACACTCTTGGTTTGTACTTTAGCCTTGTTTTCAATTATAACCCAAGCCTCATTCATTGATTTCACAAGAATATTGCCCCCCGCGGCACTATTAAGTGAGTCTTGGTCATTTAGAGTTAAACCATTATAAAACGTATTTATTTGATGCACTTTAGTGAAACCGTGTTGTGGACATTTTCTTAAAAGCTCTTTAAATCGATCCCAAGACTCACTAAAAGTTTCCCAATATTTTTACTCAAAAGTAATGATTTAATTCCTTAAAGAGGTGGTCCGTAATGGTGGGAAAAAGTAATTAATGAACTTGGTCTCTAAATCAATCCATGTTGTGATATTTGGGGTGGTTCCTTATCAAGCCAAATCCGGGCTTGTCCCTCGAGGGAAAAAGGAAAGAGTTGTAAACGAATGGCCTCTTGTGGCACCCCATTGTATTTCACCGTATTAGCCAATTGTATGAAACGTTTGATATGAGCGTGTGGATCATCATTAGTACGGCCTAAAAATGGTGTAGCGGAAACCATTTGAATAAAACCCGTTTTAAGTTCAAAATGATTAGCTCCAATATCCGGCACCACAATCGCGTCATCGTTTCCTTCAACGTGAGATCGTAGAATCTCAATCATTGGTCGATTATCCGTTGCCATCGTATTGTCGAAAGCTCGATTCTCGGGATCGGCTTGAATGACGGTCTTTTTGTTTTTCTTCTTCTTCTTCTTCTTCTTGGAAGAATTGGAAGAATTTGGTACACCAATCGGTATGTATGTATGCGCGCGAGTGCGCATAATATTAAAACTTTGGAATGAGGTAGGTGACCTCGGTCGACTTTGAGAGGAAAAGGATTTTCCATCTCGAGGTGCAATATGAAAAAGCTACAAAATATATACTTAAGTACTACTTGAGTTGGCAAACCAATAATCGGTCGCCCCTCTCAATATACGCACAAGCAAGCGGGGAAACGAGGTGGCACAAAGCACTTAAAAACCTTTTTCCCTAGACGGCCTTTTATAGCGCGTCGCCTTATACCCACCTTATAGTTTGTATATGTCGAGTTCAAACGTCTTACTAGTATTTATCTATTTTGCTTTTTATTTCGTTATGGATACGAATACAATAGTTAGGTGATGAAATCCCAACTAAGGCTTATTTGAAGAGTACGTAAATTTATTGTGCTACGTAATATAATATAATAAATGAAAAATCTTTTTGTATTTTTTAGAAAAATATATATTCACAATAAAAACGAAAGAAATCGAACTAAAAAAATAACATTAATACGTAATATTTTTGGTGTAATACTTTTAGGAAAAAGTATTACTTTTGTATTTTTTTAATTTTTTTTGGTGCAAATCTTAGGAAAGAAATTGCTTTTGTGATTTTTTATTTTTTGTATTTTTAAGTTTTTGATTTTTTTTTTGTATTTTTGATTTTGTTAACAAGAAACGTAACGTTCAAAAAGAACGGATCCCAAAATCCAAATGTCTTCACGAAAAATCGTCAATCGTATGAGCGAAGCGGCAGCGGCGCCATTTTAATACTAGGGTTTTTGCAAACTCTTTTTAGATCTATTTTCGTTCCCCAAATCGACTCGAATTGATCTCCAATTAACGTAGACTTAATTTTGTTTTTGGTAAATAAAACTTTTGGAATTTTAAATTAAAATCTATTTAATAATAAAAAATTTTAATCTAATTTAAAAATCTAATTTTAAACTAATTTTAATTAAAACTATTTTAAAACTTAAACAAAATTAAAACTAATTATATGAGAAAACTTTAAATTTGAATCTAAATAAATTTAAGCTCAAAACTTTTTTAGTGAAATCTATTTTTAAGTAAAACTAAATGGAAAACTAGTTTTTAAAACTAAATTTAAAAACATAAAAGGAAACTATTTTAAATAAAAGTAAATTTAAAACTAAATTAAAATTTATAAAAGTAATTAAAATTAAAATAAATACTTTTTTTATCTTTTTATTTTTGAAAAACTGAATTTAAGAAAAACTAATTTAAAACTTTTTAATTCAAATTAAAATAAAACTTAAAAGCTTGCATTAATCTAATTTAAATAAAACTGCCACTAATTAAATAAAGCCATATTAATTAATTGACGCAGAAAGAAACACAAGTAAAGGTCTAGCACAATGGTTAATGGTGTTATTGGACCAATTTGTTAATTATATTTTTGGACAGATTTTTGTAATTATTGGACCAACAGACCAAATGGATCTGTTGTATATAACAGTATTATCAGCAATACTAAAAACAAAATAAGCACATTCAGACTAGACAAAAAAATAGATAAGTAATAAGATAAAAATAATAATAAGCTACACCTAAATAAGCAAGTAATACTAGATCAGAAATAAGCAATAAGCTGTAACAAATAAGCAATTAAGCAGAAAAGCAGATCAAAAAAGCAGATAAAAGGAAATAAAAGCTGAAACAAAAATAAGCTACTAACAAATAAAAAAAACTGAATCAAATAAGCTAAACATCCTAAATAAGCGGTTCTAAACAAGCAAATCCAAACAACTAAAAAATACAAAAGCAGATCCTAATAGACTCGAAATCATAATCAGATTAACATAACTAAACTACCAAACAGTAACAAAAGCAAATTCAAAAGCAGTAACTATTAACTAAGCAGATTCAAAAGAAAATAACTATTAACCAAAAATAACAAAAGCATAAGCAGATAAATACTAGCAAATTAACTATTAAACTAAAACTAAAATTAACAAATTAAAAAGAGAATAGAACCTTGATGACGATTTCCCTTGAGTCGAAGGATGGCGTTGTGCCTCCTTTTGAACCGAAACAAACACCACCTTTTACATCAACTTATCACCACCATTAAGCTTCCTCGAACCAAACGAAAAACCTCGAACAGTAACCTTGACTTCGAACAGATTTATTTTGTATTTTCCAGTGGGGAAAATACTTTTCCACTTTCCTTTTATTTTTTTTATTTTTTTTATTTTTATATATTAATAATAATAGAATGAACAGTAACCAAAACAGGATTTAAAGATGAAAAATAAATTGAGACTTGCAAGAAATTAAATGGGACGAAAATAAATTAAAAATTATACTTTTCATTAATTAAAAGAAAATTACAAACACTGAAAATTAAAGAAATACATTAACCCTATTCCAATTTTGCAGAAAAATTAAATAAAGAAAAAGTGCTATTTAAAATTACAGATATGAGGGTTTTTATAGGAGAAACCCTGGAAAACCTTCTTCTTAGCTTCAAAGGTAAGCAATTAATCTTGGCCACATATTCATCTTCTCTTTCTTCTCTTCTCATCAAACGGCTGAAAATAACACTTGTGCCATGGATTGCCCTCGTGGATGGAAGATGTGTTTGTTGTGTTTGTTTAGGCTGAGGTGAAGGATAGGGATTGGTGGATACTAGATGGTGATTTGTTTAATCCAATCAAAACAAAGGATGAGTATCCACGTTGGATTAATTTGAGGACCACCAGTTGGTGTTTGCTCCGAAAAAGATGGGGATTTAATCCCCATCCGTGTGAATCACTCGTATGGAATAAAAGCCCCAATTCTTTGAGTGGTAATTTTGGTCTAATGGTAAATTAGGGTTTATGTAAAATGGTGGCTGTGTAAAAAATGGGAGAGAGAAGAAGGTGGGTATTTTCTTTCTTGTTTGTAACGAAGTAAATGGGAAGGGGTTGGGTAAATAATACAATACGTTTTAAAAAGTGAGGTGAGGTGAGTGGAAAACACGTGTGAGGGGGAATGGGTTTAATAAGTGTTGGAAATACGTTTTACGTATTAAGAAGGATCGGTCACTCCAACGATAGTCCATGTAATAGCTCGTAGTTTAGTTAACTTTCTTTATTTATCAAACAAGTCCAAGCCAAGCCTACAACATGTGTAGGCCGGCCCAAACGTGTAAGCCCAAGCCCATTACAAGGCTTGGGTATATAAACCCTCTCCTTTGATGGAGAGGGTGTGTGTGTTCCTCATTTTTACACATAGTGAAAAAGTGTTTTTCTTTCACTTTCTCTCTCTAAGTGTGTGTGTTCTCACCATCTCTCTATCTCTTTCTCTCTCTAAAACATAAGCAAGATTTACATATCCTACAAATGGTATCAAGAGCCATGGGATGATTGTATTGTTCATGTGTTTGTGTTCTTGATTCATACGCCATTTTTGATCCATTTTCACACGTCCAAATTTTTTTTTGTGTTTTTGATGGTTTTTTCTTGATACAAATCTTCTACATAGTTGTGGTAGGGATTTGGTATAGTTATTTTGGCTAAAAACACAAAAATTTTGGGTGCTTTGATCATTTTTGGCTTAAAATCACGAATTGGTTGAGTTTTGTCCGAGAAAAGTGGGAATTATTTCGATCAGGTCATCGGAAAAGGGTTTATAGGACATTCCGATCAGTGTAATCGGAATAGGGTTTAGGGATTCCGATTTTGGGTACATTCCGATCAGGTATTCCGATTAGGTATTCCGATTAGGCATTCCGATTAGGTACATTCCGATTGGTATTCAGATTTGGTATTCCGATTAGGTATTCCGATTAGGCATTCCGATTAGGTACATTCTGATTGGTATTCAGATTTGGTATTCCGATCAAGGTATTCCGATTGGTATTCAGATTTGGTATTCCGATCAAGGTATTCCGATTTGGGAGATTCCGACTGATATTCCGATCACTATTCCGATCAACTTTCCGATAATCACAAATTTTTCCATAAAAAATTTCGAACAAACCTACAGTTTCGTGTGTAATTTTGACTTGGAATTTTTGGTTTATTGAGAACATATTTTAGGGGATTTTAACATTGTTTCTCGACTTCAACTCACAACAACAAACACATTTACTTTCTTTCATTGATCGATCAACGTTTGTAACTCTTAACTTATTGAAATGGAGTACACATCTCTTACGGATAAGTCCATCCTCTCGGGTACGGATAATCGTCCACCAATGTTGGTGAAGACTATGTATGAGGAATGGGCTTCCCGAATGGAACTTTATATGTTGAACAAGGAGAATGGACATCTCATTTGGGCATCGGTTCTCAATGGACCATTAGATTATGGTACAGTGACGGAAGGTACAACTACTCGTCCTCGCACAACGGGTGAATTGACTGGAGATGTAACACCCCCACAAAATGCTATGCGCAGCGGAACTACAACATTTGGGTGCTACTCAGTTATCATTACACACAAGATATATCGAACGACTCTAAAGAGACATCAACTTAAAACTTGAATTAAAAATTGTTAAATGATACATGTCCACGGTTTTTCCAACCCTACTTGGTACAACAGAGTTTAGCGTTTTCGGTCCCCATAAATGTCGACCCAAGAATTTCAATTTCTCAACAACATAACATTAAAATTTAAAAATGTTTAAGTAGAAAAGGGAGGAAAAACAAGCAGACTCCAAGTCATACACACAACATCCATCCCATGCACGCTCCATGCTACACTTCAGCGGTTACCTGAAACACATGCCAAAATTTGGTCAACGAAAACGTTGAGTGGAATTCATAGGTTTTACAATTCATTTTGAACGTATATGAAATAAAAACCATTCACGATCATTCATAGACTTGTCGATCAAACAATCTATATTCAAGATACTGACAATTGTGTTTAAGCTCATGACACTAAAGTGTTAACTCAATCACCCGCGTAATAATTACCGGCGTGATTCAGATGAAACCATGGCCCCTAATAAGGCATCAGTTGCAATTATACCTTGTCTCTTATCACAAATTATCCGTCCGCAGGGGGTATCAACGTACTAGGCCTCGTCTCGGATAGGGTAGTCAACCCCATAGTACTATCACTTTGTATAAGCGGCTATTTCCCCCTTCGCAAGGGCAAGACAATAGTTAATAGTTCATGAAATTAGGGTCTTTTGCAACTAGGTACTCAACACAATTTCTAAGGCAACATTCGGGACTAACAATCATTCATGACATACGTTCATTTTAAAAACTAGCATGCATTTCCCTCGCGGGTAAAACAGTTTGAAATAAATATAAGCGACGCTATAAATTCACACCTTATATATTAAGTAGTCGGTAGTTCGAGAGATGATCACTGACGACGATACGGATGCCCGGGTAAATCAACACCTATCAACCAAATAACGCGTAATGAGTAATCTCATTTTAAATACCTTATGGTACTGTATAAAATACATAGATACTAGTCACTTAGGACAATTACAACTCACGCCAAAACAAAACAACAAGCATCACTCATTTCACACCATTTGTTCTTATTATTTACGTCATCCATTTTTACTCATTTTCACCGGTACTTACCGAAAGTACGGGCTGTTTTACTATATTTAACCATTCTTATAAAATTTGACAAAATTCTCAAAAATACTATAAGACCTGTAGATAACACATTTTTAATCCCAATAAAAGTTTTTACTTCTACGACCCGTTACTCAAGCTTTTCCAAAAACTACATTTTTCGGACTGAAATTGTACTTCGACCAACTTGGACTTCTTTGACCTATTTGAAATGCACCTTTGACTTCTTTGACTCCTAAGTCCACTTATAGACTCAATTACACAGGTTTGTGACCAAAATTTGACCTTTGACCTTTTACCAATTCATACTTGTGGTCCTCGGGATTTGACTAAAACTAAACATAAATTCGGATTATGAAAGTTCTCGTCTCCCGGTACACGATCTTTAAAACCTCATAACTTTTAGCTCGTTTAGAGTCACGAGCTCTACCTTATACCAAATTAAAGCTAAGAAGGCCCTCTATGACTACATTTAGCTATCTAGACCTGTAGGAAAAATTATTTTTATGAAAAGGTCTTAAACTTTCTGCCTAAATTTAACCGTACCAAAATCACACTTAAGCTCGATTCCAAACCTATTAATCATTACTAGGCTTCATCCTAAGCATTCCCAATCATAACCAAACACTAATTTCAGTCCCTAACCCCTATTGATCATCAACCTTATAATCTAAAAATCTAAAAACAAACATGCAAACACTTGTACCCATCTAACACATCAATAAACACAAGGCTAAACACAAAACCAATGCTCAAAATCATCAATCACTATGGCTCCCCAAACACCCCCTTTAGCCGTGGGGTTTGGGTGACCAAATCACCACAACCAAATCAATTTTGGTGGGTTTGATTAGTGATTATACTCTCATTTCACATGAATTTAACATGCATTAATCCAATTAACCTCAAAAACGAGTTTGAATGATCTTGAAAATTTTTGGAAAAATTTTGTTAATGCATGTTTGAAATAACCATGGATTAACACTCACCAATGGATTTTAGAAGGTGGTCTAAGGTTAGATTTTGTCAAAACTCAAAAAAATGGTGGATGGTGGTGGTGTGGGGGTTTGGCCGTCGGCCTAGAGAGAGAGGGAGAGAGTTTGTGTCTTTTTTTTTGTTAAGTGTTGTGTGTGTGTGATTTGTCCCCATTTTGTGAAATGGGAGGGACCAAGTTGCAATTTCACCTTTCTTTTGGCCTTAAGCAAAAACGACACCAAAACTTTGCGGGATTGACTCACTAGTCTTTTTAGAAAATTTTACGGGAGTCGGAAATCATCCCAAACACTCCAAAATACTTTTGGGATACTTTAAATGTACTCGGAAAGCTATAAAACTCACCCGACTCAACTTAACACGAACCGTAAGTAAAATTCTCGAAAAATTACATCATCGATAAATCGTCAATAATTATAGAAATTTGGGCATCCATCGGAATCGTATTCGTCATCGTCCTTCTTGAATCGTCAATCGTAAAAATTATAACCTCGAACATCGGATTTAACCAAAATACTAATATATATAGAAATTAATATTTATTAAAAATTTCAAAAATTAGCGTAATTTAGGGTAACGTTAATGACCTCGGTTCTAGGGTGTCACATCCACCCCTCCTTAAAGAGAGCGACGTCCCGGCGTCCGCCTCTTCTTGTACTCACATTTCGTTCTGCTGGAACAGATGAGGATACCTTTCCTTGAAAAAGTCCTCACGTTCCCAAGTGTATTCCGGTCCACGCTTAGAATTCCATCGAACCTTCACAATAGGAATTCTACTACGCTTCAGCCTCTTGACCTCTCGGTCCATAATTTCCACAGGTTCTTCCGCAAAATGCATTTTGTCGTCCAGTCGAATCTCGTCCAAAGGAATCACCAATTCCTTATCCGCCAAACTCTTCTTCAGGTTCGATACGTGAAACGTGTCGTGAATAGCGCTAAGCTCGCTCGGCAACTCTAACTTGTACGCTACTGGTCCAATTCGTTCAACGATCTTAAATGGTCCAATATACCTCGGACTCAACTTTCCTTTCTTCCCAAAACGAATTACACCCTTCCACGGCGATACCTTGAGCATAACCATATCTCCGACTTCAAACTCCAACGGTTTCCTTCTGTTATCGGCATAACTCTTCTGTCGGCTTCTCGCAGCAAGTAGTCGGTTCTTGATTTGCACAATCTTCTCTGTCGTTTCTAAAACCATTTCGGGTCCAGTCAATTGACTTTCTCCTACTTCACTCCAACACACAGGTGATCTACACTTCCTTCCATACAATGCTTCGAACGGTGCTGCCTTGATACTCGCATGGTAACTATTGTTATACGAAAACTCCACTAGAGGCAAGTGGCGTTTCCAACTTCCTCCAAAATCAATCACGCATGCTCGGAGCATGTCCTCCATCGTCTGAATAGTTCGTTCACTCTGGCCGTCAGTTTCCGGGTGATAAGCCGTACTTAAATTCAATTCAGTGCCCATCGCACGTTGAAGAGAATTCCAAAATTCCGAAGTAAATCTTCTATCGCGATCCGAAATGATCGATAACGGCACTCCATGTCTGCAGACGATCTCTTTCACGTACACACTGGCTAGCTTTTCCATGCTGTCCGTCTTCTTCATAGGTAAGAAATGAGCAGATTTCGTTAATCTATCCACTATTACCCATATCATATCACATCCACTAGGAGTTCTAGGTAAACCCGTCACGAAATCCATAGCGATTTTCTCCCATTTCCATTCTGGGATCTCTGGTTGTACCAACAATCCAGATGGTTTCTTATGTTCTGCTTGAACCTTCGCGCAAGTCAAACACTTACTAACGTAACGAGCAATATCCGCCTTCATATTCGGCCACCAATAAACTGTCTTCAGGTCGTGATACATTTTATCCGATCCAGGATGTATCGAATATTTAGACTTATGCGACTCGTTCATAACCAATTCTCGAACTCCAGGCTTTCCTTCCTCAGATGAACACAATGGTAACCAAATCCGATTCTCAAAATATCTCAGTCCGTCTGACCTAATCACGAAAAGAGGTTTCAACATTCTTCCCAAGTTCTCAGCTTCAACATTCCCTTTCATTAGTCCCCTCTCTTGAGCCTTCAGTATAGTTTCGGTTAAGTCAACGCTCTCAGTCATCACCAAAGCTCTGACTCTCAAAGGTTTCTCTCGTTCCTTCCTACTCAGTGCATCCGCTACAACATTCGCCTTGCCAGGGTGGTAGCGAATTTCGCAGTCGTAATCACTCAGTAGTTCAACCCATCATCTCTGTCGCATATTCAACTCCTTTTGATCTAAAATGTGTTGCAAACTCTTGTGGTCAGTGAATACAACACACTTCGTCCCATACAAATAATGTCTCCACAACTTCAACGCAAAAACTACAGCTCCTAATTCCAAATCGTGCGTCGTGTAGTTCTTCTCATTCTTCCTCAGTTGCCTCGATGCGTAAGCTATCACCTTTTCACGCTGCATCAAAACCGCTCCATAACCCTTACGAGATGCATCACAATACACTACAAAATCTTCGGTTCCTTCAGGCAATGACAATATCGGTGCGGAACATAACTTGTCCTTGGGCGTTTTGAAAGCGAGTTCTTCCTCATTTCCCCATTCATACACCCTATTCTTTTCGGTAAGCTTTGTCAATGGTTTTGCAATCAACGAAAATCCTTCAATGAACCTTCGATAATACCCAGCTAAACCAAGGAATTGTCGAACTTCAGTCGGCGTTGTCAGTGACGACCATTCCCTGATCGCTTCGACCTTGGCAGGATCCACGCGAACTCCCTTGCTATCAATCACGTGACCTAGGAATTGCACGGATTCTAACCAAAACTCACACTTCGAGAATTTCGCATACAACTTCTCCTTCTTTAACAACTCCAAAATCTTCCTCAGGTGCTTCTCGTGGTCCTCCTTACTCTTAGAGTAAATAAGTATATCATCGATGAAGACAATAACAAACTTATCTAGATACGGCTTGCACACGCGATTCATAAGGTACATGAATACAGCAGGCGCGTTCGTCAACCCAAACGGCATCACTCGAAATTCAAAGTGTCCATACCGCGTACGAAAGGCAGTTACAGGAATATCCTCCTCTCTTACACGTAGTTGATGATACCCTGATCTTAAATCGATCTTTGAGTATACACTGGAACCTTGCAATTGATCAAACAAATCGTCAATCCTCGGCAATGGGTACCGATTCTTAACCGTCAGCTTGTTGAGTTCCCTATAGTCAATACACATCCGAAATGAACCATCTTTCTTCTTCACAAACAACACTGGCGCTCCCCATGGTGATGAGCTCGGCCTAATGAATCCCTTGTCCATCAATTCCTTTAGTTGATCCGATAACTCCTTTAACTCGGATGGTGCTAAGCGATAAGGTGCACGCGCAACCGGCGCAGCTCCTGGCACCAAATCAATTTGAAACTCGACCTCACGGGTGGGTGGTAAACCCGACAACTCGTCTGGAAAAACTTCCGGATATTCGCAGATAACAGGTACCTCTTCAATCCTCGCCTCTAAATCACCATCACTCGAAACTTGCGCCAAAAACACATCGCATCCGCTCTCTACATACTTCATCATTTTCAAACAGGAAATCACTTTCAAACGAGAAGTGCATTCGTCTCCCTTCACCGTCAAGACTTTATTCCTCAACGGAATCTGAACTAATCTCTCGCCACAGACGATCATAGCACTGTGCGCCATTAGCCAATCCATTCCCACAATCACGTCAAACGATCCTAGCTCTATAGGCATCAAGTCGATTTTAAAAGCGTAATTTCCTAACTTCAAGGTACACCCTCTCAGTATAGAATTCGTACTAACAATTTTTCCATCGGCTAACTCAACGTTATAACTAGTCGCTAACAACACCGGTTTTCTATCGACATGACGACTAAATTTAACATCTACAAAACTCTTGTCAGAGCCAGAATCAAACAAAATACTAGCATAACAAGCGTCTAGCAAAAACGTACCGGTAACCACGTTAGGACCCTGTGGTTTATCAGCCGTCCCTACTTGATACACGGCAGCTGCGTTGTTACCTCCCCGCTTGTTTCCTGCCTTCGGGCAATTCACTTGCATATGGCCTCTCTCTCCACATCCAAAACATCCCCTCATTCTGATAGCATTCGCCCCAGTGGCTACTCCTCCCGCTTGGCAACCAGACGTCCTGTGACCTGCTTTTCCACATTTGCCGCATGCAGGCGGGCAATTCCCGACATGGTACAAGTTGCACCTACCACAGTGGGGATTCACTTTTACTCCTCTGGGGTTTGTCACAGCCCTCATCCCTTCATTCCTTCGTTGGTTAAACTGCTGATTGCGGTTCTGACCATGGTTGTTTCGATTTCCACCTCGGTTTTGGCCCTGGGATTGATTGCTTTGTGCCGCTTCCCATTTCCTCTTGTTTCCTTCAGCAATGAAGTTCTTCTTGTCCTGGAGCTTGACGTCCATCAATGCGTGAGCCATCTGGACCGCTTCATCAAACGACCCAGGTTTAGACGAAGTCGTCTCACCTTTGATATTACTGGATAAACCTTTGATGTACTGTTTCATCTTCTTGGTATCATTGGCAAAAATGTCTGGACACAAAAGGCTTAGTTCATTAAACCTCCTGGTGTAAGCAGCGATATCATTGTTCTTCAAGGTCAGGTGCCTCAACTCATCTTCCAATTGACCCAATTCCTCTTCCGGGCAGAACTTCTTAGTCAAAAGAGCTTTTGTCGCAGTCCATGTTCTTGCATTCGCTACAGCCAATCCAACAGTGGCTACTTGGGTGTTCCACCAACTTAATGCATCGTCAAGAAACGTAGAAGCCGCAAACTTAACCTTGTCCGCTTCTGAACAACCGCTGATTTCGAAAGTACTTTCAACCTTTTCCAACCATCTTCTAAGTTCTAGAGCTCCACCAGTTCCACGAAATTGCGTGGGACCGCATTTCATAAAACTAGAATAGGTACACACTCTCGGGGCTTGTTGTCTCCCCGCGTTTCTACCCTGGTCTTGATTTCTCCCGGCTCGGTCTGCTTCTAGCGCATTTGCTATAGCTTCCTGAATCATTGTGTTTACACGATCGGCGGTTAACTTTGGAGGCATGGTGTTATCGAATATCTCTTTCTACAAGACAGGGAAAATAGAAAAACAATGTAAGTATACACATCAAGATTAAGATGGATTTCTCTTTCAAGACATAATACACATACAACGACACATCACTACAGAGTTACTAATATTCATCAATTCACATCACAAAAGATCAAATTTAAGACATATCACAGATCATGAAAGGTAAACATGGATTGTATTGATAATTAACCAAAATTGTGACAAGTATTGCCACTACAATCATTCACCATAAAACTTAAGTCCTCAAGTTTTTCGTCATAATGCCATCATACAAAAGTCTAAACCAGTTCTATTACAACGATCAAAGATAAAATACAAGACAAGCAACTAGGCATGTGGTGATCCACATGGCCTCTTGGATGGCGGTTCGTCATCATCTTCCTCGGGTTCCTCTTCGCTATCATCCTTGTCCACATCATCCATTTTTCTCTTTCCTTTGTCGTTCGGCCCACATTTAGTCTCCTTTTTCGTCCCTGATGTAGACCCACACTCAATCACTACCTGATTTCCCACAGTAATACAAGCACCTCTAGTAGGCGGCTGAATCATGAAGTCATTAGCCTCCATCTCCAAGTCGTCCACGAATCTCCAATCTGGGGGCAATGATGCTCTCACTCGATGCTCCGAACTCTGCATCCTTGACAATCTCACTTGATCTTCCCTAACACGGTCAAGACTAGCGCTCAAATTCGCGACCATCGATCTTAGACTGTTGATGTCACTTTTGTTTACATTTCCATCATACTCAATTCTTGCAGTCCTTTCCAACAGTCTTTGGTGTTCCCTTTCATTCTTATCAAACCTCTTAATTACCCTGGTCTCAACTACAAACCGCTCATACATCAACCTATCCATCCTCCTCAAACGACCTGCGGGATCCCAGTAGTGTCTTGGTCTCGAAAGTAGACCCTTGCGATATTCTCATGAATCGATTGCGACTTGGATGATTTGCTGGACTCTACACCGCTCCCATTACTTACTCGAACAAATCCTGGCACTGTTCTCAAATAGTCCTTACAGTTGTCCATCGGGCGATTAAAGGGTTGCTGCTCATATCGATCGGTTGGAGGTACTTCATAACCCTTCGGCGAATTCGGAGATTGAAACAAATCAGGTACGGTCTGACCTACAGCATTCTCGGGAATGCCATCATCCATTAGTTCCTCGGGCTCTTCCTCAGAATCTTCACTCTCATCACTACTGATGCTAAAATTGTCCACCTCACTTTCATCATTGTCATTTTCCGGCCCTATTTCCTCTTCTGGAGCGATCCATCCATTGTCATTATCCGGCGGGTTCGGAGGAAACGGTCCCCCTTCGTGACCTACGACGTAATCGTTTCCATTACCATTAGGCGGTACCTCGGCCATTCCTGCAATAACAGCGAATTTCGGAGGGTACATAAGTAATTATACAATATTTATAAATACATGCACGCAAATGCAATGCAAAGGTGGTACATATGCCCAAAATGTAATAATATGATGCTCATGCATGATAATACAAAAATTACGATGTCGGATATTCCACGTATAATTTCAACGTCTACATATAGTAATTTCCATACTTACGTAATAATTACCCACATATATACTTCAACTCAAAAGTATACGTCAAATGCCATGAATACAAAAATAAATCTTACCGGAGCCATGCAGGATAGTTGTGTGTGCTTGGACCATTTCTTACGACACCAAAAGTTATAGTTTAGGATTTTCAAAAACGACCTAGTTCTCTATAACTCATGGCTCTGATACCAATCTGTAACACCCCCACAAAATGCTATGCGCAGCGGAACTACAACATTTGGGTGCTACTCAGTTATCATTACACACAAGATATATCGAACGACTCTAAAGAGACGTCAACTTAAAACTTGAATTAAAAATTGTTAAATGATACATGTCCACGGTTTTTCCAACCCTACTTGGTACAACAGAGTTTAGCGTTTTCGGTCCCCATAAATCTCGACCCAAGAATTTCAATTTCACAACAACATAACATTAAAATTTAAAAATGTTTAAGTAGAAAAGGGAGGAAAAACAAGCAGACTCCAAGCCATACACACAACATCCATCCCATGCACGCTCCATGCTACACTTCAGCGGTTACCTGAAACACATGCCAAAATTTGGTCAACGAAAACGTTGAGTGGAATTCATAGGTTTTACAATTCATTTTGAACGTATATGAAATAAAAACCATTCACGATCATTCATAGACTTGTCGATCAAACAATCTATATTCAAGATACTGACAATTGTGTTTAAGCTCATGACACTAAACCGTTAACTCAATCACCCGCGTAATAATTACCGGCGTGATTCAGATGAAACCATGGCCCCTAATAAGGCATCAGTTGCAATTATACCTTGTCTCTTATCACAAATTATCCGTCCGCAGGGGGTATCAACGTACTAGCCCGCGTCTCAGATAGGGTAGTCAACCCCATAGTACTATCACTTTGTATAAGCGGCTATTTCCCCCTTCGCAAGGGCAAGACAATAGTTAATAGTTCATGAAATTAGGGTCTTTTGCAACTAGGTACTCAACACAATTTCTAAGGCAACATTCGGGACTAACAATCATTCATGACATACGTTCATTTTAAAAACTAGCATGCATTTCCCTCGCGGGTAAAACAGTTTGAAATAAATATAAGCGAGACTATAAATTCACACCTTATATATTAAGTAGTCGGTAGTTCGAGAGATGATCACTGACGACGATACGGATGCCCGGGTAAATCAACACCTATCAACCAAATAACGCGTAATGAGTAATCTCATTTTAAATACCTTATGGTACTGTATAAAATACATAGATACTAGTCACTTAGGACAATTACAACTCACGCCAAAACAAAACAACAAGCATCACTCATTTCACACCATTTGTTCTTATTATTTACGTCATCCATATTTACTCATTTTCGCCGGTACTTACCGAAAGTACGGGCTGTTTTACTATATTTAACCATTCTTATAAAATTTGACAAAATTCTCAAAAATACTATAAGACCTGTAGATAACACATTTTTAATCCCAATAAAAGTTTTTACTTCTACGACCCGTTACTCAACGCTTTTCCAAAAACTACATTTTTCGGACTGAAATTGTACTTCGACCAACTTGGACTTCTTTGACCTATTTGAAATGCACCTTTGACTTCTTTGACTCCTAAGTCCACTTATAGACTCAATTACACAGGTTTGTGACCAAAATTTGACCTTTGACCTTTTACCAATTCATACTTGTGGTCCTCGGGATTTGACTAAAACTAAACATAAATTCGGATTATGAAAGTTCTCGTCTCCCGGTACACGATCTTTAAAACCTCATAACTTTTAGCTCGTTTAGAGTCACGAGCTCTACCTTATACCAAATTAAAGCTAAGAAGGCCCTCTATGACTACATTTAGCTATCTAGACCTGTAGGAAAAATTATTTTTATGAAAAGGTCTTAAACTTTCTGCCTAAATTTAACCGTACCAAAATCACACTTAAGCTCGATTCCAAACCTATTAATCATTACTAGGCTTCATCCTAAGCATTCCCAATCATAACCAAACACTAATTTCAGTCCCTAACCCCTATTGATCATCAACCTTATAATCTAAAAATCTAAAAACAAACATGCAAACACTTGTACCCATCTAACACATCAATAAACACAAGGCTAAACACAAAACCAATGCTCAAAATCATCAATCACCATGGCTCCCCAAACACCCCCTTTAGCCGTGGGGTTTGGGTGACCAAATCACCACAACCAAATCAATTTTGGTGGGTTTGATTAGTGATTATACTCTCATTTCACATGAATTTAACATGCATTAATCCAATTAACCTCAAAAACGAGTTTGAATGATCTTGAAAATTTTTGGAAAAATTTTGTTAATGCATGTTTGAAATAACCATGGATTAACACTCACCAATGGATTTTAGAAGGTGGTCTAAGGTTAGATTTTGTCAAAACTCAAAAAAAATGGTGGATGGTGGTGGTGTGGGGGTTTGGCCGTCGGCCTAGAGAGAGAGGGAGAGAGTTTGTGTCTTTTTTTTTGTTAAGTGTTGTGTGTGTGTGATTTGTCCCCATTTTGTGAAATGGGAGGGACCAAGTTGCAATTTCACCTTTCTTTTGGCCTTAAGCAAAAATGACACCAAAACTTTGCGGGATTGACTCACTAGTCTTTTTAGAAAATTTTACGGGAGTCAGAAATCATCCCAAACACTCCAAAATACTTTTGGGATACTTTAAATGTACTCGGAAAGCTATAAAACTCACCCGACTCAACTTAACACGAACCGTAAGTAAAATTCTCGAAAAATTACATCATCGATAAATCGTCAATAATTATAGAAATTTGGGCATCCATCGGGATCGTATTCGTCATCGTCCTTCTTGAATCGTCAATCGTAAAAATTATAACCTCGAACATCGGCTTTAACCAAAATACTAATATATATAGAAATTAATATTTATTAAAAATTTCAAAAATTAGCGTAATTTAGGGTAACGTTAATGACCTCGGTTCTAGGGTGTCACATCCACCCCTCCTTAAAGAGAGCGACGTCCCGGCGCCCGCCTCTTCTTGTACTCACATTTCGTTCTGCTGGAACAGATGAGGATACCTTTCCTTGAAAAAGTCCTCACGTTCCCAAGTGTATTCCGGTCCACGCTTAGAATTCCATCGAACCTTCACAATAGGAATTCTACTACGCTTCAGCCTCTTGACCTCTCGGTCCATAATTTCCACAGGTTCTTCCACAAAATGCATTTTGTCGTCCAGTCAAATCTCGTCCAAAGGAATCACCAATTCCTTATCCGCCAAACTCTTCTTCAGGTTCGATACGTGAAACGTGTCGTGAATAGCGCTAAGCTCGCTCGGCAACTCTAACTTGTACGCTATTGGTCCAATTCGTTCAACGATCTTAAATGGTCCAATATACCTCGGACTCAACTTTCCTTTCTTCCCAAAACGAATTACACCCTTCCACGGCGATACCTTGAGCATAACCATATCTCCGACTTCAAACTCCAACGGTTTCCTTCTGTTATCGGCATAACTCTTCTGTCGGCTTCTCGCAGCAAGTAGTCGGTTCTTGATTTGCACAATCTTCTCTGGCGTTTCTAAAACCATTTCGGGTCCAGTCAATTGACTTTCTCCTACTTCACTCCAACACACAGGTGATCTACACTTCCTTCCATACAATGCTTCGAACGGTGCTGCCTTGATACTCGCATGGTAACTATTGTTATACGAAAACTCCACTAGAGGCAAGTGGCGTTCCCAACTTCCTCCAAAATCAATCACGCATGCTCGGAGCATGTCCTCCATCGTCTGAATAGTTCGTTCACTCTGGCCGTCAGTTTCCGGGTGATAAGCCGTACTTAAATTCAATTCAGTGCCCATCGCACGTTGAAGCGAATTCCAAAATTCCGAAGTAAATCTACTATCGCGATCCGAAATGATCGATAACGGCACTCCATGTCTGCAGACGATCTCTTTCACGTACACACTGGCTAGCTTTTCCATGCTGTTCGTCTTCTTCATAGGTAAGAAATGAGCAGATTTCGTTAATCTATCCACTATTACCCATATCATATCACATCCACTAGGAGTTCTAGGTAAACCCGTCACGAAATCCATAGCGATTTTCTCCCATTTCCATTCCGGGATCTCTGGTTGTACCAACAATCCAGATGGTTTCTTATGTTCTGCTTGAACCTTCGCGCAAGTCAAACACTTACTAACGTAACGAGCAATATCCGCCTTCATATTCGGCCACCAATAAACTGTCTTCAGGTCGTGATACATTTTATCCGATCCAGGATGTATCGAATATTTAGACTTATGCGACTCGTTCATAACCAATTCTCGAACTCCAGGCTTTCCTTCCTCAGATGAACACAATGGTAACCAAATCCGATTCTCAAAATATCTCAGTCCGTCTGACCTAATCACGAAAAGAGGTTTCAACATTCTTCCCAAGTTCTCAGCTTCAACATTCCCTTTCATTAGTCCCCTCTCTTGAGCCTTCAGTATAGTTTCGGTTAAGTCAACGCTCTCAGTCATCACCAAAGCTCTGACTCTCAAAGGTTTCTCCCGTTCCTTCCTACTCAGTGCATCCGCTACAACATTCGCCTTGCCAGGGTGGTAGCGAATTTCGCAGTCGTAATCACTCAGTAGTTCAACCCATCGTCTCTGTCGCATATTCAACTCCTTTTTTTCTAAAATGTGTTGCAAACTCTTGTGGTCAGTGAATACAACACACTTCGTCCCATACAAATAATGTCTCCACAACTTCAACGCAAAAACTACAGCTCCTAATTCCAAATCGTGCGTCGTGTAGTTCTCCTCATTCTTCCTCAGTTGCCTCGATGCGTAAGCTATCACCTTTTCACGCTGCATCAAAACCGCTCCATAACCCTTACGAGATGCATCACAATACACTACAAAATCTTCGGTTCCTTCAGGCAATGACAATATCGGTGCGGAACATAACTTGTCCTTGAGCATTTTGAAAGCGAGTTCTTCCTCATTTCCCCATTCATACACCCTATTCTTTTCGGTAAGCTTTGTCAATGGTTTTGCAATCAACGAAAATCCTTCAATGAACCTTCGATAATACCCAGCTAAACCAAGGAATTGTCGAACTTCAGTCGGCGTTGTCGGTGCCGACCATTCCCTGATCGCTTCGACCTTGGCAGGATCCACGCGAACTCCCTTGCTATCAATCACGTGACCTAGGAATTGCACGGATTCTAACCAAAACTCACACTTCGAGAATTTCGCATACAACTTCTCCTTCTTTAACAACTCCAAAATCTTCCTCAGGTGCTTCTCGTGGTCCTCCTTACTCTTAGAGTAAATAAGTATATCATCGATGAAGACAATAACAAACTTATCTAGATACGGCTTGCACACGCGATTCATAAGGTCCATGAATACAGCAGGCGCGTTCGTCAACCCAAACGGCATCACTCGAAATTCA
Source organism: Glebionis coronaria (assembly GCA_025667525.1). Lineage (NCBI taxonomy): Eukaryota > Viridiplantae > Streptophyta > Magnoliopsida > Asterales > Asteraceae > Glebionis > Glebionis coronaria. The sequence continues at coordinate 322,923,164 of CM046881.1, read as the reverse complement.
AAGTGTCCATACCGCGTACGAAAGGCAGTTACAGGAATATCCTCCTCTCTTACACGTAGTTGATGATACCCTGATCTTAAATCGATCTTTGAGTATACACTGGAACCTTGCAATTGATCAAACAAATCGTCAATCCTCGGCAATGGGTACCGATTCTTAACCGTCAGCTTGTTGAGTTCCCTATAGTCAATACACATCCGAAATGAACCATCTTTCTTCTTCACAAACAACACTGGCGCTCCCCATGGTGATGAGCTCGGCCTAATGAATCCCTTGTCCATCAATTCCTTCAGTTGATCCGATAACTCCTTTAACTCGGATGGTGCTAAGCGATAAGGTGCACGCGCAACCGGCGCAGCTCCTGGCACCAAATCAATTTGAAACTCGACCTCAAGGGTGGGTGGTAAACCCGGCAACTCGTCTGGAAAAACTTCCGGATATTCGCAGATAACAGGTACCTCTTCAATCCTCGCCTCTAAATCACCATCACTCGAAACTTGTGCCAAAAATACATCGCATCCGCTCTCTACATACTTCATCATTTTCAAACAGGAAATCACTTTCAAACGAGAAGTGCATTCGTCTCCCTTCACCGTCAAGACTTTATTCCTCAACGGAATCTGAACTAATCTCTCGCCACAGACGATCATAGCACTGTGCGCCATTAGCCAATCCATTCCCACAATCACGTCAAACGATCCTAGCTCTATAGGCATCAAGTCGATTTTAAAAGCGTAATTTCCTAACTTCAAGGTACACCCTCTCAGTATAGAATTCGTACTAACAATTTTTCCATCGGCTAACTCAATGTTATAACTAGTCGCTAACAACACCGGTTTTCTATCGACATGACGACTAAATTTAACATCTACAAAACTCTTGTCGGAGCCAGAATCAAACAAAATACTAGCATAACAAGCGTCTAGCAAAAACGTACCGGTAACCACGTTAGGACCCTGTGGTTTATCAGCCGTTCCTACTTGATACACGGCAGCAGCGTTGTTACCTCCCCGCTTGTTTCCTGCCTTCGGGCAATTCACTTGCATATGGCCTCTCTCTCCACATCCAAAACATCCCCTTATTCTGATAGCATTCGCCCCAGTGGCTACTCCTCCTGCTCGGCAACCAGACGTCCTGTGACCTGCTTTTCCACATTTGCCGCATGTAGGCGGGCAATTCCCGACATGGTACAAGTTGCACCTACCACAGTGGGGATTCACTTTTACTCCTCTGGGGTTTGTCACAGCCCTCATCCCTTCATTCCTTCGTTGGTTAAACTGCTGATTGCGGTTCTGACCATGGTTGTTTCGATTTCCACCTCGGTTTTGGCCCTGGGATTGATTGCTTTGTGCCGCTTCCCATTTCCTCTTGTTTCCTTCAGCAATGAAGTTCTTCTTGTCCTGGAGCTTGACGTCCATCAATGCGTGAGCCATCTGGACCGCTTCATCAAACGACCCAGGTTTAGACGAAGTTGTCTCACCTTTGATATTACTGGATAAACCTTTGATGTACTGTTTCATCTTCTTGGCATCATTGGCAAAAATGTCTGGACACAAAAGGCTTAGTTCATTAAACCTCCTGGTGTAAGCAGCGATATCATTGTTCTTCAAGGTCAGGTGCCTCAACTCATCTTCCAATTGACCCAATTCCTCTTCCGGGCAGAACTTCTTAGTCAAAAGAGCTTTTGTCGCAGTCCATGTTCTTGCATTCGCTACAGCCAATCCAACAGTGGCTACTTGGGTGTTCCACCAACTTAATGCATCGTCAAGAAACGTAGCAGCCGCAAACTTAACCTTGTCCGCTTCTGAACAACCGCTGATTTCGAAAGTACTTTCAACCTTTTCCAACCATCTTCTAAGTTCTAGAGCTCCACCAGTTCCACGAAATTGCGTGGGACCGCATTTCATAAAACTAGAATAGGTACACACTCTCGGGGCTTGTTGTCTCCCCGTGTTTCTACCCTGGTCTTGATTTCTCCCGGCTCGGTCTGCTTCTAGCGCATTTGCTATAGCTTCCTGAATCATTGTGTTTACACGATCGGCGGTTAACTTTGGAGGCATGGTGTTATCGAATATCTCTTTCTGCAAGACAGGGAAAATAGAAAAACAATGTAAGTATACACATCAAGATTAAGATGGATTTCTCTTTCAAGACATAATACACATACAACGACACATCACTACAGAGTTACTAATATTCATCAATTCACATCACAAAAGATCAAATTTAAGACATATCACAGATCATGAAAGGTAAACATGGATTGTATTGATAATTAACCAAAATTGTGACAAGTATTGCCACTACAATCATTCACCATAAAACTTAAGTCCTCAAGTTTTTCGTCATAATGCCATCATACAAAAGTCTAAAACAGTTCTATTACAACGATCAAAGATAAAATACAAGACAAGCAACTAGGCATGTGGTGATCCACATGGCCTCTTGGATGGCGGTTCGTCATCATCTTCCTCGGGTTCCTCTTCGCTATCATCCTTGTCCACATCATCCATTTTTCTCTTTCCTTTGTCGTTCGGCCCACATTCAGTCTCCTTTTTCGTCCCTGATGTAGACCCACACTCAATCACTACCTGATTTCCCACAGTAATACAAGCACCTCTAGTAGGCGGTTGAATCATGAAGTCATTAGCCTCCATCTCCAAGTCGTCCACGAATCTCCAATCTTGGGGTAATGATGCTCTCACTAGATGCTCCCAACTCTGCATCCTTGACAATCTCACTTGATCTTCCCTAACACGGTCAAGACTAGCGCTCAAATTCGCGACCATCGATCTTAGACTGTTGATGTCACTTTTGTTTACATTTCCATCATACTCAATTCTTGCAGTCCTTTCCAACAGTCTTTGGTGTTCCCTTTCATTCTTATCAAACCTCTTAATTACCCTGGTCTCAACTACAAACCGCTCATACATCAACCTATCCATCCTCCTCAAACGACCTGCGGGATCCCAGTAGTGTCTTGGTCTCGGAAAGTAGACTCTTGCGATATTCTCATGAATCGATTGCGACTTGGATGATTTGCTGGACTCTACACCGCTCCCATTACTTACTCGAACAAATCCTGGCACTGTTCTCAAATAGTCCTTACAGTTGTCCATCGGGCGATTAAAGGGTTGCTGCTCATATCGATCGGTTGGAGGTACTTCATAACCCTTCGGCGAATTCGGAGATTGAAACAAATCAGGTTCGGTCTGACCTACAGCATTCTCGGGAATGCCATCATCCATTAGTTCCTCGGGCTCTTCCTCAGAATCTTCACTCTCATCACTACTGGTGCTAAAATTGTCCACCTCACTTTCATCATTGTCATTTTCCGGCCCTATTTCCTCTTTTGGAGCGATCCATCCATTGTCATTATCCGGCGGGTTCGGAGGAAACGGTCCCCCTTCGTGACCTACGACGTAATCGTTTCCATTACCATTAGGCGGTACCTCGGCCATTCCTGCAATAACAGCGAATTTCGGAGGGTACATAAGTAATTATACAATATTTATAAATACATGCATGCAAATGCAATGCAAAGGTGGTACATATGCCCAAAATGTAATAATATGATGCTCATGCATGATTAATACAAAAATTACGATGTCGGATATTCCACGTATAATTTCAACGTCTACATATAGTAATTTCCATACTTACGTAATAATTACCCACATATATACTTCAACTCAAAAGTATACGTCAAATGCCATGAATACAAAAATAAATCTTACCGGAGCCATGCAGGATAGTTGTGTGTGCTTGGACCATTTTTTACGACACCAAAAGTTATAGTTTAGGATTTTCAAAAACGACCTAGTTCTCTATAACTCATGGCTCTGATACCAATCTGTAACACCCCCACAAAATGCTATGCGCAGCGGAACTACAACATTTGGGTGCTACTCAGTTATCATTACACACAAGATATATCGAACGACTCTAAAGAGATGTCAACTTAAAACTTGAATTAAAAATTGTTAAATGATACATGTCCACGGTTTTTCCAACCCTACTTGGTACAACAAGGTTTAGCGTTTTCGGTCCCCATAAATCTCGACCCAAGAATTTCAATTTCACAACAACATAACATTAAAATTTAAAAATGTTTAAGTAGAAAAGGGAGGAAAAACAAGCAGACTCCAAGCCATACACACAACATCCATCCCATGCACGCTCCATGCTACACTTCAACGGTTACCTGAAACACATGCCAAAATTTGGTCAACGAAAACGTTGAGTGGAATTCATAGGTTTTACAATTCATTTTGAACGTATATGAAATAAAAACCATTCACGATCATTCATAGACTTGTCGATCAAACAATCTATATTCAAGATACTGACAATTGTGTTTAAGCTCATGACACTAAACCGTTAACTCAATCACCCGCGTAATAATTACCGGCGTGATTCAGATGAAACCATGGCCCCTAATAAGGCATCAGTTGCAATTATACCTTGTCTCTTATCACAAATTATCCGTCCGCAGGGGGTATCAACGTACTAGCCCTCGTCTCGGATAGGGTAGTCAACCCCATAGTACTATCACTTTGTATAAGCGGCTATTTCCCCCTTCGCAAGGGCAAGACAATAGTTAATAGTTCATGAAATTAGGGTCTTTTGCAACTAGGTACTCAACACAATTTCTAAGGCAACATTCGGGACTAACAATCATTCATGACATACGTTCATTTTAAAAACTAGCATGAATTTCCCTCGCGGGTAAAACAGTTTGAAATAAATATAAGCGAGGCTATAAATTCACACCTTATATATTAAGTAGTCGGTAGTTCGAGAGATGATCACTGACGACGATACGGATGCCCGGGTAAATCAACACCTATCAACCAAATAACGCGTAATGAGTAATCTCATTTTAAATACCTTATGGTACTGTATAAAATACATAGATACTAGTCACTTAGGACAATTACAACTCACGCCAAAACAAAACAACAAGCATCACTCATTTCACACCATTTGTTCTTATTATTTACGTCATCCATATTTACTCATTTTCGCCGGTACTTACCGAAAGTACGGGCTGTTTTACTATATTTAACCATTCTTATAAAATTTGACAAAATTCTCAAAAATACTATAAGACCTGTAGATAACACATTTTTAATCCCAATAAAAGTTTTTACTTCTACGACCCGTTACTCAACGCTTTTCCAAAAACTACATTTTTCGGACTGAAATTGTACTTCGACCAACTTGGACTTCTTTGACCTATTTGAAATGCACCTTTGACTTCTTTGACTCCTAAGTCCACTTATAGACTCAATTACACAGGTTTGTGACCAAAATTTGACCTTTGACCTTTTACCAATTCATACTTGTGGTCCTCGGGATTTGACTAAAACTAAACATAAATTCGGATTATGAAAGTTCTCGTCTCCCGGTACACGATCTTTAAAACCTCATAACTTTTAGCTCGTTTAGAGTCACGAGCTCTACCTTATACCAAATTAAAGCTAAGAAGGCCCTCTATGACTACATTTAGCTATCTAGACCTGTAGGAAAAGTTATTTTTATGAAAAGGTCTTAAACTTTCTGCCTAAATTTAACCGTACCAAAATCACACTTAAGCTCGATTCCAAACCTATTAATCATTACTAGGCTTCATCCTAAGCATTCCCAATCATAACCAAACACTAATTTCAGTCCCTAACCCCTATTGATCATCAACCTTATAATCTAAAAATCTAAAAACAAACATGCAAACACTTGTACCCATCTAACACATCAATAAACACAAGGCTAAACACAAAACCAATGCTCAAAATCATCAATCACCATGGCTCCCCAAACACCCCCTTTAGCCGTGGGGTTTGGGTGACCAAATCACCACAACCAAATCAATTTTGGTGGGTTTGATTAGTGATTATACTCTCATTTCACATGAATTTAACATGCATTAATCCAATTAACCTCAAAAACGAGTTTGAATGATCTTGAAAATTTTTGGAAAAATTTTGTAAATGCATGTTTGAAATAACCATGGATTAACACTCACCAATGGATTTTAGAAGGTGGTCTAAGGTTAGATTTTGTCAAAACTCAAAAAAAATGGTGGATGGTGGTGGTGTGGGGGTTTGACCGTCGGCCTAGAGAGAGAGGGAGAGAGTTTGTGTCTTTTTTTTTGTTAAGTGTTGTGTGTGTGTGATTTGTCCCCATTTTGTGAAATGGGAGGGACCAAGTTGCAATTTCACCTTTCTTTTGGCCTTAAGCAAAAACGACACCAAAACTTTGCGGGATTGACTCACTATTCTTTTTAGAAAATTTTACGGGAGTCGAAAATCATCCCAAACACTCCAAAATACTTTTGGGATACTTTAAATGTACTCGGAAAGCTATAAAACTCACCCGACTCAACTTAACACGAACCGTAAGTAAAATTCTCGAAAAATTACATCATCGATAAATCGTCAATAATTATAGAAATTTGGGCATCCATCGGGATCGTATTCGTCATCGTCCTTCTTGAATCGTCAATCGTAAAAATTATAACCTCGAACATCGGCTTTAACCAAAATACTAATATATATAGAAATTAATATTTATTAAAAATTTCAAAAATTAGCGTAATTTAGGGTAACGTTAATGACCTCGGTTCTAGGGTGTCACAGGAGATATGAAGATTCAAGAGAAATGTGATAAGTATGCTACAAACATCATTCTCCAAGCCCTTCCTCCAGATGTCTACAAACTCGTCAGCAAACATAAAGTTGCCAAAGAGTTATGGGATAGAATTCGTGTTCTCATGCAAGGCACCTCGTTAACTAAACAAGAACGAGAGTTTAAGCTTTATGATACTTTTGATAAGTTTGCCTATGTGCCAGTGGAGACTCTCAATGATTACTATCTGAGATTTACCCTATTGTTGAATGAGCTCAATATCTATGGCATGACAATTCCTACCTTTCAATTGAACACCAAGTATTTGAACACTCTTCCTTCAGAATGGAAAAAATACGTGATGGATGTTAAATTGGCTAAGGACTTGCATAACACCAATGTGGATCAACTTCAAGCTTTCCTTCAACAACATGAATGCCATGTGATCGAGGCTCGGTTGTCTACACCTCAAGTTCATGATCCACTTGCAATGTATGCTTCTCAACAAAACATGGCTTATACTTATCAACAACCATCATACTTGCAGCAGCCACCACCACACATCTATCAGCAACCATCTTATCAACCACCAATGACGCCACAACAAGAATATCAACAAAGTGTTCATCAACAATCTTTTCCACAACAACCACAATATCAGACATCACCATCACAAGCCAACACTTCTCCATTGGGCTATACTCCTCAGCAAGGATATTTTCCAATAGAAGCACAACCAGCACAAGCTTTCTACTCTAATGAACTTCCTCCAATCCAAGCACCAGTCTTTACTCCAAATGATACGCCAGCTGATGTACTAAACCATCTCACCGCCTACTTGTCAAAACTTGTTGCAACTAGAGGATATCCACCAACAAACAATCAGCTCCGCACCTCTTCAAATCCTCGACAACAAGCTACTGTTCAAGATGGTCAAGTAATAGTGCAACCTATTCAGGGAAGGCAAAATTCATATGGACCTCCTACAAGGACTGTGAACAATCAAGCTGTGAATTCTCAAGCTAGTGGAAATGGAAGTCCTATTGGTCCTAAAAAGGTTGTGACTTGCTACAATTGCCGAGGACAAGGTCATATGGCTATGGAATGCACTCAGTCGAAAAGGAGGAGGGATGATGCATGGTTTCGTGAGAAGATGTATTTGGTTGATGCTCAGTCTAAGGGGAAGATTTTGGATTCAGAGGAGTTAGCATTTCTTGCAGACCCAGGGGCAGTAAATACTGAAGGCGTTGCAGTTGTTTCCACTTCTAATGCAGCTTATCAAGCGGACGATCTTGATGCATACGATTCGGATTGTGATGACATTCACTCTGCCGAAGCTGCTCTCGTTGCTAATCTTTCTCACTACGGTTCTGATGTCATCAGTGAGGTACCAACCACATCTAATAATATTAATGATAACCAACATCAAGTTGGGCATGAAAATGACAACCTTGAACAGCATTCGGGAACTAGTAATTCAAATGATGTGGTACCCAATCCAACACATTTGAGTGAACCTCAACCAAATGCTACGACGGGTATGGAATCTTATGCTCAACATGATTTGGTCATGGTGCCTAAACATATTATTGATCAAATGCATATGGCCCTCAGACAATCTGTAGATACCAATTCCACCCTAACTGCTGAGCTTGCGTTGCATAAAGAAAAGGTCAAAGCTTTTGAAATGGTCCCTCAAGCAGAGAAAATAACATGTTCTGAATTTGACCAACTTCGTTTTGAAAAGATTGAACACTTGAAAGAAATAGAATCATTAAAAGCTAATCTTTCTAATGAATTAAAAGAAAAGGAGTCGGTTGTCAATGATTTTCAGAAACTTAAAATGGATTTCGAAACTCTCGAGTCTAAAAAGATTGAATCAGAAATTAATGCCACCAAACTTCTTAAATTCAAAGAACAACAGCTTTTAAAACAATACTGATGTTGAGTAAAACTACACCTTTAGGAAAAGGATGTAATAAATAGGGCAAGTGAGCACGACGATTTAGGAAAACCGTGTGTGAATGACCCAATTAAGTTCGTTCTCAAGGAGGCTAGTGTGTTATGTGTGTAATGACTTGGATGAATTTGTGATTATATTGAGAAAAGAAAATTAGAAAAGGGATTAGAAAAGAATGACGGTTATGAAGACGGATTAAACTAAGTCTAAAAAGGCGTACACGTAAAGTCGTAAAAACCACCAAAATTAAAGTTTAACCCTAAAAATTCCTAAAAATCACCAAAAATCCTTAATAATAATCTAAGAGTTTACAAAAAATCAAAACTTGCAAAAACCTTTTAATTAATTAGATAATGACTTTTTAATGCTAATTAAAGCCCTAAAAATCAAACTTAATTATTAAAAAGCCCTAAACAAGATTTTCAAGTTTGTAAACCTCAAAAATACTCTAATTAAGCTAAAAACTATTTTTCAAAATTTTACAACCAATTAAAACTATTTTTAAATAATTAAAAACTCCTAAAATCAATTAAATCTTAAATTAATTATAACAAATAATTAAAAGACCTAAAAAATATTTGGAAAGTTGCAAAAATCCTAATTAAGTATTTAGAACCTAGGAAAAATATAAAAACCTAGAAAATCAGACTTTTAATTTTTAATAATAAAATAATATTAAAAATCCAAAAATTATAAAAAATTCTAAAAACTTGCAAACTAGCTTAATTTAACCTAAATAACTCAGAAATGAAAGTGAAATTACCTAAATACCCCTATTGGGCCTAGAAAATGGGCCAAACCCTAAACAGTCCCTTATTGGGCTTAATTAAGGCCCAATAAGAAAAAGTGCTCAAAATAAGCTCAAAAAGCACAGGTTGACTCAAAATTTGATTTTAAACAACTTTTTCCAAAGGCCCAAAAGCTGAAAATGTGAAATAAGCTAACTTATAATAAGCAGCTTATTCTTAATGGGCTTTTTGGCCCATTAAGCTATAAGCTGATGCCATAAGCTAAAATTTAACACACAACCTTCTTTTGACCTGACAAAGACTTCTGTAAAAAGAAATTTCAAATAAGACCACTCAATAAGCCAGAAACAAGTCAACAACTTATTCACAAAACGACAAAATAGTCGTTTTTATGATCTAGACCACCTCAGAAGCTGATTCAAGTTGCAAAATGTTTCTTTTGACAAAACTAAGCTTAAAAACCAAAGAACTTTCAAATAAGCACTCTCAATAAGCTGGAAAATCAAATAAGCACTTATCTTAAAAGTCAAACAAGTTGGTTTTCTAGTGAAAAGTCAAAGTCAAAGTCTGATAAGCTCCAGTTCACTTAAATGGGTCAAATAATGAAGATCTATTACAAAAAATAAGTTGTTGCAAGTCAGAATAAGCTAGAATAGCTTATTGATAAGCTGATGATAAAATTGCACTAGCAGGGGCTAGTTTTGGATGTTGAGCAGTGGGAACTTTTCCCACTGCTTGACTATTTTGACTTGTTGTCTTTAGTGACTTTTTCTTGGATTCAGTTTTCACAAAGGCACCCAATTGATCTTTGGATCAAAAGGAGTCAATAACAAGCAAAATAACACAATCACAAACAGCCAATTGATACAGTTTAATCAATTTATCACCAGATATAGCACAGACATGAACAATGAGCAGTTTAGCATTCAAGAGCAATTTTAGCACAAATCAGCCAACCAAATTCAACCAAATGCACACACAAGCTATAATAAACTCCAATAAGCAAGTCTAAACAGGTTTCATGCATTGGTTCAAAGAATTAAGCAAGATCCAAGCTATCAAAGTTACTGATGAACACTACACATGCAGGTTTATACTTTTGCTGATGTATTTGACACACAAGCCAATTTCAACACCTCAAATCTTTCAAACAGGTTAAGGTAACTTTGTTTTAACCACTTTTATCCCTAAGCATGCATACACACTAAGTGTTCCCAAAATCCTAGGTCTAAACAAGCACAAACAAGGTCTTAATAGCAGATTGATCAATTCAAGTGTTCAAACCCAATAACTTGCAGCAAAACACTCTCAAACAAAGGTATATCAGATACAAAGCATAAACAACACTTTCCCTTAACACAAAATCAGATTACAAGCACAAATCAGTAGACCCAAACACCCCTTTAACTTTTTCAAATCAAGATTTTCAAAAGCAAAACAAGATTTCAGGCCAACCAAGCATCAATTAACACTCTAACAAGTCTAAATAACAGATTCAAGCAAGAACAAGCCACAAAATTCACAAGAACAACAGTTTCATACAAATATCACCAAAAATCACAATTTATGCAGATTTGGAGATTAAGTAAGCAAACCTCATGGATGTACATCCACACCCACGAATTTTGAGCTTATGTGCTAGCAAGAACAAGCACAAGCTTCCACAAAATCCTGCTAAGATTCAACAAGGGTTAAGCACAATAACATGAAAAATCAGAAACTTGGAAAAATCTTGATTGATGCAAACTTGTTACCCCACACTTGATTATCCCCAAGTTATAAGCCTCACCACACCTTAACCAACTCAGTTAGGATGCTATGATCAGCCCTATAGCCCAAGAATTCCAAGATTGGAACAAGACTTAGCAAAATATCAAGAAAATGAGGAAAATATGCAAACTTGTGCACACTCCTCTTTTGAAAACAGGTTTTTAAATTCAAAAGCAGTAAACTAAGAACATAAACAACAGAATAAAGGTGGCACTTGGTCTTTCTTCAAATCACTTAACTCAAATTCATATAACTGAAAAAGGATTTACAAGTGTTTGAACAAAGGAAAAACCAAAAGCAGCTGCAAATGAGAGACCTAGATGCCTTTATATAGGCTACAAGTGAACTAGTTAAGCAAGAAAAAAACGTAAACCCTAATGTGTAGAAGTCCCATTTTGCCCTTGCAGCTTGGGCATCTTTTGAAGATCATGTGACTCTTCTTGGCTTGTAGCATGAGTTGGCAAGTGAAAAAGTGATCCAAGGGTGTGTAACCAGCTTAGGATGTAAGCATAATTGTGGGACGTTGGATGACTGGCTCTTCTTTGTCTTCTTCCTCTTAGACGTAGCAGGGGAGGTCCCATGTAGCATGTGGGTTGGTGGGGTGCCATGTTTAAGGTTTGGGATGTGTTTATGGGATGGTTAATCATAAATCTGGAAACAATTAGGGCTTAATTACAAGTAATTAAGGAATGCCTAATTTAATCAAGAACATGAAGAACAGGTTGTTTGATTTGTTTTGAGGTTTAAAAGGGGTGTTTAGCGCGTGATTTAATATTAATTAACTGATTTGAAAAGTTAGTTAATATTAAACGGTGAGTGGGAAATGAGGTGGACAAAGGGTGAGTTGTGAGTGGTTGATTCAAGTGAGTGGGGCACGTGGCACAAGCTGGTTGGTCTAGGTAAGTTTATTGTCTGCCAGCTTTAACCCCTCACTTCCCAATAACTTGTCACTTGCAATCAAAGTTCTATCAGCGCCCATTTAAACCGTATCAACTTTAGACTTTTTACATTTTTGGCCCATAACTTTTGTAACATGAATTCAGGGGTATTTCTTGCCATAATTGAATTCTTCAAGGGCTGGTTTGGTATTTTCTTCAATGATAATGGTCTAGACTTGTATGATTGTCATCTTGGAGGACTGAAATTGCCAAGTCTTGATAAATGAGGGACCATTTTTGCCAAATGTTGAAAGTTGAGGGTCCTTTTTGTAATTTTGGATTTTTCAAAGGACCAAACTTGTCATTTCTTGTACTTTGAAGGACTTCATGATATATTTGACTTTGTGGATGATATTGATTGACAATTTAGCTTTGTTGAGGGGCTAAACTTGCCAATTCTTCAAAGTTAAGGGCCCTTTTGGTAATTTTGACAAACTTTAGGGACCAAACTTGTAATTATGAGGATACAAGGGTATAAAGTGTCAATTCTTCATAATTGGAGGACCCTTCTTCATAATTCTTCACATCTTCAAGGGTTGATCTTGGGAAAGTCTTCACTAGGGCTTGGTTCATTGTGCGGCTTCGTTTCCCGTGTTCGTTTTTGCATGATTCTTGTGATCTTTTGTCATTATCTCAATATCCGTACCTAAAATACACAAGCAACAAACACAAGCATATATTTGGGTATTTTGATGATATTTAATGCATTTTAAGCCCTATTTGGAAGATGAGACTATGTATAAAAGCAGTCTCATCACTCCCCCATACTAAACCATTGCCGTGCCCTCACGCAATGCTAGAATAAAGTATCGTAGCATCTCCAAAATTCATTTTATTCACTTTATTGAAATGATAAACTAGCTACACTACTACTATTACTACTACTTGTGTTATAGACATAATGTATGATTTTCATCGCAAAATGGGACGTTTAGGTTCATAGAATAAGAACACGTGAATGCTTCGTTAGAAATAATTTCATCGTCCTCGATTTTCACTCCAATTCCATGCTAAGCGTGCAACGAGATCATTGTCATTATAAGTTAGTAATGCTAACACTACTCATATGCCCTAATCACGTACTTATCCTCCCATTATTCCTAAGTTGTATCTCTTATATTTTATGATGTCTTGAATGTTTCACGAGGATACATTGTTTGACTTATGCGATAATAGAGATTTAGGTCTAAAAATAGAGTCCTAACGGTGTAACCAAGACCATCAAATCAATAACCCCTCCTAATAGACGACGATGTTAAAAAATTAAGTTGACAAGAAGAATCGATAAACACGGTTTTATAATGGTTTTGAACATGAGACTTATTACCAAGACTTTTATACGCCCCCTAACGGAAGGGCCTTATTATCTTTGGTTTACCTCCATCTTTTATTCAACTTCGCCATGAAGCTTTTATTATGACTTCGGTCTTGCCTTGCCTTTTATTATCCGCCTCATCGGTGGTTTTATTAGCCAAAGACGTATATCCTCACGCTAAGGCGAATTTTGGATCTTTAAAGCTTCTAAGATTAAGGCTTGATTCACTTTCAATTTTTGCATAGATTTTTCGGCCTTGTGGGGCTTCAAATTGTTTGCTTGATTTAGGTGAGCACTTGAAATCTTATTATTGGGTGAAGCTTTCGATTATTAGGGTGCCAATACTTCAAAACCGTGACGCTGGCGATATCTTAATGTCTTCCCAATTTAATTACACGGAAGCTACTAGAAAAGACTAGAGACCCAACAATCCCAACTAAACCGCTAAGTCAATATTTATTAAGCAAAAAATATTTACATGCGAAGGGAGAATAAGCAAACAACGAGAACACATGAGTTTTTGAAAGAATACGAGTACTCTACGTTTAGCATAGTAACTTATAATTAACCCTATCATTTCTCGTCCTCATTTAAGAGACTTAGCCTAATGTATAGTTAAGGAATCAAAGCTAAGTGCTCAACACGCACGGTCGAGTCAAAAATTACTCTTATTCTCGCCATCGGAAAATCTACATTCGTGTCTTCAAACACTTATGAAACATGAGAAAAATTTTAAAATTTGGCCATTTTTAGCCTTATTTTGCAAGAAAAACGATAACAAAACGATAAACTTTGGAAAGCGTGAAGGTTTGGCAAGGCAAGTATCTATTCACCCCCCCATACTAAAGTTAAACATTGTCCTCAATGTTTCGAGTCTAGGGGTGCAAACACCCCCATACTAGAGACGTAGTCGAATGCCTAATCTAGCATGGATATGGGTGTAACCAATAAGTTTAAAAGCCGTTTATGAAGTGTGCTAAAAACCTAAGGTTAGAACATAAAAGGATATATCATATGTGGATATTGAGAAATGTCTCCAAAGCAAACGATCGAGTGCTCCCATAAAACGAACACGAGAGGCTCCAAACGTGAGGATCATGATCTAAAAACCGCAATGCACAAACAACCACGAAACAAAGGTTGGAAGGGCACGAATCCCCACACGTAAGCTACATTAGACTAAGAAAGCGATAATATGTACATAGGATAAGCATGGGACTCCCCCACGAGGCTCCTCGTTTTTGATTACCGAGTCATGAGCTCGACTCGATCCCCTCAACACTAATTATCATTGGGGAAGGTGACTTGGTCGAGGTAGTTCAAGGATGGAACTTCCCCACCAAAGTAGTGCTTCAACCTATGTCCATTCACCTTGAAGTTAGGACCATCATCTTGAGCTAGCTCGATGGTCCCATAAGGAAACACTTGAGTCACGGTGAATGGACCGGACCAACGGGATTTCAATTTACCGGAAAATATTTTCAATCTTGAATTAAAAAGCAATACTTGATCCCCAATGTTAAAAACCCGGTTTTTAATTTTTGAATCATGCAACTTTTTAGTTTTCTCTTTGTAAATCAATGAATTTTCATAAGCAATGTCCCTTAATTCATCCAATTCATTTAATTGCATTTTCCGGTGTTTTCCCGCGGTCTCCATGTCATCATTACAATGCTTTAGGGCCCAATAAGCCTTGTGTTCTAACTCGATAGGCAAATGACAATTTTTTCCATACACAAGCTTATAGGGAGTGCACCCAATGGGCGTCTTATAAGCGGTCCTAAAGGCCCATAAAGCATCGTCTAACTTATCCGACCAAGATTGTCGGTTTTCCCCCACGGATCTCTCCAAGATCCTCTTCAATGCTCGGTTTGAAACCTCGACTTGCCCACTCGTTTGTGGGTGATAAGCCGTAGAAAGACGATGTGTAACCCCATATTTCCTTAGAACCCTTTCGAATTGGTCGTTACAAAAATGGGTTCCACGATCGCTTATGATAGCACGAGGGGTTCCAAACCTAGCAAACAAACTTTTCAAGAACTTAACTACCACACGAGCATCATTAGTGGGCAAGGCCTTCGCCTCCACCCACTTAGAAAGGTAGTCAACCGCAACGAGAATATACTTATTACCACGAGATGATGGGAACGGCCCCATAAAGTCTATGCCCCAAACGTCAAAGATCTCACATACTTGAATGATATTTTGTGGCATTTCATCTTTTTGTGAGGCTTTTCCTTGTCGTTGGCATGAATCACAAGACTTCACAAGGATTTGTGCATATCGGTAAATAGTAGGCCAAAAGAAGCCGGCATCAAACACCTTCTTAGCCGTGAGATTAGCACCGTGGTGACCACCCGTGGGTCCCTCATGGCAAGCTCTAAGGATGTTAGAAGCTTCGGTGCCAAATACACAACGGCGGATGATTTGATCCGCACAAGTTCGAAACAAGTAAGGGTCGTTCCAAAAGTAGAACTTGACATCACGAAAGAATTTTCGTTTTTCTTGAGTTGTCATACCCTTAACGATGAAGTTACCCGCATGGTAATTTGCAAAATCCGCAAACCATGGGGTAGAAGAATCAAGTTTGGAATTCACTAAACCAAGTGTCTCGAGCGGAAATGTTTCGGTGATTTCCTTGGGCTCGTAAACACTTTGGTGAGGATCTTCCAAACGAGAGAGATGATCGGCCGTTAGATTCTCGGCTCCTTTTTTATCAACGATTTTGTGATCAAATTCTTGAAGGAGGAGAATCCAACGAAGTAATCTCGGCTTTGCATCTTGTTTAGCCATGAGATACTTGATAGCCGAATGGTCCGTATACACTATGCATTTAGTCAAGACGAGGTAAGGTCGGAATTTCTCAAATGCATACACCACGGCAAGGAACTCCTTTTCCGTTGTAGTGTATTTAAGTTGAGCCTCGGTCATCGTCTTGCTAGCATAGTGGATAGGCAAGAAGTGCTTTTCATGACGTTGCCCCAAAACGGCCCCAATAGCGTAATCACTTGCATCACACATAAGTTCAAAGGGGAGGTTCCAATTTGGAGCAACAAGAATGGGAGCTTCGGTAAGTTTCCTCTTAAGGATCTCAAAGGCTCGTACACAATCTTCGTCAAAGACAAAACGTGCCTCTTTTTCAAGAAGATGTGTAATGGGTCGAGAAATCTTCGAGAAATCCTTGATGAATCGTCGATAAAAGCCCGCGTGGCCTAGGAAACTCCTAACTCCCTTGACGGTTTTGGGATGAGGTAATTTGGCGATGACGTCTACCTTAGCTTGATCTACCTCGATCCCCGCTTTCGAGACCTTGTGCCCTAAGACGATTCCACTCTTAACCATAAAATGACACTTTTCCCAATTGAGCACAAGGTTGGTTTCCTCACAACGTTTTAACATTCTCTCAAGGTTCGACAAACACGAAGTAAAGGAATCACCAAACACGGAAAAGTCGTCCATGAAGACTTCCATCGTCTTCTCGATCATATCATGAAAAATAGCCATCATGCATCGTTGAAAAGTTCCCGGTGCATTACAAAGTCCGAATGGCATTCTACGATAGGCAAACGTTCCATATGGACACGTAAACGTAGTTTTTTCTTGATCACGAGGATCGATGGGAATTTGGAAGTAACCGGAAAAACCATCTAAAAAGCAATAGAAATCGTTTCCCGCAAGACGCTCCAACATTTGGTCCATGAAGGGCAAGGGAAAGTGGTCTTTACGAGTGGCTTCATTCAACTTTCGATAGTCAATGCACACTCTCCATCCGGTCACGAGTCTAGTGGGAATCAACTCGTTGGCATCGTTTGGCACAACGGTCATCCCTCCCTTTTTAGGGACACAATGAATAGGACTCACCCAAGGGCTATCGGAAATAGGGTAAATCATTCCCGCGTCAAGGAGTTTAAGGACCTCCTTTTTGATGACGTCGTGAATTTTGGGGTTTACCCTCCTTTGACTTTGGATTGTTGGCTTGAAATCTTCCTCCATTAAGATTTTGTGGGTACAAAACTTGGGATCGATCCCCTTAATGTCGGATAACTTCCACGCAATCGCCCCTTTGTGAGCCTTAAGAATATCGACAAGTGCGGTTTTTTTCATCATTCGAAAGTTCCTTTGCAATAATAACCGGCAACTTGTCGTCCTCCTCCAAATAGACATACTCGAGGTGAGGAGGTAAATCTTTCAACTCGAGGATAGGTGGTTCCTCAAGTGAAGATTTGGGCTCGATGCTCATAACCTCCTCGGGTGGAGGAAATGGGAAATCGTTGAGAAAATCCTTGATAATCGAGAAGTCCTCATAGTTGTCGAGGTCTTCGTCACAAGTACGTGGAACATCGAATTCTTCCAACGTAAAACCACCACCTTCGAAAGGAGTGAAGGTTGGTGTCGAATTATCAAGAATTGGATCTAACATAGTGGGATTGCCACTAGTTTCTTCATCACCAAAACCTAGAACTTCTTGTGAAAATTCCTCGCAAACCACGTCGATCATATCAACGAGGTTTATGGTTGCAACGGAATAAACATGAGAAATTTGAGAGTTTTGAGTTGCGTTTATAACAAGTTCCTCGTCGTTGAAACGTAAGGTGATCTTTCTAGCATGCACATCGATCAAAGCCATAGACGTATCTAAAAACGAACGACCTAAAATGAGAGGAACTTGAGGATCCGTGGGGATGTCAACAACAATGAAGTCTACGGGATAGTAGAACTTCCCCACTTTCACAAAAACGTCTTCCGCCAATCCACATGCAAGAATCGTGGAATGGTCGGCCAACTCAATAGACATTCGTGAAGGAGTAAGATTAGGAAGATTGAGCGACTTGTAGATTGCAAGTGGCATCAAGTTAATGCTAGCACCAAGATCGGCCAAAGCGAAGCATTCTTCCATGTCTTGGATTGCACAAGGGATCAAAAATTTACCGGGATCACCGACTTTTTGAGGTATGCGATTAAGATAAACCGACGAACAACTAGACTTTTGGTGTAATTTTTCCTTGTTGTTCAACATAGTCTTAAAGTTAGCGGCAAATCGAGGCATCATGACCAAGGCATCGGCGAAACTCACATTAAAGTGCAAATCACGAAACATTTTCATAAAAAGCTCAAATTGGTAATTATCGCGCTCTTGACGTTTCTCCTTCCTAAGTCTCGATGGATAGGGCAAAGGTGGTGTGGGTTGAGGCATAGTAGGCATAGCCTTTGGAATCTCGGGTTCCAATGATGGTAATGGGTCAACCGTAGGTGTGGCATGAGCGGTACTTTGTGGGCTTGAAATATGCTCCTTTTCGACCACCACCTCGGGTTCTTCCTCAATTGCTTCCTCCGTAGGAGCAATTGGTTGAGGAATCGGCTCCTTAAGTGTCTTACCACTACGTGTGGTAATCACTTTCATCTCACCCTTAGGGTTGGATATGGTGTTACTAGGAAGACCACTTGATGACGGTTTACACATTATTGCCTCAAACATAGACGAGATTTTATCTTCAAAATTAGATTGCCTCAATACGGCTTCGGTTTGCCTTTTCTCGGCCTTAAGCATCTCTTGTTTAATCTCATGTTGCCCTTGTTCCATCTTTTGTTGGTTTTGTTGTAACCTAGTGACATTTCCTTCCATCTTGTTGGTGTGGATTTTAAGTTCATTAGCTAACTCATTTTTCAACTCTTTCTTCAAGTCGTTTTTGAACTCGGATCTTAGGCTAATTATCTCTCTTTGAATGTTGTCAAACCTAGCATCATTACCACTAGCATATTCAACAAACTCACTTGGAAGATCTTTCAATGTTTGCAAACTCTTGTTGTTATTTTGAAAATCATTTTTGTTTGAAACTTGATTATTAGCCCCTTGATTCCCATAATTTCCCTTGTTGTAATTGTTCTTAAAACCAACTTGATTGTTGCGATAGTTGTTAGCATTTTGATTTGATCCAAAACCCGGTGGAGTCATTTGATTAGAGCGGGAAATTTGACCGTTTTGGTTGTAATTTCCCGTGGCCGCAAAGGCACTCGAAGTGTTACCACCGTTGGTAATGCACTCGGAGAAATCATGACCTCCACCACAATACATGCAAGAAACCTCAACCGCTTTAACCGTAGCGGGAGCACTTGGTTCACCAACTTTAAACTCAATCAAAAGTCCTCTCAACTTATCAAAAATTTTGTTCTCCAAATTTGCTTCAATTTGGCAAGCATCGATGGTATTAGACAAAGAAGGTGAAGCCGAAGACGAAGCCTTACGAACACTAGAGGTGCTACGAGGACTATACACCTTAGATCTATTTTCAATTATCACCAAAGCTTCCTCAACCGTTTTACACAAAAAATTACCACCCGCGGCGGCATTCAAATAATCCCTTTCATGATCATTAAGTCCATTGTAAAACGTGTCAATTTGATGCAAATCGGAAAAACCGTGATGAGGACACTCATGTAACATTTCCTTAAACCTATTCCAAGCCGTTGAAAAACTTTCATTAAATTCTTGTGAAAACTTTGAAATCTCGTTTTTCAAGTGCGTAGTCTTAGAGGGCGGAAAAAATTGGTTCACAAACTTAGACACGAGATCCTTCCACGTCAATATAGAATTGGGTGGCTCTTTCTCTAACCAAATTTTTGCGGGCCCCGCTAAGGAATACGGAAAAAGCATCATCTTAATCGAGTCGTTTGAAACATCCTTAAACTTGCAAGTAGCGGTAAGACGATTGAATTGGCGGATATGGTTGTGATGATTGTCCTTCTCATCACCACGGAATTTGTTGTTTTGAATCATGGACAACAAACCCGTCTTAACCTCAAAATTCTCCGCAAGGATAGCGGGAATTACAATAGCCTCTCCATAACCCTCGGTGGGTGCTTGAAGTAACTCCATCATAGTTCGATTCGCCATGGTTGGTGCTTCTCTTACAATGGGTTCGTCAATAGGAGACTCCTCACTAGAATTGTTTGGAGTGATGGATTTGTTTTTTCGTTTACGAGCACGTCTTGCTTGATTTCGAGTTAGCATAAACGTCACGTACAACGAGGGGATGAGCAAAGAAGATTCTTTTTGGTGTTTTGTATTTTTTAATTTTTTTTGTGGTTTTTGATTGTATTAACCTTTTTGGAACTTGGTGAAATGTATTAGGTAGACAATGAGTCCACAAATCTCCTCACTAATCAAATCTCTTGATTAACGAAGCCTCAAGGAATGAAAACGAACACGTGGAGTGAACGTCTTCAATGACTTTAGAACGATGGTGGAACACCAAATCGTTCAAGAGGGTTTAATCAAATTGAAACCAAGAAAATATATATGATACTTAGTAATACTTTGGGCGGCAAAACCCTCGATTCACTCTCACAATCAAATACTCACAAGCAAGCGGGGAAACGAGGCGGCGCGAAGCACTTAAGAGCCTTTTTCCTTAGGATATATTTTATAATATCCGCCTTATACCCACCTTATAGTTTGTATTTTCAAGATTAAGCTTCACGAAAGTATTTATCTATTTTTGCCTTTTTCTTTGGTTTGAGATTCGAATACAATGATTGGGTAATGACCTCCCAAGTCAAGGTTGTGATTGCTCACGTATTTGGAGTACTTGTGTATTTATTGTTCTACGTATACAATATAGTAATAATATTCACACAAAAACCGAAAAACGATAATACGTATTAGTAGAGTGCTACTAATACAAATACTAATTATGGTTAGTATAAAAACAACAATTCCAAATCAAAACACAACACGCCTCCCCGGCAGCGGCGCCAAAATGATGTTGAGTAAAACTACACCTTTAGGAAAAGGATGTAATAAATAGGGCAAGTGAG
The DNA here is from genome assembly GCA_025667525.1 of Glebionis coronaria. NCBI lineage: Eukaryota > Viridiplantae > Streptophyta > Magnoliopsida > Asterales > Asteraceae > Glebionis > Glebionis coronaria. The sequence goes on along the minus strand of CM046881.1, from coordinate 322,901,990 downwards.
CACGACGATTTAGGAAAACCGTGTGTGAATGACCCAATTAAGTTCGTTCTCAAGGAGGCTAGTGTGTTATGTGTGTAATGACTTGGATGAATTTGTGATTATATTGAGAAAAGAAAATTAGAAAAGGGATTAGAAAAGAATGACGGTTATGAAGACGGATTAAACTAAGTCTAAAAAGGCGTACACGTAAAGTCGTAAAAACCACCAAAATTAAAGTTTAACCCTAAAAATTCCTAAAAATCACCAAAAATCCTTAATAATAATCTAAGAGTTTACAAAAAATCAAAACTTGCAAAAACCTTTTAATTAATTAGATAATGACTTTTTAATGCTAATTAAAGCCCTAAAAATCAAACTTAATTATTAAAAAGCCCTAAACAAGATTTTCAAGTTTGTAAACCTCAAAAATACTCTAATTAAGCTAAAAACTATTTTTCAAAATTTTACAACCAATTAAAACTATTTTTAAATAATTAAAAACTCCTAAAATCAATTAAATCTTAAATTAATTATAACAAATAATTAAAAGACCTAAAAAATATTTGGAAAGTTGCAAAAATCCTAATTAAGTATTTAGAACCTAGGAAAAATATAAAAACCTATAAAATCAGACTTTTAATTTTTAATAATAAAATAATATTAAAATAATATTAAAAATCCAAAAATTATAAAAAATTCTAAAAACTTGCAAACTAGCTTAATTTAACCTAAATAACTCAGAAATGAAAGTGAAATTACCTAAATACCCCTATTGGGCCTAGAAAATGGGCCAAACCCTAAACAGTCCCTTATTGGGCTTAATTAAGGCCCAATAAGAAAAAGTGCTCAAAATAAGCTCAAAAAGCACAGGTTGACTCAAAATTTGATTTTAAACAACTTTTTCCAAAGGCCCAAAAGCTGAAAATGTGAAATAAGCTAACTTATAATAAGCAGCTTATTCTTAATGGGCTTTTTGGCCCATTAAGCTATAAGCTGATGCCATAAGCTAAAATTTAACACACAACCTTCTTTTGACCTGACAAAGACTTCTGTAAAAAGAAATTTCAAATAAGACCACTCAATAAGCCAGAAACAAGTCAACAACTTATTCACAAAACGACAAAATAGTCGTTTTTATGATCTAGACCACCTCAGAAGCTGATTCAAGTTGCAAAATGTTTCTTTTGACAAAACTAAGCTTAAAAACCAAAGAACTTTCAAATAAGCACTCTCAATAAGCTGGAAAATCAAATAAGCACTTATCTTAAAAGTCAAACAAGTTGGTTTTCTAGTGAAAAGTCAAAGTCAAAGTCTGATAAGCTCCAGTTCACTTAAATGGGTCAAATAATGAAGATCTATTACAAAAAATAAGTTGTTGCAAGTCAGAATAAGCTAGAATAGCTTATTGATAAGCTGATGATAAAATTGCACTAGCAGGGGCTAGTTTTGGATGTTGAGCAGTGGGAACTTTTCCCACTGCTTGACTATTTTGACTTGTTGTCTTTAGTGACTTTTTCTTGGATTCAGTTTTCACAAAGGCACCCAATTGATCTTTGGATCAAAAGGAGTCAATAACAAGCAAAATAACACAATCACAAACAGCCAATTGATACAGTTTAATCAATTTATCACCAGATATAGCACAGACATGAACAATGAGCAGTTTAGCATTCAAGAGCAATTTTAGCACAAATCAGCCAACCAAATTCAACCAAATGCACACACAAGCTATAATAAACTCCAATAAGCAAGTCTAAACAGGTTTCATGCACTGGTTCAAAGAATTAAGCAAGATCTAAGCTATCAAAGTTACTGATGAACACTACACATGCAGGTTTATACTTTTGCTGATGTATTTGACACACAAGCCAATTTCAACACCTCAAATCTTTCAAACAGGTTAAGGTAACTTTGTTTTAACCACTTTTATCCCTAAGCATGCATACACACTAAGTGTTCCCAAAATCCTAGGTCTAAACAAGCAGAAACAAGGTCTTAATAGCAGATTGATCAATTCAAGTGTTCAAACCAAATAACTTGCAGCAAAACACTCTCAAACAAAGGTATATCAGATACAAAGCATAAACAACACTTTCCCTTAACACAAAATCAGATTACAAGCACAAATCAGTAGACCCAAACACCCCTTTAACTTTTTCAAATCAAGATTTTCAAAAGCAAAACAAGATTTCAGGCCAACCAAGCATCAATTAACACTCTAACAAGTCTAAATAACAGATTCAAGCAAGAACAAGCCACAAAATTCACAAGAACAACAGTTTCATACAAATATCACCAAAAATCACAATTTATGCAGATTTGGAGATTAGGTAAGCAAACCTCATGGATGTACATCCACACCCACGAATTTTGAGCTTATGTGCTAGCAAGAACAAGCACAAGCTTCCACAAAAGCCTGCTAAGATTCAACAAGGGTTAAGCACAATAACATGAAAAATCAGAAACTTGGAAAAATCTTGATTGATGCAAACTTGTTACCCCACACTTGATTATCCCCAAGTTATAAGCCTCACCACACCTTAACCAACTCAGTTAGGATGCTATGATCAGCCCTATAGCCCAAGAATTCCAAGATTGGAACAAGACTTAGCAAAATATCAAGAAAATGAGGAAAATATGCAAACTTGTGCACACTCCTCTTTTGAAAACAGGTTTTTAAATTCAAAAGCAGTAAACTAAGAACATAAACAACAGAATAAAGGTGGCACTTGGTCTTTCTTCAAATCACTTAACTCAAATTCATATAACTGAAAAAGGATTTACAAGTGTTTGAACAAAGGAAAAACCAAAAGCAGCTGCAAATGAGAGACCTAGATGCCTTTATATAGGCTACAAGTGAACTAGTTAAGCAAGAAAAAAACGTAAACCCTAATGTGTAGAAGTCCCATTTTGCCCTTGCAGCTTGGGCATCTTTTGAAGATCATGTGACTCTTCTTGGCTTGTAGCATGAGTTGGCAAGTGAAAAAGTGATCCAAGGGTGTGTAACCAGCTTAGGATGTAAGCATAATTGTGGGACGTTGGATGACTGGCTCTTCTTTGTCTTCTTCCTCTTAGACGTAGCAGGGGAGGTCCCATGTAGCATGTGGGTTGGTGGGGTGCCATGTTTAAGGTTTGGGATGTGTTTATGGGATGGTTAATCATAAATCTGGAAACAATTAGGGCTTAATTACAAGTAATTAAGGAATGCCTAATTTAATCAAGAACATGAAGAACAGGTTGTTTGATTTGTTTTGAGGTTTAAAAGGGGTGTTTAGCGCGTGATTTAATATTAATTAACTGATTTGAAAAGTTAGTTAATATTAAACGGTGAGTGGGAAATGAGGTGGACAAAGGGTGAGTTGTGAGTGGTTGATTCAAGTGAGTGGGGCACGTGGCACAAGCTGGTTGGTCTAGGTAAGTTTATTGTCTGCCAGCTTTAACCCCTCACTTCCCAATAACTTGTCACTTGCAATCAAAGTTCTATCAGCGCCCATTTAAACCGTATCAACTTTGGACTTTTTACATTTTTGGCCCATAACTTTTGTAACATGAATTCAGGGGTATTTCTTGCCATAATTGAATTCTTCAAGGGCTGATTTGGTATTTTCTTCAATGATAATGGTCTAGACTTGTATGATTGTCATCTTGGAGGACTGAAATTGCCAAGTCTTGATAAATGAGGGACCATTTTTGCCAAATGTTGAAAGTTGAGGGTCCTTTTTGTAATTTTGGATTTTTCAAAGGACCAAACTTGTCATTTCTTGTACTTTGAAGGACTTCATGATATATTTGACTTTGTGGATGATATTGATTGACAATTTAGCTTTGTTGAGGGGCTAAACTTGCCAATTCTTCAAAGTTAAGGGCCCTTTTGGTAATTTTGACAAACTTTAGGGACCAAACTTGTAATTATGAGGATACAAGGGTATAAAGTGTCAATTCTTCATAATTGGAGGACCCTTCTTCATAATTCTTCACATCTTCAAGGGTTGATCTTGGGAAAGTCTTCACTAGGGCTTGGTTCATTGTGCGGCTTCGTTTCCCGTGTTCGTTTTTGCATGATTCTTGTGATCTTTTGTCATTATCTCAATATCCGTACCTAAAATACACAAGCAACAAACACAAGCATATATTTGGGTATTTTGATGATATTTAATGCATTTTAAGCCCTATTTGGAAGATGAGACTATGTATAAAAGCAGTCTCATCAAATACGCTTCCACAGAAAAGGTTCATCTTTTAACTAAATCATTTAAAGAACTCGAACTTAAACGTCTTCAAGATTTACCACCTAATCCCGGTTATGCAAAACAAGCTCAGGAATATATTCCCGGTCTTTATGATATGACCATAATTGGAAAATCGAAAGAAGCGCCTTTTGTTCGTAGTACTGAGGAGACACAATCACTTGGGGATGAAACTCATTCTAAAATGCTTTCAAAATTCCATACAATTGATTATGATCAACATAACAAAGATCAATTTTCGAAAAAGACACGCATTCGTTTACAAAAGGAATTAGCAGAATTGATAGTTCTTGTGCCCCAAAGTTTGTCAAATGAAAACCTTCCTAGTACGTCTCCTACACTTGTCAAAACGGATTTAACAAAGTTAATTCCACCGGTAAGCAAGGCATCCGTTAACTTAAATGCGGTTCACCAAAACTTAGCCGATTTTGACAAAGTCATTTTGGAACGTACGACGGCTTCGGCCATAACGGAAGGTGAATGGAACTTTGAGCACACTAGAGCTGCATTTCGAAATGAAATTGTTCCGTTTGTAGACAATGTTAAGGCTTGTCTTAGTAATCTTGATCAAGATTTGTTTTTGGAAATAGAAGAATTTAGACGTGTTTTTAATGAAATGGATAATGCTTATGAAAACAGTTTACTTGAAATAGAACGGGTTTCACGCCATAATGATCTACTTCTGAATCAAGTGATGTCTCATGATATAGTTTCTGTCTGTGTGAATACAAGTGTTGATAATGATTCTATTGTGCATAATGTTGAATATGTGGATAATGTGGTAGATAGTACTTGTCACGAATCTGACGCTGAATTTATAAAGCTTCAAGATTCATATTCTTCGCTTTCAAAACGTTTTGATGAGATTCAAACACATTGTATTTCGCTTGAATGTAAGCAACAATTTATTCAAGAAATCTTTGAAACGTCATTCGAAGGTGTCAATATCGATGATGCAAACTTTGAAAAGAATTTTCGATTGAATTTACAATCAAAACAGCGTCAGCCAAGTGACAAGGTTGCTCAATCTTTGCCGATAGACATAGAGAAATCTAAGGAGCTTAACTGTGTGAACGTACTTGAGGCTGCTGAGAATCTTAAACTTGATCTAGATAATCGAGTTTCCAAGATTTTGTCCAAAGTTGATAACGTAAAACAGAAAAATACACGACTCTTTGATTCAGTACAGCCCGCATGTGTTGATACCACTGCACAGAATCAATCATTGATTGAACAATTGAATCGAAAGTCAATGGAAATATCTGATTTGACGGAACAAATTTGTGATAAGAATCTGGTCTTGGCTGAGTTAAAGGAAACACTTCGTACTCTAAAAGGCAAGAATGTTGTGGATAACGCAGCCACTGTCTCAGCATCGTCCTCTAGTGCAATCAAAAGGAACCTTATAGCCGTCACACCACTTAATAAGGGCCCTAGGACTAAACCATCTCAAACTTTGGTCACTAAAGATAAGGTGGAATCAAAACCAGCTTCTAATATTCTCGTGTTGCCTTCTACAGGAGTAAGCACCACTACTAAGGCTCAAAGATCTAAGCTTAAGAGAAACAAGAAGAATGATAGGATCTTGCCCCCATCTAGTAGTCAAGTGAAGAAGAAAGTAGAAGCCCATCCTAGGAATGTTATTTCTGTTTTGAATAAAAAGAATCATGTAGCTAAACCTAAAGGCTCTGCGGTTGTGCAGCGTTCTAAGCCTAATGTGAATTCTAATTTGAAATGTTGGAATTGCAATGAATGTATGTTTTCTAGTCGTCATGATTCTTGCCTTATTGACCATGTGAATGAGATGTATGCCCGGAAAAATGGATTAGAATGGAAACCGACTGGGAAAGTGTAAACCCAAGTTGGTTGGATGTGGTGCCCCACTGGTAGAACTTTCACTATAGTAGGAAATATGTGCCCTTTGACTAGGATCACTCCCACTACAGCGAAGAAAGAGTGCCCTTTAACTAGGAGTACCAAGGATACCAAAACACAAGCGTGTCCTTTAACTAGGAACACCGACACTACTGTAGGAACCAAGTGCCCTTTAAATAGGTCTACTCCCACTGTAGTGCCCGCGAATAATCCAAAACCTAAGAAAGTTGGAATAGTAAAACCTGTTAGTGCTAAAACTCACATTAGAAAACACAGGAAATCTAAGGGTCTCAAAAATGTTAGCAATTTTGATAATTCTATATCTGTATCTGCTAACACTCCGAAACTAATAGTTTCTAATGCATTGTCTACTGTTGTTATTGAAAACAGGTGGTCCAATTTGTTCTCTGGTATTTGGACTCTGGTTGCTCCAAGCATATGACCTGAGATCGCTCTCAGCTCAGAAATTTCGTCAGCAAGTTTCTTGGTACGGTTCGATTTGGAAATGATCATATTGCAAGGATAATGGGTTACGGTGAATATCATATTGGGAATGTTATAATTTCAAGAGTGTATTACGTGGAAGGTCTTGGTCACAACTTATTTTCTGTGGGACAATTTTGTGATGCAAACCTAGAAGTCGCTTTTCGAGAGCATACCTGCTTCATTCGTAATTTGGAAGGGGTTGATTTATTGAAAGGTACTCGAGGAAATAATTTGTACACTTTGTCTCTACAAGACATGATGGCCGCTTCTCCCGTATGTCTTCTCTCCAAAGCATCGAAGACTAAGTCATGGTTATGGCATCGACGGTTATATCATCTTAACTTTGACGCTATTAATCACTTGGCGAAAAACCAACTTGTTCGTGGTCTTCCTAAACTATCATTTCACAAGGATCATTTGTGTTCCGCGTGTACAATGGGAAAAAGCACTAAGAAGTCATACAAACCCAAGACTGAAGACACCAACCAAGAGAAACTTTATCTTTTGCATATGGATCTTTGTGGGCCAATGCGTGTTGAAAGTCTTAGTGGCAAAAAGTACATCCTCGTCATTGTCGATGATTACTCTCGGTTTACATGGGTGAAATTTCTTAAAGCAAAAAATGAGGCACCTAAATTCATCATCGGATTTCTCAAGATGATTCAAGTGCGTCTCAACACTACTGTCTGACGCATTCGTACAGATAATGGAACCGAATTTGTGAATCAAATCTTGCGTGATTATTATGAAGAAGTTGGCATATCTCATGAAACATCCGCTGCTCGCACTCCACAACAAAATGGTGTCGTTGAAAGGCGAAATCGCACACTTATGGAAGCTGCTCGAACGATGTTAATTTACGCAAAGGCTCCATTGTTTTTATGGGCAAAACCAGTATCCACAGCAGTGTACACCCAAAACCGGTCACTAATTCGTAAACACCATGGTAAAACACCTTATGAGCTTCTCTATGGAAAAGTACCAGATTTATCATATCTTCATGTATTTGGTTCTCTTTGCTATCTGATAGGTGTGTAAACACCCATCTTTTCTACCACTTAATTACAATAATAACCGGACCAAAACGTGTATTTTATGTCTTTTATGTCAGAATTATGCGTGGTTTGTGTTTTTGTTGTGATTTAGGACGAAAAGGTGAAAAGTGGGGGAAAACACGGGAATTCACGGGCATTTACGGACTTTTATTGAAGAAAAAGATGAAAGACGAAGTCAAGAAGTCAAGAGTGCTAAAATAACGGAAGTCCAAGACAAATTCTGAAGATTTATCGAAGAAAAGGTCAAAAGACGGAAGTTTATCAAAAGCCGAAGAACTCAAGTCTATTTCATTGAAGAATTTAAAGACAAGTTCAAAGAAATCCCGAAGCCAAAAGTCCTCAAAGTTCAAGTTTAAAGAAGATTAGAAGAAAAGGACCAAGGGTGCAATTAATGAAGATTAAAGAAGGAATGACCTAATCTTGTAATTAAGAGAAAAGGAAAGAGGGGAGGAAGCTTCCTTAATCCTCCCCTATAAATAGTCATTAGTTGTAATCATTTTGTCTTGTTGGCTAATAGTGACAATTAGTCCTTCCACCTTTAATTACCTTGTCATTTACTTTTCTTGTCAACTTTAAATACATGTTTTGCACCTTAATTTCCATTTAATTCCAAGTAAGTTTTCATTTTAATTCTTGTCAATCTTTATTTTATCTTGTTAATCTCCTATCTACCTTTCTTAATCTTTGATTTTTGTTTTTATGTTTATGTTCATGTTCATGCTTTTATTTTGATCCAAATGGTTTTTAATTATTGTGGTTAAAGTTGTTTGTTTTATTGATTTAAACTGTTTGATTGTGTTTACTGTTGCTTTGTTATTGGTTAAATTAAATCGTTTGTTTGATTCTGCTTAATTTGTTGTTAGATTCGTTATTCTGTGATTCCCCTGTTCTTCGGGAGAGTTTGTTTTTGTTTCTGATCTTTCCAGGAAATCTTCCGAATCAAGAGAGGGAGTCTGTTCATTCGGAACTTCAAAAGTTCCGAACCAAGGGCTTCATTCGGAACATTCAAAGTTCCGAACGAAGGGAAAGTTCCGACTCAAGACTGCTCATTCGGAAGTCTCAAACTTCCGAACGAAGGGAAAGTTCCGGATCAGCAATTGTTCATTCGGAACTTAAAAGTTCCGGATCAATATACTTTATTCGGAACTCAAAAAGTTCTGGATCAAGGAGATTCATTCGGAACTCAAAAGTTCCGAACCAAGAGCTTCATTCGGAACTTCTTAAAAGTTCCGAACCAACTTCCGGATCAAGGGCAAGTTCCGAATCAAGAAGGCTTCATTCGGAAGTCTGAAACTTCCGAATCAAGGAGGCTTCATTCGGAAGTCTTCCGAATCAAGGGTTGATGAAAAGTTCCGAATCAAGGCAAGTTTGAGAAGTTCCGAATCAGTAAAGTTCCGAACGAAGGATTGTTTTGGGTAAGTGACATATTCAGATCAATTTGTTCCGGATCAAGGATTTTGGTAATATTCCGAGCGAAGAAGAATCATTCCAACCGAAGGTGACATTCCGGACGAGTGATTGTTCCAAACGAAGGATTATTCCGAATGAGCTGTATTCAGGTTCTTATTAGTTTTTGTCTTTGATTTTTATTTTTAAGTTTATTTTTCCTTCCTTTATTTTAATTGCACTTTAAAATTATTTGTCTTAGCTTTATTTTAGCCTTGCCTTAGTTTAAGTTTTAGTTGCGCTTTAAGATTGCCTTAGATAGATTTAAGTTTACGTCATTTACTTTAGCACCCTTTAATTTTAATCACGTTTTAAATACTTGCACCATTATTTTAATTAGATTTAGATTTACTTTAACGCACTTTTACTTTAATTGCACTTTTACATTAATTGTCTAGCACATTTATTTTAAAAAACTACAACGACACATTTTTGTTCCACCAAAATAAAACTGAGTCACATAGAGAACCTAGATCAATTCGATTAGACCAACACAACGAACTTTAATCTTTTTAACCTGAGTAAAATCGAGTTATCAAATGGCGCCGCTGCCGGCTCTTTTCGTAAAGATTAACGGTTTTCTGTGAGAGACGCGTTGCTTTTTGGGATCCGTTCACTTGTGAGCGTTATTTTCTTGCATAAAAAATTCAAAAAATCATAAAAATTAAAAATTGATAAAAATCCATAAAAATTAAAAAATTTCAAAAATCCAAAAATATTTTATCTTTATTGTGTATATATATTGTCTTTGTGTTTGGTTTCTTTTTCTTTTGCATTTTCAGGTGTATGCGTACTAGATATTCTAATTATCAAGAGCCCGAGCCTCAAGAAGATTTAGCTATGTCAGGTGTAAACAACAATAATCCACCGCACCCCAATAATAACAATGTTCTTCCACAGCCCGATCTTCGGACCATGGAGGAACTTTGTCAACCAACCATGTTTGGACGAGGAGGACCGATTGCGCCGATGCAAATCAACGCTCCTGAGTTTTCGTTGAAGCACCACATGATTCAGCAAGTACAAACAAACCCATTCCGTGGATTTCCTGATGATGATGCCAACAAACACCTCGACAAGTTCATTACAATCACTCAAAGCATGAAGTTGCCTGGAGCCACAATGGATGTTCTTCGCCTACAACTCTTCCCACATACTCTATCACATCATGCCGAGAAATGGTTTGATCGTCTCCCGAAGAATTCTATTCACACTTGGGATGACATGACTCAACGCTTTTTGTCGCGCTACTTTCCACCATCCATGGTTACAAGCCTTCGCAATCAGATCAGCAGGTTCATGCAAGACCCTGATGAATCTCTTTTTGATGTTTGGGAGAGATATAATGTCTTGATCGATAGATTTCCAAACCACAACATGCTCCCTGTGACCTTAATCGATAGTTTCTACAACGGATTGACTTTTTGAGATCGTGATACGATAAATGCAGCCGCCGGTGGCACATTCATGAAAAGGAGACCCGAGGAGTGTAGAGAGTTAATTGAGAACATGACTACTCACCACAAAAACTGGGATTCCTATGCTTCTTCAAGGAACAACCCGAGAGTCAATGTTTCCTCCACCTCAGCAAACCCTGAGATGACCGAACTCACCCGCATGATGGCCGAAATGAGCAAAAGTATTACGCTTCTCCCTTCAAACCAACAACAACAACAAGTTAAAGCGGTTGCTAATCCTTGTGAAACATGCGGCGGTCCTCACTCATACACCGATTTCCCTTCGACTCAAGGAAATCCGGAAAATGTGTATGCAGCTTACGGTAATTATTCACCGGAAAATTACCAAGCTAGACAACAAGGGGATAGAAATCTGCTGAGTTACCGATCCAACAGTTACCTTTCACCCGGTTTTTCTCCTCAAAACCAAAACTCCGCCAACAACTACAATAGAAGCAACCAAATCCCACCAAGAGCTTCTAACCCTTATCAACCACCCACCCAACAAACCCCACCCATTAATCCCGATGTTGAAGTCATCATGAGAACTCAAGGTGAGCAAATCAAGAATCTACAGAGCCAAATAATCAATTTGAAAGGAGATATCATAAAGCAAGGTAATGACATTAGAACCGAGGTTCGTGATAATATTCAATCCTCCTTCAGCACTCAAACGACTAAATTAAAGAATCTGTTGGCTAGTTTCTTGCCCGCCACTCAACCTTCTACTTCAAGTTCTCTACCTCCAAACACCGTCACTAATCCGCGAGCCAATGTGAGTGCTATTACTACTCGTAGTGGAGTCACCATCGTAGGACCACCAATCCCACCCCCATCATCTACACCTCCTCCACGACCATGTGTCCCTACTCCTCCTACACCTAGTATTAGTGCACCATTACCGTCTCCGCCTCGCCATGACGATGTATCTCGGAAGGACCCTTCAACATCCCAACCTTTACCTACTACACCTTCACCTTCCCCCTATAAACCCAACATCCCATATCCTTCTTGATGAGATGGCATTTATACATGATCTCATCGTTCTTTTCGGGGTTTAAATGCATAAAAATGTCATAAAATACTATATATATATGCTTGTGTTTGTTTACTTGTGTATTTTAGGTATGGATATCGTGAAAAAGACAAAAGATCACAAGATACAAGGAAAAACGGACACGAGAAACGAAGCCGTACAAAGAACCGGGCCCTAATCATGGAATTCTCAACAAAATACCTTGAAGACTTGAAGACAAACAAGATTGATCCTCATTTATTGAAGAAATGACACTTAAAACCCTTTTATATTAATAATTACAAGTTTGGTCCCTTAAGTTTGTCAAAATTACACAAAAGATCCTTCAACTTTGAAGAAATGGCAAGAATAGTCCCTCAGCAAATCAAAATTGCCAATAATGGTCCCTCATGAAGATTAAGATACATTGAAGACCTTTGAAAATCAACAATGTCCAAAATCAGCCCTTGCAATATTCAAAAATGTCAAATATAACCCTTGAAACACTTTTTGTAAAGTTTGTGCCAAAAATGACAAAAGGTGAAACGTTGATACATGTAAAATGGGCGCTGATAGAAGTTTGCATCCAAGTGACAAAAGAAAGGAAGGACAAGGGCTGAATGTGTGCATACTGAAACATTTAAACACATAAACACGCGCCAAACAACTCCACTCCACCAAAAACGGATCAAAAGGACAACTATTCACCTTTACAGCCCAGATTTTACACCAACTTAAACAAAGGGTAAAATGAAATTACCCAGGCACACGTTTGATTCACACATGCAGAAACCTATCCCACACACAAAACCCTCATCTCCACTCACTATGGACCCCACCCCAATACCCTTTCCACCAATCAGATTTCAACTTGGCCTCCAAGCTTAGCCACGTGTCAAGATCAACAGCTGAGAGCCTTTGCTTGATCATAAAGCTAAAATGAACGTGTAGGATCATTTTGGACAGCTCAACAACAACAAACGTACTCAAGGACTTAGGGCATTTAGGGAATTTCACATCTAGGGTTTATGAACAGTGTAGCGTTGGCATTTGCCTATAAAAAGACTCCTCAACATGTGAGAGAGCTTTTGTTCCAGTTTTAGGCTATTAATCTTTGTAATTCCTTTTTAAGTTAAATAAAATTTGAATTTCTGAAAATTTGAAATCTCTTTTTGATTTAGTTAAAAGTTTGGTGTTTGAGTAGCCTAATTCTGAGTTCCATTTGTTTGTGAAGGCCTACCTTAATCTTGTGGTTAAGGCACGTCTTGTTTCATAAGGTTTTTAAGGTTTGGAAACCTTGAAATCCTAGGTTCTGTTTTGGTTATTTTGTGTACTAACCCTTGACCATTAGCTATAAGCTCTTACAAGCTTGTTGACACCAAGCTTGTGAAGGGATTAGAGCCCTTGGTTGAGTTGTTTGCTGTTTGTGTTGAAGATATAAAGTCCTTGAGGTTCTACTTTGAACCATCAACCAAGGCAGTTTGCATCATCTTCATTGAAGTACCTTGGTCTTGTTCTAGTTGTTGAACAAGGTCCAAGGAGCATTGCTGGCCTTCCTAGGATGTTGTGGAAGGCAGGTATAATCTCTTGTTAAGATTCCCCTAAAAATTTCATGTTTATGACTGTTTTTGATTTGGTGCTTTGATTTTGAGTATTGGTGTTTGTGCTGGTGATTTTTGAGTTTGATTGTGTTATTTGCTATGGTTTAAGTGTTTTTGATCATTGAAATCAGTAGGTTATTAGTTAAAATCAGAAGTTTGTTTGATAAGTGCTAGATTAAGGGTTGTTTGGGATTACTGGTACATAAGGCCTTGTGGCCTTGTGCCCTTGGTTCTTTGGGTTTGGGTGGTCTAAACAAGTCCTAATATACAAGTTTTAGTCATTGGTTTACTTTCTGAAAGTTTGGAAAAGGGATTTTTAGTTTTGCAAAAATCTGATAAAAGTGGTTTTGAATTTGGTCAAACACATCAGATCCAATAACTTCTTTGTTAGTTGGATCTAAGGTCTGAAATTTGGTTTGGAAATAGTTTGGGTGATAAGCTATCTATTGGTTATCTGCTTGTTGAATTTGGTGGCTTATTGTGGTTTTTATAGCTTATCAAAAGTTGCTGAAGTGGTCATTTGCATCAGCAAAGTGACCACCTCAAATTGTGCTTGCATTTGTTTGCCTAGTGTATGCCTTGTGACTTTGCTGCTTGGAACTTGTTCATGTGCTGCTTGTGATTGGTTTTTGCTATTTGGATTGCTTTGTTCATAGCTTATAAGCTCACTGGCTTATTGGCTTATTTGTGCCAAAATACATCAAGTTTACCCAACTGGTAAGCTTTGATTCACAAGGTTTGCACTCAATCCTTGACCAGCAGGGTGAAAAACAAGTTCTTACACTTCATTAAGTCTGTCAACGCCTTCTTTGTTCCTGTCAGCGTTTGATTTCAACTTATCAGCGTTTGACTTTTGGTCAAACTTGGTTTTCAGCTTATTTGAATCTGTTTTGCTTATTGGTACATGCAACAACTTAGTTTTTGTGATAGAAATCATTTTTCTCAGCTTAATATCAAGTCTGGAAGTTTACAAGTCTTTTGGTTAAGCTTTTGCTAGAAAACTAGCTTACTTGGCTTTTTTAGCCAGCTTATTTGCTCCTTCAGCTTATTTTACTTGGCTTTTTGAGATTTTCTTGATTTATTATTCTTAGTTAAGCTATTTGTGAGCTTTTGCAACAAACTAGAGCTTCTGAGGTGCATTATTTCTCAAACCCGACTATTTTGTCGTTTTGTGGATTTTTGCTTTTCTATTTTCTGGCTTATTGAGTGTGCTTATTGGAAATTTCTTTTGACAGATCTCTTAAGCATCCAAAAAGAGGGTTGTGTGTCAAATTAGAGCTTATGGCATTAGCTTGTGGCTTAATGGGCTGAAAAGCCCAATAAGAATAAGCTTTGTGTTCAATAAGCTGTGATAAGCACATTTTCAGCTTTTGGGCCTTTGGAGTTTTGTTCTTAGAATTAAATTTTAAGTCAGATAGGGCTTTTCCAAGTCAATTGGGCCAAGTTTGACTTTTTGGGCCCAAAAGCCATTTAGGTTGACTGAATTTGGATTTGGCCCATTTGAGGGCCCATTAGGGGTATTTTGGTAATTTCACTTTCATTTTCTGATTATTTAGGTTAAAATAAACTAGTTTGCAAGTTTTTAGAATTTTTTTATAATTTTTGGATTTTTAATATTATTTTATTATTATTTTATTATTATTTTTAAAATTTCACTTTTTCCAACTTTTTACATTTTTCTTAGGTTAAATACATTAAAATAGGAATTTAGCAACTTTTAGAATAATTTTATCACTTATAGATTAATTTTTATACTTATTTTAAGTTTTAATAGTTAATAATTCATTTTAAATAGTTTTTATTAATTTTGAAATTTCTAAAAATAGTTTTTAATCATTTTAGGTCATTTTAGAGGTTTATCAATTGAAAAATCTTTATTTGGGCTTTTTTGATAATTTATTTGATTTTTAGGGCTTTAATTAGCATTTAAAAATTGAATATTTAATTATTTAAAAGGTTTGAAAAAGTTTTGATAATTGGTAAACTCTTAGTTTATTATTTTTGATTTTTGGTGAATTTTTGGTAATTTTTAGAATTTATTTTATTTTTGGTGATTTTTTTAGGTTCTACGTCTTAACTTTCTAATAGTAATTTTGCGTTAATTTTTATTTTTACGACTTCGTCATTTTCTCTTCTAATCCCCTTCTAAACCAATCATTAATCACAAACATTTGGCAAGTTTTTCACACACATATACCTCCTTGGGAAACGAACTTACACACCATTAAGGGTCATTAGTGTTGATTTTTCCTAAAGTCATCATTCGATACTTACCGCTCATTTACGCTCTTTTGTTTTCCTAAACAAGAGGTGTAATTTACCACAATCACTTTGGCGCCGCTGCCGGGGAGGTGTGTCGTGATTAATTTGCATTGTTGTTTTTAATATTAACCAAATAGTATTTGTATTAGTAGAACTCTACTAATACGTATTATCGGTTTTCTTGGTTTTTCTTGTACAAATATTATTACTATATTGTATTAAGTATCACAATAAATTTACAATATCTCCAAAAGTGTGAAAACACAACCTTAATTGGGATTTGATCTCCTAATTATTGTATTCGAATCTCAAACAAAAAGAAAAAGGCAAAAATAGATAAATACTTTCGTGAAGCTCGATTTTGAAAAATACAAACTATAAGGTGGGTATAAGGCGGGTATTATAAAATATACCCTAAGGAAAAAGGCTCTTAAGTGCTTCGCGCCGCCTCGTTTCCCCGCTTGCTTGTGAGTATTTTGAGATTGAAGGCTAATCGAGGGTTTTGCCGCCCAAAGTATTATTACGTATACTATATTTGCTTGGTTTCTTTGTGATTAAACCCTCTTGAACAATTCGGTTTTCACCAAAGTTCTAAAGTCATTAGAAGACGTTCACTCCACGTGATCGTTTTCATTCCTTTGAGGCTTCTTTAATCAAGAGTTTGATTCGAGGAGAGATTTTGTAGATTGTTGTCTACGAAGATACACCAAAATCCAAAAAAAAATTAAATATCATCAAAAACACAAAAAAATTGGAAATTCACAAAACACCCAAAAAGAATCTTCTTTGCTCACCTCCCATTCTTCGTGAAGTTTATGATCACTCGTAATCAAGCAAAACGAGCTCGTAAACGACTTCAAAAGCAAGCCAATCAAGAGACGTTGATTGTTGAAGAACCTCCAATTGTTGAACCTATTGTAGAACAAGAAGTCGTCATGGCTAATCGTACTATGATGGAGTTGCTACAAGCACCCACCGAGGGTTTTGGAGAGGCTATTGTGATTCCCGCCATCCTTGCGGAGAATTTCGAGATTAAGACGGGTTTAATGTCAATGTTGCAAGCAAATAAGTTTAGAGGTCACGAGAAAGACAACCCGCATTACCACATTAGGAATTTCAACCGTCTCACCGCCACTAGCAAATTTAAGGATGTTCCACATGACGCCATTAAGATGATGTTGTTTCCATACTCGTTGGATGACCCGCAAAAATTTGGCTCGAGAAAGAACCACCAAATTCGATTTTGACATGGGCCGATCTCGTTTCTAAGTTTGTAAACAAGTTTTTTCCACCATCTAAAACAACACACTTAAAAAATGAGATTTCACGATTTGTGCAACGTAACAATGAAAGTTTTTCAATGGCATGGGAACGATTTAAAGAAATGTTACATGAATGTCAACACCATGATTTTACGGAATTGCATCAAGTGGATACTTTTTATAATGGGCTTAATGATCATGAACGAGATTATTTGAATGCCGCCGCGGGTGGTAATTTTTTGTGCAAGACGACAAATGAGGCTTTACAAATCATTGAAAATAGATCTAAGGTTTATAACCCTCGTAACACACCGAGTGTTGCCAATATGGGTTCGTCATCTTCGTCACAATCGTCTCGTAGCATTAATGCCTTACATGATGAAGCTAATGAGGAAAATCGGTTTTTTGATAGATTTGCTAATCTTATGTCCCATTGGAAGGCTCAAGAAGCTTCCAATTCCGCTTCGGTTAAAGCGGTTGCTAAGAGTTGTTTATCTTGTGGGGGAGCTCATGATCTTTCCGAGTGCATTACCGCGGATGGTAACACTTCGAGTGCTTATGTAGCAACGGGAACTTACAACCAAAACGATCAAGGTTCCCGCCAAAATCAAGCTCCACCAAACCAAAATGTTAACAATTATCGAAACAACAACCAAGGTAATTACCAAGGCAACACACGCAATTACAACAAAGGGAATTATCAAAGTGGGAAGGACAAATCTCTAATCAAAACCAAAACCGTGATTTTCAAAACACTACACAAGGTTTTCAAAATGCTCACACTAAAAATTTGCAAGGAGAATTTTTGGATTATGCAAAAGCAAATGATGCTAAATTTGATAATATGCAACGTGAGATGATTAGCTTAAGATCCGAGTTGAAAAACGAGCTAAAAAATGAACTTGCTAATGAACTTAAAACTCATGCAAACAAAATGGAAGGAAATGTCCAACGTCTTCAACAAAACCAACAAAAGATGGAATTAGGACAACATGAGATTAAGCAAGAGTTATTAAAAGCGGATGCTAGGCAATCAAAATTTGAAGACCGAATGGCTAAGATGTTTGAAGCAATCATGTGTAAGCCCTCTTCTTCGGGTGGTCTTCCTAGTGATACCATTAACAACCCGAGGGGAGAAATGAAGGTTATTACTACACGAAGTGGTAAAACTTTCAAGGAACCAATCTCTCGTACAAGTACTTCTAAGGAGAAGGAAATCGAGAAAGAACCCGAGGTGATGGGCGAAAAGGAGCACATTACAATCCCACGAAGTACCGCTCATACCACACCTACGGTTGAACCAATACCAATTGTGGAACCCGAGTTTCCAAGGCCGTTGCCTAATGACCAACCCACACCACCTTTACCTTACCCTTCGAGACGTAACAAAGAAAAAGCACAAGAACGGAACAATTATCAATTTGAGCTATTTATGAAAATGTTTCGTGATATGCATTTTAACATAAGTTTTGCCGACGCTCTTATCATGATGCCTCGATTCGCCGCAAACTTCAAAAGTATGCTTAACAACAAAGAGAAGTTACAACAATCGTCTAGTTGTTCATCGGTTTTTCTTAGCTGCATACCACAAAAAGTCGGTGATCCTGGTAAATTTATGATTCCGTGTGCCATTCAAGATATGGAGGAATGCTACGCCTTGGCCGATCTTGGTGCTAGTATTAATTTGATGCCTCTCGAGATTTTCAAATCGCTTTCACTTCCGGCTCTTACTCCTTCGAACATGTCTATCGAGATGGCCGATCATTCTACGATTTTAGCATGTGGAGTAGCCGAGGACGTTTTTGTTAAAGTCGGAAAGTTTTACTATCCCGTTGACTTTATCGTTGTAGACATTCCTATCGATCGAAAAGTTCCTCTCATTTTGGGTCGTTCATTTTTGGATACATCAAGAGCACTTATCGATGTTCATGCTCGAAAAATCACCCTTCGATTCAATGAAGAAGAACTTGTCATCAATGCAACACAAAACTCCAATCTTTCTCATGTCTATTCTATTGCAACTTTAAACCATGGTGATTCAACCAATGTCGTTTGCAAAGAATTTTCACCAAGAGTTTTAGGAAATGTCGCCAAAAACAATTTACCATTTCCTCCGCCGGTGGAGGTTATGAGTGTAAAGCCTACAAAGAAGAAACCATCAATACTTGAATCGAAAAATCCTTCGCCTAACCTCGAACATTCATTCTTGAAAAGTGTTGATAAGTTGCCGGTTTCTACGAAAGATCTTTCGGATGATGAATATGTAGACCCCGATGGGGAGGTTTTCTTCGTCGATAAACGTTTTGAGAATTTGCCACCACCAAAACCAAAACGGTTTCAAAATGTGAGAATTTTTAGTGTGACTAACATCGTCTTAGAAAAACCGAATATTTTCGACATAATCAAAAAGGGTTTTCATAAGGAGAGTTTAAAAGATAACAAAGAAAAAAATCTTAAATGTGATTTAATTGATTTTTCTACAAATCTAACTCCGTCGTCACCACGTGTTTTGAGTGCTACTAGCTCGTCTACTCCTTTTGACGATGCTTTGTGTGGTTCTAGTATGGGGGAAGCACCTTATGTTCCCTCATCCTTGTCCACCGAGGACGAGATATTCGATCCCGGAATTTCATGTAAAGGGAAATCTCGGTCTTCCACCGATGCAATAAATGGAAAATCTTTCTATTTGCTTGGTGCGAGTCTACCTCGAGTAGCTCGAAAGTTTGTCTTACCAATTGTCTCACCCTTCTACTTCTCATCTATTTTCTTCAAACTCTTTGAGTTTATGGCACATGTTGAAGTGGCGTTAATTTGTTTTTCCAATGAAAACGAGAACGCCATCTTCGATCCCGGTATTTTGCTTCATTTAAGGACTTAGTCCTTATTACCGGTTGCTTTTTGGGCCTTGTTTATCATGTAAGCCCCATTATCAAAAATTGACCATACCATGTTTTTCCCTAAATATTCACATTTTGAGGGGATCGAGTCGAGCTCATGACTCAGTAATCAAAAACGAGGTGCCTCGTGGGGGAGATCCCATGCTTATCTTTTATGCTCACTATTCACTAATAAGGGGACTTGTACCCTTTCAACTCGTTGTCTCGTGGTTGTTTGTGATTGTGTTATCTAGATCATCATCATCATCTACGATTGAAGACTCTCATGTTCGTTTACGTGAGCCTCCATCGTTCGTTTGAAGAAGTTTTTCACGATTCCATGACATATCCTTTATTGTTCTAACAATTATCTTTTAGCATAATTAATATACGGCTTTAGATATATTGTTGATCACCCTTTCCATGCTAGATCCTAAGCATTCGACTCTTCGTCTCTAGTATGGGGGTGCTCCACCTTTAGACTCGAAACATTGAGGACAATGTTTACTTTTAGTATGGGGGGGTGAATAGGTACTTGCTTTGCTACGCCCTCACGCTTTCCAATTTTCAATGTTTTGTTTTGCTAATAAGGCTAAAAATGGCCAAATTTTAAAATTTTTCTTAGTTTTCATAAGTGTTTTTAAGACACGAATGTATATTTTCCGATGGGTAGAATAAGAGTTAATTTTTGACTTGATGGGCATTTGGAGCCATTTACATTCCTTAACTCGCTCAATTCAAGTTTTGCTAGACTTTTATATAGGGAGCTTTAAAACGCGAAAGTCGTAATTCATACGGGTTAAGAACAAGAACTTTTCGCAAGTTCCTATAATTGATTCTAGAAAGTCACTTATCAAGGGAACTTTAAAACGCATTCTCTAAACTTGAAAAAGTCCAAGAAAGTGCAAGATCCTATAGGTGGCTTGAAAACCCAAAACTTTGATTTGATATAGTCTTAATGAAAGCTAATCCAAATTTGGCTTAATTTTGACTTGCATGGCTAAGTATTCACTAGTCTCTTTAATTAGAGGTCTTTATATAGTGAAGAACGAGAAATGATAGAGTTAGACAAGTGATCATGCTAAACATAGAACATTAAAATGTTCTTTCAAAAACTCATATGTTTTTAATTGTGGCTTTTTCTTCCCATAAGATCAATGCATTAGGAATAAATCATAATTGCAATAAGTAAGGTCGTACGATTTGAAAGGTTACTTAGCCTCTAGCGCAAGATCGTTTAAAAGTTGCTCGGGGTTGAATAGAGTTCATAGCCAAGGCATAACTTATCGAAGCGGGACGCGAAGATTGGCGATTATCCAAAAAGGCCCTAACAAGGCATGAGGAGCTCTATTTTTGCTAAAGATCCAAAGATGATGTGAAGTATCATTATTCCTAAATCAATATGAAGGATCGAGACACACGACGAGAAGCTATTACTCCCCTAAAGAATGGAGAAAGTCTATCCAAAAAGACCCTAACAAGGTATGAGGATAAATATATCCAAGTCCGAAAAGGAGGCGGATCGTTGTATATCAAAATCCAAAGTAAAGATTGAAGAAAAATGATGAAGTCGTGGTCCTATATGAAGAATCTCTCAAAAACGTCAAGTGAAGAAATTCCAAATATATGAAGAGAAGACCATTATTTCAAGAACGTCTTCCCAAGATTTGAAGTATGAAGTACATGCCAAATATCGGTCCGAGAAAGGTCTCAAATCATGAAACAAGTTATGCCAAGATATGAACTTAAGGAGATACACGAGAAGCCGTTTTAAAAGATTTTGTCCTTCGGCTAACTATTGATCAAATCGTGCTACTTTGCTTTCGGACTAATAACTACTCAAATAAGTCAATATGAATCACTTGTGATCCATAACAAATAGATAAAAAAATGCTAGTAACCCATTTCCTTTTATAATAACTAGGATTGCGGGGAGAAAAAGTATTACACAATTTGGACGTATGAGTAGTGTTAGCATTGTGACTTGTACCAACAATGATCTTGTTTTTGCACTTAGCATGGAATGTATGACAATCAAGGATGACGAAGTTTACTCTAAGGGACATTAACTTGTTTCTATTCTTTGACCCTAAAAGTCACTTTTCGTGATGAAAATCATACATTATGTCTTTACACGTCATCGTAGTATGTTGCAAGTCTTTTAATCTTCAATAAAGATTAATAAAAATTGAACTTTGGTGATGCTTAGATACTTTATTCTAGCATTGCGTGAGGGCACGGCAATGGCTTAGTATGGGGGAGTGATGAGATGGCATTTATACATGATCTCATCGTTCTTTTCGGGGTTTAAATGCATAAAAATGTCATAAAATACCATATATATATGCTTGTGTTTGTTTACTTGTGTATTTTAGGTATGGATATCATGAAAAAGACAAAAGATCACAAGATACAAGGAAAAACGGACACGAGAAACGAAGCCGTACAAAGAACCGGGCCCTAATCATGGAATTCTCAACAAAATACCTTGAAGACTTGAAGACAAACAAGATTGATCCTCATTTATTGAAGAAATGACACTTAAAACCCTTGTATATTAATAATTACAAGTTTGGTCCCTTAAGTTTGTCAAAATTACACAAAAGATCCTTCAACTTTGAAGAAATGGCAAGAATAGTCCCTCAACAAATCAAAATTGCCAATAATGGTCCCTCATGAAGATTAAGATACATTGAAGACCTTTGAAGATCAACAATGTCCAAAATCAGCCCTTGCAATATTCAAAAATGTCAAATATAACCCTTGAAACACTTTTTGTAAAGTTTGTGCCAAAAATGACAAAAGGTGAAACGTTGATACATGTAAAATGGGCGCTGATAGAAGTTTGCATCCAAGTGACAAAAGAAAGGAAGGACAAGGGCTGAATGTGTGCATACTGAAACATTTAAACACACAAACACGCGCCAAACAACTCCACTCCACCAAAAACGGATCAAAAGGACAACTATTCACCTTTACAGCCCAGATTTTACACCAACTTAAACAAAGGGTAAAATGAAATTACCCAGGCACACGTTTGATTCACACATGCAGAAACCTATCCCACACACAAAACCCTCATCTCCACTCACTATGGACCCCACCCCAATACCCTTTCCACCAATCAGATTTCAACTTGGCCTCTAAGCTTAGCCACGTGTCAAGATCAACAGCTGAGAGCCTTTGCTTGATCACAAAGCTGAAATGAACGTGTAGGATCATTTTGGACAGCTCAACAACAACAAACGTACTCAAGTACTTAGGGCATTTAGGGAATTTCACATCTAGGGTTTATGAACAGTGTAGCCTTGGCATTTGCCTATAAAAAGACTCCTCAACATGTGAGAGAGCTTTTGTTCCAGTTTTAGGCTATTAATCTTTGTAATTCCTTTTTAAATTAAATAAAATTTGAATTTCTGAAAATTTGAAATCTCTTTTTGATTTAGTTAAAAGTTTGGTGTTTGAGTAGCCTAATTCTGAGTTCCATTTGTTTGTGAAGGCCTACCTTAATCTTGTGGTTAAGGCACGTCTTGTTTCATAAGGTTATTAAGGTTTGGAAACCTTGAAATCCTAGGTTCTGTTTTGGTTATTTTGGGTACTAACCCTTGACCATTAGCTATAAGCTCTTACAAGCTTGTTGACACCAAGCTTGTGAAGGGATTAGAGCCCTTGGTTGAGTTGTTTGCTGTTTGTGTTGAAGATATAAAGTCCTTGAGGTTCTACTTTGAACCATCAACCAAGGCAGTTTGCATCATCTTCATTGAAGTACCTTGGTCTTGTTCTAGTTGTTGAACAAGGTCCAAGGAGCATTGCTGGCCTTCCTAGGATGTTGTGGAAGGCAGGTATAATCTATTGTTAAGATTCCCCTAAAAATTTCATGTTTATGACTGTTTTTGATTTGGTGCTTTGATTTTGAGTATTGGTGTTTGTGCTGGTGATTTTTGAGTTTGATTGTGTTATTTGCTATGGTTTAAGTGTTTTTTATCATTGAAATCAGTAGGTTATTAGTTAAAATCAGAAGTTTGTTTGATAAGTGCTAGATTAAGGTTTGTTTGGGATTACTGGTTCATAAGGCCTTGTGGCCTTGTGCCCTTGGTTCTTTGGGTTTGGGTGGTCTAAACAAGTCCTAATATACAAGTTTTAGTCATTGGTTTACTTTCTGAAAGTTTGGAAAAGGGATTTTTAGTTTTGCAAAAATCTGATAAAAGTGGTTTTGAATTTGGTCAAACACATCAGATCCAATAACTTCTTTGTTAGTTGGATCTAAGGTCTGAAATTTGTTTTGGAAATAGTTTGGGTGATAAGCTATCTATTGGTTATCTGCTTGTTAAATTTGGTGGCTTATTGTGGTTTTTATAGCTTATCAAAAGTTGCTGAAGTGGTCATTTGCATCAGCAAAGTGACCACCTCAAATTGTGCTTGCATTTGTTTTCCTAGTGTATGCCTTGTGACTTTGCTGCTTGGAACTTGTTCATGTACCGCTTGTGATTGGTTTTTGCTATTTGGATTGCTTTGTTCATAGCTTATAAGCTCACTGGCTTATTGGCTTATTTGTGCCAAAATACATCAAGTTTACCCAACTGGTAAGCTTTGATTCACAAGGTTTGCACTCAATCCTTGACCAGCAGGGTGAAAAACAAGTTCTTACACTTCATTAAGTCTGTCAACGCCTTCTTTGTTCCTGTCAGCGTTTGATTTCAACTTATCAGCGTTTGACTTTTGGTCAAACTTGGTTTTCAGCTTCTTTGAATCTGTTTTGCTTATTGGTACATGCAACAACTTAGTTTTTGTGATAGAAATCATTTTTCTCAGCTTAATATCAAGTCTGGAAGTTTACAAGTCTTTTGGTTAAGCTTTTGCTAGAAAACTAGCTTACTTGGCTTTTTCAGCCAGCTTATTTGCTCCTTCAGCTTATTTTACTTGGCTTTTTGAGATTTTCTTGATTGATTATTCTTAGTTAAGCTATTTGTGAGCTTTTGCAACAAACTAGAGCTTCTGAGGTGCATTATTTCTCAAACCCGACTATTTTGTCGTTTTGTGGATTTTTGCTTTTCTATTTTCTGGCTTATTGAGTGTGCTTATTGGAAATTTCTTTTGACAGATCTCTTAAGCATCCAAAAAGAGGGTTGTGTGTCAAATTAGAGCT
Source organism: Glebionis coronaria (assembly GCA_025667525.1). Taxonomy (NCBI): domain Eukaryota; kingdom Viridiplantae; phylum Streptophyta; class Magnoliopsida; order Asterales; family Asteraceae; genus Glebionis; species Glebionis coronaria. The sequence continues at coordinate 322,877,283 of CM046881.1, read as the reverse complement.
TATGGCATTAGCTTGTGGCTTAATGGGCTGAAAAGCCCAATAAGAATAAGCTTTGTGTTCAATAAGCTGTGATAAGCACATTTTCAGCTTTTGGGCCTTTAGAGTTTTGTTCTTAGAATTAAATTTTAAGTCAGATAGGGCTTTTCCAAGTCAATTGGGCCAAGTTTGACTTTTTGGGCCCAAAAGCCATTTAGGTTGACTGAATTTGGATTTGGCCCATTTGAGGGCCCATTAGGGGTATTTTGGTAATTTCACTTTCATTTTCTGATTATTTAGGTTAAAATAAACTAGTTTGCAAGTTTTTAGAATTTTTTATAATTTTTGGATTTTTAATATTATTTTATTATTATTTTATTATTATTTTTAAAATTTCACTTTTTCCAACTTTTAACATTTTTCTTAGGTTAAATACATTAAAATAGGAATTTAGCAACTTTTAGAATAATTTTATCACTTATAGATTAATTTTTATAATTATTTTAAGTTTTAATAGTTTTTAATTCATTTTAAATAGTTTTTATTAGTTTTGAAATTTCTAAAAATAGTTTTTAATCATTTTAGGTCATTTTAGAGGTTTATCAATTGAAAAATCTTTATTTGGTCTTTTTTGATAATTTATTTGATTTTTAGGGCTTTAATTAGCATTTAAAAATTGAATATTTAATTATTTAAAAGGTTTGAAAAAGTTTTGACAATTGGTAAACTCTTAGTTTATTATTTTTGATTTTTGGTGAATTTTTGGTAATTTTTAGAATTTATTTTATTTTTGGTGATTTTTTTAGGTTCTACGTCTTAACTTTCTAATAGTAATTTTGCGTTAATTTTTATTTTTACGACTTCGTCATTTTCTCTTCTAATCCCCTTCTAAACCAATCATTAATCACAAACATTTGGCAAGTTTTTCACACACATATACCTCCTTGGGAAACGAACTTACACACCATTAAGGGTCATTAGTGTTGATTTTTCCTAAAGTCATCACTCGATACTTACCGCTCATTTACGCTCTTTTGTTTTCCTAAACAAGAGGTGTAATTTACCACAATCACTTCTCGCATAGGCAAGACCAACGAGCTAACCAAGAATGACTGTCAAGTATCGAAATATGTGAATATGCTATCTCAAATGACCATCAACATTAGCCTTGTTGAAGCACTTTGCCACATGCCGAAATTTGTTAAAGCATTCAAGGAATTGCTTAGCAAGAAGGAGAAGCTGATTGAACTCGCCAACACACGATTAAATGAAAACTGCTCTGCAGTTATTCTTAAAGAATTACCGGAAAAGCTTGGAGATCCCGGTCGTTTTGTGTTGCCTTGCGTGTTCAACAAAACTGAAGAATTTACTGCCCTTGCTGATCTCGGGGCTAGTATAAATTTGATGCCACTGAGTGTTTGGAAAACACTATCATTACCCGACCTCACTCCAACAAAGATGACTCTTGAACTTGCAAACCGCACTCTCGCTTACCCCGTTGGTATAGCCGAAGACGTGTTCATCAAAGTTGGCACATTTACTTTCCCGGTCGATTTTGTCGTAGTTGATTATGAAATGGACCCTCGTATTCCTTTAATACTTGGTCGGCCATTCTTGAGAACCGGACGAGCTTTAGTGGATGTCGCCGAAGGTGAGTTAATCTTACGAGTCGGGGATGATTCAAAAGTTTTTAAAATGGGGAAGCTTACAGGCAAATCTTTTGGACGAGAATCAGTGAATATGATTAATGTGCTCGATGACTTTACCGTCTATGACAATCCTCTATTCGATTCTTCCATCGATAATCCACTCTTTGACGATGATGTGGATTATTCTCTCCCTACTTTGGCAGCTTCTCCCATTTATGATTCTCCACCAGTCTTTGATGCTTATGATGATGATGATTCTAGCTCAGATTCGGATGATTTTGATGATTGTACTTCTGAGTATCCCGAGATGCCCACTTTCGATGATTTTGATGAGGCCGATACTCTTTCGAGCGATTCTTCACATGATGAAGATCCTCCGCCATCACTCAATCCTACTTTGGACGATTACTCATTTGAGGAAGATTTCTCTGAATTTCTCAACACTTACTTCCCTCATGAGAGTGATGCTCCTCCTTATGACTTTGAAGATTATCGTCTTGATCCTACTTTGGATTTGAAGAACATACTGTCAAAGGAGAAGAAACCGGTCGACACCAATATCCGTTGCACATATGATTTGACACCTCTTTGTTTCCATCCTGAGGACGAGGTTGTGCTTCTTTACTGATCTTCTTCACACTCTGCTGAGCCTGAGTGCTACTTTCCCCTAAAGGAAAAGGTGTTCGACCCCGGTATTGAAGTCTTTAAGCCATCTCAGTATCCACCTGATGAAATAAAAGGAAAAATCTTTGGAAATTTTGAAGACATGCTTGCACCACTTCATCCTTGCTTCCACCGTGCTCCATCACTGCTTAAGGGAACCTTGCCTACTCTTCTTTAGTTTGCCTTGTTCGCCTTAAGCTTGTGCTATTTGATGGACGAAAACTATGTCTTTGATCCTGGTGGATATGTTTCATACTTCTTCCGTTGATGATCAAGGTCGAGTAAGGCTCACGACTCGGTTAACAAAAACCAAGCGCTTCTTGGGAGGCAACCCATGCATCTATCTTTTCGCCTTCTTTATCATAAGTGTAGGGGGAGACCCTTTGGTTTGCTCTTTCCTCTCGTCACTTCTTAATCAGGGATTCGAGCTTCAATGATCCACTCTTGATGATTCTTGACAACCCGTGATTCCGTGTTCTACTTCTTCCCGGTTCTATCCTAAACTCTTTTCGATTCACTATTTTATATATTTTCTCAATATTAAAATAGGAATCTCTTTAGTTGTCTTTTCCTTAGCAAGATTTAAACAAAGTGCACAATGTCCTAAGTGTAGGGGAGTTTACTCCCACATGCTTAAACATTGAGGACAATGTTTATCTTAAGTGTAGGGGGGACTTCTATCGAAGTTAAGTGGCTCTTTTCCTTGTATTTGTCCTCATTTTAACCGGAAAATCAATTTTTCGACATTTTTCAAAATTTTTGATCTATTTTGGCCTATTAGTTTTTCCCTTTGTATAGTTATTTTCTTTCTTTGCTAGAATAAATGTTTAATAAGTGGTTTTAATTTTCAAACGTTGTGAATTTTTTGACTCAACCCGAGTTTACTCTAGCTAGTATCCTTAACGTGTTTAAGTCAAGTTTTACTGGGATTTTATATAGGGAGCTATAAAACGCGAAAGTCTTAACTCTCACGGGTTAAGAACAAGAACTTTTCGCAAGTTCCTATAATTGATCCTAGAGATTCGTTTATCAAGGGAACTTTAAAACGCGATTTCTAAACTTGAAAGAGTCTAAGAATTTGCAAGATCCTATAGGCGACTCGAAAACCCAAAACTTTGATTTAATAGGCTAAGTATCCACGAGTCTCATTACTTGAGATTTTAAACTGTGGAGAACGAGAGATGATAGAGCCAATTATAAGTTCGGTATTCTTTCGTGAATTTATGTGAGTTAATTATAAGCCTATTCTCCCATCGCTTGCTAATAAATTTATCTTCTAATAAATAAGGTTGTACGATTTGAAAAGTTACTTAGCTTCTAGCCCAAGATCGTTTAAAAGTTGCTCGGTATGGATTAGAGTTCATAGCCAAGGCATAACTTATTGAAGCGGGATGCGAAGATTGGCGAGTCCAAAAAGGCCCTGACAAGGCATGAGGGCTATATTTTGTTGCTAAAGATCCAAAGCGATGTGAAGAATAATTTATCGAAAATCAATATGAAGGATCGAGACACACGACGTAAAGCAAAACTCCCCAAAAGTCATGGAGAAGTGTATCCGAAAAGACCCTAACAAGGTATGAGGATAAATAGATCCAAGTCATAAAAGGAGGCGGATCGTTGTATATCAAAGTCCAAAATAAAGATTGGAGAAAAATGAAGAAGTCGTGGTCCAAGTATGAATCTCTCAAAACTTCAAGTGAAGAAATTCCATAATGAAGAGAAGACCATAATTTCATGAACGTCTCTCAAGATTTGAAGTATGAAGTTGCTGCCAAATATCGGTCCGAGAAAGGTCTCAAATCGCGAAGCGAGTTATGCCAAGATATGAACTTTATGAGTTCCCGAGAAGCAGTTTTAAAAGATTTTGTCCTTTAGCTAACTATTGATTAAATCGTTCACTTTATTTTCGGACTAAATAACTATCGAAATAAGTCAAAAATGCATCCTCGTGATCATTCAAGACAATAATAAAATATAAGAGATACACCTAGGAATAAGGGATTCTAAGTGAGTAATTGGCCCACATGAGTTCGTGATAGTCTACTAACTTATAATAACAATGATCTCGTTTTTAAGCTTGGTTTGGAGAAAGTGAAAACTTGAGGATGATGATTATTCATGACATTTCCAAAACCCAAGGTATACTTTTGATCTCTTTATTTTGTATATTTTTCATTTCCTATCTCTTTAATAAAGGCCAACGTGGATTGACTATGATGAAAAGTGTAAACGTGCTTTGTAACTAATGCATTGCATGAGGACATTGCAATGGTCAAGTGTAGGGGATTTGATAGGTGTGTAAACACCCATCTTTTCTACCACTTAATTACAATAATAACCGGACCAAAACGTGTATTTTATGTCTTTTATGTCGGAATTATGCGTGGTTTGTGTTTTTGTTGTGATTTAGGACGAAAAGGTGAAAAGTGGGGGAAAACACGGGAATTCACGGGCATTTACGGACTTTAATTGAAGAAAAAGATGAAAGACGAAGTCAAGAAGTCAAGAGTGCTAAAATAACGGAAGTCCAAGACAAATTCTGACGATTTATCGAAGAAAAAGTCAAAAGACGGAAGTTTATCAAAAGCCGAAGAACTCAAGTCTATTTCATTGAAGAATTTAAAGACAAGTTCAAAGAAATTCCGAAGCCAAAAGTCCTCAAAGTTCAAGTTTAAAGAAGATTAGAAGAAAAGGACTAATGGTGCAATTAATGAAGATTAAAGAAGGAAGGACCTAATCTTGTAATTAAGAGAAAAGGAAAGAGGGGAGGAAGCTTCCTTAATCCTCCCCTATAAATAGTCATTAGTTGTAATCATTTTCTCCTGTTGGCTAATAGTGACAATTAGTCCTTCCACCTTTAATTACCTTGTCATTTACTTTTCTTGTCAACTTTAAATACATGTTTTGCACCTTAATTTCCATTTAATTCCAAGTAAGTTTTCATTTTAATTCTTGTCAATCTTTATTTTATCTTGTTAATCTCCTATCTACCTTTCTCAATCTTTGATTTTTGTGTTTATGTTTATGTTCATATTCATGCTTTTATTTTGATCCAAATGGTTTTTAATTATTGTGGTTAAAGTTGTTTGTTTTATTGATTTAAACTGTTTGATTGTGTTTACTGTTGCTTCGTTATTGGTTAAATTAAATCGTTTGTTTGATTCTGCTTAATTTGTTGTTAGATTCGTTATTCTGTGATTCCCCTGTTCTTCGGGAGAGTTTGTTTTTGTTTCTGATCTTTCCAGGAAATCTTCCGAATCAAGAGAGGGAGTCTGTTCATTCGTAACTTCAAAAGTTCCGAACCAAGGGCTTCATTCGGAACATTCAAAGTTCCGAACGAAGGGAAAGTTCCGACTCAAGACTGCTCATTCGGAAGTCTCAAACTTCCGAACGAAGGGAAAGTTCTGGATCAGCAATTGTTCATTCGGGACTTAAAAGTTCCGGATCAATATACTTTATTCGGAACTCAAAAAGTTCCGGATCAAGGAGATTCATTCGGAATTCAAAAGTTCCGAACCAAGAGCTTCATTCGGAACTTCTTAAAAGTTCCGAACCAACTTACGGATCAAGGGCAAGTTCCGAATCAAGAAGGCTTCATTCGAAAGTCTGAAACTTCCGAATCAAGGAGGCTTCATTCGGAAGTCTTCCGAATCAAGGGTTGATCAAAAGTTCCGAATCAAGGCAAGTTTGAGAAGTTCTAAATCAGTAAATTTCTGAACGAAGGATTGTTTTGGGTAAGTGACATATTCAGATCAATTTGTTCCGGATCAAGGATTTTGGTAATATTCCGAGCGAAGAAGAATCATTCCAACCGAAGGTGACATTCCGGACGAGTGATTGTTCTAAACGAAGGATTATTCCGAATGATCTGTATTCAGGTTCTTATTAGTTTTTGTCTTTGATTTTTATTTTTAAGTTTATTTTTCCTTCCTTTATTTTAATTGCACTTTAAAATTATTTGTCTTAGCTTTATTTTAGCCTTGCCTTAGTTTAGGTTTTAGTTGCGCTTTAAGATTGCCTTAGATAGATTTATGTTTACGTCATTTACTTTAGCACCCTTTAATTTTAATCACGTTTTAAATACTTGCACCATTATTTTAATTAGATTTAGATTTACTTTAACGCACTTTTACTTTAATTGCACTTTTACTTTAATTGTTTAGCACATTTATTTTAAAAAACTACAACGACATATTTTTGTTCCACCAAAATAAAATTGAGTCACATAGAGAACCTAGATCAATTCGATTAGACACACGACAAAGAACTTTAATTTTTATACGGGCAAAAGCCGTGTATCACTATCCAAATAATGATGGTGACAATTTGGGAAAACTTCAACCAAAGGCTGATATTGGTATTTTTATTGGTTACGCCCCCGCAAAGAAGGCATACCGAATCTACAACCGTAACTCTCGCAAGATCCTCGAAACTATGAATGTTGATTTTGATGAGCTAACAGCAATGGCTTCTGAGCAAAGCAGCTTTGAACCCGCACTTCATGAAATGGGACCCAGTAACATTAGTTCTGGTCTTGTCCCAAATAACCCTACTTCATCATCATTTATACCACCTACTACGAATGAATGGGATACGTTGTTTCAACCGTTCTTTGATGAATTCTTTACTCCTCCAACCATTGTTGCTCCAGAACCTGAGGTAATAGCTCCGATAACCGAAGTTGTCGCTCCAGCAACCGTTGCACAATCAGATACATCTGCACCTACAATTGGTCAAGATATACCTTCAACGAGTAATTCTCAACCAACACATGTTTCAACTACCCATGTCATGCCTACTGATGATGAAGAGGATGATGATGATCACGATTTGGAATTCGCTCAAATGCGTGAACTTCCATTCTTTGGTGTACCAATTCCCGACCCTAATCAAGCCGGGTCGTCCACCTCAGAGGAAGCTCCTACTACGATTTACTCCAATCCACGGATTCGTGAACATGACAGCAAGTGGACAAAGGATCATCCTATAGATTCTATTATTGGTGACCCTAATCGTCCGGTATCCACACGAAGTCAGCTACAAGAAAGTGCAATGTTTTGTCACTTTGATGCTTTTCTCACTGAAGTTGAACCTAAGACATGGCAACAAGCTTTTACTCAATCTTGTTGGATAGAAGCTATGAAAGAAGAACTTAATGAATTCATACGTCTTGATGTTTGGGAACTTTTCCCATGCCCGGATAAAGTGCAGTTACTCACTTTGAAATGGATTTACAAGGTGAAACTCGACGAGTTAGGCGAAATATTGAAGAACAAAGCTCGACTAGTAGCTCGTGGATACAAGCAATATTAGGCATCGACTTTATGGAATCCTTTGCACCAGTTGCCCGTTTGGAAGCTATTAGACTATTCCTCGCTTATGCAGCCCATATGAATAGGGTCGTCTATCAGATGGATGTGAAGACGGCATTTCTTAATGGTGAACTCAAGGAAGAGGTCTATCTTCAACAACCGGATGGTTTTGTGAATCCTAATTATCCTAATCATGTGTAAAAGCTTAAGAAGGCTCTCTATGGGTTGAAGCAAGCTCCTCGCGCATGGTATGATCTTTTGTCACAATTCCTCATTACGCAAGGCTTCGCTAAAGGCAAGGTGGATCCTACGCTGTTCATTCAGAAACGAGGTAAAGATATGATTATGGTACAAATATATGTTGATGATATTATATTTGCAGCCTCGACCCAAACTTTATCCGACGAATTTAGGAAACTCATGTCTTCCAAGTTTAAGATGTCAATGATGGGCAAGGTATCATTCTTCTTAGGTCTTCAGATATCTCAGAGTCCCAGAAGCATCTTTATCAATCAATCCAAGTATGCCCTTGAATCGCTTAAGAAATACAAGATGGAATCTTGCGACCCCGTGGATACTCCAATGGTGGAACGAACTAAGCTTGATGCAGATCCTCATGGCGTTGCTGTTGATCCGACACTTTATCGTGGAATGATCGGTACTCTTCTATATATCACAGCTAGTCGACCTGATCTTCAGTTTGCTATATGTATGTGTGCCAGGTATCAAACTAGGCCTACTGAGTAACACTTAGCTACTGTTAAAAGGATCTTTCGATATCTTAAAGGAACCATTAATCGGGGACTTTGGTATTTGAAGGACTCTTCTATTGCACTAATGGCATATGCAGATGCGGATCACGCGGGTTGTCAAGATACAAGGCGTAGCACGAGTGGAACTTTGCAACTACTAGGACATCGACTAATCAGTTGGGCATCGAAAAGGCAGAAAAGCGCTGCAATTTCAAGTACGGAAGCAGAATACATAGCTATGTCCGGTTGCTGTGCTCAAATTCTTTGGATGAGATCGCAATTAACCGACTATGGTCTAGGTTTCAACAAAATTCCGATGTACTGCGACAACAAGAGTGCAATTGCCTTATGCTGCAACAATGTTCAATTCTCCCGGTCGAAGCATATTGACATTCGCTACCACTTCATCAAGAAGCAAGTGTAAAATGGAGTAGTCGAGCTTTACTTTGTCCAAACTGAGTATCAATTGGCGGATATTTTCACGAAGGCTTTCAATCGCGCTCGAATTGAATTTTTGCCCGACAAGCTAGGAATGAGAACCTTCTCGCCTGAGACTCTAAAGGAACTAGCAGATGAAGCGAAAGAATAGTCTTGGTAAAACTATTCTCCGTATCCTTGGTGATCATCCGTATATATTGTTTATATTTTTATCTACAAACGCAAAATACAAAAATATAAAACCATATAAAAACCATAGAAATTGAAAAATCTTGAAAAATCCAAAAATATTTTTACTTTATTTTTCAAAGGCATGTCTTTTGGTACGATAATATTTACGGCCTTAGAAATGTTGATTAATATCGACACGACGCCATAAATAGAGTTCGTACAAAAGTTGTAAATATTTCATAAAACATGCCTAAATGGCTTGTAGTTATTTCTGACTGCAACCCGGTTTTCATATTAAAGTCAAGTATTTCTTATGAAAGCTTTGGCTCACAACGGGAATTAATTTTCCCGGGCAGGGTTTACTTTATAACCTTGTAAGGGATCAAGTTTACTTTATAACTTGGTCTAACACAAATTTATGTACGTTTCAGTGCATTAATTTGTTAAAACAAGAGAAGTCTTGTTTTTATGAAGCTATCATCTCTACAACCATGCAATCTACAATTGGTATCTACATACTCGAGATACGACTACTCAACCGACGACTACAGCTCTTTCGATAGAACACGGGTCAACAATTGAGGGGGAGCAATTGTCAAGCATTCAGAATCTTCGATGCCGAACGTGCCAAGTTCACAAGTTGATGTCAAGACAACAATACCAATCGTACATGTGGTGTCGAGAGACGACTTCAGACGTGACGAGGCGACCAACATATGCTGCCAAGAACCATTTGATTTTATCATATGAGGTTCTCATCTATCAGGTCCAACCTTGTCAATTCTTTTCTAATATGGTGAATATGTGATCATGTTACAAATCGGTATCATATCTCATATGTTTGATATCATGAAGATAAAATGGACTTGCATTTTTCTTCCCAAAACCTTTGTTAAAACAACATTAAATCAATTGATATTAAAAACATCGATTGGGTTAATATTTTTAATATGGGGGAGAAAATGTGATTTAATATGGGATATTATCACAAATGGTTTAACTTAATCTGCTGGCTCATCCCGACATGTGCGAAATGTTTTCGAATATCATGGCATATGTTAAGGGGGAGCAAAATGGATTTGCATATCAAAAATGGATTTCATGGTGATTTATACTTACCCAAAACCCATTTATTTCACGACGATGAAGATTGTGGTGACATAAGGATGGTAGGATAGGTTAAGTCCAATGATTCTTCCAGAACCGGAGGAATCTTCCCAAGGACATTCCATAGCTAGAAATAGTAGTCCTTAGGAAAGTTGGAGAAAGATTGTGAACGTAGCTGAATGCCGACCAAGTACTTAAGTTAGCACTGGAACAATCACAACAAGGTGCTAGTTATGACGTATTGGTAAGCATTGAAAGGGTTGAAGAATGAAAAAGAATTGTAAAGATAAAGGGTGTAAAGAAAGAAGCCCTCCTTACAACTTTAGGCAGAAACCGGGTCAACACATATGCTATTGAGATCATTTTAATGATTCTCGATATTGAAGACAGATATCATGGACCCAGTGATGCAATGCACAACCCATCCCAGCTAACTCAGATATCTCTTAAAAGGTATTTGTTTTAATCACACGGAGACAACACGTTATCTATTGATTTATTCACTCCGAATAAATTGGTATTAAAAAGGTGGCACTCCTCTCCAGCCTCCGATCAATAAAATCCCAAATGCACGATCGAGTCTAGAGCCATTTGAGATCATCAAATATCTCATTAGGACACACTTTCATATTTCCTTGCTTCTTCACACACTGTGAAAAGTAAGAAAGATTTCAAGAGTCCTACGCAAAATCTTCATGATCTTTCCTGAACATCCGAGTAATACGAAAGTATTTACAATGAAGATGGAAATCCTTCTTGAGCGAATATCAAAAAGCTCATGGTAGGTGACTTGTGCGATTCTTTATGAATCAAACTTGTGATAACTGGAAAGCAACAGCTGTTTAATTCTTAACTGAATTCAAACACGTTCCAGGCCTCTACGCAATATCTTAGTGATCTTGCCAGAACACTCAGAGTGATACCATTGTGTTTACAGTGATGAGTGGAAATCCTTCTAGTGTTAACCTCAAACAGCACTTGGTAGGTAACTTGCAAGATTCTATACGAATCAAGCTAGTGACAACTGGAAAGCAACGATGGTGCGGTTCTTAATTGAATTTCACTTGTTCCAGGAACATGAATTGACGGCTTCAAATCATGCGGATATTATTATCCAAATGATTAACTCTTTATGTTCGCAGTCAGCTTTGGACGGTCGAATAAAGAGAACGGGTTTACCCGCGAAATCTTGTCAGGAAGTTACTTAATTGAAACTATCCGTCACGGGTACGATATCTAATATCGTCCAACGGTCTTCACCGACCGGAGGTAAAATGCTACCGATTTAGAATGAAATGTTCAAAGCCATTTCGTTCGTGTCTACTTATGTTGCGGCATTTGAAGACGGTGGCGTTGCGGAATCCAAGAAGAAGTCGTCCCCGCATGCTTATACTTTATGCACTTAATATCTCATCTAATTTAAGAAAGCCTAAAAGTTAAGTCTTCCGCTGTATCGAACTCTAAAGCTTTCAAGAATTACGAAGGTATAAGTATGTGGGACGTGAGGTCACGAAGAGGCGAAGATCACGAGTGATGGATGCACGAGATCAAGACAAGAGATTAATTCTTAAGATTGATATCAAAGATCACATCAGCATGTTCACCAGAAAAGAAAAAAGAAAAAGAAAGACGAAGACTACGAGCTCAAGACAAGCATGTATGCTAGGTTTATTTCATTATTGTAACTCGGGTAACGCCCTTGTTTGGAGTGACCTCCCTTAGGGGGAGATTGTTGGAAATACGTTTTACGTATTAAGAAGGATCGTTCACTCCAACGATAGTCCATGTGATAGCTCGTAGTTTAGTTAACTTTCTTTATTTATCAAACAAGTCCAAGCCAAGCCTACAACATGTGTAGGCCGGCCCAAACGTGTAAGCCTAAGCCCATTACAAGGCTTGGGTATATAAACCCTCTCCTTTGATGGAGAGGGTGTGTGTGTTCCTCATTTTTACAAATAGTGAAAAAGTGTTTTTCTTTCACTTTCTCTCTCTAAGTGTGTGTGTTCTCACCATCTCTCTATCTCTTTCTCTCTCTAAAACATAAGCAAGATTTACATATCCTACAATAAGCGTGTGGTGAGGGTGAGAGTTGTTTTATGAGACGTGTGAATAAGGTTTGACTGAACAAAACTTTCCACTAGCAATTTCTTGACCGTCCCATGTTTTGTTTAAGCCATTTGGGATTTTGGCCCAATTTTGATTATTCTCCTTCCGTTTATTAGCAATATGGGCTTGATGGACCCAATTCGTTTAGTGATTGTGAGATTGGGCCACGAATTGGGCTTTTGTTAATAATCAAGAAACATTAAGTCTTCCAAATGGGCTTTTGTGCCCATTAACCCAGATGCGGGATCCACAAGCCCAATAAACTCCATAAAATATTAATTCCACTAAAAACGAGCTTGATTTCGGCTTCGTTGGTCATTTTCTTCAAACTCGTGTCGGTTTAGCCGGTTTTCGTGAACTTGGGCACACTTTTGATCTTTTGACTTTGTCTTCGTCTTTTTCTTGGACTTTTCTTCAACATTTGACCGTGAAATCCCGTGTTTTCTTTCCTTTTGATCATTTGTACCTATTTTAACACAAAAACACAAAACCACGCGTAATTCCGACTTTTACGATATAAAACACATGATTAGGTCTTGTTTTTCCTTGATTTTAGTGGCAAAAGGTTAAGTGTTTACACACTTATTAAATACTACAAGGAATAACATAGATCTAGTGATTTTCTAAGTTTTCTACAATTTAACCAGGTTATCTATCAACTCCAAAACACATCGTATAGCCCACGGCTATATATATGTATGGAGGTGTTTTCATGATTTTTCTAGGTTTACCATGGTTAAATATTCAAGTTTGTCATAGTTATATAAACTTTTCATCAATTTTTGTGAAAGACAATTTTTAGCCGTGACCTATATAGTTTTAGTTTGACTAGATTTGAGTTTTTAACAAGTTTATAATAGGAGTTTCATGTAAATGCTCAAGTGAATGTAAAAATGAAAGTAAGTAAGGAAAAAGGTAGGTTTTCATGGTACTTACTTGTTAAGTGGATTTAAGGAGAAACAAGTGAACTAAGGAGGATTTAAGCTTATGATCAACAATGGTGGAATGCTTAAACAAAATCAAGCCGTGGCCTTCCTTGGTGTATCCAGGGTTTCTTTTGTTGCCTTAGAGTGTAAGTTTGTATAGTAATGGCTAATAATTAGTATTTAAGATTTACGAGACATAGTTTTAGGGTAGTAAATGAGGTAGTAAATGAACTTTTGGTGGATCTTGGTGTAGAAGAAAACAAGCCGTGGATTTGGGAGAGAGTGAGAGGACGTGGAAAAAATTTGGTGTTGCAAGACTTGTGAGATTCAGATATAACAAGGATTGGGAAGATTTGATGTATCTAGTTAAGGTACTATAGTATCTATGGAAGATATATATGAGATATGTTTAGGATATGCAAGGACAATGTCCATATTTAGCAACATGTTTCTCCCATTCTCTCTTGTGGATGCCGTGTAATTTTAAGATCAAAGGAGACAAGACTTGTCTCAAATAGTGATGTATGTATGGTAGTATAGTATGCCATTTGACTTTGTAACATAGTTTACTTGTAAGTTTAGCAAGTTTTAATGTGTATGTATGCATTTACACAGCTACATATAAGATGTAGGGTAGAAAATGTGTTGACTTGTCTAAAATTTGGAGTTAACATTAGTCTATGTAATATAGTGTAGGTACTTGTGAGGTTTCTAGGTATTTTTGTTAAACCTTTACTTCATTTGGTGAAAGTATATAATGTGTATAATATTATAAATATTACACTTGATGAAAATAAATAAAATGTCAAGGTGAGATAATAGATATTGTTTTATGATGTAATATGATTTCTCATAGTATAAGAAATATGTAAATATGTACATATAATATTAAATCCAGGTACTTAGTAAAATAAGTAAATAAGATCATGGTTTTTCAAAAAATGTGTATTGAGGTGGTGAGTCCTTGTTTAATATGTGGCTAGTCAATTGTCAGTGTAGTCAAAAAAGACTAAAGGTTCACATATATATTAAAAATAAATATGAAAGGATAGTATGACAAATGAAAATGATACTTAATTAATCATATAAAAGTGGAAATATGTAGATTCCAATAATAATAAGTACAACATTTGACAAGGTCAATAAGGTAAAATCAGAGGTTGTACAAAGGTGATGAGAAATTTTGTGATATTCCTTTGTCATCAAAGAACTTGATTAGTGTATGATTTCTTAATTAAAAGCCATTTTCAGTTATAAGTTGTTTGACATTAGTTTCATTTTTATTTTCAACTCTTTTGATGAAAGACATGATGGCATCTGGTGCATGGCTTTTCTTTGTCTGGAAATATAACTAGGTGTACCTAGAGTACTAATCAACAATGACAAGTGTATATTTTTCATGACAAATGGCCCTAGGTGATACTAGGCCAAATAAGTCCATGTGAAGTAGATGAAGACATTCTTTGATTGAGAAAGTTTGTTTTGTTTTAAAACTGGCCCAATGGTTCTTCCCTTTTTCACATGTTGAGCATGGTTTGTCCTTGGAATAGAGAAGTGAAGGAAGACCAATAACAAGATTTTTTTTGCCAGCTGAGTGATTATTTTGAAATTTAGATGTGAAAGCCTTTTATCACAAATCCAGTTGGTGATATTTGAAGCTCTAGCAAAGAAGCATGTCTCTTGAGTAGAGTTCATGTTCATGACAAAAACATCTTTGACTCTAGGAGCAATCATCACAATTTCATTATTGGAATTGAAGATTGTACATTTTTTGTCATCAAACAGGACTAGTTATTTTGCATCACAAAGTTGAATGATGCTATAACACCCCCAAATTACCACGTCGCGGAATGTCCACATTGGGCGTTATTTCATAGCACATCACACACAATCATAGAAAACGACCACAAAAGAGACGTTTAAAATAAACATTTAAGAATCTTTACAACCATTGTCTAAAACATTTCCAACCTAAGATAAAATTTTCTTCAGGGTAGCGTTACTTGTCCCCAAAGATCTCAACCAAACACAACAAGTTGTTCCAAGACATAACAATAAATAATTGATAAAAGGGAAGGAAATCCAAAATTTTAGACCAATAAAGCACCAACTCCCTCCATGCATGCTCCGCTGCTATCAATCTTGATTACCTGAAACACATGCTTAAAATCGTCAACACAACGGTTGAGCGAATCTATAGGTTTATCAAATCATAGGTTGAACACAAGTATTAAAAATCAATCATGATCATCCAATATCATTGTCGTACTCACAATCTATTATTCAAGTATTTCATATTTAGCAAAGCTAATTGATAGTATTTAAGCTCATGAAACCGACCCGTTAACTTAATCACCCGTGCCACATTTCCCGGCATGATCAAAGTGAAACCATTGCCCCTCTTAAGGTATTTGTTGCCAAATTTATACCTTATCTCTTATCACAAGTTATCCATCCGCATAGGGTACTCAACGTACTAGCTCTCGTCTCGGATAGGGTCGTCAACCCCATAGTACTATCAATTGTATAAGAGGCTATTTTCAACCCACACAAGGTCAAGACAATAATTAACGGTTCATGAAATTAGAGCCTTTAGCAACAAGGTACTCAATACAATCTAAACAACATTCGGGTCCAAACAATCATTCATGACTTGTGTTCTATTTATTTCAAATAGCATGCATCCCACTCGCGGGTTAAAATAATTTAAAACACAGTAGAAAGCGAGGCTATAAACTCACCTTAAGTAGTAATGATAGAAGTAGTAGCAAAGACGTAGATGAAGACAATCACCGACGACGAGGATGCCCCGAGAAATCAAATATAACACCTAACAAACAACCGTGAAATGAATCAACACCTTCAAGTACTTTCAAATATTGTATGTACATAATTAAGAACACTCAATGTTCACATAAACTCACGCCAAAAATCCAAACATGTGATATTTACTAGACACGTCCACTTTTATACTTTATTAAAGCTATTGCTCATTATACAATTCTGCCGGTACATACCAAATGTACGGGCTGTTTTCTGATACTTAGACATCACCAAAAATTATGAAAAAATTTGTAAACTTCATTTACAACCTGTAGATAGCCCATATTAAATCTTATAAAAAGTTATCACTTCTAAGACCTACTGCACGTCACATTACTAAACTCAAAATTTCGGACAGTTTTGTACCTTCGCGTTGTAAAACCATTTTGACATTCTTAACCAATACCATTTGTAAATACAACTCCCAAGTTTAAAATTAGACTCAAAATGTTAAGTTTAGGGCCTGAAATCAGCCTCTAACCATTTTTAGAACTCGACTTATAGTCCTCGAGATTTGACCAAATATTGACAACAATTTCGTATTGTGTCGATACTCATCTCCCGGTACACGAAAATTCAAACTAGCGTAACTTTTGACTCGATTGGAGTTAAAAGCTCTACCTTAAACCAAATCGAAGCTAGAAAGAAGATCTAAAACTACATTCTATAAGGAGAACCTGGACTTAGACTTAAGGCCGCGAAATATAGCCTTAAACAATCTGTTTGAAAATGACACTTTCAAAATCACATCTACACTTGTTTTTAATCAATTCCACCAACTCCTATGCCTCTAATATCATCATCAAATCATCCTAAACTAACCATAACATCCTAATCACTTGTAGGAATCATCCTTCAATGAAAACCCATTTCATAAATAAATCATTTCACATGTTTAATTAATTTAAAATTAACATAAACATCATCCTAAACATGTACCCATAACAAAAATAAATCAAAATCAAAAATCAAACAAACACCCCTTTGGCCGTGGGGTTTGATGACCAAAACACCACTAATATTCAGCCCCCATCTTATTTTGTAGATTAATTATCATTCTAAACACATAAATTAAACATGCATATAGTTTAATTAGATCAAAAGCCATTTTTGAAAAATCATGAATTTTTGGAAAAATCAAATGGATGCATGTATGTTATTGTTGGTGGGATTTACTTACAAGGTGAAATGGAAGATTGGTGTTTGATTGGATTCTCCAAAACCCAAGAACATTATGGTGGTGTGGCCGGCGGTAATAGAGAGAGGGGGAGAGATGATATATTTTTTTGTAAAATTAAGTGTGTGTGTGTGTGTGTGTGTCCTTGTTCCTTTTTGTAAAAATGGATGGACCCAAGTGGTAATTTTTGCTTTATTTTGGCCTTAATAACAAACGACCATTTAAAGATCGGGATTATGACTAGTAGTCGGTTTTTGAATTTTTGCGGGAGTCAGGATTCGTAAAATTACTTTCCGAAGGTTAAAACGCACTCAAAATGAATACACATATGGTTCCGACTCGAATTAAAACGTAAATAAAACAAAAACTTCGAAAAACTCAAATATCGATCAATCGATAATAAAAGATAAATTCTGGGCATCCGTCGGTATCGTAGTCGTTATCGGTTCTTCTTAAATCGTCAAACTTTTAAATAAAGCCTCAAACATCGGTTCCAACTTAAACCGTCAAATAAATCCATGATAAAAATTCTTAAAAATTTCAAAAATATACATAAATTAGGATTAAATATTGGCGTTGGGTTCAGGGTGTTACATCCTCCCCTCCTTAAGGGAGCGACGTGCTGGCGCTCTCCACTTCTTATATTCGCACTACGTACTACTAGAAAGATAAGGGTACTTCTTCCTAAAGAAGTCTTCACGTTCCTTCGTGAACTCCGGTTCACGTCTCGAATTCCATCACCTTTCCATGATGATACCTTTAACATTACCATGTCTCCAACTTTAATTTCTAATTTCTTCCTACGGTTATCAACACATCTCTTCTCACGGCTTCTCGCGGTTAACAAGTGATTCTTAATCTACATAATCTTTTCCGTAGTCTCCCGAATCGTTTCAAGTCCATTCAACTAACTTTTCCCTACTTCATTCTATCCAACTGGCGATCTACATTTGCATCAACATAATTCTTCAAATGCTGCAGCTTCAATGCTAACATTGTAAATGTCGTTGTACAAAGATACTACCAACGGCAAGTGTCGATCTGAACAACTACCAAAATCAATCACACACGCTTGGAGCATGTCTTCCAACGTTCGAATCGTCCTTTCACTTGGTCCATCAATCTCATAAAGATAATTATTCATAAAAGAAAATCGCACGGGCCACACATAACCCCATCAAAAATGTTCATAATATACATGACGAAGTAATTAATACTAGTCGTACAAAATCACCTTATTGCAATATTACATACATACAAACCTATTTCGTCAAAAACGAATTCATCGATACGGAAATCATTCGACGTATACATAACTCTCTTGAAGACATCACAATCCAATCAAACACAAAAGCCATTATGAAGAACATACAACCACATTACGACATGTTTGCAAAATAGCCAAACCATGCCAAGAAAATAAGTTTGTTGGAAATACGTTTTACGTATTAAGAAGGATCGGTCACTCCAACAACAGTCCATGTAATAGCTCGTAGTTTAGTTAATTATCTTTATTTAACAAACAAGAACAAGCCTAGCCTACAACATGTGTAGGCCGGCCCAAATGTAAGCCCAAGCCCATGACAAGGGATTGCGTATATAAACCCTCTCCTTAGATGGAGAGGGTGTGTGATTCTTCATTTTACACATAGTAAACATTTGTTTCTTTCTCTAGAAGTGTGTGTTCCACCATCTCTCTATCTCTTTCTATCTCTAAAAACATAAGCAAGATTTACATATCCTACAAATGGTATCAAGAGCTTGGGATGAAATATAGGTTGGTACTTGTGTTGTTTATGCTTTCTTATGCATAACCTGTGGTTTTGATTGTTTTTTTTTACCGAATCATCAAAAAAATTTCGTGTTTGTTTGTGTTTAAAAGTCGAATACATTCTTTAATCATGTCGTAGTGATTTTGGTATATTGGTTTTGATTAAAACACAAGTCTTTTGGATCAAAGGTTGGGAAATTTCTTGTTTTTCAAACTTTCCGAAATTCTTGCAAGTGTTTCCATCGGAAAGTACAAGACTGTGTGGTTTGATCGCAATAACCTATTGGTTCTACTTTGCGATCACTAGACTTCGACACCTTATTCCGACGTGACATTCCGATCTAACATTGCGATCTGGGATTCCGACGGTTTTAAGGAATCTTGAGTCGTTACTCTGTCCAATTTATTTTAGCTACATTCTGATCTGGACATTCCGATAGTGGCATTCCGATCTGGTCTTTCCGATAGTGACATTCCGATCTGGACATTCCGATCTAGACATTCCGATACAAGCAACATTCGGACAGAAAAGAGTATTCCGACAGAAATCAACATTCCGACAATCCAAAAATTATTCCTTAAAAAATTTCGGAATCGTGTGTAATTTTGACTTGGAATTTTTGGTTTATCGAGAACATATTTTAGGGGATTTTAACATTGTTTCTCGACTTTAACACACCACAACACAAAAACACTTAACCTTATTTCATTGGTCGATCAACGTTTGTAAATCTTCACTTATTGAAATGGAGTACACATCTCTTACAGATAAGTCCATCCTCTCGGGTACGGATAATCGTCCACCAATGTTGGTGAAGACTATGTATGAGGGATGGGCTTCCCGAATGGAACTTTATATGTTGAACAAGGAGAATGGACATCTTATTTGGGCATCGGTGCTCAATAGACCATTGGTATATGGTACTGTGACGGAAGGTGATGTTACTCGTCCTCGCACTACGGATGAACTAACTGGAGATGCTAAGATACAAGACAAGTGTGATAAACAAGCTACTAATATCATTCTCCAAGCCCTTCCTCCAGATGTCTACAAACTCGTCAGCAAACATAAAGTTGCCAAAGAGTTATGGGATAGAATTCGTGTTCTCATGCAAGGCACCTCGTTAACTAAACAAGAACGAGAGTGTAAGCTTTATGATACTTTTGATAAGTTTGCCTATGTGCCAGGGGAGACTCTCAATGATTACTATCTGAGATTAACCTATTGTTGAATGAGCTCAATATCTATGGCATGGCAATTCCTACCTTTCAATTGAACACCAAGTATTTGAACACTCTTCCTCCAGAATGGAAAAAATACGTGACGGATGTTAAATTGGCTAAGGATTTGCATAACACCAATGTGGATCAACTTCAAGCTTTTCTTCAACAACACGAATGCCATGTGATCGAGGCTCGGTTGTCTACACCTCAAGTTCATGATCCACTTGAAATGTATGCTTCTCAACAAAACATAGCTTATATTTATCAACAACCATCATACATGCAGCAGCCACCACCACACACCTATCAGCAACCACAACAACCATCTTATCAACCACCGATGATGCCACAGCAAGCATTTCAACCAAGTGTTCATCAACAATCTTTTCCACAGCAACCAACATATCAGACATCACCATCACAAGCCACACATCTCCAATGGGCTATACTCCTCAGCAAGGATATTTTCCAATAGAAGCACAACTAGCACAAGCTTTCTACTCTAATGAACTTCCACCAATCCAAGCACCGGTCTTTACGCCAAATGATACGCCAGCTGATATACTAAACCATCTCACTGCCTACTTGTCAAAACTTTTTACAACTAGAGGATTTCCACCAACAAACAATCAGCTCCGCACCTCTTCAAATCCTCGACAACAAGCTACTGTTCAAGATGGTCAAGTAACAGTGCAACCTATTCAGGGAAGGTAAAATTCATATGGACCTCCTACAAAGACAGTGAATGCTCAAGCTGTGAATTCACAAGCTAATGGAAATAGAAGTCCCATTGGTCCTCAAAAGGTTGTGACTTGCTACAATTGCCGAGGACAAGGTCATATGGCTAGGCAATACACTCAGCCGAAAAGGAGAAGGGATGATGCATGGTTTCTTGAGAAGATGTATTTGGTCGATGCTCAGTCTAAGGGAAAGATTTTGGATTCAGAGGAGTTAGCATTTCTTGCAGACCCATGGGCAGCAGATACTGAAGGAATTGTAGTCGTTTCCACTTCTAATGCAGCCTATCAAGCAGATGATCTTGACGCATATGATTCGGATTGTGATGACATTCACTCTGCCCAAGCTGCTCTCGTTGCTAATCTCTCTCACTACGGTTCTGATGTCGTCAGTGAGGTACCCACCACAACCAATCTTGGTAATGATGATAACCAACATCAAGTTGGGCATGAAAATGACAACCTCGAACAGCATTCGGGAACTAGTAACTCAAATGATGTGGTACTCAATCCTACACATTTGAGTGACCTCAACCAAATGCTAAGACGGGTATGAAATCTTATGCTCAACATGATTTGGTCATGGTACCTAAACATATTATTGATCAAATGCATATGGCCCTCAGACAATCCGTAGATACCAATTCCACCCTAACCGTTGAGCTTGCGTTGCATAAAGAAAAAGTCAAAACTTTTGAAATGGTCCCTCAAGCAGAGAAAATAACATGACCTGAATTTGACCAATTTCGTTTTGAAAAGATTGAACACTTGAAAGAAATAGAATCATTAAAAGCTAATCTTTCCAATGAATTAAAAGAAAAAGAGTCAGTTGTCAATGATTTTCAGAAACTTAAAATGGATTTTGAAAATCTCGAGTCTAAAAAGTTTGAAGAAATTAATGCTACCAAACTTCTTAAATTCAAAGAACAACAGCTTTTAAAACAATACGCTTCCACAGAAAAGGTTCATCTTTTAACTAAATCATTTAAAGAACTCGAACTTAAACGTCTTCAAGATTTACCACCTAATCCCGGTTATGCAAAACAAGCTCAGGAATATATTATGTGTCTTTATGATATGACCCTCATTGGCAAATCGAAAGACGCACCTTTTGTTTGTAGTTCTGAGGAGACACAGTCACTTGCGGATGAAACTCATTCTAAATTGCTTTCAAAATTCCATACAATTGATTATGATCAACATAACAAAGATCAATTTTCAAAAAAGACACGCATTCGCTTACAAAAGGAATTAGCATAATTGACAGTTCTTGTGCCCCAAAGTTTGTCAAATGAAAACCTTCCTAGTACGTCTCCTACACTTGTCAAAACGGATTTATCAAAGTTAATTCCACCGGTAAGCAAGGCGTCTGTTAACTTAAATACGGTTCACCAACACTTAGCCGATTTTGACAAGGTCATTTTGGAACGTACGACGGCTTCAGCCATAACGGAAGGTGAATGGGACTTTGAGCACACTAGAGCTACGTTTCGTGACAAAATTGTTCCGTTTGTAAAGAATGTTAAAGCTTGTCTTAGTAATCTTGATCAAGATTTGTTTTTGGAAATAGAAGAAGTTAGACGTGTTTTCAATGAAATGGATGATGCTTATGAAAACAGTTTACTTGAAATAGAACGGGTTTCACGCCAAAATGATCAGCTTCTGAAGCAAGTGATGTCTCATGATATTGTTTCCGTCTGTGTGAATAAAAGTGTTGATAATGATTCTATTGTGCATAATGTTGAATCTGTGGATAATGTGGTAGATAGTACTTGTCACGAATCTGATGCTGAATTTTTAAAGCTTCAAGATTCATATTCTTCGCTTTCAAAACGTTTTGATGAGATTCAAACACATTGTATTTCGCTTGAATGCAAGCAACAATTTATTCAAGAAATCTTTGAAACGTCATTCGAAGGTGTTAATATCGATGATGCAAACTTTGAAAAGAATTTTCGATTGAATTTACAATCAAAACAGCGTCAGCCAAGCGACAAAGTTGCTAAGTCTTTGCCGATAGAAATAGAGAAATCTAAGGAACTTAACTGTGTGAACGTACTTGAGGCCGTTGAGAATTTTAAACTTGATCTAGATAATCGAGTTTCCAAGATTTTGTCCAAAGCTGATAACTTAAAACAGAAAAATACACGACTCTTCGATTCAGTAAAGCCCGCATGTGTTGATATCACTGCACAGAATCAATCATTGATTGAACAATTGAATCAAAAGTCGGTGGAAATATCTGATTTGAGGGAACAAATTTGTGATAAAAATCTGGTCTTGGCTGAGTTAAAAGAAACACTTCATACTCTAAAAGGTAAGAATGTTTTGGATAACGCAACCACTGTCTCAGCATCGTCCTCTAGTGCAATCAAAAGGAACCTTATAGCCGTCACAGCATTTAATAAGGGCCCTAGGACTAAACCATCTCAAACTTTGGTCACTAAAGATAAGGCGGAATCAAAACCAGCTTCTAATATTCCCGTGTTGCCTTCTACAGGAGTAAGCACCACTACTAAGGCTCAAAGATCTAAGCTTAAAAGAAACAAGAAGAATGATAGGATCTTGCCCCCATCTAGTAGTCAAGTGAAGAAGAAAGTAGAAGCCCATCCTAGGAATGTTATTTCTGTTTTGAATAAAAAGAATCATGTAGCTAAACCTAAAGGCTCTGCGGTTGTGTAGCGTTCTAAGCCTAGTGTGAATTCTAATTTGAAATGTTGGAATTGCAATGAATGTATGTTTTCTAGTCGTCATGATTCTTTCCTTATTGACCATGTGAATGAGATGTATGCCCGGAAAAATGGATTAGAATGGAAACCGACTGGGAAAGTGTTAACCCAAGTTGGTTGGATGTGGCGCCCCACTGGTAGAACTTTCACTATAGTAGGAAATATGTGCCCTTTAACTAGGATCACTCCCACTACAGCGAAGAAAGCGTGTCCTTTAACTAGGAGTACCAAGGCTACCAAAACACAAGCGTGTCCTTTAACTAGGAACACTGACACTACTGTAGGAACCAAGTGCCCTTTAAATAGGTCTACTCCCACTGTAGTTCCCGTGAATAATCCAAAACCTACGAAAGTTGGAATAGTAAAACCTGTTAGTGCTAAAACTCACATTAGAAAACGCAGGAAATCTAAGGGTCACAAACATGTCAGCAATTCTGATAATATTTTATCTGTATCTGCTAACACTCCGGAACCAATAGTTTCCAATGCATTGTCTACTATTGTTGTTCAAATCAGGTGGTCCAAATTGTTCTCTGGTATTTGGACTCTGGTTGCTCCAAGCATATGACCGGAGATCGCTCTCAGCTCAGAAATTTTGTCAACAAGTTTCTTGGTACGGTTAGATTTGGAAATGATCATATTGCAAAGATAATGGGTTATGGTGAATATCATATTGGGAATGTTATGATTTCAAGAGTGTATTATGTGGAAGGTCTCGGTCATAACTTATTTTCTGTGGGACAATTTTGTGATGCAAACCTAGAAGTCGCTTTTCGAGAGCATACCTGCTTCATTCATAATTTGGAAGGGGTTGATCTATTGAAAGGTACTCGAGGGAATAATTTGTATACTTTGTCTCTACAAGACATGATGGCCGCTTCTCCCGTATGTCTTCTCTCCAAAGCATCTAAGACTAAGTCATGGTTATGGCATCGACGGTTATCTCATCTTAACTTTGACGCTATTAATCATTTAGCGAAAAATGAACTTGTTCGTGGTCTTCCTAAACTTTCATTTCACAAGGATCATTTGTGTTCTGTGTGTACAACGGGGAAAAGCACTAAGAAATCTTACAAACGCAAGACAGAATACACCAACTAAGAGAAACTTTATTTGTTGCATATGGATCTTTGTGGGCCAGTGCGTGTTGAAAGTGTTAGTGGCAAAACGTACATCCTCGTAATTGTCGATGATTACTCTCGGTTTACATGGGTGAAATTTCTTACAACATAAAATGAGGCACCTAAATTCATCATCGGATTTCTCAAGATGATTCAAGTGCGTCTCAACACTACTGTCCGACGCATTCGTACAGATAATGGAACCGAATTTGTGAATCAAATCTTGTGTGATTATTATGAAGAAGTTGGCATATTAATGTATGGATTTTACTAGTTGAAAGTTCGTTTCTCGGAATCTTCTCGAATTGATAACTGGTTAATTGTGCGACTCAGTTGTTCTTGGTGGAATAAAAAGGGAATGGTCGTTGTCTAAAAATATTGGAAAATAAAGACAAAAAATAAAGTAAAGACGGTAAAAAGAAACAATGAAAGATTAAAACTTGACGAAAAGTAAATGACGAGAAATAAAAAGGAAATAAAGGTAAATAATGCAAACTAAAACTTAAACTAAAAGGAAAGGCAAGTAAAAATACAAATAAAGAAAAAGGCGGCAAAAGTAAAGCTTAAAAATTAAAAACTGGAAAACACTCATTCGGAATAAAACAGTTCATCCGGAATATGTCACTTATCCGGAATAAACTATCTGATTCGGAATAAAGTGTTTGATCCGGAATAAAAAAAGAAAAGAAGTTGATCCGGAATAAATAGTTTGATCCGGAATATTATTCCGGATGAAAGGCTTGATCCGGAATAACCAATATTCCGGATGAAAGACTTGATCCGAAATAATCAAATATTCCGGATGAAATACTTGATCCGGAATAATTGATATTCCGGATGAAAGAATTGATCCAGAATAATTGATATTCCGAACGAAGGGGCTTGATCCAGAATAAATGATATTCCGAACGAAGGATCTTGATCCGGAATAAATAATATTCCGAACGAACAATATTGATACGGAATAAAAATGCTGACTCGGAATATCTGGGGAATGAAACAGTAAGCATGAACACGAAGAACAGGGGATGAAAACCAAACACGAATTTGATCAAATCTAACCAAAACAAACCAAAAGATTAAACCAAAATCACCAATAAGCATCAACTAACAATGATCAATCTAAACAATTCAACAAAACTAACAAATAAAGCCAAATCAATCAAAACCCACTTGATCTAAAACCATAAAACTCAAGAACATGAACAATAAAGATGAAGAACAAATCAAACAAGAAAGGTAGAAGGAGATTAAAAATAAAGTAAAGATTAACAGCATATAAAAGTAAACTTACTTGGAATTAAAAGGAATTAAATGTGCATAACAAGTAATTAAAGTTCAAGAATTTAAATTGTGCAAGGTAAATGAAAATGGTGGAAGTGGTGGTTTGTCAAGCCACCCAAAAACAACAAAAATGAAGGGAAATCTAAAATATATATAGGGAGATTAGGGAGGAGCTTAGGAAGCTTCCTCCCTCTTTCTTCTTTCTCTAATTGTATCATTAAGTCCTTAATCTTCTTAAGCTTTTGATTTTAATGACTTTGTCTCGGGATTTCTTCAAACTCGTCTTGTAATTCTTCAATAAATTAGACTTGAGTTCTTCGGATTTTAGTAAACTTCCATCTTTTGACTTTTTCTTCGATGAATCTTCAGAATTGGTCTTGGACTTCCGTTCTTTTTCCACTCTTGATTTCTTGACTTCGTCTTTTGTCTTTTTCTTCGATAAAAGCCCGTGAAATCCCGTGTTTTCTCCACTTTTCACCTTTTCGTCCTAAATCACAACAAAAATACAAACCACGCATAATTCTGACATAAATGACATAAAATACACGTTTTGGCTCGGTTATTATTGTAATTAAGTGGTAAAAAGGATGGGTGTTTACACACCTATCACATATCTCATGAAACATCCGTTGCACGCACTCCACAACAAAACAGTGTCGTTGAAAGGCAAAATCGCACACTTATGGAAGCTGCTCGAACGATGTTAATTTACGCAAAGGCTCCATTGTTTTTATGGGCAGAAGCAGTATCTACAGCAGTGTACACCCAAAACTGGTCACTAAATCGTAAACGCCATGGTAAAACACCTTATGAGCTTCTCCATGGAAAACAACCAGATTTATCACATCTTCATGTATTTGGTTCTCTTTGCTATCCAAATAATGATGGTGACAATTTGGGAAAACTTCAACCTAAGGATGATATTGGTATTTTCATTGGTTACGCACCCGCAAAGAAGGCATACCGAATCTATAACCGTAAGTCTCGCAAGATCCTCGAAACTATGCATGTTGATTTTGATGAGCTGACAGCAAGCAGCTCTGAACCCGCACTTCATGAAATGGGACCCAGTAACATTACTTTTGGTCTTGTCCCAAATAACCCTACTTCATCATCATTTACACCACCTTCTAGGACTGAATAGGATACGTTGTTTCAATCGTTCTTTGATGAATTCTTTACTCCTCCAAGTATTGTTGCTCCATAACCTGAGGTAATAGCTCTGGTAACCGAAGTTGTCGCTCCAGCAACCGAAGCACAATCAGATACGTCTGCACCTACAATTGGTCAATATATACCATCAACGAGTAATTCTCAACCAACACCCGAACCAACTACCCATGTCATGCCTATTGATGATGAAGAGGACGATGATGATCACGATTTGGAATTCGCTCAAATGCGTGAACTTCCATTCTTTGGTGTACCAATTCCTGACCCAAATCCAGTCGGGTCGTCCACCTCAGAGGAAGATCCTTCTACGGTCTACTCCAATCCACGGATTCGTGAACATGACAGCAAGTGGACAAAGGATCATCCTATAGATTCTATTATTGGTGACCCTAATCGTCCGGTATCCACACGAAGTTAGCTACAAGAAAATGCAATGTTTTTTCATTTTGATGCTTTTCTCACTGAAGTTGAACCTAAGACATGGCAACAAGCTTTTACTCAATCCTGTTGGATAGAAGCTATGCAAGAAGAACTTAACGAATTCATACGTCTTGAAGTTTGGGAACTTGTCCCATGCCTGGATCAAGTGCAGTTACTCACTTTGAAATGGGTTTACAAGGTGAAACTCGACGAGTTAGGCAGAATATTGAAGAACAAAGCTAGACTAGTAGCTCGTGGATACAAGCAATTATTAGGCATCGACTTTATGAAATCCTTTGTGCCTGTTGCCCGTTTGGAAGCTATTAGACTATTCCTCGCATATGCATCCCACATGAATATGATCGTCTATCAGATGGATGTGAAGACGGCATTTCTGAATGGTGAAATCAAGGAAGAGGTCTATGTTCAACAGCCGGATGGTTTTGTGAATCCTAATTATCCTAATCATGTGTACAAGCTTAAGAAGGCTCTCTATGGGTTGAAGCAAGCTCCACGCGCATGGTATGATCTATTGTCACAATTCCTCATTACACAAGGCTTCGCTAAAGGCAAGGTGGATCCCACGCTGTTCATTCAGAAACGAGGTAAAGATATGATTATGGTACATATATATGTTGATGATATTATATTTACAGCCTCGACCCAAACCTTGTCCGACGAATTTGGGACACTCATGTCTTCCAAGTTTAAGATGTCAATGATGGGCAAGGTATCATTCTTCTTAGGTCTTCAGTTATCTCAGAGTCCCAGAGGCATCTTTATCAATCAATCCAAGTATTCCCTTGAATCACTTAAGAAGTATAAGATGGAATTTTGCGACCCCGTGGATACTCCAATGGTGGAAAGAACTAAGCTTGATGCAGATCCACATGGAGTTGCCGTTGATCTGACACTTTATCGTGGAATGGTCGGTACCCTTCTGTATATCACAGCTAGTCGACCTGATCTTCAGTTTGCCATATGTATGTGTGCTCGGTATCTAACTCGACCTACTGAGTTATACTTGGCTACTGTGAAACGGATCTTTCGATATCTTAAAGGAACCTTTAATCGGGGACTTTGGTATTCGAAGGACTCTTCGATTCAACTTATGGAGTATGCAGATGCGGATCACGCGGGTTGTCAAGATACAAGGCGTAGCACGAGTGGAA
The DNA here is from genome assembly GCA_025667525.1 of Glebionis coronaria. Lineage (NCBI taxonomy): Eukaryota > Viridiplantae > Streptophyta > Magnoliopsida > Asterales > Asteraceae > Glebionis > Glebionis coronaria. Next base: position 322,848,552 of record CM046881.1, on the reverse strand, counting down.
CTTTGCAACTACTAGGAGATCGACTAATCAGTTGGGCATCGAAAAGGAAGAAAAGCGCTGCAATCTCAAGTACGGAAGCAGAATACATAGCTATGTCCGGTTGCTGTGCTCAAATTCTTTGGATGAGATCGCAATTAACCGACTATGGTCTAGGTTTCAACAAAATTTCGATGTACTGCAACAACAAAAGTGCAATTTCCTTATGCTGCAACAATGTTCAATTCTCCCGGTCGAAGCATATTGACCTTCGCTACCACTTCATCAAGGAGCAAGTGGAAAATGGAGTAATCGAGCTTTACTTTGTCCGATTTGAGTATCAATTGGCCGATATTTTCACGAAGGCTTTAGATCGCGCTCGAATTGAATTTTTGGCCGATAAGCTAGGAATGAGAACCTTCTCGCCTAAGACTCTTAAGGAACTAGCAGATGAAGCGAAAGAATAGTGATGGTAAACTATTCTCCATATCCTTGGTGATCATCTATATATATTGTTTATATTTTTATCCACAAAAACAAAATACAAAAATATAAAACCATATAAAAACCATAAAAACTGAAAAATCTAGAAAAATCTAAAAATATTTTTACTTTATTTTTCAAAGGCATGTCTTTTGGTACGATAATATTTACGGCCTTAGAAATGTTGATTAATATCGACACGGCGCCATAAATAGAGTTCGTACAAAAGTTGTAAATATTTCATAAAACATGCCTAAATGGCTTGTAGTTATTTCAGACTGCAACCCGATTTTCATATTCAAGTCAAGTATTTCTTATGAAAGCTTTGGCTCACAACGGGAATTAATTTTCTCGGGCAAGGTTTACTTTAAAACCTTGTAAGGGATCAAGTATTTCTTGGTCTAACACAAATATATGTACGTTTCAGTGCATTTATTTGTTAAAACAAGAGAAGTCTTGTTCTTATGAAGTTATCATCTCTACAACCATAGCAATCTACAATTGGTATCTACATACTCGACGATACGACTACTCAACCGACGACTACAGCTCTTTCAATAGAACACGGGTAGACAATTGAGGGGGAGCAATTGTAAAGCATTCAAAATCTTCAATGTCGAACGTGCCAAGCTCACTAACTGGTGTCAAGACAACAATACCAATCGTACACGTGGTGTCAAGAGATGACTTCAGACGTGACGAGGCGACCAACATATGCTGACAAGAACCATTTGATCTTATCATATGATGTTCTCATCTATCAGGTCCAACCTTGTCAATTCTTTTCTAATATGGTGAATATGTGATCATGTTACAAATCGGTATCATATTTCATACATTTGGAACCATGAAGATTAAACGGACTTGCATTTTTCTTCCCAAAACCTTTGTTAAAACTTCATTAAATCAATTGATATTAAAAACATCAATTGGGTTAATATTTTTAATATGGGGGAGAAAATGTGATTTAATATGGGATATTATCACAAATGGTTTGACTTAATGTGTTGGCTCATCCGGACATGTGCGAAATGTTTTCGAATATCGTGGCATATGTTAAGGGGGAGCAAAATGGATTTGCATATCAAAAATGGATTTAATGGTGATTTATACTTACCCAAAACCCATTTATTTCACGACGATGAAGATTGTGGTGACATAAGGATGGTAGGATAGGTTTAGTCCTATGATTCTTCCAGAACCGGAAGAATCTTCCCAAGGTCATTCCATAGCTAGAAATAGTAGTCCTTAGGAAAGTTGGAGAAACATTGTGAACGTAGCTGAATGCCGACCAAGTTCTTAAGTTAGCACTAGAACAATCACAACAAGGTGCTAGTTATGACGTATTGGTAACCATTGAAGGGGTTGAAGAATGAAAAAGAATTGTAAAGATAAAGGGTGTAAATAAAGAAGCCCTCCTTACAACTTTAAGCAGAAACCGGGTCAACACATATGCTATTGAGATCATTTTAATGATGCATGATATTGAAGATAAGACATCATGGACCCAGTGATGCAATGCACAACCCATCCCAGCTAACTCAGATATCTCTAAAAAGGTATTTGTTTTAATTACACGGAGACAACACATTATCTATTGATTTATTCACTCCGAATAAATTGGTATTGAAAAGGTGGCACTCCTCTCCAGCCTCCGATCACTAAAATCCAAAATGCACGATTGAGTCTAGAGCCATTTAAGATCATCAAATATCTCATTAGGACACACTTTCATAATTCCTTGCTTCTTCACACACTGTGAAAAGTAAGAAAGATCTTAAGAGTCCTACGCAAAATCGTCATGATCTTGCCTGAACATCCGAGTAGTACGAAAGTATTTACAATGAAGATGGAAATCCTTCTTGAGCGAATATCAAAAAGCTCATGGTAGGTGACTTGTGCGATTCTTTATGAATCAAACTTGTGATAACTGGAATGCAACAGTGGTTTAATTCTTAAATGAATTTAAACACGTTCCAGGCCTCTACGCAAAATCTCAGTGATCTTGCCAGGACACTCAGAGTGATACCTTAGTGTTCAAAGTGATGAGTGGAAATCCTTCTAGTGTTAACATCAAACAGCACTTGGTAGGTAACTTGCAAGATTCAATATGAATCAAGCTAGTGACAACTGGAAAGCAACGATGGTGCGATTCTTTAATGAATCAAACTTGTTCCAGGAATCAGAATTGACGGCTTCAATCATGCGGATAATTTAATCCAAATGATTCACTCTTTACGTTCGCAGTCAGCTTTGGATGGTCGAGTAAAGAGAAAGGGTTTACCCGCGAAATCTTGTCAAGGAGATTTTTAATTAAATCTACCTGCCACAAGTACGATATTTTATATCGTCCAACGGTCTTCACCGACCGGAGGTAAAATGCTACCAAATTAGAATGAAATGTTCAAAGCCATTTCGTTCGTGTCTACTTATGTTGCGGCATTTGAAGACGGTGGCGTTGCGGGATCCAAGAAGAAGTCGTCCCCGCATGCTTATACTTTATGCACTTAATACCTCATCTTATTCAAGAAAGCCTAAAAGTTAAGTCTTCCGCTGTATCAAACTCTAAAGCTTTCAAGAATTACTAAGGTATAAGTATGTGTGACGTGAGGCCACGAAGAGGCGAAGATCACAAGTGATGGATGCACAAGATCAAGGCAAGAGATTAATGCTCAAGATTGATATCAAAGATCACATTAGCATGTTCACCAGAAAAGAAAAAGAAAAGAAAAGATGAAGACTACGAGCTCAAGACAAGCATAGTATGCTAGGTTTATTTTATTATTGTAACTTGGGTAATGCCCTTGTTAGGAGTGACCACCCTTAGGGGGAGATTGTTGGAAATACGTTTTACGTATTAAGAAGGATCGGTCACTCCAACAATAGTCCATGTAATAGCTCACAGTTTAGTTAATTATATTTATTTAACAAACAAGAACAAGCCTAGCCTACAACATGTGTAGGCCGGCCCAAATGTAAGCCCAAGCCCATGACAAGGGCTTGGGTATATAAACCCTCTCCTTAGATGGAGAGGGTGTGTGGTTCTTCATTTTACACATAGTAAACATTTGTTTCTCTCTCTAGAAGTGTGTGTTACACCATCTCTCTATCTCTTTCTCTCTCTAAAAACATAAGCAAGATTTACATATCCCACAAAGTTCAATCAAGTTAACTCATGCTTGCTAATCAGCCAATCCATGATAAAATAAGAATATTTGACGGGATTTTGGATGCGTCCAGTCAAAAGAAAATTACAAGTTAAGGAAGGTTCACAAGCTTGCTAGCTGTGGATGCATATCCATACAGAAAGAAAATACATACATATGACATTGTAGGGTGCTCACACACGGATCCATACCCAAAAAAACGTATTACAAGAACACCATCTCTTCCGTCCCAAGCGTGGTCAAAATCTCAATAAGCATCGTCGTTGAAGGTTAAAAGATATTACATGGTACGTGTTCTCCATGATCGAACGTCATTGGACAATGTCGTCTCAAGTTCTCACAACTTACGATCACTCGACTAAATCACATACCACATAAGTACATAAAAGGCAAGGGTTTACCACAAAAACATCAACTATGTCTACCTGTCGTTTAACCACCGATGATCAAAGAAAATCGAGTTAAGCAAGGAGGATTCCTCACTTGAATAAATGAAGACGGCAAATGGAATTGTCTTCCAACTACCGATGCACAGTTGGTAAACTTCAACAGTTTATCGTGTGTCGTTGACATATCAAAAGAACGAGAAAAGAAAATAAATAAATTACGATACATTTGATGTAGAGGAGAAGTCTTAGTCATTTCCCTTAGAGTTACTCGAACTCGGATTTCCTCTACTTCGGCAGTCTTCTACTTTTTTTTAAATTTCTTCTCAGTGTTGGTACCAGCCCCTTTGGTATTTCATCAACACCTTAGTGATTCCTATGGAATTCGCAAGTTACATAAAAAAATATTTTTCATAATTATTTAGTCACGGTGACGTACTAAGTCAACGCCACACGAAAAGAAAGATTTCAAGGAACACAAGAAAATTTAAAAAAGTTTCTTTAGGAATCAAAGAGAATACGATTACTTGCATAATGATCCACCATTTTAAAAGAGTTCTCATCCAAACATTTATCAAAAACACTAACAGTTTTAAAGATGACCAATTGATTTCAAATGACGTTGCCCTTCCTAAACTATGCATAATTAGCTAGATCATGCATAATTGAGGATCAAGCAACAACAACCAACAAAACAGGACTCTTCCCTAATTATGTATAGTTAGCTAAGCTGTGCATAATTGAGGATCAAGGGACGACACAACATTATTATTACACACCAATTATGACTACGAAGGTTTTCGACCTAATCTTCAGAATAATCAAATCATTTGAAATGGGAAAATATTGTTACCATCGTTTCAAGGAACACAGTAAACATTTTTCATCCATTTTGAAAACATACTTTTGCTTTGCCTTTTTATGAGAAAAATAAATAAATAAATAAATCGACGCCATTATTTGGTTTAACGAAACATTTCTCACACTCATACATATTAACGAAACATATTGTTCACAAAATAACGGTAAGGTGGTTCTAGATTAAAGATCATAATTCTCATCGTCTTGAATTACACATATTCCACCAATTTAGGTCCCATTAACCCAAAAAAGAAAAGTTACAGCGTCCATGAAGAGGACAAAAATACACCGGGTGACATACCCTTATTATCATGTAGTAGTGTATTAGCAATTCAAAAATATATAATGGTCTCATACCATGGACAATTTTAAAACGAAAAATCACAGGACTACCAAAGTTCAGATATAGACTCGCAAAATCGAAGAAGGGATGTCGTACGATCGTACCATTGTGACTCAAAACATTAGATATACATATTTATAAAATAATATACAAGTAGGCGTGTGTTGGGTAATATATTTTCATATCCTAGTTAATGTTACCTTGTATATTGTAAATCCGAAAATTTGCACATTTTTAATTTGTGTTACACTATTAAAGAATTTATACCTTTCATTTTTCAACTTACAAAGTTTTCATTTCTGGAATGTCACAATCTCAAGAAAATTACTAACATTAGTTCATTCGGTGACTCGGTTATCATAATCAATAAAATCATTAGGTTCGAAAGTCTCGATACTTGTGTGAAAATCTCATTAATGTTCATATCTTAAGTACCAAAAAAAAACGTACATAGTAAGAATTTTCAAAGTTTCATATTATTAATACGACATATCTTATTACGTATATACAAATATCCAACACAACTCGAATTTGTCCAGTTGACTCTTAAAAATCGTTCTTTGACTTTTTATTATGCAAATGTCTTCCTTAAAACTGGTATGCTATATTTTATTCACGCGACTCGAGTCAGACGTTAAAGATGTTTCACGTAGTATTATCTCGGACAACTTACTGATTTTAATCGAGACTTGAATCTCGATAATAATAGAATAAATAATCAAATGCTTATTTCAATAATTCTGAAATGTAGAAAATTCCAATTTTAAATCTTTAGCCAATTCTCAAGTGATTTTTAAAATTAACACATCTCGCAGCAGAGTAAAATGACATTCCATCAATTTTTAATAATTTATTTCAAGCGTTAGAATTTCTCACTTAAAATGTATATTTCTATTTTATCCCAGTTTATTCACTACAAGGAGTTATGAGTTCCAATTTATACCAATGCGTTCGTAAATATAACTTGATCCTATGTTTAAAATAAAACCAGTTTTACAAAATCTCCTAGCTCCAAAATACATGAACAATTTTTCTTCTCATGTTCTACACCAAAAGTTTGCTATATTGCCCCAAAATTAATTCATACCAAGCCCAAAGCTACATATACTCAATAATCATATCGTTAATCTTTATTAATAACTCCTATTTCAAATTAAATTATGCAAATTTTGACAGTTCCCTCACAAGCTTTTAGTATCAAGGCATTAATATATGAAAACAAGGATTTTACGAGTAATATAAATTACTTATTATGATTTACCAACCAAGGTTGAAGGAAAAATAATTTCACTTTGCCCCTTTATTCTCTACATGAATTTTACTTGTTACAAGACACATCATAGGTCATTCTTATCCAAAAGTTTCATTCACCATATATTTAATATGTAAGACGCTTTATGTTTAAATCGTCCAGTTAACAAAATTCAATGCTTATTTAACTGGCACAATTATAAGACCTCGTCATATATAATATCAAATTCAAAATAACGAGACAACAAGACAAATGAAATAAACAGAACGAGAATACATATGTCAACTCTATAAGTGTTGATATCGGCTTCGGGGTGGGTCTCAAAATCGTACACAATAAAATTAACACAAACCAACCCAACTTCAAGCTATCCCGCTTGGTCACCATGCTAGTCTATCCTTAAAACACATCTTTAAATTCGAGTAGGATGATAAAAACGATTTAAATGGCGATACGCCTCAACCATGTTTTGTAATATACACAAATGATTTTTCGCTATGATGTAAGCATCCTTGATTATACTTCGGCTATGTTATAGTTACATGAACTAATATATCAAACCCATAGGAATGAGGGAAATAAAATAGTATGTTAGTAATTTAAGTTTCAAAAGAAGATGTCCTAAAAATGACACATCACGGTGTGGTAACGACAATCGAGATCAATCTAGTCGATATACAGTATGTTACGAAGCATTATTTACGTATCTAGAGTATCAAACGAGGTTCACACTCGGTTATTCGAACAATAAATTAATTATCAAGATTGATAATTAGCGGTGAGGCTGAATTCTCAACAAAACCGCATTTTAAATGTACGATAACCACGCAAGGACCATTGCTTCGCGTGCAATGCCTCCAAATACCATAGTATATACATGAGTATTCATACAATCATTCCTACATACACATAGGATTACAAAGCAGTGTTGCCATGTAATGTAATGTAGCCCGTATGCAAATTACATGCAACATATATGATAGTCGTATAAATGTTTGCAAATTACGATATTAAGTACTCGACATACATAACAATATATCTCAATATATTACATAGTATTTACTTACTAAATACTCGAGAATTCATATCAGTTTTGAGGGATACATCTAAAATATAAAGTACTACTAAAAGAAATCTTACCGGAGCCATGTGGAGTAGTTGCGTGCTTTAAAACTTTTTACGACACACCATAAGTTATAGTTTAGGTTTTTCAAAAAATCGACCTAGTTCTCTATAACTTTGGCTCTGATACCAATCTGTAACACCCCCAAATTACCACGCAGCGGAATGTCCACGTTGGGCGTTATTTCATAGCACATCACACATAATTATAGAAAACGACCTCAAAAGAGACGTTTAAAATAAGCATTAAAGAATCTTTACAACCATTGTCTAAAACATTTCCAACCTAAAATCAAATTTTCATCACAGTAGTGTTACTTGTCCCCAAAGATCTCAACCAAACACAACAAGTTTTTCAAAGACATAACAATAAATAATTGATAAAAGGGAAGGAAATCCAAAATTTTAGACCAATAAAGCACCAACTCCCTCCATGCATGCTTCGCTGCTATCAATCTTGATTACCTGAAACACATGCTTAAAATCTTCAACACAACGGTTAAGCGAATCTATAGGTTTATCAAATCATAAGTTGAACACAAGTATTAAAAATCAATCATGATCATCCAATAGAATTGTCGTACTCACAATCTATTATTCAAGTATTTCATATTTACAAAGCTAATTGATTGTATTTAAGCTCATGATACCGACGCGTTAACTTAATCACCCGCGCTACATTTACCGGCATGATCAAAGTGAAACCATTTCCCCTCTTATGGTATTCGTTGCCAAATTTATACCTTATCTCTTATCACAAGTTATCCGTCCGCAGAGGGTACTTAACGTACTAGCTCTCCTCTCGGATAGGGTCGTTAACCCCATAGTACTATCAATTGTATAAGCGGCTATTTCTAACCCACACAAGGGCAAGATAATAATTAATTGTTTATGAAATTAGGGCCTTTATCAACAAGGTACTCAATACAATCCAAACAACATTCGGGTCCAAACAATCATTCATGACTTGTGTTCTATTTATTTCAAATAGCATGTATCCCCTTCGCGGGTTAAAAGCATTTAAAACATAGTAGAAAGCGAGGCTATAAACTCACCTTAAGTAGTAATGATTGAAGTAGTAGCGAAGACGTAGACGAAGACAATCACCGACGATGAGGATGTCCCGGGAAATCAAATACAACACCTAACAAACAACCGCGAAATGAATCAACACCTTCAAGTACCTTCAAGTATTGTATATACGTAATTAAGAACACTCAAAGTTCATATAAACTCATGCCAAAAATACAAACAAGTGATATTTACTAGACACGACCACTTTTATACTTTATTAAAGCTATTGCTCATTTTATAATTCTGCCGGTACATACCAAATGTACGGGCTGTTTTCCTATACTTAGACATCACCAAAAATTATGAAAATTTTTGTAAAATTCACTTACAACCTGTAGATAGCCCATATTAAATTTCATAAAAAGTTACCACTTCTAAGACCTACTGCACGTCACATTACTAAACTCAAAATTTCGGACAGTTTTGTACCTTCGCGTTGTAAAACCATTTGACATTCTTAACAAATACCATTTGTAAATCCAACTCCTAAGTTTAAAAGTAGACTCAAAATGTTAAGTTAGGGCCTGAGATCAGCCTCTAACCATTTTTAGAACTCGACTTATAGTCCTCGAGATTTTACCAAATATTGACAACAATTTCATATTGTGTCGATACTCATCTCCCCGTACACGAAAATTCAAACTAGCGTAACTTTTGACTCGTTTGGAGTTAAAAGCTCTTCCTTATATCAAATCGAAGCTAGAAAGAAGCTCTACAACTACATTACATAAGGAAAACCTGGACTTAGACTTAAGGCCATGAAAAATAGCCTTAGACAATCTGTTTGAAAATGACACTTTCAAAATCACATCTACACTTGTTTTTAATCAATTCCACCAACTCATATACCTCTAATATCATCATCAAATCATCCTAAACTAACCATAATATCCTAATCACTTGTAGGAATCATCCTTCAATGAAAACCCATTTCATAAATAAATCATTTCACATGTTTAATTAATTTTAAAATAACATAAACATCATCCTAAAAATGTACCCATAACAAAAATAAATCAAAATCAAAAATCAAACAAACACCCCCTTTGGCCGTTGGGTTTGATGACCAAAACACCACATATTCAGCCACCATCTTATTTTGTAGATTAATTATCATTCTAAACATATAAATTAAACATGCATATAGTTTAATTAGATCAAAACCTATTTTTGAAAAATCATAATTTTTTGGAAAAATCAAATGGATGCATGTATGTTATTGTTGGTGGGATTTACTTACAAGGTGAAATGGAAGATTGGTCTTTGATTGGATTCTCTAAAACACCAAGAAAATGTTGGTGGTGGTGGTGTGGCCGGCGGTAATAGAGAGAGGGGGAGTGATGATTTTTTTTTTGTAAAATGAAGTGTGTGTGTGTCCTTGTTCCTTTTTGTAAAAATGGAGGAACCCAAGTGGCAATTTTAGCTTTATTTTGGCCTTAATAACAAACGACCATTTAAAGAGCGAGATTATGACTAGTAGTCAGTTTTTGAATTTTTGCGGGAGTCAGGATTCGTAAAATTACTTTCCGAAGGTTAAAACACACACAAAATGAATACACATATGGTTCCGACTCGACTTAAAACGTAAATAAAATAAAAATTTCGAAAAACTCAAATATCGATCAATCGATAATAAAAGATAAATTTTGGGCATCCGTTGTTATCGTAGTCATTATCGGTTTTTCTCAAATCGTCAAACGTTTAAATAAAGCCTCAAACACCGGTTCCAACTTAAACACTCAAATAAATCCACGATAAATATTCTTAAAAATTTCAAAAATATACGTAAATTAGGATTAAATAATGGCGTTGGGTTTGGGGTGTTACAGATGCTGATGAGGTTATGCTTTAATCCATTGACATATGATACCCTTGAGAAAACTATACCATTGCATATTATTGAGCCAAATCCTTCAGTAGAAGCTGATGAGTTATCACCAAATACTACTTTAGGACCTGGTCCCTCCTTATACTTGTGCATATGACTTTTAGTTCCAGTCATATGCCTTGAGCATCCACTATCTAGTTACCAAATAGGCTTCCTGAGATCACACTCCACAAGTTAATGAAATGGTCAGTTTTGTTTTGAAACCCACCTTTGATGGGTGGGTGTCTTAGATCTGGAAGGTGTTCTAGATCTAAAATGTCCTTTTGATGAGGATGATGAATAGGATTGCTCAGAAGAAGAAGGATAGGTTTGAACAACATTTGCCTTTTTAGCCTGAAGGGATTCACCTCTTCTGAACCACTTTATATGATTGTGATCAGATGTAGTGTGGACATTGCTTCCACATGTTTCATAACATTTGGTAATAGAGTTTGGGTTCCTAAATTTGATGCCTCTTCTGAGAGAGATTACTCGGTTATGTCCATGAGTGTCATGGTCACAACTTCCAAAGATGTTACAAACAGGGTAACAGTGACAGTCATTTGAATGATGATTGTTCATACCACAATGAATACATGGTGGGAAAGGCATGTTTCGCCTAGAATGGGATGCCCCAGTGTTATGAGCATCAGCACTAGTTTTAGCAAGCATATACTCAGTATGTTCACAAGTGCGATGGTCAGTTGTCTCATATTTGGTACAATAAATCAGGTTAAGGCAAGTTTCAGTTCGGTGGTTGTTTTGACCACATAATTTACAAGCCGTTTTGAATTGTGTCTTGTATCTATAATGTGTAGAGTTTAGGGTTCGTCTCTGAATTAGTTGGTGTTTGCTGTTTCCTGAGTTGTAATATAAGATCATTGATCTCTTGCATAACAAGAGACATTCTATCATCTTCCTTAGATCTAGCATTCTTTTGTTTATTTGATGAAGCCGAAGAAGTAGTCCTCATATGTGAACCTTCAGTAAGAGCTGAAGAATTCTTTGATGTGTTAATTTTGACATGCTTAGGAACACTAGTTTTGTATGTTGTGTGAGATTTAATGATTGACTTGATTGATTTTTGACTAGTTGAGGGTTCAACATCAGCTAGTTTCTCTAGAGAAGGAAGTGGGGTGCTTACTAATGTCTCTGAATCATCATCTGAGTCATCTTCAGTAACTGAAGACTCAACAGGTGCCGATGAATCAACACTCGCATGAAACTCAGGAAGAAGGATACGTCTAGTGTCATGGTTTGGTAAATTCTCTTCACCTGACCTTACAATGTCAGGGATCGAGCTACCTTCCTCATTAGAGGCATTGACAAAGACAGTATCATGAGTGTTGGTGTTGGAGGATCCTTCAGCACCAAGTATTTTCCTTTTTGAGCAGGAATTTGTTCATTGATGCATTGATTGACCCTATCAGAGTTTCTAAGCCATGATTTAACAATATCTTTTTCTTCTTTTAGTTTAACTCTTAATGATTTGTTTTTGCTGGGTCAGTATTTATTGACCCTGAAGAAACTCAAGGAAATTAACATAAAATCCCCCTAAGTGTTTCATGCTCAGCAGTAAGGCCAGTCTGCTGAAGGATGACCAGAGGAACAAAGTTCCTACTGAAGACTTTGTAGCTGAAGAACGTTCAGCATTCCCCTTCCAGTTAACTTAGAAGACAAAGGAGTCTTTTCTTCAAATACTAGGCGATCTAGTTGCTGAAGAAAAACGACTGAAGAAGGGCTTTCAGTTCAGTTTGGTTTAACAATACCCAACTGAATGATGTCGATCTCCTCTAGGATACCGAAGACTCTTCTGTATTCTGATGGTTTGCATTAGGTAGGAAAAGATAACTTTAAGTCAAATTAGGTTGCTTATATACTTAGATATAAGTACAACCTTTATCTTTTCTAGAATAGTTTAATATGTACTTTGTACTGTTTATCCAGCATGTGCATCAACCACCCTCTGGATAAACCCATGCATTGAAACATGCAAATGCAAACCCTAGTTTACCCTAGTTTACCAATACAAGAGTATAAACTCTGGAAAATCTTTCTCTCTCGATACCAACTAAACCATATAGCCATGATGCATATGAACGTTTAGATTGGAGCTTAGACTTTAACTTTAGTTATACGTTTAAGTAGAGGAGATCACAAACCAATGTCATTCAACCACTTTGTTATTCCGTAAACAATAGTGGGTTATAGATTCTTTATTTGATTCTAATAAAATTCTGTATGTTGAAAAGTTATCTGTATTGTTGTTTTAATTGTTCATAGTTCTTATGTATTGTTAAAACAACACACTTGAGTCTTGGTAAAGAGTTATTACTTAAGGTTGATAAGTAATAACGGGTTACAAGGGCCAACAAGTGGTATAAGAGCAGTTTGATTAGCTAAACTCTTATTTTATTAAACTGCTCATTTAAAAGTTTTCAAATCAAGATCCAAAATGGCTTAAGTTATACCACAAACCCTAGAATATAGGGGTGGACAACTTAATGCTGCTCCTGTACTAAAGGTAGCTATTTTTACAAATTGGAAGAAGAGGTTTCTTGTCCACATGGTTGGGATTGAACCTCAATTTCTTGGAATCATTGAAAATGGTCCTTTTGTTCCCATGGTTGGGGATAATAGAAAACCTGAAGCACAATGGACTGCTGATGAGAGAAAAGCTGCTAACCTAGATCAGCATCTCAAAAGTCTCATCATGTCTGTGCTTCCAGATGACCAAATGAATTCTATTGTAAATTGCAAAACAACAAAATCTACATGGGAGGACCTTATTCTCTATCATGACGGACCCTCTGATGTGAAAGAAACTAGAATCATGGATTTAAAGCTTCAATACAACACCTTCAAGCACAAAGAAGGGGAAACACTCATACAGACATTCACTAGATACAAAGCACTGAGTAATGAACTTGTGAATGATGGTGTTGAGCTTTCAAAACTTGAAATCAACATAGTTTTTGTTAATGTATTGCCAAAAAAGTGGCTAAGTTTCTATCAAAGCTAGAGAAATGCTAATCACATTAAAGATTGTGATCTAGCCTCTCTTTTTGGGAAACTTAAATATGAAGAAAACCTAGTTGATAGGATTTATGAAGGGTCAAGAAAGAGTAGAGCATTAACCATTGCTACACCCTTGTCTACAGCCTTCTTCAGTGAGGCTGTCATCCAAGACTACCACGATAGTCCTGATGATGAAGAAGACACAAGAACTAGTGAGGAAAATCTGAATGACCTCAAAGAGGAATTTCATGAAAGAGCTCTTCTGGCCAAGTCTAGAAGGTTCTTTAAGAAAGGAGGCAAATTCTCCAGTACCACAAAAGCTTCAGTTGATACTAAATGCTACAAATGTGGGAAGACTGGTCACTATGCTAGGGATTCTTACTCCAAAACATCCATCCCTTCCTATTCTTCACTAGCTCAATCAAGACCATCTGGTCAATCATCATTTCAACCAAAACAAATTCCTTCTATTTCATTTTAACAAAACAGGGTTGAACTTCGACCAATAAAAGATTTTAAGGCCAAATATAGAGAAATTAAATCTAGACTGGCCCTCATGAGCACTGAAAGTTCTCCTCCAAGGCTCCCAAGCAAGACAAGAACAAAGGGCTTGTCACTAAAGCTTATGAATGGGATGAAGAAGATGTTTCTTCGGATGATGATGAACTGGTTAATGTAAAAGTGCTAATGGCACATGCTGATGATGAAGGGTCAAACTACAACGTTGTGGCCAGAGAAAGTGCTAGAAACGGTGAATGGGTCAATATCACAATCAATAAGGTACAAACTCTTCTTGATTTAGAAGAAAATGATGACATTAAATTTGTCTTTGATTACCTGTGTATTGATCTAAAATTTATTGAAGAATAGAGAAACAATTTGCTTGAAAAATATCATAAACTTGTTCTAAAACTTGAGGATTTTGAAAGTAAGCAAATAGAGCTAAAAGAAGCTAAAGTTGATATTCTTACTTTTCAACAATTGAACAATGAGATTCGTGATGAAAATAACTCCCTAAGAGTTGAACTAAAAGATGCAAAATATATTGTTAAATCTTGGTCTGATAGGGTAAATTAATGCATCAATGAACAAATTCCTGCTCAAAAAAGGAAAATGATTGGTGCTGAAGGATCCTCCAACACCAACTCAATTGTCTTTGTCAAAGCCTCAAATGAGGATGGTAGCTCGATCCTTGACGTTGTAAGGTCAGGTGAAGAGAATTTACCCAATCATGACACTGGACGAATCCTTCTCCCTGAGTTTCAAGCAAATGCTTACTCTTTAGCACCTGTTGAGTCCTCGGTCACTGAGGATGACTCAGATGATCATTTAGAGAATGAAGTAAGTACCCCACTTCCTCCTTTGGAGAAGCTGGCTGGTGCTGAACCCTCTATTAGACCCAAATCAATCCAGTCAATCATCAAGTCTCACACCACACACAAAGGTAGTTCTTCCAAACATGTCAAAATTGACACTTCAAAGAACTCTTCAGCTCCTGTTGAAGGTTCACATATGGGAACTACCTCTTTAGTTTCAACAAATAAACTGAAGAATGCTAGACCTAAGGAAGATGATAGAATGTCTCTTGTCATGCAAGAGATCAATGATCTCGAATTGCAACTCAGGCAGAAGCAAACACCAACTCGATTCAGAGATGAACCTTCAGATTCTTCCATATCATGTACAAGACACAATTTAAAAGGGCTTGTGATTTATTTGGTATAAACAACCATCTCACTGAAACTTGCCTAAGAGTGATTTATTGTACTAAATGTGAGAGGAGTGATCATCGCACTTGTGAACATACTCAGTATATGCTGGCTAAAACTAGTGCTGATGCTCACAATACTGAAGCATCTCATTCAAGGCGCAATATGCCTTTCCCCCATACATTCATTGTGGTATGGGCAATCACCACTCAGATGACTGCCACTATTACCCTGTTTGTAATATTTGTGGAAGTTATGACCATGACACTTGTGACAATCCGTCAATTTATGGTTGATATTTTATTCTCAAGTATTATTTAAAAACATTATTTTAATGTTATATTATGAACTCACTTATTTTTGGGAAGAAATTTTGGTTTACATCTTGAAGTAGCATCCACTACGTCTAAACCGGAGGATTCTACGTTACGTGCTTACGTTTACATACAACGTTTTGGTGACAGTCCGACATTTCAGAAAATAAATTTGTCCGTGAATATTATTTTGAGTTTTTAAATTTGTGTTGGTTCATAAACTCACAAATTTACGAGAAGAGATTAGGACTTACGATTATAATTTAACGTCCTTTATGACTAAACCGGAAACCTTAGGATTACGTATTTACGTTTTCGAACTCCGTTTTTGATGAGATAATTTTTATTAGATTCGTTTTGTGCCGTTGATTCATAATTAATAAAAACGTTTTTCGTAAAACGACCTGAGGGCACGCAAATCGAGGAAACTAGAATCGAGGAGTACCCGTAAATAATTGGGGATGAGACAAAAATAAGTTTTGCCCCACCCCCAATATGGGACGGTTTAAATAAGCTACACAAACACACTTAGGTGTCATGCTTACAAAGTAAGCAAGACACATGTCTTGGTTAACTTTGCAAGCTAGCTACCAACATCAAAACTACACAACCTAAACCACTTCATCATTTTCTTACATGCAAAACCACTCATCCTCCCTTCCTCTCTCTATATTCCGTCCACCACCACCCCTAAACACCCTCATTTGATTAAATTTAACCATGAAATCATATGTTATTCACACATATGATGAAGCCCTTTTGAAGCTCTATTGATTGGTGGTGATTTGAACATCCAAGGAGAAGATTTGTTGGTGTCATAGGGCTGATTTTCCATGAGAAGTTTATAAAGATTGGTGGACTTGAAGATGATATTGGTTTATCACAAGTTTTGCCATCAAAATCCAAGCCTTGTTCATCAAAGACTCATCTTTTCATCACTAATGGTGGTATAGAGATTGTTCTTCCCATCCTCTTGTTATTTTAATTATGTAATCATGTATTTTCTTTTCTATTGTATATGTATATGATGAATATATGATGATAAAAATGTTGTGTGGGGATCAAGTGTTGATAAATATGGTTAAAAAGATGGAAAACCATAGGTAACAAGGTTAAAATCTTGCTTAATATGATGGCTATATAAAAACAGTAAGTAACCAAATGATAAACTGATAAAATGGCATAGTGGAATCAATTTACAGTAAGTATTATGTGTTATACACATGTGAGAGTTGACCATGCAATAGAATCATCAAAATGAGTGAGATATGATCAAAACAAAATTAGTATACCAATCTTAATAGTGTGTTTTGTAAGGACTGTTAAGGATACTTAGACATCGATTGAGCAGTAGCTATAACTAACTTGTTTGTAGCACATAATATGAAGTTTATGTCATCCAAAAATGAGCTTCTATCTCCCTATAGAACTCAAGATATGATAAAAATGGTAAAAGTAAAACTAAAAATCAGATTTTGTGAAATTAAAGTTTATTAGTATTATATAAGCACTCAAAATAATATAGTATAAAATGTGAAATTAAAACCCACTAACGTATATATTTCATTTATATAAATATGTATAAGGATAAATAAATGGACATTATATAAAAATGGTAGTTTGGTAAGTTTTATAAGTTATAAAAACTATAAACATGATTTTTACGTCTTTTCGGCTAATACCGTAAAATTAACGTTTTTCGTCAATTAAAACTTAGACGATAGGACCCGTCTAAAGTAAACTTTATAAAAGTCATATATTGATATATAAGTACTTAATACAAGTAAAACCGATAAAACTCGAACTATATAACATATGGACATTAACGGGCTAAGTTAGCCTTAATGGACAATAAACCCGACTAATTTGGTAAAACACTTATAAACTTACTTATTGGGCTTAACCCACTTGGGCCCAACATGTAAAGTATAATACTGATAATAAAAGTGTAAAATGGACTAATATAAGGTATTGGGCTTATAATAGGCTTATTGGGCCTAACACATGTAAATAAGTAAAACTAGTAAACTAGTATAAAAGTTACCAACACATAACACTAAAATGAGTAAATGAGAATGTATAAACCCACTTGATCATCATATATATATATAAAATCATCATATGTATACATAATTGTTAATTTTATAAAGTCATTGGACAAGAGTCTAAGACAAGTATTATTTGTCTAGGTTTCCGTGATTGAAGCACGTACCGTACATCCAAATCGCCGATAACCGCCTTCCCACATCAACATGAGTTCATAGCCTCGCACTCTTTTAAATGTTTTTATGAAATTTTTTATAAACCCGCGAGGGAGACAACGTGTTAGTTTTGATAAAATAGGACACCATTTGTCCCGATTGTGTGTTTATTAATTTGGACCCGAATGATTGTATGACCCGATAAATGATTATATGACCCGATGTATGAGATAAAATGGATTATTAAAGTTAGGTTATGTCACTAAAAGTCCCATTAGCATGAATTGTGAACTATCGGGATTTGGTAGACGCTTGTGCATTACTATTTGGGGACGATCACCCCAGTTCGCGCCTTGACGGTTGATTCCCGTCGTGCCACATTGATTGGTAAGCGAATTTAAGTATGAGAAGATTTACACAAGCGTGATTATTGTGACGACACGCTAATTTAGATGGGAAAATGAGTTTCGGGTTAGCTACCCGTTGTTTGTTGTAGTAAGGTAACAATGTCATGCGGCTTATAATAATCCAAATAACAAAATACTGCTATACGCACTGAATTACGATATATTGCCTGACTAGCGATACGGTGTCTTATTATTGATATTATGTTCATGTTTTGGTTTTACATAACCATCTTCATATAACGGTTTTTATTTAACTCTATACTACGTTATAAAACGTATTGTATGATGTTTTTACGACAATGGTTTGTATAATGATTTTGAAGGCAAACGCCTATATTATGATTTTTGATAAGTATTTGTATAAAATGACTTTGGCTTTTCTATGGCCTATTACAAAGATTTGTACAAAATGATTTTTGGTAAACCGGTGTTATATTGATGGATTTCATTAAACTCTATGAATTCAATCGGTGTTATCGCTGACCTTTTCTTTTAACATGTTTTATCTCAGGTACTTGAAGGTAATTCAAGGGAAGACAACAAGAATTCATGGCCCGCACTAAAATAATAATTTCCATTCAAATGCTTTGTAAAACCTGTATAAAATACAATGACTTGGGACCTATGTAAATTTGATATTTATGAATGGAAATGCTTTATTATTAAACGACGCTATTTTTATGTGTTGTCTATGATGTGAGTAATGTGTTATCCCGTAACACCAACGAGTCTTCCGCTGTATTGAATTGTGTAAATTTTGGGGTGTTACAGTTTGGTACCAGAGCTCTCGTTATAGAGAACAAAAGATTTTTTAAAACCAAGGTTTTGAATAAAACATTTCAAAATCTTTTAACTATAAACATTTTTCTCAAAATGTCTAAAAATCTTTTGACTATAACGGTGCCGAAGAATTCTCGAGTTACCGACAAGGCCAGACTGAGAAGTGTTATTTTAATATATATATAACTTGGATTATATATATATATATATATATATATATATATATATATATATATATATATATATATATATATATATATATATATATATATATATATATATATATATATATATATATATATATATATATATATATATATATATATATATATATATATATATATATATATATATATATATATATATATATATATATATATATATATATATATATATATATATATATATATATATATATATATATATATATGATGTAATTTGACTACATGATTGTTTGAAGATTATTTTAATATTTATACGAGGTATTTATACAACGTAGATTGTCACAACGAACCTTAACTCCCCTAGCAAATCAATCGAAGCTATTTATGTAGGAATTCTAGATATTCCAGATCTAAACCAAGTTGTGGATATTTATGATCCCAACAAAATGGTTGATATTCGTAGAAATGTTGATAGTAGTTGATTATGTGATTAAAGAAGAATTGGTGAGATTAAATCTGATATCGATGTCATGACGATCTTTCCTTATAGAGTGGAGTTTGACAAAACCTTACCACCTGGAAAGATGTCATCTGATTCAGTGTCACCCAATTCTTAAATTTGAGAATCGAAAGGGTGAATGTTGCACTTGAGGCTGTCATTGGAACCTTTACCCAAAAGCCTCATGCCACTAGTACCTTTCCGAGAAGTCTAATTGGATGATCGAGTCATTTCATACTAGTGACTCATTTGATAACTATTGATGAAGGATCTATAGGATTGGAAATTAAGTGTTGTTCATATTGAGCTTTTATTGCCCTTTTAAGGTTTATGAATAAGGTTGAAAGTTTTAGAAAATGAGGTAGGATATCGCATTGAGTATAAGTTGATTGAAACTTGAATGAAGTAAAATTTAACCCGTATGGAATATGAGATTGTTAAGAGGAAGTCATTAAGTCCTGTGATTGAATTATAAGGTTTTAATTGACTGTTGGTTCGTGTTAAAGGTTGTTCCTAGGCCATTGTCCACTAATGAGGATGCCCAGTGTCCAAGAAATAAATTGAAGAAATCTTCTTCTAAATTGGGACAGATGGATCTTCCGGGACAGGTGGGACACCTAATGACTCTTGTAGATTAGTATTCATTGTGGTATCTTTTAAAAATCCCTAACTTAACTGAGACATCAGTTGGTAGGATGAGTTCTTGGAATTGTATGACATAGTGACACGTAATGTGTTACGGTACAATTTTGACTTGTTTGTGATTAATGAAAAGACTACTTTTGATTGCTAAATTCTACATGTATCGATGTTATCTATCTTTTCTTGTTTGTTCCTAATGTCCGCATTAGTGATGCAACCATTAAACAAGTACTCATCTCGAACTGAGTTACGTTGTAGATTAATCTTTTTGAGCGCCATCAAGGTCATGAACTTCATGATTAATTGGCTAAGCTCATTTCCTAGCATATTGTAGTTAGTTCTTGGTGAAAAACTTTTCATCACTCTTTTGCAGATCACTCATTCTTTTTATAAGATAAAATAGTATCCCTTGAGAAAAATTGAATTTTCATCACTATAAGGATTATTCAAAGTTTGATTTATAAGTGATCGTTATCAAAATGAAGTTATTTATAAAACACCTTGGAAAACTTAATTGTTTTCATAACAAAGAAAATATTTGTAAATTTATTTTTGATTCTTATTTAAGAATTAAGCATGAAAATATTTTTATTATAAACATGATGATAAAATTTTGACGAACTGAGTATTGCATCGTTAATCTTGAAATTGTATATAGTTGCGTGCCTACATACAATTTGGAAAGGACCATGCAAGGCTGATTAGTAGTCACCATGAAATATTAATAAACACTAAATTTTCTTTGAAGCTGTGAAAGGTTAAATTTTATGAGATCTGCAAGAAGTGAAAAGATAGGGACATATTGATAGGGACACCTACATATGTGCCCATACCATTTATTCTTCTGAATCGAATTTACTCATCTATAGATATTGTCTTAATTGACAATTGATATTCCCTTCTTGTCCAATTCTCCCGTGGCGAGATTCTTTGGAAAAGTATCTGATTACCGATTGTTGATACCCGATTAGATGTATCGACGTTCCTATCATTTCTTTTGATTAGATTTCATTTGAATGACCTGGGTAACGATCCGAGGAGCTCTCGAATGCGTAATCAAATTATGAAAACATGGGATATATTCATATTCGTTAAATGTTTTCGTTTGTATCTGATTTGAAATTCTATCGCGTAAATTATGCGTTGACCTTACTCTTTTTAAGCTTAGTTATGTCTCTAGATATCCTTGAATTTGCGAAGGATTATGAGTTATTATTAGTCTTTTGAGAAGTTCACATCTTATCGACGGCAATAAAACTAAAAAGTTGGTAATGCCAGTAGAATGGATTAATTGATTACGACATGACGAGATTGTCTTAATTGATGGGAACTCGAGTACATTTCCCCTAAAAGATAAGATGTTGATTATCAAAAGTGATCTAAATAATTCTTGATGGGTGACCATATCCTGCATTTAGACTTGAAATTATACCATGAATGGTTATGAACTAGTCATAGATATTATAATCTAAAAAGAACCTAATATGAATTTATTAAAAAGATGTTTCCGTTATCTGAAATTTTAGGAAGTATTTGCTGGTGAATTACCTAGACTTTCGCAATTAAGGCAAGTTGAATTTGGTATTGATTATATTCCCGGTGCTGCACCTGTGGCATGTTCAATGTACTTCAGCACCATCTGAATCAAAAGAATTACCGTACGACAGAGAGAGTTGTCGGAGAAATCTTTTATTCTACGAAGATCGTCATTATGAAGAGCTATGGTATTATCATTCCTTATATTTATTAATTACCGTGAACTAAGTAAATTGACGATTAAAATCTATATCCACTACCCAAGATGGTAGATTGTTCGATCATTTACAAGGTTCTAGCGTATATTCGAAAATTTGATTCACGACATGGTTATCATCAACTTCGAATCCGCGAAAAAGATTATCTATTCCAATCACTACATCCAGAACTTGTAATGAACATTATGAGTTTCATGTGATGTCGCTTGGATTGACCAATGCACATGTAGTATTCATAAATCTGGTGAATCGCGTGTGTAGGCTGTAATTTGATAAATTCATGCTCGTGATCATTAAGGACCATCTGTTTGTTTCTAAGAATAAGAATAAGTTAATAATTATTTATAGATTGCCCTGAATTGGCCGAACAATAAAAACCTGTACCTTGAATTTTTAACATGTGATTTAAGGCTTGATCCTTTACATAAAATGACCGTTTGATTAATGATGGTAAGATATATGTATATTGACTCTTCAAAAATTAGAAGCCATTTAAGACATTGGGTTTTACCAAAAAGAAAGTACAAATATGTTTTGACAAATGTTTTATCAAAAAGAACTCTTGAGGGATTATTCCCTTATAACCTAAACATTTAACTAAACTCATGTTTAGGGGTAAATGTTTGTGCATACCTCAAAACAACCTAAAAGGGATTTAGGAAACCGTTTAAACCAAGACTTAAAACAACAATGTTTGCTTTTCAACTAAGAAAATTTTGACCAAAGTATAAACAAAGATTTTCGAACAGTTACGGATCTTATTAAATATTTTGGATATATCAACAAAAATCTTGTTAATAAACTTCAAATTTATTTTGAACATTTTTATATAATTGGTCGAACTAAGAAATTTAAAATTTTTACGTTTACGATTCATAAAAATTAAATATTTATTATTTAATTACTTGTAATATTTATCGACGCTTTAAACGTCGGATTGAGCAAAACTGATAAAAATAGTAGTTGAGACGAATTGAAACTTAGAAAATATGAGGAAAGAATTTCTGAGTAATATTGACCATGATATTTATTTCATCAAGAAAGGATAAAGAATTAATTAGGATGTGTTCCTTAAATATGACTGTGCAAAATAAATTGCCGAGCAATTTAAAATAGCCGATGCTTGTAAAAGGATAATATAAATAATAAAAGGGGTTTGCGGCTAATGTGAACCATTAAAATTGAGAAGCCGATGGCGTTAAATGTATAAAAGGCCGCTTGTGGTTGCCTAAAATATGGAGATTTTGAGATTTAGTCATGTTAGAATCTTATAAGATTAGGTATTCTATTCATGTCATTTCTGGTTTAATATATATTTATCTGAAGAAGTTGTACTAATGGTAAATTATGAAGGCAGACATCGCCTCATACATTAGTAAACGTCTAACTATTGCAAAGGTCATCATCTGAATTTGATCTGATTTGGGTCATCGTCGACAGACTGACCAAATCTGCTAATATCATTCTCGTTAATGATAAATTCTTAATGAAGAAATTGACTCTTTGGTATTTAAAGGAGTTGTGTAAACATGGTGTGCCTGTATCGATCATCTCTATCAAGATCCTCGCTTCGCATCGAATTTCTAGAGATTTGCTCAGAAGTCATTGGGAACGAACCTTGATGAGAGTACTGTTTACCACCCTAATCGAAGGGACGAGGTAATGTAATGATAAAAAACACTAGAAGTCTTGTTTTCCGTTTGAATGATTGACCTTTGGTAATAAACAGTATAATCGCTTTCCTTTGTCGAGATTATCATTGATAATTATCGTGTTAGGATCGAGATCGAATCTTGTTAGGATCTAAACATAAGAGCATCTGTAAGCAGGAGTTGGGATGAAGACACCTGACATACACCATTGTGAGTTGGACATGTCTTTTAGGTTTAAGGTTTCCTATGATGACAAACCTAACCTTACAAAATACCCGACCCCGCGAGACCTGAATTGATTGTTGAAATTAGGATTTGATTATTGACTGCCAGTAGTGGGCAGGAGGTTATATGAATATGAAATATAGATCTTGAAGTGCAGGATGGGTAGCGAAGTTATGCTAAAAACTTACACCTTGGAAAAATAGATAGATGATCTGAAAGATCATGGGAAATAACTCCCCATTGCATGGGACCATTGAGATGATGTAAAAGTTGGTTTAAAAGGCATATAAGCTGGATCTACCCTATGACTTCAAGGGATGCGTGAATTATGTTTCGTAAATTGAACTTGATAAATATCTATCAAGTGAAAATCTGAATTCTTCTTGATAAAGTTTTGATCGGCGAAAAGTTGCATTCATCAAAAACCCGTGAACATCATGGATAGAGAAAGTAAGTCAACATTAAGCCTGATCGTATTCCCGTAGTTATGTTTGATGAAACTCGCGTATTGTAATGAATTACACTTGTGAGAAAAGACCGAATGTGGAGGAAATACCCACATGGCTTTAGCTCTATAAGAAGCGAGTAGTAAGATAAATTGATCTTTGAGGATAAAGATCCTATTTAGGGGTAAATGCTGTGACAATCCGTCACTTTATGGTTGATATTTTATTCTCAAGTATTATTTAAAAAAATTATTTTAATGTTATATTATGAACTCACTTATTGTTGGGAAGAAATTTTGATTTACATCTTGAAGTAGCATCGACTACGTCTAAACCGGAGGATTCTACGTTACGTGCTTACGTTTACATACACCGTTTTGGTGACAGTCCGACATTTCAGAAAATAAATTTATCCGTGAATATTATTTTGAGATTTTAAATTTGTGTTCGTTCATAAACTCACAAATTTACGAGAAGAGATTAGGACTTACGATTATAATTGCGTCCTTTAAGACTACACCGGAAACCTTAGGATTACGTATTTACGTTTTTGAACTCTGTTTTTGATGAGACAATTTTTATTAGATTCGTTTTGTGCCGTTGATTCATAATTCATAAAAACGTTTTTCGTAAAACGACCCGAGGGCACGCAAATCGAGGAAACTAGAATCGAGGAGTACCCGTAAATAATTGGGGATGAGACAAAACAAGTTTTGCCCCACCCCCAATATGGGACGATTTAAATAAGCTACACAAACACACTTAGGTGTCATGCTTACAAAGTAAGCAAGACTGAAAGTCCCTAATCAATGCAAGAAACCCTAATCTTAACTTAATCAACACAAGGTATTACTTTTCAAACGTAATCTTATTATTGTATAATAAAGAATTACAAGTGTTATGGATAACACAGTTTGATGACAATGTGTTGTGCACACTTTGAAAAACAATAAACCCTAACTTATGAATACAGTCGTAGCTGTTTGATTCACTAAGTTATATGCAATAATGTTCTTAATATCTCAAAGTGTTAAACATTAATGCATGGATACACATCCTATTTATAGTGTTACGAGTTTGACTTAAACAGTACTTGATGGAGACTACACAAGCTTTTACAAGTTCCCACATCAGTCACATGATGTCCTTCTATTCTTGGTAGTCTTCTATTATGCTTTAAGGAAACAGTTGTCAAAACAGTTTCCTTTTTCTTCATAGTCTCGAACACACAAATGGCATGTCCAAAGTGTGCTGAGATTTATCAGGGTATTGCCACCCCTGTTAACTCTCAACCCCTCAGAGTCCCGGATACATCTTGGCTGTTATCCATCACAGCCAATGAGTATGTTTTTAGGTAATTCTTCGACTTCCCTGACAATGTCTCTGACATGGACTCCTCTGAGGTTGCTCACAGAGACTTGGGTCTCTGTGAGTCTTGCGAAACTTGCCTGCCTCCTAGGCACAGGCAAGGGACTATCTAACAGCCTAATTATGTTTAAATCAATGATCAGGGAATCTAACAAGTTTAGATTCCCAACAATCTCCCCCTATTTAAACATAAATAATGCTAGATCTAACTAAGTTAAGGTAAGTGAGTTTAACAGCTTCTTCTTACACATAATAGATCTAAACAAACATACCTCATGATTTTATTAAAACTTAAAGAAAATTACAAGTGCATTACATAAGCAAAATAAAAGATGAAGGTAAAAGGGCTGTGAACATCTTCAATAGTCATCATTTTTAATTCTTTCTTCAGCTTCATCCAAGTCCAATCTGTTATCAATTTCATCCTGCAAAGTCTTTGCAAACTTCTTGGAATACTCAGTGTTGATCTTGAGAGACTTCTTGTGATAGAGTAGCTGAATAGTTGAAGCTAAGCACCAGCTCATCTTCCCTTTGAAAAGCATACTGGCAAGCCCTGTTCATGAATGCCATTCCTCTTTCAGGTTCTGTGTATGTCTGACCATCAGCAGAGCCAACAATACCATTGGGGAGGATCAAATCCCTGTGCATGCCATCCACATGAACATCTTCAGTAACAAAAGTTTCATTAACAATTTGTGAAATTCTTCTCCTTTTGTTGCCTGTCTTTGGGGGTTCTTGTTCAAAAAGCTGTGGTGGGGGATCAATCTTAAGTTTGGCTGCTGTTTCCTTGATCCAGTTAAACTTGGCCTTAAGAGTCTTAAGCAGAAGAAAATTAGCCTGTCCAGTCTTTTTGGCAGCTAAGGCTTCAAGTTCGAACCATTCTGATAACCCAAGTGTCTTTAACCTAAAGTTGTCAAACACATCCATATTTCTCTGTTGGTTTTCCCTCCATAAGATCATCTGTGGGGTGTTTGTGGATTTATGAATGGTGTATTTGAACTTGGTTATCTTGCCAGAAGCATATTTGTTGTTTACGCAGGCATCATAGTCAGCTTTGACTTTCCTTAAAGCCTCAGCGCGTTTTGCTTCCATTTCCCTCAACCTTTGTTTTTGTTTTTCCCTTTCAGGTGGTGTCATCTTCCTCAGAGTAGCTTCATTCAATTCTTTGGCTGTCTTGAGTTCATTTAATCTTTTGAATTCTTCAGCCTGTTGCTCTATTTCTTCAGGGGTCAAAGGAATCTCATCGGAAGGTGTAAAGGTTGAGAATTGGGAAATGTCTGTGGTGGATCCTCCTGTCTCTAGCATCGCAACTATCTTCTTAAGTTTGGTATCTGTGTCAACAAAAACTATCTTCTTTCCTTTCTTCGAGACAGAGGACTCCACACTTATGTTTTTCAAAACATCAGCTCTTTTGATAAATGCTGTCTGAGCCTGAGTTTGAATAGCTTTGGGGAGAGAGCTAACAGTGAATTTTAATTTCTTGGCAGCTGGTTCATCATCATCCTCAGGCTTGCTGGTTTTAACCAAAACCAGAGACTTTGATGAGTCAGCTCCATCTTGAGTTTGTTTCTCCCCCTGAGTATTATTCTCATCATCAGGTATTATAGTAGGTGTGATGACTTGGAGAGGAACAGGTGTGATGGTGGGGTTAGCTGATGATGAGCCTTGTTCAGCAGATGCAAGGCTGAGTGTTGTATTCTTCTCCCCCTCACGTTTATCCTTACTTCGCAGATGTTTGGATGAACGTGCTTAAAAACGTCTTGCAATCTGTTCCATAGAGGCAGCCATAGCACGTTGTCTTTTTCTTGAAGCCCTGGCAATCTTCAGTAGGAGGTTGCCATTTGCATTAGTATTTGCCTGAACACGCCTGACAATAAAGTTAGCATGGCGGTATTGCCTGGTGCGAACAGCATTAAATTGCCTGTGTATAGTGAGTTCATGTTCATGGAACATGGTAGGGACGGCTGAGTCAATGGCATTCTTTATTCTTGTTGAAAGATGACTGAGTCCTTGGGCTACACCTCTTCTTGCACCATCCTGAATTGGCTCAGTGACAGCCTCAACCACAGCCTTTTTGATGATGCCTGGAAATGTCAAAGTGAAGTTGTGCATCTCAGACTTGATCACATCCAGCTTCCTTGATAAGCGCTCAATATCTGATTGATGATGAACAGGCTGAAGATTCTTGATATTGAGGCTTTGCTGAGCATAGTCATCCCCCCTTGGTAGAATATCAAAGTTCGTCTGGGCAGGATGATCAAACAAGAGAAACTCCGCTGTTGGATCATAGGCTGGAGATTGGAAAACTGTTGTTGTGGATGTAGCAGAGTTGGGAGTATCAACAGCATCCTTGGGAGGAGAAGTCTTATCACCAGCTGGTGTAGACACAACTATTTCTTTTGGAGGAGAGACAGACAGCTGGTATTCCTCATCTTCTTCATCCTCTTCATCGAACATTCCTTCAGGGATTCATCCTCAGGCATGGACTCAATATTAGAGACATAATCTTCCAATGATAGCATTTCTTCATCAGCATTTAACAAAGGCTCTTCATCATTGGGTTTGTCTTGAGTCATTGTATCAGCCTCCTTTTCTTGTTGTACCTGAGACTCGATGACTGACTGTACAATTTCAGCCTGCAAATTTGTTGTAATTAGTAACAGAAAAAATATAAGGGGAATGGTCGCCATTTCGCTGTCCCAGAGAGGCTGAGGGTGATTACTCAGCCACTCCAAAGGATAAATCCTTGGGATTCTTTTAAGTGAAAAAAATAAGGTTAATGATCGCCATTCGCTGCCCCTAGGAAAGCTGAGTGTGATTATTCAGCCCCCCCAAAAGGTTAAACCTTTGGGACTCTTTTGATTGTGAGATATATGTTGTTTATGGATCGCCAGTCGCTGCCCCTAGGAAAGCTGAGTGTGATTATTCAGCCCCCCAAAAGGTTAAAACCTTTGGGACTCTTTTAAGAGTGAAACATATGTGGTTAAAGGTCGCCTGTTACGCTGCCCCTAGGAAAGCTGAGGGTGATGATTCAGCTCCCCTTGAAAGGATAAATCCTTTGGGACTCTTTTAAGGAGGGAACCAAGAGGCTGTGTGAAGTACAGCTGATCAAGGTTGAGACATTAGTGTATTCAGGTTGTTGTTAGCCTGAATACTGTCTAAAGGGTGCAGGGTCATCGGGGTGCTTTATAAACACAAATGAATCATTCCCTGGTGCAAAGATAGGGTGGACAGAAGTCTTAAAGGATTCTAAGTGCATTGACAGACTTCTATGGGTCGAGGATTACCCTAACTTCACCACTCTCTCCTACAGACAAATGAGAGTGGCTGCTTGTGAACCTCTAAAAATGTACACTGATTACCTGTGAGATATCAGCTTGATCAGGCTGGTTTCCTGTCGTCTCAGCTGACTTTGAGACACTAGACTTCTGTTGTTTGTCAGCCAATGAATCTGAATCCACATGAGTATCGGGACCAGAGGAGGTGTCAGTCTTCTTTCCCCTGGCCTTAGAAACAGCTTTGGAGTGGGAAGAAGAGGGGATTTTCTTCTTCTTAGGTTGCTGGCCAGATGAAGCCTTGGACTTAGTAGTGTGCTGCCCAGAGGTCAAAGACATAGACTTGCCAGCAACACTAGAAGTAATCACCTTCTCAGAGGAAGGGAGCAAGGGCTTCTCAGCATTTGGTACTTGGTTGGCCACATTCATCATATGGGCGGTGACAGGGACTGTAACACCCCCAAATTTATACAACTCAATACAGCGGAAGACTAGTTGGTGTTACGGGATAGCACATTACTCACTGATTGAATCGTTTTCGTACACCCGAAGGTTATCGTAGTTTCGGCGAAGTGTGAATGGAAATCCGCGTTTATGTCTCAAGTTTGATGCTCGAATAAAAAGGGTTTTGATTTTTATATTTAAATCTACTAATTTAACGACTAAATATTAAAATATATAAAAGTGATAAGGATGAAAATTAAACTGAATAATAAACCGAAAGATATCTAAAAATAATGCTAATGACAATAAAGATGCTAAACTAAAGAAACATAACTAAAACTGTTATAATCATGATAATAAAGCTAAACATTAACAAGCAAACAATAACTATATATTTAAGCTAATGAAATAAAATAAGAAAAGAGATAGAGAATACAACCCGTAATGATGAATCAAAATGAATGCAACCATCCGATTATATAAACTAGACTAATTACAAAGTTTATTTCTTATTTAGACTTTATTTACTTAATAGATAATAAAGTGCTTAAACTTTATTCTCTAATAAGCTAGTAAAGTCTAACTAAGCTCCAAACTTAGAAAATAGCTAACTTATATAACCCGTAAACTCCTCGCCAAAAGATGATAAAACCAAAATCGCCGAAATCAAAAGACATAAAACCTTAACTACAGTTAAACAAAAAAAAAACATTTTTAGTAAAAGATATGTAAATACTATTTTGGAAAATTTAAATTTTGCAAAGTATTCAATAAAAGTATTTCATTTTTATTTTTATTTTTTTAAAAACTGAAGTTATTATAAAAAGAAATTTAACTAAAAAAAACATCCATCTAATATAAACCAACCAAATATCATTATCCATATATGTCATTATCTAAACTAAGAACCAATCAACAACCTTCGTCTACAAACTTACACATCCGAATATCATTATCAAAAAAAAAAAAAAAAAAATAAATAAATAAGTAAATAGATTAAAAGACATAGAGATGAAAGAAAGCTATGTTTGGTTTATTACTGATCTAAAAAAAATACGCAGGAAGGATAATATGAAAGAAGTGAGTTGCTAAAAAAAATGGATCTTAGCTATCTATCTAAAAACAAGACATACCAAAAGTAATATATGGAAAGCTGCTATATTCTACCAAAAGAAACAAACGCAGGGGAAAGAATTGTAAAGATGCGTAATGAACTATATATTTTGAATCTAAATCTAAACTGGGAATAAAAACTGAAAGAAAAAAAAAAATATATATATATACATATATATATATATATATATATATATATATATATATATATATATATATATATATATATATATATATATATATATATATATATATACTTCAACTTACCTGATCTACTCTAAAAAAAATAAAGATACACAGGGAATGAATTACCAAAAGTGAGGATCCTAAATGGAATCTTGATATAGAAGTAAAAATATGTGTCCATATACAGTTATACCAAAACGCATGGAAATAAAAAAAATAAAAAAAAATAGATATTTTGGTGTAATACTTTTAGGAAAAAGTATTACTTTTGATTTTTTAATTTTTTTGGTGCAAATCTTAGGAAAGAAATTGCTTTTGTGATTTTTTAATTTTTTTGTATTTTAAAGTTTTTGATTTTTTGTGTTTTTGATTTTGTTGCAAGAAAATTAACGTTCAAGAAGAACGGATCCCAAAATCCAAACGTCTTCACGAAAAATCGTCAATCGTACGAGCGAAGCGGCAGCGGCGCCAATTTGAAAACTAAGAATTTTTAGTCCTTTTAATCTATTATTGTTCGTTTTCCTCGACTCACTCGAATTGAAATTCAATTTTAACGTAGAGATTTATTGTTTTTGGTTAATAATACTTGTTTGGAGATCTATTTCTATTTAATCCCAAAGCAAGCAAAAAGGTAAAAATAATATTATGAATACGTAAATACTTACTATTGCTAAAACAAAGTGCACGTACAAACAATTAAGCTAAAAGAACAACTAGAAAATGCAAGAAATTTAAATCTATATGAGACTAGTTATTTCTATGATGCAACAAAATTAAACTAAGAATAAAAAATAATTAAACTATATGAAAATTACGCTAGATGCAACACGTAGTAACAAGCAAGAAAAAATTAAAAAAATCTATAAACTTAAAATTAAAGCATAAAGCTTTAACCTTTTTTAGCTTAATAACCTTATTAGATGATAAAGCTTGAAGCTTAATAAGCTTAAAAAAGAAAGAAAGGTGTAAACTTTAAACTAAAAATAAGTTTATTGAAATAAAAACTACTTTTTAAAACTATTTTTAAAACAAACAAAATAACTTTAAAACATAAAACTTAGAAAGCGAGATTTTAAAATAAAATAGATAAATTTTGAAAACAATTTAAACAAAATTATTCTATAAAATTAAGCTACAACTATTATGCTAGAAATTTAAAAAGGTAAGAACGTAGTACCCGTGGTCCGTAGAAAAACGCTCTAAACAAACAACATCAACAACATCAACAAAATACGGCCCGTTAAGTACACGACCTCCCAATACCAAAACTATCAAAAGCGTAACCCGGCCCGTAAAGTACACGGCCAACCAAATTAATCTCTAACCAAACTAATCAACCATATCAACTTGAACCAAATTAATCAACTATAAGCTCTTCTTCGAAAATGATAGATCGATACGCCGAGATCAAAGAAAACATAAAAGGTTAGAATAATAAGCAATAATTATTAAATGATAAAGATATTTAATTAAAACTTATAGATCTAAAATATTTTTTATGTTTTATAAAAGTATTTTAAATTTTAAAGCTAAAAATTATAGATCTACTTAATCTATTTAAAAACCTAATAGATCTAACTATTTTTTTTAAGGTTTTATAAAAATACTTTAAATTTTAAACTCTAAACTTATAGATCTAAACTTTTTAATATAAAAAACTAACAGATCCAACTATTTTTTTGGTTTTTTTTTAAAATATTTTTAATTTTTTTAAAGCTTAAACTAATAGATCTAAATAACTAATTAATAAAAACTAAAAGTGCTTAAATAAAAAGCTAGCTTATAAATAAGTCGTAAGCCTAAGCTTAGGTCTTATGAGATTTAAAAAGCTAAAAAGCTAATCAAATGATTACTCCACAAATAAGCTAGATCTACTAAAAGGCAACAATAAGTTTGAAATAAAATTAATTATTCCAAACTTTATATAAATCTAATCTATTGGAAAAAAGTTATAAAAACTTATCCCAAAATAATAAGATAGATTATAAGATTAAAATTAAAAAGAAAGGAAGAATTAGAATATTATGAAGCTAGAACTAGACTTTTATTAAAAACTTGAAGATTACAAAGTTTGAAAAAGTAAAATTACATTTATAAAATAAAAGTGCAAAAAAAATTAGAGAGAATACTAAAATAAAACTAAGCTAACTACTCAAATACAAGGAAATGGGAGCCTTTTATAAGCATCCAACGATCAGGGTAAAATCGTCCTTTCAAACCCTTTATTTCTTTTCCTTCTTTAAGTTGGGGGTACTTTCGTCATTTTCTTCCTTATTAATAACCCCTCTGCCTTGTTTTCTCCGAAAGTGGGATACAGCTGGCTTCATTGGATCTTAATTGGATCTTATTAATAACCGCCCCCATAATTGCTTCTGCCAGCCTCTGACCTCGTCCTGACGCGTGCCAGGTGCCACGTGGCATGCTTCCATTGGCCAGCCGTCTGACGTGTCTGCCACCTAGTACCTGCATAAATGACAAACAGTCAGTGCCACGTGGCGCGCTGGCATTGGCCAGCCGTCGCCACGTGGATGATGACGTCAGCATGACGTCACCCGCTTTGAACCGGGTTAAACCGGGTCTGGTTCGTAGTTGGACCGGACGATATGAACCGGTCCGGTCTGATTCTGGTTTGGTTCTGGACCGGCCGGTCTGAACCGGTCCGGTCTAGTTCAGATTCGGGTCTGGACCGGGTTCGCCACGTGGACCACTCAGAGAGTGCCACGTGGCACTGAGTATATATTACCCAGCATTTGCCATACCAAGAATCGAACCATGGTCAATTCTGACAAGGTTGAAAGTGTTAGCCATTGGGCTAAGCATACTTTCAAGTCTGTATGTGCAAAAGAAATCCTATAACCCCTTTTTGTTTGGTTTGACTAACCATTGACCCCTCCTTTTGACCATTTGACTTAGTTTATTTAATAATATAAATAATAACAATAATAATATATATATTACGAAAATAAATATTAATTTTAATAAAAACTTTATTTTATTATTTATTTTCGGAAATTATTTAATATATATTATTAATTTATTAAAAACTATTTATTTATTTAAAAACACTAATTAACTTTATTTAAAAACTATTTAAACTTAAAAAATTAATAGAAAGCAAACCGTAAAGAGTTACGACGCGAGGTCGGGACCGTTGGCTTCGTAATTTTGTGCTCTTCAATGTGGTTTATTAGTGGATGACTTTGGAGATTGGCAAAAATGGTCCTTGTTGTAAAATCTTCATCAAATCTTCATTTTTAGTCCTCCAAACTCCATTCTTTTGACACTTTTTGGTCTTTTGACTTTATATTTCACTTTTTCTTCGATAAATGACCGTGAAATCCCGTGTTTTCTTTCCTTTTGACCTTTTGTACCTATTTCACACAAAAACACAAAACCACGCGTAATTCCGATTTTTACGATACTAAACACATGATTAGGTCTTGTTTTTCATTGATTTTAGTGGCAAAAGGATAAGTGTTTACACACTTATTACTCACATCATAGACAACGCATAAAAATCGCGTCGTTTAATAATAAATCATTTCAATTCATAAATATCAAAGTTACATCGGTCCCAAGTCATTTTATTTAATACATGTTTTACAAATATTTGAATGGAAAATATAGTTTAGGTGCGGGCCATGAATTCTTGTCGTCTTCCCGAGAATTACCTTCAAGTACCTGAGATAAAACATGTTAAAAGAAAAGGTCAGCGATAACGCCGAGTGAATTCATAGAGTTTAATAAAATCCATCAATATAATAACAGTATAAAATTATTACTGAAAATCATTTTGTACAAATCATTTTAATAGGCCCTAATATAGCCAAAGTCATTTTATACAAATCCTTATCGAAAATCATAATATAGGCATTTGCCGTAAAAATCATTATACGAATCATTGTCGTTAAAAACACCATACAATACGTTTTGCAACGTTGTATAGATTAAATAAAACCGTTATATGAATATGGCTATAAAAGCCTTAAAAATCATTATACGAGCCAATGTCGTAAAAACGTCATACAATACGTTTTGCAACGTTGTATAGATTAAATAAAACCGTTATATGAATATGGTTATAAAAGCCTTAAAAATCATTATACGAGCCAATGTCGTAAAAACGTCATACAATACATTTTGCAACGTTGTATAGATTAAATAAAAACCGTTATAAGAATATGGTTATGAAAACCAAAACACAATCATAATATCAATAGTATGACCCTGTATTGCTAGTCAGGCAATACATCGTAATTCGGAGCGTCTATTAGTATTTCAGTAATTTGGATTATTATAAGCCGCATGACATTGTTACCTTACTAAACCAAAACGGGTAGCTAACCCGATACAAATTTTGCCCATCTAAAGTAGCGTGTCGTCACAAAGGTCACGCTATGGAAATCTTCTCATACATAAATTCGCTTACCAATCAATGTGGCACGACGGGGATCAACCGTCAAGGCGCGAACTGGGGTGATCGTCCCCAAATAGTACTATTAAATGCATAAGCGTCTACCAAATCCCGGTAGTTCACAATTCATGCTAATGGGACTTTTAGTGACATAACCTAACTTTAATAATCCATTTAATTTCATCTAACGGGTCCTTTAATCATTTATCGGGTCATTCAATCATTCGGGTCCAAAATCAATAAACAAACAATCGGGACAAATGGTGTCCTATTTTATAAAAACTAACATGTTATCTCCCTCGTGGGTTTATAAAATATTTATAAAAACATTTAAAAGAGTGCGAGGCTATGAACTCACGTTGATATGGGAAAGCGGGTTATCGGCAACTCGGACGTACGGTACGTGCTTCAATCACGAAAACCTAGACAAATAATACTTGTCTTAGACTCTTGTCCAATGACTTTATAAAAATAACAATTATGTATACATATGATGATTATATATATATATATGATGATCAAGTGGGTTTACATATTCTCATTTACTCATTTTAGAGTTATGTGTTGATAACTTTTATACTAGTTTTCTCGTTTTACCTATTTACGTGTCTTAAGCCCAATAAGCTTATTATAAGTTATTTAACTTATTTTAATCCATTTTGTACTTATATTATCAGTACTTAAGCTTTAAAAGTTGGGCCTAAATGGGTTAAGCCCAATAAGTTCTTTTTACAAGTTTTTATCTTATTTAGTCCAGTTATTAGTCCAATATGCTTAATTAGCTCGTAAATGTCCGTATTTCTTATAGTTCGGGTTTTATCGGTTTTTACTTGTTATACATGTCTATATATCAGTATATAAGTTTTATAAAGTTTTCATTAGACGGGTCCAACCATCTAAGTTTTATTTAACAAAAACGTTAATTTTTACGGTATTAGCCGAAAAAGTCGTAAAAACAATGTTTATAGTTTTATAACTTATAAGTATTATTTCACTACCATTTATATAAGTTATTCATTCATTTACCCTTTTACATATTTATATAAATAAGTTTTATAAGTTGGTGGGTTTTAAATTTATATTTTATACTATTAAATTTTGAGTGCTTATATAATAGTATTATTCTTTAATTTCCAAAAATCTGATTTTTATCTTCACTTTCACCAAAACTGCCATATCTTGAGTTCTATATGGAGATAGAAGCTCAAATTTTTATCACATAAACTAAATGATATGTGCTACATTTAACTCTTCTATAGCTACTGTTGAATCATCTTCTAAATATTTTCTAAAAATCGTCCAAAACAGTAACCTCAGATTTATACCTTAAACTTGTTTTGATCATATCTCACTCATTACAATGATTCCATTGCATGGCCAACTCTCACATGTGTACAAGACTCATAGCTTACTGTAAATCCATTCTACTTCATCATTTCATCAGTCCATGACCTGTTTCTTTACTGTTTTATACAGCCATGTAAATTAAGCATGATTTTAACCTTGTTTCTTATAGTTTTTCACCTTTTTAATCATATTTATCAACAACAAATCCCCACATAACATTTTTATCATCATATAATCATCATATACATATACAATAGGAAATAAAATACATGTTTACATAATCAAGATAACAAGAAGATGAGGAGGACAATCTTTATACCACCATGATGATGTAGGTTGTGATCAAAACATGGATTTTGATGGAGAAACTTGTGCATAGCCAAGACCATCTTCAAGACCATCAATCTTCATGATAACCTTGTGGAAAATCAGCCCCAAGATACCATGAATACTCCTCCTTGGATGTTATAATCACCACCAATCTTCATCTCTTTTGAAGGAGATTAACATATGTAAGTTATAACAATAGTTTGTGGTTAAATTTGGATCAAATGGAGGTGTTTTTGGTGAAGTATAGACGAAATCATAGAGAGAGTAGAGAGGATTTTAGCTTGTTTTGCATGGGTGGAAGTGGTGCAAATGGTTTTGCTTTGTGGTTTTGAGGTTTGGTTAGCTTACCTTGTAAGCTTACTTACATCTGTAAGTTTTAGCTACCATTTTGACACCTCATGGTGTTAGTAGCTAAGTTAAGGCCGGTTTTGGAGTGGGGTGGGACAAGTGTCCCACTTGTCTCATCCCATTTATTTACGGGTATTCCTCGATTCTAGTTTCCTCGATTTGCGTGCCCTCGGGTCGTT
Source organism: Glebionis coronaria (assembly GCA_025667525.1). Lineage (NCBI taxonomy): Eukaryota > Viridiplantae > Streptophyta > Magnoliopsida > Asterales > Asteraceae > Glebionis > Glebionis coronaria. The sequence continues at coordinate 322,811,206 of CM046881.1, read as the reverse complement.
TTATGAAAAACGTTTTTATAAATTATAAATCAACGACACAAAACGAATCCAATAAAAATTGTCTCATCCAAAACGGAGTTCGAAAACGTAAATACGTAATCCTAGGGTTTCCGGTTTAGTCGTAAAGGACGTTAAAATAAAATCGTAAGTCCTAATCTCTTCTCATAAATTTGTGAGTTTATGAATCAATTCAAATTTAAAACTCCAAAATAATATTCACGGACAAATTTATTTTCTGAAATATCGGACTGTCGCCAAAGACGGTGTATGTAAACGTAAGCACGTAACGTAGAATCCTCCGGTTTAGACGTAGTCGATGCTACTCCAAGACGTAAATCCAAATTTCTTCCCAAAAATAAGTGAGTTCATATAATAATATTTTCAATTAAATATTGAGAATAAAATATAAACCATAAATTGACGGATTGTCACAGCATTTACCCCTAAACAGGATCTTTGTCCTCAAAGATCATTTTACCTTACTACTCGCTTCTTATAGAGTTAAAGCCATGTGGGTATTTCCTCCACATTCGGTCTTTCCTCACAAGTGAAATTCGTTACAATACGCGAGTTTCATCAAACATAACTACGGGAATAAGATCAGGCTTAATGTTGACTTAGTTTCTCTATCCATGATGTTCACGGGTTTCTGATGAATGCAACTTTTCGCCGATCTAAACTCTACTAAGAATAATCAGAATTTCACTTGATAGATATTCCATCAAGTTCGATATACGAAACATAATTCACGCAGTCTTTGAAGTCCTAGGGTAGATCCAGCATATATGCCTTTCAAACCAATCTTTTATATCATCTCAATGGTCCCATATAACGGGGACTTATATCCCATGATTTGTCAGATCATGAATTCATTTTTCCAAGGATAAAAATTGTGGCATAACTTCGCTACCCATTTGGCACTTCAAGATCTACATTTCATATTCACATAACCTCCTGCCCACTATCGGCAGTTAATAATCAAATCCTAATTTCAACAATCATTTCAGATTTCACGGGTCGGGTATTTTGTAAGGTTAGGTTCGCCATTATAGGAAAACTTAAACCTAGAAGACATGTCCAACTCACAATGAGTGTATGTCGGGTGTCTTCATCTCAACTCTTGCTTACAGATGCTCTAATTTCTAAATCTTAACAAGATTCGATCTAGATCCTAACACGATGATTATCAATGATAATCCTTCCAAAGGAAAACGATTATACGGTTCATTACCAAAGGTCAATCATTCAAACACAAAACAACACTTATATTACCTTGTATCGTTACTTTACCTCGTCCCTTCGATTTGGGGTGGTACATAGTACTCTCATCAAGGTTCGTTCTCAATAATTTCTGAGCAAATCTCTAGAAATTCGATGCGAAGCGAGGATCTTGATATAGATGATCGATACAGGCACGCTATGTTTACATAACTCTTTTGCATTTATCATTAACGAGAATGATATTAGCAGATTTGGTCAGTCTGTCGACGATGTCCCAAATCGAATCAAATTCAGATGATGACCTTTGCAATAGCTAGACGTTTACTAATGTATGAGGCGATGTCTGCCTTCATAATTGCCATTAGTACAACTTCTTCAGACAAAGATACTTTTAGTCAAAAATGACATAAATAGAATACTTATACTTACAAATTCCAACATAACTCTATCTCACAATCCTCCATATTTATACAACCACAAGTGGCCTTTAAAACATTTAACGCTATTGGCTTCTCAATTTTAATGGTTCACATTAGCCGCGAACCCCTTTTATTATCTATATTATCCTTTTTACAAACATTGTTTATTTTTATATCGTTCGGCAATTTATTTTGCACCTTCATTATTAAGGAACATGTCCTAACTGGTTCTTTATCTTTTCTACATAATGCATCGGTATCTATATTCACCTCTCATGATGATATAATTTTCATGTCCACAATTCACTCAGATATTCTTTCTATATTATGCGTCAGTAATTACGTTCACTTTCCTAGATGGAATAGTTATCAGGTCTAAAATTCACTCATAATTTCTTTCTTCATATTTTCTATGTTTTAGTTTCTTCTCAACCATCATTTTTTTTTATCACTTTTGCTTATTCCGACGTTTGAAGCGTCGATAATTATTACAACTAATCAAATAATAAATATTCAATTTTTATGAAATGTAAACGTAAAGATTTTAAATTTCTTAGTTCGACCAATTATATGAAAATGTTCAAAAATAAATTTAAATTTAATTAACAAGATTTTTGGTTGATTTATCGAAAATATTTAATAAGATTCGTAAATGTTTGAAAAATCTTTGTTTATACTTTGGTCAGAATTTTCTTATTTGAAAAGCAAAAATTGTCGTTTCAAATTTTTAAGTCATGATTTAAAAGGTGTCCTCAATCCCTCTTAGGTTGTCTTAAGGTATGCAAAAATATTTACCCCTAAACAGAAGTTTAGTTAAATGGTTTTTGTATAAGGGAATAATCCCTTAAAATCCTTTGTTAAAACATTCGTCAAAACATATTTTCACTTTCTTTTTAGTATAACTCAAAGTCTTAAAAGGGATCTTAATTTTTGAAGAGTCTATATGCATACATTTTACCATTATTAATCCAACGGTCATTTTATGTAAAGGATTAAGTCTTAAATATTTAAGGTACATGTTTTCATTGTTCGGCAAATTCAGGGCAATCTATAAATAATTATTAACTCATTCTTATTCTTATAAACAAAAAAATGATCCTTAATGATCACAAGCATGAATTTATCAAATTACAGCCTACACACGTGATTCACCAAATTTATGAATACTACATGTGCATTGGTCAATCCAAAGGACATCACGTGAAACTCATAACGTTCATTACAAGTACCGGATGTAGTGGTTGGAGTAGATAATCTTCTTCGCAGATGCGAAGTTGATGATAACCATGCTGAGGATCAAAAACCTTGTAAATGATCGAACAAATCTTCCATTTCGAGTTATGGATATCGTTTTCGATTGTCAATTTACTCAGTTCACAGTAATTTATAAATATAAGGAATGATAACACCATAGCTCTTCATGATGACAGGCTTCGTAGAATAAAATCTTTCTCCGACAACTCTCTCAGTTGTACGGTAATTCCTTAAATTCAAATGGTGCTGACGTACAGTGCACAAGCCACAAGTGCAGCACCGGAAACATAATCAATACCAATTTAAACTTGCCTTAATATCAAAATTCTAGGTAATTTACCAACAAATACCTCCTAAAGTTTCAGATAAGATAAACATCCTTTAATAAATTCACATTAGGTTCTTTCTAGATTATAATATCTATGACTAATTCACAACCAATCACAATATAATCTCAAGTCTAAATGCAGGATATGGTCATCCATCAAGAATTATTTAAATCACTTTTGATAATCAACATCTTATCACTTAGGGGGATTCTATTCGAGTTCCCATCAATTAAGACAATGTCGTCATGTCATAATCAATCAATCCATTCTACTGGAATTATCAACTTTCCAGTTTCATTGCCATCGATAAGATGTGAACTTCTCAAAAGACTAATAATAATTCATAATCCTTCACAAATTCAGGGAGATTAGGATACACAACTACTATTAAAAGAGTAAGGTCAACGCATAATCTATGCGAGAGAATTTCAAATCAGATACATATGAAAACATCTAACGAATATAAATATATCCCATGTTTTCATTAATTTGAGTACGCATTCGAAAGCTCCTCGGATCGTTACCCAGGTCATTCAAATGAAATCAAATAATGAGAAATGATAAGAACGTCAATACATCCAGTCGGGTATCAACACTCGGTAATCAAATACTTTTCCTAAGAATCTTACTACGGGGGAATTGAACAAGAAAGAATTGTCAATTGTCAAATAAGACAATTTCCACAGATGAGTAAATTCGACTCAGAAGAATAGATGCTACAGGCACATATGTAGGTGTCCCTAACACTATGTCCCTATATTTCACTTCTTGAAGATCTCTTAAAATTTAATCTTTCGCAATCTTCAAAGAAAATGTAGTGCTTATTTATTAGTTTTATGGTGACTACTAATCAGCCTTGCATAGTTGATATGAGCTTAAACTCATATCCTTTTATCAACAAATAACCCTAAAACATGAAGCAAAATACCAATTTATTTGGCAAAAACAGTGTTATGTGGTATGTTTGTGTTTGTGTGCACTTGTGTAGGTAAAAAGATACATTTTCAAGCAAACAAGGAAAAATCAAGCTCAAATGGATGAAAAAGACAAAAGAGGATCAAAAGTGACAAGACTTTGAAGTAAAAGGACCTATCTTGACAAGTTATGAAAGTTGAAGGACTAAAAGTGCAAATATTGTAAAGTCAAGATTCAAGTCAAACTTGGTCAACTATCAAGTCAACTCAGTCAAGGGATTATTTTGTTCAAGAATCAAAGTTGAAGGACCAAATATGCCAAAGGAATGAAGCTACAAGCTCAAATTTACATTCTGCCAAGTTAAGGGGTTAATTCTGCCAAGATTGGAAAGTTACTTAAGTTTGATCCATGTGACAAGTATTTCAACCAATGGGAGGAGAGAAAACAAGTCACACGGATTGCCATTTCATCACATTTAATGTCCACTACCGCCGCTATTAATAAATAATCAAATCTGTACAGTTGGATCCGTGTGACTGATTTTCAACCAATCAAATGCTTACACGTGTCATCTTCTTCAAAGGAAAATTTTCCCAGAATCGCGTTTGAGATAGAAGCAATTTCATGGAAAGATTAAAACACCAAAGTTGATCAATTTGAAGAGACGAACATGATGGTGCAACTCAATTAACATTTCATCCATCCAATCAAGAAAACCCAAATCCTTGTTCATACCTTCAAAGTACAAAATGCAGAATTCTCAACGTGGCAAGATGGGATTGGTTCTGACACGTCACTAACCCCAACAAACTCTTCCTTCATGTCTATAAATAGATGGATTGTACTTCATTTTCAGTGGTAGCTTAAATTTGTAAAAACACATAGTTCTTCATTTCCTTTCCTTTTTCCCTCAATTTTCTCCTAGCTACTCAAGAGTCTGACAAACTCTTGAGTTAGTTAGTTAGTTAATACCCTTGTAACAACTTTGTAACCGTTTTCCATTACTGAAATTCAAATTTCCTCTTTCCCGCCAAAACTGTTCTTATCATTCCAGTTCAATTCTTGCTGCATTTGGATATTATTGTTGCTGTTGAGTGTTTGTTATGATCAATCATTGATCATAACTGACATTGGTGAAGTTTGCTAGTTGTTTGATCACAATTCAGTCATTACATAGTTCCAATGGAGTTTTCAAGCAGATTGATGGATTCTAGTTGATTAGTTGATTGATTCTTGTTGATTTCTAGTGATAAGGTGGTGGTTATCACTAGGGCAAGAGAGCTCAGCGCTCCTCTTCTTCTCAAAGGAATTCTACAATAGGTTTTAAGCTTCTTATTTTTGTTCCACTCAACAAGTCTAATGCATGCTTTATTTTCCTAGTATAATCTGATGGCTGCCTGATAAAGCTGTTTGAAGTTGCTTATTGATTGATCTTTGTGAGTTTGAAGTTTATTTCTGTTGCTTGTGCTTTGATTTGGTATAAGTTCTAGTTTACTACATTAATTCAGTAACTTTTAGCCTTGTAGATTGATTGTATTGCTAGTAGAGATAAGTGTTTGTATACTTCTTTCAAAACTTACATTCTGATCATTGAAACTAGCTAGCTATAGATTTTCACTAAGTTACTTTTCAAGATCAAAAAGTGTTTATAAATTTTCATACAAATCAGTAAAGGAGTGTTTGGGTGTAGTTTAAAAAGAGTTGTCAAGTATTAAGATTTGGAATTTTAGAGTTGATTTGTGGTTAATAGGTTTTAAAAAAAAGTTTTTAGTCATTTGCAAGTCAAGTAGAAGGTCAAACAGGCAAATGGCTCTTAAAAAGTTTGGGTTAGCCTTATGCATTTTAGTCATTTAGAAACTTGTAATTTTGATTTGATCAGTTCTCAGTCCTTAATTGATAAAATTTCACCAAATTTGTTCTCATCTTTAGCTTATATCATAGAGTTTTAGATTCCAAGAGGATTTTATACAGTATCCAATAAGCACTTAGGAATAAGCAAAAATCAGAAATGGAGACTTAACTCAAGTTTCTGTAATTTGATTACTGAAAATCTGTATCTCATTTTCCTCTTCATAAACTTAGCATTTTTTCTTCACAAATCCATTTAGATAGTTGAGTTACTTGATTTTTGAGAAAATTAGCTTTTTGAAGAAAAGCTGGTCAACGCTTGTCAACATAAGCTCTTTTTAGCTTAATTCAGTTTAAGAGCTTATTTCTGGATGAAATTCGTTCTAGTTTGATTTCCCATTCTTAAAATCAATTGCTTAATCAGTTTTAATCATAAAATCAAGTTGTGGTTGATTAGATTTGGCTAGAGCTTATTTTGTGCTTATTGATAAGCACTCATTTGCTTATTTCTGATCTTTAGCTAAATTCCTTGAACACACGTAGCTTAATTGAGATTTGAAACGTTTTGCAAGTTGTTTCATCAAATTTGGTTAAGTAATAAGCCAGAACGAGCTTATTTTCTTACTTGTCCCGTTTTTAGTTAAAAAGTTTTCTTAATTGCACTTTGGTCCCTAAAGTTCTGTCAGCGTTTAAACTTAGCCTAATTTCCATGTTTTTAGGGTTTGCATTGTTTTAGTCCCTGGATTTTGAGAGTTGTTAAAATTCAGTTAGATATTAGTTAGTTTGTTACATTTTTGGCAAGTTGGTTATAGTTTTTGCATTTTTGATCCTAATAGTTTACTGTTTTACATTTTTAGTCCCTATAATTGTGAGAGTTTACATTTCAAGCATTTATTGTTCTTAGAATTTACAATTTCAGTCCCTTTAGTTTCATATTTTGCATTTTAAATTTTTACTTGAATAAAAACGTGGTATTTGCAATTTGTTTTACATATACGTAGGTAATATTTTTCCGTTTTGCAAGCATTTGTTGAATTAGCAATAGATTACCAAGCAAGCTTTACAACCAAGAACAATTAAAAATCCGATATTGGTTGGACTTTCTATTGGTTAAGAACTGAGAAAAAACGAACTGCATTATACTACATTTCAAATGGCGCCGCTAATTGTATGTAGGCGCGCAACTATATACAATTTCAAGATCAACGATGCAATACTCAGTTCGTCAAAATGTTATCATCATGTTTATAATAAAAACATTTTTATGCTTAATTCTTAAATAAGAATCAAAAATAAATTTACAAATATTTTCTTTGTTATGAAAACAATTAAGTTTTCCAAATCGTCTCATAAACAATTTTATTTTAATATCAATCACTTATAAATCTCACTTTGAATAATCCTTATTGTGATGAAAATTCAATTTTTCTCAAGGAATACTGTTTTATCTTATAAAAACAATGAGTGATCTGCAGAAAAGTGATGAAGGCTTGTTCACCAAGAACTAACTACGATATGATAGGGAATGAGCTTAGCCAATAACCATGAGGTTCATGACCTTGATAGCACTCAGGAATACAAAGAGAATAATCCACAACGTAACTCAATTCAAGATGAGTACTTGTTCAACGGTTGCATCACTAATGCGAGCATTATGATGAAGCAATAAGAGATAGATATTATCGATACATGTAGAATTTAGCAATCAAAGGTAGTCTTTTCATTAATCACAAACAAGTCAAAATTGTACCGTAACACATTACGCGTCACTATGTCATACAATTCTCAGAACTCATCCTACCAACTGATATCTCAGTTAAGTTAGGGATTCTTAAAAGATACCACAATGAATACTAATCTACAAGAGTCATTAGGTGTCCTGCCTGTCCTGGAAGATCCATCAGTCCCAATTTAGAAGAAGATTTCTTCAATTTATTTGTTGGACACTGCACATCCTCGTTAGTGGACAATGGCCTAGGAACAACCCTTTAACACAAATTAACAATCATTTAAAATCCTATAATTCAATCACAGAACTTAACGGATTTCTCTTAACAATCTTATATTCCATACAGGTTAAGTTTTACTTTATCCAAGTTTCAACAAATTTTATACTCAATTCGATATCCTACCTCATTATCCAATACTTTCAACCTTATTTATAAACCTTAATAGGGCAATAAAAGCTCGATATGAATCAACACTTAATTTCCAATCCTATATCTCTTACAACAACAATTATCAAATGAGTCACTAGTATGAGATGACTCATACATTCAATTAGACTTCTCGGAAAGGTATTAGTGGCATGAGGCTTTTTGGGTAATGGTTCCAATGACAGCCTTAAGTGCAACATTCACCCTTTCGATTTCAATTTAAGAATTGGATGACAACGAAGCAGATGACATCTTTCTAGGTGGTAATGTTTTGTCAAACTCCACTCTTATAAGAGAAGATCGTCATAACATCGGTATCAGATTTAATTTCGCCAATTCTTCTTAATATCACAATCAACTAATACCTACATTTCTACGAATATCAACCATTTGTTGGGATCATAAATATCCACAACTTGGTTTTAGATCTAGGATAGCTAGAATTCCTACGAGAATAGCTTCGATTAATTTACTAGGGGATTTAGGGTTTCTTGTGACAATCGACGTCGTATAAATACCTCGTATAAATATCAAAATAATCATCAAACAATATGTAATAAAATTACAACATATATATATTTATATATAATCCAAATTATATATATATTAAAATAACACTTCTCGGTCTGGTCTTGTCGGTAACTCGGGAATTCTTCGGCACCGTTATAGTCAAAAGATTTTTAGACATTTTTAGAAAAATGTTTTTAGTTAAAAGATTTTGAAATGTTTTATTCAAAACCTTGGTTTTAAAAATCTTTCGTTCTCTATAACGAGAGCTCTGATACCAAACTGTAACACCCCCAAATTTATACAACTCAGTACAGCGGAAGACTAGTTGGTGTTACGGGATAGCACATTACTCACATCATAGACAACGCATAAAAATTGCGTCGTTTAATAATTAATCATTTCCATTCATAAATATCAAAGTTACATCGGTCCCAAGTCATTTTATTTCATACAGGTTTTACAAATATTTGAATGGAAAATATAGTTTAGGTGCGAGCCATGAATTCTTGTCGTCTTCCCGAGAATTACCTTCAAGTACCTGAGATAAAACATGTTAAAAGAAAAGGTCAGCGATAACGCCGAGTGAATTCATAGAGTTTAATAAAATCCATCAATATAATATCAGTATAAAATTATTACTGAAAATCATTTTGTACAAATCATTTTAATAGGCCCTAAAATAGCCAAAGTCATTTTATACAAATCCTTATCGAAAATCATAATATAGGCGTTTGCCGTAAAAATCATTATACGAATCATTGTCGTTAAAAACACCATACAATAAGTTTTGCAACGTTGTATAGATTAAATAAAACCGTTATATGAATATGGCTATAAAAGCCTTAAAAATCATTATACGAGCCAATGTCGTAAAAACGTCATACAATACGTTTTGCAACGTTGTATATATTAAATAAAACCGTTATATGAATATGGCTATAAAAGCCTTAAAAATCATTATACGAGCCAATGTCGTAAAAACGTCATACAATACGTTTTGCAACGTTGTATAGATTAAATAAAAACCGTCATAAGAATATGGTTATGAAAACCAAAACAGAATCATAATATCAATAGTATGACCCTGTATTGCTAGTCAGGCAATACATCGTAATTCGGAGCGTCTATTAGTATTTCGGTAATTTGGATTATTATAAGCCGCATGACATTGTTACCTTACTAAACCAAAACGGGTAGCTAACCCGATACAAATTTTTCCCATCTAAAGTAGCGTGTCGTCACAAAGGTCACGCTATGGAACTCTTCTCATACATAAATTCGCTTACCAATCAATGTGGCACGACGGGGATCAACCGTCAAGGCGCGAACTGGGGTGATCGTCCCCAAATAGTACTATTAAATGCATAAGCGTCTACCAAATCCCGGTAGTTCACAATTCATGCTAATGGGACTTTTAGTGAAATAACCTAACTTTAATAATCCATTTAATTTCATCTATCGGGTCCTTTAATCATTTATCGGGTCATTCAATCATTCGGGTCCAAAATCAATAAACAAACAATCGGGACAAATGGTGTCCTATTTTATAAAAACTAACATGTTATCTCCCTCGCGGGTTTATAAAATATTTATAAAAACATTTAAAAGAGTGCGAGGCTATGAACTCACGTTGATATGGGAAAGCGGGTTATCGGCAACTCGGACGTACGGTACGTGCTTCAATCACGGAAACCTAGACAAATAATACTTGTCTTAGACTCTTGTCCAATGACTTTATAAAAATAACAATTATGTATACATATGATGATTATATATATATATATGATGATCAAGTGGGTTTACATATTCTCGTTTACTCATTTTAGAGTTATGTGTTGATAACTTTTATACTAGTTTTCTCGTTTTACCTATTTACGTGTCTTAAGCCCAATAAGCTTATTATAAGTTATTTAACTTATTTTAATCCATTTTGTACTTATATTATCAGTACTTAAGCTTTACAAGTTGGGCCTAAATGGGTTAAGCCCAATAAGTTCTTTTTACAAGTTTTTATCTTATTTAGTCCAATTATTAGTCCAATATGCTTAATTAGCTCGTAAATGTCCGTATTTCTTATAGTTCGAGTTTTATCGTTTTTTACTTGTTATACATGTCTATATATCAGTATATAAGTTTTATAAAGTTTTCATTATACGGGTCCAACCATCTAAGTTTTATTTAACAAAAACGTTAATTTTTACGGTATTAGCCGAAAAAGTCGTAAAAACAATGTTTATAGTTTTATAACTAATAAGTATTATTTCACTACCATTTATATAAGTTATTCATTCATTTACCCTTTTACATATTTATATAAATAAGTTTTATAAGTTGGTGGGTTTTAAATTTATATTTTATACTATTAAATTTTGAGTGCTTATATAATAGTATTATTCTTTAATTTCCATAAATCTGATTTTTATCTTCACTTTCACCAAAACTGCCATATCTTGAGTTCTATATGGAGATAGAAGCTCAAATTTTTATCTCATAAACTAAATGATATGTGCTACATTTAACTCTTCTATAGCTACTGTTGAATCATCTTCTAAATATTTTCTAAAAATCGTCCAAAATAGTAACCTCAGATTTATACCTTAAACTTGTTTTGATCATATCTCACTCATTACAATGATTCCATTGCATGGCCAACTCTCACATGTGTACAAGACTCATAGCTTACTTTAAATCCATTCTACTTCATCATTTCATCAGTCCATGACCTGTTTCTTTACTGTTTTATACAGCCATGTAAATTAAGCATGATTTTAACCTTGTTTCTTATAGTTTTTCACCTTTTTAATCATATTTATCAACAACAAATCCCCACATAACATTTTTATCATCATATAATCATCATATACATATACAATAGGAAATAAAATACATGTTTACATAATCAAAATAACAAGAAGATGAGGAGGACAATCTTTATACCACCATGATGATGTAGGTTGTGATCAAAACATGGATTTTGATGGAGAAACTTGTGCATAGCCAAGACCATCTTCAAGACCATTAATCTTCATGATAACCTTGTGGAAAATCAGCCCCAAGATACCATGAATACTCCTCCTTGGATGTTATAATCACCACCAATCTTCATCTCTTTTGAAGGAGATTAACATATGTAAGTTATAACAATAGTTTGTGGTTAAATTTGGATCAAATGGAGGTGTTTTTGGTGAAGTATAGACGAAATCATAGAGAGAGTAGAGAGGATTTTAGCTTGTTTTGCATGGATGGAAGTGGTGCAAATGGTTTTGCTTTGTGGTTTTGAGGTTTGGTTAGCTTACCTTGTAAGCTTACTTACATGTGTAAGTTTTAGCTACCATTTTGACACCTCATGGTGTTACTAGCTAAGTTAAGGCCGGTTTTGGAGTGGGGTGGGACAAGTGTCCCACTTGTCTCATCCCATTTATTTACGGGTATTCCTCGATTCTAGTTTCCCCGATTTGCGTGCCCTCGGGTCGTTTTACGAAAAACGTTTTTATAAATTATAAATCAACGTCACAAAACGAATCCAATAAAAATTGTCTCATCCAAAACGGAGTTCGAAAACGTAAATACGTAATCCTAGGGTTTCCGGTTTAGTCGTAAAGGACGTTAAAATAAAATCGTAAGTCCTAATCTCTTCTCGTAAATTTGTGAGTTTATGAATCAATTCAAATTTAAAACTCCAAAATAATATTCACGGACAAATTTATTTTCTGAAATATCGGACTGTCGCCAAAGACGGTGTATGTAAACGTAAGCACGTAACGTAGAATCCTCCGGTTTAGACGTAGTCGATGCTACTCCAAGACGTAAATCCAAATTTCTTCCCAAAAATAAGTGAGTTCATATAATAATATTTTCAATTAAATATTGAGAATAAAATATCAACCATAAATTGACGGATTATCACAGGGACATCTTCAGCTCCTATTTCCTTGTAGATGGCGCCTGTGATGCGGTAGGGCTTAAGAGCAGTCAAGGCCTTGTTGTGATAGTTATCTCCCAGCAAGCTTTCGAAGATCAGAGACAGGAAGCACACATAGCAGATATTCTTTTCCCTGACCTGATTCCTTCCCTTCAGCTGTTCTACAAGGTTGGAGAAGAGAATGCTTCCAACGTCAACATCAGCTCCCCAGATTAATTCATAAGCAATAGCCTGATGGTTGAAAGACATCTGATCCTGTGATCCCTGCATTCCTCCCAGGGATTTAACAATGTGGGTGAAGAGGACACACCACATGGGAGTGAAATACTTAATCTTCAGAGGAGATTTGGCGAGGACCTCAGCTGGTGTAAGGGCAGGGTTAACGTCATGGCAGGGGTTGAGTGTGGCCAGGGCTTCTTTGACAACCTTTTTGTCAACTACCTTCAGGCATTCATCTCCATGCTTCAATCCGGCCACACTTGAAAAGTCTTTAAGGTAGAAGGCAAAAGGGTGTTCATTGCATGAAAGGCTAAATGTTATGGTGTCTTCTACCACTTCTGCAGAATACCAGAATTCCCTAAGGTATTCTTGGTAAAAGGTGGATGGGGATTTGGTGAAGGCTTCACTTAGGTCACAATTCTGCATGAAATTAACCAGATCTGAATAGGTGCTGTTTGGTGCCTTAATCCATCCAATGGCGTTGTTGGAGGCGAGGATGCTCTCGTTGATCTCGAAGTTAACATTTGAAGCTTTGGGAACTGAAAACGCCATGGATTCGAGGTTGAAGGTGAAAGAAAATGGCGGATAGGTTAAGAGAGATAAAAACTTAGAGAGAGAAGTAGATTTGAGAAATGAGAGTGGTTGTGGGTGAGAAGAGAGAAGAGACAATATATATTCAAACTAAGTGAACAGTTATTCAACCGTATTAAATGTAAGGAACGAAAATGACTGTTCAAGTGGGTCCCCTTGACCTTTCAAAATAGTTTGTCTCCTCGTTATCCAAAAAATAAATGATTAAATATTTGAGAATGTTTTTTGCATTTACTTGAAAGGTAACTACCTAGTTTCATGTGAAAAACATTTAATATAGAATCAATCATTTAATGAACACATTTAATATCAAGCCACAGGCTTTGAGATATTGAGCATCCCTAGCTCAGCAACTAACCTGTTGAACGAAGGTTCAGCCAAAGGCTTTGTAAAGATATCAGCTAGTTGCAGCTCTGTGGGAACAAAATGCAGCTCAATATCTCCCTTCATTATATGATCCCTGATAAAATGATACCTGATATCAATGTGTTTGGTACGAGAGTGAAGAACAGGGTTGTTGGATATGGCAATGGCGCTGGTGTTGTCACAAAAGATTGGCACTTTGTCATACAAGATTTCATAGTCAGCCAATTGACTTTTCATCCAGAGCACCTGAGCACAACAGCTGGCTGCAGCGACATATTCTGCTTCAGCTGAAGACATAGCCACAGAGTTTTGCTTCTTAGCACTCCATCCAACCAATTTTCCTCCCAGGATTTGACAACTTCCTGAAGTGCTTTTCCTGTCAATACAGCATCGAGCATAATCTGAATCTGAATAGGCCTTGAGATCAAAGCCTGATTCCTTTGGATACCATAGGCCTAGGGATGGTGTTCCTTTGAGATACCTGAAAATTCTCTTAACAGCCACTAGATGGGATTCTTTTGGGTTAGCTTGGTACCTTGCACAGAGACATGTGGAGAATTGGATATCTGGACGACTAGCTGTTAGATACATGAGTGACCCAATCATGCCTCTATATAAAGTCTCATTGACAGAGACCCCTGACTCATCAGGGCCCAAGTTGTTGGGTGGAAGCATAAGGCATTTCACTGATGCACAATCAGCTAAGTCATATTTTTTAAGTAAATCCTTAACATACTTTTCTTGACAAATTGAAATTCCCTTAGGACATTGTTTAATTTGAAAGCCCAAAAAGTAAGTTAATTCACCCATCATACTCATCTCATATTTCTTGGTCATTAATTTAGCAAAACGTTTACTAAGATTGACATTTGTTGACCCAAAGATGATATCATCCACATAAATCTGCACAATGATGAAATCACTCTTGTCCTTGAAGGTAAAGAGTGTTTTATCAATAGAACCCCTGACGAATTTATTTTCAGTTAAGAAATTTGAAAGAGTTTCATACCATGCTCTTGGAGCTTGTTTCAGACCATACATTGCCTTGTGAAGTCTGTACACATGGTTGGGAAACTCGCTGTTCTCAAATCCTTCAGGTTGTGCAACATACACTTCCTCAGCCAAATCACCATTGAGGAAAGCACTTTTAACATCCATCTGATACACAGTAATGTTCATATAGGCAGAATAAGCAAGGAAGATTCTGATGGCTTCAAGTCTAGCAACATGTGCAAAAGTTTCATCATAATCAATTCCTTCAGTCTGAGAGAACCCCTGTGCTACCAGTCTGGCCTTGTTCCTGATGATGTTCCCAATTTCATCCATCTTATTTCTATAGATCCATCTAGTGCTTGTGATATTCTTTCCAGGTGGAGCTGGCACTAGTGTCCATACTTTGTTCCTTTTGAACTGATTGATTTCTTCTTGCATAGCAGCTACCCATCCTTCTTCTACCAGAGCCTCAGCCACTCTTTTAGGTTCAATTTGTGAGAGAAATTCAGCAAAGAGACATTCATTGGCTGAGGCTGACTCTGAGTCTTGGATTCGCTGTCTGGTTGTGACCCCTGCATTTGGTTCCCCAATAATATTGACAAGAAGAATTTGTTGATCTCTTGAACACTTATTTTGAGGAGCTGGGGACTCAAGGACAGGAGCACTTATGGGCACCTCTGGTACAATTTGAGTTTCATCCTGCTAACTAGGAGGGCTTTCTTCAAAGACTATTTCAGTGTCAGAGTCTTCTTCACCCATATCAAGATGTGCTACTTCATTATCAGCAGGAGAGTTTTCAGGGATTTGAAGAGTTGGTGAGTCATAAATAGTATGAGAAGGACCATCAGAGATTTGAGGTTCTTCTTCATCAAGTTCATGATAGGTAGAAACTTCTATGTTGTGAGTAGACAGAGGGTCAAAGGCAGGGACATAAGGGGTGAGAGTGTGGGAGTGATGATGACTGGTAGGTCTGGGTTCTGTGAAATCATCACTTGGGAAGGATATATTTTCATTAAAATCTATTTCATCACCCTCTGTTCCTATTCTCTGTATGACTTCATCATCTTCATTGAATCTAACATGGAATGTTTCTTCTACTTCTTGTCTTCTGATGTTGAATACTCTGAAGGCTTTTGCTGTCGGAGAGTATCCCAAAAAGAAACCATCATCAGCTTTTTCATCAAACTTTCCAAGTTTATCCCTATAGTTATAAATAAACACAGGGCACCCAAACACATGAAAATAGCTGACGTCTGGAGATCTTTTTCTGAAAACTTCATAGGAAGTTTTACCATGTCTTTTCACAATGATTGATCTGTTTTGTGTGTAGTAAGCAGTGTGAACAGCTTCTCCCCAAAATTGCTTTGGTAAGGCTGCACCATTTAACATGGTTCTTGCTGCTTCAATCAAAGTCCTGTTTCTTCTTTCAGCCACACCATTTTGTTCAGGGGTTCCAGCTGAAGAGAAGTTCTGTGAAATCCCTTTTTCATCACAAAAAGATTCAAGTTGATGATTCTTGAATTCAGTACCATTATCACTTCTTAGAGCTTTGACTCTAACATCATTCATATTTTCAACCTGTCTGATGAAGGACATGATGGTTTCAGCTGCTTCACTTTTCTTTCTGAGGAAGAACACCCATGTGTATCTTGAAAATTCATCAACTATGACCAAGGTGTATTTGTTGTGATTAATGGTCTGAGGTTTGACAGGCCCAAACAAATCCATGTGAAGGAGATGTAAGTACTTGTCAATAGAGAATGATTGCCTAGTCTTGAATGAAGACCTGTGATGCTTTCCTTTGACACAGGCAGAACAAGTTTTGTCTTTGGAAAACATTACTGAAGGTAGACCAGCAACCAAGATTTGAGTGGCTATCTTATTGATGTTCTTAAAGTTGAGATGAGACAGTCTTTTGTGCCACAGCCAATTGACACTCTCAGAGGCTTTAGCAAGAAAACAATTTGAGCTGTCTTCAGAGCACACAACCATGTTGATGACATAAACATCTCTCCTTCTAGGTGCAATCAGCACAACATCATTGTTTTTGTTGAATATGGTTCCCTGAGTCTTAGTAAACAAAACCTTATAGTCAGCATCACACAATTGGCTGATGCTAATAAGATTGTGTTTAAGACCATTCACATATGCAACCCTGGTAAATGTAATCCCATTGCAGTTCACTGAGCCATATCCTTCTGTGTCACCTGAAGAGTTATCTCCAAACACCACTTTAGGACCTGGCTCTTTTGAGTATCTGTGCATGTATTGTTGAATCCCTGTCATGTGTCTAGAACAGCCACTATCTAGATACCATACCGATTCCTTGAGATATTTCTGCACAGATACATAGAAACAGATTAGTTCCTATGGTGAACCCACTTTCCAGTGGGTTCCCTAAATTGCTTATTAGCAACTCTTGTGTTCCTGAAAAACTTTTGGCGTTAGGATGGACAGTTCATTGTTTCATGGTTATAACTCCCACAGATATCACACCCAGGGAAGTCACCACACTCGTCTGAGTGATGGTCTGTGAACCCATAGAATTTACAGGGAGGATAAGGTTTGTAATTTCCCTGTTGCCTTTTGGAACTCTGTGGTCTGTCCCTAGAGGGTGTCTGAGCTCTTTTAGCTGCCATGTGTCTGTCATGATCTAAGGTCGAATGGTGAGAATTTTTACATACATTGCAATAAGGTTTGATTAACCTTTCCCCTTTGGGTTCACCTAGGACTGACTTAGATTCATGAGAAGTATTCAGCGGAAGGCTTAATGTGTTGTTTCAAGAGTTCTACTTCTTTCATAAGAGACAACAGGCGATCTTCAGTGGTAGGTTCAACCTTATTCACAGCTTTAGTAGTAACAGGCTTAAAAGCTACTTGTTTGCCAGTTTGTTTAGTAGGAACATGAAAAACTCTAGCTGGAGGATTCTTAATATCTGTCCTAAGTTCATCCTTAGCAGATCTAGAAGAACTGCTGGGTTCAACTCCAGAGAGTTTGGGCAAGGGTGGTAGCTCAGCCACATCTTTAGAGACAGGGTCATTTGTCAAAGTGGTATCTGACATATGAATAGTCTCTGTAGATTTAAAGACAATGTCTTTGGGTTTGATGAGAATTCTCAGCTTATTTTTCTTAGCAGATATATCCCTTTTTAAGTCAGTAGGCACTTCATCCCTAAGCAATTCATCAATAGTAAACCTAGCACACAACCATTTTTCAATAATCTTGTTCAATTCAGAGACTTGATCATTTAAAGCAATGTTTTTCAAGGTTAATCTAGCTACTTCATTTTGTAGGGATATTTTCTCTAAATTAACCCGCCTGAGAGTTTCACATTCAGCCTTAGCATTTATCATTTCAGATTTAACAGAGTGAAACTTATCAAGTAGGTTCTTTCTTTGTTCCTCAACAAAGTGTAAATCAACAATGGTGTAATCAAGGACATGCTTACGTTCATCACTATCAGACATGGATAAAAGCCTGTGTACCTTTTTCATTGTGATGTCAACCCATTGTCCTGATCTTGCATCACCTTTTCCAACAGCTGGTTCATCCTCAGCTATCGCCATAAAAGCCCTGACTCTGGTGGTGTCTTCTTCATCTGAAGTCAGTGGCTCATCATTCCAATCATAAGTTTCAACAACCAACCCTTTCTCTGTCTTTTTCTCACCACCCTTCTTTTTGGACAGAGTTTCAATCTTCAAGTTCATTTGTTCTAACTCAGCTTTAAGTGCCTTGTACTTATTTTTGTAATCTTTCTTCTCAGTGTCTGAAGAATTGGATTGAGATGAGTTGTTATGTTGTTTGAACTTGTAGGGTTTGGATGAAGATGATGGATAAGAGGGTGAGGATGTCTTGGTGGAAGGACAGTCTTTTTGATAATGTCCAAGCTTTCCACAGGCAAAACAAGTTTCTTTTGACCTGTCAGTTGGTTTACTAGCTGATCCTACTCTTCCTGATCTTTTGAAGTATCTTCTTTAGTTGGCTAGCAAGGCTCTTTCATGGAACTCTGCATTGAGGTCTGTCAAGAACTCTTGGCTGCTACGGGTATCTTCTTCAACATCAGAATCGCTGTCATGAGGATGTCTTGCAGAGATCAATGCTTTGGAAGATGCTCCTTGGACTACAAATCTTTCAGTCTCTGATTTGTAGATAGTATCGATCAGCCCTTCTTCATAATTGTACTTACCATAGAGCTGAGCAAGGGTATCATTTTTGATTGAGTTGTTAGCTCTCTGAGTCTGATTCATGCTCAACCACTTTCTTGGAAGGCTGTTGACAAAAGTAGCATTGATCTCAGCTTGACCAATAGTGACATCATTCATAGCTAGGTCATTTAGAAGAATCTTCAGCCTAGTATAGGTTTGCTGAACCTTTTCACCTTCAAGTGACTTAAAGGCATTAAACTGAAGTCTGAGTGCCTGAATCTTTGTCTCTCTTGTGGGACACTGAATGACAGACTTCATGATATGCTTGGGAAGGCAGGAAATTATGATGCTTTTGAGACGTTTATCTTGGTTTGCCAATTTCCTATCAGCTGGAGTCCATTGTTTGAGAGGTTTGGGAAGAGGGTTTTCTTCAGTGGATGTAAGCGCCATGGGACTATATGGACCATTTTCTAAAATTTCTAAAAGAAAAGGTTCAAGTCCATCAAGATATACAAGAAATTAACTCTTCCAACTGGCAAAGTCTTCTTCATCAAAGACTGGTACACTTGTGACCTGTGATCCACCTCTTGAGTCAAGAAGTTGGGGTAGATCATCGTCATTGGCAGGAGGGTTAAGTCTTGGTGAAGATGGGTTTGTGGAAGGTGATTGTGGTGGGTTAGAAGTTTCTGGCATGGTGGATCTTGATTATAAAACTGAAAACGATGTTTCTTGAAGGTTTTAATATCAAACACTAATCTGATACCAATTGAAAGTCCCTAATCAATGCAAGAAACCCTAATCTTAACTTAATCAACACAAGGTATTACTTTTCAAACGTAATCTTATTATTGTATAATAAAGAATTACAAGTGTTATGGATAACACAGTTTGATGACAATGTGTTGTGCACACTTTGAACAACAATAAACCCTAACTTATGAATACAGTCGTAGCTGTTTGATTCACTAAGTTATATGCAATAATGTTCTTAATATCTCAAAGTGTTAAACATTAATGCATGGATACACATCCTATTTATAGTGTTACGAGTTTGACTTAAACAGTACTTGATGGCGACTACACAAGCTTTTACAAGTTCCCACATCAGTCACATGATGTCCTTCTATTCTTGGTAGTCTTCTATTATGCTTTAAGGAAACAGTTGTCAAAACAGTTTCCTTTTTCTTCATAGTCTCGAACACACAAATGGCATGTCCAAAGTGTGCTGAGAGTTATCAGGGTATTGCCACCCCTGTTAACTCTCAACCCCTCAGAGTCCCGGATACATCTTGGCTGTTATCTATCACAGCCAATGAGTATGTCTTCAGGTAATTCTTCGACTTCCCTGACAATGTCTCTGACATGGACTCCTCTGAGGTTGCTCACAGAGACTTGGGTCTCTGTGAGTCTTGCGAAACTTGCCTGCCTCCTAGGCACAGGCAAGGGACTATCTAACAGCCTAATTATGTTTAAATCAATGATCAGGGAATCTAACAAGTTTAGATTCCCAACAAAGACACATGTCTTGCTTAACTTTGCAAGCTAGCTACCAACATCAAACTACACAACCTAAACCACTTCCTCATTTTCTTACATGCAAAACCACTCATTCTCCCTTCCTCTCTCTCTATATTGTATCCACCACCACCCCTAAACACCCTCATTTGATCAAATTTAACCATGAAATCATATGTTATTCACACATATGATGAAGCCCTTTTGAAGCTCTATTGATTGGTGGTGATTTTAAAATCCAAGGAGAAGATTTGTTGGTGTCATAGGGCTGATTTTCCATGAGAAGTTTATAAAGATTGGTGGACTTGAAGATGATATTGGTTTATCACAAGTTTTGCCATTAAAATCTTAGCCTTGTTCATCAAAGACTCATCTTTTCATCACTAATGGTGGTATAGAGATTGTTCTTCTCATCCTCTTGTTATTTTGATTATGTAATCATGTATTTTCTTTCCTATTGTATATGTATATGATGAATATATAATGATAAAAATGTTGTGTGGGGATCAAGTGTTGATAAATATGGTTAAAAAGATGGAAAACCATAGGTAACAAGGTTAAAATCTTGCTTAATATGATGGCTGTATAAAAACAGTAAGTAACCAAATGATAAAGTGATAAAATGGCATAGTGGAATCAATTTACAGTAATTATTAGGTGTTATACACATGTGAGAGTTGGCCATGCAATGGAATCATCAAAATGAGTGAGATATGATCAAAACAAAATTAATATACCAATCTGAATAGTCTGTTTTGTAGGGACTGTTAAGGATACTTAAATATGGATTGAGCAGTAGCTATAGAACTTATTTGTAGCATATAATATGAAGTTTATGTCATCCAAAAATGAGCTTCTATCTCTTTATATAACTCAAGATATGATAAAAATGGTGAAAGTAAAACTAAAAAATCAGATTTTGTGAAATTAAAGTTTATTAGTATGATATAAGCACTCAAAATAATATAGTATAAAATGTGAAATTAAAACCCACTAACTTATATATTTCATTTATATAAATATGTATAAGGATAAATAAATGGAAATTATATAAAAATGGTAGTTTGGTAAGTTTTATAAGTTATAAAAACTATAAACATGATTTTTACGTCTTTTCGGCTAATACCGTAAAATTAACGTTTTTCGTCAATTAAAACTTAGACGATCGGACCCGTCTAATGTAAACTTTATAAAAGTCATTTACGTATGTATAAGTACTTAATACAAGTAAAACCGATAAAACCCGAACTATATAACATATGGACATTAACGGGGTAAGTTAGCCTTAATGGACAATAAACCCGACTAATTTGGTAAAACACTTATAAACTTACTTATTGGGCTTAACCCACTTGGGCCCAACATGTAAAGTATAATACAGATAATAAAAGTGTAAAATGGACTAATATAAGGTATTGGGCTTATAATAGGCTTATTGGGCCTAAAACATGTAAATAAGTAAAACTAGTAAACTAGTATAAAAGTTACCAACACATAACACTAAAATGAGTAAATGAGAATGTATAAACCCACTTGATCATAATATATATATAAAATCATCATATGTATACATAATTGTTAATTTTATAAAGTCATTGGACAAGAGTCTAAGACAAGTATTATTTGTCTAGGTTTCCGTGATTGAAGCACGTACCGTACATCCAAATCGCCGATAACCGCCTTCCCACATCAACGTGAGTTCAGAGCCTCGCACTCTTTTAAATGTTTTTTATGAAATGTTTTATAAACCCGCGAGGGAGATAACATGTTAGTTTTGATAAAATAGGACACCATTTGTCCCGATTGTTTGTTTATTAATTTGGACCCGAATGATTGTATGACCGGATGAATGATTATATGACCCGATGTATGAGATAAAATGGATTATTAAAGTTAGGTTATGTCACTAAAAGTCCCATTAGCATGAATTGTGAACTATCAGGATTTGGTAGACGCTTGTGCATATAATAGTACTATTTTGGGACGATCACCCCAGTTCGCGCCTTAACGGTTGATCCCCGTCGTGCCACATTGATTGGTAAGCGAATTTATGTATGAGAAGATTTACACAAGCGTGATTATTGTGACGACACGCTAATTTAGATGGGAAAATGAGTTTCGGGTTAGCTAGCCGTTGTTTGTTGTAGTAAGGTAACAATGTCATGCGGCTTATAATAATCCAAATAACGAAATACTGCTATACGCACTGAATTACAATATACTGCCTGACTAGCAATACAGGGTCTTATTATTGATATTATGTTCATGTTTTGGTTTTACAAAACCATCTTCATATAACGGTTTTTATTTAACTCTATACAACGTTATAAAACGCATTGTATGATGTTTTTACGACAATGGTTCGTATAATGATTTTGAAGGCAAACTCCTATATTATGATTTTTGATAAGGATTTGAATAAAATGACTTTTGCTATTTTATGGCCTATTACAAAGATTTGTACAAAATGATTTTTGGTAATAATTTTATACCAATGTTATATTGATGGATTTCATTAAACTCTATGAATTCACTCGGCGTTATCGCTTACCTTTTCTTTTAACATGTTTTATCTCAGGTACTTGAAGGTAATTCTCGGGAAGACAACAAGAATTCATGGCCTGCACTTAAATAATAATTTCCATTCAAATGCTTTGTAAAACCTGTATAAAATACAATGACTTGGGACCTATGTAAATTTGATATTTATGAATGGAAATGCTTTATTACTAAACGTTGCGATTTTTATGCGTTGTCTATGATGTGAGTAATGTGCTATCCCGTAACACCAATGAGTCTTCTGCTGTATTGAATTATGTAATTTTGGGGGTGTTACAACACTCATGGACATAATCAAATTATCTCACTTAGAAGAGGTATTAAACCAAGAAACCCAAACTTTATTACCAAATGTTGTGAAACTTGTGGAAGCAATGTCCACACTACATCTGAACACAATCAAATAGAGTGGTTCAGAAGAGGTGAAGCCCTCCAGGCTAAGAAACCAAAAGCTGTTCAGACCTCTTCTTCTTCTGAACAATCACATAAACCCTCATCAAGAGGACCCTCCAGATCTAGAACACCTTCAAGATCTAAAACCCCCACCCAACAAAGGTGGGTTTCAAAACAAAACTGACCATTTCCTTAACTTGTGCAGTTTGATCTCAAGAAGCCTATTTGGTACCTAGATGACTGTCACCAAAAGTTATATGACTGTCACCAAAAGTTATCTGCATAAGTATATGACTGTCACCAAAAGTTATCTGCATAAGTATAAGGAGGAACAAGGTCCTAAAGTTGTTTTTGGTGATAACTCATCAGCTACTACTGAAGGCTTTGGTTCAGTAAAATGCAATGGTATAGTTTTCTCAAGGGTAGCATATGTCAATGGATTAAAGCACAACCTCATCAACATAAGTCAACTTTTTGATGCAAAGTATCTTGTGCTGTTTGATGACAAAAAAGGTACAATCTTCAACTCCAATCATGAAATTGTGATGATTGCTCCCAGAGTCAAAGATGTTTATGTCATGAACATGAACTCTACTCAGGAGTAATGTTTCTTTGCTAAATATTCCAACATTACCAACTGGCTTTAGCATAAGAGGCTCTCACATCTTAATTTCAAAACAATAACTCTGCTAGCAAAACAAAATCTTGTTATTGGTCTTCCTTCACTTGTCTATTCCAAGGACAAACCATGCTCAACATGTGAAAAAGGGAAGCACCATAGGGCCAATTTCAAAACAAAGCAAACTTTCTCAATCAAAAAAGTCTTCACTTGCTTCACATGAACTTATTTGGCCCAATATCACCTAGGTCCATTTGTCATGAAAAATATACACTTGTCATTGTTGATGAGTTCTCTAGGTACACCTAGGTATATTTTCTGACAAAGAAAAGCCATGTACCAGATGCCATTATGTCCTTCATCAAAAGAGTTGAAAATCAAAATGACACTCATGTCAAACAACTCAGAACTAACAATGGCACTGAATTCAGAAATCAAACACTGATCAAATTCTGTGATGAGAAAGGAATTTCACAAAATATCTCATCTCCTTACACACCTGAAAAAAATGGCGTGGATGAAAGAAGGAACAAAACTTTGATTGAAGCAGCAAGGAAAATGCTTGCTGGATCTGCTCTCTCTAAGCATTTTTGGACTTATGCTGTAGCCACTACTTGCTACACTCAAAATAGATCCATCATTGTGAAGAGACACATGAAGACTCCCTATGAAGTCTTCAGGGGGAGAATTCCAAACATCTCATTCTTACATGTGTTTGGGTCTCCAACATTCATTCACAATCACAAGGATCACCTTGGAAAGTTTGATGAAAAATATGATGATGGTTACTTCCTTGGATACTCTCTAGTATCTAAAGCATATAGAGTCTTTAACACAAGAAGACAATGTATTGAAGAAACTTATCACAACACATTCAACGAAAGCTTTGAATCTCTCAAATTTACAAATCCATCAGATGATGAACTGTATATTCATGAATCTCACAATTATCCATCTGATGAATTTCAACATTATGAGCATTCTAAAAAATATCAAACAAGCAACTCAGTTCCTCATATTGATCCATTTGAAGATATGACAAGTCCTACAAAATGAAATCCTTCAGTATCAAATACTGATGGATGTCAATCAAATAATGATCAGTCTCAAAATGATCAAAATGATCAGCAAAGAAACATAAATGACCAAATTAGTCAGGTTCAAAACAATCAACATGCTAACATACATGATCAAAATGATCAATCATATGAAGCTGCTGATGAACAATCTGAGCCCTTTGCTCAAAGCTCTCCTACCATCTCTAGGGAATTAGGTCTTGGATGTGTTGCTTCTGACCAAGAAGGAAGCGCTCCATTGATTTAACCTTTTTCTATTGAATATCCTTTAGTAGACACTAGAGATAATCTAAGTCCAAGTCCATATCATGGACATCCAAGTTCTAGATCTAATCATGATACCAATACCTATTCTCCAGCTTCACAAAAGTCTTGGACTAATAATAGACACATACAGCTGGTGAACATAATAGGCAATCCTGGTGAAGGTAGAGTCACTAGATCTATGGCAAAGAAACTGAGTGCTTCTTCATCTAGAGAATGCCTCTATGCAAACTTTCTCTCAACAATTGAACCTACAAAGGTTTCTAAATCACTCACACACCCTGGATGGGTGGATGCCATGCAAGAGGAACTAACTCAATTTGAAAGAAACAAAGTCTGGAAATTGGTTCCTCTTCCATATGGTAAATTGATGTGTCGAGGAATGTATATTAATTAGATACGTTATAGGGTAAACTTAGAAAATTACCTTTAGGAAAAAGTAATAGACTAAATCCACCAAAGACGGATTTAATTAAACACGTTGATGAACCAAGTTCGTGGTACACGAAGATCGAGTGAATTTGAGACGTTTTGTTTCGATTTGGACAATTGATTCGAATGGGTTATCGGTTTTTAAACTAAAATTTAATCCTAAAAAGTAAAACCTAAGTGCATGAATCGTTCCCCGTTATTTTATTTATGGCAATTATTTAACATTAAATTCAATTAAACTATTAAAAATTAATTAAAACTTTAACAATATAATCAAATTTACTTTTATACTAATTAAAAACTTTATTAAAACTAATTAAACTAATTTTAAACTATTTAATATTTTTAAGTCTAATTAAATCTAATTAATATTTAACTAAAACTTTTTATCTAAACAAAATCTATTTATAAAGCCAATTCTTATTTAAAACCTAAACTAATTAAAATTTATATTATAAAAAACTAATTTATCTAAAAACTAATTTTAAATTCAAAAACTAAATAAACTAATTTTTACTAACTAATTAATAAAACATTTTTATATTTGTTTTTATTTATTTATTTGTAAATTTTATAAAAGAAATTAAAAATAAAAACTATGTAATTAATCACTTTCAAAATCTGACAGCTGAATTAATTGACTATATTAATAACCTATGCCGTAATTAAACCAAAAAGAAAGGCTAGACGAGATGGTAAAAGCGTATGACTGTTACCCTTGAGGTCAAGGGATCGAATCCCATGAGGGACATATTTTTGTGATGATTTTTATTTTTTTGAACAATTTATTTTTGACAATGAAACTAAAAAACCAAGTCACAGGAGTGACTATACTGGCAATGATATGACTGATAAAATCAGTACAAAACTAGCAGATCAATAGAATCTGCTAGTATTTGAAACTTAAGGAGCGAACAACACAACCAGCAATACAATTTCAACAACTAAGAAAGAAGTAGAAGCTAAAAGAAAAACAGATAATAACAATCTACCAAATCAGCAAACAAAACTAGGAACTAACTTACACAGGCAATCAAAATAAATCAGTAAAATAAAGGTTACACTACTCAAATTACAAAAAATTAGAAACAAGGACCAGTAAAACAATGATTCAGCTTGCAATTAAATTCTCGGATTTCGTAACCAACTTAAACAAACAACAAAATTCAGTGAAAATGAGTTCCTATCCAAAAATCAAGCAGATTAACAAATCCAAAACGCTTATAAAACTTCAAATCATTATTCGTACACCAAAACTCAACAACTACATTTGTGAACAATATCCAGCAGGTATGTTACAAATAAACCAGTTACAAACATCCATCTAACAAAACTTTACACAGTCAAAAGTTATAACAGCTAATACTTGTAAAAAAAATCTCACAATTTCAGATTTATCCAAACCCTCATCTATCAAATATTTTTAAAGCAGATATATTAAAACCTACAAGAGTAGACTTAGCTTAATCATACACTAGATCAAATCAGATAAACAGTTTCACACCAAAGTATCCACAATAACAGACTAATAAAATCAGAATAACTAATCAAAATTTTTAACCACTAAGCAATGCATAAAATCATTATACACTTAACACTTAACTCTAAATAAGAATCATTAAACTAAAGTAAGGTTTACCTTGAATTGATGATCCGTTGATGCAGAAAAATGCGCTGAGCATTTTTAGACTAGATATAAAACACCATAAACCATGAACACCCTACACCATCTCGGACATTACACCATCAGCAGGAAAATCGAACTACCACCAGAACTCGAACCATCATATCATTTGAACCAGTACTTATATTTATCCAGTGGGGATAAATGATTTATTCCAAAACTTACTTTTATCATTTAATCAAGCTATATTTTTTCAACTTCATTAAATACTATTTTTTATTATAATATCAAAATTAGACAGTAAAAGATTTTATAGAAAACTTTAACAGTAAACAAAATAGATGGAAAGATTATGCCAAATTAAACTTTTATTAAATCAATAAATATGATACAATACTATGAAATTGAAATACAATAAACCCTACAGCTAATTTAACATTATACTCTAAGTAAAAATTGGAATAATAAAAATTACAGATTATGGGGGTTTTTATAGGCTAACCCCAAACCCTCTTGGGTGAGTTTGTTGAGCAGAAACTTTAATATTGGCCCTTCAATTTATCATTCTCTTTCTTCTCTTTTGATCTACGACTTTGGATAGCTCTTGGTCACATGGATCGCCACGATGGATGGAATTTGTGCTTGTTGTGCTAGTTTCAGGGTGATGTGGAGTAATATGATTGGAGGATAGTGAATGGTGAGGTGTTTCCACCAATCAGGTGCAAGGAATCAGCCACGTCACCTAACTTGCACCCATCTTCAAGATCCGAGAAAATGGGGAATTAATTAAGGGCTGTGTAGGACACGCGCCCTTAATCAGTAAAAAGCCCCAAATTTTGGTTTATCTAGGGTTAAGGGAATAGTGATGGTTTTACAGGTTTATTTTGGGGGAGAGATGAGAGGATGAAACATAGAGAATAACGAAAGGTTGTGAATGTGTGGGTGAGTGATAAAAACTTGTGTGGTGAATGGGTATCGTTTGACCAAACGAATGTAAAAATTAAATTAATAACTTTTGTTTGTGATATAACTGACCAAACCCTATGGGTTTTCAAAGGCCCATTTACTAAATTGGTTTCTTTTTTGATCACTTGCGCTTGGCCATGTTAATACTGAATTCGTCCCTTTTAAATGTATTTTGGGCTTTGATGGGTTTTTTTTAACACATTTATCAAATATCATATGTTCTTCAAATGTCCTTTTGATCCCATTAACCAAATGTGGGACCCACTAAGCTCAAATCCTTCAAATACTTAAATCCGCGAACAAAATCGAACTTGTTTTTCAGCTTCCTCGATTTTTCTTCAATCTCGTGTCGTTTTCGCCAGTTTTCGTGAATTTGGTACCTACACACATGAAACAAAGAAAACAAACATATACATGGCCATTTTTATACTTTTTATGCATTTATTGTTTGTTTTATGATATAATTGATATGAGTAATTTAACTCATATCAAACTCCCCCTTGCTAAGCAATTGCGGTGTCCTCATGCAATGATAAAATAAAACACTAACTACACCATTATTCAACTTTTGACATTTTATTTTGCAAAGACATAATGTATTGCTTTCATTATTAGAAAAATAAATTTTAGGATCATAAAACTCAAATAGATTCATCGTCCTCGACTTTTCACTATTCCATGCAAAGTGTAAAAACAAGATCATTGTCAATCATAAGCCCCAAAATTAAAACAACTCATACAAGTAATTTGGGTTAAACTTAATCTCCTATTATTCCTAATTGTATCTCTAGATTTTATTTATCATTCACCCAAAGGCTCATTTGACTTAATTAGATATTTATTAATCCAAAAATGAAGGCAAAAACGGTGTACACTCAACACTCAAAACCTAACCTTGACTTCAAAAACCGTTGTCACTAAAGAAGGCCCACATCAACCGATTTAAGGGATAAATCCCCGGACCCAAAATTTGGCTAATAGGACTACTTAAAAGCAAAAATAAAACCTCCAAAGTCAATTATGACCTTATTAAAGGAGTTAGCAACAATTACATCATATCACCTTGTGGCTCTTTAAGATGCAATTGTGCTCCTTATTTAAAATCCACACCCGAAGGCTCCTTGGACAAAAATAAGGGAATTGACATTCACCATCCCACCTTATGGCTCATGATGATGAAGCAATTTTTATTCAACACGTCCCATGCCATACACCCTAAGGCTCTAATGACAAGGTTAGTGCTACATGACTCCCACCCGAAGGCTCTTAGAGAACATGTTTTTATTTATTCTTCTTTATTATTATGATATGTATAGTAAGCCAAATTTCCGCAATCCCATGATCAAAATTCCATGATGCTGACACCCTCAATGTGTTCTCACTTTAATTACAAGGGAAGAAAAAGAAGGAGTTACGAGTTAAGATATCAAGCCTAAACCGCTAAAAACTTCATTTATTAAGCAATTATTATTCAAGCGTGAAAAATAAATACGAGGAGATTAAATCAAACACAAAAATACTTATACAAGGAAGAAATAATTTTAGAAACTTATGATTAAACTATATCATCTCTTGTGTGGAGTCCATATGATCGTTAGACTCAATGGTTATGAACCATTATATCTAGGTTGATCATCGTTCATATGATAACATAGCGGAATAGAACAATGATCATAACAAGGTGTTTAGGCACAAGACACATAAAATACTCAACGATTGTTCATTATATTAATAACAAACAACCACTAGACGTGTATACATTGAATCCCACGTCTAGTGCGACACACACTTTAGGTTTACATTGTGAATGAATGATATGAATAAAACCTAAGACTCTTATTCCTTTTATAGTGGAAGGAACAGAATCTACAAGAGATAATATCAAATAAACATCTAAATATTCTATTTCTATAGATATATATTGAATATATTATTTAGAATATATCCAATATATTCCGTAAATAGAAATTCCATCAGCGCCGTAGACTTCTGTCAGCGTCCAAACATGGCGTGTCAGCGTCTAGCATGTTTTCTTTGTTTTGGAGTTTCTGCCACATCAACTCATATTAATTTTGACCCAACAATCTTCCCCTAGTTGATGTCGGCAAAACTCTTTGTGTATCTCTTGTAAGTTGTACATGATCTTCAAATTGCTTCCCCTCAAGTGTAGCATGCGTATCTTCCCCTTTTTGTCACATCAACAGGGAAATAAAGAATGTATGCAATCTTGAAGATTCTCCAAATGTAGGCTCTAAGTAATGATCCTGAAGAAAAATAAATAAAGTATTCTTGATGTAGAAGTAGAGTAACCTAAACCTATGTTCCATGTCTTGTACTATCTATGTGATGAAGAACTTATACTCATGGTACAAAGTATAAGTAGACCTCGATCCGTTTGTCAAAAATCCTCATCCTATGTGAGACACTGAGCACGATAATGTAACTCCTTCAAGTGATAGCAATTGGCTTGCTAGATATGACAAGTCTTCATCACCAACCATGTAAGCATGAACAAGTTACCTTGAAAGTTAGTTGTCATGCTAATTACTTTCAAGATATGATAGAACATAACCTCGCGAAAATCTTCTTCAATCATCAATCTTACCATAAGAATTCTTCCCCTTAAGCTAACACCTCTTCATGACAAGTCATTATCTTCATATGTAAAAGATGTAAGCGAATAACTCTTTCACAAGGCTATCCCGATTACATAATTCAATAAATTTTTGCATGAATGGTTGCTAACTTACTTAAAAATCATTAATCCCTTTCAAAATATCCGAGCCATTAATATCATCATGATATTCTATATTAAAACGGAGATTCCATGTACCTTCGTGTGTATAATCCTCCTTTTTGTGTGCTTAAAACGTACCAATTTTCTCAAACAGCAGCCTTCGTTGTGTTGTCCAATATCCTTCACTGTCCAAGATATCAACACTGTGTGTTGTCCAATATCAGACAACACTTGTCAGCGTTTAAAAATGTATATATCGGACAACACTGTCAACCTATCAGCGTTGACTTATTCTGTCAGCGTCAAAATTAAGCCTGTCAGCGCCTAAATTAAGCCTGTCAGCGCCTAAATAACAAACATCAGCGCCAACTTTAAACCTTGTCAGCGTCTTGTCCCAAACACTGACGTCATCAGCGTCTAAATAACTCCCATCAGCGGCTAATTGATCTAGGGTTTTATAAACCCTAAATCATTATTTCATGTGAAAATCCATAAACTGTAGTGAACTTCGACAGCGAATAATTCTTCATAAATGCTCAGATCGAAGATCCCTTCGGTCAGATCCTAGACATAAGTGTCAAGAACCTACAGATCAAATTTCACGACGATCCAAAGGTTAACGAAGGAGAAATCACGTTTTTACTATTACTGTTCACAGAAAACAGCATATGACCCCTGCTGACTTCGATGCTTAATACCTTTTTCTTGGGGATAGATCTCGACAATCCCTCCGGTGTATATCTAGATATATGTATGTAGAACACACATATAAAATTTCGTGGCGATCCAACGGTTCAATAAAAAGT
The DNA here is from genome assembly GCA_025667525.1 of Glebionis coronaria. NCBI lineage: Eukaryota > Viridiplantae > Streptophyta > Magnoliopsida > Asterales > Asteraceae > Glebionis > Glebionis coronaria. Next base: position 322,779,326 of record CM046881.1, on the reverse strand, counting down.
TATGCCCTTCTGAATGCTTCTGCGCACACAAAAACGTCCAGAAAAACCCTAGACGGATTTTTCTTTTCTTCACCATACACGAACACCTCGTCGGACCTAGAATATATCCAATATATTCCGTAGACGTGTATACATTGAATCCCACGTCTAGTGCGACACACACTTTAGGTTTACATTGTGAATGAATGATATGAATAAAACCTAAGACTCTTGTTCCTTTTATAGTGGAAGGAACAGAATCTACAAGAGATAATATCAAATAAACATCTAAATATTCTATTTCTATAGATATATATTGAATATATTATTTAGAATATATCCAATATATTCCGTAAATAGAAATTCCATCAGCGCCGTAGACTTCTGTCATCGTCCAAACATGGCGTGTCAGCGTCTAGCATGTTTTCTTCGTTTTGGAGTTTCTGCCACATCAACTCATATTAATTTTGACCCAACATCTTGTTCTCCATATTGTAAAATTTCAAAAATGTGAAATCAATGGATACTTAGCCTATTAAATCAAAGTTTTGGGTTTTCAAGTCATCTATAGCATCTTGCATCTTCTTATACTTTTTCAAGTTTTAGAATTTGCTTTTTAAAGTTCCCTTGATAAACGACTTTCTAGGATCAATATAGGAACTTGCGAAATGTTCTTGTTCTTAACCCCGTATGAGTTAAGACTTTCGCGTTTTAAAGTTCCCTATATAAAAGCCTAGCAAAACTTGATTTAAACACGTTAAGGAAAAACTAAGGAAAAACCGAGTCGAGTCAAAAACTATTTTTATTTTCACCAACGTAAAGCCCACATTTGTGTCAAAAGCACTTATTTTCTTTATTAAAACATAAAATAACACTTAAAATTTAAAATATTATGAAAAACGAGAAAAACGATTACGTTTGGACACGACAAAAAGCTATTGCAAGCGATTATATCGATTGACTCCCCCATGCTAAAACCAAACATTGTCCTTAATGTTTCCTAGCTCATGAGTAACCCCCCTTACTATAACCCGAAGAGTCTAATGCAAAGTCCTAACATGGTAAGAGCACGCAAATCTATAAGCCGTTTATTAATTATGCCTCAAGATAAAACGTTAGTCGATAAAAATCAAGGGATAGAGAGTGTGCCCCTTTTGACAATCAAAGTACGGAAGATCAAGTGGACCGGCAAAAACCGAACACGAGAGTCTTCAATGATTAGGGTCATAACTAAGAATCACAACACAACAAAACACGAGCTTGAAAGATCAAGCCTTATTACTGTTAGAAAATAGATAGAAGATAGAATGTATGGGACTCCCCCACAAGGCACCTCGTTTTTGTTAACCGAGTCATGAGCTCGACTCGATCGCCACATTCATTGGTCCTTAGGGAAGGTTTGAAGATCCGGAACAACCTCCGTAGGTATTTCCCCTCCAAAGTAATGTTTCACACGATGACCATTCACCTTAAAGTTAGGCCCGTCTTTTTGAGCTAGCTCAACAGTGCCATAAGGGAAAACTTGTGAAATGGTGAATGGTCCAAACCAACGAGATTTAAGCTTGCCCGAGAAAATCATAAGTCTAGAGTTGAATAAGAGGACTTGATCACCAACATTCATTGCGGTTTTTGATCTTAGAGTCATGAATCCTCTTAGTCTTCTCTTTATAGATCAAATAATTTTCATAAGCGTGATCCCTTAATTCACTTAGTTCAATTAATTGAACCTTGCGATGATCACCCGTGGTCCTTAAATCAAAGTTACAATGCATAAGAGCCCAATACGCCTTATGTTCGAGTTTAATTGGCAAGTGGCATACCTTTTCGTATACCAACCTAAATGGTGTGCAACCAATTGGCGTCTTGTAAGCCGTACGGAAAGCCCACAATGCATCATCCAATCTATCTGACCATGAAGTGCGATTTTCTCCAATAAAACGCTCCAAAATCCTCTTAAGAGCTCGGTTTGAAACCTCCAATTGACCACTCGTTTGAGGGTGATAAGCCGTCGAAAGTAGATGAGTGACACCATATTTCTTTAGAACTTTTTCAAATTGTTCATTAAAAAAATGGTTCCCACGATTACTTATTACAGCCCGTGGAGTTCCAAACCTAGCGAAGAGTTGTTTCAAAAATTTCACCACAACGCGAGCATCATTCGTGGGCAAAGCCTTAGCTTCAACCCACTTAGACAAATAGTCCACATCTATGAGAATATACTTATTTCCTTTGGATGATGGAAATGGCCCCATAAAATCGATCCCCCACATGTCAAAGATTTCACAAACTTGGATAATGTTTTGAGGCAGTTCATCCCTTTGTGAGTTCTTTCCTTGACGTTGACAAGCATCACAAGTCTTGATCAAGTCTTGGGCATCACGATATATGGAAGGCCAAAAGAATCCAGCATCAAAGACTTTCTTCGCGGTGGCGTTGGCACCATGGTGCCCCGGTGGGTCCCTCATGACAAGATTTAAGGATATCTTGAGCTTCTTTGCTAAACACGCACCTACGAATCACTTGATCCGCGTACATACGAAACAAATTGGGTTCGTCCCAAAAGTAATAGGATACATCCTTGAAAAAATTTCGTTTTTGTTGGGACGACATACCCTTGATCACAAATTTCCCCGCATGGTAATTTTGTGAGGATTCTCAAGTCGAGATAGATGATCGGCCGCGAGATTCTCGGCCCCTTTTTTGTCTAGAATTTTGTGGTTAAATTCTTGAAGGAGGAGAATCCACCGGAGCAACCTCGGCTTAGCATCTTGTTTATTAAAAAGATATTTGATAGCCGAGTGGTCCGTATACACAATGGTTTGAGACAAGACGAGATATGGTCTAAACTTTTCAAAAGCATACACAACGGCAAGTAACTCCTTTTCCGTTGTAGTGTACTTAGTTTGAGCATCCGTCATAGTCTTACTTGCATAGTGTATAGGCAAGAAATGTTTTGACTTACGTTGCCCCAAAACCGAACCAACCGCGTAATCACTAGCATCACACATGATTTCAAAAGGTAAGTTCCAATCCGGAGCAACTAAAATCGGTGATTCGGTTAATTTCTTTTTAAGCATCTCAAAGGCTTGAATACACTCAACCGAAAAGAGGAATGTAGTATCTTTTTCAAAAATATGGGTCATAGGCCAAGCTATCTTAGAGAAGTCTTGGATAAAACGTCTATAGAAGCCGGCATGGCCGAGAAAACTCCTAACTCCCTTAACGGTGGTGGGTGGAGGTAATTTGGCAATCACGTCGATTTTAGCCCTATCAACCTCAATACCGGCCTTAGAGATCTTATGTCCTAACACAATTCCTTCTTTGCACATGAAGTGACATTTTTCATAATTAAGCACAAGATTCATTTCCTCACAACATTGAAACATTCTTTCTAAGTTAGAGAGACATGAAGTGAAAGACTCCCCAAAAACCGAGAAATCATCCATGAAGACTTCCATGGTTTTTTCGATCATATCATGGAAAATGGCCATCATACACCTTTGGAACGTCCCCAGAGCATTGCGTAATCCAAAAGGCATTCGACGATAAGCAAATGTTCCATTAGGGCAAGTGAATGTTGTCTTTTCCTGATCACGAGGGTCAATGGGAATTTGGAAATACACGGAAAATCCATCCAAAAATCAATAGAATTCATTTCCCGCTAGTCTCTCTAACATTTGATCCATAAAAGGTAATGGAAAATGATCCTTCCTAGTGGCATCATTAAGCTTCCTATAGTCAATACAAACACGTCAAACGGTTGCAAGTCTAGTAGGAATTAATTCATTATCCTCATTAGTAACAACCGTCATTCCTCCTTTCTTTGGAACACAATGCACGGGACTAACCCATGGACTATCCGAGATAGGGTAGATCATTCCGGCGTCTAGAAGTTTAGTAACATCCTTTTTTATCAGCTCATGAATCTTTGGATTGACCCTTCTTTGATTTTAGATAGCGGGTTTATAATCTTCCTTCATTAGAATTTTATGAGTACAAAATATTGGATCTATACCCTTAATGTCGGAGATTTTCCATGTAATGGCCCGTTTATGTTTCTTAAGCACTTTAATAAGTTCATCCTTTTCATTTTCCGTTAATCCCTTGGCAATAATCACCGGTAACTTATTCGTTCCTTCAAGAAAAGCATACTCAAAATGAGTGGGAAGTTCCTTAAGTTCTAATTCGGGTGCTTCCTCAATAGATTTTTTTACTTTAGTCTCAATTTCACTCACAACTTTTAATTCCATAGGTGGTGATTCAAAAGGATCCATATTCAACAACTTTTCAATCAACGCAATATCTCCCTCGGGATCAAAATTCTCACTATCAAGCTCACTAGGATTGAATGGTTTGCTAAGGTAATCATCAATTTCCTTATCGATTTTTGAATGACCATTATCCTTGAGCCCTTCTAGAACGAAGTCCCCTTCCTCAAATGGAGTGAGTGGAGGTTTAGCCAAAGAGATAATCGGATTCGATGAAGTGGGATTGCCACTTTTGGAAATATCCGAAAAACCAAGCATATCTTGCGAAACTTCTTCACTAGCAACATCAATCACATCGATTTGATTGATTGATTCCTCGTCGTACTCCAAGATATTACCAACATAAAGTGTGATACTTTCATCATCAAAACGTAAAGTCAATTTCCACGCTCTCATGTCAACTATAGAACTAGCTGTATTTAAAAACGGTCTTGCCAAAATAAGAGGCACACGAGAATTTTCCGGATAATTGCAAATTAAAAAATCCGTTGGGAAGATGAGCTTTCCTACTTTGACTAACACGTCCTCGGCTATACCTTTTGCAAAGGTGTTCGATCGATCCGCTAGCTCGATAGTCATCTTAGTAGGTGTAAGCTCGGGAAGTGATAACCTTTTCCACACGAAAAGAGGCATCAAGTTAATGCTAGCGCCAAGATCGGCTAAAGCTAAGCATTCTTCCATATTAGGGAAATCACATGGTATCAAAAATTTACCGGGGTCTCCAAGCTTTTTGGGAAACTTTTTAGAGAGAACAGTGGAACAACTTTCATTTAAAGATGTAGACATTTCAACCAATTTCTTTTTATCGTTCATCATCCTTTTCATTGTTGAAGCAAACTTAGGTACGTTAAGCAATGTATCCGCGAAACTAAGATTAATATACATTTTCTTAAACACCTCAAGAAACGTAGACATTTGAGCATTGGTCTTTTTGCGGAGCTTCTCTTTGTTAAGTCTCGAAGGGTAGGGTAGTGTAGGTTTAGTCTTCAGAAGCTCGGGTTCCGTAATAGGAAATTTGTCTACCTTTGGTGGAATAGGAATTTCCTTTTCTTTAACCACCTCGGGTTCTTGCTCCACTTCCCTCACCGGAGAGGTACTCACATGTGGAAGCAAATGTCCGTCTAAAGCCTTCTCACTACGTGTGGTTATAGCTTTCATCTCACCCTTCGGGTTTGGAATGGTTTTGCTAGGTAAGTCATCCGAAGAAGAAGAGGGTTTCTTCATAAAAGACTCAAACATCGAAAGCAATTTGTTTTGACCTTGTTCCAAACTTTGTTGCATACAATTTTGACTTTGCTCTAATCTTTGTTCAAAACGGTTTTGGTTTTGCTCTAATCTTTGTTCAACTCTTTGTTGGTTAAGCTCAATCTTGTTATTTTGCCCCTTGGTCATATTTTGAAACTCATTTTTCAAAGTTGCCATTTGTCCTTGAACATAGTTTTGAAAAGCTTTCAAATTTGCCTCATTTGTTTTAATGTAGCTCGACAAAAATTTTGGTTATTGCTTTGAAAACATTGATTGTTTTGATTAGCATTAAACCCATTTCCTTGATTGTAATTCCCTTGGTTACCACGGTTAAAATTATTCCCATTATTTCTATTGTTGTACCTATTTGAACCGGTGGAACAACATGATTTTGACTAGAAACTTGACCGTTAGGGCCATAAGTTCCCGCTGCGTCAAAAGCACTAGCTTGATCAAACCCCGTGGTTGAACAAGCATAATTAGGATGTGCTCTACCACATGATACAAAAAAATTCTCAACCGCATTATCGGAAGTGGGAGTGGTCTTCCTAATCTCACTCAACAAAGTCGCGAATCCACTATCAATCTTAGAGTCTAATCTAGCAATCTCGGTATTAGATGAATTCACATTGGAAACAACCGGTGTGTTTCGTGAATATTGCACTCTAGACTTATTTTCAATTATACCCCACGCGTCTCTCGGAGTTTTACTTAAAAGATTACCACCCGCGGCGGCATTTAAAGAATCTTGTTCAACCATATTAAGCCCATTATAAAAAGTATTGATTTGGTGCAATTCCGAGAAACCGTGGTGTGGACATTTTCTTAACAAATCTTTAAACCTTTCCCAAGCAACTCCAAACGATTCATGCACTTTTTGTTTAAATCTAGTGATCTTATTCTTAAAATGTCTTGTTTTGGAAGGTGGAAAGAAGTAATTCATAAACTTAGACACTAAATCATCCCATGTTAAAATCAAACCCGGTGGTTCTTTCTCATACCAAATCTTAGCGTTACCCTCGAGCGAGTACGGAAAAAACATGAGCTTAATCACGTCATTCGGCACATCTCTAAACTTTAGAGTCGAGGTAAAACGATGAAAATTTCGAATGTGAGAGTGCGGGCTATCGGTCTCATTTCCACGAAATTGGTCGGCACGAATGAGCGATAAAAGACTCAACTTAATCTCATAATGATCCGCCAAAATAGCCGGCACAACGATTGCTTCCCCATACCCGTCGGTGGGTGCACGGAGCAATTCCTCCATTGTTCGGTTATCGGCCATCTCTACATCAATAGGTGGAATCTCGGGTTCCAGTATTCGTTGTTGACGATTTCTATTTCTACGAGGAATATTTTCAAGCCTATTGTAATCAATCAAAAGTCGAGAAGATCTTAATTTCATAAACCAAAGTTACGAGAATATTAGAGGATTGAAGAAAAGAAATTAGACAAGAAGAAGATTATTTTTGGTATTTTTATTTGGTATTGCTCAATCAAAAAGATTGATAAAAACAAGGAATAAGGATAATTACTATGGAAGTAATCTACCCTCGGTCGACTTTGAAACGATATGTGAAAACCTAATCATCTCGAGGTTCAATAATTAAACTACAAAAATAAGATTTAATACTACTTGAGTTGGCAAACCAATAATCGATCGTCCCTCTCAATATACGCACTAGCAAGCGGGGAAACGAGGTGGCACAAAGCACTTAAAAACTTTTTTCCTTAGACGGCCTTTTATAGCTCGTCGCCTTATACCCACCTTATAGTTTGTATAAATCGAGTTCAAAATTTTTATTAGTATTTATCTATTTTGCCTTTTATTTTTCGTTTTGGATTCGAATACAATAGCTAGGTGATGAAATCCCAACTAAGGTCTTATTTGGAAGTAGGTAAATTTATTGTTCTACGTAATACAATATAATAATCACAAAAAAACACGAAAATTGATACATACTATATATAATAGAAAAATAACAAAACTTTCCCAAGACGGAAAGGGTCTTCAAATCAACGATCAACAAATCTCCACGAAACGAATCGTACACAAGATCCCTAGCAGCGGCGCCAAAATTTTTGATGTGTCGTGGAATGTATATTAATTAGATACGTTATAGGGTAAACTTAGAAAATTACCTTTAGGAAAAAGTAATAGACTAAATTCACCAAAGACGGATTTAATTAAACACGTTGATGAACCAAGTTCGTTGTACACGAAGATCGAGTGAATTTGAGACGTTTTGCTTCGATTTGGACAATTGATTCGAATGGGTTATCGATTTTTAAACTAAAATTTAATCTAACAATCGTTCCCCGTTATTTTATTTAAAAGCAATTATTTAAAATTAAATTTAATTAAACTATTAATAATTAATTAAAACTTTAACAATATAATCAAATTTACTTTTACTCTAAATAAAAACTTTGTTAAAACTAATTAAACTAATTTAAAACTATTTAAGATTTTTAAATCTAATTAAATCTATTTAATATTTAACTAAAACTTTTTATCTAAACAAAATCTATTTATAAAGCCAATTCTTTTTAAAACCTAAACTAATTAAAATTTATATTATAAAAGAAAACTAAGTTATCTAAAAACTAATTTTAAACTCAAAAACTAAATAAACTAATTTTTACTAACTAATTAATAAAACATTTTTTATATTTGTTTTTATTTATTTATTTGTAAATTTTATAAAAGAAATTAAAAATAAAAACTATGTAATTAAATCACTTTCAAAATCTGACAGCTGAATTAATTGACTATATTAATAACCTATGCTGTAATTAAACCAAAAAGAAAGGCTAGACAAGATGGTAAAAGCGTATGAATGTTACCCTTGAGGTCAACGGATCGAATCCCATGAGGGACATATATTTGTGATGATCTTTATTTTTTTGAACAGTTTATTTTTGACAATGAAACGAAAAAACCAAGCCACAGGAGTGACTATACTGGCAATGATATGACTGACAAAATCAGTACAAAACTAGCAGATCAATTGAATCTGCTAGTATTTGAAACTTAAGGAGCGAACAACACAGCCATCAATACAATTTCAGCAACTAAGAAACAAGTAGAAGCTAAAAGAAAAACAAATAATAATAATCTACCAAATCAGCAAACAAAACTAGGAACTAACTTACACAGGCAATCAAAATAAATCAGTAAAATAAAGGTTACACTACCCAAATTACTAAAAATCAGAAACAAGGACCAGTAAAACAATGATTCAGCTTGCAATTAAATTCTCAGATTTCGTAACCGACTTAAACAAACAACAAAATTCAGTGAAAATGAGTTCCTATCCAAAAATTAAGCAGATTACTAAATCCAAAACCCTTATAAAACTTCAAATCATTATTCGTACACCAAAACTCAGCAACTACATTTGTGAACAATATCCAGCAGGTATGTTTCAAATAAACCAGTTACAAACATCCATCTAACAAAACTTTACACAGTCAAAAGTTATAACAGCTAATACTTGTAAAAAAATCTCACAATTTCAGATTTATACAAACCCTCATCTATCAAATATTTTTAAAACAGATATATTAAAACCTACAAGAGTAGACTTAGCTTAATCATACACTTGATCAAATCAGATAAACAGTTTCTACCCAAAGTATCCACAATAACAGACTAATAAAATCAGAATAACTAATCAAAAAATTTTAACCACTAAGCAATGCATAAAATCATTAAACACTTAACGCTTAACTCTAAATAAGAATCATTAAACTAAAGTAAGGTTTACATTGAATTGATGATCCGTTGATGCAGAAAAATGCACTGAGCATTTTTAGACTAGATATAAAACACCATAAACCATGAACACCCTACAACATCTCGAACCTTACACCATCAGCAGGAAAATCGAACCACCACCACAACTCGAACCATCATATCATTCGAACCAGGACTTCTATTTATCCAATAGGGATAAATGATTTATTCCAAAACTTACTTTTATCATTTAATCAAGCTATATTTTTTCAGCTTCATTAAATAATATTTTTTATTATAATATCAAAATTAGATAGTAAAAGATTTTATAGAAAACTTTAACAGTAAACAAAATAGATGGAAAGATTATGCCAAATTAAACTTTTATTAAATCAATAAAAATGTTACAATACTATGAAAATTGAAATACAATAAACCCTACTGCTAATTTAACATTATAACTCTAAGTAAAAATTAGAATAATAAAAATTACAGATTATGGGGGTTTTTAAAGGCTAACCCCAAACCCTCTTGGGTGAGTTTGTTGAGTAGAAACTTTAATCTTGGCCCTTCAATTCATCATTCTCTTTCTTCTATTTTGATCTACGGCTGTGGATAGCTCTTGGTCACACGGATCGCCACGGTGGATGGAATTTGTTCTTGGTGTGCTAGTTTCAGGGTGATGTGGAGTAATATGATTGGAGGATAGTGAATGTTGAGGTGTTTCCACCAATCAGGTGCAAGGAATCAGCCACATCACCTAACTTGCACCTATCTTCAAGATCTGAGAAAATGGGGAATTAATTAAGGGCTGTGTAGTACACGCGCACTTAATCAGTAAAAAGCCCCAAATTTTGGTTTATCTAGGGTTATGGGAATAGTGATGTTTTTACAGGTTTGTTTTGGGGGAGAGATGAGAGGGTGAAACATACAGAATAACGAAAGGTTGTGAATGTGTGGGTGAGTGATAAAAACTTTTGTGGTGAATGGGTATCGTTTGACCAAACGAATGTAAAAAGTTAAATTAATAACTTTCATTTGTGATATAACTGACCAAACCCTATGGGTTTTCAAAGGCCCATTTACTAAATTCGTTTCTTGTTTGATCACTTGGGCTTGGCCATGTTAATACTGAATCCGTCTCTTTTAAATGTATTTTAGGCTTTGATGGGTTTTTTAACACATTTATCAAATATCATATGTTCTTCAAATGGGATTTTGAACCCATTAACCAAATGTGGGACCCACTAAGTTCAAATCCTTCAAATACTTAAATCCGCGAACAAAATCGAACTTGTTTTTCGGCTTCCTCGATTTTTCTTCAATCTCGTGTCGTTTTTGCCGGTTTTCGTGAATTTGGTACCTACACACATGAAACAAGAAAACAAACATATACATGGCCGTTTTTATACTTTTTATGCATTTATTGTTTGTTTTATGATATAATTGATATGAGTAATTTAACTCATATCATAAATCAACCACTGACACCAAATGGGTTTACAAGCTCAAAAGTGATAAAGCCAATATGGTGACCAAAAACAAAGCTAGGCTGGTGGCTCAAGGATTCAATCAAGAGCCTGGTGTTGATTTTGATCAAACCTTTGATCCAGTTGCACATATGGAAGCCATACGAATCTTCCTTGCTTATTCCACTTACATGAACTTCATCATCTACCAAATGGATGTCAGTGCATTCCTAAATGGTAACCTAAAAAAGAAGTTTATGTTACACAACCTCCTGGGTTTGAGAGTAGTAAATACACAAATCATGTCTACAAGCTTTACAAAGCTTTGTATGGACTGAAGCAAGCTCCAAGAGCATGGTATGAAACTCTCTCAACATTTCTCATTGAACATAAATTTGTCAGAGGAAAAATAGATAGCACCTTGTTTATCTATAAATCTAAAACTAACACCATTCTGGTACAAATTTATATGGATGACATCATCTTTGGTTCAACAAGCTTGAAACTTTGCAAACAATTTGCCAAGCTTATGACCAGCAAGTTTGAGATGAGTATGATGGGAGAAATCACATACTTCCTTGGTCTTTAGATTAAACAATCTGAATAAGGCATCTCCATCAATCCAGAAAAATATGTCGAGGATCTGCTGAAGAAGTATGATATCAATTGTGCTTTAGTGAAGATTCCAACGGTACCCCCTAACAACTTAGGACCTAATCTCAATAGACAATCAATCAATGAGACTCAGTGTAGAGGTATGATTAGATCACTCATGTACTTAACTGCAAGCAGACCTGACATTCAGTTCTCTACATGCCTTTGTACAAGATACCAAGTAGATCCAAAGGAATCACACCTTACTTCTATAAAGAGAATATTCAAATACCTAAAAGGTACACCAAGTCTAGGTCTTTGGTACCCTAAATCCTTAAGTTTTGATCTAAAGGGGTATTCAGATTCTGACTATGTTGGATGCAATATGGATAGAAAAAGCACATCTGGTGCTTGCCAATTGTTAGGTGGCAAACTTATGTGTTGGAGTGCTAAAAAGCAACAAACAGTTGCCATGTCTTTAGCAGAAGCTGAATATGTGGTAGTTGCTGGATGTTGTGCCAATGTTCTTTGGATGAAAAGCCAACTGGCTGATTATTACATAGAATATGAAAAGGTACCAATCTTTTATGATAACATTAGTGCTATTGCAATATCCAACAATCCAGTCCTTCACTCAAGAACAAAACACATTGATATCAGATATCGCTTTATCAGAGATCATATTGTGAAAGGGGACATTGAATTACATTTCATCCCCACTCAGTATTAATTGGCTGATATCTTCACCAAACCACTGGATGAACCAACTTTCAAAAGATTGATAATGGAGCTTGGTATGCTGAACATTGATGATACAAAACCTGAACCTTCAGCATTCACTGAAGAAGCTTGAAGGTTCAGCATTTCATAAAAGATTTTGATTAATGCCAAGTAGCAGTGTCTGAGTAAAGGAGTGTGCAATGTCATGTGTCTATCTCACTCTATGTGACTGTGTATATGATGTTTTGTCGCCTTATCTGGTTCACTGAAGCTGAACAAATGATCACTAGTCATCAAAAGGTTCCTTTAGAAAATGCTGAACAAAATTTTTAATACAACTGAGTAGCTAGGCCTGAGTAGAGGAGCATTTGATACATGGCTTTTGACACCCTATATAAAAATTAATTAAAGTTCGTTGTGTGGTTCTCTTCGAATTGAAAAACTTGTGTTTAATGTGTGACTCAGTTGAACTTTGGTGGAACAAAGATGTGTCGTTGTAGTTTTGGAAATAAAAGGTGCAAAACAATTAAAGTAAAAGTGCAATTAAAGTAAATCTAAATCTAATTAAAAATAAAGTGCACGTATTTAAAAGCGCGACTAAAACTAATGGGCAATAAAGTAAGTAACGCAAACTTAAATCTAACTAAGGCAAACTTAAAACGCAACTAAAACTAAAACTTAAACTAAGGCAAATAAACTTAAAGTGCGAATAAAGCTAAAAATAAAAAGGCAGAAAACTAAAAACTGAAATTTCCCTATCCGGAATAAACTCCTATTCGGAATAAATGCTATTCGGAATAACTGTCACCTATTCGGAAAGATGCCCCTATTCGGAATAAATGTCTACTCGGAATGATAGGCTCTATGCGGAATGTCCTCTTATTCGGAATAATACCTTAATTCGGAATATATGTCCCTATTCGGAATAAGTTCTTACTCGGAATAATTGGCCAATTCGGAATAAATCTTCTATTCGGAAAGCCAAGTCTATGCGGAACAATCACCCCTATTCGGAATAAATCTCCTATACTGAATAAAGTGCTATGCGGAATAAACGGCTTATGCGGAAAAATCCCCTATTCGGAAAGTCAATCCTATTCGGAATAACTGTCACTTATTCGGAATAATTAATATTCCGAATAAAGCACTAAGCCCAAAACCCTTACTCGGAATAACAACTCTATTCGGAATGTCAAATATTCCGAGTAGACCACCCAGGAAGAATTCCCTATTCGGAATACTGGGATCAGAAACCTGCAAAACTCAGTAACGAATAACGAAGAACACGGACAATAAAGAACATGCGGATCTAAACAAAACTTAACCAAATCAAATACAAAATTAAATCAAACAAATTAATAAACAAATATAAAGCATAAACAATCAATCCAAAACAATCAAACTCACAAAACTTAATCAAAATAATTAAAACCCACATAATTAAATCAACCAAAATCAAGAACATAAACAAAAATAAATCAACACAAAGATTAAGAAAGGAAGAATGAGATTAACAAGATAAAGATAAAGCTTGACAAGAATTAAAAAGGAAAACTTACTTGAATTAAATGGTAATTAAGTGCAAGACAAGGTAACTAAATTGGACAAGTAATAAAAGGTGCAAGGTAATTAAAAATGGAAGAGCTAATTTGTCAAGTTAGCCAACAACACAAATGATAACAATCCTAATCTATTTATAGGGGAGGATTAAGGAAGCTTCCTCCCCTCCTTCATTTCTTGTTAATTGTAAGATTAAGCCCCTCCTTCATTTAATCTTCATTAATTGCATCATTAGTCCTTTTCTTCTAATCTTTCTTTTAAATTCGGACTTTAAGGACTTGTGGCTCGGGATATCTTTTGAACTCGTCTTTAGTTTCTTCAATAAAATAGACTTGAGTTTCTCGGCTTTTGATAAACTTCCGTCTTTTGACTTTTTCTTCGATAAATCTTCAGAATTGGTCTTGGACTTCCGTTCTTTTTCCACTCTTGACTTCTCGACTCCGCCTTTCATCTTTTTCTTCAATAAGAGCCTTGAATGTCCGTGAATTCCCGTGTTTTCTCCACTTTTCATAATTTCATCCTAAATTACAACAAAAACACAAACCACGCATAATTCCGACATAAAAGACATAAAATACACGTTTAGGTCCGGTTATTATTGTAATTAAGTGGTAGAAAAGATGGGTGTTTATACACCTATCAAATCCCCTACACTTGACCATTGCAATGTCCTCATGCAATGCATTAGTTACAAAGCATGTATACACTTTTCATCATAATCAATCCATATTGGCCTTTATTAAAGAGATAGAAAATTATAAAAATGCAAAGCAAAGAAATTAAAAGCATACCTTGGGTTTTGAAAATGTCATGAATAATCATCATCCTCAACTTTTCACTTTCTCCAAACCAAGCTTAAAAACGAGATCATTGTTATTATAAGTTAGTAAACTAACACGAACTCATGTGGGCCAATTATTCACTTAGACTCCCTTATTCCTATGGGTATCTCTTATATTTTATTATTTGTCTTGAATGATCACGAAGATGCATTGTTTGACTTATTTCGATAATTATTTAGTCTGAAAATAAAGTGCACGATTTAATCAATAGTTAGCTAAAGGACCAAATCTTTTAAAACTGCTTCTCGGGATATCAAAAAGTTCATATCTTGGCATAACTTGGTTCGCGATTTGAGACCTTTCTCGGGCCGATATTTGGCAGCGACTTCATACTTCAAATATTGAGAGACGTTCATGAAATAATGGTCTTCTCTTCATAATTGGAATTTCTTCACTTGAGAGATTCTTCATATATGGACCACGACTTCTTCATTTTTCTCCAATCTTTATTTTGGATTTTGATATACAACGATCCGCCTCCTTTCTTGACTTGGATCTATTTATCCTCATACCTTGTTAGGGTCTTTTCGGATACACTTCTCCATGACTTTTGGGAGTTTTGCTTTACGCCGTGTGTCTCGATCCTTCATATTGATTTTCGATAAATGATTCTTCACATCACTTTTGGATCTTTATCAACAAAATATAGCCCTCATGCCTTGTTAGGGCCTTTTCGGACTCGCCAATCTTCGCGCCCCGCTTCATAAGTTATGCCTTGGCTATGAACTCTCGTCATTACCGAGCAACTTTTAAACGATCTGGGGCTAGAAGCTAAGTAACTTTTCAAATCGTACAACCTTATTTATTAGCAGATAAATTTATTAGCAAGCGATGGGAGGATAGGCTTATAATTAACTCACATAAATTCATGAAAGAATACCGACTTATAATTGGCTCTATCATCTCTCGCTCTCCACAGTTTAAAATCTCAAGTAATGAGACTCGTGGATACTTAGCCTATTAAATCAAAGTTTTGGGTTTTCGAGTCGCCTATAGGATCTTGCAAATTCTTAGACTCTTTCAAGTTTAGAAATCGCATCTTAAAGTTCCCTTGATAAACGACTCTCTAGGATCAATTATAGGAACTTGCGAAAAGTTCTTGTCCTTAACCCGTGAGAGTTAAGACTTTCGTGTTTTATAGCTCCCTATATAAAAGCCTAGCAAAACTTGACTTAAACACGTTAAGGATACTAGCTAGAGTAAACTCGGATTGAGTCAAAAGATTCACAACGTTTGAAAATTAAAACCACTTATTAAACATTTATTCTAGCAGAGAAAGAAAATAACTATACAAAAGGGAAAAACTAATAGGCCAAAATAGATCAAAAATTTTGAAAAATGTCGAAAAATTGATTCTCCGGTTAAAATGAGGACAAATACAAGGAAAAGACCACTTAACTTCGATAGAAGTTCCCCCCTACACTTAAGATAAACATTGTCCTCAATGTTTAAGCATGTGGGAGTAAACTCCCCTATACTTAGAACATTGTGCACGTTTTTTAAATCTCGCTAAGGAAAAGACAACTAAAGAGATTCCTATTTTAATATTGAGAAAATATAAAATAGTGAATCGAAAAGAGTTTAGGATAGAACTGGGAAGAAGTAGAACACGGAATCACGGGTCGTCAAGAATCATCAAGAGTGGATCATTGAAGCTCGAATCCCTGATTAAGAAGTGAGGAGAGGAAATAGCAATCCAAAGGGTCCCCCCTACACTTATGGTAAAGAAAGCGGCAAGATAGATGCATGGGTTGCCTCCCAAGAAGCGCTTGGTTTTTGTTAACCGAGTCGTGAGCCTGACTCGGCCTTGATCATCAACGGAAGTAGCATGAAACGAATCCACCAGGATCAAAGACATAGTTTTCATCCATCAATAAGCAAGAGCTTAAGGCGAACAAGGCAAGCCAAAAGAGAAGTGGCAGGGTTCCCTTAAGCAGTGGTGGAGCACAGTAGGAGCAATGATGAAGTGGTGCAAGCATGTCTTCCAAATTTCCAAAGATTTTTCCTTTTATTTCATCAGGTGGATACTGAGATGGCTTAAAGACTTCAATACCGGGATCGAACACCTTTTCCTTCAGGGGAAAATAGCACTCCGGCTCAGCCGAGTGTGAAGAAGATCCGCAAAGAAGCACAACCTCGTCCTCAGAAGTGGGACAAAGAGGTGTCAAATCATAAGTGCAACGGATTTCGGTGTCAACCGGGTTCTTCTCCTTGGACAAAATGCTCTTCAAATCCAAAGTAGGATCAAGACGATAATCTTCAAAGTCCAAAGGAGGTGCATCACTCTCATGAGGGAAGTATGTGTTAAGAAATTCAGAGAAATCTTCCTCGAATGAGTAATCGTCCAAAGTAGGATCGAGTGATGGCGGAGGATCTTCATCATGGGAAGAATCGCTCGAGAGAGTATCAGCCTCATCAAAATCATCGAAAGTGGGCAGCTCGGGATACTCAGAAGTACAATCAAAATCATCCGAGTCTGAGCTAGAATCATCATCATCATAAGCATCGAAGACCGGTGGAGAATCAAAAATGGGAGAAGCGTCCAAAGTAGGGAGAGAATCATCCACACTATCTTCAAAGAGTGGATTATCAGTAGAAGACTCGAATAGAGGATTGTCATAGACGGTAAAGTTATCGAGCACATTTATCATATTCACTGATTCTCGGCCTCCAAAGGATTTGCCTGTAAGCTTCCCCATTTTAAAAACTTTAGAATCATCCCCGACTCGTAAGATTAACTCACCTTCGGCCACATCTATTAAAGCACGTCCGGTTCTCAAGAATGGCCGACCAAGTATTAGAGGAATACGAGGGTCCATTTCATAATCAACTACGACAAAATCGACCGGGAAGGTAAATGTGCCAACTTTGATAAACACGTCTTCGGCTATACCAACGGGGTAAGCGAGAGTGCGGTTTGCAAGTTCGAGAGTCATTTTAGTTGGAATGAGGTCGGGCAATGATAGTGTTTTCCAAACACTGAGTGGCATCAAATTAATACTATCCCCGAGATCAGCAAGGGCAGTAAATTCTTCAGTTTTGTTGAACACGCAAGGCAACACAAAACGACCGGGATCTCCAAGTTTTTCCGGAAGTTCTCTAAGAAGAACTGCAGAGCAGTTTTCATTTAAGCGTGTGTTGGCGAGTTCCATGAGCTTCTCCTTCTTGCTAAGCAATTCCTTGAATTCTTTGACGAATTTCGGCATGTGGCAAAGTGCTTCAACAAGGCTAATGTTGATGGTCATTTTAGATAACATATCCACATATTTCATTACATTACAGTCATTCTTGGTTAGCTCGTTGGTCTTGCCTATGCGAGAAGGGTATGGGATTCTGGGCTGATAAGGGTTAGGTGGAGGTGTAGTTGGTGAAGGTTGTGATGTTGAAGGGTCCTTCCGAGATACATCGTCATGACGAGGCGGAGACGGTAATGGTGTACTATCACTAAGTGTAAGAGGAGTAGGGATACATGGTGGTGGAGGAGGTGTCGATGATGGTGGTGAATCAGGTGGATTGACAATGGTAATTCCACTACGCGTAGTTATAGCACTCACATTGGCTCGCGGATTAGTGACGGTGTTTGAAGGTAGAGAACCCAAAGAAGAAGAAGGTTGAGCTTCAGGCAAGAAACTAGCCAACAGATTCTTCAATTCAGTAGTTTGAGTGATGAAAGAGGATTGAAGATTATCACGAACCTCGGTTCGGATGTCGTTACCTTGCTTCAAGATATCTCCTTTCAAATTGATTATTTGGCTCTGTAGATTCTTGATTTGCTCACCTTGAGTTCTCATGATTGTGTCAACATCGGGATTAATGGGTGGGTGTTGTTGGGTGGGTGGTTGATAAGGGTTAGAAGCACGAGGTGGGATTTGGTTGCTTCTATTGTAGTTGTTGGCGGGATTTTGGTTTTGAGGAGAAAAACCGGGTGAAAGGTAATTGTTGGAACGGTAGCTCAGCAGGTTTCTATCCCCTTGTTGTCTAGCTTGGTAATTTTCCGGTGAATAATTACCATAAGCAGCATACACATTTTCCGGATTTCCTTGTGTCGAAGGACAATCGGTGTATGGGTGAGGACCGCCACATGTTTCACAAGGATTAGCGACTGCTTTAACTTGATGTTGTTGTTGGTTTGAAGCGAGAAGCGTAATACTTTTGCTCATTTCAGCCATCATGCGGGTGAGTTCGGTCATCTCAGGGTTTGCTGAGGTAGAGGAAACATTGACTCTCGTGTTGTTTCTAGAAGAAGCAGAGGAATCCCAGTTCTTATGATGAGTAGTCATGTTTTCAATTAACTCTCTACACTCCTCGGGTCTCCTTTTCATGAATGTGCCACCGGCGGCTGCATTGATCGTATCACGATCTCGAAAAGTCAATCCGTTGTAGAAAGTATCGATCAAGGTGACCGGAAGCATGTTGTGGTTTGGACAACGGTCGATCAAGACATTATATCTCTCCCATGCATCAAAAAGAGATTCATCGGGATCTTGCATGAAACCGCTGATCTGGTTGCGAAGGCTTGTGACCATGGATGGTGGAAAGTAGCGCGACAAAAAGCGTTGAGTCATGTCATCCCAAGTGTGAATAGAATTCTTCGGGAGACGATCAAACCATTTCTCGGCATGATGTGATAGAGTATGTGGGAAAAGTTGTAAGCGGAGAACATCCATTGTGGCACCAGGCAACTTCATGCTTTGGGTGATTGTAATGAACTTGTCGAGGTGTTTGTTGGCATCATCATCAGGCAATCCTCTAAATGGGTTTGTTTGTACTTGCTGAATCATGTGGTGCTTCAACGAAAACTCAGGAGCATTGATTTGCATCGGCGCAATCGGTCCTCCTCGTCCAAACATTGTAGGTTGACAAAGTTCCTCCATGGTCCGAAGATCGGGCTGTGGAAGAGCATTGTTGTTATTATTATTATTCAGGTTCGGTGGAATGTTGTTGTTGTTAACACCTGCCATATCTAAATCTTCTTGAGGCTCGGGCTCTTGATAATTAGAAGATCTAGTACGCATACACCTGAAAATGCAAAAGAAAACAAAACCAAACACAAAGACAATATATATACACAATAAAGATAAAATCTTTTTGGATTTTTGAAATTTTTAATTTTTATGGATTTTTATCAATTTTTTAATTTTTTATGATTTTTGAAATTTTTATGCAAGAAAAATAACGTTCACAAGTGAACGGGTCCCAAAAAGCAACGTGTCTCGCACAAAAAGCTGTTGATCTTTACGAAAAGAGCCGGCAGCGGCGCCATTTGATACATGGCTTTTGACACCCTATATAAAAATTAATTAAAGTTCGTTGTGTGGTTCTCTTCGAATTGAAAAACTTGTGTTTAATGTGTGACTCAGTTGAACTTTGGTGGAACAAAGATGTGTCGTTGTAGTTTTGGAAATAAAAGGTGCAAAACAATTAAAGTAAAAGTGCAATTAAAGTAAATCTAAATCTAATTAAAAATAAAGTGCACGTATTTAAAAGCGCGACTAAAACTAATGGGCAATAAAGTAAGTAGCGCAAACTTAAATCTAACTAAGGCAAACTTAAAACGCAACTAAAACTAAAACTTAAACTAAGGCAAATAAACTTAAAGTGCGAATAAAGCTAAAAATAAAAAGGCAGAAAACTAAAAACTGAAATTTCCCTATCCGGAATAAACTCCTATTCGGAATAAATGCTATTCAGAATAACTGTCACCTATTCGGAAAGATGCCCCTATTCGGAATAAATGTCTACTCGGAATGATAGGCTCTATGCGGAATGTCCTCTTATTCGGAATAATACCTTAATTCGGAATATCTGTCCCTATTCGGAATAAGTTCTTACTCGGAATAATTGGCCAATTCGGAAAAAATCTTCTATTCGGAAAGCCAAGTCTATGCGGAACAATCACCCCTATTCGGAATAAATCTCCTATACTGAATAAAGTGCTATGCGGAATAAACGGCTTATGTTGGGTCGAATTATTAAGTTGATAAGTCAAAACACAACAAAATAAGAAGACAAGGGCTAAAAAGTACAAGTTGCAAAAGAACAAGCCGTTGGAGTCTTTTTATTACTTTAGCTTTCTTTGTAAGCTATGTTTTCTAGTATATAAAGAAAACATACGTAGGTTTTTATATCATATTATTCATTCACAATGTAAACCTAAAGTGTGTGTCGCACTAGACGTGGGATTCAATGTATACACGTCTAGTGGATGTTTGTTATTAATATAATGAACATCCCATTTGTTTTAATTCATGTGTTATTGTGCCTAAACACCTTGTTCATGATCATTGTTCTTTTCCGCTATGTTATCATATGAACGATGATCAACCTAGATATAATGGTTCATAACCATTGAGCCCAACGATAATAGGACTCAACAATTGGTATCAGAGCCTAAGGCTCTTGATATCTAGGTCCGACGAGGTGTTCGTGTATGGTGAAGAAGAAAAATTCGTATTGAATTTTTCTGGACGTTTTTGTGTGCGCAGCAGTATTCAGAAGGTCATAACTTTTGATCTAACCGTTGGATCGTCACGAAATTTTAGATATGTGTTCTACATATATAGATCTAAACATCCACCGGAGGGATTGTCGAGTTTTATCCCCAGGCAAAAGTTATTAAGCGTCGAAGTTGGCTGATGAAAAATTTTCAGTTTTCTGCTTTCACATGAAATCATGAACTAGGGTTCTTCAAACCCTAGATCTACTTAAAAAGCAGGAAGAATTGAAATTGGTGGCTGTTAAAACGTGTGAAGATATACGATCTAAGGTGGTTATTTACAAACCCTAATTAGGGTTTCAGTACTCAAAACTCCAAACCCTAGATCGTTGTTACAGACGTGAAGGTTAATGCAGATTCGTGGCTAAAGTTCATCATTGGTTTCTCATTGGTCTTTAAACTTTCATTCACACGGATCCTCAGATGTGATTGGTTAAAACCAATGTGTTCACACGGTTTGACATGTTTGATTGGAGGAAACGATTGCATTCACACGGCAAATAGTAAACCCTAATATTCATCATCTAAAGCTTTGATCGTTTACATGCGCGTCTACTGTTATTCATGTGGGGGTTACATGCGTTCACACGATTCATGTGATAATGGATCTTGATTGGTTGTTTAAACATGTTCACACGATACAAGTTAAGCAAGTGACGTGTAGATTGATGTATTCACATGTTCGGATCCTCTACATGCTAGATTATTTTGTTACCGTGAGCCTTCATTCCCATTGGTTAAAGATCTTGTGTTCACACGGTTTGATAGCTATAATTGGTTAAAAATCACACGATCTACATATAGCTTGTGTTCACACGAAGAAACAATTTCTATTGGTGGAAATAGATGTGTTCACACGATTAGGTATGGTATACATGAGGTCACTTGATCAAAGCCTATTCGAAAAGAATATTAAGAGTTAGACGCTGATAAGAATTTAGACGCTGACAAAGTAAAGAATGAACGCTGACAGGTTATAAGGTTGGCGCTGACGTTTGTTATTTGGGCGCTGACAGGAGGGATTTCGACGCTGACAGAATAAGTCAACACTGATAGGTTGACAGTGTCGTCCGATATATGAGCTTCAACGCTGATACGTATTGTCAGATATTGGACAATACATCTGACCAAGATATTGGACAGAAGAGATATTGGACAACACAAAGTTTGCTGCTGTTTGAGAAAACTAGTACGTTTTAAGCACACAAAAAGAAGGGAAATACACACAAAGGTACATGGAATCTCCGTTTAATTCAGAATATCATTATGATATTTATGGCTCGGATATTTTTAAAAGGATTAATGATTTTAAAGTGAGTTAGCAATTATTCGTGGGAATTTGATGGATATTTAAACTATGTAATCGGGATAGCCTTGCAAAAGAGTTATTCAAATAACACTTTTACATATGGTATGAAGATGTTATTTCATTCAAATTCGTCATGAAGAAGTGTTAGCTTAAGGGGAAGAATTCTTATGGTAAGTTTTGATGATTGAAGAAGATTTGCGCGAGGTTATGTTCTATCATATCTTGAAAGTAATTAGCATGACAACTAACTTTCAAGGTAACTTGTTCGTGCTTACATAGTTGGTGACGAAGACTTGTCATAAACACTTGAAGGAGTTACATTATCGTGCTCAGTGTCTCACAAAGGATGAGAATATTGACAAGGGATCGAGATCTACTTATATTTTTTGCATAATGTGGTATAAGTTCTTCATCACATGGATAAACAAGACATGGAACATAAGATTTGGTTATCTACTTCAACATCAAGAATACTTTATTTATTTTTCTTCAGGATCATTACATAGAGCTACTTTTGGAGAATCTTCAAGATTGCATACTTTCACATATTCCCTATTGATGTGTCAAAAAGGGGAAGAATATGTGCTATACTTAAGGGGAAGCTTCTTGGAGATCATGTACTACATACAAAGGATTCATGCTTAAGAAGAGTGTTTTGACATCATCAACTAGGGGAAGATTGTTGGGTCGAATTATTAAGTTGATAAGTCAAAACACAACAAAATAAGAAGACAAGGGCTAAAAAGTACAAGTTGCAAAAGAACAAGCCGTTGGAGTCTTTTTATTACTTTAGCTTTCTTTGTAAGCTATGTTTTCTAGTATATAAAGAAAACATACGTAGGTTTTTATATCATATTATTCATTCACAATGTAAACCTAAAGTGTGTGTCGCACTAGACGTGGGATTCAATGTATACACGTCTAGTGGATGTTTGTTATTAATATAATGAACATCCCATTTGTTTTAATTCATGTGTTATTGTGCCTAAACACCTTGTTCATGATCATTGTTCTTTTCCGCTATGTTATCATATGAACGATGATCAACCTAGATATAATGGTTCATAACCATTGAGCCCAACGATCATAGGATCATCAATTGGTATCAATTGGTATCAATTGTTGGGAATAAATTTAGGCCAGAACACTTGAACGCTGACAAGAACAACTCAAGCGTTGACAAGAGCAAAGTGAGCGCTGACAGCATAAGCGTTGACAAGATAAAGTCAAGCGTTGACAGATTGAAGACAAGCACTGATGGAAGATGTGAGCTACACGTATATTATATTCTAGATTACTTCTAGTAAGGATAGAAACGACAATGTATTTTCTATGTTTATCTTTACCTAGAATAGTTGATTCGTAGCTTATTGTACAAGACTTCTTGTTCTATAAAAGAAGATCTTTTAGGTTAATGTTAAATATTAGTTTTCATAGTATCCGCAAGTTAAATCTTTCATTGTAATCAACACGATTATTCTAATACAAGTGAAAGTTTGTTTAACATCATTGTGTTTTAGATCAAGTGTTAATTCCGCATAACACTTTGTTACTTTATTCATAAGCAAAGGTTTCTCTACGTGTAGTACTTGATCTAATCTCGTATACACAAAGCTTAATCGATCTAAGTTTGGGATCAACAAGTGGTATCAGAGCTTGTTGAGAAACTTTTGATCTTTAAGTAACGCAGAACCCTAAAACACCAAACCCTAAAAACCCTAAAATTCTCAAAACCCTAAAAACATCATGTCTGGCACAAATCAACCTCCTGCTTTGCTTCAAAACAACTTCTCAAACCCTAGTATCAAAATTCCCATGTTTGATGCCAGGAACTTTGAACTCTGGAAGTCCAATTTTGAGCAATACATAGCTATTCATGACTACACTCTTTGGGAAATTATCGAATATGGAAACACATTCGATAAAGCAGCAAAGATTACTGCTGCAATTGCCGCAAGGACAGCTGTTCCTAATTGTCCTGAAGCTGATAAAGTGGAAAAGCCTGATGATGGGAGAGCAGTAGCTGTTGAAGATATAGCCAAGAAGAGGGTGGACATGAAAATTTTGAACATCCTGAAACATGCCCTAGGTCATGAGAATCAGCATAAGTACAAACGTTTTGAGTCTGCAAAAGAGCTTTGGGAAGCTCTTGAAGTAGCACATGGTGGCAATGCTGACACAAAAGAAGAAAAGAAGAAGCAACTCTTGCATGAGTATGCTGTCTTTAAAGCTCAACCTAATGAGAATCTCAGCAGTGTGAGAAGTAGACTTCTTGACATCACAAGTCAACTTTCCTTCATGGGAAAACAGATTGATGACCCTGAATTGAATGCTACTTTTCTCAAAAGCCTTGGTGATGTATGGAAGATTGAGACAAGATCTATTCTTGTCAATAACACCCACAAGACTTCCAGGTTTGATGACATCTTCAACAAGTTAAGGCTGTTGGAGAATGAATGGCAATTGGAGAGTGATAACAAATCTTCTAGCAGCAACATGGCCTTCTTTTCACAAAGTGAAGGCCAATTTGATTCCATGAACTTCTATGGACATTCAGCAACTGGATCTCAAGGGTCAGCGCTGGATGTCAATCTGTCAGCGCTGGATCATATCCTGTCAACGCTTTGTACTCAAGCGCTGACACACACAATCATGGCGCTGATAGAATTAAACCTGCTGGTTTTGATCTTGATACTGTGTGTGCGTTCATTGCTTCCTTGCCTAGTGATTCAAGGATTACTTATGAAGATCTTGAGCAGATAAGTGATGAACAATTGGAAGAGATGGACATCAAGTGGACTATGGCTCTTGTAAGTTTAAGAGCAAACAGGTTCAATAAAAGGTTCAAGAAGAAGATGACCTTTAATGCTAAGGATGTTGCTGGCTTTGACAAGTCCAAGGTGGAGTGCTACAACTGTCATAGGATGGGGCACTTTATGAGGGAATGTAGATCTCCAAGGAGATCTGATGCTGGGAAGCCTTCTAGCCAAATGATTAAGAACCCAGATCCCAAGGCCATGGTTGCTGTTCAACAAATTGATGGTGTTGGAGAATGGGATTGGAGCTGGATGGCTAAGAATGAGGAAGAGGACAGAGCTTTGGTTGCTGAAGTTAAAGAAGAGCATGCTGAATATGCTCTCATGGCACACTCCTCCTCTTCATCAGACAATGAGGTATATGATGATGCTTTCTGTTCTAAGGGTTGTCGTTTAAATACTGAAAAATTAAAACAAGAGATAGTTAAATTATTAGATGAGGCAAGTACTGAAAGATGCAAAGTATCTAACTATCAAATTGCTCTAACCCAAACAGAAAAGACAGTATCTGAGTATAAGAAAATGGAGTTTGATTTAAAAGATCAAATAAACATCTTAAAACATGAGTTATTTCAGAGTAAAGATGTGCAAGATATAGTAAATAGGGTTAATCTTGATTTGATAGCTCAGTTAGAGGAGGCTAACAAAAATAAAGATAATGTGAGTCTTAAAATCCAGAGGTTTGATAAGGCCACACAAACCCTAGGAGAGTGTGTTAGTAAACAAAGAGACTCTAAGGATATGAGTGGGATTGGGATGAATAATTATACTGTTGTTCCACCACCAGCTGGGGATTTCTATGGTGTCCAATCAAAGGACTTATCTTGGACTGGCTTGCCAGAATGCCAAGAGGAGGAGTTCATTCCTCCACCTAGAGTGACTTCCCCAGTTGAGGAATATCAGCAAAAGCTGACTGACCTAGAAGAGTGGAAGAAAGCTAACCACACTTTGTTTGTTAAGGGAGGGTTATTGTGTGAAAGTCCAAATGAGCCCACACCAATCACAAAACCAATTGATGATCCTAAACCTATTAAGATCACACACCCTACCACTGGCAAACCTGTTGACCTTGGCCCACAAAATGTTAGAAAACCTAGTGTTAAATATGCAGAAATGTATAGAAATTCTAGGTCACCAAAAAGCCAAGTTAGTAACCATGGAACAGGTTTCTTTGCTTCTAGACCTAAGACTATGTCTAGAAAAGCTTGTTACTCATGTGGGAGCTTTTCACATTTGGCCTACAAATGTGTCAACGCTTCCAATGTCAACGCTGATAGGAACCATTTCAGCGCTGACAAAAGTCAACATAGGTCAAACACTGTCAGACCCAATACCTTTGTGAACAAGAGTTCACAAGTCGTTAGACCAGCCCCATTCTTTTCTAGAGGGTCTAACACACAAGGCCTAAGACCTTTTCAAAAGTCAAATACTTGGTCAAATAGGCAATGGGTTCCTGTAGCAAACCCTAGGTTCAACGCTGATAAGAGCAATCGGGGCGCTGACAGGAGTAATTTCAGCGCTGACAGACACACTGCTAAACCTAGGTATTTGCAACCACAGGGAAATAGGTCTAAAGCTTCTACTAGCTTAACATGGAGACCAAAACAAGACCAGAACCCTAATAATCCTGGTATTTCTATGACATGCAACAGGTTTCATTATATTTCAAAGGCATTGTCAACACCAATTGGGGTTAACTGGGAATTTCATTCAAACAGGGATGAAAATGGGGTTGTTATGAGAACCAAGTCTGTTCTTGTTGAACAACCAAATGAATCCAAGTCTTCCAAGGCTTGGGTTCCCAAAGAAAACTAATGTGTTTTCTTTATGTGCAGGGCATTCAGAAGAAGATCAATGACTAAGGATACTGGGATAGTGGATGCTCAAGGCACATGACTGGAAAGGAAGACTATCTGACCAATTTCTCTCCTATTCAAGATGGTGATAAGGTATACTTTGGAGGTGGCTACGGCACAATCACAGGAAAAGGAACCCTTGTCACCAACAATCTAAGGTTTGATAATGTCTTCTTGGTGAAAGACCTGGATTATAATTTGTTTAGTGTATCACAAGTGTGTGATAACAAAAATAAGGTTCTTTTCACAGATACTGAGTGCTTGGTGTTAAGCAAAGATTATAAGCTCCCTGAGGAGAAATACATAGATTTTAGAACACCAAGGCATAAAGACATATATAATGTGAATCTTAATGGGATTAAGATAAATAATAAAATGTCATGTCTGTATGCTAAAGCCTCAGTAGATGAAAGTAATCTTTGGCACATGAGACTAGGGCACATAAACTTTAAGAATATTAATAGGCTTGTGAGGCTTGGTTTAGTTGATGGTTTGCCTGAAAAGGCTTTCCACAATGACCACTCTTGTGTTGCATGCCTTAAGGGCAAGCAGCACAAGGTCTCATTCAGGTCTAAACAGGTGCACTCTAGTTCTAAACCCCTTCACTTATTGCATATGGACCTCTTTGGTCCAACTAATATAGAAAGTTTGAAGGGTAAATCATATTGTTTTGTCATTACTGATGATTACTCCAGGTTTACATGGACTTTCTTTTTAGCCAAGAAAAGTGAAACTGCCCTAAGTCTGATTAATTTCATTACCCAAATTGAAAAGAAAAATGGTAATGAGGTCAAAATTATTAGAAGTGACAATGGGGGTGAGTTTAGAAATCAGTTGTTAGATGATTTTTGTGCCAAGAAAGGGATTACTAGGCAGTTTAGTATAGCTAGAACCCCACAACAAAATGGGGTTGCTGAAAGGAAGAATAGGACCCTTATTGAAGCAGCCAGAACCATGTTGGCTGATGCCCACTTTCCTATAGCCTTTTGGGCTGAAGCTGTTAACACAGCTTGTTATGTTCAAAATAGGGCATTGGTCAACAAGATACATAATAAGACACCTTATGAATTACTTTGGGGAAGGAAGCCCAACATTGGCTTTCTCAAGCCATTTGGTTGTCATGTAGTTGTTTTAGAAACTAGTGAGGCACTAGGTAAATTTGATTCTAAAGGTGATGAAGGCTACTTCATGGGTTATTCAGTGCAGAGTAAAGGATATAGGGTTTACATTAAAAAGGAAAAACGTATACTTGAAAAGGTACATGTTAGGTTTTTAGAAAGTAAACCTAGTGATCCTGAGAGTGGTCCAAATTGGTTGTTTGACTTAGAACCTTTGTCTAGAGCTTTAAATTATATGCCTGTTACTGATCCAGACATTGTGAAGGTAACTTCAAGTGTTTTGGAAAAGAGAATTGGTAATGTTTCAGGTATACAGGTTGCTAAGGAGGATGGACCACCAGCAGTTGAATCATCTCCCACACAAGAATTTGTTACACTTCCTATATGGATAGATGAGTATTATGCTGCTGCTACTGCTGCAAGGAAAGATAATGGTGGTGTTCAAATACCACCAAGTACAAACATGCATGATTCTTCAGGCGCTGACAAAGGGAAATCAAGCGCTGACACGACCAATTCAGACGCTGATGGCTCCAACGCTGACAACACCAGTTCAAGCGTTGTTAGCCCAAACGCTGACAAACAAGGATCAGACTTTGGAGACACCTTTACACAGCTTTTCTCTTCCCATTTTGAACAGGGTGGACCTTCCAATATCCATGAAGAGATTCTTGTTGATGAAGAAGAATCTGAAGAAGATATTGGCAACATGGAGCGTGAAATTGAGGACACCAGACTTTTTGAAGGAGGAGTTCTCACTTCCACAGCAAAGGATCACCCCACATCTCAAATCATTGGTGATGTTATGGCTCCAGTTCAGACAAGAAGATCCCATCAAGGTCTTGGTGGATTTATTGCCAATATACACAAGAAGGTTGATACCCCTCTTGTACAAGCATGTTTGTTTGCCTGTTTTCTGTCACAGGAAGAACCCAAGAAGATTTTTGATGCTCTCAAAGAACCAAGTTGGGTGGAAGCAATGCAGGATGAGCTTCACCAATTTGCTATACAGGATGTTTGGGAGCTGGTTGATTGTCCTAGGTATGTGAGACCAATTGGGACAAGATGGGTTCTAAGGAACAAGAAAGATGAAAGAGGCATTGTGGTCAGAAACAAGGCACGTTTGGTAGCTCAGGGTTATACTCAAGAGGAAGGCATAGATTATGAAGAAGTCTTTGCTCCAGTTGCAAGAATTGAAGCTATCAGAATTTTCTTAGCTTATGCTTCTTGCATGAATTTTACTGTTTATCAAATGGATGTGAAGAGTGCTTTCCTCTATGGCACAATTGTTGAGGAGGTTTATGTAATGCAGCCTCCTGGTTTTGAAGATCCTGAGAATCCAGACAAGGTTTATAGAGTAAAGAAGGCAATGTATGGCCTTCATCAAGCCCCAAGAGCATGGTATGGTACATTGTCCACCTACTTGGTGGAAAATGGTTTCAAAAGGGGCACCATAGATCATACACTATTTACAAAGAAGAAAGGAAAACATGTGTTGCTGGTGCAGGTCTATGTTGATGACATCATTTTTGGGTCTACTGATCCAAAAATGAGTGAGGATTTTTCCAAGCTCATGACAGATAAATTCAAGATGAGTGCAATGGGTGAGATGAACTTCTTTCTAGGTTTACAAGTTCAGCAGAAAGAAGATGGTATCTTCATCTCCCAAGACAAGTATGTAGCAGAAATCTTGAAGAAATATGGTTTTTCTCCACATGAGAAGGAGGCTTCCACTCCTATGGATAGACAATACCCTTGGGGAAAAATTGGAGCTGGAAAGGATGTGGATGTTAGGCACTATAGATCAATGATTGGATCATTGATGTATCTTACAGCCTCAAGACCTGACATCATGTTTGCTGTGTGTGCATGTGCACGCCATCAAGTGACTCCCAAAGAATGTCACCTTTTTGCTGTAAAGAGAATTTTTAGGTACTTAAGATGTTATCCAGATCTTGGATTATGGTACCCAAAAGATTCTCCTTTGGACCTTATTGCATATTCAGACAGTGATTATGGTGGTGACAAGTTTGATAGGAAATCCACAACTGGTGGATGCCAATTTCTTGGGAGCAGATTAATATCTTGGCAATGCAAGAAACAAACAGTGGTGGCAAACTCTACAACTGAAGCAGAATATGTTGCTGCAGCTGCTTGTTGTGGACAAGTCTTATGGATTCAGAACCAGCTGTTGGATTATGGGTATAATTTTATGCATACCAAGATTTTTGTAGACAATAACAGTACTTTATGCATTATTAAAAATCCTGTACATCATTCTAAAACCAAACACATAGAAATTAGACATCATTTTATAAGAGATTGCTTTGAGAAAGGTTTAATACAACCAGATAGGGTAGATACTGAAGATAATGTAGCTGATTTATTAACTAAACCTTTTGATGCTGGAAGATTTCAATATTTGGTAACAAATATTGGAATGGTTAATCTCACTTAATATGTGTTTTGGAACATTTTTGTAAAAGTATGTACAGGATAAAGCATTGTTATTGGTCTTTGTGATGATTTAGATTTTCCACATTATTTTTCTAACACTGACAAAGGTAAATGCAACGCTGTCAAGTGTTATTTTGCCATTGTTGGAGATATTATTGTCTAACGCTGACAAGAGTTCCTTCAACGCTGATAAGTGTTGTCGGGACGCTGTCAGCAACAAATGTTAGTTTTGTGGTTTTTCATCTAAATGTGCAGGTAATGGTAGCTTTATGCCATTGGATACAGAGTTGCTTATGGATCTTTGAAGAGCTATTTGGACATGTTTTGTTTATGGATGATGGTTGGAATATTTATATTCCTATCTTGACATAAATTTTTAATGTTCATATATATGTTTTGAGAACTCATGTATCATAGTTTAAGGGGAGGTTTAAGGAACCTTTAGGACTCTTGGGTATTCTTAGAATACTCTCATCACAATTCTAGATTGTGTCCACTGGTGAGTATGGGTTAGTTTTACTAAACCATGAGGCACTGTAGCATGCATAGTATATCAACTTTGCATGCTGCCAAGACATTTTTGACTTAGAATTGGTTATGGTCTGATGGGAGGCTTGGGAATCCTTTTGATATGGGTTTTACCTGGGAGTAACAAGGATTTTATGAGGTAACTTGGTTGTTAAGAATTTTGGTTAGCAAGGGACACTAGAGGACTGTTATGTCTATCTTGCTTATGCAAGTGTGCATAACTGGACAGTGCTTGCCGCCCTATGATAATTATCAGCTTTTGGTTATCTTCTCTAGGATAAATTACTTGTTAAGGTCATTGTTCACTTTTTAAAACAATTTTATTTTTGGACGCTGACAAGATTTTTCCAAGCGTTGTTGTGACCAAAATGGACGCTGACATGGCTTTAGGCGAACGTTGACAAGATTATAGCCGTTGGGCGTTGATGGGTTATATTTGACCGTTGACAAACAATGGGACCTACCCAGTTGTAACTTTTTGACATATTTTCAAGCCGTAATTTTAGGAGTTGTTACTTTCATTAAATGCATGGGATAACTTATAAACTTTTTCAATATTTTCATGATTGATTTTTGAAAATCTTTGCCTATTTTTGGGCCAATCACGTGCATTCATCCACTCCTATAAATTTGGCTCCTATTTTAAACAGGGTATCTATAATTCTTGTCTAACACTTTTCTCTTATTAACCTTCATCTTTTATACATCAACTTAACAGCTTTCATCAATGGCACCAAGATTTAACTCAGCAGAATTGGATTTGGGGTTCAAGTCTCAACACAACATGATTGCTTATCTTGTTGCTGATAATACTTTGTTCCCTGAATACACACAGATGGTGGAGTATTTGAATGCATCCCCATTAAGGTATTCTCTTTCTCATGCACCACTCATTCCAGTCACACACATTAAACAGTTTTGGAACACTGTCAGTTCCTCAACAGTTAATGGAGTGACAACATTGAATTCTATTGTACATGGGAGACCTTGGGTGGTTACTGAGGCCTTGGTACGCCAGGCCTTGCATCTTAATGATGCTGATGGTATAACCATGCTTCCCATATCTGAAATAGAACAAGGGCTTAGGGCTTTGGGATATCCTATTCCTGATGAAGGTACTCTTAATAAGTACCATAAGCAGGAATTTCCCCCAGCCTGGAAGTACCTAATTCACATTCTCCTTCAATGTTTGAGTCCCAAATGTACTGCACACAATGAGATCAATAGATCCATTGCATCTGCTATTGTGTGTATTGCAACAGGGCAAAATTATAATTGGTCTAAAATGATTTTTGAAGGAATGTGTAAAAACAAGGGGACAAAAATGACTTTAGCTTATCCCCGTTTTCTGCAAATGGTTTTTGATGCTCAAAGATATTGTTCAAGGGATCACAATGACTTTTATAAGATCCCTGAACAAAAGAAGGCTATTTTTACCAAGATGAATTCACCACCTCATAGAGACCTACCATTAACCCCAGCCATGCTTGCTGTTATTGCAGCAGCACAACCCCAACCAGACCCCCAACCTCATATTGACCCTCAACCACAACTTGAACCTATCCCTGAACCTTTACCCTCACCTGACCAAATGCAAATAGACCAAAATCCCTTTGACGCTGACACATCTAATGTGGGCGTTGATATGCCTATTCCCAACGTTGACACCCAACCATCACAATCCCAAACACCCCTTAACCAACCTACATCTACACCATCTTCTACACCATCTTCCACACCACCAGAATATAGGTTGATGAAACGCCAAAGGACTGCTGGAGTGTTCTCCTCTGGTGGTCCTAGCCATGTAGCAGAGAGAACCACCACCACAAGTGTGGCTGGTGACCTGGATGAGGCTGAGACTATTGGTTCTGGCTTAGAAGCTGGCCAAGACAGTCCCACCATAATTAAGTCCTCATCCTTGCCCAATGAACCTAACTTGGGAGGTCAAATTCCCATTTTGGAAGAGGGCAGACTGGAACCAATGACGCTTTTAGAATTGACGGCTGTCTGCATTAGCTTGCAAAAGCAAAATGCAGACTTGGTACAAATTGTCAGTAACCAAGGCCTTGAACTCAAAGAATTGAGGGAGAGGATTGTTGTTTTGGAGAGTGCTCATTCAAGGGGAGGTATGGAGGAGTCTTCCAAAGGGGAGGAAGCAAGAAATCTGAGTGATAAGAGCAGTCAAGATGGTCAATCATTGGATATTGCTGAAGCTCTTACTACATTGAAGGAACAAAAAGGTTTTGATACGTCCTTAATCTCTCCAACAAATTTACATTTATCATTTACAGATATGTTGAGGGAGGTTTCACAAGGCGCTGAGGGAAAATATTTGAGCGTTGACAAGACAAGTTTGAACGCTGACAGAAGTATTTTGGGCGCTGATAGAGGAAATTTGGGCGTTGACAGATCTGCATATGGAGGTGATGTATTCCAGTCATCATCTATCATCAAAGATGTTCCTACTCAGGTATTATCATCTACCCTACCAACAATTGAACCAACAGATAAGGGTAAGGGTAAGTTGGTAGAAGAAATTGTTCCAAAGAATGCAGCTCAGGTTGAATTTGATAGAAGATTGGCTGAGCAAATGATGGAACAAGGTGAGAAGGAAAAGTCACCATTTGTTGTGACTTCTGAGGAAGAAAGTGATGGAGGCAGCTCAGATTCAAGTGTGATGATTGTTGAACCAGAAAGACTTGAGTATGGTGATGAGCTTGCTAAGGAAAGGCTAAGAGATTTGAAGTTGCAAATTGATTTTGATATGCCAGAGGTAGTTCAGATGTACAATTCTTGGGAAGAAAGCTGCATGGATAATCCAGACTTGACCATTTCAGATCAGATATGGGGTTTGGAAATTCTTCTTAGAGTTCAGCAGGATTGTAAGGTTATGTTGAAGTACAGGGCAAGCAACATTCTCTCTCAACTGAAAAGGGATAGAAGGAAGCTCTATTTTATGTTGCTCAAATGTCATGGAGTTGGATGGACACATCAGAAGCTGAAGGCTTTGACATTTGATGAGTTGGAACATAGGGCTTATCCTATTTGGGTGAAAGTGCAGGAAGAGAAAACTTTCAGACTTCTTTCAGATGAAAGAAAGGAGCAACTTGCAGAAGAGATGGCAATCAAGAAAGCTATGATAGTCCCTAGACCAGTGAAGAAGGGATTTGTTCTTGAGTTTCCAAAAGATATGTCTCAACTGTATCCAAGTGAAGCAATCATTAGAAAGAGCCTTAAGCTCTCCCCATTAGAAGCTTCAGATATGGTTCATGTGTTACCACTAGATTCCAGGAATCCAATTGTAAGTTATGAGGAAGATGAATGTGGATTCTGGAAAATTGGAAGATTTGGAAAGGAGGTACACACTTTTACCACTCTCATATCTTTATTTGCAAGTTGTGACAGAGAAGACTTGGTAGACCTTTGGAGGTTGCTAGAGACCAAGTATGAGGCTGAAGCACCAACTTCAGCCAATGGAATAAAACTTTGGACCACATTCAAAAGAATGTGTGGGACAAAAGAAGAAGATCCTGAAATATGGAAGGATCTTGAAGATGACCTCAGTGGTCTTCAATGGAGGTTATATTCAGCTGCAGGTGTATACCATTTGAGTTCTACAAAGTTTGCTGAGTATTTACTTGTAGATGCTCAGTATTTCATATCCAAGGCTGTTTTGGAGAAGATGAAGGACACCCAGTTGGAGATAGACTATACAAGTGACGTGGCAAAGAATTTGATCAGATTTATTTATTACCAATATGATAAGGTTTGTCAGACTCCTCCAAGTTCTTAATGTTTATTCAGAAACTTGATCATAAGAGTGGATATCAAGTTTAGGGGAGGATTGTTGGGAATAAATTTAGGCCAGAACACTTGAACGCTGACAAGAACAACTCAAGCGTTGACAAGAGCAAAGTGAGCGCTGACAGCATAAGCGTTGACAAGATAAAGTCAAGCGTTGACAGATTGAAGACAAGCACTGATGGAAGATGTGAGCTACACGTATATTATATTCTAGATTACTTCTAGTAAGGATAGAAACGACAATGTATTTTCTATGTTTATCTTTACCTAGAATAGTTGATTCGTAGCTTATTGTACAAGACTTCTTGTTCTATAAAAGAAGATCTTTTAGGTTAATGTTAAATATCAGTTTTCATAGTATTCGCAAGTTAAATCTTTCATTGTAATCAACACGATTATTCTAATACAAGTGAAAGTTTGTTTAACATCATTGTGTTTTAGATCAAGTGTTAATTCCGCATAACACTTTGTTACTTTATTCATAAGCAAAGGTTTCTCTACGTGTAGTACTTGATCTAATCTCGTATACACAAAGCTTAATCGATCTAAGTTTGGGATCAACAGCTTATGCGGAAAAATCCCCTATTCGGAAAGTCAATCCTATTCGGAATAACTGTCACTTATTCGGAATAATTAATATTCCGAATAAAGCACTAAGCCCAAAACCCTTACTCGGAATAACAACTCTATTCGGAATGTCAAATATTCCGAATAGACCACCCAGGAAGAATTCCCTATTCGGAATACTGGGATCAGAAACCTGCAAAACTCAGTAACGAATAACGAAGAACACGGACAATAAAGAACATGCGGATCTAAACAAAACTTAACCAAATCAAATACAAAATTAAATCAAACAAATTAATAAACAAATATAAAGCATAAACAATCAATCCAAAACAATCAAACTCACAAAACTTAATCAAAATAATTAAAACCCACTTAATTAAATCAACCAAAATCAAGAACATAAACAAAAATAAATCAACACAAAGATTAAGAAAGGAAGAATGAGATTAACAAGATAAAGATAAAGCTTGACAAGAATTAAAAAGGAAAACTTACTTGAATTAAATGGTAATTAAGTGCAAGACAAGGTAATTAAATTGGACAAGTAATAAAAGGTGCAAGGTAATTAAAAATGGAAGAGCTAATTTGTCAAGTTAGCCAACAACACAAATGATAACAATCCTAATCTATTTATAGGGGAGGATT
This sequence comes from Glebionis coronaria, assembly GCA_025667525.1. NCBI lineage: Eukaryota > Viridiplantae > Streptophyta > Magnoliopsida > Asterales > Asteraceae > Glebionis > Glebionis coronaria. The sequence continues at coordinate 322,743,308 of CM046881.1, read as the reverse complement.
AAGGAAGCTTCCTCCCCTCCTTCATTTCTTGTTAATTGCAAGATTAAGCCCCTCCTTCATTTAATCTTCATTAATTGCGTCATTAGTCCTTTTCTTCTAATCTTTCTTTTAAATTCGGACTTTAAGGACTTGTGGCTCGGGATATCTTTTGAACTCGTCTTTAGTTTCTTCAATAAAATAGACTTGAGTTTCTCGGCTTTTGATAAACTTCCGTCTTTTGACTTTTTCTTCGATAAATCTTCAGAATTGGTCTTGGACTTCCGTTCTTTTTCCACTCTTGACTTCTCGACTCCGCCTTTCATCTTTTTCTTCAATAAGAGCCGTGAATGTCCGTGAATTCCCGTGTTTTCTCCACTTTTCATAATTTCATCCTAAATTACAACAAAAACACAAACCACGCATAATTCCGACATAAAAGACATAAAATACACGTTTAGGTCCGGTTATTATTGTAATTAAGTGGTAGAAAAGATGGGTGTTTATACACCTATCAAGCGTGCAATGTCATATGTCTTCTTCACTTATGTGAACATGTATATGGGGTTTTGTCGCCTCATCTGACGCACTGAAGCTCACAAGTATTGCCATCAGCTTCAGCATATCTGAGCAACAACATTTAAAACAAATCAATCATGTGATTTAAAGAAGTTAATGGCATTAAATTTCTTGAGAATAAATACAAAACATTCTTTCAAAAGGTGTCAATTGTTTATCTAGGAAATATTAAGCGGCCATATCACAGTCAACAACTTTCTGACACAATGAGACATTTCACTATTCAAAGCAACAGAAAATCATATCACTTTTTAGAACATTAATGAGAGGGTTTGTGACATTTGTTCAAAAGAAACCCTAAAAGTTTTATTGTCTTTTCAAATGTTTTACAAACTTTTACAAATCAGTCAAAAGTTTTTACATATATATCTTTTGAAGATTGAAGATTCAAATCATTTGCAAAAGCTTTCAAAAACGCACACAAACTCTCTCTCTCTCCTTCAAAAGAAAACACACACAACAAATATCAATGGCTAGTGAATCATCTTCACAACCACAAGAGGCTGAGATCACCCTCAATCCTTCCATCCATGTTCACTATCCCATTGAGGAGATCTTTTTTAAACCCAACAACCTCACCTTGATCAAACCAAAAACTCTAAAATCTGATCCTGGAAACCAAGTCCTAGATTTTTTTATCAAAATGTGTGATCCGTGATGCCTTCTTCAAAGATCCAGGGGTGATGTTTGAAAACGTGTCAAAAGAATTTAGGTTCACGGCACAAGGGTCAAAGAACAAGAAATCTATTGAGTTTGATTCTACAACTTTTGGTTTTCATGGGAAAATAAGTTTAAATTGTTTAGAAGGGTTTTAGGGTTAAACTATTTGGATCACTCTAGTGAGTATGAGGTTGTACCCAATGATTTCTCTGTTGTAAAATCGTTTTTCAAAGAAATTGAGTACACTGAAGAGATTTGTGATAAGGGTGGGTTGAAGAGAAGCTACTTACCACCTAAGTGGAAACTTTTGATGTCAATCTTAATTAAGAGTCTGGGTGGGAAAACTGGAGGGCTTAATTAAATCAACCAAAAGGATGCCTTGATTTTATATTGTCTGGCAAAGGGTATACAAGCTGATTTTTGGAGGTTAATCTTTGAGGATCTTCATGGAAAAATGGAGAAGAAAACTAGGGAAAAGAATGTGGTCTACACCAGGTTTTTGTCCCTCATTATTGGTGAACACCTTGGTGATAAGTATTCAAACAACTAAGGAGTTAAAATAGTTTTTCAACCCTTTGATATCAATCGCTGGAACATTTGAGTTAGCACAGCTGACCCTCCTTTCACACAGTCCATGCTAGATATTTGCTCAGCAAATGCTCCATTATTGTACAAAGCTCTACAAGACAGTCCTCCAACTAGAGAAGGGGATCTGACAGGCACAAAGCCTGGAGCTTCTTATGGACCACGTCAAAAGAGCACATCAGTGAATACTCTAAAGTTTAAACGTGAGTCCAAGAAAAGGAGGCACCCCACAGGTTCTTCATCACTGATGATCCCAAAGGCCAAGATACGAAGAAACAAAAGCCCTCGGCCAAGGACCAGAACCCTAGCCGGCCTCCACCTTCAGTCTCTGCTGAAGGTGGCATGCATCAAGTAGCCCTGAAGGCAACCCCTCTCTCAACCTGTTTAGGAGAGAAGGGTGAAGATAGAGCGCACCCTCGGCTCAATAGTGTGGAGTCAGCATTGGTAAGTAATTTAAATCTGAATACATATCAAATTTCATTACTAATTTCTAACTCTGAGTCTGCATCAGGGTGTGAGGCGTTAACAAATACAACAGCTGACGCAGACCCTGGCCCTTCTGTTTCTAATGACGTAGTCCCCTCACAACAGGGTCCTACTGAAGAAACAAAAAACATTATCATTCATCTTAACTTATCAGGGACTCTTTCTCAGGATCCATCAGGTAAAACCAATCCTGATGGTGAATGACTTGAAACTGACCAACACACTGAAGGTGATGATCAGCATACAATCAAGGAAGTGCTTCTCTCCACTGGCGCCAAGGGGGGACACTTGCCTACATTTGTGTTCAGCATGTCTGTTGATGACTTAGAAAAGGAGTTGGGGTTGAGTGAAAGGAATCTAGTAAATCTGGATGATAGTGAACCTGAAGATGATATTGCTGATCAATCTCTCAATCCACCATCCCCAAGAACCACTCAGGTAAATGAGCTGACAAATCAACTGTTGGTTCTTCAGTCATAGGTGGACAAACTCAAGCAAGAAAAGGCTATTGCTGATGCTGAACTAGTTACTCTTAAAGCAAGGCCAGTTCCTCCCACTACTGAGAAAATCAAGAATGCTATTCTCTCAGCTCTGAAGCCTTTGGTAAAGGATGTGTCCACCACCACCTCTGTCAAGCAGGAAATCACAACACTCATGGACTCCATCAATACTACATCTTTTGAGCTCCCCGCTAAATTCAAGTCAATTCCCAATCAGTTGAATGAGTTACGTGATTTGGTATCAAAGATCAAGGATAGGGTGGGTCTGTTGGAACAACAAAAACTGGACCTATCAAATGAGGTTCAGCAGAAACTGAACACCCTTGCAAATGTTCCAGCATTGCTGGCTAAGGTATCATCCACCTTAGACTCTTTATGTGCATATCTGCCAGCTGAGGGTTCATCAGAAGTTGCTGGGCAATCTTCTGCTGAGGGGGAGAAAGTCACTATTCAGCATCTCTTTAACAAACATGCACAAAAGAAGGCGCAAAAACAACATTTCGTGTATGTATCACCTTTTAGTGAAGAAAGTCCAGCTAAGACTAAGGGGGAGTCTTCAGCTAAGGACAGTCATAATGATGGCCTTACCACCAACAATGACTCATCTGATAATGGGTCACCTCATATCAAACCCAAAAGCAAAGGTGAGTTCAAGCTAGATTAAAGAATTATCAAGTCTGGGTTGGCCATTCAAGAAGAACTTGATAAAATACAAAAGCTTCAAGCTGAAGAAAAGCTCAGAGATCTGAAGATGAGCTTATATGATAAGATTGGAAAATCTGAGGTTGAAGGACTCTTCAAGAAAAATATGTTATACGAAAAGTTTTCTATAACAATACTGAACAGAAGATATCTCTCAGAAATCACAAACGTTGACATGATGACTTACAAGGAAGATACTAATCTGAAGTTCTATAGAGCTGATGGGTCTGATGAGATCATAGATGACTTCCAAAGGAAGGAGCTATCCTATACTGAATGGTTAGAGATGAGCATAAATATTGAAAAAAGAAAATCCAAGAGATAGGATGAGGTTCGCACAAGAATTGAACACTTTTTGAGAAATCATGAAAGGCTTGGTCAGCATCTTAACATCAGCAATCAAATCTCACTAGAGGATCAAGACCCAATTATGGAGCTAAACAAAAGAGCCAATCTGGTTCAACCTGGTGTGGGTGACATCTTTGTCACCATAAAGAAATACAAAGCTCTTGTTCAGTTTGAAAATCATCTCCCTCGACATGTGTTCGAAGAACCAGAATTGGGAATGATTATGTTCAATTATCATGAACGTCAAGACTTTGTAGGTATTATTGATCTTGATAATCTGAACAATGAACTTCTTGGGAACATTAAGAAAATCTTCTTTGCTCACCATGGTGGTCCAGGACTCACTAAAGCTACTAAAACCTTCAGTATGTGCTTACTATCAATACTGTACATCAGAAACTCTGATCCATCAGTTCAGACCCATGTCATTGAAGAACTTAGGCCAAAGGAAAACTGAATAATCATTTGTACTATCTTTGTTGTATTTTTATTTGTTTATTGAATAAATGATTACCTGATGTTTATAAGTATTTAATTGTTTAGTGCAAGTAAGAAGAAGTTGTTATGCCCACTTACTATTGATATTAGAATTAGGCTATTTGTATATCCAAGTAGGGGGAGATTGTTGGGTCAGTATTTACTGACCCTGAAGCAACTCTAGGATTTGAATATAAAATCTCCCTAAGTGTTTCATGCTCAGCAGTAAGGTCAGTCTGCTGATGGATGACCAGAGGAACAAAGTTCCTACTGAAGACTTTGTAGCTGAAGAACGTTCAGCATTCCCCTTCCAGTTAACTTAATATACAAAGGAGTCTTTGCTTCAAATACTAGGCGGTCTAGTTGCTGAAGAACAACGACTGAAGAAGGGCTTTCAGTTCAGTTTGGCTTGACAATACCAAACTGAATGATGTCGATCTCCTCTAGGATAATGAAGACTCTTCAGTATTTTGATGGTTTGCATTAGGCGGGAAAAGATAACTTTAAGTCAAAGTAGGTTACTTGTATACTTAGATATAAGTACAACCTTTATCTTCTCTAGAATAGTTTAATATGTACTTTGTACTGTTTATCCAGAATGGGCATCAACCACCCTCTCGATAAACCCATGCATTGAAACATGCAAATGCAAACCCTAATTTACACTTCCTATAAAAGGAGTGTACATTGATAGAGAAAGGGTTAACCAATACAAGAGTATAAACTCTGGAAAACCTTTCTCTCTCGATACCAACTAAACCATATAGCCAAGATGCATATGAACGTTTAGGTTGGAGCTTAGACTTTTACTCTGGTTATACGTTTATGTAGAAGAGATCACAACCCATTGTCATTTAACCACTTTGTTATTCCACAAACAAAGTGGGTTATAGATTCTGTATTTGATTCTAATAAAAGTCTAGACGTTGAAAAGTTATTGGTATTGTTGTTTTCATTGTTCATAGTTCTTATCTATTGTTAAAACAACACACTTGAGTCTTGGTAAAGAGTTATTACTTAAGGTTGATAAGTAATAACGAATTACAAGGGACCAACAGTTTTCATCAATGATTTTAGTGTTTAACTGTTGAAAAGTAAGTATATCAAGTTTAGCCTCTTTTGGCTCATTTAACTTACTTTCATGATCTTCAAGTTTAAGAACAATTTTATGATATTTTTCAAGAAGATTGTTTCTTTGTTCTTCCACAAATTTTAGATCAATACACAGGTAATCAAAGAAAAACTTAATGTCATCTTTATCTTCTAATTCAAGAAGATTTTGTACCTTTTTTATTGTGATATTAACCTATTCACCATTTCTATCACTTTCTTTGGCCACAACATTTGTGTTTGACCCTTCATCATCAGCAAGTGCCATCAGCACTTTCACATTCACCATTTCATCATCATCTGAAGACACTTCCTCTTCATCTAATTCTAAACTTCAGCAACGAGTCATTTGTTCTTTCTTGCTTGGTGGGCTTTGAGAATGAAATTATAGTACTCATGAGAGCAAGTCTTGCCTTGATTTCTCTACACTTTGCCTCAAAGTCTTTAGTTAGCCTAAGTTCAGCCATGTGTTTCTAAAAAGAAGATGAGGCAATTTGTTTTTGTTGAAATGGAGATTGACCAGATGGTCTAGACTGAGTTGGTGAGGGATAAGAAGGAATGTATGTTTTGGAATAACAATCCTTGGCAAAGTGACCAGGCATTCCACATTTAAAGCACACAGTGTCAGCTGTGGCTTTTGTAGTGCTGGAGAACTTGTCTCCTTTCTTAAAAAACCTTCTAGACTTGGCCAGAAGAGCTCTTTCATGAAATTCCTCTTGAAGGTCATTAAAATATTCATCACTAATTCTAGTGTGTTCTTCATCATCAGGAATATCTTGGTAGTCCTGAATGACAGCTTCGTTCAAGAAGGCTGTTGACAAGTGTGTAGCAATTCTTAGTGCTTTACTCTTGCTGGAGCCTTCATAAATCCTATCAACTAGGTTTTCTTCATATTTTAGTTTTCCAAAAAGAGTAGCTAGATAACACTCTTTCATGTGATTAGAATTTCTCAAGCTTTGGCAAAAACTGAGCCACTTCTTTGGCAATGCATTAACAAAAACAGTGTTGATTTCTAATTTTGAAAGTTCAACACCATCATTTACCAATTCATTCATCAAAGCTTTATATCTGGTGAAAGTTTGAGTAAAGGTTTCCCCTTCTTTGTTTTTGAAGGTGTTGTATTGAAGCTTTAAGTCCATTATTCGTGTTTCTTTCACATTAGAGGGTTCGTCATGATATAATATAAGGTCCCCCCTTGTAGATTTAGTTGTTTTGCAATTCACAACAGAATTCATTTGATCATCTAGAAGCACGGGCATGATGATACTGTTGAGACATTGGTCAAGGTTAGCAGATTTTCTCTCCTCAACAGTCCAATGTGCTTTAGGTTTTATATTGTCCCTAACCATGGAACATATGGACCATTTTCAATGATTCTAAGGAATTGGGGTTCGATTCCAACCATGTGGACAAGGAACCTTTTCTTCCAATTAGTGAAATTTGCTACCTCTAGAACAGGAGCAGCATTGAGTACGCCACCCCTGTACTCTAGAGTTTGTGTTATAACTTGAAACATATTGGATCTTGATTTTAAAATATTAAAATGAGAAGTTTAATGAAAATAAGAGTTTAATGAATCAACCTGATCTGATACCACTTGTTGGTCCCGTTTAACTCGTTACTACTTATCAACCTTAAGTAGTAACTTGTTAATAAGATTCAAGTGAGTTCTTTTATCAATAAATAAGAACTAATAACAAATAAAACAACAATACCAATTAACTTTTCAACGTATAGACTTTTATTAAAACTCAATAAAGAATCTATAAACCACTTTGTTTGCAGAATAACAAAGTGGTTGAATGACAATGTGGGTTGATCTCCTCTACTTAAACTTCTAAACAAAGTTAAGAGTTTAAGTCTTAACCGAAATGTTCATATGCTTTTCGCTATATGGTTTGGTTAATGTTGAGCGAAATGGTTGTTAGAAGATGTTATCTTTCTAATCCAAAGGTTAGCCATTCCTGTCCCTTATGTACTCCTTTTATAGGAGAAACATATTTAGGGTTTACATTAACAAGTCTCCATGCATGTGTTTATCCAGTGGGTGGTTGATGCCCATGCTAAATAAACAGTACATATTACAAATAAACTAATCTAAGAAAAGATAAAGGTTGTACTTATAGCTAACAATACAAGCAACCTTATCCTACTTTGACTTAAAGTAAATCTTTTCCCGCCTAATGTAAACCTTCAGAACACTGAAGTGTCTTCAGTATTCTAGAGGAGATTGACATCATTCAGTTTGATATTGTCAAGCCAAACTAAACTGAAAGCTCTTCTTGAGGACTTGTTCTTTAGTAACTAGACCGCCTAGTCTTTGAAGCAAAGATTCCTTTGTCTTCTAAGATCTCTGGAGGAGGAAAGCTGAACATCCTTCAGCCAAACATTCTTCAGTAGGAATCTTTGTTCCTCTGGTCATGCTTCAACAGAGTCACCTTTTCGTTGAACATGAAACACTTAGGGAGACTTTATATTCAAATCCTAGAGTTGCTTCAGGGTCAGTAAATGCTGACCCAACACATTATAACAATCACAATGCTATAAAAATTGCTTAGGATTTCTCTACGCTCATGACACTAAAGTTCAATAGTTCAGTTTTGTGTATGTATATTTTAAGCGATGTCCCTAAGATTAATATCTTTTTGATCGACTAATAATTTCCACCTTCAATTCTTTATACTATTAATGTTATTGGTGGTATGTCTTAGATTTTAGTAAAATTAATCTTAATTTATTTTAGCTTTAAAGCAGTTTGTGGCTAGTCGATTTGTTTTTTAAGGTTTTAGGGTTTTTTTTGCGGTCGCTGGAGAAAGGGTTCTTTTTGCTTTAGGTTCGATCCTATTAACATAATGGTTGGGAGATTCACTAGACTAGGAGGTCAGGGAAGATCAAAGCATGAATTAGCCAATTTAGATATAGAGAGTATTTTTCACTATTTTCAAATGTTTATTAAAAAATGAATGAAAATTACAATTTTGAGCTTCACCCTTCTAAGGAAGATAATAAGGGTATTTTTATGTTTAACAAACAATGACTATGGCCTAATTGCGCAACTAGTTCTTGTGTTTAAGTCTATGTCTAAAATATCATTATTTGTGGTATATATATATATATATATATATATATATATATATATATATATATATATATATATATATATATATATATATATATATATATATATATATATATATATATATATATATATATATATATCTTTACATTATATATAAGAGGAGGGATTTGCCACGTCATCTATCACGGAACTAATCCCAGTCAGCACATGGGCTTACGTTATGGGCTTACAGATTCTCTAACCCAAAAAACTTAATCGCATTAAAACCCAGACATAAAAGTTTAAATTGAACCCTAACTCAGATTCATACGTGATGTAAACTTAAATATAGAAAATATTGTTAATCAATAACCCAAATCAACCCTTTATCATTCACACAGTCCGGATCATAATCTAAACACCATCAAAACTGTCTTATGTATTATTGAGTTATTGATTAAATTCAATGAGCATGATTTATGATATTAAAATAGTCGTGCAGGATAGCCTGGTTTATTAATCGAAGTAGCAACACTTGGGTGACAAAGATGCCACTGATCCAATATTGCTGCTCCATGTAAAGGTTAGTCTTACTTCAATATTTTTGCTCCTATTTTTGCGTGTTATAGGTTCATGTAATCTTTTAGATATTTGTATTAGAACGTATAAATCTACATTCTCTTTTCGGGAGTGATTTATTGATACATGAATCTGATCAACCATCCTATAATGATCAACCATCCTATAATAAATCTGATCAACCGTTTGATAATGAATCTGATCAACCATCCTATAACTTATATAATGTTTGTATGCTAATTTTTCTGATATTGTTGATGATTTTTCTGATCATCACTACACTAATTCTGGGTTTGCAAAGACAACAGGTAATTTCTGTGACTTTACCATATATTCTCATTCTTATTGCTACTTTTTGGTTAAAAGGTTACATGTGACATATAAAAAAGGTGAGATTAATAACACCCTTTATAGTGAATTTGTTTGATGAAATTGACTAAAATAAGCTTATACTAATTGATAATTGTAGAATCGTGGAGCTGATGTGCATCCGAAACTTTTTAGAGGATTTTTGATTTAACAACGATAATGAGGGATAATCATCTTGAAATCTTTGAGATGTTACTTGCAGCTGGAGCTTCTTAACTAGCGAGGAAGCTTTACAGCATGTGGTTTGTTCTTTATGAAAAGAAAAAATGCTAGGAATTCTGTTCATGGGTTGTCTCAGATCACTTTTACGTATCCTCACATGGATTATTGCTGTAGTGGAAACATGTTTAGAGTCGCTTCAATAATTTTTTGTATGTTGTTACAGTAACCAATCAACATTATGAATCGGACACATTCTAGCGACACGTGCATCGTAAGCGTGGTGGTGTAACACAGCGAGGTAACTTTCGAGTTTAGTATGGCGTTTGTTAATTGCTATTGACATGAGGCGTTTTTTAATTGCTATTGACATTAGGCTATTTGTGGCATGAGAGTCATGATCTAATTTGCGACGCAAGTATTTATGCAGGAACCAGACGACGATGCCATTGAGAGGAGTGTGAACGCTGAGTTCTCTATGGCTACTAATATGTATTATCAATTGGATTACCGTTGAATTAAAAGATTAAACACCTTCACTGACATTCAAATCAACTTTTGACGAGGAACGGTTTTTATAAAATTTCTATTCAAATCAACTTTTATAGAACATAGTACTTTAGAGATGACATATTACGGTAAATGATCTATGTTTGCAGATGATATCTATCGGATGTGGCATGGTTCCTATGATATTACCCAGTGTCCAAAAATATGTTCCACAAATGGAAATGGGATCAGAATGGGTATGGGTATGGATATGGGGATGAGCCAACCCCATTGTTTCGTATCCTGCCATTCTTCTAGGCCCATCAATATCCAATCCAACTGTACCTGCTGTACTAGCCACTACTTAGCTTGGTGAACGGTTCCTGTTCCATTTCGCAGATCTATATCGCTAGTACCTTCGCCTCCATAAAACACAATTACATGTTCCTCAGGTATGTTTACTCTCTTAGTAAACTTAATTCGTACATGGGCACTGTATATGTACTCAAAAAACAACATTACCATTATGAATACCCCCACGGTGGGGGACCCATCAACAAGTGCATCTTCTGTCAGCTCTCTCTAAACATGACTTCCTTAACAATCTTGAACCATTGGGATGGATGCATACCCAACCAAAAGTTTTCTTTCAGTGGTTGCTAAATGTCTGTTCCTTTTTATGACCCAGTCACATATTAATAGCAGCTATAGATAACAAATAGGCAGAGTGGGGTTGCATCTCGGTAATAGGTCAAAACTAGGTTTTAATGGTGGGTTGCGCTTTCTGAGACACTTTCGCTTTTTTAGTTTTTACTTTCCTAATAACAACGGGTATGCTAATTTTGTTTTAGTATATCACAGTAACATGCTTTTGTTTTAGTATATCACATTATAGACTTTTGTCATGCTTTAGATGCAAGTGCAACTAGGGGACAAGATGACAAAATTTGATGCTCTAGACTTTTAGGTGTGTCACTTAAGTTCAGGTGGTAATTGTGTCCTAATTACACACTAATACATATTATTCTTCCGCATTCTTTTGAAGATGGCAATCATTGAATATTTGGAGTTTATAAAAATAGTTTTATATAAAGATATAGCAGGTTCTTCGAGGATCTGAACTTAAAAAGTCCATGTTCCTTAATGAAGACTATTTGTGATTGGCTGGGAAAGATCACGATGGGTAGAAACCATGTTCAACTTGCTAAGGAGATTGATCGAAATCGAGGTTATATAATACTCATTGACATTCTGATATGTTAATATGTGGACATGTATCGTTTTAAGTGATTTGAAACTATATTCACCCTTTTTGGTCATCTGTAGGCATATGAAAGTTTTAATGAGCGGAGTGATTACCTTCCCTTCGAAAGGTATGTAGATTAGATAGGTTTATTTATGCTTTGTTTTCTTCTATTGTTATTTAATACAGTAAATTTATGTTAATGGTGAAGATTTTAGGTCATGTGAAAAAAAGTCTAGCATATCAACCTTTGATCACTTTGGCATAGGAACCTTGATCATCTTTTAATTTGCAAGTGAAGTAAAAAAGCATTTATCTCTTTTTCACAATGTCAGTTGCAAGAATTTTGATTTTCTCTACAAATTCATGAGAAGGTTTACAAACACGCAAATTTAACTGTGGTCTGAAGTCATCGACATTAATCCTTTTTGCAGCTAAGGACTTTCAAAGGTACTTCTCCCCCACATTAACAAACCCTATCACGTAACACGCTGCATCTTAATCATCATCTGATAATATGTGTATAATCTCATCACTAATTTATTTTATCCCTTTTGGTACAGGAGCATAGCCCTAACTGAAGCCACGTTCTTCGACAAGGTAATTTCATGCATCTCATCTCGCTTACCTATTTGTTGGGCCGTAATGTTTTTTTTATATTAAAAAAACGATCAGATTTTGGATTAATTCAACCCATCTAATAGTCTTATTTTTGATAAATTTCTATAGCTCCACCGGGAGCCTGACCCCTTCTTCTATCTTATCTACTGCCTTGCTCCTCGGCTCCATACTGCTTTAGCCGCTTCTTGACCCAGCTGACACTCTTTAAGTAACGTGTCAAACATAATCTCTCAATATGTGGTAGTAGAGTTAAAGTGTAGACGCATATAGGGTTGCTCATTCTGGGTGGTCGATCTTTATCGTCTAAGATTGTTCCTTGTGGAACTTTAGAATTTACGTGCAAGGAGGTAACTGAATCACTTTAATACATGCATCGGTAAAACATCAGATAATCAGTTTCCATGTATGTTCATCCAGACATTAAATTCTTATTATTAAATTCTGATGCACTTAGATAATCTGAATAATGATCTTAAAAGTGACATCTCATTCCCAGCAGTTGAAATAGTTGTGATTATCTTTGTATCTGAAATACGAATCATATGTTTGTGATGATGAATGGTTTGTAACTCATTGACCGTTATCAGGAACATGGTGACAGAGTGGTTAACGGCAGTACCTTAAAGAATAGTAAGATAGCGAGAAAGAAACATAAGAAGGATGGCGTGAGCAACCAAGCGAAAAGTATAGTGTCGGAGACCGCCTCAGCGAAATCGGGTCCATAAACTATTTCTAATGGTAAACCTACTCTTAGTGATCTGAAACAAGTTATAAATATTGTTTCCTAAAATGCCCCAGCAAAGTCCTATTCATCATCTATTTATCATGTGAGTTTTCTCTAATGATCACAAACTCCTATCAAATAATCCAGACACTGAAAATATGCCCAACGACATTCCTGACAAACAAATGATATTGCACATTTATGAAGCTCACACTTGGAAAGATGATATTGTATAGTTTTTTTATCAAACAATGAGCTACACTAAGTATCTTATAATTCGGCTAATTGTTGTAGGTAACATACCAAGTCATATAGTAGATCATAAATATGCTCACAAATACAGTTGCCAGTATTCTAGAAAAAGAATGACACAGATTCTTAAAGAATGCTTTGTACCAAGATGATCAAAGTAGCAATAAAGTGCGCAAAGTTCCAGTTGCTGCTGCGAATGTCAATGAAAGAAAGGGACTCGTCACAGACCCTACTCTATTATGATGTGCATTCAAGGAGCACATAATATATACGTTAAGGTATAGCAGTTGGTTACTTTTTCCATTAAAATTTGCGAGTGTATTTTTTATTTTAATTATATTAGCAGTTATCTTTCTTGACCATATGTTTTTAACTTATTTACTCGATTACTTAGGTATGTTTATCACTATTGCTAGAATACTAGATATAATAGTATATTTTGAACCAGATATGTTGGTCTGAATCAGTAAATGATACTTGATTTTTGATAAGATTGCAGGTTTAAAGTCACAACTATTTGAAAATTTTACAAGAAGAAAGGCTGCCAAAATATTGGAGATTGGGATAGGGACGGGTCCTAATCTCAAATATTATCGCGGTAAAAAAGTAATCCCAAACGCCCCTCAAAATGTCGCGGGTTTACAGTGAATTGTTAGATTAGTGTTATGTATCCTATTTGTATGCGTACGTTTCTTTTCTTCTTTCGAGATGACTTATGCTTTGTGCCAACTGTTTAATGGAAGATATATTATCATGCTAGGTGAATATGAACATGTGTCAAAGCTTTATTTACAACTTATTTTTTGGTGAACAGTGAAGTGTAAATCCAAGGATTTCAAAGGGCAAGCCATTTACTATAAGGAAGGTTAGGGCTTCTAGTATTGGACAGCTTGTCAAGATATCTGGTATCGTGACTCGCTGTCAGATGTAAAGTCATAGATGAAGGTTGTTGTTTACACATGTCAAGAGTGTGGTTTTGAAATATATTAGGTATTATTGGAGAACGACAGCACTGATTTATAAATATTTGGTTTATAAGTTTCTTAAAGATGCACAAAGTTATGAAGGTCCACCGGAAGCAATTTATCCTGTTTCTTATGTTATGTACGCCATTTACTTGGCCAAGTCACAAGTGATCAGCTTTGAATCTATATCTTTTATCTATTTTAAACAAACATATCAATCTTTTATTAATGCATTTATTTTAAAAATTGCACTCGGTTCTCGAGACCCGGCTGAGTTTCAATTTTTTTGAGGGTTTTTAATAGAATACGTAAATTTTACGTATTTACAACGGTGTTTTTTTTTATATATTATATTGGTTGGTAAATAGGTCATAGGTTCAATATACGAAAGTTTTTATGGTTTTATATGTTAATTTTGTCAGCAAAATGAGCTATGACATCAGAAATGTTATGGCATTACTTTTCAGTGGCATTGGTGATTTCTGGTGTTATAGTGGTATTTTTGGTGCCATAAAAGGTATATAACCTTTAGATTAAAAAAAACTGATGGCGTGTGCTGGTAGCAATGACACCAAAGCCATGACGCCAACCCCGGAGTGTTACGCCAAAGCCAAAACTCGCGCCATAACTCGACCCTGTAGAAACACGCGACCGTTCCCCACCCTCTAAGGGTGTTTGGAATAAATAAATGATCATCTATTTTAATATAATCACAAAAAACACTGATGGCGTGTGCTGGTAGCAATGACACCAAAGCCATGACGCCAACCCCGGAGTGTTACGCCAAAGCCAAAACTCGCGCCATAACTCGACGCTGTAGAAACACGCGACCGTTCCCCACCCTCTAAGGGTGTTTGGAATAAATAAATGATCATCTATTTTAATATAATATGTTTGATTAGTGGGATTAGTATTTGAAAATGGGGTATCAAGTCCACAAACGTAACTTATATTCTGAAAAATACTTTTAACATAGAAATAAATTCCATAAAAATATTACACAACAATTGCGGTAAACGACAACAAAAAAAAGTAAAATATTACCAAATAAAAACCAATGAGAAGTCATACACATCAATCAAACTTTAGAAACAAATATTTACCAAATAAAAAAAATGATAATTAGAAATTATACCCGTCCATCGGACGAGTTTTGTCACTAGTATATATATGTATATATATGTATATATATATATATATAGATATATATATATATATATATATATATATATATATATATATATATATATATATATATATATATATATATATATATATGTATATATATATATAGATATATATATATATAATATATATATATATATATATAATATATATATATATATATATATATATATATATATATATATATATATATAGATATATATATATATATATATATATATATATATATATATATATATATATATATATATATATATATATATATATATATATACATATATATATATATATATATATATATATATATATATATATGTATATATATATACATATATATATATATATATAGATATAAATATATATATATAAATATATATATATATATATATATATATATATATATATATATATATATATATATATATATATATATATATATATATATATATCTATATATATATATATATATATATATATATATATATATATATATATATATATATATATATATATATATATATATATATATATATATATATATATATATATATATATATATATATATATATATATATATATATATATATATATATATATATATATATATATATATATATATATATATACATCTACTACCTATATAAAGCATGGTTGTGGCAAAAATGATCTTGGCCCAAAAATCTGAAAAAATGCCACCTGGATATTAAAGAATAATCGACTGTTTAGATCACAACTTCTCCCTTGCAGCATTAATTGTCAAAAAAAAACTTCCTCAAACGTCGAACCTGGATCATTTCAACGCCAGTCTGACAATTGATTTTTATCCTTACGAAACAAAACCAAAAAAAAGACACAAAAATCATTCGGATAAATCAGTAACCCTTAAATGTTTTAATCGATCTAATTGTTTTTTCTGCGGATGATTGCTTGGATGAAGTAAGTTATCAATTTCATCGATAATCCTTCTCGCTGTTTGTATTTAGTTTCTTAGCAGGAGGATTGATTTGATTTTTTATGTTCAATTGAATATACTGATTGTGTTATCCAACACAACTATCAATCTCTGTTTTCTTTTCTTCAAAATTATGATTTTCCAAAAACACCAATAATTACATTAGTGAAGAACAATTGTTTTTAAAGTAAGTTTTTTGTTATGATATGTAAATATAGCCTTTGGATAACTCATTTAGCATATGGTATGTACGCACATAAAACTCATGAAGACATACAGTTTGATATTTCTCAGCCTGACTTATCGGAAAATAGTATAGCATTTTCATGGAAAAAGACCTATAAAGTATAAACGAAATGATTTCAAAGTGCACAAGCAAGCTTGCCAGTGTAATATTATTTAGCTTTACTTGAAGTGCAGGAGTAAGAAGGTTGGTGCGCAAACCCACATGTGTACATGCGCAAGCCCACATTTGCTATCTCGTGCAGCGTATATTTACCTTTATAATGTGTCACAACTCGATCATTCATTGTTTTTAACCATTTTAAGATTATATACGTTTAGGTTAAAAAATTTCTGATTCTTAATGTTGAGTATGAGCATATTGGGCATTGAGAAATTGTAATTTTGTTCATACGCAGTCACAAACATTCAATATAACTCTATCTCTTTCATGTTAATTGCTTTATTAATCAGAACGGTATTCCTATTGGTTATGCTTCTTATTTTTTAGTTAAAAAATGAATTTATTATTGGAAATGGTATTCCTTATTTGCTTCTGATAGAAATTAGATGCTCATTTTGCCTTTGAGAAAAGCTGATAAGCTCACAATTTGACCTTATGAACTTATGCGTCTGACATATACATTTAAATAACCTCTAAATGTCATATAATTGGCTTATCCAAAATCAAATAATCCCATAAGTTAGGTAAATAAGCTAAATCCAAACACCCCTTTAATGAGTATAAAATTCTGTTAAATTCGCATAACAAGTGAAACATTACTTTACAGTGTTATTAGGGAAGGTTATCTTTGAAATACTAAAACCTATCGAATCGTAAGAGTGATGCATTGTATGACACCCCATATTGTCATGTTGTAATTTGATTTTTACTCTTTATCCACATCTTTGAGGTAACAAAATTAAATGTGGAAACGATGCTATAGGTAGAAAACATGATAGTTAATAAAGAAAATAAGATTGAAAAATCTCCATTTAATCTACTAAGTAAAGTGTTGTTCTTTTTGGCAGAGAAAAGAAGCAATGTAAGAAGAAATGAAGAAACTTGAGGAGAAATATATTGGGCAATAGTCTGTAATGTCAAAGATGAGGTAATCCCATGTGATCTAATACTGCTTCTTTTAAAATCTCAATAGTCTTGCTTTATATGCACATTGTATTCTAGATGATTAAGTGTGTTGTTTTAAATATATAAGAAAATTTCAGATGCAAAATTATTATAGGTTTCAAAATATATAGAAGGCGTGTGTTGGGTGATGCACTATTACTATGAAGGTTTATCTTCTTGGCAGTGGTAAATTCTCCCCCTTGAGGCTTTAATTTCTAATCGTAGAACAAAATTTCAACTTTTTTAATGGATAGGTTTAAATTGAAAAAAAAACCTCCTGTAGAATTAAATAATCGATATGTGGTTTATGACTTTTCCAATGATGGATTTTTTTTCAAGTTCTATTCTTACCATTATGCTTCATTTTCTTGTGATCTATTGGATCTTAATCAGCTAGATATAAGCCTTGAACTTGGTTTGTCATTCAAACCATTCACTCAATTGTTATATATATGTTTGTTCTCAATAATTGGTGTTTACTTCATAATTAATGAACATTTATATTCGACTAAAGATGTTATCATCATCTTTTTTGTAACGGAAAGAGTCAGTTTCAACCTTCAAGAGCTATGGTTATATGTACTACCGGCATCTCAAAGGGTCGATCTTATATGTTCTACTTTGGCCGCATCACATGCTCTCCTTTACTAGTTTGTATTCCATATCCTAATTTACTATATTTTCATTAATGTTTGTGGTATATTTTCATGAATTTTCAATTGATGCTATTATACAGATCACAACTGCTGGCAACATTTCTCAAAATTTTCCCCATGCCTTCATATCGTAATGTGATCCTTGGTGGTTGAAATATGTAATACTATCTATTTTAATTCTTATAAGTTATGGGTATCCTTTTGATGATGAGCATTACTAAATTTGTCTATGTTATGCGTTTGGCACAGGTTGACGCCCTTAATCTAGGGGATTCCTAGAGTGGGCAATATGTTATATAACATATTCATTATCCAAGTATGTCGTCCTTAATCCTGGGATATTCTTCTCGATGTTGTTCCAACTTGAATGGAATTAATCAAATTCCTTATTAGTATCATGTAAATCACATAATCTTGAAATTGTCAAATATTACTGATATGTTTCTTGTCATATATAATTTGAAGCATCACTATCTTGAGGATTTACCGAAGAAAATCAAAGACTATGAAGGTATATACATGTGAACAAATGGCTTCTACAAGGACTTAAATGTATTAAACAATCACATCCGTGTTCATTATATATCGAATTTGTATAGGAATTTCATGTAGGTCTTGCTGCTGGAAGTAATACTACATCCACGGCCAACACCTTTGAGTAATGAAAAAGTTGCAACACGTCCTTCGTTAAAAAACCATTGTTTTGGTTAAAATATTGCATAGTTAAAATACATAGGTTTATCATGCGATTAAAAAGTGCATTAAACGACTTATTATACAATAGCAACTTAGATAGAGAAACTATCGGTACCAGCCTACCAGCCATTGCTTCTATGCCACACTTATTTTAAAGATCATTGTTTGCTTTATATTATAGCGAGGTAGAGATTTTTGAGGCTTTGAATTACTAAAATGTGTAGTTTAGAGACATCTTTTGAAAACATTAATAAATTTCACTTTTTAGATGTATGAAATTTTCATAAAATCTTATTACTTCAAATAAATTTTTAAAGCTAGCCGCCCATCGGGCGGGCCTTGAAGCTAGTATATATATATATATATATATATATATATATATATATATATATATATATATATATATATATATATATATATATATATATATATATATATATATATATATATATATATATATATATATATATATATGTGTGTGTGTGTGTGTGTGTGTGTGCTATTATGTTGTTTGTATGTGTGTAGGCACGGATATCAAGAAAACATAAGAAAAAGATCAAGAAACGGTAAAACAGGCATGAGAAACGAAGATGTACAAAAGACCGAAGACACAAAGTTTAACACCCCCTAATTACATTGCGCAGCGGAAATACACAATTGGGCGCTAAACACATGTATCTTTACACAAGGTATATTGAACGACTCAAAATGAGACGTTCAAACATAAAAGATAAGTAAGATTTTACCACATTGTCTAAAACATACATTTCATCCCAAATTATACTAAATCAACATCAGAGAAAAGTGTTTCGTCCCCCAAGGATCTCGACCATCAAACCACATAGTTTTAGTACAATACACATGACCTTAGACAAATTGTTCATAATCAATTGGGAAAGAAAAGGTTTTAGACCATAAGACCTCAAAAGCAAACCCACAACATTCCCAAACAAGCTCCGCCATCGTTCACCTTCGATTACCTAAAAAACATGCTTAAACGAGTCAACAATAATGTTGAGCGAGTCCATAGGTTTAATAAATCACATTTGAACACAAGTGTAAAATCAATCATAATCATTTAGTAGCATTGGCATGCACATAATCTATATATATGCGACTCATCTTATAGTCGAAGCTATATAATTGTATTTAAGCTCATGACACTGACTCCTTAACCAATTAGTCACCCACGCCAAATGCCAGTATGAATGGATAAAACCATTGCCCCTCTAGGGTATTAGTTACTAGATATATACCCACATCTCATTAATCGAAATTAGCCGTCCAAGAGATTACTCCTCGTACAACTCTTGACCGAGATAGGGTTGTTAACCCGTAGTACAACCATTTGAATAAGCGGCTATTCCCAACTTACAACATTAAGTTAGAACATAGTTAACGGTTCATGAAATTATGGTCTTTAGCAACAAGGTACTCAATATAATTCAGGGCAACATTCGGGTCCAAACAATCATTCATGACTTGTGTTCATTTTATTTCAAATAGCATGTATCCCCCTCGCAGGTTTAAAATCATTTAATAACTAGTATGAAGCGAGGCTATAGACTCACCTTAGTACATGAGACTTAGCAAGAGGATCGTCGACGATAAGTGATGTCCGTCAGACACGAGAACCGCAACCTATCAAATAAGGCGCGCTCATTAATAATAGACTCGAGTATAAACTATACATAAAACTTAAAATTATAAGATCATGACAAACCCGAAAGAACAACAATACAAGTGATACTACTATATCCTTCTACATGTTTACTTTATTAATCTACACTCTCGATAAAAATCTACCGGCACAAACCAAATGTACAAGCTCGTTTCCTTTACTTAGATACGTCAAAGGTTTATGAAATGACTCGAGGAACTCACTTACTATCTATAGAAAGTCCTCTAAAATTTTTGCTAAAAGTTCTTACTTCTAAGACCTCATGCCCGACACATCTTTGAATTACAAAAACTGGATAGTTTTACACCTTCGACCCATAAAACCATTTTGACCTCTCTAAACAACTTCACTTACAAAACCGACACTTGGCTTTGAAAATAGACTCACAACCCTAGGTTTAGATACTTAGAACAGACCTTGACTCTTTTTAAAACTCATTTTATAGTCCCTGAGATTCGATCCAAATATCAACGACAACTTCGAATTGTGTCGATACTCGTCTCCCGGTACACGAATAATCAAACTATCATAACTTCCTTCTCGTTTTGAGTTAGAAGCTCTAATTTATAACAGAACTAAGCTAATGAAAATCTAAAACACTATATTATTGGTTCAACAATAATTCAAACGTAAGATACCCAAAAACAGCCTCAAACTCACTGACCTAAATCACCTCTCTAAAACTCACATCAAATCAGTTTTTCAACCCATTTTAACCACTTTTCTACTAATTTTAACATCCTGATATTACCCATTTTTAATCCTATCACTTGCATGTTACATAAAATAAAATCAAAATCATAAACTCAAACTTTCTAACATCAAAACAACATGATATTATCAAGATCATCACATGCATGATCATCAAATACTTTCACCAAACCTAGTTCATAACCAAAAATTAAAACCTCATGCATGTAAGAAATATTGGTATGGATATGCCCACCTTTTGATTTCTAGATAGGGACTTCTTTTAGTTTTAAGAGATTCAAACTAAAGATCATCAAAATTTGGTGTTCGTGGTTGGTTTTGGCTCACGGTAGAAAGAAAGAAAAAGAGGGGAGGGTTTAATTTTTTTATAAATATAATGTGTGTGTTTTTAGGTAAGGAAAATGTTTATATAGTGGTAGGTAAGGACCATTCTTTCCAAACTTGCATTTCTTTGGACTAAAAAGCAATTAGTTACTTAAAGAGCGAGAACTAACTATTAGTAAATTTTGAAAATATTCACGGGACTCGGGTTTCATAAAAATACTTCTCAAAAGTTAAAACGCATCATAAATATGATAATATAGTCTCCTGACACGACTTAACACGCCATTAAAAAGAAAACATCGAAAACGTCGAACATCGAAACAATAGACAATAAAACGTAAAATATTGGGCATCTGTCGACATCACGCTTACTAATAATCCCCATACAAGTTAAAATGTAAAATAAATCTCCTAACATTGGTTTCAACTTAAACCATCAAAAGTAAAATCATTAAAGACATCCTTTTTAAAGAGAGCGACGTCCCGACGCTTAGCCCCTCTTAGAAAAAATGAGGATACTTATCCTTAAAGAAGTCCTCACGTTCCCAGGTAAACACAGGCTCACGTCTAGAATTTCATCTCACTTCCATAATCAGAATCTTACTATGCTTCAACCTTTTAACTTTCCTATCCATAATTTTTACAGGTTCTTCTATAAAATGCAACTTATCATCAAGTTGGATTTCCTCCAATGGAATAAAAGAAATTCCTTTCTGCTAAGCACTTCTTCAAATTAGACACGTGAAAAGTGTTATGAATAACCCTAAGTTCATCCGACAATTCTAAATTATAAGCAACCAATCCAATCCTTTGTATAATATTAAAAGGTCCAATATATATTGGGCTCAACTTTCCTCTTTTTCCAAAACGAATCACACCCTTCCATGGCGATACCTTCAATATAACCATATCTCCTACTTCAAATTCTAACAATTTCCTCCGATTATCAGCATAACTCTTTTGTCTACTCCTGGCAGATAACAAACGCTTCTTAATTTGCACAATCTTTTCAGTTGTCTTAAAACTCATTTCGGGTCTGATCAATTGACTCTCCCCTAGATCACTCCAACACACTGGAGATCTACACTTACGTCCATACAAAGCTTCAAATGGTGCAGCTTTAATACTAGCACGATAACTATTATTATATGAAAATTCCACCAATGGTATTGTCTATCCCAGCTATTCCCAAAATCAATCACACACGCTCGAAGCATGTACTCTAATGTTTGAATCGTCCTTTCACTTACTCCATCAGTTTTTGAATGATATGCTGTACTCAAACTTAACTCTGTTCCCATCGCTTTCTACGGAGATTTCCAAAACTCTGAGGTAAACCTACTATCACGATCTGAAATTATCAACAAAGGCACACCATGTCGACAAACAATCTCCTTCACAAGGATCACCCAACTTTTGTATCAACAAGTGGCCCGAGCAGAGATGAACGTGCAGAGATGAACCTACATGGAAATCGCTTTTGCGAAGATGCTAACTGATGAGGTATAGGAGCTAAAACTTTTGTATCACCGCAGAGATGAACCTACATGGTTTATTGCGCCAAGGCGACCCAATGAAAGTTCCTGAAGGATTCCGTCCGCTGAAAGAAAATGAACTCCCTCTTCTTGATGCGACCGTAGACAAAACCATCCCGCTAGAAGAAACCACCGAGCAGAGATCAGATGAGGGAGATCCCGTGATTGAGAAGTCCCCGCTTGACTTCCACAAAGAAGATGGTGGAGAACTGCTGCTGGAGGGCACCGTGCTGCACCAGGATGAAGAAGAAGAAAAGGAAGATTTCACCAACCCTGCTGACAATCGCACTGGTGAGGATGAAGAAACTACCCAAGCTTCTGGGTCCCCCAAGCCCAAATCCAGGAAAAGAAAGACTACTAGGAGGGTAGCAAAAACTCTAGGGGACGGGGCGGAGGCACATAATGCTCCCCCAAAAAAGCTAAGGAAAGACCATCCGTAGTTCCAGGAAGGAAGCAACACTGCTACGGCCCAGGTCGACCCCTCACTACGCGTGGATGAGAAAGTCTAGATGGCTACCCCCGTGAATACTGTATCCCCTACCATCACGGAACCCATGAATGGCACTACGTAAGTACCTTTTTTTATAATACTCAAAGGATGTAAATCCATAAACAAAACTAATGTGTGTTAATAACAGGGCGGATCCGTCGACCGTGACCCAAGAGAAGGAGGTGGAAAGGGAACCCTCGCCTGTGACATCAAGGAGACCTCCATCCCCTCTGGTGACCCATGCTGAGGAGCCACATCCTGAGGGACCCGACACCAGCCTACGCCTAGCATGGAATTTATCTAGCTTAACAAGGTTGGAGGCGGAGTCCGAGTGCTCTGAATTCATTGAACACATCACTCTTCCAGCACTCGCGTAAGATTTGGACGAACTGGAGCATGAGACATTGCTGGAGCAGTTTGATGTGTCCTCCGCACACCAGGTGATGGTTGGTGTGGCCCTGAGACGCTGTTTGATCAAAGCCTTGGGTAACGTGAGCCGTGCTGACAAAAAGATAGCTCGCCGTGAAGCACTGGTGGGTAAGCACAAGAAAACCATCACATCCTTGCAGGCAGCGTTGGTCGTGGCCGAGTCAACCGTAAAGGAGCAAGCCCATCACGCCAACGCTCGTGAAGAACGTATTGCCGAGCTGGAGACCCTTTTAGCTGCATCCAAGGTGAAGGTATGCTCTCATATTAAAACTTATTTGTGCTCACCAAAAAACCACATTGTCTCTGTAATAACTCCAAGTGTCATATATAGGTATCCGCAGCCGAAGCTTCCACCAAAGTCGTAGCCGTGCAAGCCTTCGCTATTGCTCAAGAGCGTAACGCGCTGAAGGATGAGCTAACCCATGCGCGGACTACCTTGGACGAGTAAGCTGCAGCAGCTGAGGGCGAACTAAGCAAGATGGCCGTGAACTGTGCTGAAATGATATGTCCTCATTTGCTCACAGCCATAGCTGGGCGTAGATGGGTGGTTGTCCAGGGAATTCGATTGGCCGTGAGCAAGGTGACAGAATCTCCTTACCTGCTACAAGCATTTGCGGACGTTGTATCGGACAATATTGACCGTGGTAGGCACGAGGGGCTGGTCAAAGCTGCGGAGCTGATAGGCAAGAAGGAAGATATCACCCAGCATGCCTACCACAACCCTCTAGCCGCAGACAAGATGACCGCGTCAATGGCCGCTCTTGCTGAAATCCAACACCCCCTCCTAGACGAGCTAGAAGCGCTAAAGGATGCTCCTAAAGAAGTAATAATGTCCAAGCTCACTGCTGATCCCATCCAACTGACTTTGCCCACCTACGACTTTGTGTCGAAGGTGATGAAAGGAGAAAAGCTGTTGGCCGAGGCGTTGGATGCGAACATGATCAGGACATAAGATGGGAAGAATTCTCACGGGGAGGCCCTCCGCACCCTGATTGAAGAAGGGAAGAAGGAGATAGGGGAGTTCCTACCTCCTTTGTAATTTACATTGTAAACATTTGTGCTGATTTATTCGTCCGTGTATGTATACGGCTAAAACAGATGTTATTGTCATAACTTGTTACACTTATGCAAGTAAGTCCGTGATGACCACGGCTATTTTGGTGTTATGAATTTGAAACTTGTGTAAATTTTTTTTTAGATATCATATACCTGTACTGCATGACATGTCACGTCTTACTCAAAAAAATACAATCAAGTCTATATTTTACTAGACGTGCGACGTGTGTCTTTACCATGCAAAGCACGGCGTGAGCGCGGCATATGGAAACTTATCACAACGTCTTGTGAGTAAGGTGTCTAGTAAGGATACATGATCCGCGTCACTGGGGTTGCATCCCTCTTATACGACAAGTTGAATTATTAGGTTCACTTAATCCTCTTACCCCCGCCTAGAGGCGCATTGTACATGTACGATATTAAATGAATGCATATGAATAAGATATAGCACATTGTAGTAACAGCAACTAAATCTATATGACAATAAGAAAATCTAAAAAAGAAAACAATAATTTGCACAAGAACGAGTCGTGGAGATAGCTAGGCACCACGGCATTTTATTAGAACGTTTACGCTTTTTGTTTGAACAAGAATGGGAAATCCTAAAAACAAAAGGAACCTAGAAAGCATAAAAAAACAAAACAAAGAGGACACATGGATCTTCATTGAAGCTAGATATAGCGAAGTTTCCATGCGGAAGCCGTAGCTTTGAAAGATAGCACCTATTAAGATTGCAGATATTCCATGTGCGTTCCAGGTCGCGGCCATCCATGTCACGTAACTTATACGCGTCCCGTCCTAAGGCTTCCGTAACCTCATACGGTCCTTCCCACTTAGGGCCCAGCTTTCCTGTATTCTTAGCTCGACTCGCCTCGTTGGCACGATAAACATAATCTCCCGGTCGAAAAGAAACACCTTTAACCTTGGCGTCATAATAAGCCTTCATCCGTGCCTTGGACTTGGCCTCATTGATAGCCGCTATCTCTCTTTTTTCCTCCAACAAATCCAGATTTATCCGGAGCTGCTCGTCGTTTGTGACGACATTAACCTTTGTTGTGCGAATGGTAGGCATTCCTATTTCTACTGGTATGACAGCCTCAGTGCCGTAGGCCAATGCGAATGGAGTGTCCCCGTTGGCTGTTTTGATCATAGTCCTATGTGCCCATAGAATATGTGGCAGTTCATCCACCCATTTGGCACTTCGTTCATCCAGGCGTGCCTTGATGCCTTCACCCAAGCTTCTATTTTCTCGTTCCACAAGACCATTTGTCTGCCGATGTTTAACAGATGCGAAGCACCGTTTGATATTCAATGCTGCGCACCAGTCCTTGAATGGATTATCCGCGAACTGCTTCCCGTTGTCCGAAATTATTTCTCCTGGTAGGCCAAAACGGCACACGATGTTCTCCCAAACAAACTTTTTAACTTGTTTGCCTGTGATGGATTTGACTGCCTTGGCCTCTATCTAACGTGTAAAGTAGTCCATTGCGACAATCAAGAACTTAACTCCCCCTGTAGCTACGGGGAAAGGTCCTTCAATATAAATCCCCCACTTATAGAATGGCCATGGAGATGTAATGGGTGTAAGTTCCTACTGTGGATATCGTGGTACTGGTCTGTGTACTTGGCAATCACTACATTTGCGAATCATGTTGCATGCATCCCTATGCATAGTAGGCCAATAATAACCTGTGCGTAGAGCTCGAGCTACTACGGATCAGGGACCCGCGTGCATGCCGCATAACCCTTCATGTATTTCACTTATCACATAAGTAGCCTGGCATGTCCCAACACACCGCAACCACGGCTGTAAAAAAGAACGCTTGTAAAGAATACCTCTCGAAGCTCGAAGTGCTGCGACTTCCTTCTGATACGCAGTGCCGCCTTTTCCTCGTCTGGAAGGGTTTCATTAGTTAAATAGTTGATGATCGGGGTGATCCATGTAGGTCCATCTTCCTCAACTATAGCTGCGACTTCCCCTTTTGTTATAGACTTTTCCTTTAGTATTTCCACCAAGACTTTCTTGGATAAATGGGCGAAACTTGTAGACGCGATCTTGCTAAGAGCGCCCGCCTTCTTGTTTTCACCTCTTGGTACCTGCTTGATAGAAAACTTGCTGAAAGCCGCGATGAGTGATTTGACTTTCTCCAAATATCGAACCATGTTATCCTCCTTGGCTATGTATCCCCTAGAATGTGGTTCGCGACAAGCCGTGAGTCCACGTAGGCCTCAAGTTTGCGGACTCCCATTCTAGCGGCGATTTTTAAACCTGCAATCAACGCTTCATATTCTGCCTCATTATTAGTGGCTGTGAACTCAAAGCGCAGGGCGTATGTAAACTCCATTCCTTCCGGATTCGTAAGGATGAGGCCAGCTCCTAATCAATCCGTGCACGAAGATCCGTCCGTAAATAATACCCATGGTTCTGCTGGAGTTTCCTCTTGTTGTACGACTGGTCCTTCTTCATCCGGCTTTTCTATCAAGAAATCTGCCAAGATTTGGCCTTTAACAGCCGTCCTTGGTCTATAAGATATGTTATGCTCTCCCAATAGAATGCTCCACTTTTGTAGCCTACCGGCCACATCTGGTCTGGAGATGACTTGTTTTATTGGTTGATCAGTAATAACCACAATTGGGTGCGCCTGAAAGTACCGGCGTAACCGTTTCGTAGCAAACACTAATGCCAAAACCAAGTTTTCCATGGAAGAATAATTCAACACCGTCCCTTGTAGTGTTCTACTTATAAAGTAGACCGGAGTTTGGACTGTGTCCCTATCTGTGACAACCCTGGTTTTGAGGTTCGTCACTTAGTTTTATTTTGTGCTAGTTACGTGTCTTTACGTGTTTATGTGCTTATTGGTGTGTATAGATTGTGGTTTGGATATCGTTTTCGGTACGGGGTACCTTGTGAGTGAAACGATGTGTGATGATTTCATGTTCATGAGTTCACATGGTAGTGACTATGAAGTGAGATGGTGTTATTTAGTGGTTTTACGTATACGTATATGTATTACAGAAAATCGTATTTTTACGATTTACGGTTTAGCATTTGGAGGTCTCGGATGAGGTAATTAGTCATATGGATATTTTTTGGGATGGTTTTAAGTCATTTAGGACTTATTTATAAAGTTTATTTCAAAATTTGAGAGTTTTTATAAAAGTGTATATTTTACGTCTTTTACGGTAAAACGCGTAAATTTGACTAGTTTTACGGTTTTGTGGTTTTGGAAGCTTTAGGAGCTGAAATAAATTAAGGAAAATTAAAGTAATATTAATAACATAATATTAAATAATAAAAATAAAAAAAACGAATTTAGGGGTGTTTGGGTCGGTCTTTTGCACGGTTTAAATAATATGTCGCGGGGCGTAATATGTTTTGGTTGCTATTGGGTGTTTCTTGGATTATTTTTCGTTGTCATGGGTCATTTTGAATTGATACACATTTTGGGTTTGAGTTTTCTTTTGAGTCTCGTGGTTTTTGACTTGTTTTAACTGGTGCATGTGAAATGTCGTTAGTTATCCGTGGGTTGATTCGTTGATCGTATCTGATGGATTCAGGATGTAGTTTTGGTTTTGTATTGTTCGGGAGCGTTGAGGTAGTCATATGAAAGACTTGGTCGCGCCTACACACTTAAGTAGGTGACCATGAGAGAACGGTCAGAGTACCCTTAGTGGGGAGGAAAGAGGTTCGTAGACGAACTAATGTGGTCATGATGTCTAATAGGAGTGCCAAGGGAGATGAATAGAGATTTGTGAAATGTATAGATATTAGCACAAGTAACACGCCATAGAGAGTGTTGGAAGGGGATATTGTTCGTAAGGCATGTATGTTCTCTAAAAAACTTCCTGAAAGTTAGTAGGTTTGCCTATTATTTTGAGGTAGAACCATAAATAGAGCAAGTAGGAGAAGTGAGAGGAGTTGTAGTTAGTGCCTTTCCAAGGCAAATTGTTGATGGAATGATTTAAAAACAATAGTTATTAGAAAATGCAACAGATGCACGGTAAAAGTTGAGTTGCTTAGTAGTAGATTGGATGTGGAAAGCGGTTGAGTGGTCTGATGAGAGGAAGGATTGGTCTTTTAAAATGCGTACAGAATTTTGCAAGTAGAACGAGGTAAGAATTTATTCGTATTGCCGCTAAGAGAGGGTGCAAGGAGGACATAGTTGAAATTGCTAAGGATGTTGTATGAATGCTTTGGGTTTACGGTTATGCATTTGGCTTCGCCAAAGCACTAGCGGATTACATGGAGTCAATGAAGCGAGTGTGCCTGAACGTATATAAATGAGTGGTCATCGGGAGTATCGACGACATCTTGATCTACTCAAAGTCTAAGAAGGAGAGTGAGGCGAAGTATGTGTTGGTTTTGAAGTGGAATTATACGGGAGATTTTCAAGTGTGAGTTTTAGTATTAAGTCTACCATGATGAGTAGTTAGAGATGATGACATATCATGGAACCAGCAAGGGGCGAAGTGAAGAAGGATGAGGAAGCATTTTGGAGGCTGAAGAGGTGGATTGGATAATGAGCCGATCTTGGCATTATCGGAAGGACTGGATGAATTCGCGAAGCATGACGATACGTGGAGCAAGGATTTGGACGCGTACGAGGACGACAAAGAAAGGCGGTCGCTTATACGTTGCAGGAACTGAAGATTTGGAAGAACTGGATAGACTTAGTTAGTGGAGCTGGGCTGTTATATATGCCTATAATGCTAGAGGCATTTGGGTGTACGAGACGTGAAGAATGATCTATACGGATTATGAACGTCTCCAACACATATTCAATCATCTTGATTGAACATTTGTCAAAAGTGATGGGTGGAGTTAATTGACGAAAGAAAAATTGCAAGGCCAAGTACCATCTGGGAAAGGCAAGCATGATTGATAAGACATGGAATAAGAAAAATGAAGTGAAGCTGAGACGAACTTGAACTATAGGGATGACGTATTAGGGTGGTTTGGATGAAGGATGTAGGTTACGCAAGTTGAGTTGTCTAAAGCAGCGAACGCGTCAACATGTATGTTGCGTGGCTTGGACAATCATGTGGAGAAAAGGGACGTAGACTATACTTCTTACATAGATAGGAGTATCTTAGAAAGGGGGATGTAAGGACGAAATTGGGGAAGGTGACGAGAGTTGGGTAATAGTCGATAGAGTGACTAATTCATCTCATATTTCAAGAGGAATGAGAAGTCACGTAGTTGAAAAGTTGGAAGGATTACGTACGAATGTGATGGAATAGAGGGTGATGCGTAAAATTTAGCCTAATATGTATGGAATGCCATATGAAGGGTTATGGCAAGGGAAGAAACGATGGGAAGCATCACATCGTGATGTATGGTATGAGCTGAGGAAAAGAAGGAAGTGTGTATAGGAGCGAAGCAAGAATAAAATAGGTCGAGATTGGAAAAGGAAATGGCACTGATCTATACTGATTGTTTGGGAGGATTAGTATCGATAATCGAATGGATGAGGAGTTATAGGTGTGATATGCCATAGGGACGAAGGGATTGGTCTAACTGAGATAACCACCCTTTTGAGGATGTGTATAGATCGTAGGTTGATTTGGACTGGAAGAACTAATGGGTATGTGAAAGACCGTCATAGGTCCCTTTGCAAGGAAATTGGAAATTTTAAGTAGTTCGGGGTACGGACTAAAGGGAGTTTCACCCATAGTAACGGGTGGTATGTTTTGGTAAAATGGAAGAGCTGATGTAGAGTTTTGTAGGTCCATTTATGATCTTTGGAAAGATCGGACCAGTAGCTTATGAGCGTAGAATTACCTAGGGGAAACGAGTGGTATACATGTTATATTTCGTGTATTAAGATTGGTAAAGGTTGTTTGAGAATGCATTTTGCATGTACGGTTATCCGGGACTTGTGTTAATAAGAGTCTTTGTTTTATCAAAGATCATTTGTGAGATTTATTGACTGTGAGGTCAAGAGTTTGGCAATGAGTTTAATTATTTTTGGTTTGTATATGTGGTATTTTGAAACTTGAACTAAAGTTCACGTGGAAATGAGGGGAGTTCGTTTAGAACAAGTATCCTCATGTGATTTGTTGTTTGTGTGTTTTATTCTAAGTAGTAAATCTAGGGACGAGATTTCTATTAGGAGGGAGTGATGTGACAACCCTGCTTTTGAGGTTCGTCACTTAGTTTTATTTTGTGCTAGTTACGTGTCTTTACGTGTTTATGTGCTTATTGGTGTGTATAGATTGTGGTTTGGATATCGTTTTCGGTACGGGGTACCTTGTGAGTGAAATGATGTGTGATGATTTCATGTTCATGAGTTCACATGGTAGTGACTATGAAGTGAGATGGTGTTATTTAGTGGTTTTACGTATACGTATATGTATTACAGAAAATCGTATTTTTACGATTTACGGTTTAGCATTTGGAGGTCTCGGATGAGGTAATTAGTCATATGGATATTTTTTGGGATGGTTTTAAGTCATTTAGGACTTAGTTAGAAAGTTTATTTCAAAATTTGAGAGTTTTTATAAAAGTGTATATTTTACGTCTGCGGTAAAACGCGTAAATTTGACTAGTTTTACGGTTTTGTGGTTTTGGAAGCTTTAGGAGCTGAAATAAATTAAGGAAAATTAAAGTAATATTAATAACATAATATTAAATAATAAAAATAAAAAAAACGAATTTAGGGGTGTTTGGGTCGGTTTAGACGCACCAAAGAAGAAAGAAAGAAGGGAAAAGCCCAAAACAGGCTCAATGGACTTGTAATGGGATTAGGGGGCCTTTAGGACTTAACCAAACCCAACTCATAACCATAATAATCAGGTTTTTAACCTTCATAACATCTCCTAGCCGAAATTCATCAATGGTGGCCAATTAGGATTCTTCAAAAATTAGGTTTTCTTCATCTTCTATTAATTCAAAGGTAAAACCTTCTTAACCCTTTTCAATTTAATTATTTTAATGATGTCTTAATCATCTTATGACGGATTTAGGATAGGGTTTAATTAAAAACAGTATATTAATCATATTATAATGATTAAATAAATTAGGGCTTATAATTAGAGGGATTAGGATTAATTAATGAGGTTGATTTTGTTAAACCCGTTTTTAAAAACTGGGCAGAAATTTGAGTCAATTGTTTTGATCATATCGGGAGTTCTAGGAACATTCAAGATGCGATCCAAGTATCCCTGAAAAGGTAATTGAAGTGGCTTTCCAATGCAAGAAACGAGAACTAAAATCTAGGTAGGGAAGTGGGTCAAAAACATGTTACAACAGTCGGAGGTCAAAACAGTTTTGTAATCAGCCTGTTTTCTTTTTAAGTTTTGGGTTGTTTGGGGTACTTAGGGTTGCATTGGAATCTTCTCATGAACATGAGAGATGGCTTATATATTTTAGTGAGTATCTGCACTTGGGCTAAGATTGTGGTTTAGGGTAAGACCCTCTAATGGTAATGAACTTTTCATATGTTTAAAATCAGTGAATTCTGGATAGGTAGCAATATATACACATATATCGGGGCCTAAACAGTAGCTTTAAGGTTAGGGCAAGTGGGAGTTTTTAACTAACATGTATAAAAGTGTGAATATTCCTTTTACAGAAACCATGGGTATATTTAAGTGGACGTTTGACTTAATGTTTTGAGACCTAAAACTGGTACTGTTTTGTGTAAAATTATGAACGGGATAGCTATTAAACTTAACCAAGTTAGGGACTTGTTAAGGAAGGGTAATGGGGTGATTAGAACTTAAAAATGAGGTAATTATATGGGAATAGGCTAGATGTCCATCATAGGTTGATGAGCCATCTTGGTGGTTGGTTCGGGTATTCATTGTGTGTTTCTGGTTTGTTAGCTCGTTGCTAAGTGCGAGGACTTGTGAAGAAGCAATCAGGTGAGTTGATAGTCCCGTTTTGCTACGTTTTTAAATGTTTTTCCAGTATGGGATGGAGATGACACTTGCAATGTTCTTTAACATGATTTAGTACTATGTTTTAAAATGTGTGGACATACATGTGATATTTTGTGACTTGCGTGCTTATGTGTTCTCATATGTGCTTTGATATGTGTTCTGATATGTGAATCTTGATTGGGTTATGATTGGTATTGGTACGTAGATGTATGGGCGTCTATGGGACCAGTTGTGATGTGTGTGGAGCGTGGGGCACGATCCGTCCTGAGTTCTTGGTTCTGAGTTCTTGGTTCGTGGGGCACGATCCGTCCTGAGTTCTTGGTTCGTGGGGCACGATCCGTCCTGAGTACTTGTGCATCCTCTCTTCGGAGGCAAGATATCTCGACGGGGATATAGTTCATCTTCCACAGGTGGTGTGGGAAAGATCCGGATAGTGTGGTGTGTGTTCTTGTGTGTGTGACGGGATACTTCTTGATTGTTATAGTGTGCTTTGTGAATTGTAGATGTGATCGGTACTTGGTTTATGTTTTGTTGTGGATGCATGTAACATGATTATCACATTATGGTCCATTACTATAAATTGTTTTCCTTCAACTTATTTACAGCAGTTAACAAGGTTTCTTAAGATATTTTGATAACCTAAACCTATGTTCTCACCAACTTTATGTTGACAGATTTTAGTGTCATTTTCAGGTGAGGTAGTTGTGCAAGATGATGTTAGAGGTGGCTAGAGTATAGAGGATGCTAGGATTGCATTAGGAGGAATCCCTTTGCTCTTAGATTTTATTTTGTCTTTTGATTTAGTAAATTTTTTGATACCTGTATGCTTGATGTGTGTTATTTGAATGTCTTTGGTAAGAGGTATGCCTGTTACCTACTTACCTAGACGCCTACATTATTTGAGATATTGTCATGACATTGTGTCACCTTTTTATGACATTTCTATTTCATTTAGTTAACTCTATAGACACGCTATTGTTGTGATGATATCCATACGTCGCGCCCCATATTCCGCCATGGTGGGGTGTGACACTATCCGTCATGAGTACCGCACTTATTGCTCCATGTGTGGCTGACAGATACATGATGAGTTCCTCCTTGGGTCGGGGGGTGATACTAGGTTTTTCTATGGGTTCAGATTATCTCTCAGTCCTCTCGAATTGATCTCGGCCTTAAGTAGAATGATTGTTCTTGGTTACTAAAAAGGGGAGTGGTTTTCTATCTACTAAATGTTAAATGCTTAAAGATGTAAACTTAAATTTAAAAAGTAATTGAATTAATAATAATTAACAAAAATTTGAATTAAAATCAAACTTAAATTAAGAAACAATGAGAAATAGTAAGACAGACAAAAACAAAAAGAAACAGAAAGTAAACTTAAAAGAAAACTGATTTGGAAGTTTTAACCTTGATTCGGAACTTTGCTCATCCGAAACTTTTCACTCGGAAGTCTTCATTCGGAACTTTTAGAAATCCTTCACTCGGAACTTGTTGATCCAGAAGTTCGTCCGGAACTTTTGGTCCGGAAGTTTATTCGGAAGAAATGGAAATAAGACTCATTCGGAACTTAAACAGCAACGTTCATTAGGAACTTTTGACTCATTCGGAACTTTCAGTTCATCCGGAAGTTTAAAAGATAAAAATTGATTCGGAACTTTTTATTCACCCGGAACTATTGGTTCATCCGGAACTTCAGTTCATTCAGAAGATTAGGTTCATCCGGAACTTTCAGTTCGTTCGGAAGTTTTCAACTGATTCGGAACTTTTAAAAGAAAACTCAATCGGAACTTTTCAAAAACATGTTCATTCGGAACTTTGGTGTTCATCCGGAACTTTGGTGTTCATCCGAAAGTCTGGGAAACCCAGATACAGTAACTATCCCGAAGAACATGGGAAATCAATTTTAATCCAAAAATCAAACTAAATACTCAAAAAGGTTTTACCAAATTAACCACAAATCATCTAATAACCATAAGCAACAAATCCCAACAATAAAAACACAAATTCAACAACTTCTTAAAGATCAAATCAATCAAATAAAAACTTGAAAACTTGAAATGAAAGATGATGATGAACAAGATGAAATGCAAAGATTTAAACAAGAACTTGCATTGAATGATTAATGTTTTTAACAATCACTAAACAAGAATGAAATTACAAGATTAAAAATCAAAGATCAAAATCACCAAACACCCTAGTGGTGTTGGTGATGGTACGAAACAGAAAGGGAGAAAAAAGGGGAGAGAAGAAAACTAAAAACTAACTGGCTAAATGTGTGAGGGGTGGTCTATTTATAGACTTGTCTTTTGGTTGGTGAGTGGGCTTTCTCCCGTTCTTCTTGTCTTCTCGTCTTTTAAGAAAAGTTGACGTTTTCGATTCTGATTCGGGATTTGTCGTCGATTAAATTCAACTCGTCTTTTAATTTCTTCGTTTAATAGACTTGAGTTTCTTCGACTTATAAATCTTCCATCTTTGGTCCTTTTCTTCGATAAATCGTCAAATAGGCCCAGTGACTTCAAATCTTTTGCATCTCTTGGACAATAGACTTCATCTTGAGTCTTTTTCTTCGATAAAACCCGTGCAATCCCATGTTTTCTTTAATATTCATCCGGTTGGCTCTGAAAACACAATTAACACAAAAACCACGCATAATTCCAAACAAATGATATTAAATACGTGTTTTGGTCTCGTTTTAGCCAGAATTAAGTGGTAAAAGGATGGGTGTTTAAGCACCTATCAAATCCCCTACACTTAACCATTGCCATGCCCTCATGCAATGCTTAGTGATAAAGCAATTTTACACTTTTCTCATAATTAATCAACCTTGGCCTTATTCAAATACTACTAAACAAAAATTAAGGTACTAAAAGAAATTAAAACTTAAAAGGATAGAAAACCATTTTCACTTGAAAATAGCTACATGGAAATAACTTGCAAAGAGATCAAGGACTTACATTAGGGCTTTGGTGCTGCGCAGATTTGTCACCCTCAAGTTTCATGTTCCCCAAACTAAGCTTAAAAACGAGATCATTGTTATTATAAGTTAGTAAATCAAACACTTACACACATGGCTTAATTAAATGCTTAAACTCCCTTATTCCTAGGTGTATCTCTTATATTTTATTTTTGTCTTAGAATGATCATGAATATGCATTTTTGGACTTATTTCGATAGTTTATTTAGGCTAAAAGCAAAGTAGGACGATTTGATCAATAGTTAGCTAAAGGACAAAATCTCTTAAAACTGCTTCTCGGGATATCAAAAAGTTCATATCTTGGCATAACTTGGTTCACGATTTGAGACCTTTCTCGGGCCGATATTTCGCATGTACTTCATACTTCATATCTTGAGAGACGTGCTTAAGATAATGGTCTTCTCATCGTTCATAGAGTTTCTTCACTTGGAGACTTTTAAGAGGTACTCCAACTTTGTTGACCACGACTTCATGATTATTTCTTCAATCTCTATTTGGGATTTTGAGATACAACGATCCGCCTCCTTTTCGGACTTGGATCTATTTATCCTCATACCTTGTTAGGGTCTTTTCGGATAGACTTCTCCATGATCTTTATGGGAGTTGGTTGCTTTTCGTCGTGAGTCTTGATCCTTCATATTGACTTTGGGAATAATGCTTTTCACATCACCTTGGATCTTTAGCAATAAAATGGAATCCTCATGCCTTGTTAGGGCCTTTTCGGACTCGCCAATCTTCGCGCCCCGCTTCATAAGTTATGCCTTGGCTATGAACTCTTATCATTACCGAGCAACTTTTAAACGATCTTGGGCTAGAAGCTAAGTAACTTTTCAAAT
Organism: Glebionis coronaria; assembly: GCA_025667525.1. Lineage (NCBI taxonomy): Eukaryota > Viridiplantae > Streptophyta > Magnoliopsida > Asterales > Asteraceae > Glebionis > Glebionis coronaria. The sequence goes on along the minus strand of CM046881.1, from coordinate 322,706,666 downwards.
CGTACGACCTTACTTATTGCAAATAATTTATTAGCAAGTGATGGGAGAATAGGCAAATAATTACACCAAGTGAGCTTGTGCAAGAATACCGACTTATAATTGACTCTATCATTACTCGTCCTCCACAATTTAAAATCTCAAGTAATGAGATTCGTGGATACTTAGCCTAATAAACCAATTAAGGTCTACATGGTTAAGGATACTAGCTAGAATAAACTTGGATAAGTCTATTCGGGTTGAGTCAAAATAAACGCAACGGGCCTAATATGTCAAAGACTTCTCAACTAGCTACACCACTTTATTAATATTTTTTTTTTGACTTTATTGCGGGATATATACATATGAAAGCAATGATAAAAATTTTAAAAATTACGACTAAATGGCCAAAGTTAATAAAAAATTTGAAAAATGTTGAAAAATATGATTTTCTGGTTAAATGAAGGCATTTTCATGGGAAAGTCCACTTAAAACTTCGATAGAAGTCCCCCCTACACTTAAGATAAACATTGTCCTCAATGTTTAAGCATGTGGGAAAAGTTTCCCCTACACTTATGACATTGTGCACGTTGGTTAAATCAAGTTAAGGAAGAGACGACTAAAGTGATCAATTTCAAATGTGAGTATGAAGAAAATTGAATCATGATAGTTGAGAGATAGAACCGGATTTCAGATAATACGGGAGCACGGTTCTTCAGAGATTCCAAGAGTGCACTTATCCCTGTAATCACATCACCACACAAAGACAAACATCCTATAGAGGTCCCCCTACACTTAGGAGGTTAAAACATAAAAGGATAGATACTCGGGCTGCCTCCCGAGGAGCGCTTGTTTTTGATAACCGAGTCACGAGCCTGACTCGACCCAAAATTAGTTCATGGGGAACGTGGTGAGGGATGGAATCACCTCCTGAGAGGTGTCCTCACCAAAGTACAACTTCACTCGTTGGCCATTCACCTTAAAATTCGGTCCATCAGGTTGAGCGAGCTCGAGAGTACCATATGGAAAAATTTGGGCAATGGTGAATGGGCCGGACCAACGAGATTTCAGCTTGCCAGAAAAGATTTTCAACCGAGAGTTAAAAAGTAAGACTTTGTCTCCAACATGGAACTCTCGGTTTTTGATCTTTGAGTCGTGAATGAGCTTAGTTCTTTCCTTGTAGATCAAAGAATTTTCATAAGCCTCATTCCGAAGTTCATTGAGCTCATTGAGTTGGATCTTGCGTAGGTCACCGGCTTTGTTAATATCAAAATTAGCCCACTTCAAGGCCCAGTAAGCCTTGTGCTCCAACTCAATGGGGAGGTGGCATGCTTTCCCGTACACAAGACGATAAGGCGTACAGCCGATCGAGGTCTTGTAAGCAGTACGGAAAGCCCACAAAGCATCATCAAGTTTATCAGCCCATGAGGCACGATGCTCTCCCACGGTTCTTTCAAGAATTCGCTTTAGACCTCGGTTGGATATTTCAGCCTGGCCATTAGTTTGTGGGTGGTAGGCTGTGGAAAGACGATGATTTACACCATACTTAGCCATGACTCTAGCAAATTGTTCATAGAAAAAATGAGTCCCACGATCACTTATAATGGCACGAGGCACACCGAATCTAGCGAATAGAGCTTTCAAAAAGTTACAAACCACCCTTGCGTCATTAGTAGGTAAAGCTTTTGCTTCGACCCACTTTGAAACGTAGTCAACGGCTACAAGGATGTATTTGTTTCCTTTAGAGGAAGGGAATGGCCCCATAAAGTCGATACCCCAAACATCAAATATTTCACATTCTTGTATGAAATTTTGAGGCATCTCATCCTTATGAGTGATCTTGCCTTGTTTTTGGCAAACATCACATCGTTTAACCATATCGTGAGCGTCACGATATATGGAGGGCCAATAAAATCCCGAATCAAACACTTTTTTGGCGGTGTAGTTGGGACCAAAGTGACCACCGGTGGGTCCTTTGTGGCAAGTGTCAAGGATTTTTAAGGCTGCCGGTCCATCAACACATCAGCGAATAATCAGGTCGGCACATTGTTTGAATAGGTAAGGGTCGTCCCAAAAGTAAGTCTTAATGTCGGTGAAGAACTTTTTCTTTTGTTAGGACGTCAACCCTTCCTTGAGAATTCTACCCGCCAAGTAGTTTGCAAAGTCCACAAACCACGGGGTTTCATCAGATTTTGAATTTATAGACATTAAGGTCTCCAAGGGAAAAGAATCATTGATTTCTTTGTTCGGGTGATTCCCCTGGTAAGGATCCTCAAGTCTGCTGAGATGATCCGCGGCTAGGTTTTCTGCTCCTTTTTTATCGCGAATTTCGATTTTAAATTCCTGGAGCAGCAAAACCCAGCGAAGAAGTCTTGGTTTGGAATCTTGCTTTGTCAACAAGTACTTCAGCGCAGAGTGATCGGTGTAAACGATTGTGGTGGAAAGGACAAGATAGGGGTGAAATTTTTCAAAGGCATAGACAACAGCTAAAAGCTCTTTTTCGGTTGTCGTGTAATGCAATTGAGCCCCCGTCATGGTCTTGCTAGCGTAATGGATTGGTTGGAAGTGTTTGTTCACTCGTTGTCCCAGAACCGCACCAATAGCAAAATCACTAGCATCGCACATCAACACAAAGGGAAGCTCCCAATTAGGGGTAACCAAGACGGGTGCCTTAGTTAGCTTATCCTTAAGCGAGTTGAAGGCTTCAAGACACTCTTTGGAAAAGATAAAAGGAGTATCTCTTTCCAAGAGGTGGGTCATCGGGCGAGTGATTTGAGAAAAATATTTGATGAATCGACGGTAGAAGCCCGCATGACCCAGGAAACTTCTCACACCCTTCACGGTTGAAGGTGGAGGCAACTTGGCGATAACATCGACTTTAGCACGGTCGACTTCAAGACCGGCTTTGGAAATCTTGTGTCCCAGCACGATGCCTTCTTTTACCATAAAATGGCATTTTTCCCAATTCAGAACAAGGCGAGTGTCTTCGCACCGCTTAAGCATACGTTCCAAATTGGCAAGGCAAGAAGAGAAGGAATCCCCGAAGACCGAGAAATCATCCATGAAGACTTCCATGGTTTGTTCAACCATGTCTTGGAAGATAGCTAACATGCACCTTTGGAAAGTCCCGGGCGCATTACATAAGCCAAAAGGCATTCTTTTGTAAGCAAATGTGCCATATGGACAATGAATGTTGTCTTCTCTTGATCTTCGGGATCGATGGGTATTTGGAAATAACCCGAGAAACCATCAAGAAAGCAGTAATATTCATTACCCGCTAATCGTTCAAGCATTTGGTCCATAAAAGGTAGAGGGAAATGATCCTTTCTCGTGGCATCATTGAGTTTGTGGTAGTCTATACAAACTCTCCACCCATTAACGAGACGAGTGGAAATCAACTCGTTGTGTTCATTGGGAACAACAGTTATTCCGCCCTTCTTGGGCACACAGTGGATTGGACTAACCCATGGTGAATCCGAAATAGGGTAAATCATACCCGCATCAAGAAGTTTGATAACCTCTGTTTTGATGACTTCATGGATTTTTGGATTCACCCTTCGTTGGCTTTGAATTGTGGGCTTAAAGTCGTCCTCCATGAGAATTTTGTGGGTGCAGAAGTGAGGGTCAATTCCACGAATATCAAAGATTTTCCAAGCAATAGCCTTCTTATGATCTTTCAACACGGTGATAAGTCGGGCTTTTTCTTCTTCTTTTAGGTCCTTAGCAATGATGACTGGCGACTTCTTCTCTTCTTCAAGAAATACATACTCGAGATGGGGCGGCAACTCCTTAAGTTCCAAATCCGGAGGATTTTCGACGGGAGGCGTTTTCAAAGTCGGAGTATCGATAGCAATGACCGTGGGAGATGGAGGCGAAGGATTGTCTTCGGTGAGAAGATTGTCAAAGAAATTCATGTCTTCATCCCCATCGGTAGGAGAATCATCAGTAGATAAGTTCACATCTCCCATGGTGTCTTCAAGATCTTTCCAAAACAAATCACTATCTCCAAATAGAGATAATGATGAATCAATAGAGGACATGATCTCAACATTGGGAAGAGAGGTAGGAATACTTTTGCAAGCATCATTAAAGTGTTATTCACAAGCCTCATCAAGAACGTCAATACAATTAACACTCTCATATGAATAAGGCTGTTTAGACAACTTTCCCATGTTGAAGACTACTTTGTCGTTACCCACTCTCATGATAAGCTCACCGGCTTCAACATCAATGAGAGTGCGACCGGTCCTCAAGAATGGACGACCAACAATTAGTGGCACACGAGGGTCCATCTCGTAGTCGACGACAACGAAATCAGCAGGAAAGGTGAATTTGTCGACTCCTACAATGACGTCTTCGGCTATCCCCACTGGATAAGCAACCGTACGGTTAGCTAATTCCAAAGTCATTTTGGTGGGGATTAGCTCTGGGAGAGATAATTGCTTCCAAACGCTTAGAGGCATGAGATTAATACTGGCACCTAGATCGGCTGGGGCCATGCAATTCTCTACTCCCGGGAAATTGCAAGGGATTAAGAAACGACCCGGATCACCAAGCTTGGTTGGCAATTTCCTTAAGAGCACTGCAGAGCAATTCTCATTAAGTTGGGTGTTGGCAATATCGAGGAGATTTTCTTTGTCGCTCAGAAGGAGATGTTGAAATTCAATTGTTTGAACATCTTAAGAAAGTTTGAAACCTGAATATCGTCCTTGCTCTTTTGCTTCTCTTTCCTCAACCTAGATTGATAAGGTATATTGGAAGAAGAGGAAGGCTTTGGAAGAATAGGATCACTCACATCCTTGGGTGGAGGAGGGGTAGAAGTAGGAGGTGGAGAAATTGGGGAAGGAGAAGGATGAGGAATAGGAGCAGGTGACTCGTTCTCCTTAGTCACAACCACCGGTGGAGGTATAGGAAGCTCGGGTTCCTTGGTACCTTTTCCACTTCGAGTAGTGATTGCTTTCATCTCCCTCTTGGGTTCGTAACGGTGTTACTCGGAAGAGTACCCAAAAAAGAGGGTTGATTACTTTGGAAGAAACTAGCCATCATGTTCTTCAAGTCATTCGTTTGACTATCCAGCGTGTTTCTCATGTCGGCTCTCAAATCATTCCCTTGTTTGACCAAGTCTGCTTTCAGGTTGAGCACTTCTCTCTGAAGATTTCCCACAATCACATCGTTAGTCCTCATATAAGTTTCCACTTCTTGGTGAAGAGCGGTGGGTTGGTTGGGAGGAGCATTGTATGCGGGTGGTTGATAAGCAGGTGGCTGGTAGACTTGGTTGTTTCGTTGAGGTGGTTGTTGCTGCTTGTGAGGAGGTATGTAAGGTGTACGAGTTTGTTGTTGTTGTTGAGGAGGGCGATTGAGGTTTTGTTGTTGGTTTGGGTTGGTAGGAGGAAAACCAGGTGGGGAAAGATAATTGTTAGAACGGTAGCTCAGCAAGTTACGGTCACCTTGAGGTCTAGCTTGGTAAGCAGGTTGAGGATAGGTGCCATATGCTGCATTCACATTCTCAACAGGGTAGTCGTGGGTGGCGGTACAAGTTGTGTAAGAGTGAGGACCACCGCATATCTCACAAGGTTGGCTGACAGCGTTAACTTGAGCGGTTTTTGCGTTGTTGCTGTTGTTGTTGCTGACGGTGTGGGTGACAAGCGATTCAAGAAGCGTAGTGATTTTGTCCAGTCGCTTGTCGCTGTCACTAGTGCTAGCACTAGCGACATTGGTCCTAACACTCTTGGTTTGCACACGAGACTTATTCTCAATGATATCCCAAGCAGCATTGGAAGTCTTAGCCAAAAGATTACCCCCCGAGGCACTGTTTAGTGAATCTTGGTCACTCATGCTTAAACCATTGTAAAAAGTATTAATTTGATGTACTTTGGTAAAACCATGTTGTGGGCATTTTCTTAAAAGATCTTTAAAACGATCCAAAGATTCACTGAACGACTCATCGTACTTTTGTTCAAAATTTATGATTTCATTCCGCAAAGCGGTAGTACGAGAGGGTGGGAAAAAGTAATTGATAAACTTTGTTTCCAAATCCGTCCACGAGAGAATACTCTGTGGCGGTTCCTTAGCAAGCCAATGCCGGGCTTGTCCCTCTAAAGAAAAGGGAAAAAGTTGTAACCTGATAACCTCTTGTGGCACACCATTGAACTTGACCATGTTAGTGAGTTGCAAGAATCTCTTGATATGGTCATGTGGATCATCAATGGTACGTCCCAAGAATGGTTGAGCGGAGACCATCTGGATAAAGCCTGATTTTAGCTCAAAGTTGTTGGCGGCAATTGGAGGTATGACAATTGGATCAGTGTTGTCATCTACATGAGCTTGCAGCAATTCAATCATCGGGCGATTATCCGGTTGAGTCTCATTGTTGTTGTTATTCATGTTGTTGAAAGGTGGGTTGTTGTTGTTATTATTGTTGTTCGGAGGTGGTATGTTATTGTTGTTTTGTTCACCGGCCATGGCTAAGTGATCGAGAGGCTCGGGCTCTTGATAAGACGTGGATCGAGTGCGCATACACCTGCAAAAGAACGAACAAAGAAAAGCAAAGCAAAAATATTTTTGGTTTTTTATGTTTTTTAAGTTTTTTGTATTTTTGAAAATTTTATATTTTTTAGGATTTTTTGAAAATTTTTATGAAAAATTAACGTTCACGGGGAACGGATCCCAAAATCCAAGTTCTCACAAAAACTTTTGATCTTAACGAGAAGAGCCGGCAGTGGCGCCATTTGATACTAGGTTTTTCTATGGGTTCAGATTATCTCTCAGTCCTCTCGAATTGATCTCGGCCTTAAGTGGAATGATTGTTCTTGGTTACTAAAAAGGGGAGTGGTTTTCTATCTACTAAATGTTAAATGCTTAAAGATGTAAACTTAAATTTAAAAAGTAATTGAATTAATAATAATTAACAAAAATTTGAATTAAAATCAAACTTAAATTAAGAAACAATGAGAAATAGTAAGGCAGACAAAAAGAAACAGAAACAGAAAGTAAACTTAAAAGAAAACTGATTTGGAAGTTTTAACCTTGATTCGGAACTTTGCTCATCCGGAACTTTTCACTCGGAAGTCTTCATTCGGAACTTTTAGAAATCCTTCACTCAGAACTTGTTGATCCGGAAGTTCGTCCGGAACTTTTGGTCCGGAAGTTTATTCGGAAGAAATGGAAATAAGACTCATTCGGAACTAAAACAGCAACGTTCATTAGGAACTTTTGACTCATCCGGAACTTTCAGTTCATCCGGAAGTTTAAAAGATAAAAATTGATTCGGAACTTTTTATTCACCCGGAACTATTGGTTCATCCGGAACTTCAGTTCATTCGGAAGATTAGGTTCATCCGGAACTTTCAGTTCGTTCGGAAGTTTTCAACTGATTCGGAACTTTTAAAGGAAAACTCAATCGGAACTTTTCAAAAACATGTTCACTCGGAACTTTGGTGTTCATCCGGAACTTTGGTGTTCATCCGGAAGTTTGGGAAACCCAGATACAGTAACTATCCCGAAGAACATGGGAGATCAATTTTAATCCAAAAATCAAACTAAATACTCAAAAAGGTTTTACCAAATTAACCACAAATCATCTAATAACCATAAGCAACAAATCCCAACAATAAAAACACAAATTCAACAACTTCTTAAAGATCAAATCAATCAAATAAAAACTTGAAAACTTGAAATGAAAGATGATGATGAACAAGATGAAATGGAAAGATTTAAACAAGAACTTGCATTGAATGATTAATGTTTTTAACAATCACTAAACAAGAATGAAATTACAAGATTAAAAATCAAAGATCAAAATCACCAAACACCCTAGTGGTGTTGGTGATGGTACGAAACAGAAAGGGAGAAAAAAGGGGAGAGAAGAAAACTAAAAACTAACTGGCTAAATGTGTGAGGGGTGGTCTATTTATAGACTTGTCTTTTGGTTGGTGAGTGGGCTTTCTCCCGTTCTTCTTGTCTTCTCGTCTTTTCAGAAAAGTTGACGTTTTCGATTCTGATTCGGGATTTATCGTCGATTAAATTCAACTCGTCTTTTAATTTCTTCGTTTAATAGACTTGAGTTTCTTCGACTTATGTAAAACTTCCATATTTGGTCCTTTTCTTCGATAAATCGTCAAATAGGCCCAGTGACTTCAAATCTTTTGCATCTCTTGGACAATAGACTTCATCTTGAGTCTTTTTCTTCGATAAATCCCGTGCAATCCCATGTTTTCTTTAATATTCATCCGGTTGGCTCTGAAAACACAATAAACACAAAAACCACGCATAATTCCAAACAAATGATATTAAATACGTGTTTTGGTCTCGTTTTAGCCAGAATTAAGTGGTAAAAGGATGGGTGTTTACGCACCTATCAGGGGGCCACTAGCATGGGGAGAGATGCGAGGTGCTGCTTGAGCTGACCAAAAGCTTCCTCCGCTTCCTTTGTCCACCAGAAGTCTCCCTTCTTGATGCACTTCTTGAGTGTTTTGAACAGGGGGAGTGACTTCTCCACGGACTTCGATAAGAACCTGTTTAGCCCGGCCAACTTTCCATTTAAGGATTGCACCTCTTTCCGTGTCAGGGGAGATGGTAACTGTATTACCGTGCTCGCTTTTTCCAGGCAAGGCTTGATGCCATTTGGATCAATCATATATCCAAGGAACATTCCTTCAGTTTCCCCAAACGTGCATTTCTTTGGATTTAGTTTCATATTAATCATCCTCAATGTGTCAAACGTCTCTTGGAGGTCTCGGAGAAGTGCATCCTCCGTATGACTTTTGATGACTAAATCATCAACATAGACCTCCAGGTTGCGGCCTATCTGTGAGTCGAAGGCTTTGTCAACAAGCCGCTGATATGTTGCCCCGGCGTTCTTTAGTCCGAATGGCATTTTTGTATAACAGTATACGCCTTGACTAGTGTGGAACGCCGTCTTCTCTGCGTCCTCTTCTGCCATCTGGATCTGGTGGTATCCTTTGTATGAATCTAAGAAGCACTTAAAGGGATATCCACATAGGGATTCCACCTTCCAATCAATTTCCGGTAACGGATAGCAGTCCTACGGACAGGCTTTGTTCAGGTCCGTGAAGTCCACGCACATGCGCCAGCTCCCATCATGCTTTTTGACCATGACTGGGTTGGATAACCACTCGTAGTAGTATACCTCGCACATGATACCTGCATCCACTAATTTCCGTACTTCATCCAATATTACCTGGCTGCGTTCTGGTGCCTGACCGCGCTTCTTTTGCTTAACGGGAGGATATCCCTTGTGGATTTGGAGCTTATGTTCTACTATCGCACGAGGAAGATCATATACGTTATTTTAGATGGTTCTAATTGGCCTGTCATGTGCTTGGGCTCCCATGCGAACACATCTAAGTTTGCTTTTAGGAGAGAGCACATGGCCCTTTTATCGTTATCCGAGAGTGTTCCCCCTATGGATACCTCTTGTTCCGGATAATCAGGATGGATTGCCACCTTCCAATTGGGAGGTGTTGATTCATCCTTAGGGGGAACAGGTGGAACTGGTGTTGTCACGGCATGACACTCGGATGGTGGTATGATTGCATTATAGATAGTGACAATTCCTCCTTCAACAGGGAATTTAATCATTCCGTGAGTTGTGGAGGGTACTGCCTGTATGGCCAGGATACCTGGCCTGCCTATGATCCCATTGTATGAAGAGTGTGAGCGTATCACCATAAAGTTCATCCAGGCCATGGTGGAATGCTCTTCATTCCCAATGGTTACCAGCAGACGCAGCTGTCCTATTGGCCAGATGGTGTCTCCACTAAAGCCAATGAGCGGCGACGTGGCCGGTACTAATTAGCTTCATATTTTTGGTCGTAACTGTACGAAACAGTGTTCGTATAGTACTTCTGTTGATGACCCTCCATCCACATACATACGGCGGACATTGTGTGTTCTAATGCTTATCTCAATCGTGAGAGGTGCATCGGCTACATCACTTGTCGCGATGGGAGCGAATGAGATTTCTCTACGCGTGAAAATTTTTGGCTAATTTTCTTCCTTGTGCGGCGCTGCCTGGATTGGATCATGTATATGGTCGAAGGTTTTTCCTTTTGGGGATCCTTCTTGTCATACTTCTTGTTGTCTTTTCCATTCTTCCAATCCTTGACCAAATGCTTGAGTTTGCCTGACTTGATCAGTGACTCAATGTGCTTATTGAGCTGGATACATTCCTCCGTGCCGTGGCCCTTGTCGTTGTGGAATTCGCAAAAGCGATTTCCTTGACGACGGTCCAGCGGAGTCGTCATTGGGGGAGGTCTCGGGAAGTTGTCCCCTTCTGTCAGCAAGATCTCCCGGTAGGACATCTTTAGAGGGGTAAATTTATCCTCCGATCACCTTCCTTTGTTTTCGCTCTTGTAGTCTGAGCTCCTCCCACTGCTCTGGTAGTTTTGACCGCCCGACTGTCTCCTGTACTGGTCGTTTGATCGGTAATTGTTTCCTTTTGAAGGGTAAGCCGCGGCTACCGCGGTTTCTCCCTCTATGAAGTTTCTGACTCTTTCCATAAGGTCGTCATACCTCTCTGGTCGCTTGTCATTGAGACGTCGGATTAATTCCCTGTCTGTTATTGCATGCATATAATCGGAAATTTTCAGAAGTTCCAGCATTGTCTTTGTGCGCGTGCACTCGTCATTGAAGCGTTCAGTGAAGGCCTCCGTAGATTCCCCCGGCCGTTGCTTGACGGTTGCCAATGAGACTGGGTCCCTATTATACTTCTTTCGCTGAGTATAATTGTTCTTGAACGCAGTACGTAGTTCAGTGAAGCTATCCATGCTTCGTGGAGGAAGTCCCTCAAACCAATCACGAGCATTGCCGATCAAGGTTGAATTGAACATTTGGCACCATATAGGCATGGGCCATCGTTCAATTTTCGCCTGTGTGTCAAATATCTTTAGGTGATCATCCGGATCACCATTCCTATCATAAGTCTTGACACACGCCGGCATGCGATGCTTTGTATCCTCGGAGTAATTCCGTATGTAGAGAGAAAAAGGATCTTCCCTGGGATCAGCCCATGTACGGGTGAGATTAGGGTCACACCATGGGCGGGAAAGATCTTTTGCTTCCGCCTCTCGATAATAGGGGCCGCCATAGTACTCTTCATTGTCTGGTGGCGGTGGAGGAGTACGCCTAGGTCGGCGACGCTTGGGTGGATGGTCATCCGAATCCTCTCTTGATGGACCAGGAGAAGGGGGCGGTGCCCCATCCTTTAGATGAGGACCGCTCTTGTGAGAAGAGCTAGGAGCCTTCTTCCCGGTATTCATCCCGTCCCACACGCTTGTGCGGCGATTAGTTCTGGTTAGCTCCAGATCTAGTCGTTCGGGTGAACCTTCGGACCTCTCTCCCTCCTCAGGGGATTGTAGTAGTTCCTGCATAAGACGATCCCCTATGCGTTCGAACACATTCCTAGGTTGGGGAGTCTCCTCAAAGAGGTTTCGCTCCTGGGGTCGTGCCCTTCGCTTCCTCTGAATTTGAGGAAAGGTGCTTGGTCTGGCACTGCCAAAGTTGAGCCTAGATCGGAGGTCCCTCCCTAGGTTCAACCTGGATGCAATTCCTTGGACGATCCTCTCGAAGTTCTGCGTGAGAACTCGAGTGAGATCTTCCTCACTAAGTGGTTTGACCTCCACTTCTTCCTCAGTCGATGGTCTTCGCGGCTCCTTGTTAGGGGGTTGGGCGCACTCCCTGGATCAGGGTTATCCAAGGTCGAAGTAGGTGGTGGGGTGACAGCGAACGTGCTTGTCATACCCATGTATTGAAGACCACTTCGGTTATTCGGTCCGCCTGTTTGGTTACTAGGGGATCAGTTTGGAATGAGTATCCCGTCCCTTGGGGACTTCCAGTTCCCAGGATTTGTGTTCTTGGGGTTTCCTTGCGGATGTCCCTTTGTCATTGAGAGATCGATATGAGATTTGCTCTAGCTTAGTGTAATGGTCCCACGGATGGCGCCAACTTGTTGATACAAAAGTTGGGTGATCCTTGCTAGACCCGAATTAGGCTTAATTCGGGTTGGCTGGACTCCGACTCCTGCACCAAGTGAATTATCTGGTTGGGATCCTGCACACTAAAACAACACGTGTTAGGCTTACCGTGGGAATGTATCCCACGATTAGACTCCAGCGTGAGAGTAAGTAATCGGTTAGGGTTATAAGAATCGGATGAGACGTAAGTGTGTAGAATGTAATACCTTTGTGGAACCCTTGGAGGTTCCTTATATAGGCAGTGAAACCCTAATGGGCTGTCACTGATGCTTCGGCCCCAAGGAAAGGATAAATACCAGAATTAGATAGATTGTTATCTTCTAATTATAGTGAGTGAATATCCTCTCCTTTGGGATAAATCCTACTCATAGTAGGAGTATGATTCTGTCTAACCCTGTACCGGCCATGCCGGGCCGTGGGCCGCACACGTGTGTGTGGTTACTGTTCATCTAAGCCCATAAGCTTAAATAACATTATTCACACCCATTCGTGATGGGCCGGATACGGGTAGTACCCGTGGGCCGGGTTCATGACCCGGCTGGGGACTATACGTCATCATACAGTGTCGTCAATCTTTCCATACTATCCGTCTTCTTCATTGGTAAAAAGTGAGCAGACTTAGTCAATCTATCCACAATTACCCATATCATATCATAACCACTGATGTAGTAAAATCGTACACGTTTTAGGAAAAACGCGTATGAGTGGCAAGTATTAAGTTCTACGCTTTAGAAAAAAAAACGTAAAACCGAATAAATGCGGGTTCGTTCTCGAAGGAGGTGTGAATTATGTGTGCCAATTATGTAAAATAACAATGTTTGGATTAGTGACGTTTTTGGTTTTGAGAGAGAAAAATTAAAGACGAGCTACGACTACGTTTAAACTACGACGTTGACGTAAAACGCGAACGTAAATACGTAAAACGTGACGAAATTAAAAATAAAACCTAAAAATTAATTAAAATATTAAACTAAGTCTTAAATAATATAAATAAGAATAAAAATCCAACAAATATATTTTAAAACCTTTTATTAATTAAATATTCAATTTTTAATGCTAATAAAAGCCCAAAAATTAAATATAATTAACAAAATGCCCAAAATATTAATTTATTGAACTAATAACTAACTTATATTATATAATGACTAAAAACTATTTTTTCAAAATTTTTAAAACTATTTTTCTATTTTTAAAACACTTAAAACTATTTTTAAACTAATTAAAACTAAAATAATTATAAAAAATAATTAAATAATGCCAAAATTAATTTGACAATTTTGAAAATCCTAAAATACTCTAATGAACAGAAGAAAATTGAAAAAGTTTGAAAAATATAAAATTTTTCACTAAAAGACAAACTAGTTAATAATTAAACCCTAATTAACTTAATTTAATTATAAAAAATAATTAAAAAGATGAACAGTGACTAATTTTTATACTATAAATCTTAAACTAATTTTCTAAACCTAAGAAAAATTTTAAATCTGAAAAATATATATTTTCTACACTAAATGCCAAAAACAGTTTAATTAAAAAGTAATAAAAAATGCTATTAATTCTAAAAATTATCAAATGAACAGTGACAAAAAATTAAATTATACTGAAAAATTAAGAATAAAATAAGAAAAATATTGCAACAAAAATCAAACCCTAGTTCCTATTTAACCCCACTAAAGACAAAAATATAAAGACTGAAAGTGACCTTTTTGTGCTTTTCTGTCTTTTAGCTAAGCAGTGGGAACTACAAAGCTATCAGTGGGAAAGGAGTTCCCACTGATAGTGTAAAAAAACGGGTTAAGAACTTAGATGCTTGTAAGTTGCTTGTTTGTTGGTTTTACTTGGAAACAAAGGCACCCCCACACTCAGTGGAGTGTGGGGAGTCAGTATAAAGCAAGAAAAACACAAGTCCAGTACAAGAAAAACACTCAAATGGGCAATTTTAAGTTGCTGATGTGGTGCTATGGGTCTGATGAACTTTGCTGATGCAAAAGGTCCCTAGGGTGAGATTCAAAGGCCAAAAACTCTCACAACACACTTACAAATCACAAATAAGCTACTAGCAATTCTGTAAGGACCTATAATCTAACAGAATGCAAAGATTGATGGTCTAAATTAGCTTAAAATAGGCAGATTAGAGCACTTTCTGAATTTTAGCTATGTTTTACCAAAATAAGAACATGCAAAACCTATTTTACCCTACCAAACTTAAAACAAGGCACTTAAACTCTAACTACTACTCTATTGAAGTGTGTTCAGGAAGGTTAAAAGCCAAATATCTGTCACCTTCTTGGCTAAATAAGCAGACCCAAACACCCCCTTATATGCTGAAAACAAGAATTAACAAAAGGAATGCTTTCAAATCCTATTCTAACTGGTCAAAACCAAGCATATCATGCATGAGAACAACAAATGAGCATAAACCAACAATATACTAATACTAGAAACAAGTTCTCACAAAATCACATTAGCATCATAAAAACCAAAAAATTTTGCTCAAGTAGGGTTCAAGCCTTAACCTGGCTGAGTGCCTTCTACTAGGGCTTTTCAAGGTTGAATGGGGCTTGTAACATGTAGAGAAGACCCCTGTTGGAGTTCAACAACAGAACTAGGGGTGCTTATATCTTCTGAAAATGAAAAGTGAAATGAAATGGAGAATGGGTGATCTTTGGTGTATTCTTGATCAACAAACCTGCTAAGAAACAGAACAAATCAACAAACAGTGACCTGTTACAAGCCAATAAGCTATAAAGCAAGCTTATTACTTAAGCAGCTTATAGCTTATTGCTAAAATAATAAAAATCAGATTTTTCTTCCTAAAAAAAACTTTTTGGAACCAACCTAAACTTAATGGACTTGATAAAAACTTGATCAAGACAGAGATACGTGTTAAACCTCCACTTTCACTTTGGTTTAACACGGATTTCAAGTCTTTGGAAAGCTTTTATCAAGAATTTCTAAAAAGAACTCAAACTTTTTGAAAATAACTTTTAAAGATTAACACTCTTAAAAACTTTTAACTAAACTTCAGAATACAAAATCACTTAAACTAAAACAGTAAAGGGAACTCAATATCATAAAAACTTAATATTTTCATTTTCATTAATAATATGAAGTTTTTACAAAAATTGGAACAAAACTGAAAGTTACAATGAAATAAGCTATTTATACTACTTGACAGATGATTCTAGATACTAAAAACCCTAGCTGGACGAATTTCCAACTCTGCCCTTGGTTGAGGTCTTCAAGAAATCTTGGTCTTGTGCCCATGTGATGCCAGTAGGTACTGGATTGATCTCATTCGTCCAAAAACTCCTTTGGGAGCAAGGAGTTACTTTGTGCCGTTGATGAAGTCAAAAGATGCCATTTTTGCTGTTTTTGGAGGAGCAGGGGAGCACGGGGGACCCACAAGGAGTCACGGGTTGGTACTGGGGATAAGTGGGTTTGGGTTATGGTGGGTTAAATTACCATTCTGGAGTAAATGGGGTAAAACCCCTTTGTTTTTCACCTGGATTGAATTAGGGTTTAAGGCTGGGGGGATGGGTAAATAGTAGGTTTTAATCCATGTTTAGTTTTTAAAAACCTGTTTCCCACGTTTTATTTGTTTTAATAAATACGTTTAAACGAGTTAATGGGGTTTGACTGGGTAGTGTTGACTTGGGTTTAAGTTTGGGCTTGGTCGGGTTAAATGGTGGGTTTGGGTAGGGTAAATGGGTTTGGGTAGTACCCGGGTGATGTGGCAATGTATTAGTGGCTAGTGGGGTTTGGCTGTTTGATAGTTTTGGTCCCCCATGTTTCATACTCCTTTCATTTACATTAAACAGCAATAAACTCAATTCCTCTTTGTAATATCTTTGCATGATTGACACTTTTGGCACCAAAGTTTATAAAACACTTTCACAAGGGCATTTTATGCATTTAATGCATTCTTCAAGGGCATAAATGGTATTTTCTTGAAACTTAAGGACCAATCTTGTAATAATGGAGATTTACAAGGGTCAAAAGTGACAAGTCTTCAAAAGTTGAGGGACCATTCTTGCCAAATCTTCAAACTTCAAGGACTTGATAGGAAAATCATGATTCGGGTCCGGTTCTTTGTGCGGCTTCGTTTCCCGTGTTCGTTTTTGCTTGATTCCTTTGATCATTTGGTGAATTCACGATATCCATACCTAAAATACACAATGAACAAACATAGGCACATATATGGGTATTTTGATGACATTTTAAGCGTTTTAAGCCCAATTTGGACGATGAGACTATGTATAAATACAGTCTCATCACTCCCCCATACTAAACCATTGCCGTGTCCCCACGCAATGCTAGAATTAAGTATCGTAGCACTTCCAAAATTCATTTTATGATGACATTTATTGAAAACGTAAACTTAAATAAACTACTACACGTATTTTAGACATAATGTATTGTTTTCATCACGAGAACGTGACTTTTGGGATCATAGAACAAGAACACGTGAATGCTTCGTTAGAAATAATTTCGTCGTCCTCGATTTTCACCCAATTCCATGCTAAGCGTGTGACGAGATCATTGTTATTTATAAGTTAGCAACACGAACACATCTCATGAGTGTTAATTACGAACCTAAACTCCCTTATTCCTACTTGGTATCTCTTATATTTTATTATGTCTTAATGATCACGAGGATACATCATTGACTTATGCGTGAATAGAGATTAAGTCTAAAAATAGAAACTTAACGGTGTAACCAAAATCATCAAATCAATAATTCATCCCAATAGACAACGATGTTAAAAAATTAAGTCAACAAGAAGGATCGATAAACACGATTTTATAACGGTTTTGAACATGAGACTTATTACCAAGACTTTTATACGCCCCCTAACGGAAGGGCCTTATTATCTTTGGTTTACCTCCATCTTTTATTCAACTTCGCCATGAAGCTTTTATTATGACTTCGGTCTTGCCTTGCCTTTTATTATCCGCCTCATCGGTGGTTTTATTAGCCAAAGACGTATATCCTCACGCTAAAGCGAATTTTGGATCTTTAAAGCTTCGAAGATTAAGGCTTGATTCACTTTCAAGTTGGGCATAGATTTTTCGGCCTTGTGAGCTTCAACTTTTTGCTTAATTTAGGTGAGCACTTGAAATCTTATTATTAGGTGAAGCTTTCGATTATTCGGGTGCCAATACTTCAAAACCGTGACGCTGGCGATACCTTAATGTTTTCCCAATTTAATTACATGGAAGCTACCAAAACAAATTAGAAACCCAACAATAGTGACTAAACCGCCAAATCAATATTTATTAACAATTTATTATGCAAAAGCGTGGGGAGAATAAGCTAATAATTACTACACATAAGATTGTGACGATTACGAGACTTATAAATAACTCTATCATTTCTCGTCCTCATTTAAGAGACTTAGCCTAAAAAAGTTAAGGAATCGAGCTAAGTGCTCAACACGCACGGTCGAGTCAAAAATTACTCTCGTTCTCACCATCGGAAAACCTACATTCGTGTCTTAAACACTTATAAAAAACAAGAAAAATTTTAAAATTTGGCCATTTTTAGCCTTATTTGCAACAAAACGATAGCAAAAAGATGAATATTGGATTGCGTGTTGACGTAAGCAAGGTGAAGTATCTACTCACCCCCCCATACTAAAACTAAACATTGTCCTCAATGTTTCGAGTCTAGGGGTGTGAACACCCCCATACTAGAGACGAAGTCGAATGCTTAATCTCGAGCATGGAAAGAGTAAAACGAATAACCTAAAAGCCGTTTATGAATTATGCTAATAAGATAAACGTTAGAACGTAAAAGGATATCATCGGATATCGGAATCTCCAAAGGCAACGATCGAAGCTCGAGTGATCCGTAAAACGAACACGAGAGGCTTCAATGATGACGATGAACCTAATGAATCACAATCACAAACAACCACGAAACAAAGGTAGGAAGAGCACAAGTCCCCTTGTTACGTTAACTAAGAAAGCAATAATATGTACAAGGATAAGCATGAGAATCCCTCACGAGGCACCTTGTTTTTGATAACCGAGTCAAAAGCTCGACTCGAATCCCCATAAATATGATCATTTAGGGATAATCTTGGTTTGGTCATTTTTGGTGGGGCTTACATGATAAACAAGGCCCAAAAGTACATGGAGTACTTTAAAAACCCGATAAACGTATACCGGGGTCAAAGATAGCGTCTTCGTTTTCATGTAAAAGACGAAACAACGCCACTCCAACACAAACCCCAATGGGGTAGAAGAAAAGAGATAAGAAGTAGAAAGGTGGGGCAATGGGTAAGGCAACATAATGAGCTACTCGAGGTAGACTCACACCAAGCAAACGAAAAGATTTTCCATTTATTGCATCGGTGGAAGACCGAGATTTCCCTTTACAAGCAATTCCGGGATCGTAAATCTCGTCCTCGGTGGAGAAACGTGAGGGAACATTTGGGGCTTCCCCCACACTAAAACCACACACACCATCGTCAAAAGGAGTAGACGAGGTGGTAGCACTCATATAACGATGTGATGACGGAGTTAAACATGTAGAAAAATCTTTTAAAACATTTTTAAAATCCTTTCCTTTTTCATCGTTTTTAAACTCTTTATGAAAACCCGTTTGAATAATGTCGAAAATATTTGGCGTGTCAAATTCAAAATTAGTCGCGCTAAAAATCCTCACATTTAAGTCATTGGTGGGAGGGGGTGGCGGATTATATAAGTTCTCAAAACGTTTGTCAATAAAGAACACCGCCCCCTCGGGGTCTACATACTCGTCATCCTCATGAACGTCGATCTCATCGATTTCTTCATCAAAGATAGGCTTGTCAAACCAAGGTTTGTCGTTCCCCTCCTTGAGTATCTTAGAAACTCTCTCGAAGAGATCACGATCAAGCACGAAACCATCATTCTTTTGTGGGGATCGTTGATAAGTTAGATCCTCACGAATGTGGTAAACGTCATTCTCAAATGAGGAGTGTTGATTAGGTAACTCCTCGAGAATGGGATTTTTGGTGGTCACATGAGTTGGTTCATCAAAAATAAGTCGTTCCAACTCATTAAGTTCATCCTCGATCTTGGAAAGGTCGACCTCACTCGTAGGTGGAAGTGAAGGCATAAGAGCTAGCTCTCGTTCAATGATTTCCTCAATCTCGGGATCAAACTCATAATCATCGTACTTCACATGTTTCTTCTTAGGAGAATCAAAAATAGCATGTGGATGTCTAAGTACGTGATCAAGCTCGGCAAAATCGCCATCGTCATCATCAAAGAAAGAGTCGATGTGAGCACTCACAACCATGGACTTACAAGCACTAGGGCTATGCTTAGGTGACTTTTCTAAGACGAGAGGATCGATGTCGATAAACCCTTTAGCCTCAACGGGTGTTGGGCTAGGAAAAGGAGGCACTTCGATGGAGTTAGAAGTTGAAGCCTCAAAGACGTGGTCCTTCGAAGGTGGTGAAGACGAATCCATTTTGGTCATTGTCGTGATGGCATTAACGTCACCCTTCGGAATTGGTGTTTCACTTGTTTCGCTAAAAACATCCCAAAGTGAGTTTTCATCCATAAATTTACACATACCCTTTTGAATTAGGTACACGTATTCTTTGTCATTAAAATCATCATCCTTAAAACCGTTTTTCTTAATTCTTTCAAAACATGCATCAAGCTTCATTCTTTCCGCTAAAGTAAACATTTTGAAATCATTAGAATTTGAATCATTAGGTTTTGAAACCTCGGTTTTTTCATTCTCATAAAATCCTTGGGATTTTCTAGCGAAAAAGTCTATTTTCTCATCCCCATATCTCATAGTAAGTCTCCCCTCGTGAACGTCGATTACGGTTCTAGCCGTCGATAAGAATGGTCGGCCTAAGATAATGGGACATTTAGGGTCACACTCGTAATCGGATATAACGAAATCCGCGGGAAAAACAAACTTTCCAATCCTAACGTAGACATCCTCGGCTATTCCAATTGGTATTAAAGGTGTACAATTTGCAAGCTCAATTGTCATGTTCGTGGGGGTAAGCGAAGGCAATCTCATCAATTTCCAAAGAGAATGAGGCATGAGATTGATGCTAGCACCTAAATCGGCAAGGGCTAAACATCCCTCAATCTCGGAAAAATCACAAGGTAGTAGAAATTGGCCCGGATCCTTTTCCTTTCTCGGCATATGCCTTTTGGGTTTTTTAAGAAGGATTGAAGCACAAGTTTCTTCAAGGGTTACTTTGGTAAGGTCGACAAAGCTCTCTTTTTGAACCGTGGATGGAATTTGAGGTACACGAGGGTGTGCACTCCTTTCCTTGGTCGCCATGTTCACCCCATCGACTTTAGAACAAGAGGACGTCTTAGAAGTCGAGGGTTGAGAGGGATAAACAACACGGAATCCTTCAAGGTTAGGGGTAATCACACGACCTTTCTCACGAGACGAGGCGGCTTTACATTGTTCTTTCGGATTAGCAACGGTGTCACTAGGTAATGAACTCGATGACGAACCCGAGGCTTTGTTCATAATGGCCGAAAACATCTTTTTAATATCAATTTGCCCTTGCTCAATCTTTGTGTTTTGCAATTTCAAAGTATTTGTAAAGTCGTTTTTCAAAGTACCAATTTCTCCCTCTAATCGTCTCATATTAGCCTCATTCGTTTTCATGTAATTTTGAAAATCGTTTGACGAACTATTTTGATTAGAATTAAAGTTCCCTTGGTTTTGATTACTTCTTTGAAAATTGTTTTGATTCCCACTTGAAAAATTATTTCCTTGATTGTTATCTCTATTTTGCCAAGTTATATTACGACCTTGATTATAACCTCCTTGATTTTGATTCGAAAAATTTCCTTGTTGATTGTTTCCTTGAAAATTGTTTCGATTTTGAAAATTGTTGCCTTGGTTATAATTGCCTTGTTGTGATGGACCGGTGTTATTTTGATTTTGATTAGAAAAATTGTTGTTTAACGCACTCACATTCGACGTTTGGCCATCCGTAGCCGCACACTCGTAATAATTATGAGGTCCACCACAAAACGTACACGAAACCTCAACCGCTTTCACCGTAGCGGGAGCGTCTTTCTTTTGCATCTCAATGAGATAAGACGTGAACACATTCGTCAACTTATCGACTTTAGCATCAACTCTCTCAATGTCGCGATTAGAACTACTAACATTGGCGACATTGGCAACACTCGGTGCGTTGCGGAGTTGGTAAACCTTGGATCGGTTCTCGATAATTATCAAAGCTTCTCTCGGAGTCTTACACAAAAAGTTGCCACCGGCGGCGGAATTCAACGAGTCTTGTTCGTGAAAATTAAGACCGTTGTAAAACGTATCGATTTGGTGCAACTCGGAAAAACCATGGTGAGGACATTGCCTAAGCAATTCCTTAAAACGATCCCACGCGTCTCTAAAAGATTCATTCGGTTTTTGCTCAAATTTCGTAATTTCATTCTTGAAAAACGTCGTCTTAGACGGTGGGAAAAAATAATTAACGAACTTGGAAACGAGATCCTTCCACGTAGTAATGGAATTAGGTGGCTCTTTCTCGTACCAATCCTTGGCGGCACCATCGAGCGAGTATGGAAAAAGCATAAGCTTGACGACATCGGTGTCGACGTTCTTAAACTTGCTCGTGGCCAAAAGACGATCAAAATTCCGAATATGGTCGTGAGGATTATCGGCTTCACGACCTCGAAACTTCGTAGCTTGGATCAACGAAAGCATTCCGCTCTTGATCTCAAAATTCTCCGCCTCGATAGCGGGAATTACGATCGCGTCTCCATAACCCTCGGTGGGCGCTTGGAGCAATTCCATCATAGAACGATTGTCGCCCATCTCCTCTACGGTTTCTTCAACAACGATATTAGGAACGTCGGTTTCTAATTCTCGTCTACGTCGTCGATTCCTTCGATTACGATTGCGTCGATTCGAAGCTTCACTAGAATTGGAATAATCCTTCGATCGAGTGCGCATGCACTAAGCGTAGAATGGGTGGTAGCAAAGAAGATTCTTTTTGCGGCTTTTTTGATTTTTCAATTTTTTTGGTTTTTGATTGGTTTTTTAATTTTTTTTTTTGGATTTTTGAATGTATTACGTAGACAAAAATCTACAAATCTCCCCTCGAATCGATCTTCTCGATTAAAGGAGCCTCAAAGAATGAAAACGATCACGTGGAGTGAACGCTTTCGATGACTTTAGAACGTTGGTGGAACACCAAAACGTTCAAGAGGGTTTAATCTTGAAAACACAAGCAAATATATATGATACGTAGATTATACTTGGGCGGCAAACCCTCGATTAGCCTTCTTTCTCAAAACACGCACAAGCAAGCGGAGGAAACGAGGCGGCGCGAAGCACTTAAGAGCCTTTTTCCTTTAGGTCGTGAAATACAACCGCCTTATACCCACCTTATAGTTTGTGTTAATTGAAATTAAGCCTCACGAAAGTATTTATCTATTTTGCCTTTAAACTTTTGCTTTAGATTCGAATACAATGATCGAGTGATGAAATCCCGAATCAAGGTTGTGATTTCTCACGTATTTGGAGTACTTGTATATTTATTTGTTCTTACGTAGATACAATATAGTAATAATAATATTCACAAAGAAAAACGAAAACCAATATATCTACAATATAGTAAAAGATTGATTTGTGTATAATTTAGGAAAATTAAACACGATTTATTTGGATATTATACTATAATAGATAAAAAATAACAAAAATGAGTATGTACGATATTCACGCTTTCCAAAAATTGAAAAGCAAAAACGCACTACTCACACAAACACGATAATAATAATGGCAACACACCTCCCCGGCAGCGGCGCCAAAAATTGATGTAGTAAAATCGTACACGTTTTAGGAAAAACGCGTATGAGTGGCAAGTATTAAGTTCTACGCTTTAGAAAAAAAACGTAAAACCGAATAAATGCGGGTTCGTTCTCGAAGGAGGTGTGAATTATGTGTGCCAATTATGTAAAATAACAATGTTTGGATTAGTGACGTTTTTGGTTTTGAGAGAGAAAAATTAAAGACGAGCTACGACTACGTTTAAACTACGACGTTGACGTAAAACGCGAACGTAAATACGTAAAACGTGACGAAATTAAAAATAAAACCTAAAAATTAATTAAAATATTAAACTAAGTCTTAAATAATATAAATAAGAATAAAAATCCAACAAATATATTTTAAAACCTTTTATTAATTAAATATTCAATTTTTAATGCTAATAAAAGCCCAAAAATTAAATATAATTAACAAAATGCCCAAAATATTAATTTATTGAACTAATAACTAACTTATATTATTTAATGACTAAAAACTATTTTTTCAAAATTTTTAAAACTATTTTTCTATTTTTAAAACACTTAAAACTATTTTTAAACTAATTAAAACTAAAATAATTATAAAAAATAATTAAATAATGCCAAAATTAATTTGACAATTTTGAAAATCCTAAAATACTCTAATGAACAGAAGAAAATTGAAAAAGTTTGAAAAATATAAAATTTTTCACTAAAAGACAAACTAGTTAATAATTAAACCCTAATTAACTTAATTTAATTATAAAAAATAATTAAAAAGATGAACAGTGACTAATTTTTATACTATAAATCTTAAACTAATTTTCTAAACCTAAGAAAAATTTTAAATCTGAAAAATATATATTTTCTACACTAAATGCCAAAAACAGTTTAATTAAAAAGTAATAAAAAATGCTATTAATTCTAAAAATTATCAAATGAACAGTGACAAAAAATTAAATTATACTGAAAAATTAAGAATAAAATAAGAAAAATATTGCAACAAAAATCAAACCCTAGTTCCTATTTAACCCCACTAAAGACAAAAATATAAAGACTGAAAGTGACCTTTTTGTGCTTTTCTGTCTTTTAGCTAAGCAGTGGGAACTACAAAGCTATCAGTGGGAAAGGAGTTCCCACTGATAGTGTAAAAAAACGGGTTAAGAACTTAGATGCTTGTAAGTTGCTTGTTTGTTGGTTTTACTTGGAAACAAAGGCACCCCCACACTCAGTGGAGTGTGGGGAGTCAGTATAAAGCAAGAAAAACACAAGTCTAGTACAAGAAAAACACTCAAATGGGCAATTTTAAGTTGCTGATGTGGTGCTATGGGTCTGATGAACTTTGCTGATGCAAAAGGTCCCTAGGGTGAGATTCAAAGGCCAAAAACTCTCACAACACACTTACAAATCACAAATAAGCTACTAGCAATTCTGTAAGGACCTATAATATAACAGAATGCAAAGATTGATGGTCTAAATTAGCTTAAAATAGGCAGATTAGAGCACTTTCTGAATTTTAGCTATGTTTTACCAAAATAAGAACATGCAAAACCTATTTTACCCTACCAAACTTAAAACAAGGCACTTAAACTCTAACTACTACTCTATTGAAGTGTGTTCAGGAAGGTTAAAAGCCAAATATCTGTCACCTTCTTGGCTAAATAAGCAGACCCAAACACCCCCTTATATGCTGAAAACAAGAATTAACAAAAGGAATGCTTTCAAATCCTATTCTAACTGGTCAAAACCAAGCATATCATGCATGAGAACAACAAATGAGCATAAACCAACAATATACTAATACTAGAAACAAGTTCTCACAAAATCACATTAGCATCATAAAAACCAAAAAATTTTGCTCAAGTAGGGTTCAAGCCTTAACCTGGCTGAGTGCCTTCTACTAGGGCTTTTCAAGGTTGAATGGGGCTTGTAACATGTAGAGAAGACCCCTGTTGGAGTTCAACAACAGAACTAGGGGTGCTTATATCTTCTGAAAATGAAAAGTGAAATGAAATGGAGAATGGGTGATCTTTGGTGTATTCTTGATCAACAAACCTGCTAAGAAACAGAACAAATCAACAAACAGTGACCTGTTACAAGCCAATAAGCTATAAAGCAAGCTTATTACTTAAGCAGCTTATAGCTTATTGCTAAAATAATAAAAATCAGATTTTTCTTCCTAAAAAAAACTTTTTGGAACCAACCTAAACTTAATGGACTTGATAAAAACTTGATCAAGACAGAGATACGTGTTAAACCTCCACTTTCACTTTGGTTTAACACGAATTTCAAGTCTTTGGAAAGCTTTTATCAAGAATTTCTAAAAAGAACTCAAACTTTTTGAAAATAACTTTTAAAGATTAACACTCTTAAAAACTTTTAACTAAACTTCAGAATACAAAATCACTTAAACTAAAACAGTAAAGGGAACTCAATATCATAAAAACTTAATATTTTCATTTTCATTAATAATATGAAGTTTTTACAAAAATTGGAACAAAACTGAAAGTTACAATGAAATAAGCTATTTATACTACTTGACAGATGATTCTAGATACTAAAAACCCTAGCTGGACGAATTTCCAACTCTGCCCTTGGTTGAGGTCTTCAAGAAATCTTGGTCTTGTGCCCATGTGATGCCAGTAGGTACTGGATTGATCTCATTCGTCCAAAAACTCCTTTGGGAGCAAGGAGTTACTTTGTGCCGTTGATGAAGTCAAAAGATGCCATTATTGCTGTTTTTGGAGGAGCAGGGGAGCACGGGGGACCCACAAGGAGTCACGGGTTGGTACTGGGGATAAGTGGGTTTGGGTTATGGTGGGTTAAATTACCATTCTGGAGTAAATGGGGTAAAACCCCTTTGTTTTTCACCTGGATTGAATTAGGGTTTAAGGCTGGGGGGATGGGTAAATAGTAGGTTTTAATCCATGTTTAGTTTTTAAAAACCTGTTTCCCACGTTTTATTTGTTTTAATAAATACGTTTAAACGAGTTAATGGGGTTTGACTGGGTAGTGTTGACTTGGGTTTAAGTTTGGGCTTGGTCGGGTTAAATGGTGGGTTTGGGTAGGGTAAATGGGTTTGGGTAGTACCCGGGTGATGTGGCAATGTATTAGTGGCTAGTGGGGTTTGGCTGTTTGATAGTTTTGGTCCCCCATGTTTCATACTCCTTTCATTTACATTAAACAGCAATAAACTCAATTCCTCTTTGTAATATCTTTGCATGATTGACACTTTTGGCACCAAAGTTTATAAAACACTTTCACAAGGGCATTTTATGCATTTAATGCATTCTTCAAGGGCATAAATGGTATTTTCTTGAAACTTAAGGACCAATCTTGTAATAATGGAGATTTACAAGGGTCAAAAGTGACAAGTCTTCAAAAGTTGAGGGACCATTCTTGCCAAATCTTCAAACTTCAAGGACTTGATAGGAAAATCATGATTCGGGTCCGGTTCTTTGTGCGGCTTCGTTTCCCGTGTTCGTTTTTGCTTGATTCCTTTGATCATTTGGTGAATTCACGATATCCATACCTAAAATACACAATGAACAAACATAGGCACATATATGGGTATTTTGATGACATTTTAAGCGTTTTAAGCCCAATTTGGACGATGAGACTATGTATAAATACAGTCTCATCAACCACTAGAAGTCCTCAGCAAACCCGTCACAAAATCCATAGTAATTTTTTCCCATTTCCACTGAGGAATTTCAGGTTGCACCAATAATCTAGACGGCTTCTTATGTTCAGCCTTTACCTTCGTACAAATCAAACACTTATTAACATAATGAACAATATCTGCTTTCATATTCGGCCACCAATACATTATATTCAGGTCTTGATACATCTTGTCCGCTCCAGGATGTATTGAATACTAGGACTTATGAGATTCATTCATCACCAAATCTCGCACTCCTAAAGCACCTTCCTGGGATGGACACAACGGTAACCAAATCCTATTCTCAAAATATCTCATTCCATTTGGCCTAACTATAAACAAAGGTTTCAACATTCTACTCAGATTCTCCTGCTTAACATTCTCTTCCTTCAAACCATTAGCTTGGGCTATGAATATAATTTCTATCAAATCAACACTTTTCATCATTACCAAAGCTCTAACTCTTAGAGACTTCTCCCTTTCCTTTCTACTAAGTGCATCAGCTACCACATTCGCCTTACTAGGATGGTAACGAATCTCGCAGTCATAATCACTCAGCAATTCTGCCCGTCTCCTTTGCCTCATGTTTAATTCCTTTTGATCCAAAATATGTTGCAGACTCTTATGGTCAGTGAACACCACACACTTGGTTCCATACAAGTAGTGTCTCCATAGCTTCAAAGCAAAAACCATAGCTCCAAGTTCTAAGTCATGAGTAGTATAGTTCTCTTCATGCTTCCTCAATTGCCTCGATGCATAAGCTATTACTTTCTCGCTCTGCATCAGCACAGCTCCATATCCCTTGTGAGACACGTCACAATACACCACAAAATCTTCAGATCCTTCTTGCAAAGACAAAATTGGCGGATAACACAATTTATCCTTCAGTGTATTAAAATCATCTTCCTCTTCTCAACCCCATTCAAATACCCGATTCTTTTCAGTAAGCTTGGTCAATGGTTTAGCAATCAGTGAAAACTTCTCGATAAACCTTCAATGATACCCAGCTAGACCAAAAAATTGATGAATTTCAGTCAGCGTTGTTGGTACCGACCAATCCTTGATAGCCTCAATCTTAGCAGGATCTACACGAACACCTTCGTTGTCAACCACGTCCCCCGGAAATTGCACTGACTTCAACCAAAACTCACATTTAGAGAACTTCGCATACAACTTCTCTTTCTTTAATAATTCCAAAATTATCCTCAAATGCTTCTCGTGCTCTTCTTCACTCTTAGAATAACTGAGAATATCATCAATGAATACGATAAAAACTCATCCAAATATGTCTTACACACACGATTCATCCCTCCATGAATACAGCAGGCGCATTCGTTAATCCAAAAGGCATCACTTGAAACTCAAAATGTCCATATCGAGTACAGAAAGCTGTTATATGAATATCCTCTTCCCTAACTCTCGGTTGATGATACCCACATCTCAAATCGATCTTTGAGTATATACTTGACCCTTGAAACTGATCAAACAAATCAGCAATCCTCGACAATGGATACCGATTCTTGACAGTCAATTTGCTATGCTCTCGATAATCAATACACATTCGAAACGATCTATCTTTCTTCTTAACAAACAACATAGGAGCACCCTACGGCGACGAGCTCGGTTTAATAAATCCCTTATCCATCAATTCCTTCAATTGATCAGATAATTCCTTCATCTCTGACGGCGCTAAACGATACGGTACACGAGCAACAGACGCAACTTCCGATACTAAGTCAATACAAAACTCAACTTCATGAAACGGTGGCAATCCCTGCAAATCTTTAGGAAAAACTTCAGGATATTCTCTAATCACAGGAACATCCTCTAGTTTTCTCTCATCTACACCATCAATAGTTATCTGCGTAAGAAACACATCAAAACCCTCTTCCCTATACCTCATCATCTTTAAACAAGAAACGACTCTCAAACAAGAAGTGCATTCATCACCCTTCATAGTCAATACTCTATTCCTTAGCGGTATCTGGACTAATTTCTCCCTACAAACAATTACTGCACCATTCGTAACTAACAAATCCATACCAATAATCACTTCAAAAGATTTTAATTCTATGGGCATCAAATCAATATTAAACACATAATTCCGTAACTTTAAGGAACATCCTTTTAGTACAAAACTAGTGCTAACAATCTTACCATCCACTAACTCCACATTATAACTAGCTGTCAATCTTACTGGTTCTCTATCTAATAGTTGACTGAATCTAATATCTACGAAACTTCTATCGGATCTAGAATCAAATAACACACTAGCATAACAAGCATCGAGTAAGAACGTACCAGTCACCACATTAGGCCCTTGAGGTTTTTCAGCATCTCCCACAACATAGGCTGGAGTAGTAGCAACAACAACATTACCTCTTTGTCGAGCGCCAACCCTCGGACAGTTCCCTTGCTTATGTGCACGTCCTCCACATCCAAAAAAAGTAATCACTTTAGCAGCATTGGCTCTAGTGGCCACTCCCTTGTTCCTATAGTCTGCCACCTTATGTCCGGCCTTCCCACACTTGTTGCAAGCAGGTGGATAATTCCCAACATGATAGAGACTGGACCGACCACACTTTGGGTTCACTTTGTTACCTTGAGGCACAGTAGCAGCACGGACACCATCATTCCTTCTCAATTTGTACTACTGATTTATTTTCGGTCCGTGGTTATTGTTGTTCCGATAACCACCCTTGACTTGACTGTGTAACTTCCCACTTCCTTTTGTTCCCCTCAGCAATACAATCCTGTCTATCTTGCAGCTTAACGTCCATCAAAGCATGAGCCATTTGAACAGATTCATCAAAAGTCCTAGGTTTCGACGAAGTAGTCTCTCCCTTGATATTTCTAGATAAACTTCTGATATACTGTTTCATCTTCTTTCAATCATCCGCAAAAGCATCAAAACACAACAAACACAAATCAGAAAACCTCTTTGTATATTCAACAATGTCATTGTTTTTCAGCACCAGGTGTCTCAACTCATCCTCCAACTGACCTAACTCTTCCTCAGGACAAAACTTAGTAGTTAGCAGTCCCTTGGTCACAATCCATGTCCTTCCATTTTCTTCAACGAAACCCACAATAGCTACCTGACTATTCCACCAGCTCAACTCATCATCCTGAAATGTAGCCGCAACAAACTTCACCTTACTCGCTTCCGAATATCCACTGATTTCAAAAGTACTCTCTATCTTTTCAATCCACCTTCGCAATTCTAAAGCACCACCAGTCCTACAAAATTGGGTGGGTCCACACTTCATGAAACTAGCATATAAACACTCTTTTGGAACTTGCGGAATAACAACATAACCTCCAACTGGATCAACAACATTACCCCCAACTGGATCAACAACATTTCTATCCCCAGTACCTTGATTCCTCGCAGCACGTTCAACTTCAAGTGCCCTAGCAATAGCTTTCTCAATCATATTGTTCACAGTAGCAGTTGTTAACTTTGGAGGCATGTTTCTATCATCACAAATGAAAGAAAACAAAGTAAGTATTCATATCAAGATAAGAAGAAGGATTTCTCTATCAAGACGAATCATGGATAATACATGCACAAACAACACAATCCACAATGATTCATTAACCAAATCACAAAAGAACTAAGAAGACAAATCATAGATCATGAAGGTAATTTAGATTGCATTTGAAAATTCAAAAATTCGTGACAGGTAATGTCACTTCAATCTTCCATCACATCAAACTTAAGAGTTATTAAGTTTCATCATAACACTTTAGTACAAGTCTAGATAAGTTCAGTTACAACATGGAAAATAAAGAAAACACAAAGAAAGTAATCACCCGATGATCCACGTGGCTTCTTAAACATCAGCTCATCATCACTGCTGGTATCTTCATCATTATATTCTTTTCCATCTTCTCCTTTCCCTTATAAATTGATCCTCCACATGGCTTAACCAACGAATGAGTCTCCACACGACTTGGCACATCACGAATCCTAACACCCTGACTTAGATAAGGTCTCACTGGCCAATCCCATTCATTCACCCTCGCAATCCTTGCTTGAGCCTCTCGAAACCTCTAAAATTGAGCACTCAAATTCATCACCATCGATCGAAGACTAGCAATCTCATCCATCTCTCTAGCTCTAACAAACTTTGACCTCCTCACACCAGATATAAACCTATCAAACTACTTCTCATTATTCTCAAACCTCTTGATCACACGGGTCTCAACTACATACCTTTCAAACAAAGATCTATTAAACTTCCTAAGAAACCAACGAATATCATCATAAGATCTAGGACCAGGGAAATAAACCTCAGCTATATTATCTTGGAGAGAACGAGCACTAGCAGCATTGCTTGCTTCAGCAAGAAAATCATCTCTAGTACGGGCAATCCTAGGCAAACTACTCATATAAGCATCACAAGTAGGCATAGCAGATCGAACAACAGGTCGCTAATAATTCTGAATAGTCGATGGCATAACATTGGCTCTCGGCACATAACTACCTTGAATAACCTCAGACTCAGTCTGTCCTACAACATCAGGAGCAATCTCATCATCAATATACTCATATGGCTCCTCATCATCACTAGCACCAAAATTATCTACTTCCCCATCTCCTAAAACATCATTCTCCAATATCCACTCATCATCATGCGGTAAGTCGACCATTCTCTACAATTATAGGAAATTCGAGGATACTTAAGGTCATTATTTAAAATTATGAATGCAATGCATGAGCGTGAAAATGTTATCAGTATGCCATGATATGCAATGCAATGAAAATGATGATTATGCAATGCTCGTAAAAAGAAATTTTAATGACAAGTACTCAACACACTTTCAATAACATCAATACACTATCATAGTATTTACTTAATAAATACTTGGGAATTCATTTCAGTTTTGAGGGATACATCTAAAATACAAAATAAAAACTAAAAGTGATCTTACCGGAGCGTTGCGGAGAAGTTGTGTGCTTTTGAAAAATACTTTCGACACCAAAGTTATAGTGTAGGACATTTTTCAAAATCGACCTAGTTCTGTATAACATGTAGCTCTAATACCAATCTTTAACACCCCCAAATTACATTGCGTAGCAGAAATACACAATTGGGTGCTAAACACAAGTATCATCACACAAGGTATATTCAACGACTCAAAATGAGACGTTTAAACATAAAAGATAAGTAAGATTTTACCTCATTGTCTAAAACACACATTTCATCCAAATTTATACTAAATCAACATCAGAGAAAAGCGTTTAGTCCCCCAAGGATCTCGACCATCAAACCACATAGTTTGAGTACAATACACATGACCTTAGACAAATTGTTCATAATCAACTAGGAAATAAAAGGGTTTAGACCATAAGACTTCAAAAGCAAACCCACAACATTCCCAAACAAGCTCCGCCATCGTTCACCTTCGATTATCTGAAACACATGCTTAAATGAGTCAACAATAATGTTCAGCGAGTCCATACGTTTAATAAATCACATTTGAACATAATAGTAGAATCAAACATAATCATTTAATAGCATTATAGTGATAAAACCATTGCCCCTCTAGGGTATTATTTGCTAGATATATACCCACATCTCATTCATCGAAATTAGCCATCCAAAAGATTACTCAATGTACAACTCTTGACCGAGATAGGATTGTTAACCACGTAGTACTACCATTTGAATAAGCGGCTATTCCTAACTTACAACATTAAGTTAGAACATAGTTAACGGTTCATGAGATTAGGGTAACTAGCAACAAGGTACTCAATACAATTCAAGGCAACATCCGGGTCCAAAAAATCATTCATGACTTTTGTTCATTTTATTTCAAATAGCATGTATCCCCCTCGCGGGTTTAAAATCATTTCATAACTAGTATGAAACTAGGCTATAGACTTACCTTAATACTAGAGACTTAGCAAGAGGATCGTCAACGATAAGTGATGCCCGTCAAACACGAGAACCACAACCTATCAAATAAGGCGTGCTCATTAATAATAGACTCGAGTATAAACCATAGTTAATAACATAAAATTAAAAATTATAAAATCATGACAAAATCGAAAGAACAACAATACAAGTGATACTACTATATCCTTCTATATGTTTACTTTATTAATCTACACTCTCGATAAAAATCTGCCGGCACATACCAAATGTACAAGCTAATTTACTTTACTTAGACACGTCAAAATTTTATGAAACGACTCGAGGAACTCACCTACTATCTATAGAATTTCCTCTAAAAAGTTCGTCAAAAGTTTTTACTTCTAAGACCTCCTGCCTGACATATCTTTGAATTACAAAAATCGGACAGTTTTACACCTTCTACTCATAAAACCATTTTGACCTCTCTAAACAACATCACTCACAAAACCGACACTTGGGATTGAAAAAAGACTCACAACCCTAGGTTAAGATACTTAGAACAGCCCTTGATTCTTTTTAAAACTCATATTATAGTCCTCGAGATTCGATCCAAATATCAACGACAACTTTGAATTGTGTCGATACTCGTCTCCCGGTACACGAATGATCAAACTATCGTAACTTCGTCCTCGTTTTGAGTTAGAAGCTCTAATTTATATAAAAAACGAAGCTAATGAAAATCTATACAAATTATAGTTCAAAAATAATTTAAACATAAGACACTTAAAAGCAGCATCAAAGTCACTGCCCTAAATCAACTCTCTAAAATTCACATCAAATCACTTTTTCAACCCATTTCAACCACTTTTCTACTAATTCTAACATCCTAATATTACCTAGTTTTAATCCTATCACTTGCATGTTACATAAAACAAGATCAAAATCTTAAACTCGAACTTTTTAACATCAAAACAACATGATATTATCAAGATCATCACATGCATGATCATCAAATAGTTTCACCAACCCTATTTCATAACCAAAAATCAAAACCTCATGCACGTAAGAAATTTTGGTATCAATATGATCACCTTTTGATTTCTAGATAGGGACTTATTTTACTTTTAAGAGATTCGAACTCAAGATCATCAAAATTTGGTGTTTGTGGTTGGTTTTGGCTCACGGTAGAAAGAAAGAAAAAGAGGGGAGGGTTTAATTTTCTAATAAATATAATGTGTGTGTTTTTTGGTAAAGAAAATGTTTATATAATCGTAGGTAAGGATCCTTCTTACCAAACTTGCATTTCTTTGGACTAAAAAGCAATTAGTTACTTAAAGAATGGGAAATGACTCTTAGTCAATTTTGAAGATATTACGGGACTCGGGTTTCATAAAAATACTTCTCAAAAGTTAAAACGCATCATAAATATGATAATATAGCCTCCCGACACGACTTAACACGACATTAAAAAGAAAACATTGAAAATGTCAAACATCAAAACAATCGCCAATAAAACGTAAAATATTGGGCATCCGTCGGCATCACGCTTACTAATAATCCTCATACTAGTTAAAATGTAAAAATAAATCTCCTAACATTGGATTCAACTTAAACCATCGAAAGTAAAATCATTCAAGCTCATCAAATTTTTCAATTTTTAAAATAAGATTAGACAATGACCTCGGTTTAAGGTTTTCAAAGAAAGCCTACTTAATGGGTATTCTAAACCCTCATTCATCATAATTAAGTCTCGTCTAAGATTATATAACAATGAACATTTAAACATGAATTGCGGAATTAGAACAATGAACAATTTATGAAGTGCAAAACATGGTTTACAAGGCCGCTTAATCGCTACAAGGTCATCGACCTTTCCGATTAACGTAAAGAGATATTAATGGCGGTCAACTATAGTCAACGACGGTCAATAGAGGTCAAACTTGCCGAAACATAAAAATCTCGCTTAAAATACCGAGAACTCACTGTAAACTTGTGTTTATCACTTATAGTAACTACGGATATGTATGATAAGTTATATTTTAAGAAAACCATTGTCGAAAATAACCTAAAACTCGTTAGAAATACCCAAAAACTTGTCGTAAATACCTAAAATTGCTAAAATTGGCAAACTGATTAATTCCGCCTGATAGGTGTGTAAACACCCATCTTTTCTACCACTTAATTACAATAATAACCGGACCAAAATGTGTATTTTATGTCTTTTATGTCGGAATTATGCGTGGTTTGTGTTTTTGTTGTGATTTAGGACGAAAAGGTGAAAAGTGGAGAAAACACGGGAATTCACGGGCATTTACGGACTTTTATTGAAGAAAAGGATGAAAGACGAAGTCAAGAAGTCAAAAGTGGATAAACAACGGAAGTCCAAGACCAATTCTGAAGATTTATCGAAGAAAAAGTCAAAAGACGAAAGTTTACTTAAAGCCGAGGAACTCAAGTCTTATTTATCAAAGAATTAAAAGACGAGTCCAAAGAAATCCCGAGCCAAAAGTCATCACATTCCAAGATTAACAAAAAGATTAAGAAGGAAGGACTTGATGGTGCAATTAACAAGAAAGGAAGGAGAGAGGAAGCTTCCCCTAACCACTCCCTAATCACCTATATAAACCCTCATTTTCATTCATTTACTCTTGTTGGCTAGAGTGACACTAGTTCTTCCACATTTACTTTTAATGCACCTTTAATTACTTGCACTTTTAATTACATGTTTTGCACCTTAATTACCTTTTAATTCCAAGTAAGTTTTTAATTTGTGTTCTTTAAATTCTTGTCTTTACCTTTCTTTATCATTTGATCAAGTTCTTTTTATCAATCTCATTCTACCTTTCTCTCTTTTTGTTTCGGCTTGAATTTCGGATTAAGCAAGGTTTTGCTTAATCCATTTGCTTATTTTGATTAAAATTTCGTCCTTTTTATTTCCTCACACGAAATAAGCCACGAGATTGACAACCTTGTGTGCTTATTTGGAATTTTTCTTAAGTATTTTGAAAAGTTTTCTTTAAAGTTTTGATTTTTAACTTTTGATTTCATTTAAGTTTCGTGTTTAAAAGTTTGAAAGACTTTAACTTTCTAGCTTATTGATTCGTTTTGATTTCATTTCATTAAAGTTTTTAGTAACTGCTTATTAGAATAGCTTATTTAGTTCTTGTGCTTTTTACGAATTTGTATCCATCGGAAAGAGAGGGTTTTCCATATTGCGATGGTTGCATATACCACATTCCGATAGTGACAGTATTGGTCCAAGGGTTTTGCATTCCGATCCGGGATTGCGATAGGTGTACCATTTCCTCATTCCGATCTGGGGATTGCGATCGCATATTGCGATCGCTCTTTCCGACGGCTCTTGAGGCTCACTTAGACGAAGTGCTGCCCAATTTTCCCCAGCCACATTCCGATCTAGGTGGTATTCCGATAGGACACATTCCGATCTGGACTACATTGCGATCTGAGGTTGTTAGGTTATTCCGATCTGAAAAGGTGACATATTCCGATCTGGGTTTCTTCAACATTCCGATAGGTGGTGTGTTCATTCCGATGGTAAGGTTGATCGGAATATATTCCGATCTGGTTTAACTTTTATGTTTTTGTCTTGTTTAATTTTTAGTTTAAGTTTTTAATACTTGTCTAATTTTACTTTCCGTCACGTTTTTAAATATCGCACCTTTCTTTTTAATTAGACTTAGATTTATTTTCACATTCTTTTAATACTTGCCCTTTACTTTAACGACATTTACTTTAACGTTTTGCACATTTAAATTTAAAACCAACCAAAAATATTTGTTTCACCAAAGAACAATAGAGTCACATAGAGAACCTAGATCAATTCGATTAGACCAACACAACGAACTTAAATCTTTTTAACCTGAGTAAAATCGAGTTATTAAATGGCACCGCTGCCGGCTCTTTTCGTTAAGATCAACAGTTTTCTGTGAGAGACACGTTGTTTTTTTGGGATCCGTTCACTTGTGAGCGTTATTTTTCTTGCCTAGAAAATTCAAAAAATCATAAAAATTAAAAATTGATAAAAACCCATAAAAATTAAAAATTTCAAAAAATCCAAAAAGATTTTATCTTTATTGTGTATATATATTGTTTTTGTGTTTGGTTTTGTTTTCTTTTGCATTTTCAGGTGTATGCGTACTAGATCTTCTAATTATCAAGAGCCCGAGCCTCAAGAAGATTTAGATATGGCAGGTGTTAACAACAACATTCCACCGAACCTGAATAATAATAATAACAACAATGCTCTTCCACAGCCCGATCTTCGGACCATGGAGGAACTTTGTCAACCAACAATGTTTGGACGAGGAGAACCGATTGCGCCGATGCAAATCAACGCTCCTGAGTTTTCGTTGAAGCACCACATGATTCAGCAAGTACAAACAAACCCATTTAGAGGATTGCCTGATGATGATGCCAACAAACACCTCGACAAGTTCATTACAATCACCCAAAGCATGAAGTTGGCTGGTGCCACTATGGATGAACTTCGCCTACAACTCTTTCCACATACTCTATTACATCATGCCGAGAAATGGTTTGATCGTCTCCCGAAGAATTCTATTCACACTTGGGATGACATGACTCAACGCTTTTTGTCGCGCTACTTTCCACCATCCATGGTCACAAGCCTTCGCAATCAAATCAGCGGTTTCATGCAAGACCCTGATGAATCTCTTTTTGATGCTTGGGAGAGATATAATGTCTTGATCGATCGATGTCCAAACCACAACATGCTTCCGGTCACCTTGATCGATACTTTCTACAACGGATTGACTTTTCGAGATCGTGATACGATCAATGCAGCCGCCGGTGGCACATTCATGAAAAGGAGACCCGAGGAGTGTAGAGAGCTTATTGAGAACATGACTACTCACCACAAAAACTGGGATTCCTCTGCTTCTTCTAGGAACAACCCGAGAGTCAATGTTTCCTCCACCTCAGCAAACCCTGAGATGACCGAACTCACCCGCATGATGACTGAAATGAGCAAAAGTATTACGCTTCTCGCTTCAAACCAACAACAACAACAAGTTAAAGCGGTTGCTAATCCTTGTGAAACATGTGGCGGTCCTCACTCATACACCGATTGTCCTTCGACACAAGGAAATCCGGAAAATGTGTATGCAGCTTACGGTAATTATTCACCGGAAAATTACCAAGCTAGACAACAAGGGGATAGAAATCTGCCGAGTTACCGTTCTAACAACTACCTTTCACCCGGTTTTTCTCCTCAAAACCAAAACCCCGCCAACAACTACAATAGAAGCAACCAAATCCCACCAAGAGCTTCTAATCCTTATCACCCACCCACCCACCAAAACCCACCCACCCACCAAAACCCACCCATTAATCCCGATGTTGAGGCCATCATGAGAACCCAAGGTGAGCAAATCAAGAACTTGCAGAGCCAAATTATCAATCTGAAAGGAGATATCACAAAGCAAGGAAATGAGATAAGATCCGAGGTTCGAAATGATATTCAATCATCATTCAACAATCAAACCAATGATTTGAAGAATATGCTTGCTAGTTTCTTGCCAGCCGCTCAACCTTCTTCTTCAAGTTCTCTACCTTCAAACACCGTCACTAATCCGCGAGCCAATGTGAGTGCTATTACTACCCGTAGTGGAGTCACCATCGTAGGACCACCAATCCCACCACCATCATCTACACCTCCTCCACCACCATTTATCCCTACTCCTCCTACACCTAGTATTAGTGCCCCATTACCGTCTCCGCCTCGACGTGATGAAGTTCCCACAAATGACCCTTCAACATCTCAACCCTTACCACCTACACCTGCACCCTCACCACCCAAACCCAATATCCCTTATCCCTCTCGCTTGGGCAAGAACAAAATGCTAAACAAGGAGGACACTCAAGTAACTAGCTATATCAAGATGATTTCTCAAATGAACTTCAACATTAGCTTTCTTGAAGCACTTGTCCACGTGCCAAAATTTGTTAAAGCATTTAAGGAACTGCTTAACAAGAAGGAGAAGCTGATTGAACTCACCAACACTCGATTAAACGAAAACTGCTCTGCAGTTATTCTTAAAGAACTTCCGGAAAATCTTGGAGATCCCGGTCGTTTCGTGTTGCCTTGTGTGTTCAACAAAACTGAAGAATTTACTGCCCTTGCTGATCTCGGGGCTAGTATTAATCTTATGCCATTGAGTGTTTGGAAAACACTATCATTACCCGACCTCACTCCAACAAAGATGACTCTTGAACTTGCAAATCGCACTCTCGCTTACCCCGTTGGTATAGCCGAAGACGTGTTTATCAAAGTTGGCACATTTACTTTCCTGGTCGATTTTGTTGTCGTTGATTATGAAATGGACCCTCATATCCCTTTAATACTTGGTCGGCCATTTTTGCGAACCGGACGAGCTTTAGTGGATGTGGCCGAAGGTGAGTTAATCTTAAGAGTCGGGATGATGCAAAAGTTTTCAAAATGGGGAAGCTTACTAGTACAACTTTTGGAGGCCGAGAATCAGTGAATATGATTAATGTGCTAGATGACTTTACCGTCTACGAAAATCCTCTATTCGACTCTTGCATCGATAATCCGCTTTTTCATGATGATGTGGATGATTCTCTCCCTACTCTGGACGCTTCTCCCATTTATGATTCGTCACCGGTCTTTGACGCTTATGATGATAATGATTCTAGCTCAGATTCGGATGATTTTGATTGTACTTCTGAGTATCCCGAGCTGCCCACTTTCGATGATTTTGATGAGGCTGATACTCTCTCGAGCGATTCTTCACATACTGAAGATCCTCCGCCATCACTCGATCCTACTATGGACGATTATTCATTTGAGGAAGATTTTTCTGAATTTCTTAACACATACTTCCCTCATGAGAGTGATGCTC
Organism: Glebionis coronaria; assembly: GCA_025667525.1. NCBI lineage: Eukaryota > Viridiplantae > Streptophyta > Magnoliopsida > Asterales > Asteraceae > Glebionis > Glebionis coronaria. The sequence goes on along the minus strand of CM046881.1, from coordinate 322,667,479 downwards.
CTCCTTATGACTTTGAAGATTATCGTCTTGATCCTACTTTGGATTTGAAGAGCATTTTGTCTAAGGAGAAGACACCGGTCGACACCGAAATCCGTTGCACGTATGATTTGACACCTCTTTGTCCCACTTCTGAGGACGAGGTTGTGCTTCTTTGCGGGTCTTCTTCACACTCGGCTGAGCCGGAGTGCTATTTTCCCCTGAAGGAAAAGGTGTTCGACCCCGGTATTGAAGTCTTTAAGCCATCTCAGTATCCACCTGATGAAATAAAAGGAAAAATCTTTGGAACCATTGAAGACATGCTTGCACCACTTCATCCTTGCTTCTACCGTGCTCCATTACTGCTTAAGGGAACCCTGCCTACTCTTCTTTGGCTTGCCTTGTTCGCCTTAAGCTTATGTTATTTGATGGATGAAAACTATGTCTTCGATCCTGGTGGATATGTTTCATGCTACTTCCGTTGATGATCAAGGTCGAGTCAGCCTCACGACTCGGTTAACAAAAAACCAAGCGCTTCTTGGGAGGCAACCCATGCATCTATCTTTCCGCTTTCTTTACCATAAGTGTAGGGGGGACCCTTTGGATTGCTATTTCCTCTCCTCACTTCTTAATCAAGGATTCGAGCTTCAATGATCCACTCTTGATGATTCTTGATGACCCGTGATTTCGTGTTCTACTTCATCCCGGTTCTATCCTAAACTCTTTTCGATTCACTATTTTATATTTTCTCAATATTAAAATAGGAATCTCTTTAGTGGTCTTTTCCTTAGCGAGATTTAAACAACGTGCACAATGTCCTAAGTGTAGGGGAGTTTACTCCCACATGCTTAAACATTGAGGACAATGTTTATCTTAAGTGTAGGGGGGACTTCTATCGAAGTTAAGTGGTCTTTTCCTTGTATTTGTCCTCATTTTAACCGGAAAATCAATTTTTCGACATTTTTCAAAATTTTTGATCTATTTTGGCCTATTATTTTTTTTTATTTTTTTATTTTTTTTTCTTTTTCCTTTGCATAGTTATTTTCTTTCCTTATTAGAATAAATGTTAAATAAGTGGTTTTAATGTTCAAACGTTGTGAATCTTTTGACTCAATCCGAGTTTACTCTAGCTAGTATCCTTAACATGTTTAAGTCAAGTTTTGCTAGGCTTTTATATAGGGAGCTATAAAACGCGAAAGTCTTAACTCTCACGGGTTAAGAACAAGAACTTTTTCGCAAGTTCCTATAATTGATCCTAGAGAGTCGTTTATCAAGGGAACCTTAAAATGCGATTTCTAAACTTGAAAAAGTCTAAGAATTTGCAAGATCCTATAGGCGACTCGAAAACCCAAAACTTTGATTTAATAGGCTAAGCATCCACGAGTCTCATTCCTTGAGATTTTAAACTGTGGAGAACGAGAGATGATAGAGTCAATTATAAGTTCGGTACTCTTTCATGAATTTATGTGAGTTAATTATGAGCCTATTCTCCCTTCGCTTGTTAATAATTTATCTGCTAATAAATAAGGTTGTACGATTTAAAAAGTTACTTAGCTTCTAGCCCCAGATCGTTTAAAAGTTGCTCGGTAATGACGAGAGTTCATAGCCAAGGCATAACTTATGAAGCGGGGCGCGAAGATTGGCAAGTCCGAAAAGGCCCTAACAAGGCATGAGGGCTATGTTTTGTTGCTAAAGATCCAAAAGTGATGTGAAGAATCATTTATCAAAAATCATTATGAAGGATCGAGACACACGACGAAAAGCAAAAACTCCCAAAAAGTCATGGAGAAGTGTATCCGAAAAGACCCTAACAAGGTATGAGGATAAATAGATCCAAGTCAATAAAGGAGGCGGATCGTTGTATATCAAAATCCCAAAATAAAGATTGGAGAAAAATGAAGAAGTCGCGGTCCTTATATGAAGAATCTCTCAAAAATTCCAAGTGAAGAAATTCCAATTATGAAGAGAAGACCATTATTTCATGAACGTCTCTCAAGATTTGAAGTATGAAGTCGCTGCCAAACATCGGCCCGAGAAAGGTCTCAAATCGCGAACCAAGTTATGCCAAGATATGAACTTTTTGATATCCCGAGAAGCAGTTTTAAAAAATTTGGTCCTTTAGCTAACTATTGATTAAATCGTACACTTTATTTTCAGACTAAATAATTATCGAAATAAGTCAAACAATGCATCTTCGTGATCATTCAGGACAAATAATAAAATATAAGAGATACCCATAGGAATAAGGGAGTCTAAGTGAATAATTGGCCCACATGAGTTCGTGTTAGTTTACTAACTTATAATAACAAGGATCTCGTTTTTAAGCTTGGTTTGGAGAAAGTGAAAAGTTGAGGATGATGATTATTCATGACATTTTCAAAACCCAAGGTATGCTTTTAATTTCTTTGCTTTGCATTCTTATAATTTTCTATCTCTTTAATAAAGGCCAATATGGATTGATTATTATGAAAACTGTAAACATGCTTTGTAACTAATGCATTGCATGAGGACATTGCAATGGTCAAGTGTAGGGGATTTGATAGGTGTGTAAACACCCATCTTTTCTACCACTTAATTACAATAATAACCGGACCAAAACGTGTATTTTATGTCTTTTATGTCGGAATTATGTGTGGTTTGTGTTTTTGTTGTGATTTAGGACGAAAAGGTGAAAAGTGGAGAAAACACGGGAATTCACGGGCATTTACGGACTTTTATTGAAGAAAAGGATGAAAGACGAAGTCAAGAAGTCAAAAGTGGATAAAGAACGGAAGTCCAAGACCACTTCTGAAGATTTATCGAAGAAAAAGTCAAAAGACGAAAGTTTACTTAAAGCCGAGGAACTCAAGTCTTATTTATCGAAGAATTAAAAGACGAGTCCAAAGAAATCCTGAGCCAAAAGTCATCACATTCCAAGATTAACAAAAAGATTAAGAAGGAAGGACTTGATGGTGCAATTAACAAGAAAGGAAGGAGAGAGGAAGCTTCCCCTAACCACTCCCTAATCACCTATATAAACCCTCATTTTCATTCATTTACTCTTGTTGGCTGGAGTGACACTAGTTCTTCCACATTTACTTTTAATGCACCTTTAATTACTTGCACTTTTAATTACATATTTTGCACCTTAATTACCTTTTAATTCCAAGTAAGTTTTTAATTTGTGTTCTTTAAATTCTTGTCTTTACCTTTCTTTATCATTTGATCAAGTTCTTTTTATCAATCTCATTCTACCTTTCTCTCTTTTTGTTTCGGCTTGAATTTCGGATTAAGCAAGGTTTTGCTTAATCCATTTTCTTATTTTGATTAAAATTTCGTCCTTTTTATTTCCTCACACGAAATAAGCCACGAGATTGACAACCTTGTGTGCTTATTTGGAATTTTTCTTAAGTATTTTGAAAAGTTTTCTTTAAAGTTTTGATTTTTAACTTTTGATTTCATTTAAGTTTCGTGTTTAAAAGTTTGAAAGACTTTAACTTTCTAGCTTATTGATTCGTTTTGATTTCATTTCATTAAAGTTTTTGGTAACTTCTTATTAGAATAGCTTATTTAGTTCTTGTGCTTTTTACGAATTTGTATCCATCGGAAAGAGAGGGTTTTCCACATTGTGACGGTTGCATATACCACATTCCGATAGTGACAGTATTGGTCCAAGGGTTTTGCATTCCGATCCGGGATTGCGATAGGTGTACCATTTCCTCATTCCGATCTGGGGATTGCGATCACATATTGTGAGCGCTCTTTCCGACGGCTCTTGAGGCTCACTTAGACGAAGTGCTGCCCAATTTTCCCCAGCCACATTCCGATCTAGGTGGTATTCCGATAGGACACATTCCGATCTGGACTACATTGCGATCTGAGGTTGTTAGGTTATTCCGATCTGAAAAGGTGACATATTCCGATCTGGGTTTCTTCAACATTCCGATAGGTGGTGTGTTCATTCTGATGGTAAGGTTGATCGGAATATATTCCGATCTGGTTTAACTTTTATGTTTTTGTCTTGTTTAATTTTTAGTTTAAGTTTTTAATACTTGTCTAATTTTACTTTCCGTCACGTTTTTAAATATCGCACCTTTCTTTTTAATTAGACTTAGATTTATTTTCACATTCTTTTAATACTTGCCCTTTACTTTAACGACATTTACTTTAACGTTTTGCACATTTAAATTTAAAACCAACCAAAAATATTTGTTTCACCAAAGAACAATAGAGTCACATAGAGAACCTAGATCAATTCGATTAGACCAACACAACGAACTTAAATCTTTTTAACCTGAGTTAAATCGAGTTATTACCGCCTAAAGATTACAAGTTAAAAGGTGGTCAATCGGCCGACTAGTGATTCACTATTTTTGCAACCTTGATTGTTATTAAACAAGGCTTTCTTTATTCAACACAGAAAACATATAACTACACTAACACTTACACACGTGTGTTTACTACTAGACGACTCTCATAAGACTTCTAGTTCTACTGGATGTTCTAAAGCTAATACCCTGCCCCTCTTTATATACTAGAGGTGTTATGGTTTACACGGAGATAAACATAAGTAAACAAACATCTCTTTTAATCAATCAAAGCATCCTCATAATATTTTGAATTCTTATCTCTGAAAGGTACTTTCAATGGTCAAAGGTACTTTGCTTGTTTTCTTCTTTTTCTAGTTTTGTCTCATCAAATTTGAAATCCTAACAATCTTCCCCTATTTGATGATGACAAAACTCTTCCCCTGAAGTTCACATCTCCTTGAACATGCTACCACAACCTCTTCCTTTTTTTTATAATTATCCAAATAGGGTTCTTCTGAACATAAGTAGTTTCCCCATAAGTGGTGCATGTAGATGGTTAAATAAGATTCTCCTAAAACATAAGTTCACCATCTATGAACTATATAGGGTCCAACTAGTGATTAGTGATGAAGAAAAACAAATATAACCAATTTGTTGAAGAAGTGGAATCTCCCAAGCTTGTATCTTATGTCTTGTACTATCCATGTGACATTGAACTTATACATAAGGAGAATCGATATAAGTAGAGCTATATTTTTACAAAATCCTCATATACTCATGAAACGAGACACTGAGCACAATAATCCTTCAAGTGATAGGAAATGTGAGCATAGAGTACCATAAGAAAAATCACTCATTCCTAGATTTTGCAAGTCTTCGCCACTCACAATGTAACACACGTAAGTTATCTTCAAAGTCAATGTCTAACATCAAACACGACATTAGGATATGATATGACATAAACTTGTGAAAATCAACTCCAACATCTAATAAGCAATAGTCAATCATCTTTATAGAAACCTCCAAGTAGTAATTAATGAAGATCATCTAAGTGCAATATCATCAACCTCTCTTACGTAATTGTTGCCTCATCCGGCGATCTGCCTGCAATCCTAAGTGGTACGTAACCAAAAGGTTGACCTTGTCACATAATTAATTAAAACATAATTGCACCCAACATTTTAAAAACAAGCTATAAAACTTGAAATAAAGTTAGTTCAGGTCGTGAACTGCAGCGGTACCAAAAACATGTGTCATCTAATAATGTATAAAACCAGCGGTACATAGCCATAAATCAGATAAAATGAACGGTACATTCTAGCAATCCATCGGTTCTTTCAAACAGCGACAAATACATTATGTTCTGAAACTGTTTTAGTGACACAATTTCTGTCACCAAACTGTCGCTAATTCAAACTTCACTTCCCTCCTTACTTTAGTGACACATAATCTGTCACTATTATGTTTCTATGCAGTTCATTTTTCTGGTACTTCGAGTATACGACCGGTACGAAATATTTTAGCAGCGGTACTTACAAACATAATAAAATTTGTAGTGTTATATACCTTGAGCCAAAATTATTGGGATTTCAGATTTGATGAGATAAAACCAAAAAGACAATCAAAGTACCGCTAGCCTTATCAAGGTACCGCTAGCATATCTTTGTACTGCTAGGCATATTCTATATACTTTTCAGAAAGTCTTTGTACCTTTTAGAAGATAAGAATGAAGAATATCTCTAGAATATTCTGAATTCTTAAAACATTTGATCGCTTTATTATGTTTATCTCCTTGTAACCCTGGCACCCTCTAGTATATAAAGAGGGGCAGGGAATATGCTTTTCATATCCAGCAAAGCTATAACTCCAATGAGACTCGTCTAGCAAGAGAAACACATGTGTTATTTTGTATTAACATGGTTTATGTTTTCTGTATTAATAAAGAAAACCTTATAGATGAAATTTTTGTTCTTATTATTCCACTGCTATAGTTAATTGCTATAGTCAATGTACACCTACTTCTGAGTCTAACAGAACCATAGCCTTTAAATTCAAGTTAGGCCAATGCACTTATAAGAATTACAGATTTGTTAGCCAACAAATTAGTTTTCAACAGTTTTAAATAGGGATCCAGTTGATTCTCTCTCCACCATTTTCACACTTAATAGCAATGACCTTAAGCCCTTTTTGATGCTCTATTTGAGTAATAAAGATCTTAAGAATACCCGTTGTCTCATTTTTAGCTTTAAAAAAGAATGTCAATGTTCATACTAGCTATAGAAGTATGAATAATCATCTGTCACAACCAAACAATGCCATTTGTGGTTCATACTAGCCATAGAAGTAGGTATAAAGAGATCCATGTGTAACAGTTAGAGAGGCTTTGTGGTTCATTGAGCAATCTTGGATTTGAAAGATGTTATGTGTTGTTTTCCCTTCAGACATGCAACACAAGAGTGATCACTGTCAAAGGTTTTGGAAGTAATACCTTTCACCAAATTACCTTTGACCAGCTTAAACATATTCTTGAAATTTAGGTGACGCAATCTCTTGTACCATTTGTTAATTTCATCTACTAATCCCTTGGCAATGAATTATGATTTGTTGTCGTAGAGAGCTATACCTTTAAGATCAATGGTATGCATATTATTCTGTCTAGGAGTTCTAAGAAAGACTTGAGTGTCTGTTGGTAGCTTGAACTCATTCCCCAAGACAAGGCACTCAGTCTTGGTAAACAGAACATAATCTTGTTATCACAAATTTGTGATATATAAACAGGTTATATTTCAGTTCTTTCACTAAATAGACATTATCAAATGTCATTCCATCCGTGACTATGGTGGCTCTGCCAGTAATAGTCCCTTGTCCATCAGCAAAATATACACTAGGTCCCTCATGAAGGGGAACAAAATTAGACAAATAAGCTTTGTGTCCAATCATATTTCTAGAGCATCCACTATCCCAATAAGTTTTGTCATTCTTCTTCTTTGTAATGTCCTAAACAACATAAAATTAATTCTATTTGGGGACCCAAGACATTAATGACTTGGATCTACCTCATGTATTAATGTAAGAGTACTTGTTAAAGGTCAATCATAAACCATTGGTTTTGTCACCTTTCTTAGGTTTCCAGACCCATCGAGCTAAGGCTTTAACAACATGTCCGAGGTTTCCCTTAATAGCAGGGGTAAAAATTAAGCCAATAGGCGGTAACCCTTGGCTTAACAGTGCGAACCCACTACTTGTTTTGCCCTGCCCCATATCTTTGAAAGGGCCTATAAACAAATGAATGTGCAAAATTTAAAGTCATTTCAGAATAAGCACCATTCACTGTTGGTCTTGGGTGGACAACAGGTCTGGTCACAAAAACAGTAGCATTAGGATTTACAGGGGCAATGGGTTTAGTTCCAGACGTTAGCATCACTACTTGTGGAGTTATTATCTTAAGAGAATTCGGGGCCACCAACCTTTTCCTTATCTGCATTCATATGATAAATGGTCAAGGATGCCATAAGTATAACAAGCCTTATTATTCACAAAAAAAATCCTCTCCTAGTTGATTGGGATTACCTCTAGGTGAATTGGACCTATACATCTCTGCATATCTAGTACTAGCTTTTCTAGCATTTTGTCCTAATTTATTACAAGAAGTTGGACTTGTTTTTCCACTAGAGTCGGACTTATCCTCAGAACTAGAAAGGTTACCAAATAGATCTCCCTTAACAAATAACCTTGGATTTTCAAGTTTCCGTTTGTATAAAGCTTTTTGTTTTGCTTCAAAATCTCTAACCTCCCCTATTTTAGGTAAAGCCTTATTTTTCTCTTCAATCTCCTTGGGAATATGTTGGCAATAGTCAAATACAGCCTCGTCTTCCTTTTTAGAAAACTCAGAAAGGCATGTCCATGACATGTCTTTGATTTAAGAAAGACTATAGACATGAGCTGGAGGAGGTCTTATTTTAACATGTTCATTTTTACTCCATATTCTTGATTTTTCTTTAACTGAGGTTTTTCTAGTATCAATGGCATAATAGAGAGCTTAATCTTAGACTCATCAAATCTTTTTAAAGAGTGATCAAGACTATCTTTATCAGTTTTGACCTTCTCTAGCTCAGTTGTTAAACTCTTAATGGTCACATATTTTTCTCCTATTTCACTTTCAAGCACTCTTATGTTTTTACAATATTTAGCTTCTCTTTGATTAAACTGTTTTAGTCTAGACTCTAATTTTTCCAAACTTGCTTTATAGTTGTCTAGATATCTTTCAGTATTAATAAGATCTACATTAAGTTTCTAAATTTTAGTATTTAGGGACTCAGTGTTCTTCCTACACCCTTTAGTACAAAAAGAATCATCATATATCTCATTGTCAGAACTTGATGAAGACCTAGCCATCAAAGCAAACTCTGTTGGAGAGTCCTTCAACTATCAGTGCTTGATTCCTTTCTACCTCTTCAATCATGAAACTCTAATCCAATCTAACTCCATCTATCCCATTGATAGCTACCATTGCCTTAGACTCAGACTCCTCTACCCTTAACTCCCTTCTGTACCTTCTGTCATCCTTCTTTGGAGATCTACACTCCCTAGCAAAATGATTTTTTTCTTCCATAATTATAGCATTCAACCTTATTCATGTCAAACCCAGCAACATCAGATGGCTTGTTGAAGACCTTCTTTTCATACTTCTAATAGAACCTGGTGGCTCTCATGCGAAGAAGATCCATACTCCACCTGATATCCATCTCATCTAAATATCTCTTGTTGATTTGTCCCAAATCCTTTTGCACTACTTTAGAACCATTTGGTTCTTGAGAAGCAATATATACACAGACAGTGTCAACACTAAATGTGGCAGGTCTAGCTTCATCAGCTGAATGACCTTTACTTGTTGTAGAAGTGGAAATATGTTGATGAGGAACAGGGGAACTGGTAGTTGTAAATTCACACTCGTTTAGGAAAACAAGGTAAAAGCGGTAAGTATTAAGTGTTCGTTTAGGAAAACGAAAGCACTTATGACCGTTTGTGTGGGATCAGTTCTCAAGGAGGCTTGGTGTGTGTGTTAAGAATTGATTAAATATTTATGGTTATGATTATGAAGAAAAAAAAGAGAAAAGGATGACGGTTACGATTCTAAATTGAACTACGAGGAAAGACGTAAACGTAAAAACCGTAAAATGTGACGAAATTTAAAATTTAATCTAAAAATTAATTAAAAATAAAAAACAAATCTAAAATAATATAGATAAGAATAAAAATTTGACAAAAAATATTTTAAAACTTATTTCCAATTTAATATTAAATTTTAAAAACTATTTAAAGCCTTAAAATTCAATAAAATTAAAAATAAATCCAAAATATAATTTTATCAAATGGGAATCTTACTTATATTATATAAAAACAAAAAAGAATTTTTCTTGATTTTTAGAAACTATATTTCTATTTTTTAATGACTAAAAACACTTTTTAAATCAAAATAATGATTAAAAATAATAAAATAATGCTAAAATTAATTTAACTTTTCTAAAAATCCTATATTAGGATACTAAACAGTAGAAAAATGAAAAAAAAACTTTAAAAAAATATTTTTACCACTAAAAGACAAAACAGCTTAAGTAAAAATCTAATTAAACTCACATTAATTCTAAAAAATAATTAAAAACGGTGAACAGTGAAATATTTTAACTATAAATCTTAAATTAATATTCTAAAACTAGGAAAATTTGACAAACTAAAAAATGTTAATTTTTTGCACTAAAGGACAAAAATCAGATTAATTTAAACTAATTAACTTAAAATAATTCTAGAAAATCATTAAATAAAGTTAAAAATGAAATTTCTTTTGTAAAAATCTTAAAATACTTAACTTAAAACAAGAAAATTGAAAAAATAGAATTTCAACACTTTTTACCACTAAATAACAAAAGCAGATTTATAAAAATCTAATTTAAACTGAATTTATTCTAAAAATACCAAATGAACAGTAAATTAAAATTTAACTTCACTAAAAATACTAAAATAAATCAACAAGTCTAGGAAAAATAGAAAATATGAAAAATCCTTAATTTAACCCACTAAAGACAAAAAAACTAAAGATCAGATAGTGACGTGTGAAGTTCTTTGTCTAGTAATGTAGCAGTGGCTACACTTGTACGAACAGTGGTGTTGGAAATACGTTTTTAACGTATATTAGAAGTATCGGTCACTTCATCAATATTATTAAACGTTGTAGGCTCGTAGTTAGTTATTTACTTTGTATTATGTAAAAGCCTAGCCCATGGAAATGTCCATGGGTTGGAAGGCCCAAGCCCACCAAGGCTTGGGTATTTAAACCCTTTCCTTTGATGGAAAGGGTGTTGGTTGTTTTATTTTCTCAAGAAATACACATAGGTTTCTCTCACTTCTCTCTCTAGTTTCTCTCTCTAGAAAAACATCAACCCTCTTGAAATACAAAGATTATCACGATTCTACAATTGGTATCAGAGCTATGGGATGAAATATAGGTTGATCTTTGTGTTGTTCATGCTTATTTAAGCATTTCATGGGTTGTTTGATCTTTTTTACCAAAGCTTCAAATTTTTTTCGTGTTTTTAGTGTTCTTCATAGTCGTATACCTTCTTCATAGTTGTATTAGTGATTTGGGTATCTTGGTTTTGGTTAAAACACAAATCTTTTGGCTCAAAGTTACGAATTTCTTTGCTTCAACTTTGCGAAATTCATTTTTCCATTGCAACAGAATTCATCGGAAAGTGCACCGGAAAGTACAGTTTGATCACAATAACCCTAGGGTTTTACTTTGCGATCACCAGGTATTGCGATACCCTTATTCCGACGTATATTGCGATCGCTCATTGCGATCGTGGATTCCGACGGCTTTAAGGCTTATTGAAACGTCACTCTATCAAAATTTCATTGGCCATATTGCGATAGTCCTCATATTCCGATAGGTGTCTCATTCTGATACTAGTAGCATTGCGATACTTGTCTCATTCCGATACTAGTTGCATTGCGACAGTTCTCACATTCTGACAAGTGGACTTATTGCAATAGAAGGGGTATTCCGATAGACCTTACATTGCGACAGGAGACATTCCGATAGAATTTGCTTTTTGGGATAAAAGTTGCATAACTTAGAGGATTTTTCTACATTGCATTAATTTGGGAATTTTCAAAAACAAACACAACAAAAAGATAACAACATCTTTAATTCAACAATACAAAAACACATAACCTTATTTCATTGCTCGATCATTTTTGATAATCTTTATTCAAGGGGTCATAAAATGAATTCAAATTCATATATGTCAACAATGACATCGCTTACCGATATTTCAATTATCTCGGGTACTGATACCCGCCCACCGTTGCTCATCAAGGACTTATTCGAAGCATGGCAAGGTCGCAAGAGAACTTACATTATGGGTAAACCCCATGGGAGACTTATGGTTCAATCCATTGAGAAAGGTCCACTTGATTGGGGAGAAGTTACTGTCGACAATGTGACGTGGCCAAGATTGTATCATGAGTTAACGGATGCTAACAAACTCATTGCTGATGCGAATCAAAGAGCTGTTCAGACCATACTTCAAGCTCTTCCACCCGACATTTATCGAATGGTAAGCGAACACACAGTGGCAAAGGATCTTTGGGATCATTTAACTGTTTTGTTACAAGGGACTTCACTAACTAAGCAAGAACGAGAGTGTGAATTGTATGACTTGTTTGATAGGTTCACCTACATTCCAGGAGAAACACTTCATGACTACTACTGGCGTTTCACACTTTGATGAATGATATGAACGTGTATAATCTAAGGATTGTTCAATTTCAACTAAACACCAAGTTCTTGAACGTGTTACCCCCAGAGTGAAGCCAATATGTCACCGATGTTAAAATGATTCGAGATTTGCACAAGACAAATTTAGATCAACTCTATGCTTTCTTGCAGCAACACGAGAAGCACGTGATCCAAAAACGCATCTCTCAGGGATCTTACCAAGAACCATTGACATTAATGGCAAATCATCCAACTTTGTCATATCACAACTCTCCGTTTTCTTTGGGACACCAATCTTCCTATCAACCGTTGTATCAAACCCCAAGCTTTCCACAGTACTCGATCTTGCCACAACCACCTACATCTTATCAGCAACAATACAAGCAACCAGCAACATCATCACAAGGAGACTCACATCAGTTACCTTATGCTTCACAACCATACTCACCTTATCAACCTCCAACAAACCATGCCATCCCCTATCAACAACATGAGGCTCCTCAACCCCATTACTCACAACATGTTAGTGCTCCTTCAAATCAGCTTGTAGCTCAACCAGCACCAGTATTTTATTGTGATGACGAGATTCAAGTACCTGAGCTTAGACAAGGGGATAATCCTACTGATATACTTGCTCAAATGTCTGCTTACATCACTCAAGCGTTGAACAAACGAGGTTACAGAGAACCATCTCCAACAAACACTCAGTTGAGGAACTCTTCTAACTCTCGATAACAAGCTACAATTCAAGATGGCAGAGTAACTGTGCAACCACTTCAGGGGAGACCAAGTTCATCTAATGTTGGTGCACGTCCATCTAACACTGCTGCTACAAGGGGTAATAACACTGGCAAAATGAAGATGATAATATGTTATAACTGCAAAGGGGAAGGGCACATGGCTCGAGAGTGTAAGCAGCCCAAGAGGAAAAGGGATAGCACATGCTTTCAGGAGAAGATCTACTTGGTGAATGCTCAAGCCCAAGGACGTGAGCTCGATGAAGAAGAGTTAGCATTTCTCGCAGATCTAGGAGTTGCGGACACTGACGGTCTCACAGCAGCCATCACAAACAATGTCGCATATGAATGTGATGATCTGGATGCATACGACTCTCACTGTAATGATCTCAATACCGCCAAGGCAGCTCTCATGGAAAATCTTTCACTTTATGGAGCTGACACAATTTCTGAGGTACCAAATACTTCCACGGATACTTGTATTGTACCTTATCAATTTGAGCAAGTGTCTGAGTATCCGGAGCAGCCTCCGGTGGTTAGTAACTCAAACGAGGAGACAAACAATGATAGCAATATCAATGCAAGTCCCCAGACTTTGAGTAAACCACAACCGGGAGCTATTACGACTACAAATTCGTTTGCTCAACCCGATTTTGTTATGGTGTCGGCATCTATGCTTAGCCGAATGAATGATGCGATCAATTACATCCGCGAGATTAATCAGACATTATCTGAAGAGCTTGCTTTGTCTAAACAAAAGGTTAACACCTTGGAATTAACTCCAGTGACCACTACCTTAACCAATCCTGAATTTGATAGGTCTAGGAAAGTCCAAATGGAAAATCTGCTTGAAATTGAAAGTTTAAGAGCAAATCTTTCAAAAGAACTTAAAGAAAAAGAGTCAGTCGTTAATAATTTTCAACAACTTCAAACGGATTTCGAAATTCTTGAGTCTAAAAGGGTTTAAACAGAAATTAAGACGTCTGATAGAATTAAATAAGCTGAAATTAAGCTTTTAAAACAATACTCTGCTTCACATCTAGTACACTTGTTTCATGCATCATTTAAGGAATTCACTTTATGTCGTCTAATAGACCTACCACCTAACCCAGGGTATGCAAAGCAAGCATTTAACCACAACCCACGACTTTACGATGCTACCAAGTTAGGTTTGGTATTAGATCCAATTGTGTTTCCAAATGAATCCGAGAATTCATCACTACATGAAGAGAATCGGTCAAAAATGATTTTTACATATCCTGAGTATGATTATGCTCAGCTTAATGCTGAAAATGCAAAAATAGATCTGAGGATTCGCTTTAATATGCAAAGGGAATTTATCCATACACCAATTTACATGCCTACTAAATAAAGTCTTAGTATACTTCCTATACTTGTCAATTTGGATGCACCTAAGGAAATTCCAAAGGATCTTCCACCAGTAAGTACGGTATTGCTAAAATTGAAAGAGATTTGGCGATATCTTACCAACTTTGACAAGGTCATCAAGGAATGTACGACTTCAACGGATCAAACCGCTGGAGAATGGGCTTTCGAACACATGAAAACGGTGTTTGAGAAAGAGATCGTTCCGTTTGTAAACAATGTTAAGAAGGTCTTCTAGATCTTGGGGAAAATTTTAACTTTGAATTGGGTGAAGTTCGAAAAGTTTTTAATAAGGATGATGCTTATGAACAACATCTAATTGAGAAAGAAAAGATTTTGTCCGAATATGACCGATTATTGGAACATATAGTGTCTCCCGAAGTGATGCAAGTTGTTACTAATGAATATGCTCTTGAGATTACATCTGTTGTGAATAAATGTGATGATGTGCATGATCTTTCTATGAATATTGTTGCACCTGTGAATAATGTAGATAATCATTCTTGTCACGAATCTAACGCTGAATTTTGAAATCTTCAAGATTCTTATCATTCACTTTCAGAATGTTTTGACAAGGCTGAAAAACACACTATTGCTCTTGAACTTGAAAATCAAACTCTTTCAAAACTAAATGTTTGTGAAAACAATGTTGAGACAAGTGACAAGATGATTCAAGTGATGCAATCATTAGAGGAAGATGTTACGAGACTTAAGAGAGAATTACTAGCAACGAAAACGGAACTAGAGGCTACAGAGACTAAACATCATGTCCTAGAAAATAGAATTACTTCTATGCTAAGAGAGCGTGAAAAAGTAAGGCAAGGTGACTCACAAAATTCTGGTTCAATAGAAGAACGCCTTGCTTTTAATGCGACAGAGCAAAAGTCATTAATTGACCAACTGAACAAGAAATGTGAGGAAATCTCTGACCTAAATATTCAAATCATAGACAAAAACATGGTTATAGCTGAATTAAAGGAGACACTTCAACTCAAAGGACGAGAAGGTGTTGATAATCCAGCTACAGTCTCTGCCCCGAACTCTAGTGCTTCAAAAACCAAGAAGGTGGTGATCACTGAGAACCCGTACCATAAGAACAATCCACTATCATATAAGTCCTATATGGAGCATGCAGTTAAGTACGCGGAACTTGCTAGGGAAGAGTTAGTTGATCTTTATGAACTTGACCCTAGGAATAGTCACTATTACCATGCTCATGCTTACATTGAGAGGGTACAACAATGCTTAGACCACTTGAAAGACATAGGACAACTGGGTTCTGCACCACTTAAACAATAAACCCCCACCATTGCCATGACTCTATTCAATAGAATCCAGGATCTAAGCCTGTTTTAAACACAACCATCAAGGCTAAGTCAAAATCTGTCACTAATGTTCCCTTGGCTTCTATAGGAGTAATTATGTCTACTAAGGCTAAAGGATCTCAAGACAAGAAAGATAGGATCAAGCCTTCCACTAGTAGGAGTAAGAAGAAGAAAGTAGAAGTTCACCCTAGGAATGTAATTTCAGTTTTAAATAAAAAGAATCATGTAGCTAAGACAAAAGGTTCTCCCTCTGAGTGGAAACCTAAGCAAAATGTGAATTCTAATTTGAAATGTTGGAATTGTAATGAATGCATGTTTTCTCAGCTTCATGATTTATACCTTGTTGACCATGTTAATGAAATGAATGCCATTAGAAACAATCTTAAATGGAAACCAACGAGGAAGAAATTCACCCAGGTTGGATGGCAATGGTTACCCACTGGTAGGACCTTTACTGCAAATGGAACTAAGTGCCCTTTAACTAGGATCACGTCCACTGAAGTTAGGTCTAAGCGTCCTTTAAAAAGGAACACAAGCACTAAAAAATAGAAAAAACGCCCTTTCACTAGGTCTGCCTCCACTATTGTGCCTACCATTGATGAAGTCCCCAGTCAAAAAGTACCTCAGAATACTAGACAACTAGAATCTAAGCCAACAACTAGTAAGCAAATTTGGAAGCCTAAAAACTCTTCTGACAGCAAATCTAAGATAATTACATTTGTACCTACTAACTTAGAGGAACAATTAGATTCCGATACATTGTCTTTGTTTGGTGATATTTTTAGGTCGTCCAAATTATTCTTTGGTATTTGGACTCGGGGTGCTCCAAACATATGACTGGGGGACCGCTCGATGCTCAGAAATTTCGTCAGCAAGTTTCTAGGAATGGTGAAATTTGACAACGACCATATTGCGAAGATCATGGGTTACGGTGAATATCAAATTGGGAATGTTACGATCGCAAGGGTATATTATGTGGACTGACTTGGTCATAATTTATTTTCAGTGGGACAATTTTGCGATTCAAACCTTGAGGTGGCTTTTCGACAACATACTTGCTTTATTCGCGATCTTACAGGAAATAATTTGTTAAAAGGTTCTCGAGGGGATAATCTCTACACACTGTCCATTCAAAACATGATGGTCGCATCTCCTGTATGCCTTCTTTCCAAAGCATCTAAGACCAAGTCATGGTTGTGGCATCGCCGGTTATCTCATCTTAACTTTGATGTTATTAACCATTTGGCTAAAAACGAACTTGTTCGTGGTCTTCCAAAACTTAAGTTCGACAAGGATCATTTATGTTCCGCGTGCTCTTTGGGGAAAAGCACCAAGAAATCATACAAACCTAAAGCTGAAGACACCAACCCAGAACCACTATATCTTTTGCACATGGATCTTTGCGGGCCAATGCGTACGGCTAGTGTGAGTGGTAGAAAATACATCCTCGTCATGGTGGATGATTTCTCAAGGTTTACATGGGTAAAGTTTTTAGTATCCAAGGATCAAGGACCAAAGTATATTATTACTTTCTTAAAGATGATCCAAGTACGTCTTAATACTACTGTTCGCCGCATTCGCACTGATAATGGAACTGAGTTCGTTAATCAAACTCTACGAGATTATTATGAAAAGGTCGGTATTTCACATGAAACTTCTGTTGCTCGCAATCTACAACAAAACAATGTAGTGGAAAGACGTAACCGTACACTAATGGAAGCTGCTAGAACTATGTTGATTTATGCGAAGGCTCCTTTATTCTTATGGGCTGAAGCAGTGGCAACCGCATGTTATACCCAAAACCGCTCCATCATTCGTAAACGCCATGGTAAAACTCCATATGAGCTACTTCATGGACACAAACCCGATATTTAATTTCTTTATGTTTTTGGTGCACTTTGCTATCCGAATACTAATAGTGAGAATTTGGGCAAACTTTAACCGAAGGCTGATATTGTAATTTTCATTGGTTACTCACCCGTAAAGAAAGCTTACCGGATTTATAACCTTCATCTTGGCAAGATAATAGAAACTTTGGATGCCGATTTTAATGAGCTGACATCAATGGCTTCTGAGCAACACAGCTCTAAACCCGCATTACATGAGATGGGAACCGGTACGATTAGTTACGGATTAACTCCCAACAATCATGTTTCTCCATCATTCACACCACCTACAAGGTCCGAGTGGGATGAGTTATTTCAACCTATGTTTGATGATATCTTTGATCCACCTAGTGATGATTCTCCAACACCTGCAACAGTAGCTCCGATTCTCGAAGTTGTTGCTCAAGATAATGGAAATTTATCTGATGCATCTACTTTTACTATTGCACCAGATGCACCATCCCCGACCAATTCTCAAACTACACCTGAATCATCACCCCCACTCGTTCCTAATGATGTTGATGAGGATTTATTTGATCACGATTTGGAAATAGCTCACCTTCAAGAGCTTCCATTATTTGGTTCACAAATACCCGAAAAACACTAACGGTGCGTCTACCTCAGAGGAAGCTCCTGCAATCGTTCACTCCCAACCACCACGGATTGAAAATGACAACACCAAATGGACAAAGGATCACCCCAATCCGCAATATTATTGGTGACATCGATAGAGCAGTCTTAACACGCCACCAAGTCCAAGAACATGCATTATATTGCTACTTTGATGCATTTCTTTCCGATATTGAACCTACAAATTAGCAACAAGCCATGACACAATCATCTTGGATTGAAGCCATGCAAGAGGAACTTAATGAATTTCAACGTCTTGAAGTGTGGGAGTTAGTTCCTTTACCCAACAATGTTGACATCCTTACATTGTTGTGGGTATATAAGGTTAAACTCGATGAGTTAGGTGGAGTGTTAAAGAACAAAGCTAGATTGGTTGCTAGAGGTTACAAACAAGCTTTGGGTATTGACTTTGAAGAATCCTTTGCTCCTGTTGCACGATTGGAGGCGATTAGACTATTCCTTGCTTATGCTGCTCACATGAATATGGTCGTCTACCAAATGGATGTCAAGACGGCATTTCTTAATGGTGAATTGAGGGGAGATGTCTACGTAAGCCACCCGAATGGATTTGTCAACTTGGAGTATCCTAATCATGTGTACAAGCTCAAGAAGGCTCTTTATGGGTTGAAACAAGCTCCACGCGCGTGGTACGATCTCCTATCGTCTTATCTGATCTCGGAAGGCTTCTCCAAAGGCAAAGTGGACCCAACATTATTCATTCTCAAGGAGGACAACGACATGATACTAGTACAAACTTATGTTGACGATATAATATTTGCTGCCACTACTCAAAGACTGTCTGAACATTTTGAGAAAATCATGTCCACACGTTTTAAGATGTCGATGATGGGAAAATTTTCATTTTTCTTAGGGTTGCAAATTTCTCAAAATCCTAGAGGCATCTTCATTAATCAATCCAAATATGCTCTAGAATCTTTGAAAAAGTATCATTTTGAAAACTGTGACCCCGTGGATACTCCAATGGTGGAGAGATCCAAGTTAGATGAGGATAGGTATGGGATTGCTGTCGATCCTAAACTTTATCGTGGAATGATCGGCACCCTTCTCTATCTGACTGCTAGCAGGCCTGATTTGCAATTTGCTTTATGCATGTGTGCCCGGTATCAGGCTCCGCATACCGAAAAGCACTTACATGTTGTGAAAAGGATCATTCGGTTTCTTAAGAAACACTTAATCGTGGTCTGTGGTATCCGAAGGACTCCTCTATTGCACTAATATCATATGCAGATGCGGATTATGCTGGGTGTCAAGATAATCGACGTAGCACTTCTGGCAGTGTGCAACTTCTTTGAAAAAGACTGATTAGTTGGGCATCTAAAAGGCAAAAAAGCGCTGCGATATCGAGTACAAAGGCTGAATACATTGCTATGTCCGGTTGTTGTGCTCAAGTTCTTTGGATGAGAACACAATTAACTGACTACGGTCTTGGATTCAACAAAATCTCGATGTACTGTGACAACAAAAGCGCCATTGCCGTTTGCTGCAACTACGTTCAACATTCCCGGGCGAAGCACATTAACATACGCTACCATTTCATCAAAGATCAAGTGGAAAATGGAGTAATCGAGCTGTATTTTGTCAACACTGAGTATCAACTGGCAGACATATTCACAAAGGCCTTAGATCGAGGACGTATCGAGTTTTTGATCGAAAAGCTAGGCATGAAATCATTCTCTCCGGCAACACTTAAGGAGTTGGCAGAAGAATCTGCAGAATAGCGGTGGTAAACTATTCTAGAGTATCCTTTTATCGTGATCTTGTATATTATCAAAAGAAAAATACAAAATTATAATACCTACAAAAACCATAAAAATTATAAAATTCAGAAAATCCAAAAATATTTTTCATTTTAAATCGGGCATGTCTTTTAGTACGGTAATGTTTACGGTCTTAGAAATGTCGATTAATATTGACACGGTGCCATAAATAGAGTCCGTATAAAAGTTGTAATTATTTTAAAACATGCCCATTATGGCTTGTAGTTATTTCTGACTACAACCTGCTTTTCGCATTAAAGTCACTATTTCTTATGAAAACGTTGGCTCACAACGGGAATTAATTTTCTCGGGCAAGGTTTACATTAAAACCTTGTAAGGGATCAAGTTTACTTTATAACTTGGTCTAACACAAATTAGTGTACGTTTCAGTGCCTTTATTTTGTCAAAATAAGATAAATCTTATTGCCACCAGAATCGTTTCCATACAACCACTAAAACGGAAAAGGTCTTCATGGATATTTGCTTCCTTAAAAACAAGGACTACAGCTCTTTAATTAGAAAACGGTTCTGTGTTTAAGGGGGAGCAAATATTAAATCTTCTTGGAATTAAAATTGGTCTTCAAAAAGGGTTTTCAGAAAATATCAACTGGTCATCGTCATCATTATATGCTATGTGTGCTTTATTAGGAATATGGTTTGAGGTATAGGTTGTTTGCAATTAAGCGTTAAGTGTAAGTTTTCGTGTTTGTGTGCGGGTTTGTACCTCGTTAAGTCATTCAGTTAATCCTAGTGTTCTTAACAAACCTTACTAACTGGGGGACTAACATTGCAATATTTGCAAATAGGGGGTCTCATGTGTTATTTTAGCACAAAGTTGACCAAGTCAACTAGTACACTCCCTCCTCCTCCCCGTCTTTTTCATTTCTATCACAATACACAAACACAAACACTCCTCGCCATTGTCAAACCTTCAATCCTTCATCTTGATCTTTGTTTGCTACGAATTCATCCGTCCCTCCATCTAGGTATCATTACTTGTTTATTTGTTTATCACGGTTATCATCTTAACATAACAAACGAACCCCCCAATTCGTGATTTAATCAAAAATTAGGGTTTTGATTTTTTGTGATAAAACTGTTAATTGCTTGGTGGGATTTGTTGCTATAGCCTAGATTAACATAGGTCTTGCCCAATTTTGCTTAAAACATTGCCTATGTCCCCTAATCGCGAAGTCAAACTTTAAGATCGAATCTATGTCTCGGATTGTGATGAACATTGCGACAACCACATTAGGATGCATGGTCATTGCGATGAGTCATTCCGATGGCTCATTGCGATGGGTTATTGCGATGGGTCATTCCGATGGCTCATTGCGATGGCTTATTGCGATGGGCCATAACGATGACACATTGCGATGGTATATTGCGATGGTGCACACCGAGGCATCATTGCGATGGCATCGTAATGGTATTGCGATAGGTACATATTGCGATATTTTTTCAACATTGCGATGGTTATTTCAATATTGCGATGATTGTGAGATTGCGATAGGGCGGGATTGCGATAGGATTGCGATGGTTAAACATTGCGATGGTTATAAGATAACGAAGGAAAGTTGGATTGCGATGGACTTAGGATTGTGATGTAGTGGTTTATTCCGATGACTTGAAGGATTGCGATGAATAGTCTTGGTAAATTCTCAAACTACAACCCGAATTGAAATAAATCATGATTGACGAAAGTGATCTTTAGTACCTTCGCCTTGAAGACATCGAAGATCTTCTGTTGCTATTGGCTTAGGAAAAAGTCGACCATATACAACCTGAGATAGTCATTGCGTTGAGCTCTCATCAATACGCTAGAAAAATCGTCATCAAACACCAGGTGGAAGATTTTCAACTTGGAGTGGAGAGCTATCAAAAGCAGCTAAACTTGCAAAGTCCCCATACAACTCCGCTCAGTAATTTCCACAAGAACAAAAAGCCTTACATGGGAACCACGACACCGGAAGCAGGGATATTTTATCAGAATGAGACTGGCATTATGAAGTTTATGCGATTCTCCGAACTACACAAATTCAGCGATGGTACGCTCAAACATGTTCGTGATGATCTGACTGTTCTCAATGCCGACCTATCGCTTCCAGCAGTCAAGTACACCTGGACGAGCCAATGCAAAAAAGGAGCAAAGTACGCGATCAAAAAGATCGAGGAACTTTTAAGGAAGCGTCGGTTGCTAAGAAGTGTGGAACGATTCGTAGGTGGAAGACCATATGGAGATCACCATAGGTTCACGGAACGATCTATTTAATTATGGATCGTCTTCTATTAGGTCAACTCCATATGTCTATTACTTTGAATATGTTAATTTTTGTAAAATCAGCTTTTGTGGCATGTTATACTGTGAAAGTATGATATTTTTCAAGAATTTCTCTCGAGATTATAAATCTTTCAAACATATCGTACTCGAGCACCCTCATTAATTTGAGGGGGAGCATTAATATGTTCTTTGGCAAGCATCTAATTTCATTTTATTACCCAAAGACCGGTTAATCCATTAATATCCAAAATATTGATGGTTAACATTTTGGATAAGGGGAGAAAATAGGATTAAGGAGACTTGATAATATATTTGGCTAAACATGAAAAAGACTTCAAGTATAAATCAACTTTATATGTGTGTTGCACGTGTTAAGGGGAGCATTTTTGTTGAACAAAAACACTTAAAGATACAAAATTTTGATATTTGTATCACAAGTATCTTAAGTGAGTTTCTAAGGATTTTTCGTGGTGACAAGTACTTACCCAAAACACACTTAATTCACGATGGGTGTGGTGAAAAAAGGGTGGTAGGATTAGGTGCTAGTCCAAATTATTCTTCCAGAACCGGAGGAAGCTTCCCAAGGACAATTCCATAGTTAGAAAATAGAAGTCCTTAGGAAAGATGGAGAATGGAATGTGAACGTAGCTGATTGCGGACCAAGTACTGATGCTAGCACTAGAACAATCACAAAAAGGTGCTAGTAATGATGTATTGGTAAGCATTGAAGGGGTTGAAGAATGAAAAAGAAATGTAAAGATAAAGGGTGTAAAGAAAGAAGCCCTCCTTACAACTTAGGCAAAAA
Organism: Glebionis coronaria; assembly: GCA_025667525.1. Classification (NCBI taxonomy): domain Eukaryota; kingdom Viridiplantae; phylum Streptophyta; class Magnoliopsida; order Asterales; family Asteraceae; genus Glebionis; species Glebionis coronaria. The sequence continues at coordinate 322,644,609 of CM046881.1, read as the reverse complement.
CCGGGTCAACTCATCTTGAAGACAAAGTATCATGGACCTAGTGATGCAATGCACAACCCCTCCCAGCCAACTTATCTCTCAAAAGATATTTGTTTTAATGTCACGGAGTTCAACACGTTATCTATCGGTTTATTCACTCCGAATAAATTGATATTGAAAAGGTGGTAATCCTCTCCAGCCTCCGCTCACCAAAACAAAAATGCACTATTGAGTCTAGAGCCACGAGATCATCAAAATTCTCATTAGGACACGATTTTAAAAATAAGAAAGATTTTTATGAGTCCTACGCAATATTCTTGTAATATTGTCGGTACATCTGAGTAATACGAAAGTATTACAACGAAGATGGAAATCCTGCTTGAGCCAACATCAAACAAGCTCATGGTAGGTGACACGTGCGGTTCTTTAAGAACCAATCTTGTGATAACTGGAAAGAAACGATGGTTTAACTCTTAATTGAGATTAAACTTGTTCCAGGGCCTCTACGCATTATCTAGTGTTCATAGTGAAGAGTGGAAATCCTGCCAGTGTCAACATAAAACAGCACTACAGTAGGTGACAAGCAAGATTCTATCAGAATCAAGCTCGTGACAACTGGAAAGCAACGATGGTGAAAATCTTAATTGAAATTCACTTGTTCCAGGATTCATGAATTGACGGCTTCAATCATATGGATTTATAATCCAAATGATTCACTCTTTATGTTCGCAGTCAGCTTTGTACGGTCGAATAAAAAGAACGGGTTTACCCTCGAAATCTGGTCAAGGAGATCTTTAATTAGAGCCACCTGTCACAAGTACGATATTTATTATCGTCCAACGGTCTTCACCGACCGAAGGTAAAATGCTACCGAATCAGAATAAAATGTCAAAGCCATTTTATTCGTGTCTTATTATGTTGCCGCATTTGAAGACGGTGGCGTTGCGGTGTACCAGTAGAAGTCGTCCTCACATAGTTATTCCTTCTTCATCAAATATTTCTACAAATTCAAAAAAGTATGACCTAAAAGTCTTCCGTTGTATCAACTCCGAAACTTTCAAGAATTCAACAAACGATAGGTATGTGTGACATGCAGTCACGAAGAGGCGAATATCACAAGAATGCAAAGACTGCACGTGAAAGGCCAAAAGAATATGCTCTCAGCCAAAGCTAGAAGATTATCAACATATTCACAAAAGAAAAGAAAGAAGAAAAGAGAAAACAACTACGAGCTCAAGACGAAGACTTAGTATAGTATGCTAGGTTTGGGACATTGTAATTTTGAGTGACCTCCCTTAGGGAGGATTGTTGGAAATACGTTTTTAACGTATATTAGAAGTATCGGTCACTCCAACAATATTATTAAACAATGTAGGCTCGTAGTTAGTTATTTACTTTATATTATGTAAAAGCCTAGCCCATGGAAATGTCCATGGGTTGGAAGGCCCAAGCCCACAAAGGCTTGGGTATTTAAACCCTTTCCTTTGATGGAAAGGGTGTTGGTTGTTTTATTTTCTCAAGAAATACACATAGTTTTCTCTCACTTCTCTCTCTAGTTTCTCTCTCTAGAAAAACATCAACCCTCTTGAAATACAAAGATAATCACGATTCTACAAGTGGGAAGTTTTTTCCCACTGCTTAGTCTAAAAATTAGGTCTGGTGCTTTTTCAGCTTAGGAAAGCTTGGTCTTTGGGTTTTTCTTGGAATCAAGGGCACCCCTACACTCAGTGGAGTGTAGGGAGTCAGATTAAACACAAAAACAGCAAGATCCAATGCAAGAATATCAGACAATCAAGCAATCCAGTTGAGTGTATCATAGAAACAAGCAAAGTTCAGGTCTGATGACTTAAAGTGATGCAAAAGGTATTCAAGTGAGATTCAACATCCTAGAACTATCACCCTAGTGTACAAGACCACAACTAACAAGCATGCATTCCTAGATGGCAATGAGAGCTATCATAATCCAAGTTTTCAGATTAAAAAAGTACAAAATCAAGCTTGTTCAGCAGATTTAATGAATTAAGCTATTTTGTCCAATTTTCAAGCAAGCAAAATCCCGTAACTTGTTTCCAAACTTAAACCATGGCACAAATTAGTTCAATAAACTGAATTAAGACTTGTTTAACCAAATTTAGAGTTTATATGACTCCCCAAAACCTTTTAACCAGTTCTATCAAACACCCCTTTAACTTTCTAAAACCAAGATTTTCAAAGACTTATCATGGAAGATCAACTCAAATCATTCGACTAGCATTCAAATCATACACAAAACCCCAAATTAACAGAAATTAGGCAAAGTACACCAGTCAATCACTAAACAATATCAGAACTCACAATTATCACACATTTATTACTTAGAAGAAAAAGGTAAGAAACTTACCTCCAAGGTGTACATCCACACCTTGTAGTGTGTGAGCTTAAGTGCAAAGGAGTGCACTAGCTTTCTAACTCCCCTGCTAAGAAAAGAAAACCACAATGTGATAACAGTATAACTTTAACTGATTTACAACCTTTATGTTCTTGTAAAGAGCATATGGACTATGAGGAAATCCTTATGACAGATTTACTAGAAGCCAAAACCACACAAGATCCACTCTCAAACCTTGTCAAACCTCAATCTTTCCTCAAAACCTCTTTGGGATTTTAAAACAGAAAAAACAATGTAACCAAGGGATTTGTGCCTCACTAGTTCTCACCCAAGTTGCTATACCCACTGATACTTGATATCTGGTGATATCAGGTATCTTTGGTCATATATCAACCCAAGAAAGCAACAAAACTTGGCTTATGCAAATTCCCTCCTTGACTTTTTTAAAAGAAAACTGAAAACTAAAACCTTTATAACTTAAGTAACTCAAACAGAAATTTAAACAAAATGAAAATGAACAATAACAATGAGATCATATAACATAAACTTTGGAACTTGTTTTCATTCATCAATCATAACACCACACTCCATAACAGACAGTGCGGATTTACAAAGTTATGAACCAAAAAAAACAAGAACAAAAAAACTAACCTGCTATGGTCCTATGCCTTATATAGGCGTACAAAATGATTCTAGAATGAAAAAGAACATGAAACCCTAATATCTGAATTTCCTGGAATGCCCTTGTCGAATATTCAAGATGCCAATAAGATGCTGAATTTGAATTCCAGTTTGGATGACATGAGATGGATTCTTGGCTTGTTGTGAGTTGCCAGCAAGATATACCTGATCTAGACCATCCAAAATTTCGTATCCTCCAAGAAAATGGTTATAACCATTGATTTACTTTACCCATCTTGTCCTCATGTAGCAGGGTAGTCACGTGTGGGGGTCACCAGTCACGGGAGGGAAAAAAGGTGAGTGGGTTTGGTTAAGGGTTTGGTTAATTGTGATTCTGGAAAGTTTAATCACAAACCCCTTTAATTTGAGGGAGTTTGTAATTTAGGGTTTATGTGGGATGAACAAGTTAAGCAGGTGTGTTTGATGGGATTTAATGTTTATTTGGTTTTAAAAACGTGTTTAGGAGGGAATGGATTAAACTGATTTTATAATCAGTTTAATTTATTATTAAGGTGTAGGTGGATTGTGAAGTTGAAGGGTGAGGTGAGGTGGAGGTTTGTGATAGGCTGGTGGTGATGAGGTGGTGGGGTGATTGGTTGTGGTGAATTGTGATGTCGCCCATGCTTAGTCCCTTAATTTCCCAAGTTTTGCATTATAAGTTTTCAGTAGCCCAAACTTAAATCCTTTGTTACATAAAGTTTTTGTTTTTGTAATTTGGCCACAAATACTTTTCAAAAAGTATTTTAAGGGTATTTCTTATCATTTCTTGATATTTGAAGGGTTCTTTTTGGCATTTCTTCATTCTTCAATCTCTTGACTTGTATGGTTGACTACTTGGAGGACTAAAAATGACAAATCTTCAATTTAGAGGGACCAATCTTGTCAATTATTCAAAGTTGTGGGTCCTTTTTGTAAATTTGACAAACTTTAGGGAGCAAACTTGTAATTATGAATATACAAGGGTTTAAAGTGTAAATTCTTCAATAATGAAGGAACCTTCTTATACAATCTTCAATTATTCAAGGAATTTTCTAGAAAAATCAATTCTAGGGCCCGGTTCATTGTGCGGCTTCGTTTCCCGTGTTCGTTTTTGCTTGTTTCTTGTGATCTTTTGTCAATTTCTTGATATCCGTACCTAAAATACACATTGAGCAAACACAAGAATATATATGGCACTTTTTATGATATTTTATGCATTTTAAGCCCATTTTGGATGATGAGACTATGTATAAAAGCAGTCTCATCAAGAACCTATGTCTTTCCCTTTGTTTTTGGAAGAATTCCCACTGTTGTGGGAAATTAAAGCCATGTTGGGTTTGGATCCACTTGTGCTACTAGGATTGGTTAGAATTATACCTCATCTTTTGCACCATGGGCTCAAACATCTTGAGACAGTTGAAAATCTCATCTATATCCTTCTCATCAGTATCATCTCTATTATGCCAAATAGCAGTGTATATAAATCATTTTGGTCTAATACTATTCAGTAACTTTTGGTTTAATTCCTCATAAGAAACCTCTATCTCCAAGAACTTAAGGTAAGCAACCATATCTTGAATCCTATTACAAACTGATGAAGTAGTCTCTCTAGGAGTAGCATTAAATGTAGAGAATTGATCTTCCACCTGACTTTTCTTCTTTTTCTTAGTGGCCTCATTACCACCAAAGGTTGACACAATAGCCTCGCAAAGGTCATTAGCAGTCTTATGCTTCTTGAATCTTAGTTGATGTCGATCAGGTAAAGCTAGAAGCAAAGAACTGTGAGATCTTACATCATTTCTTCTCTTCAGAACATCTTCAAAAGTGACAACAACAAACTTAACTCTGCCTTTGGAACTTTCTCATTTCTCTATTTGTGCTTTTTCCTTTCCAGGTCCAGCTTCCTCAACTACCACAATTTTTGGAAATGTATCACAAAACTCAATGACTTCCTAAAGAGCATAGTATTCCATTTTTAAGTGTTGTTGAATTCTGTAATCCTACATCTAAAAGTTGTTAGGGTCCAGAATTATAATTTTGAGGGCATTGTAGTTGTTGTTCAAAGATTGAAATTCTGTAGACATGATTTGTTTAGTGAAAGTGAAAGTGAAAAGTGTTCGTTCTTGATTTGATCAAAGTTTCTCAACAAGCTCTCATACCACTTGTTGATCCTAAAATTAGATCGGATTCCTTTTTCTGGAAAGGTAGTGTTAGCAAGGATGAATCCAGACTAACACAAGAGAAACTTTGTGTTGAAAGATACGTAGACAATGGATTAACAACTCAAAGCTTTAATATTTTTAATTAGAAATTTATGAGTACTCTTGATAATACTAGGGTTTACAAACCTTAAATCGTTAGAAATGAAATGAAATAAGTGTTCCAAACTTCGAAACCTAAGGTTTCCTTTTATACACATAAAGAGCCTTTACAAGATAACTACTAACACATAAGATATACTATAAATCAAAATAGAACCGCGTCATAATTTCTTTCATAGTTATCTTCTCTATAGGGGAATCTTCAACATGCAGTGGGAATAAATCCCACTATCTTCAAGCCTAGCAGGGAAACAATGACCAACAGGGGGAATAATGAGCATAAACAGTGGGAATGACTTAGTCATTTTATTCCAAATATATTTTGGACTTGCTACTGATCTTAGAATCTTCTTAGGACTTCAATGGAGTCTTGTAATCAGAATATATGTGTTAGGATACAAGAGTGATGAAAAGAATGATGTGACACCCCTAAATTATCAAAGTACGTAAATACACTAGGACATGAATTCATGACTATCATAAAACATAATAATAAAGAACGACATTTAAATGAGTCATTTTAATTTATTTAAATGGTTATAAGTATAAAACATTGTTCGAAAGCATTTTTTATACAACAACATAAATGAAATCAGAGTTTTCAGAGCATAAGTAAAATCTTAAAACACCAATTGATATTCACAAATTTATTATCTCCCATGGCACAACCAAATCACTCCTCTATCTTGATACATGAGAAAACATTGCTAAAGTATCAATACAAATGTTGTTGAGTTCATAGGTTTAAGTATAAATATGTGTGATGAACCATACATTTTAATGAGGCAACCGAGACATAACCAACAAGGCCATAATCATAAAAGTATACGTTTACATCACTATGTCTAAGCTCATGACACTAAAGCGTTAACCAAACCAACAATATATAATAAGAGTCCAAAGCACATTCCTATCTTGGAGCATCTGTGAGTATTCAAATGTAAGTGTATCTAATTAAACCACATAGTCACAATTAGATAGCGAGGTCAATCCCAATAGATCTATTCATAACATTTGAGCTTACACACAAGTAATTAACGATTCATGATAGTGGGCTAGAGGCAACTAGGATCTCAGGGTCTTAGACATCAAGTAGGAAAACGTATCGAGTTTTAGCACTTATGTTCATCCGTTAAAATAAGAACTGTTCTCACCCCAAAATATATTAATACATGTAAAAAGTGAGGCTATGAAACTCACCTACGATAAGCGGTAGTTGATAAAAAATAAAGTGGTACGTGAATCAAGACAGTAACATCATAGCCCAGGCCTAATTAAATATAGCCGTATAAATATAATGCATCTAAATAAGTAGCATGATGCATAATACATAGTTAGATCCCACCTAATAGTTTTTGTTTAGTTTATACGTGTTGAAATACTATTACATTCGTCATTTAATATCTATGCATGTAAAATATTTACTATTACTTTTAGGTACTTTTCGACTTAGTGACTCGTGATTTTGTTGTAGAATTTCTTTCCGAACAAATTTTTAGTTTCACACTTAAGCCGATTCGGACCAGAAAGTCCTCAAAATACGAATTTAAAATCGAGACAATAGGTATTTTATTTACGAAATCTGTCTAAAAAATATTAGTTACTGGTATCGTATTTTGGCGATATCTTCCTCGTTTTAGCTCTGTTTTTCAAGTTCTTTATATATTCAGAATCGTCTTGATATGTAATAAAATATTATTAAAATTACAAATCACATAGAAGTTTGTGCCAGACCCTACACGGTCGGCTCTTAAGACATATATATATATATATATATATATATATATATATATATATATATATATATATATATATATATATATATATATATATATATATATATATATATATATATATATATATATATATATATATATATATATATATATATATATATATATATATATATATATATATTTATAGTTTTGTGATTTTTGCCAAGTGTTAATACTACAAGTCCACTAATTTGTCCAACACCAAAGTCTTTATATAATTAGAGTCCAACTTGTATCCATATACATATTTCCATTTTTATCACAAATTTTAAGAACATCAAATACTACAATCATAACATTTGCTATTTAGTTTACACATTAATACTTAGATGACTAGCCCTTTTTTACCCACTATGTAATATATCAACATGGGTCTTTTTATTTCATCTATATATTTGTACGCACTTTCACCATGGGTACATATTTTTTTTTTTGTATTATGAACTTGGTTCTTGTTGTAACTCATTTAAATATAAGCTAGGTGGTGATTTCACTAATTTAACAAGATGCATAAAGGTATGGAATAAATATGAAAGTATAGAGAGATAAGTGGACCTTGAGTGAATGTGAATGAAGATGATGAACACCACTAATCCTATGAAAACCTTTGTTTATAATATAACCTAAACCCACTTGAATTTCCTTGAACATTTGATAGAAAAATTAAAACACCAAATGATGTTGTTGTTGTTCTTAGGGCCGGTCACCAAAAGGAGAGAAAGAGAAGTGTTTGTATGTTTTTGCTTTGTGTATAAGTGTTGGATGATCACTAGTTATATGATAGTTTATATCTAATATCCAAGAGGTAACTAAAAGTCAAACTCTTGGAAATGGGGTTTGTAAGGGTTGTAAGTACCTTAGAAATAAGGTGTGTAAGGATTGTAAGTATCCATATGTTTATATGTTCATAATATTCCAAGACATTTTTAATTAGGTGATAGTAGATATTTATATGATTTAATAAATTTTCTAGTGTGTGAATGTATTTACGAAAAGGGAGCTGGTTATGAGAGTGAAGAATTAACAAATTTTATAAATTTATGTGTTGGGTGTTATTGTGGGTATTTGTTGAAGCATGAGAAAATAATGGTGTTTTTATGTATCATGGGGTGATGTACTATTGGTTAGCTAAGTTGTAAGAGGTGTAAATAGCCTTTGGAGAATACGTTTCCCACTATCCTTAGGGTTTTTTAATCATCTACTTCAATATACTTATAAATTTATGTATGTACATCTAAACATTTAATTAAAGATATCACACTACTAATACATTCATGGTAGTTGGATTATATAAGTAAATGGGAATGTATGGGGAAGAATTTTGTGCAAGTGTATAATAGACAAAAGCTTTACATGGTCCTTATGTTTGCTATGTACAAGGCTCAAGTCAACTTAGGAAAACTATCATGTGTTCACTTAATTGAATATACACCAATGCTTGGTGTATTATAAGTATATAGATGTACTAGTTAGTTATCCGGGATATTGAGTATGTTACATATGCTCATAAAATATAATCATTAATCCAAAATAATAATTAGCCTTTTATGAATATAAAATAATTATTTTTACTTGTCAAATTCATCGTAACGCGAAGATAACTCATATTCGTTATTGTAATTGCTAATAATTTACCGTAAATCTTTCCGGTTCACGTTTAATCACTGATGTACATCCTTGTGAGATAAAGTACGAACGTAAATCCTACGTCACACATAAGTAATGATATTCATTTGCGTAATCGTCCGTGGTGCCTTTTGGGTGATTTTAATGCTGTTATATTTTTAATTGACTCAACAGCGGGTAGTTCGACGATCGATATTTCAATGAGGGAATTTAAGGAGTGTGTCGATGATATAAAAGTTTTGGATGTACAAAAGTCATGGCTGCAATACAATTGGAGCTAGGGGTGGGAATCGGGTCGGGTCAACCGGGTTCGGGTCAATTCGGGTTGGGTCATGTCGGGTCAAGTGGGGTCAAGACTCAAAAAAATCATACCTGAACCCGAGCTTAATTAGAACTCGGGTAAGTCGGGTTCGAGTCAATTCAGGTCAGGTCAACTCGAGTCGGGTCATGGTTGTAGTGTTTTACCACACCTTTAGGAAAAGGAGGTAAATAGGGAAAGTATTAAGCACGACGGTTTAGGAAAACCGTGTACAAATGACCCTAAGGTGAAAGTTCGTTTCCTAAGGAGGTATATGTGTGTGACTAAAATGTAGCAAGATTTGAGATTATTATTGGTTAGAAGGGGATGAGAAAAGAGGATGACGAAGACGTGAAATTAATTACTACTACGACTACACATAAAACCGTAAAAAGTACAAAAATAAAAATTAATTCTAAAAGTTACCAAAAATTCACCAAAAATCAAAATAAATAAACTAAGAGTTTACCAATGATCAAAACTTTTTCAAACCTTTTAATTAATTAAATATTAATTTTTAAATGCTAATTAAAGCCCTAAAAATCAAATTAATTATCAAAAAGCCCAAATAAAGATTTTTCAATTGGTAAACCTCTAAAATGACCTAAAAAGATTAAAAAGTATTTTTAGAAATTTTTAAACTAATAAAAACAATTTAAAATGATTTATAAACTATTAAAACTTAAAATAATTATAAAAATTAATCTAAAGATGATAAAATTAATCTAAGAGTTGCAAAAATCCTATTTTAATGGATTTAAGCTAAGAAAAATATAAAAAGTGCAAAAATGTGAAATTTGAAAAATAATAAAAAAATAATATAAAAATAATATTAAAATAATATTAAAAATCCAAAAATTATAAAAAATTCTAAAAACTTGCAAACTAAATTATTTTGACCTAATTAAACAGAAAATGAAAGTGAAATGACCAGAATACCCCTATTGGGCCCTCAAATGGGCCAAAACCCAAAACAGTCAAGCTTATTGGGCTTTTTAGCCCAAAAAGTCAAAATAAGCCCAAAACACTTGAAAAAGCACTATCTAACTCAAAATTCGATTTTAAACACAAAACTCTGAAGGCCCAAAAGCTGAAAGTGAGCTTATCATAGCTTAATGATCAAACAGATTATCCTTATTGGGCCATTAAGCCCATTAAGCAATAAGCTAATGCCATAAGCTCTAATTTGACACACAACCTTCTTTTGGGATACTAAAGAGATCTGTAAAAAGAAATTTTGAAAAAGCACACTCAATAAGCCAGAAATAAGCAAAGTACAAATCCACTAAAAGACAAAATAGTCGGGTTTGAGATTTAGGGCACCTCAGGACTTGATTCAACTTGCAAAATGTCACAAATGACTTCAATAAGCCAAATCAATCAACCAAAATCCAATAAGCAAAACCAATAAGCTGGAATAAGCCAATAAGCACTTATGAAAAAGTCAATTAAGTTGGTTTTCTAGTCAAACCCTAATGTCAACCCATCAATTGCTCCAGTATGAACAAATGGGTCAAATAATGAGCACCTATTATAAAATCCAAGTTGTTGCTGGTTAAAATAAGCTAGAATAGCTTATTGATAAGCTGAACACAAAAATACATTAGCAGTGGTAACTATCAGTGGGAAAGGAGTTCCTACTGCTTGGTATGCAGTAATGATTTTGGCTTGATTTCAAGCCTTGATTGTTGCTTTTGATGGAACAAAAGGCACCCCAATAAGCTTTGGCTTATTGGGAGTCAGTATAAGCACAAATAACACCAAGTTGCACACACAAATCAAGCAAAATCAATCAAAAACAGTCACTGATGAACAATATGAATATTCAGAACCTTTTGCTGATCTAATTGACCACAAATCCAATTTCAAGCCTCAAATCCTACTTCCCTGGTTATGTTAACTAAAATCTAGCGCTTGTTAACCCTAGTCTATGCTTAGATCTAGGTGTCCCCAAAATTCTAGCCAATTTTACCAAGTAAATCTGATTTTATAGCACTATGATGGATTTAGGTGTTTCAAACCACAAAACTTGCAAATAAATGACCAAGTATATCAATCAAAAAGATACCAACAATCAATAACACAAAACAACTACTCAATTTTCCACAAAACCTGCATATGCAGTTAACCCAAACACCCCTTAATTATCTGATTTTACAAATCTTCAAAGGATATTTAAGATTTAACCCACAAATAAAGTTAATAACAACTCAATAACATCAAACAAGCCTAGATAAACAAGATCCAATCATAAAAACACAGATTTAACAACAATCATACAAAAATCACCAATATTTAGAAAAATTAAGAAAAATTGAAAAGGGAGAGGGATGCAAACCTCCAAGACCTACATCCAGGCCCTGGATTGTTTGAGCTGAGGTACTAGCAAAACAAGTACCAGCTTCCAAGCTGCTAAGATGAACAAACAGAAAAGTGAGATCAAAAACAGATTTAACCTTTGATTTCTGAAAACAAGTGTTTTAATCCTTAAAACCTTTTCTCAAAACCAACAAAACATGTGAATGGAACTCAGGTTTCAGCTAATCAGACACCAAACTTTTATAAATAACAAATGAGAATTCAAAATTTTCAGAAATTCAAACTTTATTTCATAAAAAGGAATTACAATGAAATTAGCTAAAATATGGAACAAAGGGACTCGCACAGGTTGAGGTCTCCTTTTATAGGCAAATGCATACAAAACACTATTCATAAACCCTAGAACTGAAATTCCTAAATTTTCCTTGTAGAATCTTCTAGGCTTGTTGCCAGCTTGCTTGGGTGAATCAGGGACGTTTATTTAGTGCTTGGTGACTAAGGAAAGGTTTAAGTTCGTTGATTTTGCCATGTCATGATCTTATGCCAGGTGTCGTCATGTGAGTGGGAGTGGGGGTATCTTTCTGGTAGTGGAGTCTGAGGTTTTTGGTGTGGGATGTGATTGACATGATGTGAATTACACGTGGGAACAATCAATTTCACTTTCCCCTTTGTTTTCTTCTTTTTAATCCTGAGTAAAAAAGGTGTTCATGGCTGGTAAAATCTCAACAGTAAGTGTTACCCGCGTTATTAGGAGTTTGAACTTTAAACTTGGCAGTTTTGGTCCTTTGTTTTTGGGAAAAGAGGCATAACATGTTTTTCAGCTTAAATAAACGCATCCCTTTGTTGTTGAAGTTATGAAGTTCACACTTTTTCCCCAAAACTTTGGCAAAAGTGTTTCAAGGGTTGTTTTTGACATTTTTCCATAATTGAAGGACTGATTTTGGATTTTCTTGATCTTCAAAGGTCTTCCATATATCTTTGACTTTATGAGGGACCATAATTGACAAATTAGATTTGATGAGGGACTAATCTTGCCATTTCTTCAAAGTTGAAGGACCTTTTTGCGATTTTGACAAACTTAAGGGACCAAACTTGTAATTACGAATTCACAAGGGTTTTAAGTGTCATTTCTTTAATGTTTGAGGATCAATCTTGCATATCTTCAAGTCTTCAAGGGTAAATGTTGGATAATTCATGAACTAGGGCCCGGTTCTTTGTACGGCTTCGTTTCTCGTGTCCATTTTTCCTTGTTTCTTGTGATCTTTTGTCTTTTTCATGACATCCATACCTAAAATACACAAGTAAACAAACACAAGCATATATATGGTATTTTATGACATTTTAAAGCATTTAAAGCCCGAAAAGAACGATGAGATCATGTATAAATGCCATCTCATCACTCCCCTATACTAAGCCATTGTCGTGCCCTCACGTAATGCTAGAATAAAGTATCTAAGCATCACCAAGATTCAATTTTATTAACCTTTATTGAAAAGTAAAAGACTTGCAATAGTACTACGAAAATGTGTAAAGACATAATGTATGATTTTCATCACGAATGTGCCTTTTAGGGTCAAAGAATAGAAACAAGTAAATGTCCCTTATATTAAACTTCGTCATCCTTGATTGTCATACATTCCATGCTAAGTGGAAAAACGAGATCATTGTTGGTACAAGTCACAATGCTAACACTACTCATACGTCCAAATTGTGTAACACTTTTTCTCCCCGCAATCCTAGTTATTATAAAAGGAAATGGGTTACTAGCATTTTTTAACTATTTGTCATGGATCACAAGTGATTCATATTGACTTATTTGAGTATTTATTAGTCCGAAAGCAAAGTAGCACGATTTAATCGATAGTTAGCCGAAGGACAAAATCTTTTAAAACGGCTTCTCGTGTATCTCCTTAAGTTCATATCTTGGCATAACTCGTTTCACGATTTGAGACCATTCTCGGACCGATATTTGGCATGTACTTCATACTTCAAATCTTGGGAAGACGTTCTTGAAATTATGGTATTCTCTTCATATATTTGGAATTTCTTCACTTGACGTTTTTTAGAGATTCTTCATATTTGGACCACGACTTCATCATTTTTCTTCAATCTTTATTTTGGACTTTGATATACAACTATCCGCCTCCTTTTCGGACTTGGATATATTTATCCTCATACCTTGTAAGGGTCTTTTTGGATAGACTTTCTCCATGATCTTTAGGGGAGTAATTGCTTTTCGTCTTGTGTCTCGATCCTTCATATTGATTTAGGAATTATGATACTTTACATCATCTTGGATCTTTAGCAAAAATAGAGCTCCTCATGCCTTGTTAGGGCCTTTTTGGATATTCACCAATCTTCGCGTCCCGCTTCAATAAGTTATGCCTTGGCTATGAACTCTATTCAACCCCGAGCAACTTTTAAACGATCTTGCGCTAGAGGCTAAGTAACCTTTCAAATCGTACGACCTTACTTATTGCAATTATTTTTATTCCTAATGCATTGATCTTATGGGAAGAAAAAACCACAATTAAAAACATATGAGTTTTTGAAAGAACATTTTCATGTTCTACATTTAGCATGATCACTTGTCTAACTCTATCATCTCTCGTTCTTCACTATATAAAGACCTCTAATTAAAGAGACTCGTGAATACTTAGCCATGCAAGTCAAAATTAAGTCAAATTTGGATTAGTTGTCATTAAGACTATATCAAATCAAAGTTTTGGGTTTTCAAGCCACCTATAGGATCTTGCACTTTCTTAGACTTTTTCAAGTTTTGAGAATGCATTTTATAGTTCCCTTGATAAGTGACTTTCTAGGATCATTTATAGGAACTTGCGAAAAGTTCTTGTTCTTAACCCGAATGAGCTAAGACTTTCGCGTTTTAAAGCTCCCTATATAAAAGTCTAGCAAAACTTGAATTGAGCGGGTTAAGGAATGTAAATGCCTCCAAATGCCCATCAAGTCAAAAATTAGCTCTTATTCTACCCATCGGAAAATATACATTCGTGTCTTAAAAACACTTATGAAAAATAAGAAAAATTTTAAAATTTGGCCATTTTTAGCCTTATTAGCAACAAAACAAAACGTTGAAAGTTGGAAAACGTGAGGGCGTAGCAAAGCAAGTACCTATTCACCCCCCCCCCCCCCCCCTCCATACTAAAAGTAAACATTGTCCTCAATGTTTCGAGTCTAAAGGTGGAGCACCCCCATACTAGAGACGAAGAATCGAATGCTTATGATCTAGCATGGAAAGGGTGATCAACAATATATTTAAAGCCGTTTATTAATTATGCTAAAAGATAATTGTTAGAACAATAAAGGATATGTCATGGATTCGTGAAAAACTTCTTCAAGCAAACGATGGAGGCTCACGTAAACGAACACGAGAGTCTTCAATCGTAGATGGTGATGATGATCTAGATAACACAATCACAAACAACCACGAGACAACGAGTTGGAAGGGCACAAATCCCCTTCTAATTAGTTATTAGTAAGCATAAAAGGATAAGCGTGGGATCTCCCCCACGAGGCACCTCGCTTTTTATTACCGAGTCATGAGCTCGACTCGATCCCCTCAATGCTAATTATCATTGGGTAAGGTGACTTGGTCGAGGTCAACCATTGAAGGAATTTCCCCACCAAAGTAGTGCTTAAGCCTATGTCCATTCACCTTAAAGTTAGGACCATCATATTGAGCTAGCTCGATGGTCCCATAAGGAAACACTTGTGTAACGGTGAAAGGACCCGACCAACGAGATTTCAATTTTCCAGAAAATATCTTAACTCTAGAGTTAAAAAGTAACACTTGATCACCAACGTTAAAAACCCGGTTTTTAATCTTTGCATCATGAAACTTTTTAGTCTTTTCTTTGAAAATCAATGAATTTTCATAAGCATTGTCTCTTAGTTCATCCAATTCATTCAATTGTATTTTCCGGTGATCTCCCGCGGTCTTTAAGTCAAAGTTTGCATGCTTAAGGGCCCAATATGCCTTGTGCTCCAATTCAATGGGCAAATGACAATTGTTCCCATAGACTAACTTATAAGGAGTACAACCGATAGGTGTCTTATAAGCGGTCCTAAAGGCCCATAAAGCGTCATCGAGTTTGTCAGACCATGAAGCACGGTTTTCTCCAATCGACCTTTCTAAAATCCTCTTCAAAGCTCGGTTCGAAACCTCGACTTGCCCACTTGTTTGCGGGTGATAAGCCGTAGAAAGCCGATGAGTAACTCCATATTTCTTTAAGACCTTCTCGAATTGGTCATTACAAAAATGGGTTCCACGATCGCTTATAATAGCACGAGGGGTTCCGAACCGAGAGAATAGTTGCTTCAAAAACTTCACTACCACACGAGCATCATTAGTAGGTAAAGCCTTAGCTTCCACCCACTTAGAAAGGTAGTCCATCACGACGAGGATATACTTGTTACCATGAGACGATGGAAACGGCCCCATAAAGTCTATGCCCCAAATGTCAAAAATCTCACACACTTGAATTATGTTTTGCGACATTTCATCATGTTGAGATGATTTTCCTTGACGTTGGCACGAATCACTAGACTTCACAAGTGCGTGTGCATCACGATAGATAGAAGGCCAAAAGAAGCCGGCATCGAACACTTTCTTAGCCATGAGATTAGCACCGTGGTGACCACCCGTGGGTCCCTCGTGACAAGCTCTAAGGATATTAGAAGCTTCGGCACCAAAAACACAACGTCGAACGAGTTGATCCGCACAAACCCGAAAGAGATAAGGGTCGTAATACTAGGTTTTGAAGCTCGTATGAAAGTTCGTTAAACCGATCTTTTCGAATTGATTATTGGTAGAAAGTGTGACTCAATTGTTCTTGGTGGAATAATAAATGGTTTGGTTGATTATCTATTTTAAACTAATAGCAAATATGTAAATGTCGTTGAGTAAAATAAGAGCTTTAAAGATTAAACTAAAAGGACGAGTTAAAAGTAAATGCTAAAAAACTTAAAGACAAGATTAGGAAAACACTTGAACACTTAATAAATCTAAAACTTGAAAACTTTGTAAAAACAAGAAATTAAACCCGTCGGAAAGTGATCGGAATACAGCCAAATCGGAATATCCAAAATGCTACAATCGGAATGTATGGTCGGAAACAAGGTTGATCGGAATGCATACAAGAAATACTGGTCGGAATATCAATTAAGGCTTGTTGTCGGAATAAGTCAAAACTTACTTCAATCGGAATATATTTAAAACCTACAATCGGAATACATGAAATTGAGTCAAATCAGAATGTTTAGCAAGACACCCAATCGGAATGTCAACAAAGCCCCACAGTCGGAATAATAAAACCCCAATCCGATCAACAGATCGGAATACCAAGATGCAAATCGGAATTCTAACTACCTAATCCGATCATAGAGATCGGAATACAATAGGGCCAATCGGAATGCCAAATCGGAAAAGGGTTTACCCTTTTCCGTCTACCTTCTGATTCGAAAATAAGCTAAGCGATAAGCTAAGATGATAAGCTAACCCAAAACTTAACCAAACCAGTAATGAAATAAACCAAATAAGCACAAATAACAACTTTTCCAACTTAAAATAAGCAATCTTTTAAATCAAACCATGAAAGAAGAAACTTTTTAAGAAAGCTTTTAAAAGTAAATAAGCTAAAAATGCGAATAAGCCAATAAGCACAAGAATCTTAAAGCTTAACCGTATGAAAGCTTATGTATGAATAAAAAGATTAACCTTTTAAGCACGAAAACATCAAGATCAACACGGATCAAATATATTGCGTACCAAAAGTTAACCAAAATAAAGAAAGGTAGAAAGAGATTAAAGGTTAAAAGCTTAAACTTAAACTTGATTAATGAAATCAAAAATACACAAAGGTATAATCTTGAAAGATTAAAAGAAAGAAAAGATGAAAACTTAGTGAGAGAAAGTTGAGAACTTTCTCTCTCTAAAAACTAGAAAGAAAAAATGAAAATGAAAACTAACTACTAAAAACTAACCAACCCTCCTAATGTGTATTAGGAGGGTATTTATAGGGAAAATGGGAAGGTGT
This sequence comes from Glebionis coronaria, assembly GCA_025667525.1. Lineage (NCBI taxonomy): Eukaryota > Viridiplantae > Streptophyta > Magnoliopsida > Asterales > Asteraceae > Glebionis > Glebionis coronaria. Next base: position 322,627,207 of record CM046881.1, on the reverse strand, counting down.
GCATGTGTTGCCTCTTCTTTCTTTCTTCTCGACTCGATTTAAATCCTTTGTCTTTCTCGACGTCGTCTCGGGATTTGTCGATGTATATTGAACTTGTCTTGTAATTTTCTTCTTCTATTAGACTCGAGTTCTTCGAATTCATTAAACTTCCGTCTTTAGACTTTTTCTTCGATAAATCTTCAGAATAGGCCTTGGACTTCCGTTCTTTTTGCACTCTTGATCTTTTGACTTCGTCTTTTCCCGTTTTCTTCGATAAAAGCCCGTGAAAAGCCCGTGTTTTCTTCCTTTTTCATCTTTTGGTCCTAAAACACAATAAAAACACAAACCACGCATAATTCTGACTTTTACGACATAAATTACACGTTTTGGTCTTGTTATTATTGGAAATAAGTGGTAAAAGGATAAGTGTTTTCACACTTATTAAATCCCCTACACTTGACCATTGCAATGCCCTCATACAATGCATTAGTTTTAAAGCACGGTTTACATTTTCATCATAAATAACCCACCTTGGCCTTTATTAAATACTAAACATTTAAGGAAAAAAAAAGATAAAAACAAGTAAAGAAATCAAAGACTTACATTGGGTTTTGGCTGCCATGAACGTTTATCATTCTTAAGTTTCACGTTCCCCATACCAAGCTTAAAAACGAGATCATTGTTATTATAAGTTAGCAAACTAACACGAATTCATGTGGGCCAATTATTTACTTAGACTCCCTTATTCCTAGGTGTATCTCTTATATTTTATTTTTGTCTTGAATGATCACGAGGATGCATTGTTTGACTTATTTCGATAGTTATTTAGGCCAAGTGGACGATTTAATCAATAGTTAGCTAAAGGACAAAATCTTTTAAAACTGCTTCTCGGGACCTCATAAAGTTCATATCTTGGCATAACTCGCTTCACGATTTGAGACCTTTCTCGAACCAATATTTGGCAGCGACTTCATACTTTGAATCTTTGAGAGACGTTCTTTAAATTATGGTCTTCTCTTCATAATAGGAAATTCTTTACTTGAAGTTTTGAGAGATTCTTCATATCTGGACCACGACTTCTTCATTTTTCTCCAATCTTTATTTTGGACTTTGATATACAACGATCCGCCTCCTTTTAGGACTTGGATCTATTCCTCATACCTTGTTAGGGCCTTTTTGGATAGACTTCTTCATGATCTTTTGGGGAGCTTTTGCTTTTCGTCGTGTGTCTCGATCCTTTATATTGATTTTCGATAAATGATTATTCTCATCACTTTTGGATCTTTAGCAACAAAATGTAGCCCTCATGCCTTGTTAGGGCCTTTTCGGACTCGCCAGTCTTCGCATCCCGCTTCAATAAGTTATGCCTTGGCTATGAACTCTAATTAATACCGAGCAACTTTTAAACGATCTTGGGCTAGAAGCTAAGTAACTTTTTAAATCGTACAACCTTAGTTATTGCAGATAAATTTATTAACAAGCGATGGGAGAATAGGCTCATAATTAACTCACATAAATTCACGAAAGAATACCAAACTTATAATTGACTCTATCATCTCTCGTCCTCCACAGTTTAAAATCTCAAGGAATGAGACTCGTGGATGCTTAGCCTATTAAATCAAAGTTTTGGGTTTTCGAGTCATCTATAGGATCTTGCAAATTCTTAAACTTTTTCAAGTTTAGAAATCGCATTTTAAAGTTCCTTTGATAAACAACTCTCTAGGATCAATTATAGGAACTTGCGAAAAGTTCTTGTTCTTAACCCGTGAGAGTTAAGACTTTCGCGTTTTAAAGTTCCCTATATAAAAGCCTAGCAAAACTTGACTTAAACACGTTAAGGATACTAGCTAGAGTAAACTTAGATAAGTAAACTCGGGTTGAGTCAAAATATTCACGACTTTGAAAAATTTAAAACCACTTTATTTTAGCAAGGAAAGAAAATAACCATAACAAAGGAAAATACAACTATACAACTAGGCCAAAATAGATTAAAAATTTTGAAAAATGTCGAAAAATCAAATTTTACGGTTAAAATGAGGGCAAATTCATGGAAAAGACCACTTACTTCGATAGAAGTCCCCCCTACACTTGATATAAACATTGTCCTCAATGTTTAAGCATGCGGGAGTAAACTCCCCTACACTTAGGACATTGTGCACTTTGTTTAAATCTTGCTAAGGAAAGGACAACTAAAGTGATTTCAATGTGAACATATAAAATATGAAATATTGAATCACGACAGTTTAGGATAGAACCGAGAAGATGGGAACACGGGATCACGGTTCGTCAAATGTCATCAAGAGTGGATCTTTGAAGCTTTAATCCCTGCACAGCACAAGAAACAAGACAACAAACACATACGGGGCTCCCCCTACACTTATTATGAAAGCAGTAAAGGATAGATCACGGGTTGCCTCCCGAGAAGCGCTTGTTTTTTATAATCGAGTCACGAGCCTGACTCGACCCAAATTTAGTTCATGGGAAACGTGGTGAGGGATGGAATCATCTCTTGAGAGATGTCCTCACCAAAGTACAGCTTCAAACGCTGGCCATTCACCTTGAAATTGGGTCCATTTGGCTGAGAAAGCTCAATGGTTCCATATGGAAAGACTTTGGCGACGGTGAATGGACCAGACCAGCGTCTCTTCAACTTGCCCGAGAAGATCTTCAACCGAGAGTTAAAAAGTAAGACTTGATCACCAACGTGGAACTCTCGGTTCTTAATTCTTGCATCATGGATGATCTTGGTCTTCTCTTTGTAGATCAATGAGTTCTCGTAAGCTTCATTCCTCAGTTCATTAAGCTCGTTGAGTTGAATCTTCCGAAGATCACCGGCTTTGTTGATGTCGAAGTTAGCCTACTTCAAGGCCCAATACGCCTTGTGTTCCAGCTCGATAGGGAGGTGGCATGCTTTCCCGTACACAAGACGATAAGGTGTACAACCAATCGGGGTCTTATAAGCAGTACGGAAAGCCCATAAAGCATCATCTAACTTATCGGCCCACGCGGCACGATGCTCTCCCACAGTACGCTCCAGAATTCTCTTCAGTCCGCGGTTGGAAATCTCGGCTTGACCATTGGTTTGGGGATGATAAGCGGTGGAAAGACGGTGATTGACAATATACTTAGCCATGACTCTTTCAAATTGATCATTGCAAAAATGAGTCCCACGGTCATTGATGATAGCACGAGGAACACCGAATCGAGCAAACAGCTGCTTCAAAAAGTTCACAACCACCCTCTTATCGTTCGTTGGGAGAGCCTTAGCTTCAACCCATTTGGAAACGTAGTCAACTGCTACGAGGATGTACTTGTTCCCTTTAGATGATGGAAATGGCCCTATAAAGTCGATGCCCCATACGTCAAAGATTTCACATTCTTGTATGAAATTTTGAGGCATCTCATCTTTATGTGTGATCTTGCCTTGGCGTTGGCAAGCATCACAATGCTTAACCATTTCGTGAGCGTCACGATAAATGGTGGACCAATAGAATCCTGAGTCAAACACTTTCTTAGCGGTGTAGTTGGGACCAAAGTGACCACTGGTGGGTCCTTTATGGCAAGCATCAAGGATTTGTACCGCTGCCGGCCCATCAACACATTGACGAATAATCAGATCAGCACATTGTTTGAAAAGGTAAGGGTCGTCCCAGAAATAATGTTCAATATCTTTAAAGAACTTTTTCTTTTGTTGGGACGTGAACCCTTCCTTGAAAATTCCACCCGCTAAGTAGTTTGTAATGTCCGTAAACCACGGGGTGTCATCGAGATTTGGATTGATAGACATTAAGGCCTCAAGGGGAAAAGAGTCATTGATCTCTTTGTTCGGATGATCCCCTTGATAAGGATCCTCAAGTCTACTGAGATGATCCGCGGCTAGGTTTTCAGCTCCCTTTTTGTCACGAATTTCAATGTTGAATTCTTGAAGGAGTAAAACCCAACGAAGAAGCCTTGGCTTAGAATCCTGCTTAGTCATCAAGTACTTCAACGCGGAATGATCGGTATACACGATGGTGGTAGAAAGGACAAGATAGGGGCGGAACTTTTCAAAAGCATACACTACATCTAAAAGCTCTTTTTCGGTAGTGGTATAATGCAATTGAGCCCCCGTCATTGTCTTGCTAGCGTAATGGATTGGTTGGAAGTGTTTGTTCACTCTTTGGCCCAAAACCGCTCCAATAGCAAAGTTGCTAGCATCACACATCAACTCAAAAGGTAGCTCCCAATTAGGGGTAACCAAGACCGGTGCCTTAGTTAGTTTATCCTTAAGAAGATTGAAGGATTCAAGACACTCTTTGGAAAAGATGAAAGGGGTATCTTTTTCCAAGAGGTGGGTCATCGGGCGAGCGATTTTAGAAAAATCTTGAATGAATCGACGATAGAAGCCCGCATGACCGAGGAAACTTCTCACACCCTTCACGGTTGAAGGTGGAGGCAATTTAGCGATAACATCGACTTTAGCACGATCCACTTCAAGACCGGCTTTGGAGATTTTGTGTCCTAGCACGATGCCCTCTTTTACCATGAAATGGCATTTTTCCCAATTTAGAACAAGGCGAGTGTTTTCACACCGCTTAAGCATACGTTCTAAATTGGCAAGGCAAGCAGAGAAAGAATCGCCATAAACAGAGAAATCATCCATGAAGACTTCCATAGTTTCTTCAACCATGTCATGGAAGATAGCCATCATACACCTTTGGAACGTCCCAGGAGCATTGCATAAGCCGAAAGGCATTTTTTTGTAGGCAAATGTTCCATAAGGACAAGTGAATGTGGTTTTCTCTTGGTCTTGGGATCGATGGGAATTTGAAAATACCCGGATAAACCGTCTAAAAAGCAGTAATAGTCATTACCCGCTAGACGTTCAAGCATTTGGTCCATGAAAGGAAGGGGAAAATGATCCTTTCTCGTAGCATCATTGAGTTTGCGATAGTCTATACAAACTCTCCACCCTGTAACGAGACGAGTAGGAATCAACTCGTTGTTTTCATTGGGAACAACGGTGATTCCGCCCTTCTTAGGCACACAATGGACGGGACTAACCCACGGTGAATCCGAGATAGGATAGATCATTCCCGCATCAAGAAGTTTGATAACCTCTTTTTTGATTACGTCATGGATCTTAGTATTCACCCTTCTTTGGCTTTGAATAGTGGGTTTAAAGTCGTCCTCCATGAGAATTTTATGTGTGCAAAAGTGAGGATCAATTCCACGAATATCAGAGATTTTCCATGCAATAGCTTTCTTGTGATTCTTCAGCACGGCGATAAGTCGGGATTTTCCTTCTTCTTTCAGGTCCTTAGCGATGATGACTGGTAACTTCTTGTTGTCTTCAAGGAAAACGTACTCGAGATGAGACGGTAGGTCCTTAAGCTCTAGATCCAGAGAATTTTCGATGGAAGGCGTAGTCAAATTCGGTTCATCGATAGAGATATCCTTAGGAGATGGTGGAGAAGTATGGTCCTCATTGAGAAGTTTCTCAATGGTACGAATGTCTTCATCCCAATCGGTGGGAGAATCATCATACTTAAGATCGAGAGGACCCAAGCTAGCTTCAAAATCATCCAAGTCACTTTCTCCAAAAGGAGTCAATGACGGAGCAATTGAGGCGACGGTCTCAACATTGGGTAGAGAAAAGAGAGTACTTTTGCAAGCATCATGAAAGTGTTCTTCACAAGCCTCATCGAGAACGTCAATAAAATTAACACTCTCATTTTTCGAAGGCTGTTTAGAAAGTTTACCCATGTTGAAGACGATTTTATCGTCACCAACTCTCATGATTAATTCGCCTGCGGCTACATCGATGAGAGTGTGACCGGTCCTCAAGAAAGGACGTCCAACGATTAATGGAACACGGGGATCCATCTCGTAGTCAACGACAACAAAATCCACCGGGAAGGTAAATTTGTCGACACCAACGAAGACGTCTTCGGCTATCCCCACTGGATAAGCAACCGTACGGTTAGATAATTCCAAAGTCATTCGTGTGGGGACTAGCTCGGGGAGAGATAATTGCTTCCAAACACTTAATGGCATTAAGTTAATACTAGCACCTAGATCGGCTAGGGCCATGCAATTCTCTACTCCCGGGAAGTTGCAAGGAATCAAGAAGCGACCCGGATCACCAAGTTTGGTTGGTAATTTCCGTAAGAGCACTGCGGAGCAATTCTCATTAAGTTGGGTCTGAGCAATGTCAAGAAGCTTCTCTTTATCACTAAGAAGATCTTTAAACATCTTCGCATATTTAGTCATGTGAGCGAGAGCCTCAGCTAAGGAGATATTGAAATTCAGTTGTTTAAACATTTTAAGAAAGTTCGAAACCTGAATATCATCCTTGTTCTTCAATTTCTCTTTCCTCAACCTCGAAGGATAAGGTATATTGGGTTGAGATTAAGGCTTTGGGATAGAATTCGCACTCACATCCGTGGGTGGTGGAGGGGTAGAAGTAGAAGGTGGTGGAATTGGAGAAGTAGAAGTTGGAGGAATAGAAGATGGAGGAATTGGAGAAGGAGACTCGTTTTCCTTTGTCACAATCACCGGTGTAGGTGTAGGAAGCTCGGGTTCCTTTACATCTTTTCCACTGCGAGTGGTGATTGCTTTCATCTCCCCTCTTGGATTAGCAACGGTGTTACTCGGAAGATAACCCGATCCAGAGGCTTGATTACTAGGAAAGAAACTAGCCATCATATTTCTCAAGTCATTCGTTTGACTTGCCAAAGTGTTTTGCATATCAGCTCGAAGATAATTCCCGTGCTTCACCATATATGCTTTCATGTTGGCCATTTCCCGCTGAAGATTTTGCACGATCACATCATTAGTCCTCATGTAGGTTTCAACATCTTGGTGTAAGGCTGTGGGTTGGTTGAGAGGAGGAGCATGGTAGGCGGGTGGTTGATAAGCAGGTTGTTGGTAAACTTGGTTGTTTCTTTGAGTTGGATATGGGTTTCTTTGGTTTTGATATGGAGTTGGAGCACGTGGTTGGTTTTGATTGTTGCGATTGAGGTTGTTCGGGTTTTGTGGGAGAAAACCAGGTGGTAAAAGAAAGTTGTTTGAGCGATAGCTGAGCAAGTTGCGGTCACCTTGAGGACGTGCTTGATAGCCTCCCGTAGAATAGGTACCGTTGGCGGCATACACATTTTCCAGATTGTCGTGAGTCGAAGGACAATCAGTGTATGAGTGAGATCCCCCGCATATATCACAAGATTGAGTCATAGCATTGGCTTGGGCAGTGATAGCTTTAGTATTGTTGGGGCTTGGAGAGCGAGTGATTCAACAAGCGAAGTAAGCTTATAAAGTCTCTTGTCGCTCTCATTAGTGCTAGCACTAGCCACATTGGTCCGAACACTCTTAGTTTGCACTCTAGACTTGTTCTCAATAATATCCCAAGCAGCATTAAAAGACTTAACCGAAAGATTACCCCCCGAGGCACTATTTAGTGAATCTTGGTCATTCATGCTTAAACCATTGTAAAAAGTATTGATTTGGTGCACTTTGGTAAAACCATGTTGTGGGCACTTTCTTAAAAGTTCTTTAAAACGGTCCCAAGATTCACTAAAAGTCTCATCGTACTTTTGTTCAAAAGTAATGATTTCATTCCGCAAAGCGGTAGTACGAGAGGGTGGGAAAAAGTAGTTTATGAATTTGGTCTCTAAGTCCGTCCACGTAAGAATACTTTGTGGCGGTTTCTTATCAAGCCAATGTCGGGCTTGTCCCTCTAAGGAGAAAGGAAAAAGTTGCAAGCGGATTACCTCTTGTGAAACCCCATTGAATTTGACCGTATTTGTGAGTTGAAGGAACCTTATGATGTGGTCATGAGGATCATCAATGGTACGTCCCAAGAATGGTTGAGCAGAGACCATTTGAATAAAGCCGGATTTGAGCTCAAAGTTGTTGGCTCCAATCGCGGGTATGACAATAACATCGTGGTTGCCCTCTACATGTGCTTGCAAAATTTCAATCATAGGCCGATTGTCCGGTAGAGGTTCATTGTTGTTATTATTCATGTTGTTTTGAGGTGGATTATTGTTGTTGTTGTGTACACCGGCCATGTCTAAGTTATCGAGAGTCTCGGGCTCTTGATAAGACGTTGATCGAGTGCGCATACACTTGTAAAAGAACTAACAAAGCAAGAAATATTTTTGGTTTTTATGTTTTTTAATTTTTTTGTATTTTTGAAAATTTTATATTTTTTAGGATTTTTGAAAATTTTAAGGCAAGGAAAATAACGTTCAAAGATGAACGGATCCCAAAATCCAACGCGTCTCTCACTTAAAACCTTTAATCTTAACGAAAAGAGCCGGCAGCGGCGCCATTTAATACTAGGTTTTTAAGCTCGTATGAAAGTTCGTTGAACCGATCTTTTTGAATTGATTATTGGTAGAAAGTGTGACTCAATTGTTCTTGGTGGAATAATAAATGGTTTGGTTGATTATCTATTTTAAACTAATAGCAAATATGTAAATGTCGTTGAGTAAAATAAGAGCTTTAAAGATTAAACTAAAAGGACGAGTTAAAAGTAAATGCTAAAAAACTTAAAGACAAGATTAGAAAAACACTTGAACACTTAATAAATCTAAAACTTGAAAACTTTGTAAAAACAAGAAATTAAACCCGTCGGAAAGTGATCGGAATACAGCCAAATCGGAATATCCAAAATGCTACAATCGGAATGTATGGTCGGAAACAAGGTTGATCGGAATGCATACAAGAAATACTGGTCGGAATATCAATTAAGGCTTGTTGTCGGAATAAGTCAAAACTTACTTCAATCGGAATATATTTAAAACCTACAATCGGAATACATGAAATTGAGTCAAATCAGAATGTTTAGCAAGACACCCAATCGGAATGTCAACAAAGCCCCACAGTCGGAATAATAAAACCCCAATCCGATCAACAGATCGGAATACCAAGATGCAAATCGGAATTCTAACTACCTAATCCGATCATAGAGATCGGAATACAATAGGGCCAATCGGAATGCCAAATCGGAAAAGGGTTTACCCTTTTCCGTCTACCTTCTGATTCGAAAATAAGCTAAGCGATAAGCTAAGATGATAAGCTAACCCAAAACTTAACCAAACCAGTAATGAAATAAACCAAATAAGCACAAATAACAACTTTTCCAACTTAAAATAAGCAATCTTTTAAATCAAACCATGAAAGAAGAAACATTTTAAGAAAGCTTTTAAAAGTAAATAAGCTAAAAATGCGAATAAGCCAATAAGCACAAGAATCTTAAAGCTTAACCGTATGAAAGCTTATGTATGAATAAAAAGATTAACTTTTTAAGCACGAAAACATCAAGATCAACACGGATCAAATATATTTCGCACCAAAAGTTAACTAAAATAAAGAAAGGTAGAAAGAGATTAAAGGTTAAAAGCTTAAACTTAAACTTGATTAATGAAATCAAAAATACACAAAGGTATAATCTTGAAAGATTAAAAGAAAGAAAAGATGAAAACTTAGTGAGAGAAAGTTGAGAACTTTCTCTCTCTAAAAACTAGAAAGAAAAAATAAAAATGAAAACTAACTACTAAAAACTAACCAACCCTCCTAATGTGTATTAGGAGGGTATTTATAGGGAAAATGGGAAGGTGTGCATGTGTTGCCTCTTCATTCTTCTTTCTCGACTCGATTTAAATCCTTTGTCTTTCTCGACGTCGTCTCGGGATTTGTCGATGTATATTGAACTTGTCTTGTAATTTTCTTCTTCTATTAGACTCGAGTTCTTCGACTTTATTAAACTTCCGTCTTTAGACTTTTTCTTCGATAAATCTTCAGAATAGGCCTTGGACTTCCGTTCTTTTTGCACTCTTGATCTTTTGACTTCGTCTTTTCCCGTTTTCTTCGATAAAATCCCGTGAAAGCCCGTGTTTTCTTCCTTTTTCATCTTTTGGTCCTAAAACATAATAAAAACACAAACCACACATAATTCCGACTTTTACGACATAAATTACACGTTTTGGTCTTGTTATTATTGGAAATAAGTGGTAAAAGGATAATTGTTTTCACACTTATTAGGTCGTCCCAAAAATAGAACTTGACGTCATGAAAGAATTTTTGCTTTTGTTGTGTCGTCATACCCTTGATTATGAAATTCCCCGCATGGTAATTTGCAATGTCGGCAAACCATGGGGTGGTGTCTTTAGAATTCACTACACCGAGAGTCTCGAGAGGAAATGTTTCGGTGATTTCCTTGTTCTCGAAAACATCTTTGTGAGGATCTTCTAGACGAGAGAGATGATCGGCCGCTAGATTCTCGGCTCCTTTTTTGTCAAGTACGGTGACATCAAATTCTTGGAGGAGGAGCATCCAACGAAGCAATCTCGGCTTAGCATCTTGCTTAGCTAAGAGATACTTGATAGCCGAATGGTCGGTATACACGATGCTTTTAGTTAAGACGAGATAAGGTCGGAATTTCTCAAAAGCATAGACCACGACAAGGAATTCCTTTTCCGTTGTGGTGTACTTTAATTGAGCCTCGGTCATCGTCTTACTAGCATAATGGATAGGACGGAAATTCTTTTCATAACGTTGCCCTAAGACGGCCCCTATAACAAAATCACTTGCATCGCACATGATTTCAAAGGGTAATTCCCAATTAGGAGCAACAAGAATGGGAGATTCGGTAAGTTTACTTTTGAGAGTTTCGAAAGCTCTAACACAATCCTCATTGAAATTAAAAGGAGCATCCTTCTCGAGAAGGTGTGTCATAGGTCGAGAGATTTTCAAAAAGTATTTGATGAAACGACGATAAAAGCCCGCGTGGCCTAGGAAACTCATAACTCCCTTAACGGTTTTGGGATGAGGTAACTTGGCGATGACGTCTACCTTAGCTTTATCGACCTCAATCCCCGCTTTCGAGACCTTATGTCCTAAGACGATTCCTTGTTTACACATGAAATGACATTTTTCCCAATTAAGCACAAGATTGGTTTCTTCTCAACGTTTTAACATTTGCTCGAGATTAGATAAACACGACGTGAACGAATTGCCAAACACCGAAAAGTGATCCATAAACACTTCCATCGACTTCTCGATCATATCGTGAAAAATGGCCATCATACATCGTTGAAACGTACCCGGTGCATTACAAAGTCCGAAAGGCATCCTACGATAAGAAAACGTTCCATACGGACACGTAAACATAGTCTTCTCTTGATCACGAGGGTCGATAGGGATTTGAAAGTAACCAGAAAAACCATCTAAAAAGCAATAGAATTCATTTCCCGCGAGTCGCTCCAACATTTGATCCATGAAGGGCAAAGGAAAGTGGTCTTTACGAGTGGCGTCATTTAACTTTCGGTAGTCAATACACACCCTCCAACCGGTCACAACACGAGTGGGAATTAACTCGTTGTTTTCATTAGGCACAACGTTCATTCCTCCCTTTTTAGGGACACAATGGATTGGGCTCACCCATGGGCTATCGGAGATAGGATAAATCATTCCCGCGTCAAGGAGTTTTAAAACTTCCTTTTTAATGACATCGTGGATTTTGGGATTCACCCTTCTTTGACTTTGAATTGCGGGTTTGTAGTCCTCCTCCATTAAAATCTTGTGACTACAAAATTTTGGGTCAATACCCTTAATGTCGGAAATTTTCCACGCAATTGCCCCTTTATGAGCTTTAAGAACTTTCAAGAGCTCAGTTTTTTCATCATTAGCAAGACCTCTTGTAATAATAACCGGCAACTTGTCATCACCTTCCAAGAATGCGTATTCAAGGTGAGATGGAAGATCTTTCAATTCAAGGATAGGTGGTTCCTCGATTGAAGATTTTGGTTCAACACTCATAACTTCCATCGACGGAAGAAATGGTGGAATAGAAGTATCATCACTAATGAACACCTCATCTTCATTGTCGATTTCATTTGAAGTGAAATCGCCTCCTTGGAATGGAGTGAGATTTGGTGTAGAATTAGCAAGAATCGGATCCAAAATAGTAGGATTTCCACTTGACGAGCTATCGGAAAAACCTAACACTTCTTGTGAAAACTCATCGCAAACCACATCAACTAAGTCAATGTGATTGATGGTAGCGATTGCATAAACATGAGAAGGTTTTGAGTTTTGATTAGCGTTTATAACAACTTCCTCTTTGTTGAATCTCAAAGTGATAGTTCTTGCATGAACGTCGATAAGCGATCTCGAGGTGTCTAAAAATGGACGACCTAAAATTAGAGGAACTTGAGGATCCGCGGGGATGTCAACTAGTATAAAATCAACAGGATAGTAGAACTTCCCCACTTTCACGAAAACATCTTCGGCTACTCCACATGCTAAAATCGTAGAATGATCGGCCATCTCGATAGACATGTTCGAAGGAGTAAGAGCCGGAAGCGAAAGCGATTTCCAAATGGAAAACGACATCAAATTAATGCTCGCACCAAGATCGGCCAAGGCGAGGCATTCTTTCATATTTTGTATGTCACAAGGAATGAGAAACTTTCCGGGGTCACCAACTTTTTCCGGTATGCGGTTAAGATAAACCGAAGAACAATTAGCAAGCTTTGAAAGCTTTTCCTTATCGCTCATCATACTTTTAAAAGTGGAAGCGAAACGAGGCATATATAACAACGCGTCGGCTAAACTCACATCAAAATGCACTTGTTGAAACATTTTTATAAAAAGCTCGATTTGTTGTTTGTTACGTTCTTGCAATTTCTCTTTGTTTCGTCTCGAAGAGTAAGGTAAGGGTGGTGTGGGTTGGACATTAGGCAATGGCCTTGGAAGCTCGGGTTCCACAATTGGTATCGATTCAACCGTAGGTGTGGTATGAGCGGTACTTCGTGGGATTGTGATATGCTCCTTTTCGACCACCACCTCGAGTTCTTTCTCGATTTCCTTCTCCGTAGAAGTACTTGGACGAGAGATTGGTTCCTTGAAAGTTTTACCACTTCGTGTAGTAATAACCTTCATTTCTCCCTTCGGGTTTGCGATGGTATCACTAGGAAGACCACCCGAGGAAGAGGGTTTACACATGATTGCTTCAAACATTTTTGCCATTCGGTCCTCAAATTTTGATTACCTTAAATTCGTTTTTAACAATTCTTGCTTAATCTCATGTTGTCCTTGTTCCATTTTTTGTTGATTTTGTTGAACACGTTGAACATTTCCTTCCATTTTATTTGCATGAGTTTTAAGTTCATTTATCATGTTCGTTTTTAAGCTCGTTTTTCAACTCGGATCTTAAGCTAATCATCTCACGTTGCATGTTATCAAACTTAGCATCATTTGCTTTAGCATAATCCAAAAATTCTCCTTGAAGATTTTTAGTGAGAGCATTTTGAAAACCTTGTGTAGTGTTTTGAAAATCACGGTTTTGGTTTTGATTAGTGACTTGTCCATTCCCACTTTGATAATTCCCTTTGTTGTAGTTACGTGAATTGCCTTGATAATTACCAATTTGATTGTTGTTTCGATAGTTATTGGCATTTTGATTTGGTGGATCTTGATTTGGGCGGTAACCTTGGCCGTTTTGGTTATAAGTTCCCGTTGCTACATAAGCACTCGAAGTGTTACCACCGGCGGTAATGCACTCGGAAAGATCATGAGCTCCACCACAAGACAAACAACTCTTTTCAACCTTTTTAACCGAAGCGGAATTCAAAGCCTCTTGAGCTTTCCAATGAGTCATAAGATTAGCAAATCTATCGAAAAACCGATTTTCCTCATTAGCTTCATCATGTAAGGCATTAATGCTATGAGACGATGACGACGATGACGAACCCATATTGGCAACACTCGGTGTGTTACGAGGGCTATAAACCTTAGATCTATTCTCGATAATCTTTAAAGCTTCATCGGTCGTTTTGCACAAAAAATTACCACCCGCGGCGGCATTCAAGTAATCTCGTTCATGATCATTAAGCCCATTATAAAAAGTATCAATTTGATGCAAATCCGAAAAATCATGGTGTGGACATTCATGTAACATTTCTTTAAAGCGTTCCCATGCCATTGAAAAACTTTCATTATTTCTTTGAACAAATCTTGAAATCCCATTTTTCAAATGTGTTGTTTTAGATGGTGGAAAAAATTTGTTCACAAACTTAGAAACGAGATCACCCCATGTCAAAATCGAATTTGGCGGTTCTTTCTCAAGCCAAATTTTTGTGGGTCCATCTAACGAGTATGGAAACAACATCATCTTAATGGCGTCATGTGGAACATCCTTAAACTTGCTAGTTGCGGTGAGACGATTAAAATTCCTTATGTGATAATGCGGGTTGTCTTTCTCATGACCTCTAAACTTATTAGCTTGCAACATCGACATTAAACCCGTCTTAATCTCGAAATTCTCCGGAAGGATAGAGGGAATCACAATGGCCTCTCCAAATCCCTCGGTGGGTGCGGTAGCAACTCCATCATAGTACGATTAGCCATGACGACTTCTTGTTCTACAATAGGTTCAACAATTGGAGTTTGTTCTTCAATCAACGTCTCTTGATTGGCTTGCTTTTGAAGACGTTTACGAGCTCGTTTTGCTTGATTACGAGTGATCATAAACTTCACGAAGAATGGGAGGTGAGCAAAGAAGATTCTTTTGGGTGTTTTGTGAATTTTTAATTTTTTTGTGTTTTTGATTGTTTTTAATTTTTTTGGATTTTGGTGTATCTTTGTAGACAACAATCTACCAAATCTCTCCTCGAATAAAACTCTTGATTAAAGAAGCCTCAAAAGAATGAAAACGATCACGTGGAGTGAACGCCTTCGAATGACTTTAGAACTTTGGTGAAAACCAAATTGTTCAAGAGGGTTTAATCACAAAGAAAACCAAGCAAATATATTATATGTAATAATACTTTGGGCGGCAAAACCCTCGATTAGCCTTCAATCTCAAAATACTCACAAGCAAGCGGGGAAACGAGGCGGCGCGAAGCACTTAAGAGCCTTTTTCCTTAGGGTATATTTTATAATACCCGCCTTATAGTTCGTATTTTTCAAAATCGAGCTTTACGAAAGTATTTATCTATTTTTGCCTTTTTCTTTTGGTTTGAGATTCGAATACAATAATTAGGAGATCAAATCCTAATTAAGGTTGTGTTTTCACACTTTTGGAGATATTTTGAATTTATTGTGATACTTAATACAATATAGTAATAATAATTTCACAAGAAAAACCAAAAAACCGATAATACGTATTAGTAGAGTTATACTAATACAAATACTATTTATGGTTAATATTAAAAACAACAAGACAAATTAATCACGACACACCTCCCCGACAGCGGCGCCAAAATGGTTGTAGTGTTTTACCACACCTTTAGGAAAAGGAGGTAAATAGGGAAAGTATTAAGCACGACGGTTTAGGAAAACCGTGTACAAATGACCCTAAGGTGAAAGTTCGTTTCCCAAGGAGGTATATGTGTGTGACTAAAATGTAGCAAGATTTGAGATTAATATTGGTTAGAAGGGGATGAGAAAAGAGGATGACGAAGACGTGAAATTAATTACTACTACGACTACACATAAAACCGTAAAAAGTACAAAAATAAAAATTAATTCTAAAAATTACCAATAATTCACCAAAAATCAAAATAAATAAACTAAGAGTTTACCAATGATCAAAATTTTTTCAAACCTTTTAATTAATTAAATATTAATTTTTAAATGCTAATTAAAGCCCTAAAAATCAAATTAATTATCAAAAAGCCCAAATAAATATTTTTCAATTGGTAAACCTCTAAAATGACCTAAAAAGATTAAAAACTATTTTTAGAAATTTTTAAACTAATAAAAACTATTTAAATGATTTAAAAACTATTAAAACTTAAAATAATTATAAAAATTAATCTAAAGATGATAAAATTAATCTAAGAGTTGCAAAAATCCCATTTTAATGGATTTAAGCTAAGAAAAATATAAAAGTGCAAAAATGTGAAATTTGAAAAAAAAAAAAAAATAATATTAAAATAATATTAAAAATCCAAAAATTATAAAAAATTCTAAAAACTTGCAAACTAAATTCTTTTGACCTAATTAAACAGAAAATGAAAGTGAAATGACCAGAATACCCCTATTGGGCCCTCAAATGGGCCAAAACCCAAAACAGTCAAGCTTATTGGGCTTTTTAGCCCAAAAAGTCAAAATAAGCCCAAAACACTTGGAAAAGAACTATCTAACTCAAAATTCAATTCTAAACACAGAACTCTGAAGGCTCAAAAGCTGAAAGTGAGCTTATCACAGCTTAATGATCAAACAGCTTATCCTTATTGGGCCATTAAGCCCATTAAGCAATAAGCTAATGCCATAAGCTCTAATTTGACACACAACCTTCTTTTGGGATACTAAAGAGATCTGTAAAAAGAAGATTTGAAAAAGCACACTCAATAAGCCAGAAATAAGCAAAGTACAAATCCACTAAAAGACAAAATAGTAGGGTTTGAGATTTAGGGCACCTCAGGACTTGATTCAACTTGCAAAATGTCACAAATGACTTCAATAAGCCAAATCAATCAACCAAAATCCAATAAGCAAAACCAATAAGCTGGAATAAGCCAATAAGCACTTATGAAAAAGTCAATTAAGTTGGTTTTCTAGTCAAACCCTAAAGTCAACCCACCAATTGCTCCAGTATGAACAAATGGGTCAAATAATGAGCACCTATTACAAAATCCAAGTTGTTGCTGGTTAAAATAAGCTAGAATAGCTTATTGATAAGCTGAACATAAAAATACATTAACAGTGGTAACTATCAGTGGGAAAGGAGTTCCCACTGCTTGGTATGCAGTAATGATTTTGGCTTGATTTCAAGCCTTGATTGTTGCTTTTTGATGGAACAAAAGGCACCCCAATAAGCTTTGGCTTATTGGGAGTCAGTATAAGCACAAATAACACCAAGTTGCACACACAAATCAAGCAAAATCAATCAAAAACAATCACTAATGAACGAGATGAATATTCAGAACCTTTTGCTGATCTAATTGACCACAAATCCAATTTCAAGCCTCAAATCCTAATTCCCTAGTTATGTTAACTAAAATCTAGCACTTGTTAACCCTAGTCTATGCTTAGATCTAGGTGTCCCCAAAATTCTAGCCAATTTTACCAAGTAAATCTGATTTTATAGCACTATGATGGATTTAGGTG
The DNA here is from genome assembly GCA_025667525.1 of Glebionis coronaria. Taxonomy (NCBI): domain Eukaryota; kingdom Viridiplantae; phylum Streptophyta; class Magnoliopsida; order Asterales; family Asteraceae; genus Glebionis; species Glebionis coronaria. Next base: position 322,610,128 of record CM046881.1, on the reverse strand, counting down.
TTTCAAACCACAAAACTTGCAAATAAATGACCAAGTATATCAATCAAAAAGATACCAACAATCAGTAACACAAAACAACTACTCAATTTTCCACAAAACCTGCATATGTAGTTAACCCAAACACCCCTTAATTATCTGATTTTACAAATTTTCAAAGGATATTTAAGATTTAACCCACAAATCAAGTTAATAACAACTCAATAACATCAAACAAGCCCAGATAAACAAGATCCAATCACAAAAACACAAATTCAACAACAATCATACAAAAATCACCAATATTCAAATAAATTAAGAAAAATTGAAAAGGGAGAGGGATGAAAACCTCCAAGACCTACATCCAGGCCCTGGATTGTTTGAGCTGAGGTACTAGCAAAACAAGTACCAGCTTCCAAGCTGCTAAGATGAACAAACAGAAAAGTGAGATCAAAAACAGATTTAACCTTTGATTTCTGAAAACAAGTGTTTTAATCCTTAAAACCTTTTCTCAAAACCAACAAAACATGTGAAAGAAACTCAGATTTCAGCTAATCAGACACCAAACTTTTATAAATAACAAATGAGAATTCAAAATTTTCAGAAATTCAAACTTTATTTCATAAAAAGGAACTACAATGAAATTAGCTAAAATTTGGAACAAAGGGACTCGCACAGGTTGAGGTCTCCTTTTATAGGCAAATGCATACAAAACACTATTCATAAACCTTAGAATTGAAATTCCTAAATTATCCTTGCAGAATCTTCTAGGCTTGTTGCCAGCTTGCTTGGGTGAATCAGGGACGTTTATTTAGTGCTAGGTGACTAAGGAAAGGTTTAAGTTCGTTGATTTTGCCATGTCATGATCTTATGCCAGGTGTCGTCATGTGAGTGGGAGTGGGGGTATCTTTCTGGTAGTGGAGTTTGAGGTTTTTGGTGTGGGATGTGATTGACATGATGTGAATTACACGTGGGAACAATCAATTTCACTTTCCCCTTTGTTTTCTTCTTTTTAATCCTGAGTAAAAAAAGGTGTTCTTGGCTGGTAAAATCTCAACAATAAGTGTTACCCGCGTTATTAGGAGTTTGAACTTTAAACTTGGCAGTTTTGGTCCTTTGTTTTTGGGAAAAGAGGCATAACATGTTTTTCAGCTTAAATAAACGCATCCCTTTGTTGTTGAAGTTATGAAGTTCACACTTTTGCCCCAAAACTTTGGCAAAAGTGTTTCAAGGGTTGTTTTTGACATTTTTCCATAATTGAGGGACTGATTTTGGACTTTCTTGATCTTCAAAGGTCTTCAATATATCTTTGACTTTATGAGGGACCATAATTGACAAATTAGATTTGATGAGGGACTAATCTTGCCATTTCTTCAAAGTTGAAGGACCTTTTTGCAATTTTGACAAACTTAAGGGACCAAACTTGTAATTATGAATTCACAAGGGTTTTAAGTGTCATTTCTTCATTGTTTGAGGATCAATCTTGCATATCTTCAAGTCTTCAAGGGTAAATGTTGGATACTTCATGAACTAGGGCCCGGTTCTTTGTACGGCTTCGTTTCTCGTGTCCATTTTTCCTTGTTTCTTGTGATCTTTTGTCTTTTTCACGACATCCATACCTAAAATACACAAGTAAACAAACACAAGCATATATATGGTATTTTATGACATTTTAATTCATTTAAAGCCCGAAAAGAACGATGAGATCATGTATAAATGCCATCTCATCAGGTCAACTCAGGTTTGGGTCAACCCGCGTATAAGTAAAAAAATTAAATTTGGCTTATTTAAGTATATTTTAATGTAAAATGTGTTAAAAAACATGGGTCAAGTCGGGTTGGTCGGGTTAGGGTCAAGTCGGGTCGGGTCAATTCGGGTCAAGGCTAAAAAATATAAACCCGAACCGGAGCCTAATTAAAATTCGGGTAATCCCGAATTGACCCGAATACATTTTTGAACACGAGTGACCCGACCCGAATAGGCTTATTCGGGTCGGGTCAACTTTTTCGACACCCCTACTTAGAGCCAAAAGTCGAAAGGTGGTCGTGGTGTTCTCAAAAAGTTAGATCTTATCTTGGCTAACCAGGAGTTCACTAATGAATTTATGGGAACTCATGCTATTTTTAACTATCGTATCTCGGATCACTCCCCAGCTGTCCTTTGTATTCCTACAATTGATAAACATAGGCCTGCTCCTTTTAAGTTCTTTAATGTGCTCACTAATCACGAGCATTTCAAAGACACTGTTCAAGGAGCGTGGAACCAGTGAATTAGTGGTATCCATATGTTTTATTTTGTAAAGAAGCTGAAGTTGTTGAAAAAACCTTTCCAAAAGCTTTTGTATGATAAAGGTAACTTGCATGCAAATGTTGTGTCGTTGCATGGCGAGCTAGATCGTATTCAAACTGACCTTGACAAGGACCCATTCAACTCTAGGCTGCGCGATGATGGGACTCGTTATGTTGTCGTGTTTAACAATGTTGTGCTTATGGAGGAGAATTTCCATAAACATAAAGCCAAGATCAATTGGTTAAAAGAGGGCGACTCGAACTCAGCTTACTTTCATAAGGCTGTCAAGAGTTGCGCCAGTAAGAATCGAATTAATGTGGTTACTAATGGAGCTGGTATTATTTGTGCTAATGAACAGGTACTAGAGGCGTTTATATCACAGTATGAAGATTTCCTTGGCGAGGCCACTGGTGAGCAGCGCATAATTTTTTTAAGACGGTGATTGATGAGAATGTTGATGTCGCTATGGTATGTGATGTTTTTGAAAAGGAGGTCAAGAGGCGATGTTCTCAATGGGTGATGGTAAATCTCCTGGCCCAAATGGTTATACTGCATCCTTTTTCAAAGATGCTTGGAATATTGTTGGGAAGGAGATTGTTAATGTTGTTAAGGAGTTCTTCACAAATGGTAAGCTCTTGAAAGAGCTTAATCACACTATTATAGCCTTAACTCACAAAGTCAGATCTCCTTCGCGGGTGACTAATTAAAGGCCTATCTCACATTGTAATGTGTTGTTTAAGTGTCTTAGTAAGATTATTGCTAACCGTATCTAGCTCAGTTTGCAGTCTATTGTGAGCACTAACCAATCTGCCATTATTCCTGGAAGGAGCATATCTGACAATATTCTGCTGACGCAAGAACTTATGCATACATATCATTTGGATAGGGGAATGCCCCGTTGTGATTTTAAAGTAGATATTCAAAAGGCCCATGACACGGTAGATTGGAATTTTCTGCGTTTGGTGCTTCAAGGGTTCGGGTTTCATAATCGAATGATTGGTTGGATCATGGAATGCGTTACTACGACGTCGTATTCCATATGTGTGAATGGGTCTACTTATGGGTATTTTCAGGGTAGGCGGGGTCTTCGACAAGGAGATCCTCTATCTCCATATCTATTTAGGCTTGTTATGGAAATCGTGGCCCTTATGCTTCATAGGAAGGTTGCGGAGTCGGGGGTTTTCACATATCATCGGTATTGTTCTAGGTTGGAGCTTATTAATTTGTGCTTTGCGGACGATCTCTTTTTATTTGCATATGGGGATGTCAAATTTTCCACTGTTATTTAGGATGCCTGATGTGAATCTAATTACACATCTTTATTTATCGTAAGTCATCTTAAAATGTTCAAGTATTATCATTATTGTGCAAATATATGTGTGTTTGTTATTTATATTTGTGTAGCTACATAAATCAAGAAAACACAAGACAAAAGATCAAGAAACGGCAAAATGAGCACGAGATTAGAAGAAATGCACCAGACTGAAGCCGGAATTACACTTATCGGGTCGACAACTTTGATGATTTTATAAGTCAAAGACGAAGTTAAAAGTCAACCCGAGACCCGAAAATGAAACAACCAAGAGAAATCGATCCTGAAACCCATAATTTTATTTTACGGACCAACCCGCACCCGTTTATTGGGCCGGGTCAGCCCGTATTAATATTAATATCATCAAAATTCACATAACCAAATCCAACATGGCCTTTTATTCAACCAAGGCCACATCACCAAAGACCCTTGACGCAAGACCATGTTTAGGCCTCGTTTGGTTCACCGAATGTTTTTGAAGGAATTGTATTTTGTTATTGGAATTTTAATTTGAAGGAATTGTAATTGGAATGAATGATAATTTGTTATGTGTTTGGTTGGTAAAAAGTAATGTAATTCATTTAAGATTCCTATACATGATCCTGTTTGGTTTGTAAATTTATGGAATGCATTTTAATATTTATAATGAACAATGACATATTTACCCATTGATCCAAATACAAATTATACTCTTTTTTCATGTAAAAAAAAGTAATAGGCGACAAGATCTGCATAGTTACACAATTAAACTAGAAAATACTTGATTTAGATAAACAAATTACATACAAAAGATACATCTTCACGATCATAAATTCTTTTAACACACCCATACATAATGTGAAACATAGCTCAAAAACACATGCTTGAAGTTATTATAAACACTACACATCATTCATACACATACTATAGTCGAAGTCATTCGGATAACATAAACTGCACCCACTCCTCTTTTTCATCTTCTTTCAGATCCCAAAAGGTTAACACACTGTCTGGTTCGCTTTTTATCTTTCAGATTGCTCTAAACCTTTCCACTTTAGACAATGATTTCATCTTTTCAAGCTCAGAAGTGATCATGCTTGTTTTCTTTTTTAAATCAACTTCAAGTTTTATACCTTCACTCATTTCACAGGATGATTCTTTAATTCGATCTCCGAGTAAAATAGCAGCATTATTGGCCACCTCGGCTAAAGAAGAGACGATGCCCATGCTTTTCCTCTTTTTAGAACGAACATTTGAAATTTCCTCAACACCACTGGTATTTGTACTGATATTTGTACGTGCATTATGGCTCCCTTCCATCACTTCATCACATTCATCATCCAAGTCTTGTCCTTGTTCTTCATTGTTTACCTCGTCTTGCATTTCAGTTACAAGTTTAGACCTATTACCTTGAGCTCGGTCTTTTCCAAAAATAATAGATAATTCTGGATAATTAGCAAGCTTTTTGCCCCTCAACTTGGCTGCTCTCTTATGGGTCTACAAAACAGAATATTAAACATCAGAATTTAATTGAAACTTTAAACACTAGAACTTAAGTAAAACATAATAACGTACCGTGATATACGAATCCCATACTCCTGGAGAATCAGTGGTAGCACAATTATTCTCTTCATCATAACCAAACCCACTAGAATGCAACATGTCATAAACAGCTTGCCAATCCTTTCTCATTGTTCTTATCCGTGATTCGATATGTGGTTTGCCCAAAATACCTGAGTTAGGAAGCGATTCTTTTAATGCAATTTCGAGAGTGTGCAAATATCCGGATTTAAATCCGTTATCAGCTCTGTATAAACCTGTGTCAACCATATGAAGTAAAGCCTCAATAAGCTTTTAATCCTCGGTTGTTGTCCACGAACGATAGTTTCGATTAACACTTGTTTTACTTTGATCAGCATTGGTCATGACTTGATCAACACTTGTCGTACCTTGATCAACACTTGTTGTGACTTGATTAACACTTGACATACCTGATTTAAAGTTATAAGTATTGGAGAAGAAAATATAAACAACAACAAGATTTAGAGTTTAAACATAATATGCGCCAACTAGAACCAACATAAAGAATTAACAATAGAAATTGCCAACATAAAAGATAAATATTATAAAATACCAAGTGCTTATACATAAGCTGATACAAATGTTCCAATTGAAAAGGTAAACAACATGCCTTATAAGTTGCAAAATATAGTAAGGAGACATCAGTTCGTTGTGCTCCACGTCTCAAACATACTTTGTGCCAATTTATTTCTAAATTCAGTCCACTCATTCGAAGTCCCAATAGATTCTATATTATCTTCAGTTTCTCCTAGGTCTCCAGTCCCCTCGTCTGATTCATTCCCTAACTCAAATGGGTCAATAGGCATTTCTTGTCTTATGAAGTTATGGAGCAGACAACATGCCATAATGATCCTATTTTTAAGTCAATGGAATAGTATGAGTTGTCCCTTAAAATCCCCCATATAGCCTTTAAGATACCGAAACATCTTTCAATAACGTTTCTTGCCGATGAATGTTTCATGTTATATAACTCTTTCGGAGTAGTTGGTTGATGCCCTTGTCTCCAATCATTTAAATGGTACCTTTGACCTCTATAAGGGGCAAGAAAACCCTCTCCATTTGTATATCCAGGGTCTACCAAATAATAACCTGGCCTTGTAACTTTAAGCCCATTAGGTCTATGAAGAGCATCTCGAAGTACTCTACCATCAGCGGCTGACCCTTCCCAACCAGGTAATACAAATATAAATTGCATATCTTGTGAGCATACCCCTAAAACGTTCGTTGCAATATCTCCCTTTCTTGTTCTATATCTAGGCTTTTCATCAAGGGGCGCTAGGCACTTTATATACGTTCCATCTAAAGCTCCTAAGCAATTCTAACACACAACAAGAACATATAATCAAAGGTTACTTAATTTCTAACTTAGTAACGTCATATAACGAAAACTTTAAAAAATGATTTCATATACCTTAAACCATTTCCATTTTTGATCATCAGAATCTTCCGGAACAGGTTGTGGCTTTTTAAGTAAATGTGAATGTAACCTTATCACCGCATTGCAAACTCGAGAAAAATATCGACTAATAGTTTCTCCCGAACAATAGAAACGACATATCATCACCCGATTCTTAACATTATGAGCTATAATATGAAGAAAAATGGCTACTTGTTCATCTATAGCCATATTCCTACTATCTTTTAACCCGCCTAATGTTTCAAGCATGTTACACAACTTTGTAAAACAAGTTCGAGTCATCCTAATTTGTGATATGGACATAGTGTCACTCTCATAAACAAACCTATGCAATATTGGATATCGATCGATTTTGCGGGAAGAGTATCGTATCAGTGGTTTATTAGCTTCATATTCGAATATTAACATGAAAAGAGTAATAAAAAACCAAACAACAATTGTAGTAACTTGGTTCCACCAAGTCAAAATCAAGGCTTGTCTTCTTTGCTTACGTTTCCGGGTTATCAAACTAAGTCGGGCCATAACCTGATACATGATTCGGATCTTTAAATTTGAGATAAGCCACAAAAGGTCAATGCATCACTTATAATAGAAACAAAATAAGCATATTCATAAATCAATACAGGTGAAAATTAAAAGATACCTGTAATACAAACTACTACTAGTTTCCATCCATACCCGAAACATGATCAACTTTAAACTTTTTCATAATTTCTTTTTTGTCGACACTTATCTAATCCTATACACCTAACTCATATCCACACCAAAGTTCAAGATCAGTAGAAGTAATTTTGGCTTATTTTTAGATAGAAAAGTTGTTAATGAAAGTATTAAATAAAATTGAGTTAATGTAACCACAAATTATAACGAGAGATTCATACTTCATAACCTTTTTTCATCTCTTTAATTATACACATATATCAACAAAAATCAAAACTTACAAGTCTATAGATAAAAGATAATACCTTTTAAATAGCAGCCGATTTGAAAAGTTATGATAAAATAATAGGTGAGATAATATTATACTGTTGATAAGAAAGGGTAATGGTAGAAAACTAGCTACTGGATATTAAAAATGGATCATTTTGTGATAAGAGGGTGGAGATTAATTGGGGTATAGGTATGAGAAGATAAGGTTAATCATGTGTTAAAAAAGAGTGTTGATGTAATATATGTAGATTACATTGTAATGGTCCAAGATTACACTGCATAAGTGGAGGAATGAAAATATGTATTTACAATGGAATGTGATGTAATTAAATAAATTACAAGTACGTTTAATGTGTAACCAAACAAACTTTGGGATTGTAATTTAAACTCCAATTCAGCCCAATTACAATAAAACCGGTCAACCAAACAGGGCCTAATAGTCCAGTCCAAGGAATGAGATTAATAAGATATGCTCAATCAAAGTGTCGGTCAAGGAAAAAAGAAAATAAAAGAAAGCAAAGAGACGAGATATTTGGGGAAACAGCTGGGGAACAAGAACCCTAATTTTGGGATTCAATCAATCAACACCAATCGCTCAAGACAAATCAAGGATGACCATGGGTGCACACGCCTGACTGAGGATAGAGAAAGCCAAGCACACGTCTCATGAAGAAACACAACTTTGGAGGTAACTTTGTGCTATTTCTAGTGTTAAAGAAACACACATGAGCCAAGACATGGGATAACCACGTTGGCAATCCTTTTGAAGAGAGATTCAATCTTACAGCTGTGATGATAGATGCCAATCTAAGGGCTTTAGCTTGTTCTTATCTTATTCTAGTATCTTCTTGTAAATGGCTATAAAAGCTATCTCATTTTCCTTGTATTAGATTATCGTTCTTTTGTAATGAAGTAATGTTTTTTTAGTTTCAAATGTTTTGTTTTGTCTTTTGGTCATCTTTTGTTTGATTAATAAAAAGTTTAGTTTATATACTTCTAATCTCATTTACTTTATGCCTTTTATTTTTATTAAACATCTTTTGTACAAAAAAAACTAAATCATAACCAAGGTTCATGGTTTAAGAAAATCTTATAGTTCGAATCGAACTAAGCTCATACATAGCTTATTCTCGACTTTGAATCTTACTAAGAAAGGATAAATTATTCACATAAAAACTAGCTTGGAAGTGTGGTGTCGTTACGGCTTGACACCACAAGCTGGGCATATCGTAAGTGTCTTGTTTATGATTCCTCTAAATTGTATTTACTTTGATAGTTAATGTGTTGTTTGAATCTGTTTTGTTTGATTAACTTTTATGTTGTTAAGTTTTATCATTTATAGATTATGTTTGTGGGTTAATGCCTCTGTATGTTTATCTTATTGTAATCTTCTTAGCTTTTCTTATCATGTCTTGATTTATGTTATTGTTTCGAGTTATAATCTGCTTAGGCATCTTGTATGGGTATCTGTCTATTTGGTTTTGCAAGCTTTATTTATAGGTCTGTTATCATAGGATGAAGTTGATTTTGTTATAGATCTAGACTTACAGCTTTGTAATCTGCTTTATAAATTTGGATTTGCTTTGTGTAGGCATAAAAACATATTAGACCTAGGATTTGTCATATTCGTAGTTTTAAAATGATAGACTGGGTTTATGATACATGAGTGGTTTATCTTGCATATCTGCCATTGTTTGTTCGATTTGTGCTATCGTCGTAGTCTTTCATTACTACTGTGTAAAAATCAGTGATGTCAAAAACGAGCTGTCATAAACACTCGTTGATATTATAAGATTCGTTGTTGTCTATTTGCTGTCAACTCTTATTGTATAAAGTGGTGCTGTAAAAAACAATTTGGTGTCATATGCTGCTGTCGTGCATTGTTGCTGTATTGATTCCATTATTTGAAGTTTTCTATACTTTAACACGTTCTTTTGCTACATGATTTCTGTGTGTTTAATTTGATGCTGAATTTATTTCTTGTGCTGGTGCTATTTTAGGTTAATGTAGCTTCTGCTTAACTCGTTCATTTGCCACTGAGATTGTTCTTGTTTGTTGTTAGTTGTCGGTATTATTCTGTTGGTTGTGTTGTTTTAAATGGAATGTAACGACGTAGGGATCCATATGTAAACATAGTATCTATTTAGATCCGCTCAAATGACCCCTTCTCACAATGAGAATGTATATAACTTCCGGTATGGTCCGGTATGAAATGAACTTATAATCATAGAATCGACTCGATCACCAGATTATAGATTATAACTTCATAACCCAAGCCCAAATAAGATAGTATGCATTACTTGATACTCACCCTTATCTGCCTGTGTTGTTGTCCTTATTGTAGCTGAAGCTATATTCAATAATTTTTTTTTGTTATTTTTTAGTTGCTCTTCTAAATTGCATTTGTGCTACAATACAATAGCTATATTGTTATGTTGCCCCTACTGCTATTTGGTTTTTGTTTCACTTATTGCTGTGAGAACTAGTGTGTTCTTGTTTCATTTGTTTCTATATAGTAGTAGTATTAGATTTAGGTGTTAGCTTTTCAATTTTAAATACTTGTTGTGTTTTTCTTTTCTTTTTAGATGAGGGGTTTGGGGTTGTGTTGTAAGGATAGTAATCTGCTTTAGAAACCGAAATTGCAAAATATAAACTTTTACCAAGATTCGAACTCTTGGCCTAGAGATCATAGGTGCCCCCACCATCTACTCCATTACACTTTTTTGTATTAGGTTTGCTTTTAGATATTTATTAAGGGTAGTTATATATGTTTAAACTTTCTAATTATTCCAATTTAGAATATCTTAAAGGATGTTTTTTTAGTAAATAGTTTATGCAAAATTAACTTTTAAAATTAGTTTTTATTCTATTAATTAAATGTACTTTTAAATATTTTAAAGAAAAAAAATTAGTTTTTAATAATTTTATAAACTTTAAAAAGTCCTTTTTCGTGATTTAGTATAATTTGTAACTTTTGAATATCCGTCGTTCATTTTGTTGATATGTTATATATCCCAAAGCCTAAAAATAATACCCCTATTTGTTATTTAATTCCAAAAACGTTACAATAATTCAAATTCTCCCCTCGGTATTAGCACATTTTTTTCTAAAGTGTTGCGATAACAATATACTACATATCAAAATAGCGCTGCTTCCAGGGAGGGGCGTACGAATTACCGTTTTCGTTAACGTAGATTTATTTAAAGACCCTTTCATTTTTTAAAGTTATGTTTTTATGTAAATATATAAATAAAAATGCCCAAAAAATAAAAATAAAAAATTGTTATTTGACCTCAAATAACATCCAAAAAAAATTTTCGTTTTCATTTTTATCGATTTTATTTTTGTTGCTAATATATAGTATTTACTTAGAGAACAATTAATAAAAATATTCCAAAACTACTTCTTGAAATAGACCATGTTTATTACTGATCCGGTAATTTCGTGTGTATCAATCAAAGAAGACTAAGGCAAAATAGATAAATACTCTTGAAACGTTAGAACTCGATTTATACAAACTATAACGTGGGTATAAGGTGACGCGCTATAAAATGCCATCTAAAGAGAATGTTGTCCCATATAATAATATGATTAATCAAGAAATAAAGATGAAGATAGATGAAATCTAGAGAGAGAAAGTAGAGAGAGAAAAGAGAGAGAATTGGGTGGAAACTATTGGAGGATTAGATTGAGAAAGAAGAATTACAAATGACCAACACCCTTCCTAACATGCTAGGAAGGATATATATAGCCATCCCTTACATGTAGGATTAATAGGCTATATTGTTTGGGTCGGGCTTGTCTTTTGGGCTTTAAGTAGCTTAAATACAAGCCCGTGAACCACGACTTTTCTACTACCTATTACAACGTTCTAATAAATATTACAATAATAAACTATGACCGAGTATTATTGTTTAACTCAATATTTTGAGGCTAACAATCTCCCCCAATATGAGGATATTCCTCTTCGACATTTGGAGATTTATGGAGATTACTAATCTCGTCATAAGTGATTCTTGATTGTGTAATAGTAGTCTTGTTCATTCATGCTGCGATCTTGAGCCTTTGTAGTTGTCTTTCGACTTTGTCTTTGATCCTGAGATCTTCAAATCATCATTGACTTGTCTTTTCCATCTTGCGATCTTGTGTCTTCATCCACATGCTCATACTTTGTACCATCATCTTGAAAGCTCGCTTTGATCATCAGAGTTGCGGAATTCTTTCGCTTTCTTGATTGTTGAATATATCTTTGGGCATGAGTATGTGGTTTTGAATCTTAGACTTTTCTAAGTACACCGTAACGTCACCATCTCGAGACAAAACATAGACACGGACTGAATGGATTTGACATTCGTCCTCGGTAACGGTTTACCTCCGGTCGGTGAAGACCGTTATACGATATTAGATATCGTACCTGTGATTAGGTAGATTCAATTAAGAACCTCCTTGACAGGGTTTCTGTTGAGCCCAAATTTAGATTGATTAGCTTTGTGTTAACTAGATTGAATCAAGTTTAACACGTAGAGAAACTTTGTTGTTATATAAACAATCCAAGTGTTATGCGGAATTAATACTTAGCTTAAAGAACAAGTAAAACAAATAAACCAAACTTTCACTTTTGATTGATAATCAAACTTGAGTACAATGAAAGTCGAATACTGAATAATGTGTCTTTACTATAAACCCTACGACCTCCTTTTATAACATAAGGAATCATGTACAATGGATCTAGGAAAAGATAAGTATAGAAAATACAATATTTAGTATATCTTTTCTTCAAATAATAAACGTGTTGACTAAGTTTTCCTATTAGTGCTTGGACTTCTTCTTGTCAACGCTTGTATATCTCTTGTCAATGCTTGATCTGTCAGCGCTTGATTTCTTCCTATATGCGTCCAATTTACTCTTGTCAGCGTTTGAGTGTCTTGGCTCATTTTATTCCGAACAATCCTCCCTTATCTTGTTATCTACTATAGTAATCAAGTTTCTGAATTAAAACTAAGTACAACGAGGATTCTTACAATTACAAATTACTTTTTAATTAGATAATAAATAAATCTAATTAGGTCTTTGCCAACATCACTAGTATAATCCATTTCCAGCTGTGTAGACACCATCTTCTTCAAAACTTCCTTGGACATAGGATATTGAGCATCCACAAGAAGATACTCTGAAAACTTTATAGTGCTTGGATGGTAAACACCAGTTGCTGAATGTAGACGCCATTGTATTCTACTGATATCATCCAGATCCAACCATATTGGATCTGCTTCATCTTGTTCAATCATCCTTTTGAAGGATGTCCAGATATTTATTCCATTGACTAAAGTAGGTGCTTTAGTCTCATACTTGGCCTTCATCAATGTCCAAAGATCTACCAAGTCTTCTCTATCCATGCTTGAAAACAATGAGATTAAAGAAGTAAAAGTATGTACCTTCTTGCCATATCTGGTGATCATCCATAACCTACTTTCATCTTCTTCATAGTTAACTATTGGGTTTCTGTAATCTAAAGGTAGTACCTCTGCAACATGTGAAGCTTCCAATGGTGAGAGCTTAATGCTCTTTCTGATAACCGCTTTACTAGGATCTACTTGATCAAGAACTGGGAACTCAATAGGAACTCCCTTCTTCACTAGTCTTGGTGCAATAGAAGCCCTTTGGATTTGCAAATTTTCTTCAATCTCTTCTCTCCTTTCATCTGAGAGAAGTCTCATAGTATTTTCTTCACAAACTCTTAACCAAATTAGATAAGCTTGAAACTCCAATTCCGCAAAGGATAGCTTCTTCAACTTTTCATAGGTCTAACCACCTTGATGACACCTAAGAAACATAAAGTACAGCTCCCTTCTATCCCTCTTGAGCTCAGAAAACACTTTGCTAGCCTTACGTTTCAAAACCACTTTGTAGTCTTCCTGCACTCTCAACAAGATCTCTAATCCCCAAATTTGTCCAGTGATGGATATCTCTGGATTCTCTATTGTCTTGTTCTCCCATGCAAAGTACATCTCTCTAACTTCATGCATATCAAAATCCACTTTGCCTTTTAACTCTCTTAGCCTCTCCTTAGCTAACTCATCTTCACCATACTCTAACCTTTTTGGATCATCTATTATCATCACACTGGATCCATAACTCTCATCATCATCACTACCATCTTTTTCTTTCTCTATGGTAGCCCAATCTTGTCCTTGCAGTTGTGCAGCCAAAGCTTGATCAAATTGTATCTGGGCTGCATTCTTCTTTGGCACCTCAACTTCCACTAAAACTGCTTTACCCTTTTCTTTTGCTCCAATAGCTGGTAAAGTAGTTGTTGGTACCTGTGTTGTAACATCCATAATAATAATTGGTGGTTGGGATACACCAATCATACCTGTGGGCTTGTCAACGCCTTCTTTTCTCTTGTCAGCGCTCAAACTCTGAACGTTAGCGGCTGACTTTGTAACATGTTCCATCATTCCACAAATGATAGCTTCTTTGGAGTGATCAATGAAACATCAATAACAGGCTTCTCCTTCAAGCTAGTCAAAGCTTCACCAACTTCTACCTATTTAGTACCAAAAGAACCACCTTCTTCTTCCTGTGAGCCCTTATCTCTCAAATTGAAAGGTTATGTTGGTGCATCTTCCTCCCCTTTGTAAGAATCCTCCCCGGATGAAAGGACTATTTCTTGCCTCCTCCTAGCTTGAGTAGTCTCCAAAACAACTAGTCTCTCCCTCAATTGATTGAGTTCAAGACCCTGACCTACAAGGTCTGCATTTTGCTTTTACAAGCTAATGCAAACCACCGTCAATTCCAAAAGAGTATAAGGTTCCAATCTGCCCTCCTCCATGATAGGAATTTGACCTCCCAAAATAGATTCATGGGAAATGGATGAGGTCTTAATGATGTTGGGACTGTCTTGACCTGCATCTAAGCTAGAGCCAATAGTCCCAGCCTCACCCATGTCACCAACAACACTTGTGGTGGTGGTTCTCTCTGCTACATGGCTAGGACCACTAGAGGAGAACACTCCAGCAGTTCTTTGGCGTTTTTCTAACCTAAAATCTGGTGGTGGAGAAGAGGAAGTGGATGGAGGGTCTATTTGGGTGTAAGGGGGTGTTTAGGTTTGTGGTAAAATGGTGTCATCGTTTGGATATAATGTGTCAGTGTCTCTATTATGAGTGTCAGCGCCTGATGGTTGTGGATCAATATCCATTTGCTGGGGTGATAGAGGTTGGTCTGGTAGTGGATCTGGTTGAGGTTGTGGGTTTACTGCTGCCTCAATGACAACAATCATGGCTTGGGTGAGTGGTAGGTCTCTGTATGGTGGTGTATTCATATTCCCAAAAACTGTTTTCTTTTGAACAAGGATGATCCCTTGTGCAATATCCTTGTAAGTCAAAAACCATTTATAAAAACCTAGGGTAAGCAAGAGTCATCTTGTTACCCTTATTGTGACACATGCCATCAAAAATCATTTTTGAAAAATTATAATTTTGCCCAGTTGCAATACACACCATGACACTCCCAATAGAACGGTTGATTTCATTGTGTGTGGAGCATTTGGGACTCAAACATTAAAGGAGGACATGTATAAGGTATTTCCAAGCCGGGGGAAATTATTGTTTAGTATATTTATTTAAATGGCCCTCTGTAGGCAAAGAATAACCCAAGGCTTGGAGTCCTTGCTCTAGCTCTCCAAGGGGAAGGGTGGTTATACCATCTGCATCATTAAGATGCAAAGCTTGGTGAACCAAAGCTTCAGTAACCACCAATGGAACCCCATGGACAGTAACAATCAATGTAATCACTCCATTAACTGTTGAGGAACTGACAGTGTTCCAAAACTGTTTAATGTGTGTGATAGCGACAAGAGGAGTATGTGAAAGTGCATACCGTAATGGAGACGCATTCAAATACCCAACCATCTGAGTATATTGGGGAAATAGAGTATTATCAACTTCCAAATAAGCCACCATGTTGTGTTGGCTTCTGAACCCCAATTCCAATAAAGCAGGTTTAAACTTTGGTGCCATGAAGATTGATACAAGAAATCTGTGATATAAAAGTTATGGGGTGATAGGGGTGAAAACACCCATCCTTTTTACCACTTAATTACAATAATAACCGAGCCAAAACATGTATTTTATATCATTTATGTTAGAATTATGCGTGGTTTGTGTTTTTGTTGTGATTTAGGACGAAAAGGTGAAAAGTGGTGAAAACACGGCATTCACGGGCTTTTATCGAAGAAAAAGACAAAAGATGAAGTCGAAAGATCAAGAGTGAAAAAATAACGGAAGTCCAAGACCAATTCTGAAGATTTATCGAAGAAAAAGTCAAAAGACGGAAGTTCACCAAAAGCCGAAGAACTCAAGTCTAACTTATTAAAAAATTACAAGACGAGTTCAAAGAAATCCCGAGCCAAAAGTCATTAAGGTCCAAGATTTGAGAAGATTAAAAGGCTTAAGGACTAATGGTGCAATCAAGAGAAAGAAGAAAGAGGGAGGAAGCTTCCTAAGCTCCTCCCTAATCCCCCTATATATAGATTAGGTAGTTTCATTTTTCATGTGGTTGGTGGCTTGACAACCCATCCTTCCCCCATTTTCATTTCCTGCTTTTTAATTTCTTGCACCTTAATCTTCATGTAATGCATCTTTAAATTCCTTTTAATTCCAAGTAAGTTTACATTTAATTATTGTTGAATCTTTACTTTTCTTGTTCAATCTCTCATCTACCTTTCTTGTTTGATTTGTTCTTAATCTTTGTGTCCATGTTCTTGAGTTTTTATGGTTTTGATCAAGTGGGTTTTGATTGGTTTAGCTTTGTTTTTTAGTTTTGATGATTTGTTTCGATTAATTATTGTTAGTTGATGCTTATTGGTTTTTTTGGTTTAATCTCTTGGTTTGTTTTGATTAGATTTGATCAAATTCGTGTATTGTTTTTCATCCCCTGTTTCTTGTTCAAGTTACTGTTCTTGCCCAGTTATTCCGGATGAACTGCTCTCTTATTCTTCTATTCGGAATATTAGATTATTCCGGATAGAGTCACCTATTCGGAATATCTGATTATTCCGAATAGAGTCACCTATTCGGAATATCTGATTATTCCGAATAGAGCCTCCTATTCGGAATATCTGATTATTCCGAATAGAGCCTCCTATTCGGAATATCTAATTACTCCGGATAGAGTCTCCTATTCGGAATATCTGATTATTCCAAATAGAGCCTCCTATTCGGAATGTTCAAGTATTCCGAATAGCCCTTTTATTCCGGATAACATTATTTATTCCAAGTAGCATTTTATTCCGAATAAGCCTTTTATTTCGGATAGCTTAATTATTCCGAGTAGAGGTTTTATTCCGAATGAGTGTTTCAGTTTTTAGTTTTAAACTTTATTTTTCCCGCCTTTTTCTTTATTTGCACTTTTACTTGCTTTCCTTTTATTTTAAGTTTTAATTTACGTCATTTACTTTATTTAACCTTTTAATTTTCTCGCAATTTACTTTTCGCCAAGTTTTTATCTTTCATTGTTTCTTTTTACCGTCTTTACTTTATTTTTATTTGTTTCAAGTTTTTATTTTTAATTTTTAATTAGTTTTAGACGACGACAACTCTTTTATTTGATTCACCAAGAACAACTGAGTCGCACATAGAACCTAGATCAATTCGAAGAGATACCGAGAAAACGAACTTTTCAACTAGTAAAATCTATACATTATGGGGATATGAAGGTTTGAGAGTTTTTAGTTAGACAAGAATAGCAGTTACCCTGTTTGAAAGAAATAAGCTAAATTTATAGGAGAGGTGAAAACATGCGATTGGTTAAAATATGAGGTAGTTATTTTCAAAAAGTAATGATTAAAATCTTGAAAAATATATAACTTATCTCATACATTAATTAAAAGTTACCAACTCCTAAAATTACGGCCCATATTTTTGCCAAAAATAACAACTGGGTATGACCCAATGTTTGTCAGCGGTAAAAAATTAAACATTAGCGTCTAACGGCTATATTCTTGTCAGCGTTGGAAAATTGCCATGTCAGCGTTCAAATTGGTCTTATCAGCGTTTGGAAAGAAAAATGTCAGCGTCCAAAAATAAAAATAATAAAAAATAAAAAAGACCTTAACAAAGTAGTTTACCCTAATGAAGATAACTCATAGACTGAAAATCACTATAGGGTGGCAAGCACTGTCTAATCATGCACACTTGCTTAAGCAAGATAGACATAATTGTCCTCAAGTGTCCCTTGCTAACCAAAGTTCTTAACAGTGAAGTTACCTCATATAAACCCTTTGGAACATCCAGGTGCCCAATAAACACGTTCCCAAGTCTACCAACCGACCACATCCAATTTTAGGCCAAAAAGTCTTGGCAGCGTGCACAATATATCAACTTTGCATGCTACAGTGCCTCGTGATTTAGAAAACTAACTCGTACTCACCAGTGGACACAATCTAGAACTGTGATAAGAGTATTATAAGAATAGCCAAAAATCCTAAAGGTTTCCTAAACCTCCCCTTAACCTATGATATACAAAGTTGCGAAATAAAAATATGAAATAAAAATTTATGTCAAGATAGAAATTTATGTCAACTAGTAAAATCTATACATTATAATGGTGCCGCTGCCGGCTCTTTTCGTGAGGATTTAAGGTTTTTTGTGAGAGACGCGTTGGATTTTGGGATCCGTTCACTTGTGAACGTTATTTTTCGAGTCCAAAAATTTTCTAAAATCCAAAAACATTTGAAAAATCATAAAAAGCATTTCTTTTTCAAAAGTTTTGCACCAAAAATATTCTTCTTGCTTATCTATTTGTCTTTATGGATTTTTATATCCATTGCGTCGGGTGTGGGAGACGATTGTACGGGAACGACTCATGTCGATGGTGTACATGTGAGCGGTGCGGCAATGATATCGACAATACTTAATTCCAATTCGGATTTTGTCCTTTGTGCAACTCGACTAATTCGTCCTTTTTGAACCCACCTCCTCCTGTTCCCCCGTGCATCTATTGTGGAAGCGATTCTCATTGGCATGTTTCGTGCCCGGTTCGATGCCCGTATGGTCACGAGCAAGAACCGGGGTACAATTATGGCAATGATACTAGCTATCCACAAGACGCACCCAGTTTCTCTCCATACCCATGGTGCTATATTTGTGGGGGCCCTCACGATGCTTCTTTTTGTGATCCGTCGCAAGTCTTTGAGAAAGTACCGTGCTATCATCCTAGTGTCTATAACTTTGAGCCCCCACATCACAGCCTCAATCATCAATCCTCTTAGTAAATTAGTCTTGATCAACAACTCACTTCTTTGAATGGCATTCTAGAAAGTATAGCTCAACTTCGAGCTGACTTGCATCCGAAAAAGCAGCCTTTGCTTGATGTGGACGAAACCTTGAAAACCACCGACACCTTTTTGAGCCAATTTAGTCGTTTTCCCTTCTTTTATACCCCAAAATGTTTAATTACAGCGTGGGATATAATTGGTGAAATTGAACATACTCGGGGCGATGAACAACAAAAGTTGTTGCATGAGCTTCTTAAAGATGTGGAGGTTATCAAGGAAGAGTTAGCCGACTACGTCACTCCTAACTGGACTCGTCCCATCTATTATGATGATGACGACGACGATGATGTCTACACTTTCAACCAATCTTCTGAAGTTGCTGCTCCTACTCTCGATGTTCCTACTGCATCTAAGGATCTAGATTCGTTGAATGAGCTTAGTGATGTTTGTCTCGACAAGGTATTGGATGATGAGGTTTGTGACTTACCTGCTATGGAGCTTCAGGACGACATTGCTCTTACATAAGAGGTCGATCCTAGTGATGACGATTCTTCTCTCTGCTATGAGAATTTCACTTTTGAAGTTTCTCAATCTCCACCGGGAGATGCGGGCGATGACAATTTATTCTCTCCGGCTTACAAGAAGTTCACCGATGAACTTGATCTTGTGGATGAGGTGGATGATGTGCTTCTTCGCGATAGATTACGGAAAGTGCACCTTCTCATTGCTCAAATCGAAGAGTTGACTTCTCCTTCTCTTTCCGATTATTCACCTCCATCTCTTCCTCCCGTTGAAGATAATGACCCATTACTGGAAGAAATCGATATCCACTCCATCCCTCCAAGTATTGATGATTATGACACGGAGGGGGACATTATTTTTGATAATTTGCTGCAGGAGGGTATTGTCCCAAGTCCCCCTCCCGAGCACCTTTCATCCACTTCGTTAGAGACCATCACGGAGGATGAGTGCTTTGACCCGGGAGGTGACATTGATTATGCTATGATTGATACCATTACGGCTTTGCCGTTTGCTCAGCATCCATTGTCTTTGGGGGAGGACAATGTGCTTACTTTACCCAACCCACCTCCCGTGGATCTTGATTTCACATACTTTTCGTATGTTGAAAGAGTTTTTCTCCCATTCAAGACTTATCCCCCCGCCTCTCCTTTGTTGATGTCCTCCGGGAACGAGGACAAGGTCTTTGATCCCGATATTGCATTCGAGGCTTCCCCATGGACCATTTAATTCGGGGACGAGTCAGGCTCGTGACTCGGTTAACAAAAACAAGCGCTTTTTGGGAGGCAACCCAATTATCTATCTATCTTTACCATAAGTGTAGGGGGGAGCCCCGTGGTGTTTCTTGTTTTCTTTCTTATCATGTGCAGGGATTAGAGCTTCAAAGACACACTCTTGATGACTTTTGACGAACCGTGATTCCGTGTTCCCTTCTTCCCGGTTCTATCCTAAACTCTTTTCGATTCACTATTTTATATTTCTCAATATTAAAATAGGAATCTATTTAGTTGTCTCTTCCTAAGCAAGATTTAAACAAAGTGCACAATGTCCTAAGTGTAGGGGAGTTTACTCACACATGCTTAAACATTGAGGACAATGTTTATATTAAGTGTAGGGGGGACTTCTATCGAAGTTAAGTGGCCTTTTCCTTGTATTTGTCCTCATTTTAACCGGAAAATCAATTTTTCGACATTTTTCAAAATTTTTTATCTATTTTGGCCTAGTTGTATAGTTGTTTTTACCTTTGTATAGTTATTTTCTTTCCTTATTAGAATAAAATTTTAATAAAGTGGTTCTAAATTTTCAAACGTTATGAATATTTTGACTCAACCCGAGTTTACTTATCTTAGTTTACTCTAGCTAGTATCCTTAACGTGTTTAAGTTAAGTTTTGCTAGGCTTTTATATAGGGAGCTATAAAACGCGAAAGTCTTAACCCTCACGGATTAAGAACAAGAACTTTTCGCAAGTTCCTATAACTGATCCTAGAGAGTCGTTTATCAAGGAACTTTAAAATGCGATTTCTAAACTTGAAAAAGTCTAAGAGTTTGCAAGATCCTATAGGCGACTCGAAAACCCAAAACTTTGATTTAATAGGCTAATCATCCACGAGTCTCATTACTTGAGATTTTAAACTGTGGAGAACAAGAGATGATAGAGTCATTTATAAGTTTGGTATTCTTTCGTGAATTTATGTGAGTTAATTATAAGCCTATTCTCCCATCACTTGCTAATAAATTTATCTGCAATAAATAAGGTTGTACGATTTGAAAAGTTACTTAGCTTCTAGCCCAAGATCGTTTAAAAGTTGCTCGGTATGGATTAGAGTTCATAGCCAAGGCATAACTTACTGAAGCGGGATGTGAAGATTGGCGAGTCCAAAAAGGTCCTAACAAGACATGAGGGCTACATTTTGTTGCTAAAGATCCGAAAGTGATGTGAAGAATCATTTATCGAAAATCAATATGAAGGATCGAGACACACGACGAAAAGCAAAAACTACACAAAAGTCATGGAGAAGTGTATCCGAAAAGACCCTAGCAAGGTATGAGGATAAATAGATCCAAGTCATAAAAGGAGGCAGATCGTTGTATATCAAAGTCCAAAATAAAGATTGGAGAAAAATGAAGAAGTCGTGGTCCAAGTATGAATCTCTCAAAACTTCAAGTGAAGAAATTCCATTATGAAGAGAAGACCATAATTTCATGAACGTCTCTCAAGGTTTGAAGTATGAAGTCGCTGCCAAATATCGGTCCGAGAAAGGTCTCAAATCGCGAAGAGAGTTATGCCAAGATATGGACTTTATGAGGTCCCGAGAAGCAGTTTTAAAAGATTTTGTCCTTTAGCTAAGTATTGATTAAATCGTTCACTTTATTTTCGGACAAAAGAACTATCAAAATAAGTCAACAATGCATCATCGTGATCATTCAAGACAACAATAAAATATAAGAGATCTCGTTTACTAACTTATAATAACAATGATCTCGTTTTTAAGCTTGGTTTAGAGAAAGTGAAAACTTGAGGATGATGATCATTCACGACATTTCCAAAACCCAAAGGTATGTTTTTGATTTTCTATCTCGTTAATAAAGGCCAACGTGGATTAATTATGATGAAAAATGTAAACTTGCTTTGTAACTAATGCATTGCATGAGGACATTGCAATGGTTAAGTGTAGGGGATTTGATAGGTGTGAAAACACCCATCCTTTTTACCACTTAATTACAATAATAATCGAGCCGAAACGTGTATTTTATATCATTTATGTCAGAATTATGCGTGTTTGTGTTTTTGTTGTGATTTAGGATGAAAAGGTGAAAAGTGGTGAAAACACGGCATTCACGGGCTTTTATCGAAGAAAAAGACGAAAGATGAAGTCAAAAGATCAAGAGTGGAAAAAGAACGGAAGTCCAAGACCAATTCTAAAGATTTATCGAAGAAAAAGTCAAAAGACGGAAGTTCACCAAAAGCCGAAGAACTCAAGTCTAATTTATTAAAGAATTACAAGACGAGTTCAAAGAAATCCCGAGCCAAAAGTCATTAAGGTCCAACATTTGAGAAGATTAAAAGGCTTAAGGACTAATGGTGCAATCAAGAGAAAGAAGAAAGAGGGAGGAAGCTTCCTAAGCTCCTCCCTAATCCCCCTATATATAGATTAGGTAGTTTCATTTTTCATGTGGTTGGTGGCTTGACAACCCATCCTTCCCCCATTTTCATTTCCTGCTTTTTAATTTCTTGCACCTTAATCTTCATGTAATGCACCTTTAAATTCCTTTTAATTCCAAGTAAGTTTACATTTAATTATTGTTGAATATTTACTTTTCTTGTTCAATCTCTCATCTACCTTTCTTGTTTTATTTGTTCTTAATCTTTGTGTCCATGTTCTTGAGTTTTTATGGTTTTGATCAAGTGGGTTTTGATTGATTTGGCTTTGTTTTTTAGTTTTGATGATTTGTTTCGATTAATTATTGTTAGTTGATGCTTATTGGTTGTTTTGGTTTAATCTCTTGGTTTGTTTTGATTAGATTTGATCAAATTCGTGTATTGTTTTTCATCCCCTGTTTCTTGTTCAAGTTACTGTTCTTGCCCAGTTATTCCGGATGAACTGCTCTCTTATTCTTCTATTCGGAATATTAGATTATTCCGGATAGAGTCACCTATTCGGAATATCTGATTATTCCGAATAGAGTCACCTATTCGGAATATCTGATTATTCCGAATAGAGCCTCCTATTCGGAATATCTGATTATTCCGAATAGAGCCTCCTATTCGGAATATCTGATTATTTCGGATAGAGTCTCCTATTCGGAATATCTGATTATTCCGAATAGAGCCTCCTATTCGGAATGTTCAAGTATTCCGAATATCCCTTTTATTCCAGATAACATTATTTATTCCAAGTAGCATTTTATTCCAAAAAAGCCTTATATTCCGGATAGCTTAATTATTCCGAGTAGAGGTTTTATTCCGAATGAGTTTTTCAGTTTTTAGTTTTAAACTTTATTTTTCCCGCCTTTTTCTTTATTTGCACTTTTACTTGCTTTCCTTTTATTTTAAGTTTTAATTTGCGTCATTTACTTTATTTACCCTTTTAATTTTCTCACAATTTACTTTTCGCCAAGCTTTTATCTTTCATTGTTTCTTTTTACCGTCTTTACTTTATTTTTATTTGTTTCATGTTTTTATTTTTATTTTTTAATTAGTTTTAGACGACGACAACTCTTTTATTTGATTCACCAAGAACAACTGAGTCGCACATAGAACCTAGATCAATTCGAAGAGATACCGAGAAAACGAACTTTTCAATTAGTAAAATCTATACATTATGGGGATATGAAGGTTTGAGAGTTTTTAGTTAGACAAGAATAGCAGTTACCCTGTTTGAAAGAAATAAGCCAAATTTATAGGAGAGGTGAAAACATGCGATTGGTTAAAATATGAGGTAGTTATTTTCAAAAAGTAATGATTAAAATCTTGAAAAATATATAACTTATCTCATACATTAATTAAAAGTTACCAACTCCTAAAATTAAGGCCCATATTTTTGTCAAAAATAACAACTGGGTAGGACCCAATGTTTGTCAACGATAAAAAATTAAACATCAGCGTCTAACGACTATATTCTTGTCAGCGTTGAAAAATTGCCATGTCAGCGTTCAAATTGGTCTTATCAGCGTTTGGAAAGAAAAATGTCAGCGTCCAAAAATAAAAATAATAAAAAATAAAAAAAGACCTTAACAAAGTAGTTTACCCTAATGAAGATAACTCATAGACTGAAAATCACTATAGGGTGGCAAGCACTGTCTAATCATGCACACTTGCTTAAGCAAGATAGACATAATTGTCCTCAAGTGTCCCTTGCTAACCAAAGTTCTTAACAGTGAAGTTACCTCATATAAACCCTTTGGAACATCCCAGGTGCCCAATAAACACGTTCCCAAGTCTACCAACCGACCACATCCAATTTTAGGCCAAAAAGTCTTGGCAGCGTGCACAATATATCAACTTTGCATGCTACAGTGCCTCATGATTTAGAAAACTAACTCGTACTCACCAGTGGACACAATCTAGAACTGTGATAAGAGTATTATAAGAATAGCCAAAAATCCTAAAGGTTTCCTAAACCTCCCCTTAACCTATGTTATACAAAGTTGCGAAATAAAAATATGAAATAAAAATTTATGTCAAGATAGAAATGTAAACATTCGAACCATCATCCATAAACTTGAACATATTCTATTAAGCTCCAAAGATCCATAAGCAACTCTGTATCCATTTGTACAATGCTCATAATGCCTGTATGATTAGATCAAAAACCACAAAACTAACATATTGCTGTCAGAGTCTATTTTAACACGTGTCAGCGTTAAAATAACCTTTGTCAGCGTTAGAAAAATAAAGTAGAAAACCTAATTTTGTGCAAAGACTAATAACAGTACACATCCTGTACAAACTATACAATGACTTCAAAACACATTTAGGTGAGATTGATCATTCCAATACTTGTTACCAAGTACTAGAACCTCCCAGCATCAAAAGGTTTAGTTAAGATCAACCATATTTTCTTCTGTGTCTACCCTATCTGGATGTATTAAACCTTTTTCAAAACAATCTCGTATAAAATGATGTCTAATTTCTATGTTTTGTTTTTGAGTGATGTATAGGATTCTTAATAATGAATAATGTACTGTTATTATCTACAAATATCTTGGTATGCATAAAATTATACCCATAATCCAACAGCTGGTTTTGTATCCATAGAACTTGTCCACAACAAGCAATTGTAGCAACATATTCTGCTTTAGTTGTAGAGTTAGCCACCACTGTTTGTTTCTTGCATTGCCAAGATATCAATCTACTCCCAAGAAATTAGCATCCACCAGTTGTGGATTTCCTATCAAACTTATCACCTCCATAGTCACTGTCTGAATAGCCAATAAGCTCCAATGGAGAATCCTTTGGATACCATAATCCCAGGGTAGGATAGCACCTAAGGTATCTAAAGATTCTTTTGACAGCATGAAGATGACACTCTTTGGGAGTCACCTGATGGCGTGCACATGCACACACAGCAAACATGATGTCAGGTCTAGAGGCTGTAAGATACATCAATTACCCAATCATGAATTTATAATGCCTAACATCCACATCTTTTCCATCTCCTGTCTTTCCCTAAGGGTGTTCCCTATCCATGGGTGTGCTAGCCCGTTTTTCATGTGGAGAAAAACCAAACTTCTTCAAGATTTCTGCTACATATTTATCTTGAGAGATAAAGATACCATCTTCTTTTTGTTGGACTTGTAAACCTAGAAAGAAGTTCATATTTCCCATTGCACTCATCTTGAACTTGTCTGTCATGAGCCTGGAAAAGTCTTCACTCATCTTTGGATTTGATGAACCAAAGATAATATCATCCACATATACCTAAACAAGCATAAAATCCTTACCAATCTTCTTAGTAAATAAAGTCTGGTCTATGGTGCCCATCTTAAACCCATTTTCCACCAGATAGGTGGACAATGTACCATACCATGCTCTTGGGGCTTGATGAAGTCCATACATTGCTTTCTTGACTCTATACACTTTGTCTGGATGTTATGGATCTTCAAAACCAAGAGGTTGCATTACATAAACCTCCTCTTCAATTGTGCCATATAGAAAAGCACTCTTCCCATCCATCTGATAAAGTGTGAAGCCCATGAAAGAAGCACAGGCGAGGAAAATCCTAATTGCTTCAATCCTTGCAACAGGTCAAAAAACCTCTTCATAGTCTATTCCCTCTTCTTGTGTATAGCCTTGAGCAACTAAACGTGCCTTGTTTGTGACCACAATACCTCTTTCATCTTTCTTGTTTCTAAGAACCTAACATGCCCCAATAGGTCTCACGTACCTTGGACAGTCCACTAGCTCCCATACATCCTGAATAGAAAATTGGTGAAGCTCATCCTGCATTGCTTCCACCCAACTTGGTTCTTTGAGAGCATAAAAAATCTTCTTGGGTTCCTGTTGTGACAGAAAACAAGCAAAGAAACATGCCTGTATAAGAGGGGTATCAACCTTCTTGTGGATATGGGCAATGAAACCTTCTTGAGTCTAATGAGACCTCCTTATTTGAACAAAAGACAAAACATCACCAATGATTAGGGAAGGAGGATGATTTTTGATAGTAGTTGTAAGTGTTCCTCCTTCAAGAAGCGTGTTGTCTTTAATATCAGTCTCCATGTTGCCAATATCATCTTCATATCCACTTCCATCCTCACTTGAATGAACCTCTTGATGAAGTATGGAAGGTTCACCTTGTTCAAAAGTATTGGAAGAGAATAAATGGTCAAACGGGTTGTCAGCGTTTGAGCTATCAACGCCTGAATTTAATCTGTCAGCGTCGGATTTGCCTTTGTCAGTGCTTGAAGATTCATGCATGTTTTCATCAACTGGCTTTTCTTGTGGACCTACTTCCTCCTTTTCAGTAGCAGCAGCAACGTGTGCAAATCCATCAGTCCGTATAGGAATGGTAACATACTCAAGTATGAGGTCTGATTTGATTGCATGTGATCCTTCTTCCTTGTCAACCTGTTTACCTGCATTTTCAACAATAAGTTCTTCCACAACATGTGAATCCTTTTTCACAATGTCTGGATTAGTAACAGGCATATAATTCAAGTTTCTAGATAATGGCTCTAGATCAAAGAACCAATCTGGTCCACTCTCAGGATCACTAGGTTTACCTTCTAAAAATTTAACATGTACTTTTTCAAGAATACACTTTTCTTTCTTATTGTAAACCCTATATCCTTTATTCCACACTGAATAACCCATGACATCCAAAGGGTTTAAGAAAACCTGTATTGGGTTTCCTATTCCAAAGTAGCTCATAAGATGTCTTATTATGGATTTTGTTGACCAATGCTCTATTCTGAACATAACAGGCTGTATTCACAGCCTCAGCCCAAAAAGCAATGGGAA
This sequence comes from Glebionis coronaria, assembly GCA_025667525.1. Taxonomy (NCBI): domain Eukaryota; kingdom Viridiplantae; phylum Streptophyta; class Magnoliopsida; order Asterales; family Asteraceae; genus Glebionis; species Glebionis coronaria. Next base: position 322,582,889 of record CM046881.1, on the reverse strand, counting down.
ACTTAGCATCAGCCAACATATTCCTAGCTGCTTCTATGAGTGTTCTATTCTTTCTTTCAGCCACGCCATTCTGCTTTGGGGTTCTAGCTATGCTAAACTCCCTAGTAATCCCTTTATTAACACCATTATCACTTCTAAGTATTTTAACCTCATTCCCTGTCTTTTTCTCAATTTGGGTAATAAAGTTAATCAAAGTAGTGACAGTGTCACTTTTTAAGGCCAAAAAGAAGGTCCAAATAAATCTAGAAAAATCATCAGTTATAACAAAACAAAAAGATTTACCATTCAAACTTTCAGTATTAGTTGGGACAAATAAGTCCATATGTAGCAAGGGAAGTGGTTTAGAACTAGAATGCACAAGTTTAGACTTAAATGAGACTTTGTGCTGTTTGCCTTTAAGGCATGCAACACAAGAATGATCATGGTGGAAAGCCTTTGAAGGCAAACCATCAACTAAACCATGTCTCACAAGTGTATTGATATTCTTAAAGTTTATGTGCCTAATACATAGCTTTTGGCTAAGTATAAAATCTTATCGTCCGAATCTCTTCGAATTGACTATTGGTTCAAAGTGCGACTCAATTGTTCTTGGTGGAAATTAAATTGTTTGATTGATTATCTATTTTAAACTAATCGCAAATAAATGTAAATGTCGTTGAGCAAAGTAGAAGTTTAAAGATTAAACTAAAATGACGAGTTAAAAGTAAATGCTTGAAAACTTAAAGACAAGATTAGAAAAATATTTGAACACTTAATAAATCTAAAACTTGAAAACTTTGTAAAAACATGAAACTCATCCAATCGGAATGTGCCAAAAGTAAGTGATCAGAATGTGCCAAAAGTGAGTGATCGGAATGTGTGAAGATAACACTGATCGGAATATGTGGTCGGAATAAGGCTGATCGGAATGTCAAATGTGGCTGATCGGAATACACAAAAAAGTGGCAGTCGGAATAATGGAAAAAGCACCAATCGGAATGTATAACAAACAAATCAAATCGGAATGTCACAAAACTAAACCAATCGGAATGTAAAGAAAATAAGTCCACAATCGGAATATCATAAAACAGAACCAATCGGAATGATATAAACCTTATTCCGATTAGGTGGTCAGAATGAGGGGGAGCAAATCGGAAAGCTGAAAACCCTTTTCCGATCTATGTGATCGAAATGAGGGAGTAGGTGCTGGTCGGAATGTACCAATCGGAAAAGGGATTATACCTTTTCTGATTTATATGGGATTCGAGAAAAAGCTAGGCAATAAGCTATAATGATAAGCTAATCACCAAAACTAGAACGAATGAAAAGTGAAATATACTAAATAAGCACAAATTAGAACTTTTTCAACTTAAGATAAGCAAACTTTTGAATCAAACTATAAAAAGATGAACTTTTTAAGCAAACTTTTAAAAGTAAATAAGCTAAAAGAAGCGAATAAGCCAATAAGCACAAAGATCTTAAAGCTTATTCGAATGAAAGCTTATGTAGGAACAAAAAGATTAACTTTTTAAGCACAAAAACATCAAGATCAACACGGATTTAATGTAATTCACACCAAAGGTTACTAAAATCAAAGAAAGGTAGAAAGAGATGAAAGATTATAAGCTTAACTAGAACTTGATTAATGAAATCAACAATACACAAAAGTTTAATCTTGAAAGATTAAAAGAAAGAAAGATGAAAACTTAGTGAGAGAAAGTTGAGAACTTTCTCTCTCTAAAACTAGAAAGAAAAATGAAAAATGAAAGCTAAAACTAAAAACTAACCACCCTCCTAATGTGTATTAGGAGGGTATTTATAGGGAAAAATGGGAAGGAGTGCATGTGTTGCCTCTTCTTTTTTTCTTTCTTCACGTCTTCTCGACTCGATTTAATTCTTTGTCTTTTCTCGACGTCGTCTCGGGATTTGAACTTGTCTTAATTTTCTTCTTTAATTTAAACTTGAGTTCTTCGACTTCATTAATCTTCCGTCTTTAGACTATTTCTTCGATAAATCTTCAGAATAGACCTTGGACTTCCGTTCTTTTTGCACTCTTGATCTTTTGACTTCGTCTTTTCCCGTTTTCTTCGATAAAAGCCCGTGAAGGCCCGTGTCTTCTTCCTTTTTCATCTTTTGGTCCTAAAACACAATAAAAACACAAACCACACATAATTCCGACGTTTACGACATAAATTACACGTTTTGGTCTTGTTATTATTGGAAATAAGTGGTAAAAGGATAAGTGTTTTCACACTTATTAAATCCCCTACACTTGACCATTGCAATGCCCTCATGCAATGCATTAAATTTAAAGCACGGTTTACATTTTCCATCATAAATAACCCACCTTGGCCTTTGTTAAATACTAAACATAAAAAGATAGAAGCAAGTAAAGAAATCAAAGACTTACATTGGGTTTTGGCTGCCATGAACGTTTATCATCCTCAAGTTTCACGTTCCCCATACCAAGCTTAAAAACGAGATCATTGTTATTATATGTTAGAAAACTAACACGAATTCATGTGGGCCAATTATTCACTTAGACTCCCTTATTCCTAGGTGTATCTCTTATATTTTATTTTTGTCTTGAATGATCACGAGGATGCATTGTTTGACTTATTTTGATAGTTAGTTAGGCCGAAAATAAAGTGAACGATTTAATCAATAGTTAACTAAAGGACAAAATCTTTTTAAACTGCTTCTCGGGACCTCATAAAGTTCATATCTTGGCATAACTCGCTTCACAATTTGAGACCTTTCTCGGATCGATATTTGGCAGAGACTTTATACTTCAAATCTTTGAGAGACGTTCTTGAAATTATGGTCTTCTCTTCATAATAGGAATTTCTTCACTTGAAGCTTTGAGAGATTTTTCATCTTTAGACCACGACTTCTTCATTTTTCTCCAATCTTTATTTTGGACTTTGATATACAACGATCCGCCTCCTTTTAGGACTTGGATCTATTTATCCTCATACCTTGTTAGGGCCTTTTTGGATAGACTTCTCCATGATCTTTTGGGGAGCTTTTGCTTTTCGTCGTGTGTCTCGATCCTTCATATTAATTTTCGATAAATGATTCTTCACATCACTTTTGGATCTTTAGCAACAAAATGTAGCCCTCATGCCTTGTTAGGGCCTTTTCGGACTCGCTAATCTTCGCATCCCGCTTCAATAAGTTATGCCTTGGCTATGAACTCTAATCCGTACCGAGCAACTTTTAAACGATCTTGGGCTAGAAGCTAAGTAACCTTTTAAATCGTACAACCTTATTTATTGCAGATAAATTTATTAACAAGTGAAGGGAGAATAGGCTTATAATTAACTCACATAAATTCACGAAAAAATACCAAACTTATAACTGACTCTATCATCTCTCGTCCTCCACAGTTTAAAATCTCAAGGAATGAGACTCGTGGATGCTTAGCCTATTAAATCAAAGTTTTGGATTTTCGAGTCATCTATAGGATGTTGCAAATTCTTAGACTTTTTCAAGTTTTAGAAATCGCATTTTAAAGTTCCCTTGATAAACGAATCTCTAGGATCAATTATAGGAACTTGCGAAAAGTTCTTGTTCTTAACCCGTGAGAGTTAAGACTTTCGCGTTTTATAGCTCCCTATATAAAAGCCTAGCAAAACTTGACTTAAACACGTTAAGGATACTAGCTAGAGTAAACTTAGATAAGTGAACTCGGGTTGAGTCAAAATGTTCACGACTAAGAAAAATTTAAAACCACTTTATTTAAAATTTATTCTAGCAATGGAAAGAAAATAAACTTAATAAAAGAAAATACAACTTATACAACTATGCCAAAATAGATTAAAATTTTTGAAAAATGTCGAAAAATCAATTTTTCCGGTTAAAATGAGGGCAAATTCATGGAAAAGAACCACTTACTTCGATAGAAGTCCCCCTACACTTGATATAAACATTGTCCTCAATGTTTAAGCATGTGGGAGTAAACTCCCCTACACTTAGGACATTGTGCACTTTGTTTAAATCTTGCTAAGGAAAGGACAACTAAAGTGATTTCAATGTGACATATAAGATATGAAATATTGAATCACAAAAGTTTAGGATAGAACCGGGAAGATGGGAACACGGTATCACGGTTCGTCAAAAGTCATGAAGGTGCTCTTTGAAGCTTGAATCCCTGCACAAGATAAGAAACAAGACAACAAACACATACGGGGCTCCCCCTACACTTATTATGAAAGCAGTAAAGGATAGATCACGGGTTGCCTCCCAAGAAGCGCTTGTTTTTGTTCACCGAGTCACGAGCCTGACTCGACCCAAATTTAGTTCATGGGAAACGTGGTGAGGGATGGAATCATCTCATGGGAGATGTCCTCACCAAAGTACAGCTTCAAACGCTGGCCATTCACCTTGAAATTGGGCCCATTTTGCTAAGAAAGCTCAATGGTCCCATATGGAAAGACTTTGGTGACGTTGAATGGACCAGACCAGCGGCTCTTCAACTTGCCAGAGAAGATCTTCAACCGAGAGTTAAAAAGTGAGACTTGATCACCAACGTGGAACTCGGTTCTTGATTCTTGCGTCGTGAATGATCTTGGTCTTCTCCTTGTAGATCAGCGAGTTCTCATAAGCTTCATTCCGCAGTTCGTTGAGCTCGTTGAGTTGAATCTTGCGGAGATCACCGGCTTTGTTGATGTCGAAGTTAGCCCACTTCAAGGCCCAGTACGCCTTGTGTTCCAGCTCGATAGGGAGATGGCATGCTTTCCCGTACACAAGACGATAAGGTGTACAACCGATCGGGGTCTTATAAGCAGTACGGAAAGCCCACAGAGCATCATCTAACTTATCGGCCCACGCGGCGCGATGCTCTCCCACAGTACGCTCCAAAATTCTCTTTAGTCCGCGGTTGGATATCTCGGCTTGTCCGTTGGTTTGAGGATGATAAGCGATGGAAAGACGGTGATTAACACCATACTTAGCCATGACTCTTGCGAATTGGTCATTGCAAAAATGAGTCCCGCGGTCACTGATTATAGCACGAGTAACACCGAATCGAGAAAAGAGCTGCTTCAAAAAGTTCACAACCACCCTCGCATCGTTCGTAGGGAGAGCCTTAGCTTCAACCCATTTAGAAACGTAGTCAACGGCTACGAGGATGTACTTGTTCCCTTTGGAGGATGGAAATGGACCCATAAAGTCGATGCCCCATACGTCAAAGATTTCACACTCTTGGATGAAAGTTTGAGGCATCTCATCTTTATGTGTGATCTTGCCTTGTCTTTGGCAAGCATCACAATGTTTAACCATATCGTGAGCGTCACGATAAATGGTGGGCCAATAGAATCCAGAGTCGAATACTTTCTTCGCGGTGTAATTGGGACCAAAGTGACCACCGATGGGTCCTTTATGGCAAGCATCAAGGATTTGTACCGTTGCCGGCCCATCAACACATCGACGAATAATCAGATCAGCACATTGTTTGAAAAGGTAAGGGTCGTCCCAGAAATAATGTTCAATATCCTTAAAGAACTTTTTCTTTTGTTGGGACGTGAGCCCTTCCTTGAGAATCCCACCCGCTAAGTAGTTTGCAATGTCCCCAAACCACTGGGTGTCATCGAGATTAGAATTGATAGACATTAAGGCCTCAAGGGGAAAAGAGTCATTGATCTCTTTGTTCGGATGATCCCCTTGATAAGGATCCTCAAGTCTACTGAGATGATCCACGACTAGGTTTTCAGCTCCCTTTTTGTCACGAATTTCAATGTTGAATTCTTGAAGGAGCAAAACCCAACGAAGAAGTCTTGGCTTAGAATCTTGCTTAGTTATCAAGTACTTCAACGCGGAATGATCGGTATACACGATGGTGGTTGAAAGGACAAGATAGGGGCGGAATTTTTCAAAAGCATACACTACAGCTAAAAGCTCTTTTTCGGTAGTGGTATAATGCAATTGAGCCCCCGTCATTGTCTTGCTAGCATAGTGGATCGGTTGGAAGTGTTTGTTCACTCTTTCGCCCAAAACCGCTCCAATAGCAAAGTCGCTAGCATCACACATCAACTCAAAAGGTAGCTCCCAATTAGGGGTAACCAAGACCGGTGCCTTAGTTAGCTTATCCTTGAGAAGATTGAAGGCTTCAAGACACTCTATGGAAAAGATGAAAGGAGTATCTTTTTCCAAGAGGTGGGTCATCGGGCGAGCGATTTTAGAAAAATCCTGAATAAAACGACGATAGAAGCCCGCATGACCGAGGAAACTTCTCACACCCTTCACGGTTGAAGGTGGAGGCAATTTAGCAATAACATCGACTTTAGCACGGTCCACTTCAAGACCGGCTTTGGAGATTTTGTGTCCTAGCACGATGCCCTCTTTTACCATGAAATGGCATTTTTCCCAATTTAAAACAAGGTGAGTGTCTTCACACCGCTTAAGCATACGTTCTAAATTGGCAAGGCAATTAGAGAAAGAATCACCATAAACCGAGAAATCATCCATGAAGACTTCCATAGTTTATTCAACCATGTCATGGAAGATAGCCATCATACACCTTTGAAATGTCCCAGGAGCATTGCATAAGCCGAAAGGAATTCTTTTGTAGGCAAATGTTCCGTAAGGACAAGTGAATGTGGTTTTCTCTTGGTCTTTGGGATCGATGGGAATTTGAAAATACCCGTAGAAACCGTCTAAAAAGAAGTAATAGTCATTACCCGCTAGACGTTCAAGCATTTGGTCCATGAAAGGAAGGGGAAAATGATCCTTTCTCGTAGCATCATTGAGTTTGCGGTAGTCTATAAAAACTCTCCACCCTGTAACGAGACGAGTAGGAATCAACTCGTTGTTTTCATTGGGAACAACGGTGATTCCGCCTTTCTTAGGCAAACAATGGACGGGACTAATCCACGGTGAATCCGAGATAGGATAGATCATTCCCGCATCAAGAAGTTTGATAACCTCTTTTTTGATTACGTCATGGATCTTAGGATTCACCCTTCGTTGGCTTTGAATAGTGGGTTTAAAGTCGTCCTCCATGAGAATTTTATGTGTGCAGAAGTGAGGATCAATTCCACGAATATCAGAGATCTTCCAAGCAATCGCTTTCTTGTGATTCTTCAGCACGGCGATAAGTCGGGATTTTTCTTCTTCTTTCAAGTCCTTAGCGATGATGACCGGTAACGTCTTGTTGTCTTCAAGGAAAACGTACTCGAGATGAGACGGAAGATCATTAAGCTCTAAATCCGGAGGATTTTTGATGGACGGCGTAGTCAACTTCGGATCATCGGTAGAGATATCCTTAGGAGATGGTGGAGAAGTTTGGTCCTCATTGAGAAGTTTTTCAATGGTACGAATGTCTTCATCCCAATCGGTGGGAGAACCATCATACTTAAGATCGAGAGGACCCAAGCTAGCTTCAAAATCATCTAAGTCACTGTCTGCAAAAGGAGTCAATGACGGAGCAATTGAGGCAACGGTCTCAACATTGGGTAGAGAAGAAGAACTACTTTTACAAGCGTCTTTGAAATGTTCTTCACAAGCCTCATCAAGAACATCAATGAAATTAACACTCTCTTTTTCCGAAGGCTGCTTAGAAAGTTTACCCATGTTGAAGACGATTTTATCGTCACCAACTCTCATGATTAATTCGGCAGCGGCTACATCAATAAGAGTGCGACCGGTCCTCAGGAATGGACGTCCAACGATTAATGGAACACTGGGGTCCATCTCGTAGTCAACGACAACAAAATCCACCGGGAAGGTGAACTTGTCGACACCAACGAAGACGTCTTCGGCTATCCCCACTGGATAAGCAACCGTACGATTGGCTAATTCCAAAGTCATTCGTGTGGGGACTAGCTCAGGGAGAGATAATTGCTTCCAAACACTTAATGGCATTAAGTTAATACTGGTACCTAGATCGGCTAGGGACATGCAATTCTCTACTCCCGGGAAGTTGCAAGGAATCAAGAAACGACCCGGATCACCAAGTTTGGTGGGCAATTTCCTTAAGAGCACTGCGGAGCAGTTCTCATTAAGATGGGTCTGAGCAATGTCAAGAAGCTTCTCTTTATCACTGAGAAGATCTTTAAACATCTTAGCGTATTTCGGCATGTGAGCGAGAGCCTCAGCAAAGGAGATATTGAAATTCAGTTGTTTGAAAATTTTAAGGAAATTCGAAACCTGAATATCATCCTTGTTCTTCAATTTTTCTTTCCTCAACCTCGAAGGATAAGGTATATTGGGTTGAGATGAAGGCTTTGGGATAGAATTCTCACTCACATCCTTGGGTGGTGGAGGGGTAGAAGTAGAAGGTGGTGGAATAGGAGAAGTAGAAGTTGTAGGAACAGAAGATGGAGAATTCAGAGAAGGAGACTTGTTTTCCTTTGTCACAATCACCGGTGTAGGTGTAGGAAGCTCGGGTTCCTTTAAACCTTTTCCACTGCGAGTGGTGATTGCTTTCATCTCCCCTCTTGGATTAGCAACGGTGTTACTCGGAAGAGAACCCGATCCAGAGGCTTGATTACTAGGGAAGAAACTAGCCATCATATTCCTCAAGTCATTCGTTTGACTTGCCAAAGTGTTTCGCATATCAGCCCGAAGATCATTCCCTTGCTTCACCATATCTGCTTTCATGTTGGCCATTTCCCGCTGAAGATTTTGCACGATCACATCGTTCGTCCTCATGTAGGTTTCAACGTCTTGGTGTAAGGCTGTTGGTTGGTTGAGAGGAGGAGCATGGTAGGCGGGTGATTGATAAGCAAGTTGTTGGTAAACTTGGTTGTTTCTTTGAGGAGGGTATGGATTTCTTTGGTTTGGATATTGATTTGGAGCACGTGGTTGGTTTTGATTGTTGCGATTGAGGTTGTTTGGGTTTTGTGGTGGAAAACCGGGAGGTGAAAGAATGTTTTTTGAGCGATAGCTGAGCAAGTTGCGGTCACCTTGAGGACGTGCTTGATAGCCTCCTGTAGCATAGGTACCGTTGGCGGCATACACATTTTCTGGATTGTCGTCAGTCGAAGGACAATCGGTGTATGAGTGAGAACCCCCGCATATATCACATGATTGGCTCAAAAAATTAGCTTGGGCATTGAATTGTTTGGCATTGTTGGCAGTTTGTAAAGCAAGCGATTCGACAAGCGAAGTAAGCTTATCAGTTCTTTTGTCGGCATCACTAGTACTAGCACTTGCTACATTAGTTCTAACACTCTTGGTTTTAACTCTAGATTTGTTCTCAATAATATCCCAAGCAGCATTAGAAGACTTAACCAAAATATTACCCCCCGAGGCACTGTTTAGTGAATCTTGGTCGTTCATGCTTAAACCATTGTAAAAAGTATTGATTTGATGTACTTTTGTTAAACCATGTTGTGGACACTTTCTTAAAAGTTCCTTAAAACGGTCCCAAGATTCACTAAAAGACTCACCGTACTTTTGTTCAAAGGTAATAATTTCATTCCGTAAAGCGGTAGTACGTGAGGGTGGGAAAAAGTAGTTGATAAACTTGGTTTCTAAATCCGTCCACGTAAGAATACTTTGTGGCGGTTCCTTATCAAGCCAATTACGGGCTTGTCCCTCTAAAGAGAAAGGAAAAAGTTGCAAGCGAATCACTTCTTGTGATACCCCATTGTACTTAACCATATTGGTAAGCTGAAGAAACCTTTTAATGTGGTCATGAGGATCATCAAGTGAGCGCCCCAAGAAGGGTTGAGCAGAGACCATTTGTATAAATCCATATTTGAGTTCAAAGTTGTTGGCTCCAATCTCAGGGATGACAATTGCATCGGTGTTGCCTTCTACATGCGATTGCAAAAGCTCGATCATTGGTTGATTGTCCATGGTGACAATTGGTTGAGTAATGACTTCGGCTTGAGCTACTCTCTTTTTACGAGCACGAGTACGCATGCACACCTACAAAAGGATTAGAAAAAATAGAAAGGAAAATGAAAAATGAAAACTAAAACTAAAAACTAACCACCCTCCTAATGTGTATTAGGAGGGTATTTATAGGGAAAAATGGGAAGGAGTGCATGTGTTGCCTCTTATTTCTTTCTTTCTTCACGTCTTCTCGACTCGATTTAATTCTTTGTCTTTTCTCGACGTCGTCTCGGGATTTGAACTTGTCTTAATTTTCTTCTTTAATTTAAACTTGAGTTCTTCAACTTCATTAAACTTCCGTCTTTAGACTATTTCTTCGATAAATCTTCAGAATAGACCTTGGAATTCCGTTCTTTTTGCACTCTTGATCTTTTGACTTCGTCTTTTCCCGTTTTCTTCGATAAAAGCCCGTGAAAGCCCGTGTCTTCTTCCTTTTTCATCTTTTGGTCCTAAAACACAATAAAAACACAAACCATGCATAATTCCGACTTTTACGACATAAATTACACGTTTTGGTCTTGTTATTATTGGAAATAAGTGGTAAAAGGATAAGTGTTTTCACACTTATTAGTGCCCTAACCTTATGTGTCATAGATTACTTTCATCTACTTAAGCTTTAGCATACATACATGACAAATTGTTTTTCATCCTAATTCCAGTTAGATTAACATTATAAATGTCCTTATGCCTAGGTGTTCTATAATCAATAAACTTCTCATCAGGCATCTTAAAGTCTTTGTTGAACACCAAGCATTCAGTATCAGTGAAAAGAACCTTATTCTTATTATCACATACTTGTGATACACTAAACAAATTATAGTCAAGTTCTTTTACCAGAAATACGTTTTCAAAACGTAAATTATTGGTGATAAGAGTGCCTTTAACAGAAATTGTACCATATCCTCCTCCAAAGTACACTTTGTCACCATCTTTAATGGGGGTAAAGTTAGTCAAATAATCTTCCTTCCCCGTCATGTGCCTAGACCATCCACTATCCCAATATCCATGATCATTGACCTGTTTTTGAATGCCCTGCACATAAAGAAAACAAGTTAGTTTTCTTTGGGAACCCAAGCCTGAGCAGACTTGGATTCATTTGGTTGTTCAACAAGAACAGATTTAGTCCTTATAACAACCCATTGTCATCCCTTTGTGGCCTGAAAACCCAGTTTACCCCAGTTGGTTTAGTCATGTCCTTTGAAATATAATGAAATCTGTAACAGGTCATAGAAATCCCATTAGAATTAGGGTTTTGATATTGTTTAGGTCTCCAAGTCAAACTAGATGAAGCTTTAGACCCCTTTCCCTTAGGCTGTAAGTACCTATTATTACTTGGTCTAACATAAGAACCAACACCAGCTTGTTGTGACATTTTCGTCCATACCTAGAGCTGTCAGCGTTGAAATTGTTCCTGTAAACGTTAAATTTGTTCTCGTCAGCGCTGAAATTGTACTTGCTAGAGCCTAAATTAGGGTTTGCTACAGGAATCCATTGTCTGTTAGACCAGGTGTTGGTCTTTTGAAAGGGCCTTTACAAATGAGTATTTGTCCCTTTAGTAAAGAAGGGAGCTGGTCTAGTAACTTATGGACATGGTGGGACATAAGGTCTGGGTTTGACCATGGTTGACCTATTGTCAGCGTTGACTTTTGAGGCACTGACACATTTATAGGCCAAGTGAGAAAAACTCCCACATGTATAACAAGCTTTTCTAGACATAACCTTAGGTCTAGATTGGAAGAACCCTGTCCCATTAACACTAGCTTGGCTTTGTGGTGACCTAGGTTTTCTATACATTTCAGCATATTTAAAACTAGGTTTTCTCTTAACCGATGAGCCATGGTCAACAAGTTTTCCAGTGGTAGGGTTGGTCACAGTAATGGGTGTTGACTCAAAAGGACTCTCACTAAGCATTCCACCCTTAACAAAGAGAAAAGGGTTGTCTGCTTTCCACTTCTCAAGGTCAGTCACCTTTTGTTGATATTCCTCAACTGGGGTGAGCACTCTAGGTGGAGGAATAAATTCATTTTCTTGGAGTTCTGGAAATACTAGTCTAAGAGATATCCTTTCTCTGAACACCATAAAAGTTCCCAACAGGTGGAGGAACAACAACATAGTCATTCATCCCAATCCCAGACATATCCCTAGGGTTTCTTTGTTCACTAACACATTTTTCTAGGGTTTGGCTAGCTTTATCAAAAATTATAATTTTAAGCCCTACATTTTCTTTATCCTTAATGGCCTCATCTAACATAAGTTGCCCTTCTTCTCTGGATCTCATCAGAGTGTCCCTAAGTTCAATACTAACTTTAAGATCATAAGACAAAACATTAATTTGATCTTTTAGGTCAAATTCCATTTTCTTATATTCCTCTACAGTCTTTTCAGTTTGAACAAGTGCCATTTGATATTTAGATAGCTTGCATTTTTCATAAAAAAACATCTGATTTTAACTTTAAGATTTCTTTGTTAAGCTTTTCAGTGTTTAAACGACAGCCTTTACTACAGTAAGCATCATCATATACCTCATTATCTGATGAAGAGGAGGAATGTGCCATAAGAGCAAAGTGAACATGCTCTTCTTCTTCCTTCTCAGCAATCAAAGCTTTATTTTCTTCCACATCCTTTTCCAAAAAGCTCCAGTCCCATCTAACACCATCAATGTCTTGCATGGAAACCATAGCCTTTGTCTCTTCAACCTTGACGACTTGGCTTGAAGCCTTTCCAGCATCAGATCTTCTTGGAGATCTGCATTCCCTCATAAAGTGACCCATCCTATGGCAGTTCTAACACTCAACCTTGGATTTATCAAATCCAACAATGTCTTTAGCATTAAAGGTCATCTTCTTTCTAAATCTCCTATTCCATCCGTTGGCCCTTATGCTTGCAAGTGCCATATTCCATTTAATATCCATATCTTCTAAATTCTCATCACTGATTTGCTCAAGATCCTTATATGTAATCAATGAACCATTGGGAAATGCAGCAATGTATGCACATAATGTATCCAAATCAATACCAACAGGTTGAAGCCTTGGTGAGTCAACATTGTATGTGTCAGCGTCTGAATGTGAGGCGCTGACAAAGGTTGATCCACCACTGACATAAGGTGACCCAATAACAGGATGCACATATGACTCTCTCTTATTGACTTGAGCTTCACTATGTGAGATGAAAGCCATGTTTCCGGATGTCGACTTGCTTCCATGATCCAATAAGATTTCATTCTCTACAATCTTTAGCTTATTGTAGACGTCATCAAAAGTAGAACTCTTATGGGCATTGGTAGCAATGATAAACCTAGCTTCAATTTTCCAAGAATCACAAAGACTTTTAAGGAAAGTAGTAATGATATCAGCATCATTATACTCTGTTCCTATAAAGGTCAACTTGCTAGTGATGTCTAGAAGCCTGCTTCTTACCTCACTCAGCTTCTCATTGGGAAGATCCTTAAACACAGCATACTCATGCAAAAGTTGCTTCTTCTTTTCTTGGGCAGTATCATCATTACCACCATAGTTGACTTGAAGAGTTGCCCAAAGTTCTTTGGCAGACTCAAAGCTTCTGTACTTATGTTGATTGTTTGGACCCAAAGAGAGTTGGAGAATGCTTAAGGTCTTCATGTCATTCCTTCTTTTGGCTATATCAGCAATTGAGACAACTCTTCCATCCTCAGGTCTTTCTCTATGCTCTTCAGGAGTAGAACTAGTGGTAGACCTTGTTTTAATAGCAGCATCAATCTTAGCTGCTTTATCGAATTGATTTCCATATTCAATAATTTCCCAGAGGGTATGATCATGAATTTGAAGGTATTGTTCAAAATTGAACTTCCATTGTTCAAAGTTGTCAAGGTCGAGCATGGGGATTTTTAGGTTGTGGTTTGATGAGGAAGAAGACTCTGTAGCATACATCTTTTCTGGTTTTAGGGTTTTGGTGGTTTTAAGGTTTATTGTTCTTCTAGATCTAAGTCCCTCAACAAGCTCTGATACCGCTTGTTGATCCCAAACTTAGATCGATTAGCTTTGTGTTAACGAGATTGAATCAAGTTTAACACGTAGAGAAACTTTGTTGTTATATGAAAAATCCAAGTGTTATGCGGAATTAACACTTAGATTAAAGAACAAGTAAAACAAATAAACCAAATTTTCACTTTTGATTGATAATCAAACTTGAGTACAATGAAAGTCAAATACTGAATAATGTGTCTTTACTATAAACCCTACGACCTCCTTTAATAACATAAGGAGTCGTGTACAATGGATAACCTATCAACAATTCTACGAATAGATAAATATAGAAAATACAATATTGGGTATATCTTTTCTTCAAATAATAAACGTGTTGACAAAGTTTTCCTATCATTGCTTGGACTTCTTCTTGTCAGTGCTTTGATATCTCTTGTCAATGCTTGATCTGTCAGCGCTTGATTTCTTCCTATCAGCGTCCAATTTACTCTCGTCAGCGTCTGAGTGTCTTGTGATAGGTGTGATAACACCCATCCTTTTACCACTTAATTATAATAATAACCAAGCCAAAACGTGTATTTAATGTCCTAAAAGTCGGAATTATGCGTGGTTTGTGTTTTTTTGTGATTTAGGACCAAAATGTGAAAAGGGAAGAAAACACGGGCTTTCACGGGCTTTTATCGAAGAAAAAGACAAAAGACCAGTCAAAAGATCAAGAGTGCATAAAGAACAGAAGTCCAGGGCCTATTCTAAAGATTTATCGAAGAAAAAGTCTAAAGACGGAAGTTTAACGAAGTCGAAGAACCAAATCTGATAAAAGAAGTGTGACACCCTAGAACCAAGGTCATTAACGTTACCCTAAATTACGCTAAATTTTGAAATTTTTAATAAATTTTAATTTCTATATTTATAAGTATTTTGGTTAAAGCCGATGTTCGAGGTTATAATTTTTACGATTGACGATTCAAGAAGGACGATGACGATTACGATCCCGATGGATGCCCAATTTTATATAATTATTGACGATTTATCGATAATGTGATTTTTCGAGAATTTTATTTACGGTTCGTGTTAAGTTGAGTCGGGTGAGTTTTATAGCCTTCCGAGTACATTTAAAGTATCCCAAAAATATTTTGGAGTGTTCGGGAAGATTTCCGACTCCCGTAAAATTTTCAAAATTGACTAATGAGTCGAACCCGCAAAGTTTTGAGGACGTTTTTAACTTAAGGCCAAAAGAAACCTTTATTTACCATTTTGGTCCCTCCCAATGTACCAAAACTACACAAACACAAACACATAGATTCATTTCACAAAAACAAAATCCAACTCTCTCTCTCTTTGCCCCATAGCCGACGGCTAACCCCAAAACCACCAAGAACACCATCAAAAATTTTTTTCACTTGATTTTCATTAAAATTAAGGTTAGACCACATCTAATCCTTACATTCCCTACATTTCAATGTGCTTAAATCCCACATGCATTCAAGTAAATTTTCCAAAAATTTTCATGATGATCCAAATTCGTTTTTGAGGCTAATTGTTGTAATGCCTGTTGAATTCATGTGTTATGGAAGCATAATCACCAATGAAAACCCACCAAAATCAATTTGGTTGTGGTGATTGGGTCACCCAAACCCCACGGCACAAGGGGTGTTTGGGGAGCCATGGTGGTTGTTGGATTTTGAGCTTAGTGTTGTGTTTGGTTATGTGTTTAAGGATGTTTTACATAGGTTTAATTGGTTGCATGTTCATTTTTAGATGATTAGGATTTTGAGTTTGGTTGATCAATAGGGGTAGGACTGAATTTTTGTGTTTGGATATGTTTAGGGAGGCTTAGGATGATGCCTAGTGGTGGTTAGAAGGTTTGAAATCGAGTCTAAGCATGTTTTTGGAGTAGCCAAATTTAGGCAGAAACTTTGGGTTCATTTCATAAAAATGATTTTTCTTCCAGGTCTTGAAAACAAAATGTAGTTGTAGAGGGTCTTTTTGTCTTTAATTTGGTATAAGGTAGAGCCCGTGACTCAAAACGAGCTAAAAGTTATGACGTTTTAAAGATCGAGTACCGGGAGATGAGGACTTTCATAATCCGAATTTATGTAAAGTTTTAGTCAAATCCCGAGGATCACAAGTATAAATTGGTAAATGGTCAAGGGTCAAAATTTGGTCCCTAACCTGTACAAATGAGTCTATAAGTTGACTTAGGAGTCAAAGAAGTCAAAGGTACATTTCATATAGGTCAAAAAGGTCAAAGTTGGTCGAAGTGCAATTTCAGCCCGTAAAATGTAGTTTTGGAAAAGCGTCGAGTAACGAGTCGTAAAAGTAAAAACTTTTATTGGGCTTAAAAACATGTCATCTACAGGTCTTATAGGATTTTTGAGAATTTTGTCAAATTTTATAAGTAAGGTTAAATATGGTAAAATAGCCCGTACTTTAGTCAAGTACCGGCGAGAATGAGTAAAAATGGACAACGTAAATAATAAGAACGAATGATATAGAATCAGTGATGCTTGTTATTTTGTTTTTGGCGTGAGTTATACTTGTTCTAAGTGACTAGTATATATGTATTTTATACAGTACCGTAAAGTATTTAAAATGAGATTACTCATTACGCGTTATTTGTGATAGGTGTTGATTTACCCGGGCATCCGTAACATCGTCAGTGATCATCCCTCGAACTACCGACTACTTAAGATATAAGGTGTGAATTTATAGCCTCGCTTATATTTATTTCAAATTGTTTTACCCGCGAGGGAAATGCATGCTAGTTTTAAAAAGGAACGTATATCATGAATGATTGTTAGACCCGAAAGTTGCCTTAGAAATTGTGTTGAGTACCAAAGTTGCAAAAGTCCCTAAAATCATGAACTATTAACTATTGTCCTGCCCTCGAGTAGGGGGAAATAGCCGCTTATGCAATTTGTAGTACTACGGGGTTAACGACCCAATGCTAGCCGAGAAGCTGTACGTTGAGTAAGTTCTGCGGTAGATTATTTTGTATGAGAAATAAGGTATAATTGCAACTGATGCCTTTAGAAGGGGCACTGGTTTCATCTGAATCACGCCGGTATTTATTACGCGGGTGATTGAGTTAACGGATTAGTGTCATGAGCTTAAACACAATTGTCAGTATCCTGACTATAGATTGTTTGATCGACAAGTCTATAAATGATCACGAATGGTTTTTATTTTATATACGTTCAAATTGATTGTAAAACCTATGAATTCCACTCAACGTTTTCGTTGACCAAAATTTTGGCATGTGTTTCAGGTAACCGCTGAAGTGTAGAATGGAGCATGCATGGGATGGATGTTGTGTGTATGGCTTGGAGTCCGCTTGTTTTTCCTCCTTTTTCAACTTAAACAATTTTTATGTTTAATGTTATGTTGTTGTAAAACTGAAATTTCTGGGTTGAGATTCATGGGGACCGAAAACGCTAAACTCTGTTGTACCAAATTGGGGTTGGAAAAACCGTGGACATGTATCATCTAACAATTTTAAATTCAAGTTTTAAGTTGACTTCTTTTTAGCGTCGTTTGATATATCTTGTGTGCAATGAATACTGAGTAGCACCCATTGTTGTAGTTCCGCTGCGCATAGCAATTGTGGGGGTGTTACAGATTGGTAATCAGAGCCACGAGTTATAGAGAACTAGGTCGTTTTTGAAAATCCTAAACTATAACTTTTGGTGTCGTAAGAAATGGTCCAAGCACACACAACTATCCTGCATGGCTCCGGTAAGATTTATTGTTGTATTTATGGCATTTGACGTATACTTTTGAGTGAAGTATATATGTGGGTAATTATTACGTAAGTATGGAATTACTATATGTAGACGTTGAATTTTACGTGGAATATCCGACATCGTAATTTTTGTATTAATCATGCATGAGCATCATATTATTACATTTCGGGCATATGTACCACCTTTGCATTGCATTTGCATGCATGTATTTATAACTATTGTATAATTACTTATGTACCCTCCGAAATTCGCTGTTATTGCAGGAATGGCCGAGGTACCGCCTAATGATAACGGAAATGATTACGTCGTAGGTCGCGAAGGGGGAAGTGTTGGAACAGCAGCTGAAGGACAAGCTGAGACGAACGATGTACAAGCCCAGGACCCCGACCGAAGGAGAACTACTTGCCCCACGCCTATGCGTACTTCCCATCTGGTTGGTGTACCAGGTATCCCCAGAAGAGCCGAAGGTGCAATGAGCGCAAATTCTCTTCATCAAGGCATCCCAAGAATTTGCTGTCCCGGACCGAGAATTTATCATGACGTACGACGGGTTGTGAGAGGTTTGGAAGGATCGATGTGCATGAGGTATGTAGTGGAATCAAGGGTGATTAGTAGATTCGACGAGAATGAAAAGGCAGATCAAAGACTGTTGGAAAGGACTGCAAGAATTGAGTATGATGGGAATGTGAACAAAAGTGACATCAACAGTTTAAGATCAATGGTTGCAAATTTAAGTGCTAGTCTTGACCGTGTTAGGGAGGATCAAGTGAGGTTGTCGAGGATGCAGAGTTGGGAGCATCGTGTGAGAGCATCATTGCCCCCGGATTGGAGATTCGTGGACGATTTGGAGATGGAGGCAAACGACTTTATGATTCAGCCGCCTACTAGAGGTGCTTGTATTACGGTGGGAAGTCAGGTAGCGATTGAGTGTGGATCCACATCAGGGACGAAAAAGGAGACGGAATGTGGGCCGGATGATAAAGGAAAGAGAAAAATGGATGATGTGGATGAGGACGATAGTGATGAGGAAACCGAGGAAGACGACGACGAGCCGCCATCCAAGAGGCAGTGTGGATCACCACATGCCTAGTTACTTGTTTTGTATTTTCTTTGATCATTGTAATAGAACTGTTTTAGACCTTTGTATGATGGTGTTATGACGAGAAACTCAAGTACTTGAAGTTTTGTGGTGAACGATTGTAGTGGCAATACTTGTCACGATTTTGGTTAATTATCAATACAATCTATGTTACCTTTCATGATCTGTGATATGTCTTAAATTTGATCTGTTGTGATGTGAATTGATGAATATTAGTAACTCCGTAGTGATGTGTCGTTGTATGTATATTATGTCTGGGAAACTTGATGTGTATACTTACATTGTTTTTCTATTTTCCCTGTCTTACAGAAAGAGATATTCGATAACACCATGCGTCCAAAGTTGACCGCCGATCGTGTTAACACCATGATTCAGGAAGCTATAGCAAATGCGTTGGAAGCGGACCGAGCTGGGAGAAATCAGGACCAGGGAAGGAACGCGGGGAGACAGCAAGCCCCGAGGGTGTGTACCTATTCTAGTTTTATGAAGTGCGGTCCCACGCAGTTCCGTGGAACGGGTGGAGCTTTAGAACTTAGACGATGGTTGGAAAAGGTTGAAAGTACGTTCGAAATCAGCGGTTGTGCAGAAGCGGATAAAGTAAAGTTTGCAGCGGCTACGTTTCTTGATGATGCGTTAAGTTGGTGGAATACTCAGGTAGCTACGGTTGGATTGGCTGTAGCGAATGCAAGGACGTGGAATGCGACAAAAGCTCTGTTGACTAAGAAGTTTTGCCCAGAGGAGGAATTGGGACAATTGGAGGATGAGTTGAGGCATTTGACCTTGAAGAACAACGATATCGCTGCCTGCACCAGGAGGTTTAACGAATTAAGCCTTTTGTGTCCAGACATATTTGCCAATGATGCCAAGAAGATGAAGCAGTATATTAAGGGTTTATCTAGCAACATCAAAGGTGAAACAACTTCATCGAAACCTGGAACGTTTGATGAAGCGGTCCAAATGGCTCACGCTTTGATGGACGTCAAGCTTCAGGACAGGCAGAACTCCATTGCTGAAGGCAACAAGAGGAAATGGGAAGCGGCACAAAGCAACCAATCCCAAGGCCAGAACCGAGGTGGAAATCGAAACAACCATGGGCCGAACCGAAACCAGCAGTTTAACCAAAGAAGGAATGAAGGGATGAGGGCAGTGACGAACCCTAGAGGTGTAAAAGTGAATCCCCATTGTGGTAAGTGCAATTTGTATCATGTTGGAAATTGCCCGCCTGCATGCGGCAAGTGTGGAAAGGCAGGTCATAGGACATCTGGTTGTCGAACGGGAGGAGTAGCCACTGGGGCTAATGCTATCAGAATGAGAGGATGTTATGGTTGTGGAGAAAGGGGTCATGTGCAAGTGAATTGCCCGAAGGCAGGAAACAAGCGGGGAGGCAACAATGCGGTTGCGGTGTATCAAGTGGGAACGGCTGATAAACCACAGGGTCCTAATGTGGTTACCGGTACGTTTTTGCTAGACGCTTGTTATGCTAGTATTTTGTTTGATTCTGGCTCCGACAAGAGTTTTGTAGATGTTAAATTTAGTCGTCATATCGATAGAAAACCGGTGTTGTTAGCGACTAGTTATAACGTTGAGTTAGCCGATGGAAAAATTGTTAGTACGAATTCTATACTAAAAGGGTGTACCTTGAAGTTAGGAAATTACGCTTTTAAAATCGACTTGATGCCTATAGAGCTAGGATCGTTTGACGTGATTGTGGGAATGGATTGGCTAATGGCGCATAGCGCTATGATCGTCTGTGGCGAGAGATTGGTTCAGATTCCGTTGCGGAATAAAGTGTTGACGGTGAAGGGAGACGAATGCACTTCTCGTTTGAAAGTGATTTCCTGTTTGAAAATGATGAAGTATGTAGAGAGCGGATGCGATGTGTTTTTGGCACAAGTTTCGGGTGATGGTGATTTAGAGGCGAGGATTGAAGAGGTACCAGTTATTTGCGAGTATCCGGAGGTTTTTCCAGACGAGTTGCCGGGTTTACCGCCTGCCCGTGAGGTCGAGTTTCGAATTGATTTAGTGCCAGGAGCTGCGCCAGTTGCACGTGCACCTTATCGCTTAGCACCATCTGAGTTAAAGGAGTTAGCTGATCAATTGAAGGAGTTGATGGACAAAGGATTTATTAGGCCGAGCTCATCACCGTGGGGAGCGCCAGTGTTGTTCGTAAAGAAGAAAGATGGTTCGTTTCGGATGTGCATTGACTATAGGGAACTCAATAAGCTGACGGTTAAGAATCGGTACCCATTGCCGAGGATTGACGATTTGTTCGATCAATTGCAAGGTTCCAGTGTGTACTCAAAGATCGATTTAAGATCAGGGTATCATCAACTGCGTGTAAGAGAGGAGGATATCCCTGTAACTGCCTTTCGTACGCGGTATGGACACTTTGAATTTCGAGTGATGCCGTTTGGGTTGACGAACGCGCCTGCTGTATTCATGGACCTTATGAATCGCGTGTGCAAGCCGTATCTAGATAAGTTTGTTATTGTTTTCATCGATGATATACTTATTTACTCTAAGAGTAAGGAGGAGCACGAGAAGCACCTAAGAAAGATTTTGGAGTTGTTAAGGAAGGAGAAGCTGTATGCAAAATTCTCTAAGTGTGAGTTTTGGTTGGAATCAGTGCAGTTTCTAGGTCACGTGATTGATAGTAAGGGAGTTCGTGTGGATCCCGCCAAGGTCGAAGCGATCAGGGAATGGTCAGCACCGACGACGCCGACTGAAGTTCGACAATTCCTTGGTTTAGCGGGGTATTATCGAAGGTTTATCGAAGGATTTTCGTTGATTGCAAAACCGTTGACAAGGCTTACCGAAAAGAATAGGGTGTATGAATGGGGAAATGAGGAAGAACTTGCTTTCAAAACGCTCAAGGATAAGTTATGTTCCGCACCGATTTTATCATTGCCTGAAGGAACCGAAGACTTCGTAGTGTATTGTGATGCGTCTCGTAAGGGTTATGGAGCGGTATTAATGCAACGTGAAAAGGTGATAGCTTACGCGTCGAGGCAACTAAGGAAGAACGAGGAGAACTATACGACGCACGATTTGGAATTAGGAGCTGTAGTTTTTGCGTTAAAGTTGTGGAGACACTATCTGTATGGGACGAAGTGTGTTGTATTCACTGACCACAAGAGTTTGCAACACATTTTAGATCAAAAGGAGTTGAATATGCGACAAAGACGATGGGTTGAACTACTGAGTGATTATGATTGCGAAACTCGCTACCACCCTGGCAAGGCGAATGTTGTAGCGGATGCACTGAGTAGGAAGGAACGGGAGAAACCTTTGAGGGTTAGAGCTTTAGTGATGACTGAGAGTGTTGACTTAACCGAAACTATACTGAAGGCTCAGGAGAGAGGACTAATGAAAGGGAATGTTGAAGCCGAAAACTTGGGACGAATGTTGAAACCTCTTTTCGTGATTAGGTCAGACGGACTGAGATATTTTGAGAATCGGATTTGGTTACCACTGTGTTCATCTGAGGAAGGAAAGCCTGGAGTTCGAGAATTGGTTATGAATGAGTCGCATAAGTCGAAGTATTCGATACATCCTGGATCGGATAAAATGTACCACGACCTGAAGAAAGTTTATTGGTGGCCGAATATGAAGGCGGATATTGCTCGTTACGTTAGTAAGTGTTTGACATGCGCGAAGGTTCAAGCAGAACATAAGAAACCATCTGGATTGTTGGTACAACCAGAGATCCCAGAATGGAAATGGGAGAAAATCGCTATGGATTTCGTGACGGGTTTACCTAGGACTCCTAGTGGATGTGATATGATATGGGTGATTGTGGATAGGTTAACGAAATCTGCTCATTTCTTACCTATGAAGAAGACGGACAGCATGGAAAAACTCGCCAGCGTGTACGTGAAGGAGATCGTCTGTAGACATGGAGTGCCGTTATCGATCATTTCGGATCGCGATAGTAGATTTACGTCGGAATTTTGGAAATCGCTTCAACGTGCGATGGGAACTGAATTGAGTTTAAGCACGGCTTATCACCCGGAAACTGACGGCCAGAGTGAACGAACTATTCAAACGATGGAGGACATGCTCCGAGCATGCGTGATTGATTTTGGAGGAAGTTGGGAACGCCACTTGCCTCTAGTGGAATTTTCGTATAATAATAGTTATCATGCGAGTATCAAGGCAGCACCGTTCGAAGCATTGTATGGAAGGAAGTGTAGATCGCCTGTGTGTTGGAGTGAAGTAGGGGAAAGTCAATTGACTGGACCCGAAATGGTTTTAGAAACGACAGAGAAGATTGTGCAGATCAAGAACCGACTACTTGCTGCGAGAAGCCGACAGAAGAGTTATGCCGATAACCGAAGGAAACCGTTGGAGTTTGAAGTTGGAGATATGGTTATGCTCAAGGTATCGCCGTGGAAGGGTGTAATTCGTTTTGGGAAGAAAGGTAAGTTGAGTCCGAGGTATATTGGACCGTTTAAGATCGTCGAACGAATTGGACCAGTAGCGTACAAGTTAGAATTGCCGAGCGAGCTTAGTGCTATTCACGACACGTTTCACGTATCGAACCTGAAGAAGAGTTTGGCGGACAAGGAATTTGTGATTCCTTTGGACGAGATTCGACTAGACGACAAAATGCACTTTGTGGAAGAACCTGTGGAAATTATGGACCGAGAGGTCAAGCGGCTGAAGCGTAGTAGGATTCCTATTGTGAAAGTCCGATGGAATTCTAAGCGTTGACCGGAATACACTTGGGAACGTGAGGACTTTTTCAAGGAAAGGTATCCTCATCTGTTCCAGTAGAACGAAATGTGAGTACAAGAAGAGGCGAGCGCCGGGACGTCGCTCTCTTTAAGGAGGGGTGGATGTGACACCCTAGAACCAAGGTCATTAACGTTACCCTAAATTACGCTAAATTTTGAAATTTTTAATAAATTTTAATTTCTATATTTATAAGTATTTTGGTTAAAGCCGATGTTCGAGGTTATAATTTTTACGATTGACGATTGAAGAAGGACGATGACGATTACGATCCCGATGGATGCCCAATTTTATATAATTATTGACGATTTATCGATAATGTGATTTTTCGAGAATTTTATTTACGGTTCGTGTTAAGTTGAGTCGGGTGAGTTTTATAGCCTTCCGAGTACATTTAAAGTATCCCAAAAATATTTTGGAGTGTTCGGGAAGATTTCCGACTCCCGTAAAATTTTCAAAATTGACTAATGAGTCGAACCCGCAAAGTTTTGAGGACGTTTTTAACTTAAGGCCAAAAGAAACCTTTATTTACCATTTTGGTCCCTCCCAATGTACCAAAACTACACAAACACAAACACATAGATTCATTTCACAAAAACAAAATCCAACTCTCTCTGTCTTTGCCCCATAGCCGACGGCTAACCCCAAAACCACCAAGAACACCATCAAAAAATTTTTTCACTTGATTTTCATTAAAATTAAGGTTAGACCACATCTAATCCTTACATTCCCTACATTTCTATGTGCTTAAATCCCACATGCATTCAAGTAAATTTTCCAAAAATTTTCATGATGATCCAAATTCGTTTTTGAGGCTAATTGTTGTAATGCATGTTGAATTCATGTGTTATGGAAGCATAATCACCAATGAAAACCCACCAAAATCAATTTGGTTGTGGTGATTGGGTCACCCAAACCCCACGGCACAAGGGGTGTTTGGGGAGCCATGGTGGTTGTTGGATTTTGAGCTTAGTCTTGTGTTTGGTTATGTGTTTAAGGATGTTTTACATAGGTTTAATTGGTTGCATGTTCATTTTTAGATGATTAGGATTTTGAGTTTGGTTGATCAATAGGGGTAGGACTGAATTTTTGTGTTTAGATATGTTTAGGGAGGCTTAGGATGATGCCTAGTGGTGGTTAGAAGGTTTGAAATCGAGTCTAAGCATGTTTTTGGAGTAGCCAAATTTAGGCAGAAACTTTGGGTTCATTTCATAAAAATGATTTTTCTTCCAGGTCTTGAAAACAAAATGTAGTTGTAGAGGGTCTTTTTGTATTTAATTTGGTATAAGGTAGAGCCCGTGACTCAAAACGAGCTAAAAGTTATGACGTTTTAAAGATCGAGTACCGGGAGACGAGGACTTTCATAATCCGAATTTATGTAAAGTTTTAGTCAAATCCCGAGGATCACAAGTATAAATTGGTAAATGGTCAAGGGTCAAAATTTGGTCCCTAACCTGTACAAATGAGTCTATAAGTTGACTTAGGAGTCAAAGAAGTCAAAGGTACATTTCATATAGGTCAAAAAGGTCAAAGTTGGTCGAAGTGCAATTTCAGCCCGTAAAATGTAGTTTTGGAAAAGCGTCGGTTAACGAGTCGTAAAAGTAAAAACTTTTATTGGGCTTAAAAACATGTCATCTACAGGTCTTATAGGATTTTTGAGAATTTTGTCAAATTTTATAAGTAAGGTTAAATATGGTAAAACAGCCCGTACTTTAGTCAAGTACCGGCGAGAATGAGTAAAAATGGACAACGTAAATAATAAGAACGAATGGCATAGAATGAGTGATGCTTGTTATTTTGTTTTTGGCGTGAGTTATACTTGTCCTAAGTGACTAGTATATATGTATTTTATACAGTAACGTAAAGTATTTAAAATGAGATTACTCATTACGCGTTATTTGTGATAGGTGTTGATTTACCCGGGCATCCGTAACATCGTCAGTGATCATCCCTCGAACTACCGACTACTTAAGATATAAGGTGTGAATTTATAGCCTCGCTTATATTTATTTCAAATTGTTTTACCCGCGAGGGAAATGCATGCTAGTTTTAAAAAGGAACGTATATCATGAATGATTGTTAGACCCGAAAGTTGCCTTAGAAATTGTGTTGAGTACCAAAGTTGCAAAAGTCCCTAAAATCATGAACTATTAACTATTGTCCTGCCCTCGAGTAGGGGGAAATAGCCGCTTATGCAATTTGTAGTACTACGGGGTTAACGACCCAATGCTAGCCGAGAAGCTGTACGTTGAGTAAGTTCTGCGGTAGATTATTTTGTATGAGAAATACGGTATAATTGCAACTGATGCCTTTAGAAGGGGCACTGGTTTCATCTGAATCACGCCGGTATTTATTACGCGGGTGATTGAGTTAACGGATTAGTGTCATGAGCTTAAACACAATTGTCAGTATCCTGACTATAGATTGTTTGATCGACAAGTCTATAAATGATCACGAATGGTTTTTATTTTATATACGTTCAAATTGATTGTAAAACCTATGAATTCCACTCAACGTTTTCGTTGACCAAAATTTTAGCATGTGTTTCAGGTAACCGCTGAAGTGTAGAATGGAGCATGCATGGGATGGATGTTGTGTGTATGGCTTGGAGTCCGCTTGTTTTTCCTCCTTTTTCAACTTAAACAATTTTTATGTTTAATGTTATGTTGTTGTAAAACTGAAATTTCTGGGTTGAGATTCATGGGGACCGAAAACGCTAAACTCTGTTGTACCAAATTGGGGTTGGAAAAACCGTGGACATGTATCATCTAACAATTTTAAATTCAAGTTTTAAGTTGACGTCTTTTTAGCGTCGTTTGATATATCTTGTGTGCAATGAATACTGAGTAGCACCCATTGTTGTAGTTCCGCTGCGCATAGCAATTGTGGGGGTGTTACAAGAAGAAAATTAGAAGACGATATCATTTCATATCGACAAATCCCGAGACAACGTCGAGAAAGACGAAGAATTTAAAAGACGAAAAGTCAAGAAGAAAGAAGAAAGCATCAACACATTTTCCTCCTCCTATATATAGTCCTTAATACTTCATTAAGAAGTAGTAGATTTTAGTTTAATTTTTAGAAGGTAATTAGGAGTAGATTACATTACTTTCTCTCTCTAGATTTCCTTTCATGTTTTCAAGCTTTTACATTAATCATGTTTGAATCTTAATCATCTTTAATTCAAGCTTTTTAGATTAATCATTCTCATTCTACCTTTCTTGTTTTAATCTTATGTTTTGATTTGGTTAATCATGTAGTTTGCTTAATCTTTATGCTTATTGTTTTATTAATATGTTTGATTGATTGTGCTTATTGATTTTGTTATGTTTGATTGTTTTAGCTTATTGGGTTTAGTGTTTATAGTATTATTTCCCTTGTTTTTAATTAAGTGTCTTAATAGTTATTTTTATAAAAGTTGATTTTAAATATTTTGATTATTTTGTGTTTTTAAAAGTTTTTAAATTGTGGCTTATTTGCTTGTTCTTAAATTTGATTTGGTTATGTTTTTAGATACGTGCTTATTAGTTTTTAGCTTATTTCCATTTTGCTTAATTTGTTTCTTGTTCGGGTTATCTAAAACCCTAGCATTCCAGATAAGGAGTTCATCAAGTTATTCCGAATAGCCTCCTAAGTAAGGATTTCGAATAGTATTTTTTTTCCTTATTCCGGATTACTCCAAGTTCCACATTCCGGATAGTTGATTAAACTCAGATTTCGGATAACAAGCTGAAGAAGGATTCCGGATTGAAATGTGAATGTTGTATTCCGGATAGCGTCTACAAGTGTGATTCCGGATAAGCTCTAGCACCACACATTCCGGACAAGAAGAAGACTTCGGATTCCGGATTGGGATTGAACAACATACATTCCAGATAGTGGGAACAATCAGATTCCGAATAACCTTAAGATTGTGTATTCTGGATTCTTTAAGGAATATACATTCCGGATAGTTAGGTGAATTTGGATTCTGGATTGGCCAAGATTTGTACATTCTGAATAAAGCACAAAATAGGTATTCCGGATAAGAGTAAGTTTTGGTATTCCGGATTGTGACAGGATCTTGGATTCCGACTTAGGTTTTACTTGTTTTCCAATTTACTTTCAAGAATTTATTTTTCTCGCCAATTTTCTTTATGTTTAATTTTAAACTTGTTTTATCTTAGATTTATTATAAAGTATACATTTTTATAAGGTTTCATCATTTACTTTTTAATTTTAAAAGTCTTTATTTTTAGTCTAAATATTTTAAAGCTACCATTTTTACTTTTACTCAACGACATTTTACTTTTATTTAAAATTAGATAATCACATTTCTTTCTTTTTCACCAGGAACAACTGAGTCTCACTTTCAACTGTGATCAATTCAATTAGACCGAGAACAACAAATTTTTAACTAACTTAAATCTTTGTTATCAAATGGCGCCGCTGCCGGCTCTTTTCGTGAAGATTAACGGTTTTTTGTAAGAGACGCTTTGGATTTTGGGATCCGTTCACTCTTGAACGTTATTTTTCGTGTCTAAAAAATTTTCAAAAATCCTAAAAATTAAAAATTTCAAGAAATCCAAAAACATTTGAAAAATCATAAAAATCATTTCTTTTTTTCAAAGTTTTGCACCAAAAATATTTTCTTTTCACGTTAACTTTATTTCTTCTATTTCTTTGCTATTATTTTCTTTTGTAGGTGTATCCGTACTCGTTCACGCAAAAGGAAGTCCATTCAAGCCGCAATTATTGATCCTCCTATTGTAGAGCCTCCCATTGTCAACACAATGGAGAACCATCCAATGATCGAGCTCTTGCAATCACACGTCGAAGGAAACGATGATACGATTGTAGTGCCGGCTATTGACGCCAACAACTTCGAGCTCAAGTCCGGTTTCATTCAAATGGTTTCCGCAACACCTTTCTTAGGTCGCACTCATGATGATCTACACGATCACATTAAAAGGTTCGTACACTTATCTAATACTGTTAAATACAATGGGGTTTCATAAGAGGCAATTTGTTTGCTCCTCTTTCCTTTCTCCCTCGAGGGCCAAGCCCGAACTTGGCTTGATAAGGAACCACCCCAGAGTATTCTCACATGGACGCATCATCCTTAAGTTTCACGTTCCCCATACCAAGATTAAAAACGAGATCATTGTTATTATAAGTTAGCAAACTAACACAAACTCATGTGGGCCAATTATTTACTTAGACTCCCTTATTCCTAGGTGTATCTCTTATATTTTATTGTTGTCTTGAATGATCACGAGGATGCATTGTTGACTTATTTCGATAGTTATTTAGGCTGAAAATAAAGTGGGACGATTTAATCAATAGTTAGCTAAAGGACAAAATCTTTTAAAACTGCTTCTCGGGACCTTTCAAAGTTCATATATTGGCATAACTCGTTTCACGATTTGAGACCTTTCTCGGACCGATATTTGGCAGCGACTTCATACTTCAAATCTTTGAGAGACGTTCTTGAAATTATGGTCTTCTCTTCATAATAGGAATTTCTTCACTTGAAGTTTTGAGAGATTCTTCATATTTGGACCACGACTTCTTCATTTTTCTCTAATCATTACTTTGGACTTTGATATACAACGATCCGCCTCCTTTTAGGACTTGGATCTATTTATCCTCATACCTTGCTAGGGCCTTTTTGGATAGACTTCTCCATGATCTTTACGGGAGTTTTTGCTTTTCGTCGTGTGTCTCGATCCTTCATTTTGATCTTTGATAAATTATTCTTCACATCACTCTTGGATCTTTAGCAACAAAATGTAGCCCTCATGCCTTGTTAGGACCTTTTTGGACTCGCCAATCTTCGCATCCCGCTTCAATAAGTTATGCCTTGGCTATGAACTCTAATCATTATCTAGCAACTTTTAAACGATCTTGAGCTAGAAGCTAAGTAACTTTTCAAATCGTACAACCTTATTTATTGCAGATAAATTTATTAGCAAGCGATGGGAGAATAGGCTTATAATTAACTCACATAAATTCACGAAAGAATACCAAACTTATAATTGACTCTATCAACTCTCGTCCTCCACAGTTTAAAATCTCAAAGAATGAGACTCGTGGATGCTTAGCCTATTAAATGAAAGTTTTGGGTTTTCGAGTCGTCTATAGGATCTTGCAAATTCTTGGACTTTTTCAAGTTTAGAAATCGCATTTTAAAGTTCCCTTGATCAACAAATCTCTAGGATCAATTATAGGAACTTGCGAAAAGTTCTTGTTCTTAACCCGTAAGAGTTAAGACTTTCGCGTTTTAAAGCTCCCTATATAAAAGCCTAGCAAAACTCGACTTAAACACGTTAAGGATACTAGCTAGAGTAAACTTAGGTAAGTAAACTCGGGTTGAGTCAAAAGATTCACAACTTTGAAAATTAAAACCACTTTATTAAAATTTATTCTAGTAAAGAAAGAAAATAACTATACAAAGTGAAAAACTAATAGGCCAAAATAGATCAAAAATTTTGAAAAATGTCGAAAAATTGATTTTCCGGTTAAAATAAGGACAAATACAAGGAAAAGGCCACTTAACTTCGATAGAAGTCTTGTTGAGCGGGTGGGTGATAAGGATTAGAAGATCGAGGTGGGATTTGGTTACTTCTAGTGTAGTTGTTGTTGGGGTTGTGGTTTTGAGGAGAAAAACCGGGTGAAAGATAGTTGTTGGACCGGTAACTTAGCAAATTTCGATCCCCTTGAGGTCGGGCTTGGTAATTTTCCGGTGAATAATTACCATAAGCCGCATACACGTTTTCCGGATTTCCTTGAGTAGAAGGAAAATCAGTGTATGAGTGAGGACCGCCGCATGTCTCACAAGAAGGTGCTACCGCTTTAACTTGTTGTTGTTGGTTTGTAGCGATGAGCAAGATATTTTTGTTCATT
Organism: Glebionis coronaria; assembly: GCA_025667525.1. Classification (NCBI taxonomy): domain Eukaryota; kingdom Viridiplantae; phylum Streptophyta; class Magnoliopsida; order Asterales; family Asteraceae; genus Glebionis; species Glebionis coronaria. Next base: position 322,552,644 of record CM046881.1, on the reverse strand, counting down.
TCGGCCATCATGCGGGTGAATTCGGTCATGTCGGGGTTTGCTGAAGTAGAAGAAACATTGACTCTCGGGTTGTTCCTTGAAGAAGCGGAGGAATTCCAGTTTTTGTGATGAGTAGTCATGTTTTCAATAAGCTCTCTACACTCCTCGGGTCTTCTTTTCATAAATGTGCCACCGGCGGCTGCATTAATCGTATCACGATCACGAAAAGTCAAACCGTTGTAGAAAGTATCAATTAAGGTCACAGGGAGCATGTTGTGGTTTGGACATCGATCGATCAAAACATTATATCTTTCCCAAGCATCAAAGAGAGATTCATCGGTTCTTGCATGAAACCGCTGATTTGATTTCGAAGGCTCGTGACCATGGATGGTGGAAGGTAGCGCGACAAAAATCGTTGAGTCATGTCATCCCAAGTATGAATGGAATTCTTCGGGAGACGATCAAACCATTTCTCGGCGTGGTGTGATAAAGTATGTGGAAAGAGTTGAAGGCGAAGAACATCCATAGTAGCACCGGGCAACTTCATGCTTTGGGTAATAGTAATGAATTTGTCGAGGTGTTTGTTGGCATCATCATCAGGCAATCCGCGGAATGGATTAGTTTGCACTTGTTGTATCATGTGATGCTTCAACGAAAACTCTGGAGCCGTGATTTGCATCAGCGCAATCTGGTCCTCCTCGTCCAAACATTGTGGGTTGACAAAGCTCCTCCATTGTCCGAAGATCGGGCTGTGGAAGAACATTGTTGTTGTTATTGTTGAGGTGCGGTGGATTATTGTTGTTGTTCACACCTGCCATGGCTAAATCTTCACGAGTCTCGGGCTCTAGATAAGTAGAAGATCTAGTACGCATACACATGCAAAAGCAAAAGAAAAAGATACCAAAGCAATAGAAAATATATATACACTATAAAAATAAAATCTTTTTGGATTTTTGAAATTTTTTAATTTTTATCGATTTTTAACAATTTTTAATTTTTAAGGATTTTTTGAAATTTTTGAGCAAGAAAAATAACGCTCACGAATGAACGGATCCCAAAAAGCAACGCGTCTCTCACAGAAAACCGTTAATTTTTACGAAAAGAGCCGGCAGCGGCGCCATTTAATAACTAGGCTTTTGCCCTAATACTAGGCTTGTTACCTAGTAAGAAAATTTTCGTTGTTCCAGTCTCTTCGAATTGAAAAATGGATTAATGTGCGCCTCAGCTGTCTTTTGGTGGTAAACAATAGTTTGGTCGTTGTAGTAAAATTAAAAATGCAAAAAAATTAAAATAAAGGTAAAGTAAATAAAGCTGAAAATGTTTAAAAATAAATGACGAGATATTAAAACGTGACGAAAAATTAAAAGGCAACTAAAGTAAATAATGCGAACTTAAAACTATCTTAAAGGAAAACTTAAACTTAAACTAAAGGCAAGCGTAAAATAAACTAAGGACACCGTACTCGGAATAATTACTCGTTCGGAATGTCACCTTCACCCGAAATAATTCTTCTTCGTTCGGAATAATCAAAATAAAACACTCATTCGGAACAACTAGTTCATCCGGAATAAACAAAGCTCCCCTTCATCCGGAATAATCAAAATTAAGCCTTCATTCGGAATAATCAAAATTAAGCCTTCATTCGGAATAAATATTCATCCGGAATAATCTACTCAGCCGGAATGTTTCTTGATTCGGAATAACAAAGACACTCATGCGGAATGTTACTGATTCGGAATAAGGTTACTTCATCCAGAATAATTTGTTGATCCGGAATATTGCTTTATTCGGAATAATTAAAGAAAAGTGCTCATTCGGAATAACAGGTTGATCCGGAATAACAGCTTGGTTCGGAATATTCCCTTTATCCGGAATATTTCTTTGGTTCGGAATATGGCACTTATCCGGAATATCAAGTTGATCCGGAATATGTTGCTGATCCGGAATATTTTACACCAAGACCTTTATCCGGAAAATCCCTTCATTCGGAATAACAAGCTTTATCCGGAATGACTGTTTCACTCGGAATAACCTGGAAAACAAACTACACGAAGAACACGGAAGAACAAAAGCATACGAATCTAAACCAATCTAATCAAATTAAACCAAAAGATTAAACCAAAACAACCACTAATGATCAACTAACAAATACTAATCAAACCAAATCAATAACACTAACAATAATAATCAAAATAATCAAAACCCACTTAATCAATTTAATAAAAACTCAAGAACATGAACATGAACATAAAGCATAAAGATTAAAGATAAAACAAGAAAGGAAGATAAGAGATTAACAAGAAAATTTAAGATTCAATAACAATAAAAGGAAACTTACTTGAATTTAAAGGTGCAAGGTAATTAAATTTGACAATTAATGAAATGACATGAAATTAAATGTGCAAAAATTAAAGATGGAAGACTAATTGTCACACTTAGCCAACAAAACTAAACAAATGACTAATGACGTCTATTTATAGGGGAGGAGGTGATTAGTGGAAGGAAGCTTCCTCCTCTCTTTCTTCTTTCTTTAATTATCTTTTAATCCTTCGTCTTTAGTCTTTAATCTTTTAAATTCTTCGACCTTTCAGACTTTGTCTCGGGATTACTTTAAACTCGTCTTGTGATTTCTTCATAAATTAGACTTGAGTTCTTCGGCTTTTAGTAAACTTCCGTCTTTTGACTTTTTCTTCGATAAATCTTCAGAATTGGTCTTGGACTTCCGTTCTTTTTGCACTCTTGATTTCTTGACTTCGTCTTTTGTCTTTTTCTTCGATAAAAGCCCGCGAATGCCCGTGTTTTCTCCCCTTTTCACATTTTCGTCCTAAATCACAACAAAAACACAAACCACACATAATTCTGACATTTACGACATAAAATACACGTTTTGGCCTGGTTATTATTGTATTTAAGTGATAAAAAGGATGGTGTTTACACACCTATCAACGGACCTTGAGACTAAGTTCATAAACTATTTCTTTCCACCCTCACGTACTACCGCTTTGCGGAATGACATTATCAACTTTGAACAAATGTACGGTGAGACATTTAGTGAATCTTGGGATCGTTTTAAGGAACTTCTAAGAAAGTGTCCACAACACGATTTTACAAAGGTACATCAAATTAATACTTTTTATAATGGATTAACTTTGAATGACCAAGACTCACTAAATAGTGCCTCAGGGGGGGGGTAATATTCTTGTCAAAACTATGAATGAGGCTTGGGCAATTATTGAGAATAAAGCCAAAGTCCAAACCAAGAGCGTGGAGACGGCTACTCAACTGAAGGAACTTACTTCAGTAATAAAACAACTTGTTTTAAGAGATAACCCTCCTAATCAACATGCCCATGCTCTCAATATTTCTTGTGAAACTTGTGGTGGGCCACACTCTTATGCTAATTGTAACACCCCATTTTGGTAAATGGAATGTCACACGCGATTATGGTGTGTCATCAAAGCATACAAGGATAAATGTATAAAACATCACATGACCATAAAGGAAATACCGGAAACAAACATCGGTACCCCCAAAAGTAGAACTCATCACACACAAACATAAGTACTGTAAAGGAAAGGACTAAACAATGTCCATAGAAATGAGTATCAAAAGTATGAAGAAATGCATAAAGTAATGAAGGCTAGAAAGCTTTCAATCCATATGCACGTACGCTTAAAGTCTACGAGCGTCCTTGAGTACCTGCCGTTTTGGGAACATGAAAGGAAAAACGGCTGAGCATAACTCTCAGTGTACGGACATACAAGTATAGCATGAATAATATAAGCATATAAGCATAAAGCAGCGAAAAAGAATAAGTCATGGATAACCTGGTATATCTTAGTAAAACTGGTTTTATAGTTTGAAAAGTCTTATGTTTATCTTATAAGAACTGTTTAACATGTTTATCATTAGCCAATATAGGTCATGAAATATCAACATGCATGAATACTTGGAGGGGTGACCTCGTCATGCAATTAGAGGGGCTGCCTCTAATTAGTATAAGTTTTTGTGTAGGAGGGATCAGCTCCTTGTGAAGGATGCAAGGCACACACCATATTCACCTGAATAATTTGTAAAAACATGTAACCTAGGATGCACCCATACGCCCCACATGATAATAATAATATGGCCAAAAGCTGAAGGGACGCCACGAGCTATCACTCCGCTGTGGTGAAGTCATAACACTGGTGCCTCCAGTGTTATGGTTATGGTACCTCCATAACTAGGTGAAACTGGTCATGCATGTATATGGCTTTAGGTATCTAATTAAACATAAGCAATTCAAAAACATATAAAACATATACTGGGAAAACAGTTGGCTGCATACGGGAATCCTAATAAGGAAGAATGTCCATACTGAATGGACGGAGAATCCGTACCTTGTGTCTAGTGAACGAAGGAGACGAGCGGAAGAGAGTCCTACTTCGATATCACTAATGCTACATAAATAGTATACGTGTATAAGTATCTGATTACTGAGTACGTAACTGGTTTTATATCATGTCTTAGCTTGTTTTATATGTTCATGTCTTGTTTTACTGATTTTAACGTTATGCTGTGTTTATCATGTCTTCTGTCTATTTTGATTAAGTATTACTTGTATTTCTTGTATTATTATACTTGTTGAGTAATAATAAGTAACTTTCTAAAATAGCAGGTTTCCTAAAATAGAAAGTTTCCAAAAATAGAATGTTTCCAAAAATAGCAAGTTTCCAAAAATAGATTTACTACTTAAAATTGATAAGTTTCTAAAAATAGAAAGTTTCCATAAATAGATTAGCTGCCTTAATTAAATAAGTTTCTAAAAATAGAAATAAGCTGTATTATTAAGCTAATAATATAAGCTTAAGTGTTTACTGATTTATAATTTAAGTCATGTGATATATAGTATAGTTTATTAATTATTACATGTAAATTAAATAAACTATATGTTATATGATTTAATTAAATATAGCATGATTTAATTAAATTAAGCGTATAAAATACTTACGTTAAAACGTGTATTAATATTTATATTAATATAACCTAAGTCATGTAAATTAATTAATTATAAGACATGTTAAATAATTAATTAATTATATAGTCCAATTAAATAAGAAATACTTAGGTTAAAATCCATGTATTATTAATAATAATAATAACCTAAGTCATGACCAAATTAAATTAATTATGTAACGTGTTTAATTAATTTATTAAGCTTGTAAATAAATAATCTTGTAAAATAATTACACTTGTAAAATTAATTACGTCGTGAACCGTGCCCGTGAACCCGTGAACTGGACCCGTGAACCGGCCAAACAAACGCACCCTTAACAGTGGCAAAACCGACTTGGCCGGTTGCCACTGCTTTCGTAAAAACAACCACCGGCTGAGCCGGTGGTTCCCCTTGGTTTCTCAGCTGTAGCCGCCGGCTGGGCGGAGTACCCACCGGCAGTTAGCCGGTGGTTCCCTATGCTGTCGGGGCTGTACCCACTGCTTTCCTTATTTAGCCACCGACTTATGCCGGTGGTGTTCTTGTTTCTGCCGAGACCCAACCAAACACCAAACCACACCCCGAACTAGGTCGGGGTCCCTTGTTCTTGCGACCGAAACATCACAGCCACACTGAGACCTCTTGGTCTCGGTTGTTAGTGCAAACAAAATCAAGCCGAGACCTTGTGGTCTCTGTAGAATCATATATTCTTAGGATTAAGCAAGTGTTTGATTATCTAATGAATGGAAGGGAGAAGGAAGAACTAGAGAGAGAAAGATAAAGAGAGAAAAGAGAGAGAATGGAAGAAAGATGGAAATGATAAAATGATTAAGTGTTCAACCCCTCCTAACATGCTAGGAGGGGGTTTATATAGCCACCCTACATGTGGGCTTTGGTGGGCTATATGTTTACATATTGGATCACGAGCCCAATACTTGAATCTATCTTTGGAGTGACCGACCCTTTCTAATTACGTAAAAACGTATTTCCAACAATCTCCCCCTAAGGGAGGTCACTCCAAGTTAATAGTCTATAGCTCGTGATCTATGCTAACAATGATGTGACCGAGACTTACTTTGGAAAAACGTATTTCCAACAATCTCCCCCTAAGGGAGGTCACACCATTTTACAAAATCTTAAACCTAGCATACTATGCTTGAGTCTTCGATCTTGCTCTTGTGAATATGCAAGTGAGATATTTGACTTTAGTCTTGAGCATGTTTCCTTTCCTTGACCTTGTGCATTCATCACTTATGATATTTGCCTCTTCGTGACTTCATGTTCCACATACTTACACCTTTGTAAATTCTTGAAAGCTTCAGACTTGGATACAGCGGAAGACTTGACTTTTATGCTTTCTTGAATTTGTTAAAGTATTAAGTGCAGAAAGCATAAGCATGTGTTTACGACTTCTTCTGGATTGTCCACCGCAATGCCACCTTCTTGTTACGCTGCATAAGACAGTTGGCAACAAAACACATACACGGATGAAATGGCCTTGAAAATTTCATTCTAATTCGGTAGCACTTTACCTCCGGTCGGTGAAGACCGTTGGACGATATAAATATCGTACTTGTGGCATGTAGTTTCAATTAAGAACCTCCTTGACAAGATTTCGCGGGTAAACCAGTTCTCTTTATTGGACCGTCCAAAGCTGACTGCGAACATAAAGAGTGAATCATTTGGATAATAATATCCGCATGATTTGAAGCCGTCAATCATGTTCGTGGAACAAGTGAAATTCCATTAAGAACCGCACCATCGTTGCTTTACAGTTGTCACGAGCTTGATTTGTATAGAATCTTGCAAGTTACCTACCAAGTGCTGTTTGAGGTTAACACTAGAAGGATTTCCACTCATCACTATGAACACTAAGGTAACACTCTGAGTGTTCTGGCAAGATCACTAAGATATTGCGTAGAGGCCTGGAACGTGCTTAAATTCAATTAAGAATTAAACAACTGTTGCTTTCCAGTTATCACAAGTTTGATTCATAAAGAATCGCACAAGTCACCTACCATGAGCTTTTTAATATTCGCTCAAGAAGGATTTCCATCTTCATTGTAAATACTTCCGTATTACTCGGATGTTCAGGCAAGATCACGAATTTTGCGTAGGACTCTTAAGATCTTTCTTACTTTTCACAGTTTGTGAAGAAGCAAGGAATTATGAAAGTGTGTCTTAATGAGATATTTGATGATCTCAAATGGCTCTAGACTCGATCGTGCATTTTGGATTTTAGTGATCGGAGGCTGGAGAGGAGTGCCACCATTTCAATACCAACTTATTCGGAGTGAATAAATCGATAGAAGGCATGTTGATCTTCGTGTGATTAAAACAAATACCTTTTGAGAGATATCTGAGTTAGCTGGGTTGGGTTGTATATTGCATCACTGGGTCCATGATGTCTATCTTCAATATCGAGCATCATTAAAAATGATCTCAATAGCATATGTGTTGACCTTGTTTCTGCCTAAATTGTAAGGAGGGCTTCTTTCTTTTCACCCTTTATCTTTATAATTCTTTTTCATTCTTCAACCCCTTCAGTGCTTACCAATACGTCATAACTAGCACCTTGTTGTGATTGTTCCAGTGCTAACTTAAGTACTTGGTCGGCATTCAGTTACGTTCACAATCTTTCTCCATCTTTCCTAAGGACTACTATTTCTAGCTATGGAATGTCCTTGGGAAGATTCCTCCGGTTCTAGAAGAATCATTTGGACTTAACCTATCCTACCATCCTTATGTCACCACAATCGTCACCGACATGAATAGAGATGTTGTGGGTAAGTATAAATCACCATGAAATCCATATTGAAGTACAAATCCATTTTCCTCCCCCTTAACATATGCCGCGATATTCGAAAACATTTCGCACATGTCGGGATGAGCCAACATGTTTAGTCAAACCATTTGTGATTATTCATTTCCCATATTAAATCACATTTTCTCCCCCATATTAAAACTATTAACCCAATCGATGTTTTTAATATCAATTGATTTAATAGCATTTTAAGAAAATTCCGGAAGAAAAATGCAAATCCAGTTATCCTCATGATTTTCACAAGCTCCCCCTCAAATTAATGAGGGTATACTTGAAACATAAAATAAATACTTTTTAAACACAAGTGTAAGGTATTTATCACGTGCAAAGATCATATATAATAATGTATTCACAAGATTAGTGATTTATGAGGTTGAAGCAAGCTCCACGCGCATGGTATGATCTATTGTCACAATTCCTCATTACTCACGACTTCCCTAAAGGCAAGGTGGATCCCATGTTGTTCATTCAGAAATGAGGTAAAGATATGATTATGGTACAAATATATGTTGATGATATTATATTTGCTGCCTCGACCCAAACATTATCCGACGAGTTTGGGAAACTCATGTCTTCCAAGTTTAAGATGTCAATGTTGGGCAAGATATCATTCTTCTTAGGACTTCAGATATCTCAGAGTCCAAGAGGCATCTTTATGAATCAATCAAAGTATGCCCTTGAATCGCTTAAGAAATATAAGATGAAATATTGTGACCCCGTGGACACCCCAATGGTGGAACGAAATAAGCTTGATGCAGATCCACATGGAGTTGCCGTTGATCCGACACTTTATCATGGAATGATCGGCACCCTTCTGTATATCATAGCTAGTCGACCTGATTTTCAGTTTGCTATATGCATGTGTGCTCCGTATCAAACTAGGCCTACTGAGTTACACATAGCTACTGTTAAACGTATCTTTCTGTATCTTAAAGAAACCATTAATTGGGGACTTTGGTATTCGAAGGACTCTTCGATTGCAATTATAACATATGTAGATGCGGATCACGCGGGTTGTCAAGATACAAGGCGTAGCACGAGTGGAACTTTGCAACTACTAGGATATCGACTAATCAGTTGGGCATCCAAAATGCAGAAAAGCGCTACAATCTCAAGTACGGAAGCAGAATACATAGCTATGTCCGGTTGCTGTGCTCAAATTCTTTGGATGAGATCGCAATTAACCGACTATGGTCTAGGTTGCAACAAAATTCTGATATACTGCGACAACAAGAGTGGAATTGCCTTATGCTGCAAAAATGTTCAATTCTCCTGGTCGAAGCATATTGACATTCGCTACCATTTCATCAAGGAGCAAGTGGAAAATGGAGTGATCGAGCTTTACTTTTTCCGATCTGAGTATCAATTGGCAGATATTTTCACAAAGGCTTTAGATTGCGCTCGAATGGAATTTTTGGCCGAAAAGCTATGAATGAGAACTTTCTCGCCCGAGACTCTAAAGTAACTGGCAGATGAAGCGAAAGAATAGTGGTGGTAAACTATTCTCCGTATCCTTTGTGATCATCTGTATATATTGTTTATATTTTTATCCACAAAAGCAAAATACAAAAATATAAAACCATATAAAAACCATAAAAATTGAAAAATTCAGAAAAATCCAAAAATATTTTTACTTTATTTTTGAAAGGCATGTCTTTTGGTACGATAATATTTACGACCTTAGAAATGTTGATTAATATTGACACGGCGCCATAAATAGTGTTCGTACAAAAGTTGTAAATATTTCATAAAACATGCCTAAATGGCTTGTAGTTATTTCAAACTCTAAACGGGAATTAATTTTCTCGGGCAAGGTTTACTTTAAAACATTGTAAGGGATCAAGTTTACTTTATAACTAGTTCTGACACGGATATATGTACGCATCAGTGCATTTATTTGTTAAAACAAGAGAAGTCTTGTTTTTATGAAGTTATCATCTCTACAACCATAGCAATCTACAATTGGTATCTACATACTCGACAATACGAATACTCAACCAACGACTACAGCTCTTTCAATAGAACACGGGTCAACAATTGAGGGGGAGAAATTATCAAGTATTCAAAATCTTCGATGACTGAACGTGCCAAGTTCACAAGTTGGTGTCAAGACAACAATACCAATCGTACATGTGGTTTCAAGAGATGACTTCAGACGTGAAGGCGACCAACATTTGCATACAGAACCATTTGATCCTATCATATGATTTTCTCATCAATCAGGTCCAACCTTGTCAATTCTTTCTAATATGATGATTATGTGATTGTTTTACAAATCGGTATCATATCTCATACATTTAGTATCATGAAGATAAAATGGACTTGCATTTTTTTCCCAAAAACTTTGATAAAACTACATTAAATCAATTGATATTAAAAACATCGATTGGGTTATTTTTTTAATACGGGGGAGAAAATGTGATTTAATATGGGAAATTATCACAAATGGTTTGACTAAATGTGATAGCTCATCCTGACATGTGCGAAATGTTTTCGAATATCGTGGCATATGTTAAGGGGGAGCAAAACGGATTTGCACATCAAAAATATATTTCATGGTGATTTGTACTTACCCACAACCCATTTATTTCACGACGATGAAGATTGTGGTGACATAATGATGGTAGGATAGGTTAAGTCCAATGATTCTTCCAGTCTCGAAGGAATCTTCCCAAGGACATTCCATAGCTAGAAATAGTAGTCCTTAGGAAAGTTGGAGAAAAGATTGTGAATGTAGCTGAATGCCGACCAAGTACTTAAGTTAGCACTGGAACAATCACAACAAGGTGCTAGTTATGACGTATTGGTAAGCATTGAAGGGGTTGAAGAATGAAAAAGAATTGTAAAGATAAAGGGTGTAAAGAAAGAAGCCCTCCTTACAACCTTAGGCAGAAACCGGGTCAACACATATGATATTGAGATCATTTTAATGATACTCGATATTGAAGATAGACATCATGGACCCAGTGATGCAATGCACAACCCATCCCAGCTAACTCAGATATCTCTCAAAAGGTATTTGTTTTAATCACACAGAGACAACACATTATCTATTGATTTATTCACTCCGAATAAATTGGTATTGAAATGGTAACACTCCTCTCCAGCCAACGGTCACTAAAATCCAATGTGCACGATCGAGTCTAGAGCCATTTAAGATAATCAGTTATCTCATTAGGACACACTTTCCTAATTCCTTGCTTCTTCACACACTGCGAAAAGTAAGAAAGATATTAAGATTCCTACGCAAAATATTCATGATCTTGCTTAAACATCCGAGTACTACGAAAGTATTTACAATGAAGATGGAAATCCTTCTTGAGCGAACATTCAAAAGTTCATGTTAGGTGACTTGTGCGATTCTTTATGAATCAAACTTGTGATAACTGGAAAGCAACACTTGTTTAATTCTTAATTGAATTTAAACACGTTCCAGGCCTCTACGCAATATCTTAGTGATCTTGCCAGAACACTCAGAGTGATACCTTAGTGTTCACAGTGATGAGTGGAAATACTTCTAATGTTAACCTCAAACAGCACTTGGTAGGTAACTTGCAAGATTCTATACGAATCAAGCTCGTGAAAACTGGAAAGCAACGATGGTGCGGTTCTTAATTGAATTTTACTTGTTCCACGAACATGAATTGACAGCTTCAAATCATGCGGATATTATTATCCAAATGATTCACTCTTTATGTTTGCAGTCAGCTTTGGACGGTCGAATAAAGAGAACGGGTTTACCCGCGAAATCTTGTCAAGGAGATTTTTAATTAAATCTACATGCCACAAGTACGATATTTTATATCATCCAATGGTCTTCACCGACCGGAGGTAAAATGCTACCGAATTAGAATGAAATGTTCAAAGCCATTTCGTTCGTGTATACTTATGTTGTGGCATCTGACTCTGAAGAAGAAGTCGTCCCTGCATGCTTATACTTTATGCACTTAATACTTCATCTAATTCTAGAAAGTATAAAAGTCAAGTCTTCCGATGTATCTGACTTTGAAGCTTTCAAGTATTAAAAAGGTATAAGTATGTGGGACGTGAAGTTACGAAGAGGCGAAGATCACAAGTGATGGATGCACAAGATCAAGGCAAGAGATTAATACTAAAGATTGATATCAAAGATCACATCAAAATGTTCACCAGAAAAGAAAAAGAAATGAAAGACGAAGACTACGAGCTCAAGACAAGCATAGTATGCTAGATTTATTTTATTATTGTAACTTGGGTAACGCCCTTGTTTGGAGTGACCTCCCTTAGGGGAGATTGTTGGAAATACGTTTTACATATTAGAAAGGATCGGTCACTCCACAAATAGTCCAAGTAATAGCTCGTAGTTTAGTTTATTTTCACTTATTAAACAAAGCCCAAACCGAGCCCATGAGATGTATGGGCCGACGGCCTAATGTAAGCCCAAGCCCATCTCATGGGCTTGGGTATATAAACCCTCTACTTAGACGGAGAGGGTGTGGTTTTTTCATACATTAAACATAGTAAAAGTGTGTTTTCTAAGTTTCTCTCTCAAGTGTGTGTGTGAATTATACCAAGTTTCTATCTCTTTCTCTCTCTAAACATAAGCTAGATTTACATATCCTACAATCTCGGTTCCTTGCGTCGGCTGAAACAAACACCCCTAAAAACATCATGATTTAACCCCCCATGATTTATTACATGTTTATGTTAACTTGTTTTTATATCCATATGATTTCATGTGTTCTTATTTAATAAAAATATATAAGAAAAGGGTTTTGATGATTTAGCGAATATGTGAATCAATGAAGAATGAAAAATACGAACACCCTTGCAAGAATTGATCACCAAAAATCAACCAAACACACCCTTGTGGTGTTCTTAGACCGGCGACCAAAAGGGAGAGAGGAAAAGGATTAGGGTTTTGATATTTTTCTAATTTACTGTGATTATGAAAAATATGATTTCCTTTTTCTTGTTTTAACTAAATTAAAAGTGGGCTTGGTCCCCTTCCTTCCCTTCTAGCCGTGGGTATGTGGGCCCCCAAGGGGAAACCCATTGTTTTCCCGTGTCTAAATATTATACGTGTTCTCGTGTCGTTTTACGTGTTTTATTTAGTTATCGTTCGTGTCGTAATATATTTATTCGTAATCGTAATAAATATACGTAAATACATAATATTAAGTTCGTGATTATAAATGTTCATAATTTCATGTTCGTATGTTCGTGATTATAATTATTGTTGAAATAATTATCGTGTCTTAACTTATCGTGTTATAACACGTACGTAATACTTGTAAATCTTATTCGTGAAACGTAAACATGCTATAAAAGGAAAGTTCTAATCATGTACGTACGATCATAAGGGTACTATTCATGGTAAAAGAATGCGGGTTTTACAACTCTTCCCCCTAAAAAGAATAATTCGTCCCCGAATTATAGATAATGTAAACTGGAAAAGAAGAACATACCCGAATTCAAAATATGAAATGAGGGTAAGAAGCCCAGATAGACTCCTCTGTTTCCCAAGTGGATTCCCGCTCGGTATGATCCCTCCAAAGGATTTTGACGAATGGAATCGTCTTCCTTCTCATGACTCGTTCTTGTCTGTCCAGAACTCGTTCGGGTTCTTCTATGAAAGTGAGATCTTCACGAATCTGTTCCAGTAGATACTAAACCATGTGAAGGGGATGATACTTGTACCCTCTGAGTAAGGACACATGAAAAACATCATGAACATGAGAAAGCTGCGGAGGTAACGCTAAACGGTAAGATACTTCACCGAATCGCTCAATGACATCAAACGGTCCGATGAATCAAAGACTGAGCTTCCCTTTAATTCCAAAACGTCTAACCTCATGTGCCGGCGAAACCTTAAGGAAAACGTGATCTCCTACGTTAAAGTGTAAGTCCCTACGATGCTTGTCTGCATAAATCTTCTGACGTGATCGTGCTTCTTGCAGTTTCTACTTAGCTACTGCGACCTTCTCGTTGGTCAACTCAATCATTTCTGGTCCTTCAAGTGTTCACTCACCAACCTGATCCCAGCAGATTGGGGCGCGACACTTTATGCCATACAACATCTTGAATGGAGCACACTTGATACTTGCGTGCCAAATGTTGTTGTATGCAAACTCTATCAAACAGAGTAATCGTCCCAATCTCCCGTCCATTCCAACGCACATGACCTCAACATGTCTTCCAATGTCTGAATCGTTCGCACCAATTGCCCGTCTGTTTGAGGATGAAAAGCCGTGCTAAGATTAAGTTTTGTACCCCAAGCTTTTTGCAGACTTCTCCAGAATCGCGAAGTAAAACGAGGATCTGTGTCTGAGACGATGCTAGATGGAGCACCATGAAGTCTCATGATCTCCTTTCTATAAGTATCGGCGAGTTTACTGACCGAATCTTCCTTGCGGATCGGTAAGAAATGAGCTGACTTGGTAAATCGATCAACGATAACCCAAATCGCATCGTGCTTCCTCTTTGTCTACGGAAGACTGGTAAAAAAATCCATGGTGATCTTGTCCCACTTCCACTCTGGAATATCTAACGGTTGAAGAAGACCGCCAGATTGCTGATACTAGATCTTAACCTGCTGGCAGGTAAGACATTTTGGAGACGTAAGTCGCAACATCTTGTTTCATACCACTCCACCAAAAGTATTGCTTGATGTCATGGTACATCTTGGTCGAACCAGGATGAATAGAGAATGGGGAGCTATGAGCCTCAGTTAACAATGCTTCCCGGAGTTCTTGATCATCAGGAACACAAAGTCTCATGCCCTGCCATAAGATACCGTCTTCATCTACTTGAAATTCTGTCTGCTTCTCCAAATTCTGAATTATCGCCCAGATTTCACCATCATCTTTCTAAGCTTCCTTGATCCTAGAGAGTAACTCGGGTTCCACTGTAAGATTAGCCCAGTAACCGTGTTGTCCACGTACCATGATTTATATGTCTAGTCTCTCCAAGTCTCTTATAATTTCCTACTCAATTTTAATGCCGTTTATCATTCCGGACTTTCTGCTAAGTGCATCTGCCACCACATTCGCCTTCCCGGGATGATTGATACAAGGCTTTTGACACCCCGTATAAAAAGATTCGTTTAAGTATGTCTCTTCGAATTGAAAACTATGTTATCTATGCGACTCAGCTGTTCTTTGGTGAAACAAAAGGTTGTGTCGTTTGTAGTATATTAAATGTGCACAAAAAATTAAAGTAAATGACTTTAAAGTAAATCTAAGTCTAATTTAAATAAAAGGCAAGTACTTAAAAGCGAGGCTAAAATTAAAGGGCACTAATTATAATAACGCAAACTTAAAACTAACTGAGGCAAACTTAAAGGCAGCTAAAACTTAAAACTAAGGCAAGGCTAAAATAAATCTAAGGCAATCAAACTTAAAGTGCAAGTAAGGAAAAAGGCGGGAAAAATAAAGCTCGAAATTAAAATGCAGAAAATTAAAAACTGAAATTAAAATAACTGAAAATTACCTATCCGGAATAAACCCTTACTCGGAATATTTGGATTACTCGGAATATGTCACCTATCCGGAATAATCCTCTATTCGGAATATTGGTCTATTCGAAATGTTCTCCTTATCCTGAATAAGTTCCCTATCCGGAATATACTGCCTATCCGGAATAAGTTCCTTACCCGGAATAATCTTGCTATTCGGAATACTAGCCCTATTCGGAATATCCAGCCATATTCGGAATATTCTGGCTATTCGGAATAACCTGCTCTATCCGGAATAAAATTGCCATTCGGAATATTACCCCTATGCGGAATAATGCCCTTACTCGGAATAACTTCCTATTCGGAATACCAGCCCTATGCGGAATACCTGGCTATTCGAAATAACCAACCCTATGCGGAATACCTGGCTATTCGGAATATCAGCCTTACTCGGAATGTTGCTGGGAGATCAGAATCCTGGGAAATACAAAAACAAAAACCCCGAAGAACAAGGGAACACAAATCTATACGGATCTAATAAAAACTAAGCTAAATCAACCACAAGATTAAATCAAACTAGTAAATAAACATCTGTTAATCATAAACAATCAATCCAAAACAATCAAACTCATAAAACTAATCAAGATAATCAAAACCCACTTAAATAAATCAATAAAAATCAAGAACATGAACATAAACAATAAAAATCAAAGATTAAGAAAGGTAGAATGAGAGATGAACAATAAAGATAAAGATTGACAAGACTTAAAAGAAAAACGTACTTGAAAATAAATGGTAATTAAGGTGTAAGACAAGTATTTAAATTTAACAAGTAATTAAATGACAAGGTAATTAAAAGTGGAAGAACTAACTGTCACTATTAGCCAACAAAATGAAAATGATTAATATCTAATCTATATATAGGGGAGGATTAAGGAATGCTTAGGAAGCTTCCTCCCCTCTTTCCTTTCTCCTTAATTGCATGCTTAGTCCTTCCTTCTTAATCTCTTTGTTAATTGCATCATTAGTCCTTAAGCCTTTAAATCTTCTTTAATCTTGGACGTTAATGACTTTTGGCTCGGGATTTCTTTGAACTCGTCTTTTAATTCTTCAATAAAATAGACTTGAGTTCTTCGGCTTTAAGTAAACTTCCGTCTTTCGACTTTTTCTTCGATAAATCTTCAGAATTGGTCTTGGACTTCCGTTCTTTTTGCACTCTTGACTTCTCGACTTCATCTTTCATCTTTTTCTTCGATAAAAGCCCGTGAATGCCCGTGTTTTCTCCACTTTTCACCTTTTCGTCCTAAATCACAACAAAAACACAAACCACGCATAATTCCGACATAAAAGACATAAAATACACGTTTTGGCTCGGTTATTATTGTAATTAAGTGGTAAAAAGGATGGGTGTTTACACACCTATCAAATCCGCTACACTTGACCATTGCAATGTCCTCATGCAATGCATTAGTTACAAAGCACGTTTACACTTTTCATCATAATCAATCCATAGTGGCCTTTATTAAAGAGATAGAAAATTACAAACATTTAGAGTAAAAAAATCAAAAGCATACCTTGGGTTTTGGAAAAGTCATGAATAATCATCATCCTCAAGTTTTCACTTTCTCCAAACCAAGCTTAAAAACGAGATCATTGTTATTATAAGTTAGCAAACTAACACGAACTCATGTGGGCCAATTACTCACTTAGACTCCCTTATTCCTAGGTGTATCTCTTATATTTTATTGTTGTCTTGAATGATCACGAGGATGCATTGTTGACTTATTTAGATAGTTATTTAGTCCGAAAATAAAGTGAACGATTTAATCAATAGTTAGCTAAAGGACAAAATCTTTTAAAACTGCTTCTCGGGACCTCATAAAGTTCATATCTTGGCATAACTCGCTTCGCGATTTGAGACCTTTCTCGGACCGATATTTGGCAGCGACTTCATACTTCAAACCTTGAGAGACGTTCATGAAATTATGGTCTTCTCTTCATAAAGGAATTTCTTCACTTGAAGTTTTGAGAGATTCATACTTGGACCACGACTTCTTCATTTTCTCCAATCTTTATTTTGGACTTTGATATACAACGATCCGCCTCTTTTTTTGACTTGGATCTGTTTATCCTCATACCTTGCTAGGGTCTTTTCGGATACACTTCTCCATGACTTTTGGGGAGTTTTTGCTTTTCGTCGTGTGTCTTGATCCTTCATATTGATTTTCGATAAATGATTCTTCACATCACTTTGGATCTTTAGCAACAAAATGTAGCCCTCATGTCTTGTTAAGACCTTTTTGGACTCGCCAATCTTTGCATCCCGCTTCAATAAGTTATGCCTTGGCTATGAACTCTAATCCATACCGAGCAACTTTTAAACGATCTTGGGCTAGAAGCTAAGTAACTTTTCAAATCGTACAACCTTATTTATTGCAGATAAATTTATTAGCAAGCGATGGGAGAATAGGCTTAAAATTAACTCACATAAATTCCTGAAAGAATACCAAACTTATAATTGGCTCTATCATCTCTCGTTCTCCACAGTTTAAAATCTCAAGGAATGAGACTCGTGGATGCTTAGCCTATTAAATCAAAGTTTTGTGTTTTCGAGTCGCCTATAGGATCTTGCAAACTCTTAGACTTTTTCAAGTTTAGAAATCTCATTTTAAAGTTCCCTTGATAAACGACTCTCTAGGATCATTTATAGGAACTTGCGAAAAGTTCTTGTTCTTAACCCGTGAGAGTTAAGACTTTCGCGTTTTATAGCTTCCTATATAAAAGCCTAGAAAAACTTGACTTAAACATGTTAATGATACTAGCTAGAGTAACTTAGATAAGTAAACTCGGGTTGAGTCAAAAGATTCACAACGTTTGAAAATTAAAACCACTTTATTAAAAATTTATTCTAGCAAGGAAAGAAAAATAACTATACAAAGGGAAAAACTAATAGGCCAAAATAGATTAAAAATTTTGAAAAATGTCGAAAAAATTGATTTTCCGGTTAAAATGAGGACAAATATAAGGAAAAGGCCACTTAACTTCGATAGAAGTCCCCCCTACACTTAACATAAACATTGTCCTCAATGTTTAAGCATGTGGGAGTAAACTCCCCAATACTTAGGACATTGTGCACTTTGTTTAAATCTTGCTAAGGAAAAGACAACTAACGAGATTCCTATTTTAATATTGAGAAAATATAAAATAGTGAATCGAAAAGAGTTTTGGATAGAACCAGGAAGAAATGAACACGGAATCACGCGTCGTCAATCATCAAGAGTGGATCATTGAGCTCGAATCCCTGATTAAGAGAGGAGAGGAAATAGCAAACCAACGGGTCTCCCCTACACTTAGGATAAAGAAAGCTAAAAGATAGATGCATGGGTTGCCTCCCAAGAAGCGCTTGATTTTTGATTACCGAGTCGTGATCCTGACTCGACCTTGATCATCATAGGAAGAAGCATGAAATATATCCACCAGGATCAAAGACATAGTTTTCGTCCATCAAATAGCACAAGCTTATGGCGAACAAGGCAAGCCAAAGAAGAATAGGCAAGGTTCCCTTAAGCAACGATGGAGCACGGTGGAAGCAAGGGTGATGTGGTGCAAGCATGTCTTCAAAATTTCCAAAGATTTTTCCTTTTATTTCATCAGGTGGATACTGAGATGGCTGCAGAATATATCGATACCAGGGTCGAACACCTTTTCCTTTAAGGGAAAATAGCACTCAGGCTCAGCAGAATGGGAAGAAGATCCGCGAAGAAGCACAACCTCGTCCTCAGAAGATGGACAAAGAGGTGTTAAATCATATGTGCTGCGGATGTCGGTGTCGACCGGTTTCTTCTCCTTTGAAAGAATTTTCTTCAAATCCAAAGTAGGATCAAAACGATAATCTTCAAAGTCCAAAGGAGGTGCATCACTCTCATGAGGGAAGTAAGTGTTGAGAAAATTAGAGAAATCTTCCTCAAATGAGTAATCGTCCAAAGTAGGATCGAGTGATGGCGGAGGATCTTCATCATGTGAAGAATCGCTCGAAAGAGTATCAGCCTCATCGAAATCATCATACGTGGGCAGGTCGGGATACTCGGAGGTAAGGTCATCATAATCATCCGAATCTGAGCTAGAATCATCATCATCATAAGCATCAAAGATCGGTGGAGAATCATAAATGGGAGAAGTGTCCAAATTGGATAGAGAATCATCCACATCATCTTGAAAAAGTGGATTATCAATGGAAGACTCGAATAGAGGATTATTGTGGACAACAAAATCATCGAGCACATTAATCATATTCGCAGATTCTCGTCCATAGGATTTGCTTGTAAGCTTCGCCATTTTAAAAACTTGTGAATCATTCCCGACTCTTAAGATTAACTCACCTTCGGTAACATCAACTAGAGCTCGTCCGGTTCTCAAGAATGGCCGACCAAGTATTAAAGGAATACGAGGGTCCATTTCATAATCAACAACGACAAAATCGACCAGGAAAGTAAATGTGCCAACTTTAATGAACACATCTTCGACTATACCAACGGGGTAAGCGAGAGTGCAATTTGCAAGTTCAAGAGTCATCTTCGTTGGAGTAAGGTCGGGTAATGATAGTGTTTTCCAAACACTCAAAGTCATAAGATTAATACTGGCCCTGAGATCAGCAAGGGCAGTAAATTCTTCAGTTTTGTTGAAAACGCAAGGCAACACAAAACGACCAGGATCTCCAAGCTTTTCCGGAAGTTCTTTAAGAATAACTGCAGAGCAGTTTTCATTTAAGCGTGTGTTGGCGAGCTCAATCAACTTTTCCTTCTTGTTAAGCAATTCCTTGAATGCTTTGACAAATTTCGGCATGTGGACAAGTGCTTCGAGAAAGCTAATGTTGAAGTTCATTTGAGAGATCATCTTCACATAGCTCGACACTTGAGAGTCATCCTTGGTTAGCATTTTGGTCTTGCCTAAGCGAGAAGGATATGGGATATTAGGTTTGGGTGGTGAAGGTGAAGGCGTAGCAGGTAAAGGTTGAGATGTTGAAGGGTCCTTCCTAGGAACATCGTCATGACGAGGCGGAGACGGTAATGATGCACTAATACTAGGTGTATGAAGAGTAGGGATAAATGGTGGTGGAGGAGGTGTAGATGATGGGGGCGGGATTGGTGGTCCTACGATGGTTACTCCACTACGGGTAGTAATAGCACTCACATTTGCTCGCGGATTGGTGACGGTGTTTGAAGGTAGAGAACTCGAAGTAGAAGGTTGAGCGGCGGGCAAGAAACTAGCAAGAATATTCTTCAAATCATTTGTTTGATTGATGAAGGAGGATTAAATATTATCTCGAAGCTCGGATCTAATCTCATTTCCTTGCTTGGTGATATCTCCTTTAAGATTGATAATTTGGCTCTGCAGATTCTTGATTTGCTCACCTTGGGTTCTCATGATGGCTTCAACATCGGGGTTAATGGGTGGGGTTTATTGGGCGGGTGGGTGATAAGGATTAGAAGCTCTTGGTGGGATTTGGTTGCTTCTATTGTAGTTGTTGGCGGAGTTTTGGTTTTGAGGAGAAAAACCGGGTGAAAGGTAATTGTTTGACCGGTAACTCAGCAAATTTCTATCCCCTTGAGGTCGAGCTTGGTAATTTTCCGGTGAATAATTACCATAAGCTGCATACACATTTTCCGGATTTCCTTGTGTAGAAGGACAATCGGTGTATGAGTGTGGACCGCCGCATGTTTCACAAGAAGGTGCAACCGCTTTAACTTTTTGTTGTTTGAAGCGAGAAGCAAGATACTTTTGCTCATTTCAGTCATCATGCGGGTGAGTTCGGTCATATCAGGGTTTGCTGAAGTAGAAGAAACATTGACTCTCGGGTTGTTCCTTGAAGAAGCAGAGGAATCCCAGTTTTTGTGGTGAGTAGTCATGTTCTCAATTAGCTCTCTACACTCCTCGGGTCTCCTTTTCATAAATGTGTCACCGGCGGCTGCATAAATCGTATCACGATCACGAAAAGTCAAACCGTTGTAGAAAGTATCAATTAAGGTCACAGGGAGCATGTTGTGGTTTGGACAACGATCAATCAAGACATTATATCTTTCCCAAGCATCAAAAAGAGATTCATCGGGATCTTGCATGAAACCGCTGATTTGATTGCGAAGGCTCGTGACCATGGATGGTGGAAAGTAGCGTGACAAAAAGCGTTGAGTCATGTCATCCCAAGTGTGAATTGAATTCTTCGGGAGACGATCAAACCATTTCTCGGCATGATGTGATAAAGTATGTGGGAAAAGTTGTAGGCGAAGAACATCCATAGTGGCACCGGGCAACTTCATGCTTTGGGTGATTGTAATGAACTTGTCGAGGTGTTTGTTGGCATCATCATCAGGCATTCCAGCGAATGGATTAGTTTGCACTTGCTGAATCATGTGGTGATTCAACGAAAACTCCGGGGCCGTGATTTTCATCGGCGCAATCGGTCCTCCTCGTCCAAACATGGTAGGTTGACAAAGCTCCTCCATTGTCCGAAGATCGGGCTGTGGAAGAACATTGTTGTTATTATTGAGGTGCGGTGGATTATTGTTGTTGTTAACACCTGACATACTTAAATCTTCTCGAGTCTCGGGCTCTTGATAATTAGAAGATCTAGTACGCATACACCTACAAAGACAAAAGAAAACAATACCAAACGCAAAGACAATATATATACACAATAAAAATAAAATCTTTTTGGATTTTTGAAAATTTTAATTTTTATGGATTTTTTAGATTTTTAATTTTTATGGTTTTTTGAATTTTTAAGCAAGAAAAATAACGCTCACAAGTGAACGGATCCAAAAAAGCAACGCGTCTCTCACAGAAAACCATTAATCTTTACGAAAAGAGCCGGCAGCAGCGCCATTTGATACAAGGCTTTTGACACCCCGTATAAAAAGATTCGTTTAAGTATGTCTCTTCGAATTGAAAACAGTGTTATCTATGCGACTCAACTGTTCTTTGGTGAAACAAAAGGTTGTGTCGTTTGTAGTATATTAAATGTGCAAAAACAATTAAAGTAAATGACTTTAAAGTAAATCTAAGTCTAATTTAAATGAAAGGCAAGTACTTAAAAGAGAGGCTAAAATTAAAGGGCACTAATTATAAATAACGCAAACTTAAAACTAACTGAGGAAAACTTAAAACGCAGCTAAAACTTAAAACTAAGGCAAGGCTAAAATAAATCTAAGGCAATCAAACTTAAAGTGAAAGTAAGGAAAAAGGCGGGAAAAATAAAGCTCGAAATTAAAATGCAGAAAATTAAAAACTGAAATTAAAATAACTGAAAATTACCTATCCGGAATAAACCCTTACTCGGAATATTTGGATTACTCGGAATATGTCACCTATCCGGAATAATCCTCTATTCGGAATATTGGTCTATTCGGAATGTTCTCCTTATCCTGAATAAGTTCCCTATCAGGAATATACTGCCTATCCGGAATAAGTTCCTTACCCGGAATAATCTTGCTATTCAGAATACTAGCCCTATTCGGAATATCCAGCCCTATTCGGAATATTCTGGCTATTCGGAATAACCCGCTCTATTCGGAATAAAGTTGCTATTCGGAATATTACCCCTATGCGGAATAATGCCCTTACTCGGAATAAATTCCTATTCGGAATACCAGCCCTATGCGGAATACCTGGCTATTCGGAATAAACAACCCTATGCGGAATACCTGGCTATTCGGAATATCAGCCTTACTCGGAATGTTGCTGGGAGATCAGAATCCTGGGAAATATAGAAACAAACACCCCGAAGAACAAGGGAACACAAATCTATACGGATCTAATAAAAACTAAGCTAAATCAACCACAAGATTAAATCAAATTAGTAAATAAACATCTATTAATCATAAACAATCAATCCAAAACAATCAAACTCATAAAACTAATCAAGATAATCAAAACCCACTTAAATAAATCAATAAAAATCAAGAACATGAACATAAACAATAAAAATCAAAGATTAAGAAAGGTAGAATGAGAGATGAACAATAAAGATAAAGATTGACAAGACTTAAAAGAAAAACTTACTTGAAATTAAATGGAAATTAAGGTGCAAGACAAGTATTTAAATTTGACAAGTAATTAAATGACAAGGTAATTAAAAGTGGAAGAACTAATTGTCACTATTAGCCAACAAAATGAAAATGATCAATATCTAATCTATATATAGGGGACGATTAAGGAATGCTTAGGAAGCTTCCTCCCCTCTTTCCTTTCTCCTTAACTGAATGCTTAGTCCTTCCTTCTTAATCTCTTTGTTAATTGCACCATTAGTCCTTAAGCCTTTAAATCTTCTTTAATCTTGGACTTTAATGACTTTTGGCTCGGGATTTCTTTGAACTCGTCTTTTAATTCTTCAATGAAATAGACTTGAGTTCTTCGGCTTTAAGTAAACTTTCGTCTTTCGACTTTTTCTTCGATAAATCTTCAGAATTGGTCTTGGACTTCCGTTCTTTTTGCACTCTTGACTTCTCGACTTCATCTTTCATCTTTTTCTTCAATAAAAGCCCGTGAATGCCCGTGTTTTCTCCACTTTTCACCTTTTCGTCCTAAATCACAACAAAAACACAAACCACGCATAATTCCGACATAAAAGACATAAAATACACGTTTTGGCTCGGTTATTATTGTAATTAAGTGGTAAAAAGGATGGGTGTTTATTATTGTAAAGGGCACTAATTGTAAATAACGCAAACTTAAAACTAATTAAGGCAAACTTAAAACGCAGCTAAAAATTAAAACTAAGGCAAGGCTAAAATAAATCTAAGGCAATCAAACTTAAAGTGCAAGTAAGGAAAAAGGCGGGAAAAATAAAGCTCGAAATTAAAATGCAGAAAATTAAAATAACTGAAAATTACCTATCCGGAATAAACCCTTACTCGGAATATTTGGATTACTCGGAATATGTCACCTATCCGAAATAATACTCTTTTCGGAATATTGGTCTATTCGGAATGTTCTCCTTATCCTGAATAAGTTCCCTATCCGGAATATACTGCCTATCCGGAATAAGTTCCTTACCCGGAATAATCTTGCTATTCGGAATACTAGCCCTATTCGGAATATCCAGCCCTATTCAGAATATTCTGGCTATTCAGAATAACCTGCTCTATCCGGAATAAAGTTGCTATTCGGAATATTACCCCTATGCGGAATAATGCCCTTACACGGAATAACTTCCTATTCGGAATACCATCCCTATGCGGAATACCTGGCTATTCGGAATAACCAACCCTATGCGGAATACCTGGCTATTCGGAATATCAGACTTATTCGGAATGTTGCTGGGAGATCAGAATCCTGGGAAATACAGAAACAAACACCCCGAAGAACAAAGGAACACAAATCTATACGGATCTAATAAAAACTAAGCTAACTCAACCACAAGATTAAATCAAACTAGTAAATAAACATCTATTAATCATAAACAATCAATCCAAAACAATCAAACTCATAAAAATAATCAAGATAATCAAAACCCACTTAAATAAATCAATAAAAATCAAGAACATGAACATAAACAATAAAAATCAAAGATTAAGAAAGGTAGAATGAGAGATGAACAATAAAGATAAAGATTGACAAGACTTAAAAGGAAAACTTACTTGAATTTAAATGGTAATTAAGGTGCAAGACAAGTATTTAAATTTGACAAGTAATTAAATGACAATGTAATTAAAAGTGGAAGAACTAATTGTCACTATTAGCCAACAAAATGAAAATGATTAATATCTAATCTATATATAGGGGAGGATTAAGGAATGCTTAGGAAGCTTCCTCCCCACTTTCCTTTCTCCTTAATTGCATGCTTAGTCCTTCCTTCTTGATCTCTTTGTTAATTGCACCATTAGTCCTTAAGCCTTTAAATCTTCTTTAATCTTGGACTTTAATGACTTTTGGCTCGGGATTTCTTTGAACTCGTCTTTTAATTCTTCAATAAAATAGACTTGAGTTCTTCGGCTTTAAGTAAACTTCCGTCTTTCGACTTTTTCTTCGATAAATCTTCAGAATTGGTCTTGGACTTCCATTCTTTTTGCACTCTTGACTTCTCGACTTCATCTTTCATCTTTTTCTTCGATAAAAGCCCGTGAATGCCCGTGTTTTCTCCAGTTTTCACCTTTTCGTCCTAAATCACAACAAAAACACAAACCACGCATAATTCCGACATAAAAGACATAAAATACACGTTTTGGCTCGGTTATTATTGTAATTAAGTGGTAAAAAGGATGGGTGTTTACACACCTATCAATGATACAGCAGATTAATGTCATAATCCTTCAACAACTCTAACCATCTCCTCTGTCTCATGTTCAATTCACGTTGAGTGAAGATGTACTTCAAGCTCTTGTGGTCCATGAAAATGTCGTATGATTCTTAATAAGTGTGAAAACACTTATCCTTTTACCACTTATTTCCAATAATAACAAGACCAAAACGTGTATTTTATGTCGTAAAAGTCGGAATTATGCGTGGTTTGTGTTTTATTGTGTTTCAGGATAAAAATATGAAAAAGGAAGAAAACATGGGCTATCACGGGCTTTTATCGAAGAAAACGAGAAAAGACGAAGTCAAAGAACAAGAGTGTAAAAGAACGGAAGTCCAAGGCCTATTCTGAAGATTTATCGAAGAAAAAGTCTAAAGACGGAAGTTTAATGAAGTCAAAGAACTCAAGTCTAATAGAAGAAGAAAATTATAAGACAAGTTCAATTTATATCGACAAATCCTGAGACGACGTCGAGAAAGACAAAGAATTTAAATCGAGTCGAGACGAGAAGAAAGAAAGAAGGAAGCAACACATTCTCTCCCCACCTCCTATATATACCCTCCTAATGACACATTAGGAGGGTGTTAGTTAATTTAGCTAGTTTATTTTTCTTTCTTTAGTTTTATTTTTAGAGGGAGAAAGTGTTTAACATTCTCTCACTAGAACTTCATCTTGTCTTTCCTTTCACGTTTAAGCTTTGATTTAATCTTGTATTTTGAAATCTTTAATCTACAAGTTCAAGTTAAATCTTTTCATATTTAATCTTCTTCTACCTTTCTTGATTTTATTTGTTCTTGATCCGAAATTTTAAAGCATCTTGTTTAATCTTGATGTTTTAATTGATTAAAAAGTTTAACTTTTTATCCATATCCAAGTTTATACGATTTGAGATTTGAGCTTATCATGCTTATTGGCTTATTTTGTATTTAGCTTTTTTACTTTTAAGTTTTCTTAAAAGTTTAGTCTTTTTAAAGTTTGATTTATAAAGTTTACTCAATTCGTGTTTTGAAAGTTTTTAAAGTTATGCTTGTTTTCATTTGGTTAAGATTTGATTAAGTGCTTATTCATCTTGCTTATTTGTGCTTATTCATTTTTGCTTGTTGCTCTTTGAATCCCATCATATCGGCTTTATGAGTTTACCTATTCCGATCAAGTAAGTGTGATCGCATAAACCCCGAGGGTTTCTACTTGCGATCCTTTACTTGGATCACCAAGTACGATCCACATCACGATCACTGGTTGCGATCCTATAGTGCGATCGAGGTTAGGATTGTTGGGTGTGATCCATTGTCACGATCACAGACTACGATCAGACTACGATCCACTAGTTGCGATCGTGAGTGCGATCTGTGGTTGCGATCACTTGTTATGTTGGCATTGAGTGTGATCCCTTATACTACGATCTAGGCTGCGATCGAGTGCTACGATCGTAGGCTACGATCTGGGTTGCGATCGGTGGTCACGATCCAATAGTGCGATCAACCACTGCGATCCACATTGAGTTACGATCGTGTTGCGATCATATTTATATTTTTGTTTTATTTACCTTAGTTTTCGAATTTAACTTTTTCCGCATTTTCACTTAGAATTATTTTAAACAAGTTTTGTCTTAGTTTATTTTTACCATGTTTTAAGTTTTAAGTTCACTCTAAGTTTTTAATCAATTATTTTTAACTCGGAAATTTACTTTAATTTTTAAAGCTTTAATTTTACTCAAAGACACTTTCATTTTATTATTAGTGTAAAATAGATAATCAATCCATTTTATTTTCCACCAAGAACGACTGAGTCGCACTAATAACTATTAATTCGAAAAGACTGGTACAACGAACTTTCATACGAGGTGAAAACCTTGTATTAAATTGCACCGCTGCCGGCTCTATCCGTTAAGATTAACGGTTTTTAGTGAGAGACGCGTTGGATTTTGGGATCCGTTCACTTTTGAACGTTATTTTTCTTACTTAAATTTTCAAAAATCCATAAAAAATAAAAAATTTCAAAAATTCAAAAAAATAGAAAAACATAAAAACCAAAAATATTTCTTGTCTATCTTTTCTTTCTTTTTGTAGGTGTGTATGCGTACCCGTGCTCGTAAGAAGAAAGCAATTCAAGCCGAAGTCGAAACTCCACCTATTGTCACCATGGACAATCGACCAATGATCGAGCTTTTGCAATCGCAAGTAGAGGGAAACACCGATGCTATTGTCATATCCGAGATTGGAGCCATCAACTTTGAACTCAAATCCAGCTTCATTCAAATGGTCTTTGCTCAACCATTCTTGGAGCGTACACTTGATGATCCTCATGACCATATAAAAAGGTTTCTTCAACTCACTAATACGGTTAACTATAATGGGGTTTCACAAGAGGTGATTCGCTTGCAACTTTTTCCTTTCTCCTTAGAGGGACAAGCCTGACATTGGCTTGATAAGGAACCGCCACAAAGTATTCTTACGTGGTCGGATTTAGAGACCAAATTCATCAACTACCTTTTCCCACCCTCAGGTACTACCGCTTTGTGGAATGAAATCATTAACTTTGAACAAAAGTACGATGAGACATTTAGTGAATCTTGGGATCGTTTTAAGGAACTTTTACGAAAGTGTCCACAACATGGTTTCACAAAAGTATATCAAATTAATACTTTTTACAATGGTTTAAGCATGAATGACCAAGATTCACTAAATAGTGCCTCGGGGGGATAACATTTTGGTTAAGTCTTCTAATGCTGCATGGGAAATTATTGAGAATAAGTCTAGAGTCCAAACTAAGAGTGTTCAGACTAATGTGGCTAGTGCTAGTACTAGTGATGCCGACAAGAGAATTGATAAGCTTACTTCGATTGTTGAAAAACTTGCTCTACAAACCGCTAACAATACCAAAAGCATCAATGCCCAAGTTAATGCTTTGAGTCAGTCATGTGAAATATGCGGGGGTTCTCATTCATACACCGATTGTCCTTCGACTTATGACAATATGGAAAATTTGTATGCTGCCAACGGTAAATTTTCTACGGGAGGCTATCAAGCACGTCCTCAAGGTAACAAAAATTTTCTCAGTTATCGTTCAAACAACTTCCTTTCACCACCCGGTTCCCCACCTCAAAACCAAAACAACCTCAATCGCAACAATCAGAACCAACCTCGAGCTCCAAATCAATATCAAACCCAAAGAAACCCATCTCCACCTTAAGGAAACAATCAAGTTCACCAACCACCCGCTTATCAACCACCTGTCAACCATGCTCTTCCTCCCACCCAACCCACCGCATTTAATCAAGAGGTTGACACTTACATGAGGACTAATGATGCGATAGTTCAGAATCTTCAGCGGCAAATCATCAACTTGAAAAGATATATGGCAAAACAAGGGAATGATCTTCGAGCCGATATGCGAAACTCTTTGAGCAGTCAAACGAATGACTTAAGGGAAATGATGGCTAGTTTCTTCCAAAGTAATCAAGCCTCTGATTCGGGTTCTCTTCCGAGTAACACCGTTGCTAATCCAAGAGGGGAGATGAAAGCAATCACCACTCGAAGTGGAAAAGGTTAAAAGGAACTCGAGCTTCCTACACCTACACCGGTGATTGTGACAAAGGAAAACGAGTCTACTTCTCCAATTCCTCCACCTTCTATTAACCAATTCCCCCACCTTCTACTTCCACACCTCCACCACCCAAGTATGTGAGTGAGAATTCCATTCCAAAGCCTTCATCTCAACCCAATATACCTTATCCCTCAAGGTTGACGAAAGAGCAGTTGAAGAACCAGGATGATATTCAGGTTTCTAAGTTTCTTAAAATTTTTAAACAACTGAATTTCAACATCTCCTTTGCTGAGGCTCTCGCTCACATACCGAAATATGCTAAAATGTTTAAAGATATTCTCAGTGATAAGGAGAAACTTCTTGATATCGCTCAGACCCAACTTAACGAGAATTTCTCCGCAGTGCTCTTAAGGAAATTACCAACCAAACTTGGTGATCCGGGTTGTTTTCTCATTCCTTGCAACTTCCCCGGGTAGAGAATTGTATGGCCCTAGCCGATCTAGGTGCTAGTATAAACTTAATGCCTTTAAGCGTTTGGAAACAATTATCTCTACCCGAGCTAATCCCCACACGAATGACTTTGGAATTAGCTAACTGTACGGTTGCTTATCTAATGGGGATAGCCGAAGATGTCTTCGTCGGTGTCGACAAATTCACCTTCCGGCGAATTTTGTTGTCGTTGACTACGAGATGGATCCCCGTGTTCCATTAATCGTTGGACGTCCATTTTTGAGGACCGGTCGCACTCTCATTGATGTAGCCGCGGGCGAATTAATCATGAGAGTTGGTGACGATAAAATCGTTTTCAACATGGGTAAACTTTCTAAGCAGCCTTCTGAAAATGAGGGCGTTAATTTCATTGACCTTCTTGATGAGGCTTGTGAAGAGCATTTCAAAGACGCTTGTAAAAGTGGTTCTTCTTCTCTACCCATTGTTGAGACCGTTGCCTCTATTGCTCCATCACTAACTCCATTTGGAGAAAGTGATTTCCTTTTGAAAGAATTTGAAGCAACTTTGGGAGATGTGGATTTACGATATGACGATTCTCCCTCCAATTGGGATGAAGACATTCTTACCATTGAGAAACTTCTCAATGAGGACCATATTTCTCCAACATCTCCTAAGGAAACTCTATCGATGATCCGACTTTGACTACGCCGTCCATCGAAAATCCTCCGGATTTAGAGCTTAAGGATCTACCGTCTCATCTCGAATACGTGTTCCTTGAAGACAATAAGAAGTCACCCGTCATCATCGAAAAGGATTTGAAAGAAGACGAAAAATCTCGACTTATCGACGTGTTGAAAAATCATAAGAAAGCGATTGCTTGGAAAATCTCCGATATTCGTGGAATTGATCCTCACTTTTGCACACATAAAATTCTCATGGAGGACGACTTTAAACCCACTATTCAAAACCAAAGAAGGGTCTATCCCAAGATCCATGATGTTATAAAAAAAGAGGTTATAAAACTTCTTGATGCGGGAATGATCTACCCTATATCGGATTCAGCATGGGTTAGTCTGGTCCATTGTGTGCCTAAGAAAGGCGGAATCACCGTTGTGCCCAATGAAAACAACGAGTTGATTCCTACTCGACTTGTCACGGGTTAGAGAGTTTGCATAGACTATCGCAAGCTCAATGATGCTACGAGAAAGGATCATTTTCCCCTTCCTTTTATGGACCAAATCCTCGAACGTCTAGCGGGTAATGACTATTACTACTTTTTAGACGGTTTCTCAGGGTATTTTCAAATTCCCATCGATCCTAAAGACCAAGAGAAAACCACATTCACTTGTCCTTATGGAACATTTGCTTACAAAAGAATGCCTTTCGACTTATGCGATGCTCCTGGGACTTTCCAAAGATGTATGATGGCTATCTTCCCTGACATGGTTGAAGAAACTATGGAAGTCTTCATGGATGATTTCTCGGTCTATGGTGATTCTTTCTCTTCTTGCCTTGCCAATTTGGAACGCATGCTTAAGCGGTGTGAAGACACTCACCTTGTTCTAAATTGGGAAAAATGCCATTTCATGGTAAAAGAAGGCACTATGCTTGGACATAAAATCTCAAAAGCCGGTCTTGAAGTGGACCATGCTAAAGTCGATGTGATTGCTAAATTGCCTCCACCTTCAACCGTGAAGGGTGTGAGAAGTTTCCTTGGTCATGCGGGCTTCTATCTTCGATTCATTCAAGATTTTTCTAAAATCGCTCACCCGATGACCCACCTCTTATAAAAAGATACTCCTTTTCTCTTTTCTAAAGAGTGTATTGACTCCTTCAATCTTCTTAAGGACAAGCTAACTAAGGCACCGATCTTGGTTACCCCTAATTGGGAGCTACCTTTTGAATTGATGTGTGATGCCAGCGACTTTGCTATTGGAGCAGTTTTGGGACAAAGAGTGAACAAACACTTCCAACCAATCCATTATGGTAGCAAGACAATGACGGGGGCTCAATTGCATTATACCACTACAAAAAAGAGCTTTTAGCTATAGTGTATGCTTTTGTGAAGTTCCGCCCCTATCTTGTTCTTTCCACCACCATTGTCTATACCGACCATTCCGCGTTGAAGTACTTGTTAACTAAACAAGATTCTAAGCCAAGACTTCTTCGTTAGGTTTTGCTCCTTCAAGAATTTAAAATTTTAATTCGTGACAAAATGGGAGCGGAAAACCTAGCCGCGGATCATCTAAGTAGACTTGAGGATCCTTATCAAGGGGATCATCTGAATCAAGAGATCAACGACTCTTTTCCCCTTGAGGCCTTAATGTATTTCAATTCCAATCTTGATGACACCCCGTGGTTTGCGGACATTGCAAACTACTTGGCGGGTGGAATTCTCAAGGAAGGGTTAACGTCCCAACAAAAGAAAAAGTTCTTTAAAGACATTGAACACTATTTTTGGGACGACCCTTACCTTTTCAAACAATGTGTGGTTCTTGTCATTCGTAGGTGTGTTGATGGGCCGGCAACGTTACTAATCCTAGAAGATTGCCACAAAGGACCCACCGGTGGTCACTTTGGTCCTAATTACACCGCGAAGAAAGTGTTCGACTGTGGATTCTATTGGCCCTCCATTTATCATGACGCTCATGAAATGGTTAAACATTGTGATGCTTGCCAACACCAAGGCAAGATCACACATAAAGATGAGATGCCTCAAAATTTCATACAAGAATGTGAAATCTTTGATGTATGGGGTATCAAATTTATGGGGCCATGTCCATCATCTAAAGGGAACAAGTACATCCTCGTAGCCGTTGACTACGTATCCAAATGGGTTGAAGCTAAGGCTCTCCCTATGAAAGATGCGAGGGTGGTTGTGAACTTTTTGAAGCAGCTTTTTGCTCGATTCGGTGTTCCTCGTGCTATCATCAGTGACCGCGGGACTCATTTTTGCAATGATCAATTTGCTCGAGTCATGGCTAAGTACGGTGTCAATCACCGTCTTTCCACCGCTTATCATCCTCAAACAAATGGTTAAGCCGAGATATCTAACCGTGGATTGAAGCAAATTCTAGAGCGTACTGTGGGAGAGCATCGTGCCTCGTGGGCCGATAAGTTAGACGATGCTTTGTCGGCTTTCGGTACCGCATATAAGACACCTATTGGTTGCACTCCATATCGTCTTGTGTACGGGAAGGCATGCCACCTCCCTATTGAGCTGGAACATAAGGCATACTGGGCCTTGAAGTGGGCCAATTTTGACATCAACAAAGCCAGTGATCTTCAGAAGATTCAACTCAACGAGCTAAATGAACTAAGGAATGAAGCTTATGAGAACTCATTGATCTACAAGGAGAATACCAAGATCATTCATGATGCAAGGATTAAGAACCGACAGTTCCACGTTGTTGATCAAGTTTTAGTCTTTAACTCTCGGTTGAAGATCTTCTCGGGAAAGCTGAAGAGCCGTTGGTCTGGTCCATTCACCGTCGCCAAAGTCTTCCCTTATGGCACCATTGAGCTTTCTTAGCAAAATGGGCCTAATTTTAAAGTGAATGGCCAGCGTGTGAAGCTGTACTTTGGTGAAGACATCTCTCATGAGATGATTCCATCCCTCGCCACGTTTCCCTTGAATTAGTTCTAGGTCAAGTCAGGCTCGTGACTCGGTTAACAAAAACAAGAGCTTCTCGGGAGGCAACCGTTGATCTATCCTTTACCATTTTCATAATAAGTGTAGGGGGAGCCCCGTATGTGTTTGTTTCCTTGTTTCTTATAATGTGTAGGGATTAAAGCTTCAAAGATCCACTTTTGATGACATTTGACGACCGTGATCCCGTGTACCCGTCTTCCTGGTTCTATCCTAAACTGTTGTGATTCAATCTTTCATATCTTATATGTTCACATAGAAATCACTATATTTGTCATTTCCTTAGCAAGATTTAAACAACGTGCACAATGTCCTAAGTGTAGGGGAGTTTACTCCTACATGCTTAAACATTGAGGACAATGTTTAAATCAAGTGTTGGGGGGACTTCTGTCGAAGTAAGTGGTCTTTTCCATGAATTTGTCCTCATTTTAACCGGAAAAATAGTTTTTCGACATTTTTCAAAATTTTTAATCTATTTTGGCCTAGTAGTTTTACCTTTGTTATAATTATTTTCTTTCTTTGCTAGAATAAATTTTAATAAAGTGGTTTTAAATTTTCAAAGTTGTCAATCTATTGACTCAACCCGAGTTTACTTATTCAAGTTTACTCTAGCTAGTTTCCTTAACGTGTTTAAGTCAAGTTTTGCTAGGCTTTTAGATAGGGGAATTTAAAACGCGAAAGTCTTAACTCTTACAGGTTAAGAACAAGAACTTTTCGCAAGTTCCTATAATTGATCCTAGAAAGTCGTTTATCAAGGGAACTTTAAAATGCGAATTCTAAACTTGAAAGAGTCTAAGAAGTTGCAAGATCCTATAGATGACTTGAAAACCCAAAACTTTGATTTAATTGGCTAAGCATCCACGAGTCTCATTCCTTGAGATTTTAAATTGTGGAGAACGAGAGATGATAGAGTCAATTATAAGTTTGGTATTCTTTCATGAATTTATGTGAGTTGATAATAATATTTTTCTCCCATCGCTTGTTAATAAATATATTTTCAATAAATAAGGTTTTACGATTTGAAAAGTTACTTAGCTTCTAGCACAAGATCGTTTAAAAGTTGCTCGGTATTAATTAGAGTTCATAGCCAAGTCATAACTTATTGAAGCGGGATGCGAAGATTGGCGAGTCCGAAAAGGTCCTAACAAGACATGAGGGCTACATTTTGTTGCTAAAGATCCAAAAGTGATGTGAAGAATCATTTATCAAAAATCAATATGAAGGATCGAGACACACGGCGAAAAGCAAATACTCCCCTAAAGATCATGGAGAAGTCTATCAAAAAAGGCCCTAACAAGGTATGAGGATAAATAGATCCAAGTCCTAAAAGGAGGCGGATCGTTGTATATCAAAGTCCAAAATAGAGATTGGAGAAAAATGAAGAAGTCGTGGTCCAAAATTGAAGAATCTCTCAAACACTTCAAGTGAAGAAATTCCTATTATGAAGAGAAAACCTTAATTTCAAGAACGTCTCTCAAGATTCGAAGTATGAAGTCGCTGCCAAATATTGGTCCGAGAAAGGTCTCAAATCGTGAAGCGAGTTATGCCAAGATATGAACTTTAAAAAGTCCCGAGAAGCAGTTTTAAAAGATTTGTCCTTTATCTAACTATTGATTAAATCGTCCCACTTTATTTTCAGCCTAAATAACTATCAAAAGAAGTCAAACAATGCATCCTCGTGATCATTCAAGATAAAATTAAGATATAAGAGATACACCTAGGAATAAGGGAGTCTATGTAAATAATTAGGCCACATGAGTTCGTGTTAGTTTGCTAACTTATAATAACAATGATCTCGTTTTTAAGCTTGGTATGAGGAACGTGAAACTTGAGGATGATGAACATTCATGACAGCCTAAAAAACCCAATGTAAGTCTTTGATTTCTTTACTTATTTTGTACATATTTCTATCTTTTTAGTTTCCTTAAAGTTTAGTATTTAATAAAGGCCAAGGTAGGTTATTTATGATGAGAAATGTAATCTGTGCTTTGAAATTAATGCATTGCATGAGGGCATTGCAATTTTCAAGTGTAGGGGATTTAATAAGTGTGAAAACAATTATCCTTTTACCACTTATTTCCAATAATAACAAGACCAAAACGTGTATTTTATGTCGTAAAAGTCGGAATTATGTGTGGTTTGTGTTTTTATTGTTTTCAGGATAAAAATATGAAAAAGGAAGAAAACATGGGCTATCACGGGCTTTTATCGAAGAAAACGAGAAAAGACGAAGTCAAAGAACAAGAGTGTAAGAAGAACGGAAGTCCAAGGCCTATTCTGAAGATTTATCGAAGAAAAAGTCTAAAGACGGAAGTTTAATGAAGTCGAAGAACTCAAGTCTAATAGAAGAAGAAAATTATAAGACAAGTCCAATTTATATCGACAAATCTCGAGACGACGTCGAGAAAGACAAAGAATTTAAATCGAGTCGAGACGAGAAGAAAGAAAGAAGGAAGCAACACATTCACTCCCCACATCCTATATATACCCTCCTAATGACACATTAGGAGGGTGTTAGTTAAGTTAGCTAGATTATTTTTCTTTCTTTAGTTTTATTTTTAGAGAGAGAAAGTGTTTAACTTTCTCTCACTAGAACTTCATCTTGTCTTTCCTTTCATGTTTAAGGTTTGATTTAATATTGTATTTTGAAATCTTTAATCTACAAGTTCAAGTTAAATCTTTTCATCTTTAATCTTCTTCTACCTTTCTTGATTTTTATTTGTTCTTGATCCGAAATTTTAAAGCAACTGGTTTAATCTTGATGTTTTGATTGATTAAAAAGTTTAACTTTTTATCCATATCCAAGTTTATACGATTTGAGCTTTGAGCTTATCTTGCTTATTGGCTTATTTTGTATTTAGGTTTTTTACTTTTAAGTTTTCTTAAAAGTTTAGTTTTTTTAAACTTTGATTTATAAAGTTTGCTTAATTCGTGTTTTGAAAGTTTTTAAAGTAATGCTTGTTTTCATTTGGTTAAGATTTGATTAAGTGGTTATTCATCTTGCTTATTTGTGCTTATTCATTTTTGCTTGTTGCTCTTTGAATCCCATCGTATCGGCTTTATGACTTTACTTATTCCGATCAAGTAAGTGTGATCGCATAAACCCCTAGGGTTTCTACTTGCGATCCTTTACTTGGATCACCAAGTACGATCCACATCACGATCACTGGTTGTGATCCTATAGTGCGATCAAGGTTAGGATTGTTGGGTGCGATCCATTCTCACGATCACAGACCACGATCAGATTACGATCCACTGGTTGCGATCGTGAGTGCGATATGTAGTTCCGATCACTTCTTACGATCGCATTGAGTGCGATCCCTTATACTACGATCTAGGCTACGATCGAGTGCTCTACGATCTGGGTTGCGATCAGTGGTCACGATCCAATAGTGCGATCAACCACTGCGATCCACATTGACTTACGATCGTGTTGCGATCGGACTTATGTTTTTGTTTTATTTACCTTAGTTTTCGAATTTAACTTTTCCCGCATTTTCACATAGAATTGTTTTAAACGAGTTTTGTCTTAGTTTATTTTTAACAAGTTTTAAGTTTTAAATTCACTCTAAGTTTTTAATCAATTATTTTTAACTCGTAATTTTTAGTTTAATTTTTAAAGCTTTAATTTTACTCAATGACACTTTCATTTTATTATTAGTTTAAAATAGATAATCAATCCATTTTATTTTCCACCAAGAACGACTGAGTCGCACTAAGAACTAGTAATCAATTCGAAAAGACTGGAACAACGAACTTTCATACGAGGTGAAAACCTTGTATTAATTCTCCATACATATAGTGCCTCCATATCTTCAATGCAAACACGACTGCTGCAAGTTCCAAGTCATGCGTAGGGTAATTTTCCTCATAAGGATTAAGCTGTCGTGAAGCGTATGCGATCACTTTCCCATGTTGCATGAGAACACAGCCAAGTCCCTTCCCCGATGCATCACTATAGATCTGAAATCCACATGTACCAGATGGGAGAGTAAGAATCGGTGCATATACTAACTTCTACTTTAGGTCTTCAAAGCTCTTATCTATTTCTTCAGTCCAAACGAATTTCTCCCCTTTCCGCATCAATTTGGTCAATGGTATTGCTAAACGGGAAAAGTTCTCCATGAACCTACGGTAGTAACCATCTATGCCTAGGAAACTGCGGACTTTAGTCGCTGGTGTTGGTCTTGGCCACTTGGTAATAGCCTCAACCTTTGCTGGATCCATTGTGATTCCTTCTGCTGATACAATGTGACCTAAGAATGCCACCTTGTCTAACCAAAACTCACACTTGGAGAATTTAGCATACAGCTGCTTCTGGCGAAGAATCTATAGTACTGTACGAAGATGGTCTTCGTGTTCCTCCATGGACTTAGATAATATCAGGATGTCGTCAATGAAGACAATGACGAACTTGTCTAGAAATTCATAGAAGATTCTGTTCATCAAATCAATGAACATTGCTGGAGCATTGGTAAGGCCAAATGGCATGACTATAAATTCGTAGTGACCATAACGTGTACGAAATGCAGTCTTGGAGATGTCCAGCTCCTTAACCCGTAGCTGATGATATCCCGACCTTAGATTAATCTTGGAGAAATGTTTGGCCCCTTGGAGTTGGTCAAACAGATCATCTATGCGTGGTAGAGGATACATATTCCTGATGGTGATCTTGTTGAGCTCGCGATAGTCTATGCAAAGACGCATACTGCCGTCATTCTTCTTAACGAATAAGACCGGTGCGCCCATAGAGATGCGCTCGGTCGAATGAAGACTCGTTCCAGAAGTTCTTGCAATTGATCTTTCAGCTCTTCAACTCTATGGGAAACATGCGATAAGGAGCCTTGGAAATCGGCTCAGCTCCTGGGATAAGCTCGATATTAAATTCTACTTCACGTGCAGGTGGTATGCCCGGAAGTTCTTCTGGAAATACATCTGGAAATTCTGATACTATCGGCTGATTCTGAATTAATGGGGATTCATCATCCATGTCATGAACAGTAGCTAGATAGCCCTCGCAACCATGTGAAAGTAATGCACATGCTTGCAGGGTTGATATGATTTGTACAGACCTTCCGGTTACGAACCTGTTGTGAATGTACTCTGGTGCATTAACATCACCGAAGATGACTCGATATGAATGGCAGTCTATGATAGCATGATGCTTGGATAGCCAATCCAAGCCCAATATCATGTCAAAATCATTCATGTCCAGCGGAAATGTGTCAGCAGGACGAATCTTGTCATCAAACTCTAGGGGAAGGCTCTTGTACACATGGGTTATGCGTACAGAGTCTCTTAAAGGCATGGAAATATTCAGTATAATCTCTAGTGACATGGGGAGTATCCTAACATTCTTAGCATAGGCAGTAGAAATGACTGAGTGAGTAGCACCCGTGTCAAAAAGAACACATGCAGCTTGACCATACATATACAAGATTCCAGTGATGGTACCTGCAGACTTGTTCGCCTGATCGCGAGAAGTCATGTAAACGCGTCCACTAGTAGGAGGCGGCTTGGTATCAGCATGTCCCGATGTGCCCTCCATCTCGCCCTTGCGGTAGTCCTTCATGCGATGGCCAGGAAGACCACACTTGAAGCATGCATCGCTGTCGCGGCGACATGGCCCTAGGTGCCTACGGTTGCAGGTAATGCAAAGAGGATGAGTATATCCTCCAGTAGGTGTCCTGATTGGCTGAGAGCCTGATAAGAACAATATACATGAGACATGATAATAGGTACAAAGGACAATGCGGATAATTCGTAAGATGGAATACAAGTGATAGCTGGACGGTTAGGCTGTAAACCTCTCTGGTTCTGGTCCCTCCCGTTACCATGATTCCTGGTAGAAGATTCTCTAATGTGTCAGAATTAAGAACTATAGCATGTAATCATAAGAAAATGAGTAAGTATAAGGACCTGCTGCTGTTGGAGTATCCAGCGTTGTTACGGTAATTATCATTACCGCCACGCCTATCCGTAGAAGAACGGTAATGAGTTTGACCGTTTCCCTTAGGCTGAGTAGGCTGTTGCTGAGTAGCCGGCTGAGACCGGTCCCCAGTCTTCTGCCTGGAAGATACATTTTAAAAGAGATGAAATTATTGACATATAATGAAAGAATACGGTTTGGTCACCGCTGAATACGAATGTTTACCTCTTATCGGGTCTCTCTGCTTCCCCGAACTCTTCTCTTTCTTGAAGCATCTCCAGCTTACGTGCTACATCAGTCACTTGTGCCACCGAGTTGAACGTAGCACACACCAAGTTATTTGCGACCGATGTATGAAGAGCCCACCGGAAGTGGTGTGCTTGCTCTTCAGGAGTACCTGCTGCTCCACCAAGAAAACCAGCCAAGCGAAGAAAGCGCTGCATGAACTCGTTGCTATTCTCCCCAGCTCTCTGTCGGATTCCATGGTACTCTCTCTTCAGCTTGTCTTGCTCAGCCTTGGGAAAGAACTGTCCCATCACTAAATCCCTGAACGGAGCCCAAGTCAAACCAGCCACCCAATTATCACCTCCCTCAGACTGCTTCAGTGCCTTCCACCATGCTAACACATCACCTTCGAACCGGTAGCAGGCCAACCTCGACTTGAAGACGGGGTCACAACTCATGGTATCGAAGATCTTCTCGATGTGAGCCAACCAGCTTTTAGCTTCACTAGGGCTATCTGTTCTCTTAAAAGCTCGAGGGCGTAGCATATTGAATCTCTCCAGCCATGTGACCAATGTTGCTGGAGGAGGAGGTGGTACTGGGTGCTGCTGCTGATTGTTGGCAGCCTGAACCTCAACCCTGATTTCTTTCCTTAACTGAGGAAGCATAGCTTGCATTGCAGCTTGTACTGCTGCATTGAGTTGTTCCTGCTCGCGTGTGAGAACCATCTGACAGTATAACATAAAATACATGATTAAACTGATCACAACATAAACTATATACATGAAAAAATTTATACCAAGAAATCATGAAAAAAAAATTTATGCAAGAAAACTAGTACATGAATGCATGATTCAGTTTTATGAAAACTTTTATATGCGCGAGAGTGAACGCCTATTGTCAGTTCACCCAAAACAAAAGATATGGCGAGGGGACGCAAATGGGTCGGTCCCAAAGTTAAAAGTTTCGATAAAAGCACATGCGACTAAATAGGGCCAGCCCTGTACCAACCATTACTTGGTCATAAACCTGCGATAATGACATATATATGTATGCATGAAAATGATGAATGCATGAAAACCGACTGTCAGTTCTAGGAAAACCATAGTGACTACCCACTAATCATAGGTCGTGTTTTGAGAGCCTATAGGTCGAAGCCTTGGCTCTGATACCATAATTGAAACACCCCATTTTGGTAAATGGAATGTCACGTGTGATTATGACGTGTCATCAAAGCATACAAGGATAAATGTATAAAACATCACATGACCATAAAGGAAATACCAGAAACAAACATCGGTACCCCAAAAGTAGAACTTGTCACACACAAACATAAGTACTGTAAAGGAAAAGGACTAAACAATGTCCATAGAAATGAGTATCAAAAGAATGAAGAAATGCATAAAGTAATGAAGGCTAGGAAGCTTCCAATCCATATGCACGTACGCTTAAAGTCTACGAGCGTCCTTGAGTACCTGCCGGTTTGGGAACATGAAAGAAAAAACGGCTGAGCATAACGCTCAGTGCAAGGACATACAAGTATAGCATGAATAATATAAGCATATAAGCATAAAGCAGCGGAAAAGACTAAGTCCTGGATAACCTGGTATATCTTAGTAAAACTGGTTTTATAGTTTGAAAAGTCTTATATTTATCTTATAAAGACTGTTTAACATGTTTACCATTAGCCAATATAGGTCATGAAATATCAACGTGCATGAATACTTGGAGGGGTGACCTCGTCATGCAATTAGAGGGGCTGCCTCTAATTAATATAAGTTTTTAGGTAGGAGGGATCAGCTCCTTGTGAAGGATGCAAGGCACACACCATATTCACCTGAATAATCTGTTAAAACATGTAACCTAGGATGCACCCATACGCCCCACATGATAATAATAATAATATGGCCAAAAGATGAAGGGACGCCACGAGCTATCACTCCGTCGTGGTGAAGTCATAACACTGGTGCCTCCAGTGTTATGGTTATGGTACCTCCATAACTAGGTGAAACTGGTCATGCATGTATATGGCTTTAGGTATCTAATTAAATATAAGCAATTCAAAAACATATAAAACATATACTAGGAAAACAGTTGGCTGCATACGGGGAATCCTAATAAGGAAGAATGTCCATAATGAATGGACGGAGAATCCATACCTTATGTCCAGTGAACGAAGGAGACGAACGAAAGAGAGTCCTACTTCGTTATCACTGAAGCTACATAAATAGTATACGTGTATAAGTATCTGATTACTGAGTACGTAACTGGTTTTATATCATGTCTTAGCTTGTTTTATATGTTCATGTCTTGTTTTACTGATTTTAACGGTATGCTGTGTTTATCATGTATTCTGTCTATTCTGATTAAGTATTACTTGTATTTCTTGTATTATTATACTTGTTAAGTAATAATAAGTAACTTTCTAAAAATAACAGGTTTCCTAAAATAGAAAGTTTCCAAAAATAGAAAGTTTCCAAAAATAGATTTACTGCTTAAAATAGATAAGTTTCTAAAAATAGAAAGTTTCCATAAATAGATTAGCTGCCTTAATTAAATAAGTTTCTAAAAATAGAAAGTTTCCAAAAATAGAAATAAGTTGGATTATTAAACTAATAATATAAGCTTAAGTGTTTACTGATTTATATTCTAAGTCATGTGATGTATAGTATAGTTTATTAATTATTACATGTAAATTTAATAAACTATATGTTATATGATTTAATTAAATATAGCATGATTTAATTAAATTAAGTGTATAAAATACTTAGGTTAAAACGTGTTTTAATATTTATATTAATATAACCTAAGTCATGTAAATTAATTAATTATAAGACATGTTAAATAATTAATTAATTAATTATATAGTCCAATTAAATAACAAATACTTTGGTTAAAATCCATGTATTATTATTAATAATAATAACCTAAGTCATGACCAAATTAAATTAATTATGTAACATGTTTAATTAATTTAATTAAGCTTGTAAATAAATAATCTTGTAAAATAATTAAACTTGTAAAATTAATTAAGTCGTGAACCGTGCCCATGAACCCGTGAACCGGACCCGTGAACCGGCCAAACAAACGCACCCTTAACAGTGGCAAAACAGGCTTGGCCGGTTGCCACTGTTTTCGCAAAAACAGCCACCGGCTGAGCCGGTGGTTCCCCCTGGTTTCTCGGCTGTAGCCGCCGGCTGGGCAGAGTTCCCACTGGCAGTTAGCCGGTGGTTCCCCCTACTGCCGCGAGTGTACCCCCTGCTTTCCTTATTTAGCCACCGGCTTATGCCGGTGGTGTTCTTGTTTCTGCCGAGACCCAACCAAACACTAAATCACACCCCGA
Organism: Glebionis coronaria; assembly: GCA_025667525.1. Lineage (NCBI taxonomy): Eukaryota > Viridiplantae > Streptophyta > Magnoliopsida > Asterales > Asteraceae > Glebionis > Glebionis coronaria. Next base: position 322,510,004 of record CM046881.1, on the reverse strand, counting down.
CCTAGTTCGGGGTCCCTTGTTCTTGCGACCAAAACATCACAGCCACACCGAGACCTCTTGGTCTCGGTTGTTGGTGCGACCAAAAGCAAGGCGAGACCTTGTGGTCTCGGTTCCTTGCGTCGGCCTAAACAAACACCCCTAAAAACACCATGATTTAACCCCCCATGATTTATTACATGTTTATGTTAACTTGTTTTTATATCCATATGATTTCATGTGTTCTTATTTAATAAAAACATATAAGAAAAGGGTTTTAAAGATTTACCAAATACGTGAATCAATGAAGAATGAAAAATACGAACACCCTTGCAAGAATTGATCACCAAAAATCAAACAAATACACCCTTGTGGTGTTCTTAGAGAGGAAAAGGATTAGGGTTTGATATTTTTCTAATTTACTGTGATTATGAAAAATATGATTTCATTTTTCTTGTTTTAACTAAATTAAAAGTGGGCTTGGTCCCCTTCCTTCCCTTCTAGCCGTGGGTATGTGGCTCCCCAAGGGGAAACCCATTGTTTTCCCGTGTCTAAATATTATACGTGTTCTTGTGTCGTGTTTACATGTTTTATTTAGGTATCGTTCGTGTCGTAATATATTTATTCATAATCGTAATAAATATACGTAAACACATAATATTAAGTTCGTGATTATAAACGTTCATGATTTCATGTTCGTATGTTCGTGATTATAATTATTGTTGAAATAATTATCGTGTCTTAATACGTATTAAATACTTATCGTGTTATAACACGTACGTAATACTTGTAAATCTTATTCGTGAAACGTAAACGTGCTATAAAAGGAAAGTTCTAATCATGTACGTACGATCATAAGGGTACTACTCATGGTAAAAGCATGCGGGTTTTACACTAATTGTAATAAAGCTTATGATCAATCTCACGGGGAAGTATATGCTTATAACAACACCAAGAGAGTTCATTTCAAGCTTAATGTCGATGTTAATCACCTGTCCTACAACTCGACCAATTATTTGGCTCCACCCGGTTTTCAACAAAGACCTCACCCACCCACCCATAACAACCAAGGGCCACCTAGAGAAAATGTTCAACAAAATGCAAATGTGAGGGGATACAATGCAAATCAAGGAGCTTATCCAATACAAAACCAAGGCTTTCAAAACCAAGGCTTTCAAAACCAAGGTTTCAATCCTCAAGGTCTTTAACCATATAACAAATACCCAAACCAAGGTTTTCAACAACAAGGGTTCAATTTACCTCATCCGCACATGGACTTGATTCTACAACAATTAACCGATCATGAGAAAACCATGAAGGAAATGCAAGAGTCCACGGATAGGAAATTTGTTTAAATGTTTCAAACCCTTCGTCCCCAAGGTGCTCTTCCTTCTACAACCGTAACAAACCCTAGAGCTAATGTGAGTGCTATTACTATACGCACTGGAGCAACTCTAGTAGGACCATCTATCCCTCCCCAAGTTACTCCATCTACACCTCCTCCACCTCCATTTATCCCGCCTACTTCCATGCCTAGTACTAGTTATCCATTATCGTCTCCACCTCTTAATGAAGAAGTACCCAAGAAACACCCTTCACCTCCCCCACCTTCCATCTCTAAACCTTCTACTTCTCAACCATCAACATCTCAACCTTTACCTTCTATACCTACACCAACTAAACCCAATATCCCTTATCCTTCTCGGTTAGACAAGTGAAAATTGCTCACTAAAGAGGATGCTCAAGTTACTTCTTTTTTGAAGATGATCTCCCAAATGAATTTCAACATTAGCCTTGTTGAAGCACTTGTCCAAATGCTGAAATTTGTCAAAGCATTCAAGGAATTCCTTAATAAGAAGGAGAAGATGGCTGAGTTTTTCAACACACGCTTAAATGAAAACCGTTCTAAGTCCTTCTTAAAGAACTTCCAGAAAAACTTGGAGATCCCTGTTGTTTTGTGCTACCTTGCATTTTTAACAAAGTTGAAGAATTTACTGCCTTAGCCGATCTCGGAGCAAGTATTAATTTGATACCTTTAAGTGTTTGGACAGAGTTATCATTACCCGCCCTTACACCAACAAAGATGACTCTTGAGCTAGCAAATCGAACTCTCGCTTATCCCGTTGGTATTGCCGAATATGTTTTTGTTAAAGTTGGTACCTTCACTTTTCCGGTCGATTTTGTTGTTGTTGATTATGAAATGGACCCACGTATTCCGTTAATACTTGGACGGCCATTCTTATGAACCGGAAAAACTTTAGTCGATGTTATCGAAGGTGAACTCATTCTAAGGGTCGGGAATGATCAACATGTTTTTAAGATGGGGAAGATTACAAGTAAATCAAATGGAAAAGAATCGGTGAAAATGATTAATATGCTTCAAGAAGAGCTTACTACTACTTTGGAAAGTATAAAGCTTGGTGATTTTGTTGTATATGACAATCCTCTTTTCGAGACTTGCTATGATAATCCACTTTTTCAAGACCATGTGGATAATTATGATGATTCTCTCTCCAATTTGGATCCCCTACCAATTTATGATTATCCACCGATCTATGATGATTATGATAATGATTCTAGTTCCGATGTGGATGATTATGACGATTTTGCTTAGAGTATAAAGGCATGCCATCTTATGATGACTTTGATGATGTTGATACTCTTTCGAGTGATTCTTCAAATGATGACCTTGTTCCTATTTTTGATGAAGATCCTCCGCCAATAATGCATGATCCTACTTTGGTTGATTACTCATTTGAGGAAGATTTTGCTACTTTTCTTAATACATACTTTTCCAATGAGAATGATTCTCCTCCTTTGGACTTTGATTATGGTCTTTATCCTCCTTCGAATATGAAGAAACCCGTTTCAAAGGAGAAGAAACCGGAAGACACCAATATCCGTAGTACCTATGTCTTAACACCTCTCTATGCACCTTCTTCGGATGAGATTGTGCGGTTTATGGGCGAATCTTCAAGCTCTACTGAGCCTAAGTCTTGTTTTCCCCTAATGGAAAAGGTGTTTGATCCGGGTATCACAATTTTTAAGCCATCTCAGTATCCATCTGATGAAATAAAAGGAATGATTTTTGGAACTTATGGAGCTATGCTTTCACTTCATCATACCTTCTACCATCGTGCTCAAAAATTGCTTAAGGGAACCTCGCCTACTCTTCTTTGGCTTGTCTTGTTCACCTTAAGCTTGTGCTATTTGATGGACGAAAACCATGTATTTGATCCCGATGGATGTTTTTCAAGGTTCTTACCATTCTAATCAAGGTCGAGTCAGGCTCACGGCTCGGTGAACAAAAACAAGCGGTTCTCGGGAGGCAACCCGAGTATCTATCCTTTTTATCCGTTTTTTATAATAAGTGTAGGGGGAGACCCTAGTATATGTTTGTTGTTTTCTTTCTTATTATGTGCAGGTATTCGAGCTTTCAAAGATCCATTCTTGATGACTTTTGACGACCCGTGATTCCGTGTACCCGTCTTCCCGGTTTTATCCTAAACTCCTATGATTCACTATGTTATATTCTTCAATATTAAAATAGGAATCACTTTAGTTGCTTCTTCCTTAGCAAGATTTAAACAACGTGCACAATGTCCTAAGTGTAGGGGAGTTTACTCCCACATGCTTAAACATTAAGGACAATATTTATCTTAAGTGTATGGGGGTCTTTTATCGAAGTTAAGTGGGCTTTTCCATGAATTTTTCCTCATTTTAACCAGAAAATTGATTTTTTAGACATTTTCAAAATTTTTGATCTATTTTGGCCTATCAGTATTTTTCGTTGTTATTGTTATTTTCTTTCATTAGAATAAATTTTAATAAAATGATTTTAATGAGTTTAGATGTCTTTGATATATTAGGCCCGTCTTGAATCTTTTGACTCAACCCGAGTTTACTTATCCAAGTTTACTCTAGCTAGTATCCTTAACGTGTTTAAATCAAGTTTTGCTAGGCTTTTATATAGGGAACTTTAAAACGCGAAAGTCTTAACTCTTACGGGTTAAGAACAAGAACTTTTCGCAAGTTCCTATAATTGACCCAAGAGTCGTTTATCAAGGGAACATTAAAATGCGAATTCTAAACTTGAAAAAAAGTCTAAGAAGTTGCAAGATCCTATAGATGACTTGAAAACCCAAAACTTTGATTTAATAGGCTAAGCATCCACGAGTCTCATTCCATGAGATTTTAAATTATGGAGAACGAGAGATGATAGAGTCAATTATAAGTTTGGTATTCTTTCATGAATTTATGTCAGTTAATTATGAGCTTTTTCTCCCATCGCTTGTTAATAATTTAATTGCAATAAGTAAGGTTGTACGGTTTGAAAAGTTACTTAGTTTCTAGCACAAGATCGTTTAAAAGTTGCTCGGTATTAATTAGAGTTCATAGCCAAGGCATAACTTATTGAAGCGGGATGCGAAGATTGACGAGTCCGAAAAGCCCTAACAAGGCATGAGGGCTACATTTTGTTGCTAAAGATCCCAAGTGATGTGAAGAATCATTTATAAAAAATCAATATGATGGATCGAGACACACGACGAAAAGCAAATACTCCCCTAAAGATCATGGAGAAGTCTATCCGAAAAGACCCTAGCAAGGTATGAGGATAAATAGATCCAAGTCCTAAAAGGAGGCGGATCGTTGTATATCAAAGTCCAAAATAAAGATTGGTGGAAAATGAAGAAGTCGTGGTCCAAGTATGAAGAATCTCTCAAAAACTTCAAGTGAAGAAATTCCTATTATGAAGAGAAGACCATTATTTCAAGAACGTCTCTCAAGATTTGAAGTATGAAGTCACTGCCAAATATCGATCCGAGAAAGGTCTCAAATCGTGAAGCGAGTTATGCCAATATATGAACTTTATGAGGTCCCGAGAAGCAGTTTTACAAGATTTTGTCCTTTAGCTAACTATTGATTAAATCGTCCTACTTTATTTTAAGCCTAATAAAGTATCGAAATAAGTCAACAATGCATCCTCGTGATCATTCAAGACAAAAATAAAATATAAGAGATACACCTAGGAATAAAGGAGTCTAAGTGAATAATTGGGCCACATGAGTTTGTGTTAGCTTTGCTAACTTATAATAACAATGATCTCGTTTTTAAGCTTGGTATGGGGAACGTGAAACTTGAGGGTGATAAACATTCATTACAACCCTAAGCCCTAATATAAGTCTTTGATCTCTTTACTTATTTTCTTCTTTTAAAGATTTTGTAATTTTCTATCTTTTTAAGTTCCTTACTGTCTAGTGTTTAATAAAGGCCAAGATGGGTTAATTATGATGGAAAATATAAATCTTGCTTTGTAATTAATGCATTGCATGAGGGCATTGCAATGGTCAAGTGTAGGGGATTTGATAGGTGTGATAACACCCATCCTTTTACCACTTAATTATAATAATAACCAAGCCAAAACGTGCATTTAATGTCGTAAAAGTCGGAATTATGTGTGGTTGGTGTTTTTGTTGTGATTTAGGACCAAAATGTGAAAAGGGAAGAAAACACGGGCTTTCACGGGCTTTTATCGAAGAAAAAAGACAAAATCCGAAGTCAAAAGATCAAGAGTGCAAAAAGAACGGAAGTCCAAGTCCTATTCTGAAGATTTATCGAAGAAAAAGTCTAAAGACGGAAGTTTAACGAAGTCGAAGAACCAAATCTAATAAAAGAAGAAAATTAGAAGACGAGTTCATTTCGTATCGACAAATCCCGAGACAACGTCGAGAAAGACGAAGAATTTAAAAGACGAAAAGTTGAGAAGAAAGAAGAAAGCATCAACACATTTTCCTCCTCTTATATATAGTCCTTAATACTTCATTAAGGAGTAGTAGATTTTAGTTTAATTTTTAGAAGGTAATTAGGAGTAGATTACATTACTTTCTCTCTCTAGCTTTCCTTTCATGTTTTCAAGCTTTTACATTAATCTTGTATTTTGAATCTTAATCATCTTTAATTCAAGATTTTTATTTTAATCATTCTCATTCTACCTTTCTTGTTTTAATCTTCTGATTTGATATGGTTATGCATGAAGTTTGCTTAATCTTTATGCTTATTGTTTTATTAATATGTTTGATTGATTGTGCTTACTGATTTTGTTGTGTTTGATTGTTTTAGCTTATTGTGTTGAGTGTTTATTGTATTATTTCCCTTATTTTTAATTAAGTGTCTTAATAGTTATTTTTATAAAAGTTTATTTTAAATATTTTGATTATTTAGTGTTTTTAAAAGTTTTTAAATTATGGCTTATTTGCTTGTTCTTAAATTTGATTTGGTTAACTTTTTAGATAAGTGCTTATTAGTTTTTAGCTTATTTCCATTTTGCTTAATTTGTTTCTTGTTCGGGTTATCTAAAATCCTAGCATTCCGGATAGGGAGTTCATCAAGTTATTCCGAATAGCCTCCTAAGTAAGGATTCCGAATAGTAGTTTTTTTCCTTATTCTGGATTACTCCAAGTTCCACATTCCAGATAGTTGATTAAACTCAGATTCCGGATAACAAGCTGAAGAAGGATTCCGGATTGTAATGTGAATGTCGAATTCCGGATAGCGTCTACAAGTGTGATTCCGGATAAGCTCTAGCACCACACATTCCAGATAAGAAGAAGACTTCGGATTCCGGATTGGGATTGAACAACATACATTCCGGATAGTGGGAACAATCAGATTCCGAATAACCTCAAGATTGTGTATTCCGGATTCCTTAAGGAATATACATTCCGGATAGTTAGGTGAATTTGGATTCCGGATTGGCCAAGATTCTCACATTCCGAATAAAGCACAAAATAGGTATTCCGGATAAGAGTAAGTTTTGGTATTCCGGATGGTGACAGGATCTTAGATTCCGACTTAGGTTTTACTTGTTTCCCAATTCACTTTCAAGAATTTATTTTTCCCGCCAGTTTTCTGTAAGTTTAATTTTAAACTTGTTTTATCTTAGATTTATTTTAAAGTTCACATTTTTATAAGTTTTCATCATTCACTTTTTAATTTTAAAAGACTTTATTATTAGTCTAAATATTTTAAAGCTTCCATTTTTACATTTACTCAACGACATTTTTACTTTTATTTAAAAATAGATAATCACATTTCTTTCTTTTCACCAGGAACATCTGAGTCGCACTTTCAACTGTAATCAATTCGATTAGACCGAGAACAACGAATTTTTAATTAAGTAAAATCTTGGTTATCATCTTGGCTCATTTTATTCCCAACAGTTTCGCGGTTATACTAACCGTTCTCTTTACTTGACCGTGTCAAAGTAAGACTATGAACATAAATAGTGAATCAATTGGATAAATATCCGCTTGATTAAAGTCGTCAATTAAAATTCCTAGAATAAGTTTGATTCATAAAGAATCTTACCATTGTTTCTTTCAAGTTGACACAAGCTTGATTCAATAAGAGTCTCGCAAGTTACCTACCGTAGCGCTGTTTGAGGTTGACGCTAGAAGGTTTTCCATTCGTCACTGTGAATATTAATGTATATCACTCTGAATGTTCTGTAAAGACCATAAAGATATTGCGTAGAAACCTAATACGAGTCTGAGTCAATTCATATTCAAACCAATGTTGCTTTTCAGTTTACACAATTTTAATTCATAAAGAATCTTACACATGACCTACCGTATGTTGGATGATTTTTGTGCCAAGAAAGGGATTACTAGACAGTTTAGTGTAGCCAGAACCCCACAGCAAAATGGGGTTGCTGAGAGAAAGAATAGAACCCTTATAGAAGCAGCCAGGACTATGTTGGCTAATGCTCACTTTCCCATTGCTTTTTGGGCTGAGGCTGTGAATACAGCTTGTTATGTTCAGAATAGATCATTAGTCAACAAGATTCATAACAAAACACCTTATGAGTTACTTTGGGGAAGGAAACCTAATATTGGTTTTCTTAAACCTTTTGGTTGTCATGTAGTTGTGTTGGATACTAGTGATGCCTTAGGTAAATTTAGTGCTAAAGGTGATGAAGGCTACTTCATGGGTTATTCAGTGCAGAGTAGAGGATATAGGGTTTATATTAAAAAGGAAAAACGTATACTTGAAAAAGTACATGTTAGGTTTTTAGAAAGTAAACCTAGTGATCCTGAAAGTGGTCCAAATTGGTTATTTGACTTGGAACCTCTATCTAGGACTTTGAATTATATGCCTCTTACTAATCCAAACATTGTGAAGGTAACTTCAAATGTTGTGGAAGAACCAGTTGTTGATGTTTCAGGTACACAGATTAATGAAGAGGTTGGATCACAAGCAGACAAATCATCACCTATACTTGAGTATGTCACTATTCCCATATGGACAGATGCATTTGTTGTTGCTGATGCTGCTGGAAAGGAAAATGATGGTCCCCAAGTATCACCAGTTGACAAAATGCATGATCTTTCAGGCGCTGACAAAGGAAAATCTGGCGCTGACAAGACAACTTCAGACGTTGGTGGATCAAACGTTGACAACCATGATCCAGGCGTTGACAGCTCTCTTGACCATATTTTCTCTTCCAGTTTTGAACAAGGTGAACCTTCAAATAGAAATGGAGAGGTTCATTCAGATATTGAGGGAAGAGAGTCTGAAGAAGATATTGGTAACATGGAAGATGAGATTGAAGACAACACACTTTTTGAGGGAGGAGTGCTTACTTCTACAATCAAAAATCACCCCTCTTCTCTAATTATTGGTGATGTTATGTCTCATGTTCAAACTAGAAGATCTCATCAGAATCTTGGAGGATTTATTGCCAATATTCACAAGAAGGTTGATACCCCTCTTGTTCAAGCATGTTTGTTTGCCTGTTTTCTGTCAAAACAGGAACCCAAGAAGATTTTTGATGCTCTCAAAGAACCAAGTTGGGTGGAAGAAATGCAAGATGAGCTTCACCAATTTGCTATCCAGGATGTTTGGGAGTTGGTTGATTGTCCCAGACATGTCAGACCTATTGGGACAAGATGGGTTCTTAGAAACAAAAAGGATGAAAGAGGCATTGTGGTCAGAAACAAGGCACGTTTAGTGGCTCAAGGATATACACAAGAGGAAGGGATATACTATGAGGAGGTGTTTGCACCAGTTACAAGGATTGAGGCTATAAGGATATTTCTAGCCTATGCTTCCTGCATGGGCTTTACTGTCTATCAAATGGATATGAAGAGTGCTTTTCTTTATGGCACAATTGTAAAGGAGGTTTATGTAATGCAGCCTCCTGGTTTTGAAGATTCAGAGCATCCAGACAAGGTATATAGAGTCAAGAAAGCTATGTATGGACTTCATCAAGCCCCAAGAGCATGGTATGGCACATTGTCCACCTATCTGGTGGAAAATGGATTCAAAAGGGGCACCATAGACCAGACCTTATTTACAAAGAAGATTGGTAAGGATTTCTTACTTGTCCAGGTTTATGTGGATGATATTATCTTTGGCTCTTCAAGCCCAAAGATGAGTGAAGAATTTTCCAAGCTTATGACAGACAAGTTCAAGATGAGTGCAATAGGGGAGATGAACTTCTTTCTAGGGTTACAAGTTCAACAGAAAGAGGATGGTATCTTCATCTCTCAAGATAAGTATGTAGCAGAAATATTGAAGAATTTTGGATTTTCTCCACATGAGAAAGGGGCTAGTACTCCTATGGATAGAGAACCCTTGGGGAAAAGTAGGAGATGGAAAAGATGTGGATATCAGGCACTATAGATCAATGATTGGTTCTTTGGTGTATCTCACAGCTTCAAGACCTGACATTATGTTTGTTGTGTGTGCATGTGCACGCCATCAAGTGACTCCCAAAGAGTGTCATCTTCATGCTGTCAAGAGAATCTTTAGATACCTTAGATGTTATCCAGACCTGGGATTATAGTATCCAAAAGATTCACCATTGGAGCTTATTGCATATTCAGAAAGTGACTATGGTGGTGACAAGTTTGATAGAAAATCCACAACTGGTGGATGTCAGTTTCTTGGGAGGAGATTGATCTCTTGGCAATGCAAGAAACAAACAGTGGTGGCCAATTCTACAACTAAAGCAGAATATGTAGCAGCAGCTACTTGTTGTGGACAAGTCTTATGGATTCAGAACTAGCTGCTGGATTCTGGGTATAATTTCATGCATTATTAAAAATCCTGTACATCACTCTAAAACAAAACACATAGAAATTAGACATCATTTTATAAGAGATTGTTTTGAAAAGGGTTTAATACAACCAGATAGGGTTGACACAGAAGAAAATGTGTCTGATTTATTAACTAAACCTTTTGATACTAGAAGATTTCAATACTTGGTAACAAGTATTAGAATGATCAATCTCACTTAATATGTGTTTTGGGGTCTTAGTGTAAAAGTATGTACAGGATATGCATTGTTATTGGTCTTTTTGAGAAGTTAGATTTTCCGCTTTATTTGTCTAACGCTGACAAAGGTTATCTTAACGCTGATAAGTGGTATCGCGTTGTCAGCAACATGTTAGTTTTGTGGTTTTTTTATCTAAGTGTGCAGGCGTTGTTAGCATTGTACCAATGGATACAGAGTTGCTTATGGATCCTTGGAGAATCATTAGAGCATGTTTCAATTTATGGATGATGGTTGGAATATTTATATTCCTATATTGACATAAATTTTTATTTACATGCATATTATTTGGCAACCTATGTATCATAGTTTAAGGGGAGGTTTTAGGAACCTTTAGGACTTTTGGGTATTATTATGATACTCTTATCATAATTCTAGATTGTGTCCACTGGTGAGTATGAGTTAGTTTTCTATCTCATGAGGCACTGTAGCATGCAAAGTTGATATACTATGCATGCTGCCAAGACCTTTTTGGCCTAGAATTGGATGTGGTCTGTTGGGAGACTTGGGTATGATTTATATTGGGGTTTACCTGGGAGTTACAAGGAATTTTATGAGATAACTTAACTGTTAAGAATTTTGGTTAGCAAGGGACACTAGAGGACTGTTATGTCTATCTTGCATAAGCAAGTGTGCATAATAGGACAGTGCTTGCCGCCCTATAATAATTTATAGTTTATAGGTTATCTTCACTAGGATAAATTACTTTGTTAAGGTCCTTTTTCATTTTTTACTATTTTTATATTTGGACTTTGACAGATATATTTCCAAGCGTTGTTGTGACCAATTTAGATGTTGACATGGCTTTTGCAAACGTTGACAAGAATATAGCCGTTGGGCGTTGATGGGTTATTTTTTACCGTTGACACTCATTGGGTCCTACTCAATTGTTATTTTTGACGAATATTGGGGCCGTAATTTTTGGAGTAGGTAACTTTTAACTAATACACAAGATAACTTATTTTCTTTTAAATATTTTCATCATTATATTTTGAAAATACTTGCCTCATTTTTGACCAATCACATGTCCCTATCACTCCTATATATTTGGCTCATACTTTTTAAACAGGGTACTCTCATATTCTTGTCTAACAATTTTCTCCTATGATTCATCTTTTACAATCTTTCACAAACAACTTTCTACATCAATGGCGCCTAAGTTTAAACCAAGTGACTTGGTATTGGGGTTCAGAAGTCATCATAATAAGTGTGAAAACACTTATCCTTTTACCACTTATTTTCAATAATAACTAGACCAAAACGTGTATTTTATGTCGTAAAAGTCAGAATTATGCGTGGTTTGTGTTTTTATTGTGTTTTAGGACCAAAAGATGAAAAAGGAAGAAAACACGGGCTTTCACGGGCTTTTATCGAAGAAAACGAGAAAAGACGAAGTCAAGGGATCAAGAGTGTTTAAAGAACGGATGTCCAAGACCTATTCTGAAGATTTATCGAAGAAAAAGTCTAAAGACGGAAGTTTAATGAAGTCGAAGAACTCAAGTCTAAATTATAGAAGAAAATTATTAAGGCGAGTTCAAATCCCGAGACGATGTCGAGAAAAACAAAGAATTAAATCGAGTCGAGAAGAAAAGAAAGAAGGAAGCTGATAGTTGTAAGATTACGTCTTTTAGGAAAAAGAGCGTAAAAATATAGGGTAAGCACGACGATTTAGGAAAACCGTGTGTAAATGACCCTAAAGTGAGTTCGTTCTCGAGGAGGCTAGTGCGTTATGTAATGAATTGATTAATGGTTTGTGATTATATTGAGAAAAAGAAAATAGAAATGGGGTCAGAAGAGAATGACGGTTACGAAGACGGATTAAGCTAAGACGAAAAGGTCGTTCACGTAAAACCGTAAAAAGCTACAAATTAAAAAAATTAAATGTAAAAACTAAGTCTAAAATAATATAAATAAGAACAAAAATCCAACAAAAATATTTTAAAACCTTTTATTAATTAAATATTCAATTTTAAATGCTAATTAAAGCCCTAAAATTAAATATAATTAACAAAATGTCCAAAATATTATTTTATTGAACAAATAACTTACTTATATTATCTAAAGACTAAAAAGTATTTTTCCTAAATTTTAAAAACTAATTTTCTATTTTTAAAACACTTAAAACTATTTTTAAACTAAAATAATTATAAAAATAATAAAATAATGCTAAAAATAATTTGATAATTTTAAAAATCCTAAATTACTCTAATGAACAGTAGAAAAATGAAAAAGTTTGAAAAATATAAAATTTTTCACTAAAAGACAAAACAGTTAACAAATAAAACCCTAATTAAACTAAATTAATTCTAAAAATTAAATAAAAAGTGAACAGTGAAAACTTTTTGAACTAAAAATCTTAAATTATTTTTCTAAATCTAAGAAAAATATTAAAACTGAAAAATAATTATTTTTGTCACTAAAAGACAAAAACAGAAATTAAAAAGTAATTAAAAATAGCTATTAAATGTAAAAAACACTAAATGAACAGTAATAAAAAATCTAATTAAACAGAAAAATCCAAAATTAAATAAGAAAAATATTAAAACTGGTTTCAAGTCCTAATTCCTATTTTTAGGCACTAAAGACAAAAAAAAAAGGTTTCTGATAGTGACATGTGCTAGGGTTTGTCCTTTTGCTGAGCAGTGGTAACAATGATACTAGCAGTGGGAAATTGGTTCCCACTGGTAGTGTTAAATTTTGGTCAGTTGACCAATAAGCTTAGGAAAGCTTATGTGAGGGCTTTTATTGGGGCAATAAGGCACCCCTACACTCAGTGGAGTGTAGGGAGTCAGATTAATCACAAAAACAAGCAAGTATTTCACAAGATTAAGCACAAAATGGCATAGAAAGTTACTGATTAAGCAAAAATAAGGGTCTGGTGAACAGTGACTGATCTACTTGGCACAAAAACGAATTTTGAGGCCTCAAATCTTGCATACAAGCTAACCAATTCACATGAAACCAATTACAAACCCTACTTAAACCCTACCTCTAACAGATTGCAAAAATTTGTGAGCCAAATTATCAAAAAACAGTCACTAGATCACTTACTGAATTTATGCCATTTTAAACATGCAAAATACTTTAAAACCTATCAATACTGAAACCTATGACCAAAATAACTTCCTATCAAAAAGTACCAGTAAGTCTAGATGGCTTAAGGACCAAAAGTGTAGCAAGCACTTACCTTAAACTCCTAATCCAAACACCCCTTAATTTTCAGCAATCACTTTTTTTTCAAACCAAATGAGATCAAAACTACTTTAACTGATCTAAGTCTAACTACACATGCATATAACATTAAATCAAACATGAACAAGCAGATAATATAACATTTGAACACATTTCATGCACTTTCACCAAATCACATAAATCACAAATATTGAAAACTGAAAACAAGGTATAAGATAGTTACCTTGTGGGACCTACAATCCAAGTCCCATAATGGCTGAAAAGCCACCTCCAAACAAGCCCGGGCTTGTGCAGAACTAGTTGGAAATCAGTCAAAAGCTTCACAAAATTTCCTGCTAAGAACAACACAATATCCAAATATTCTGATTTTATTTTTTTTTCTTTTTAAATCTTTTTCAAATAATTTTCTCAAATTCTCTCCTTTAAAATCACTTAAAAAAACCAACTTACAACTTGGAAAACCAATTTTTGGAACAATCTTTTACCAAAACACCAATTTTTTCAGAAACTTTAAAAACAGGAATTATTTTGATAATTCTTGAACTTATGTTAACAATCTTGGAACTCAGATTCTAGACAATCTTAACACCAACTTTTATAAATCATAAAAGGAATTACTTTTCAGTATTTCATAAAAACACCAACTTTATATTTGATAAAAAGGAATTACAAAAAAGATTGCAAGAAAATGGAACAAGTGATATGGGGCACAAACGTCCCATATTTATACAAGATATGAAAGATTCTAGAGACTAAAACCCTAGCTAAGTAAATTACCATCCTTGCCTTTGAGTCTTGACTGAATTCTTGGTCAAATTAGCAACATGTGACTTTGTAGGAATCTTTAAATGGCCAGCTGTTGATATTGCAATCTTGAGCGTTGGTTATGACTTTGGGACAAAGGAATGCTTGTGGGCTGTTTATCTGGTCGGGTTTAGGGGTTTGGGAAGAAAGGGACGTGCAGGGGAGGGTCCCACAACCACATGGGTGTGTTGTGAAAGGAATCTGGGTTGTGGGATTGGTTTAGGGGGTGATGGATTAGTGATCTGGAGATATTCGTACAAAACCCCTTTGTTTATAATAGGATTAGGATTAGGGTTCTAGTTCATAAGTGTGTATTTTTTGTGTGTGTGTTGATCCGTTTTTGGGGATTAAAAAGTGTTTAGTGGGAAAATTATATTAATTAATATAATTCAAACTGAATATTTAATAAATCAGTTAAGGTTGAGTGGAGGGTGACGTGTGAAGGGGAGGTGAGGTGGTGTGATGTGATTGGTTGGTGGAGGTGACATGGCAAACTGATTGGTTGTGGTATGTTTGTGTGTCTGGGCAAATACAGTGCTTTGTCTTCCATTTCTTGTTCATTTTGCAATAAATAGCCAAAAATGTTTTCCCTTTTGTTATAATTTTGGGCAGGTTGTCAAAATAGGCACAATACTTTGCAAGTCTTGTATCAAGGACCATATAAGCATTTTTAGCAATCTTCAAGGGGTCCTTATAACATGTCTTTATTCTTTAAGGATTAAACTTGCATAAATGAATTGTTCAAGGGCCTTTCTTGCCAAATCTTCAAAAATGAGGGACCAATGTTGCCAATCTTCAATTCTTCAAGGACCATTTTAGAAATTCATGAATCGGGTCCGGTTCATTGTGCGGCTTCGTTTCCCGTGTTTGTTTTTGATTGATTCTTGTGATCTTTTTGTCATTCCCTCAATATCCGTACCTGAAATACACAAGCAACAAACACGAGCATATATTTGGCAGTTTTAATGATATTTAATGCATTTTAAGCCCAAATTGGACGATGAGACTATGTATAAAAGCAGTCTCATCAATCCCCCATACTAAACCATTGACGTGCCCTCACGCAATGCTAGAATAAAGTATCGTAGCACCTCCAAAATTCATTTTTATTCACTTTATTGAATGATAAACTAGCTACACTACTACTATTGCTACTACTTGCGTTCTAGACATAATGTATGATTTTCATCGCAAAATGGGACGTTTAGGTTCATAGAATAAGAACACGTGAATGCTTCGTTAGAAATAATTTCATCGTCCTCGATTTTCACCTCAATTCCATGCCAAGCGTGCAACGAGATCATTGTCATTATAAGTTAGTAATGCTAACACTACTCATATGCCCTAATCACGTACTTATCCTCCCATTATTCCTAAGTTGTATCTCTTATATTTTATTTTGTCTTGAATGTTTCACAAGGATACATTGTTTGACTTATACGATTATAGAGATTTAGGTCTAAAAATAGAGTCCTAACGGTGTAACTAAGACCATCAAATCAATAACCCCTCCCAATAGACAACGATGTCAAAAAATTAAGTTGACAAGAAGAATCGATAAACACGGTTTTATAACGGTTTTGAACATGAGACTTATTACCAAGACTTTTATACGCCCCCTAACGGAAGGGCCTTATTATCTTTGGTTTACCTCCATCTTTTATTCAACTTCGCCATGAAGCTTTTATTATGACTTCGGTCTTGCCTTGCCTTTTATTATCCGCCTCATCGGTGGTTTTATTAGCCAAAGACGTATATCCTCACGCTAAAGCGAATTTTGGATCTTTAAAGCTTCGAAGATTAAGGCTTGATTCACTTTCAATTTTGCATAGATTTTTCGGCCTTGTGGGGCTTCAAATTGTTTGCTAGATTTAGGTGAGCACTTGAAATCTTATTATTGGGTGAAGCTTTCGATTATTTGGGTTGCTAATACTTCAAAACCGTGACGCTGGCGATACCTTAATGTCTTCCCAATTTAATTACACGGAAGCTACTAGAAAAGACTAGAAACCCAACTATCCCAACTAAACCGCTAAGTCAATATTTATTAAGCAAAAAATATTTACATGCGAAGGGAGAATAAGCAAACAACGAGAACACATGAGTTTTTGAAAGAATACGAGTACTTTACGTTTAGCATAGTAACTTATAATTAACCCTATCATTTCTCGTCCTCGTTTAAGAGACTTAGCCTAATGTGTAGTTAAGGAACCAAAGCTAAGTGCTCAACACGCACGGTCGAGTCAAAAATTACTCTTATTCTCGCCATCGGAAAACCTACATTCGTGTCTTCAAACACTTATAAAACATGAGAAAAAATTTTAAAATTTGGCCATTTTTAGCCTTATTTTGCAACAAAAACGATAAAGAAAAAGATAAACATTGGAAAGCGTGAAGGTTTAGCAAGGCAAGTATCTATTCACCCCCATACTAAAGTTAAATATTGTCCTCAATGTTTCGAGTCTAGGGGTGCAAACACCCCCATACTAGAGACGTAGTCGAATGCCTAATCTAGCATGGAGAGGGTGTAACCAATAAATTAATAGCCGTTTATGAGGTGTGCTAAAAACCTAAGGTTAGAACATCAAAGGATATATCATTTGGATATTGAGAAAGTCTTCAAAGCAATCGATCGAGTGCTCCCATAAAACGAACACGAGAGGCTCCAATCGTGAAGATCATGATCTAAAAACCACAATGCACAAACAACCACGGAACAAAGGTTGGAAGGGCACAAATCCCCTCACATTAAACTAATTAGAAAGCAATAATATGTACATGGATAAGCATGGGTATCCCCCACGAGGCACCTCGTTTTTGATTACCGAGTCATGAGCTCGACTCGATCCCCTCAATTCTAATTATCATTGGGGAAGGTGACTTGGTCGAGGTAGTTCAAGGATGGAACTTCCCCGCCAAAGTAGTGCTTCAACCTATGTCCATTCACCTTGAAGTTAGGACCATCATCTTGAGCTAGCTCGATGGTCCCATACAGAAACACTTGAGTCACGGTGAATGGACCGGACCAACGGGATTTCAACTTACCGAAAAAGATTTTCAAGCGAGAATTAAAAAGCAAAACTTGATCCCCAATGTTAAAAACCCGGTTTTTAATTTTAGAATCATGCAACTTTATAGTTTTTTCTTTGTAAATCAATGAATTTTCATAAGCAATGTCCCTTAATTCATCTAATTCATTCAATTTCATTTTCCGGTGTTTTCCCGCGGTCTCTATATCATTATTACAATGCTTTAGGGCCCAATAAGCCTTGTGTTCTAACTCGATAGGCAAATGACAATTCTTTCCATACACAAGCTTATAGGGAGTGCACCCAATGGGTGTTTTATGAGCGGTCCTAAAGGCCCATAAAGCATCGTCCAACTTATCCGACCAAGATTGTCGGTTTTCCCCAACGGATCTCTCCAAGATCCTCTTCAAAGCTCGGTTTAAAACCTCGACTTGCCCACTCGTTTGTGGGTGATAAGCCGTAGAAAGCCGATGTGTAACCCCATATTTCCTTAGGACTCTTTCGAATTGGTCGTTACAAAAATGGGTTCCACGATCGCTTATGATAGCACGAGGGGTTCCAAACCGAGAAAACAAGCTTTTCAAGAACTTGACTACCACACGAGCATCATTGGTGGGCAAGGCTTTGGCCTCCACCCACTTAGATAGGTAGTCAACCGCAACGAGAATGTACTTATTACCACGATATGATGGGAACGGCCCCATAAAGTCTATACCCCAAACGTCAAAGATCTCACACACTTGGATGATGTTTTGTGGCATTTCATCTTTTTGTGAGGCTTTTCCTTGTCGTTGGCATGCATCGCACGACTTCACAAGATCTTGTGGATCTCGGTAAATAGTAGGCCAAAATAAGCCGGCATCAAACACCTTCTTAGCCGTGAGATTAGCACCGTGGTGACCACCCGTGGGTCCCTCATGGCAAGCTCTAAGGATGTTAGAAGCTTCGATGCCAAATACACAACGTCAGATGATTTGATCCGCACAAGTTCGAAACAAGTAAGGGTCGTTCCAAAAGTAGAACTTGACGTCACGAAAGAATTATTGTTTTTCTTGATTCGTCATACCCTTAATGATGAAGTTACCCGCATGGTAATTTGCAAAATCCGCAAACCATGGGGTGGAAGAATGAAGCTTAGAATTCACTACACCAAGTGTCTCGAGCGGAAATGTTTCGGTGATTTCCTTGGGCTCGTAAACACTTTGGTCAGGATCTTCCAAACGAGAAAGATGATCGACCGCTAGATTCTTGGCTCCTTTTTTGTCAACGATTTTGTGATCAAATTCTTGAAGGAGGAGAATCCAACGAAGTAATCTAGGCTTAGCATCTTGCTTTGCCATGAGATACTTGATAGCCGAATGGTCCGTATACACTATGCGTTTAGCTAAGACGAGGTAAGGTCGGAACTTCTCAAATGCATACACCACGGCAAGGAACTCCTTCTCCGTTGTAGTGTATTTTAGTTGAGCCTCGGTCATCGTCTTGCTAGCATAGTGAATAGGCAAGAAGTGCTTATCATGACGTTGCCCCAATACGACCCCAATAGCGTAATCACTAGCATCACACATGAGCTCAAAGGGGAGGTTCCAATTAGGAGCAACAAGAATGGGAGCTTCGGTAAGTTTCCTCTTAAGGATTTCAAAGGCTCGTACACAATCTTCGTCAAAGACAAAACGTGCCTCTTTTTCAAGAAGATGTGTAATGGGTCGAGAAATCTTCGAAAAATCCTTGATGAATCGACGATAAAAGCCCGCGTGGCCTAGGAAACTCCTAACTCCCTTAACGGTTTTGGGATGAGGTAATTTGGCGATGACGTCTACCTTAGCTTGATCTACCTCAATCCCCGCTTTCGAGACCTTGTGCCCTAAGACGATTCCACTCTTAACCATAAAATGACACTTTTCCCAATTGAGCAGAAGGTTGGTTTCCTCACAACGTTTCAACATTCTCTCAAGGTTCGACAAACACGAAGTGAACGAATTACCAAACACGGAAAAGTCATCCATGAAGACTTCCATCGTCTTCTCGATCATGAAATGAAAAATAGCCATCATGCACCTTTGAAAGGTTCCCGATGCATTGAAAAGTCCAAATGGCATTCTACGATAGGCAAACGTTCCATATGGACACGTAAACGTAGTTTTTTCTTCATCACGAGGATCTATGGGAATTTGGAAGTAACCGGAAAAACCATCTAAAAAGCAATAGAAATCGTTTCCCGCAAGACGCTCCAACATTTGGTCCGTGAAGGGTAAGGGAAAATGGTCTTTTCGAGTGGCTTCATTCAACTTTCGATAGTCAATGCACACTCTCCATCCGGTTACGAGTCTAGTGGGAATTAACTCGTTGGCATCGTTTGGCACAACGGTCATCACTCCCTTTTTAGGGACACAATGAATAGGACTCACCCAAGGGCTATCGGAAATAGGGTAAATCATTCCCGCGTCAAGGAGTTTAAGGACCTCCTTTTTGATGACGTCGTGAATTTCAGGGTTCACCCTCCTTTGACATTGGATTGCGGGCTTGTAATCCTCCTCCATTAATATTTTGTGAGTACAAAACTTGGGATCGATTCCCTTAATGTCGGATAACTTCCACGCAATTGCCCCTTTGTGGTCCTTTAGAACATCGACAAGTGCGGTTTTTTCATCATTCGAAAGTTCCTTCGCAATAATAACCGGCAACTTGTCATCCTCCTCCAAATAGACATATTCGAGGTGAGGAGGTAAATCTTTCAACTCGAGGATAGGTGGTTCCTCAAGTGAAGATTTGGGCTCGATACTCATAACCTCCTCGGGTGGAGGAAATGGGAAATCGTTAAGAAAATTCTTGATAATCGAGAAGTCCTCATCGTTGTCGAGGTCTTCGTTACAAGTACGTGGAACATTGAATTCTTCCAACGTTAAACCACTGCCTTCAAATGGAGTGAAGGTTGGTGTCGAATTATCAAGAATTGGATCTAACATAGTGGGATTGCCACTAGTTTCTTCATCACCAAAACCTAAAACTTCTTGTGAAAATTCCTCGCAAACCACGTCGATCATATCAACGAGGTTTATGGTAGCAACGGAATAAACATGAGAAAGTTGAGAATTTTGAGTTGCGTTTATAACAAGTTCCTCGTCGTTGAAACGTAAGGTGACTTTCTAGCATGAACATCGATCAAAGCCATAGACATATCTAAAAACGAACGACCTAAAATGAGAGGAACTTGAGGATCCGTGGGGATATCGACAACGATAAAGTCTACGGGATAGTATAACTTCCCCACTTTCACAAAAACGTCTTCTGCCAATCCACATACGCGAATCGTGGAATGGTCAGCCAACTCGATAGACATTAGTGAAGGAGTAAGATTAGGAAGATTGAGCGACTCGAAGATTGCAAGTGGCATCAAGTTAATGCTAGCACCAAGATCGGCCAAGGCATAGCATTCTTCCATATCTTGGATTGCACAAAGGATCAAAAATTTACCGGGATCACCGACTTTTTGAGGTATGCGATTAAGATAAACCGACGAACAACTAGACAATTGGTGCAATTTCTCCTTGTTGTTCAACATACTCTTAAAGTTAGCGGCAAATCGAGGCATCATGACCAAAGAGTCGGCGAAACTCACATTAAGGTGCAAATCACGAAACATTTTCATAAAAAGCTCAAATTGATAATTGTCGCGCTCTTGTCGTTTCTCCTTTCTTAGTCTCGATGGGTAAGGTAAGGGTGGTGTGGGTTGGGGCATAGGCATAGCCTTTGGAATCTCGGGTTCCAATGTTGGTAATAGGTCAACCGTAGGTGTGGCATGAGCGGTACTTTGTGGGCTTGGAATTTGCTCCTTTTCTACCACCACCTCGGGTTCTTTCTCTTTTTCCTTCTCCATAGAAGTACTTGGACGAGAAATGGGTTCTTTGAAAGTTTTACCACTACGAGTAGTAATAACCTTCAATTCTCCTTTCGGGTTCACGATGGTATCACTAGGAAGACCACCCGAAGAAGAAGGTTTACACATGATAGCTTCAAACATTTTTCCCATTCGATCTTCAAACTTAGATTGCCTAGCATCCGCTTTTAACAACTCTTGCTTAATCTCATGTTGACCTTGCTCCATTTTTTGTTGATTTTGTTGGAGACGTTGGACATTTCCTTCCATTTTATTAGCACGAGTCTTAAGTTCATTAGCAAGTTCGTTTTTAAGCTCGTTTTTCAACTTGGATCTTAAGCTAACCATTTCACGTTGCATATTATCAAACTTAGCATCGTTTGCTTTAGCATAATTCAAAAATTCTCCTTGAAGATTTTTGGTGTGATCATTTTGAAAACCTTGAGTGGTAGTTTGAAAATCACGGTTTTGGTTTTGGTTTGAAATTTGCCCATTTCCACTTTGATAATTACCCTTGTTGTAGTTACGTTGATTGCCTTGATAATTACCACCTTGATTGTTGTTTTGATAGTTATTAGCATTTTTATTTGGTGGAGCTGGATTTTGGCGGGAACCTTGACCGTTTTGGTTGTAAGTTCCCGTTGCTACATAAGCACTCGAACTGTTACCATCCGCGGTAATGCAATCGGAAAGATCATGAGCTCCACCACAAGACAAACAACTCTTAGCTACCGCTTTCACCGAAGCGGAATTCGAAGCTTCTTGAGCTTTCCAATGGGACATAAGATTAGCAAATCTATCAAAAAACCGATTTTCCTCATTAGCTTCATCTTGTAAGGCATTAATGCTACGAGACGATGATGATGATAATGAACCCAATTTGGCAACACTCGGTGTGTTACGAGGGCTATAAACCTTAGACCTATTTTAAATTATCACCAAAGCTTCCTCATCCGTTTTACACAAAAAATTACCACCCGCGGCGGCATTTAAATAATCCCTTTCATGATCATTAAGTCCATTGTAAAACGTATCAATTTGAATCAAGTCAGAAAAACCGTGATGAGGACATTCATGTAACATCTCCTTAAACCTATTCCAAGCCGTTGAAACACTTTCATTTAATTCTTGTGAAAATTTTGAAATCTCGTTTTTCAAGTGCCTAGTCTTAGAGGGCGGAAAAAATTGGTTCACAAATTTAGAAACGAGATCCTTCCACGTCAATATAGAATTGGGTGGCTCTTTCTCTAACCAAATTTTATCGAGCCCCGCTAAGGAATACGGAAAAAGCATCATCTTAATCGAGTCATTCGAGACATCCTTAAACTTGCAAGTGGCGGTAAGACGTTTGAATTGGCGGATATGGTTGTGTGGATTGTCCTTCTCATCACCACGGAATTTGTTGTTTTGGATCTGTAGAATATTGATAATAAATGAATCTATGAAGGGGTTTGTTAATTTCTAGAGAGAGAAAGTTAGAGAGAGAAAGTGAGAGAAACTATGTGAATTTTATTAAGTGGAAATTAAGAAATGATAACAACCAACCCCTTTCCTTAGTGGAAAGGGGTATTTATAGTTCCAAGTCATAAGTTGTGACAATCCGTCAATTTCAGGTCGTTATTTTAGTCTCGACTATTAAGAATTATAAATTTAATTTAATGAGAATTTTAAATTATCGATTAACCGAGAAGGTTATGGCTTGAAACTAGCGTAAGAATGTCGACTAGATGAAAACCGACAAGGAATATGTTAAGTATCGATATTATATTCTCAAATAATCATGGAAATGATTTTCTTATATTTATTTTTATTTCTCGTATTTTTCGTTTTAACGAATGACGAGAACTACAAATGATCGCGATACCGACGGATGCCCAAAAATTTACGTTTTATTATCGATTGTCTCGATATTTAATATTTTCGACGTTTTCGATTTAATTACGTTTTAAGTCGTGTCGAAGTTATATTAATTTATTTTTGAAGCGTTTTAACTTTTAAAAAGTATTTTTACGAAACCCGAGTCCCGCAAATATTTTAAAATGTAATATTTACATTTTCTACCCTTATAACCATTTAATTACTTTTTGGACCAAAACTATACCTTATTGGCAAAAATTACCCTCACCCCACTATATAAAAACTCCCCACTAACACAAAATCTCATTTTATTCATTTAAAAATTTTTTTCATCCTCCCCTCACTCTCTCTCTCTAACCCACGGTTCAAAACCTCCCCCAAAACCCATTTGATTTTCAAAATCAAGTTTGAATCAAAAGAAACTAAGAAAAGACCCATGTTGGAAATTTGATGGTGATCATTTTGATATAAAAATATGCAACATGCAAGAACTTTCAAATTTTGATGAAGAACAAGGGTGTTTGATCTATTTCTATGCTTGTAAGTAGTGTTAATATTATTATATTTAAAATTTTGAGTGGTTGCATGCAAGATTTTTATATATTTAATTTTTGTAAGATTGAATTTGAGGATGATATAGGTTAGTTGGATGTGTTAGTATGATATTAGGATAATATTAGGAGTATACAAATTGTTGGAATGGGTTGAAAAATTGTTTTAGTATGATTTTTAGAAAGGTATTTTAGACCAGTGGGTAAAACGTAATTTTTGAAAATCTTACTGTTTGAAAATGATGAAACTAATAGGATAGGCTTGTAGAGGATTCTTTTAGCTTCGATTTGCCGCTTGAATGAGCTTCTAACTCATTTCGAGCGAAAAGTTATGCTACTTTTAGTATTCGTGTACCGGGAGACGGGTATCGGCACAATCCGAAAATTGTTGTCGATATTTGGATCGAATCTCGGGGACTATAGAATGAGTTTTAAAAATGTTCAAGGACTGATGTAAGTTGCTAAACCTCAGGTCATGAGTCTATTTTCAAACCCGAGTGTCGGTTTTATAAACGGAATTGTTTAGATAAGTCGAAATGGTTTTACAATTCAAAGACGTAAATCTGTCCCGTTTTTATAACACGAAGATGTGTCGGGCAGAAGGTCTTAGAAGTAATATTTTTGAATGAAACTTTTACTGAGTCTTATTCATATTATGTGTGAGTTTGTCACCAAGTTTCTTCGAAATCGGACATGTCTAGATAGGTTAGATTGGTGTGTACATTTGGAGTGTACATGCTGAGTGGTATTTTGGACACGTAGTTCAATACTTGTATGGCGTGAGTTGAGTATTCACTATTGGACATGGTGACTTACTCGAGTGTTAAGTCATTATATAAATGACTTGACTACTGGTCCGAGGGAAGTAAAATGATAAGTTGACTTGCGTTGACTTGGCGTCGTATGACGGGTCAATATCGGAAGTGCAAGTGTTTAAAAGAATAGTGTTGAATAAAAAGGGTATAGTAATAACACTTGTAGTATTAAAATTTTCGGGATTGTCTTGGTTTTTAAAATTTCGATTTTTATATTATTTAAGTATGATTTATACTTAAGTCGATTATTAACGAACGCGCCTTATTCGGTAGGTCGCGGTTTTCGTGTTTTAACGGGCATCACTAATCGTCGGCGATCGTCTCATTACCACTATTGGCTAAGGTGAGTCTATAGCCTCGCTCTTAACATGTTTACTTGTTTTATAAAACCCGCGAGGGGGATAACATGCTTGTTTTACTAAAATAAAAGGGGGCAACGAGAAGTTGTGGAAACCCTTATTTTACTTGAAGTTATTGAAATTAAAGGGTACAACAACAAGTTGTGGAAACTCTACTTATTAGAAGAGTAGGGGTGCAACGAGAAGTTGTGGGAACCCTTATTATTGGAAAAGTATTTGTTATAAATGAAAGGGTGCAACGAGAAGTTGTGGTAAACCCTCTTCGTTTTAAAAATTGAACCCAAAGGAACTTGATTGTATGCTCAGACGAAAGTTGTTATATAAGTTTGTTTAGCCTTAAAGACCCATGAATCGTGAATTGTTAATCGAAAAGAACGCTAATACTATGGATAGATCTATCGGGGTGACGCCCAGTCCGGTCGCGACTAGCTATCGCGTGGTGTTGTGATGCACCAGTAATGAAACATCGGATGCAATTGTATAAGAGAAATATACGCACTTGGCTAGGTGTGTTGGGCTGAAATAATATATGTTAACGTTCAATTTCACGAGACTTATAGAAATAACAACGATAATTATGTCCATACAACATGGTCGTCTTTGATAAATTATTAACCATGGAAGGTTATTTTTCATACTTGTGTTCACTTTATTTAAATTAAAACTCTATAGATTCACTCGGCAAATTTTGCTGACTTTTAAGCATGTTTTATCTCAGGTCCATTTAGAAGGCACTCGAGGAAGGCGGTTTCGTGAAGCTTGCATATTTGAAATGTTTTGGCCCGCTTTTCTAAAACATATCCATTCAAATAACTTTTATCATTTATAATAGTTTGTAAACTTTTGAATCATCCGGGACCATGTATGAAATTTTATCTTGATTAAATGAAATTGAATGGATGTTTATTAAAACGACTCGTTTTGAGACGTTTTCTATGATTATGAGATTGAACCATGATAGTAACACCCAATGACCCTTCCGCTGCTATGAACGAAATTGGGGGTGTTACAGATTGGCATCAGAGCTCAAGTTATAGAGAACGAAAAGATTTTCCGAAAATGAATTTTTGAAATCTTTTAACTATAACTGTTGCAAGCGAAACCTCCGAGTTGCCAATGGACGAGAATGATAGTATTTATATATATATGTCATTATATATGTTGCTGTAATCTTTATCGATTATTTGTACTTGTGAATTACAAGGTATGTTTTCATTTTTTTAAAATTATAAATGATAGTTTTATATTGATACGAGGTATTATTATGACGCAGATTGTCATGGTTTTGTAACCTATCGCATATCGACTTGTTTAAATTCGATTGTTATCATCGTATCGTGATGTGCCATTTTTGGACATCTCCTTTCGAAACGTAATTAATAAATGCGATGTTCGTGTTTTCGTTACTACTTATGATTTTGAAGAATCATTTATCTGAGGCGACATCTTCTATGTAATGCGACGTGTGATTTGAGTTTATATGACCACGTTTTATTGGCGAAAAGGAGAATGCCAATGTTGGACTTAAGATATATATATCCTAATCAAATATATATAGTTTGGGTACAACAATGATATGCTCGTAGTAGCCATTCGGTTGAGTGACTTAATATTGTGTATCTAAATGGAATGGGACATTTAGATATATAGATTTTAACTCACCCAACTAAGAGTCGTTTAATGTTGTCTTACTTAAATGGATTAGGCCATTTGAATAAGAATATTTTAAACGACTGGACCTTAGATCGTTATGATCTCCTTATTCAAATGGAATGGGACATTTGAATACGGAAATCATGATGTAAGTTTATTTGACACCTTATATTTACTATGGTATTTGGATATGATCGTGTTGAGAGGTAGTAATACTTGAGTAGGTTGACTTATAATCGTCTTGTTGAAATGGATTGGGACGCCTTTTCATTTGAACAAGAAAGTTATAAGTTTCCGAACCATAAATTTATAAACTCTTGTATACATGGAGGGGGACGCCTTTTGATGTAGACAAGGAGTTATAAATGAGTGGGCCCAAGTATGTCTGGCTCGATTTGTGGATTTTTGGTGTACGTACGTCTTCCTTCGACTCGTATTTTGTTGGTAAGAATCGTTCGATGTTGTCGTCATTATGATGATCATCGATTATCATCTATGTACAAGTAACCCGTTGGACTTCTCTCGAGTTATGATTTGTTTTAATAGACCATTTCTAATGTGTCTCGATGATCGTGAGCTTTATAAACAGATTGTTAAGAACCGTTGACCGTTCCGAGAATAGGCGACTCACTTAAGCGTCACCATGATTTATGTGTGTACTTGCGGATTGACTGAGGATCAGTTATCAACGACAACTTATCGTGGACGTGAAGATTTTGTAATTTTACTTGCTACTATCGAAGGGTCACCGAAGACTTTTCTTGATGACGAAACTCTTGGGGCTACTATGACGAACTAAAGACGAGGAATATGATGCAGCACCTTGAGCACTAAAGTCGAAATTATTGGGACGCCTTTGTACGATGAACGCTGAAGCAAAAAAAAAAAATTAGTGGGACGCTTTTGTACGTTGAACACTGGAGTAGAACTTAATGGTATGCCCGATATGTTGTGAATTCTCGCCAATGGACCGAATTTCTTAATGACTGGAATTAACAAATTCGTTTTCACTTCGAAGAGTATGTTGTTGCCGACACTGCAAGTGGAAAGACTTTAGAGATCGAGTTGTATTATCAAGGGCTAGTCCAAGGTTTTATCGATGATCAACGACGGAGGTTTACATTTGATGTTTATGTTTGACCTTTGTTTTTTTTTAGGTACTTATGTGGTATGTGATCGAGCTGAGTGATCGTAAGTTGTGAGAACTTGAGGCGGCATTGTCCAATGACGTCCGATCATGGAGAACATGTACCATATAATATCTTTTGACTTTCTTTGGAACTTAGACGATGACTATCCTGTTTTTCACTCTTCACTGTTACACTGAAGACTATCGTATGCGAATTAAGCGCCGGGACGTCGCTTTCTAGGAAAAGTTATGTCAAGCTATCACCATGAGAAGGTGTTATGTATTTTGGAAAACGTGGGAAGTTAAGTCCCCGTTAGTTTGGACCATTCGAGATGATATCGATGGAAGGTCCGATGGCATGAAAACTTAAATTACCTCGAGAGCCGCAAGGAATGCACGATACTTTTCATATGTCGAACCTAAAGAAATTTCTTCTCGTCGAAGATCTTATTATCTCTCTTGATGAAGCATGAATCGACAGTAAGTTGCATTTCATCAAAGTACTTGTAGATATTATCGATAAGGAAGTTAGGCAACAGAAACGAAGTCGGATTTTTATTGTCATGTGTGATGGAACTCTAGACGAGGACCAAAATACGTTTAACTCTTTGATTTCAACAAGCGATCGAGGAAGAACGCAAGTTGATCTTCGGGACGAAGATCCCAATTTGGTGGGGATAATGTGACAATCCGTCAATTTCAGGTCGTTATTTTAGTCTCGACTATTAAGAATTATAAATTTAATTTAATGAGAATTTTAAATTATCGATTAACCGAGAAGGTTATGGCTTGAAACTAGCGTAAGAATGTCGACTAGATGAAAACCGATAAGGAATATGTTAAGTATCGATATTATATTCTCAAATAATCATGGAAATGATTTTCTTATATTTATTTTTATTTCTCGTATTTTTCGTTTTAACGAATGACGAGAACTACAAATGATCGCGATACCGACGGATGCCCAAAAATTTACGTTTTATTATCGATTGTCTCGATATTTAATATTTTCGACGTTTTCGATTTAATTACGTTTTAAGTCGTGTCGAAGTTATATTAATTTATTTTTGAAGCGTTTTAACTTTTAAAAAGTATTTTTACGAAACCCGAGTCCCGCAAATATTTTAAAATGTAATATTTACATTTTCTACCCTTATAACCATTTAATTACTTTTTGGACCAAAACTATACCTTATTGGCAAAAATTACCCTCACCCCACTATATAAAAACTCCCCACTAACACAAAATCTCATTTTATTCATTTAAAAATTTTTTTCATCCTCCCCTCACTCTCTCTCTCTAACCCACGGTTCAAAACCTCCCCCAAAACCCATTTGATTTTCAAAATCAAGTTTGAATCAAAAGAAACTAAGAAAAGACCCATGTTGGAAATTTGATGGTGATCATTTTGATATAAAAATATGCAACATGCAAGAACTTTCAAATTTTGATGAAGAACAAGGGTGTTTGATCTATTTCTATGCTTGTAAGTAGTGTTAATATTATTATATTTAAAATTTTGAGTGGTTGCATGCAAGATTTTTATATATTTAATTTTTGTAAGATTGAATTTGAGGATGATATAGGTTAGTTGGATGTGTTAGTATGATATTAGGATAATATTAGGAGTATACAAATTGTTGGAATGGGTTGAAAAATTGTTTTAGTATGATTTTTAGAAAGGTATTTTAGACCAGTGGGTAAAACGTAATTTTTGAAAATCTTACTGTTTGAAAATGATGAAACTAATAGGATAGGCTTGTAGAGGATTCTTTTAGCTTCGATTTGCCGCTTGAATGAGCTTCTAACTCATTTCGAGCGAAAAGTTATGCTACTTTTAGTATTCGTGTACCGGGAGACGGGTATCGGCACAATCCGAAAATTGTTGTCGATATTTGGATCGAATCTCGGGGACTATAGAATGAGTTTTAAAAATGTTCAAGGACTGATGTAAGTTGCTAAACCTCAGGTCATGAGTCTATTTTCAAACCCGAGTGTCGGTTTTATAAACGGAATTGTTTAGATAAGTCGAAATGGTTTTACAATTCAAAGACGTAAATCTGTCCCGTTTTTATAACACGAAGATGTGTCGGGCAGAAGGTCTTAGAAGTAATATTTTTGAATGAAACTTTTACTGAGTCTTATTCATATTATGTGTGAGTTTGTCACCAAGTTTCTTCGAAATCGGACATGTCTAGATAGGTTAGATTGGTGTGTACATTTGGAGTGTACATGCTGAGTGGTATTTTGGACACGTAGTTCAATACTTGTATGGCGTGAGTTGAGTATTCACTATTGGACATGGTGACTTACTCGAGTGTTAAGTCATTATATAAATGACTTGACTACTGGTCCGAGGGAAGTAAAATGATAAGTTGACTTGCGTTGACTTGGCGTCGTATGACGGGTCAATATCGGAAGTGCAAGTGTTTAAAAGAATAGTGTTGAATAAAAAGGGTATAGTAATAACACTTGTAGTATTAAAATTTTCGGGATTGTCTTGGTTTTTAAAATTTCGATTTTTATATTATTTAAGTATGATTTATACTTAAGTCGATTATTAACGAACGCGCCTTATTCGGTAGGTCGCGGTTTTCGTGTTTTAACGGGCATCACTAATCGTCGGCGATCGTCTCATTACCACTATTGGCTAAGGTGAGTCTATAGCCTCGCTCTTAACATGTTTACTTGTTTTATAAAACCCGCGAGGGGGATAACATGCTTGTTTTACTAAAATAAAAGGGGGCAACGAGAAGTTGTGGAAACCCTTATTTTACTTGAAGTTATTGAAATTAAAGGGTACAACAACAAGTTGTGGAAACTCTACTTATTAGAAGAGTAGGGGTGCAACGAGAAGTTGTGGGAACCCTTATTATTGGAAAAGTATTTGTTATAAATGAAAGGGTGCAACGAGAAGTTGTGGTAAACCCTCTTCGTTTTAAAAATTGAACCCAAAGGAACTTGATTGTATGCTCAGACGAAAGTTGTTATATAAGTTTGTTTAGCCTTAAAGACCCATGAATCGTGAATTGTTAATCGAAAAGAACGCTAATACTATGGATAGATCTATCGGGGTGACGCCCAGTCCGGTCGCGACTAGCTATCGCGTGGTGTTGTGATGCACCAGTAATGAAACATCGGATGCAATTGTATAAGAGAAATATACGCACTTGGCTAGGTGTGTTGGGCTGAAATAATATATGTTAACGTTCAATTTCACGAGACTTATAGAAATAACAACGATAATTATGTCCATACAACATGGTCGTCTTTGATAAATTATTAACCATGGAAGGTTATTTTTCATACTTGTGTTCACTTTATTTAAATTAAAACTCTATAGATTCACTCGGCAAATTTTGCTGACTTTTAAGCATGTTTTATCTCAGGTCCATTTAGAAGGCACTCGAGGAAGGCGGTTTCGTGAAGCTTGCATATTTGAAATGTTTTGGCCCGCTTTTCTAAAACATATCCATTCAAATAACTTTTATCATTTATAATAGTTTGTAAACTTTTGAATCATCCGGGACCATGTATGAAATTTTATCTTGATTAAATGAAATTGAATGGATGTTTATTAAAACGACTCGTTTTGAGACGTTTTCTATGATTATGAGATTGAACCATGATAGTAACACCCAATGACCCTTCCGCTGCTATGAACGAAATTGGGGGTGTTACATAAGTGGACTTGGGCCGGTCCATGACAAGCCCATGGACCGGTTCTTACTTAAGTTAATAAGCAAATAATAACTAATTACTAACTACGAGCTATTACAACATAAATCATATTGTGGAGTGACCGATACTTCTAATATACGTTAAAACGTATTTCTAACAATCTCCCCCTAAGGGAGGTCACTCCATGTTACAAAGTTCTAAACCTAGCATACTATACTAAGTCTTCGTTCTTTAGCTCGTAGTCTTTACTTCTTTTCTTTCTTTTGTTGTGAATATGTTGATTTGATCTTTTTGGCTTTGACTTGAGAGCATTGTTCTTTGGCCTTTCACGTGCGATCTTTGCCTTTCTTGTGAACTTTGCCTCCTCGTGACTTCATGTTCCACACACTTACGTCTTTTTGTTGGATTCTTGAAAGCTTCAGAGTTTGGTACAGCGGAAGACTTCATCTTGTACTTTCTTGAATTGTTGTTGCAAAAGACATAAGCATGTGGGAACGACTTTTCCAGGTACACCGCAACACCACCGTCTTTACTGGTACTCAGCAACGCCACCGTCTTCAACAGGTACACAGCAACGCCACCGTCTTTAGCAGGTACACAGCAACGACACGAATAAAATGGCTTTGAACATTTTATTCTAATTCGGTAGCATTTTACCTCCGGTCGGTGAAGACCGTTGGACGATATTAGATATCGTACCCGTGACGGATAGTTTCAATTAAGTAACTTCCTGACAAGATTTCGCGGGTAAACCCGTTCTCTTTATTCGACCGTCCAAAGCTGACTGCGAACATAAAGAGTGAATCACTTGGATAAATTATCCTTGTGATTTAAAAGCCGTCAATTCATGAAACCTGGAACAAGTGAATTTCAATTAAGATTTTCACCATCGTTGCTTTCCAGTTGTCACGAGCTCGATTCATAAAGAATCTTGCACGTTACCTACCAAGTGCTGTTTGATGTTGACACTAGAAGGATTTCCACTCGTCACTGTGGTCAATAAAGAGTCACTCTGAGTGTTCTGGCAAGATCATATGATAATGCGAAGAGGCCTGGAACGAGTTTAAGTTCAATTAAGAATTAAACCACTGTTACCTTCCAGTTTTTCACAAGATTGGTTCTAAAAGAACCGCACGTGTAACCTACCATGAGCTTGTTTGATGTTGGCTCAAGCAGGATTTCCATCTTCATTGTAATACTTACGTATTACTCGGATGTTCTGGAAATATTACAAGAATATTGCGTAGGACTCTTGAAAATCTCTTACTTTTCACAGTGTGTGAGAAAGCAAGGAATAAATGGAAAGTGTCCTAATGAGACTTTTGATGATCTCTTGGCTCTAGACTCGATTGTGCGTTTTGATTTAGTGAGCGATGGCTGGAGAGGAGTGCCACCTTTTCAATACCAGTTTATTCGGAGTGAATAAACCAATAGATAACGTGTTGATCTCCGTGTGATTAAAACAAATACCTTTTGAGAGATATTTGAGTTAGCTGGGGAAGGGTTGTGCATTGCATCACTGGGTCCATGATGTCTTTCTTCAATACCGAGAATCATTAGCAAAAATGACCTCAATAGCATATGTATTGACCCGGTTTCTGCCTAAAGTTGTAAGGAGGGCTTCTTTCTTTACACCCTTTATCTTTACCTTTCTTTTTCATTCTTCAACCCCTTCAATGCTTACCAATACGTCATCACTAGCACCTTGTTGTGATTGTTCCAGTGCTAGCTTAAGTACTTGGTCGGCATTCAGCTACGTTCACATTCTTTCTCCATCTTTCCTAGGACTTCTAATTCTAACTAGGGAATTGTCCTTGGGAAGATTCCATCGGCTCTGATGAATCATTGGACTAAACCTATTCCTACCACCCTTTTGTCACCACATCCGTCGTGAATTAAGCGTGTTTTGGGAAGGAATTGCCACCATGAAAACATCATTGAAAATCACCTAAGGTACTTGTGATATTAAAATCAAAAGTTTTGTACCTTAGGTGTTTTGATCATCAAAAACGCTCCCCCTTAACACGTGCTTAACACATATTAAGTTGGATTATCATTAAGTCTTTTTCATTTTAGCCAAGTAACACTTACGTCTCCTTAATCCCATTTTCTCCCCTTATCCAAAATGTTAACCATTAATATTTGGGATATTGAATGGATTAACCGGTCTTTGGGTAAAAATGAAATTAATGTTTGGCCATAGAACAAGTTATTGCTCCCCCTTAAGTTAATAAGGGATAGTTGTAGTGCTTTGGTATGACATATTTTGAAAGATTTAGAATCTCGTGAGAAATTCTTGAAAAATTATCATACCTTAACACTACACCAAGCCATTCAAGCACATTATTCACAAATTTACATATTCACAATTGAAAACCAATATAAAGTGACCTGAGATGTACGACCCATCATATGGATCGTTGCAGTAGCTTGTGGTGCACTAAATACGGTCTTCCACCCACGAATCTTTCCAAGCTCCTCATTAATCTACGTTCACGGAGCTTTTGATCGATCTTTTTGATCACATACTTTGCCATCTGCCGGTAACCCGGATGCCAATCCTCCGTCATCTCTGGCAATGTCCCACCCGAGTTCAGATGTTCCAACTTATCTCTGACCTGTATAAGAGTTCCATCACTATACTTGTGAAGCTCACCCACCCTCATAAACTTCATCAAACCTCGACTGTTCAAGTAGAAAATGCCAGAATTCGGGACAGAAATTCCGGTATATGGACATCTTTCTACGTGTTGAGGTAGCACTTGATTCACAGGACGGGTTAAATTGAGCCTCCTCTGATAGCTTTCGACTCCCAACTGAAGATCCTCAACTCGTGACTTGATGACAACGCTTCGTGTGAACATACGAAGTGCTGTATTCAAAGCAATCAGGTCTTCACGAGGAATGTGAGTAAGTTGATCTCGGGTCATCAGAAGCAGCATATCTTCGATATCCTCAAGGCGAATGATGGAAAAATCTCCTTGCTGGATTTTGTATTCCCTGTCATCCTCCCTTTTCAAGCGAATCTCCGTCACATGATGGTAGCCGTTCTTGGCTTCAGTTTTCATTCCTAAGATGCTGGAGATGCGGATGTCGGATCTAACATTGCTTCCAGACTTGACCAAGCAGCAACCCCTGTACGCCCTTCGAACTCGTTCGTCCCAATGTGATGCACCTATGACAGCATACATATCATAATTACGATTCATTTTAGGAACCCAGAGTCGATTTACCTTTTCCTCGATATAGGGTATTGTCCCCCAGTTGGCAGCTTTCAGCAATGTCAGGGAGGTTGCGTACTTTGATGACCCCTTCAGGAGATACTCAAGATCGTTGGTGACGAAGAAGTCAAGAGCAATCTGATTATCTTGAGCAGGATCCATTGGAGGTGGAGCTCTTTCTGATTCATGAAGTCCTGGCCTTTGAACGGTTTTCAAAGCCTTTATGATCTCATCGGCATAATACTCGAACTCCAATCGGGGTAATCGGGTTTTGGCACGCAGTCTCTTATCTTTCATTGCTTTCTTGACCAAGGATGGGGTAACCGAAGTCTTATACTCATGAGCAAGAAATGCACATAAGTCAATCGGACTTCGGATACGCAGATACAGCACATCTTTGTCAGCATCTGTGATCGGATCATATTGAGCTGCTGCCGTGATCCAAGCTTGTGGTGGTGCAGACTCGTCTATCTCCAACGTGTCTTCCCAGGCACGAATGCTTGGTTCAGGAACCGTAGATTGTTGAGCTTGTTGTTGAGGAGTTGAAGTGCGAACATCAGTTGGTTCTGTTTCAGGCATTTCAGCAGTGTCTTGAACTGGGGAGTGTTGTGCAGCTTCGGGTTCAGTCACTGATTCTGCAATCACAGGAGGAACAAAAGCAGAACTAATGGGGTTAGTTGTAACAGGTAAAGATACAGCGATAGAGATACCGGGAGCCGAAGACGCTGTAGTGGCATTCACATCGTGGCGCCACTTAGTTCGTCTTGATTCCGAGGATGTCGATTTGTCCTTCTGTGCTGCATCTTTTGTGGACTTGGTTCCAGTCTTTGTAGCAGTCTTCTTAGAGCTGGTAACCTTGTCTCCCTTTTTCGGTTGTTCACCCCCATCATCATCCTGGTTATCATCCCCGTTACTACCCCTTGCACTCTCCTGATTCTCATCACCACCATCATCGCCATCATCATCCTCATCATCCTCATCATCGTCATCATCCTCATCATCATCACCACCCTCATCATCATCACCACCTTCGTCATCGTCTTTCTCCTTTTCACCTTCTTCTTCTTCTTCTTCTTCTTCTTCTTCACCCGTACCCTCTTCTTCACTCTCTTCCCTTTCTTCCTCAGGTAAGATGTGATATGGTACCACACTTCCAAACATTTTGAATAATCTATCATCCTCCATGATAGCATCATTCAGGGATTTAAATAGAGCCCGTTGAATCCTCGATTTATCATGCGACCCAAGTTCCACCATTCGAGCCTTAAGGATCTTCTTCAATTCAAAATCCGTCAGGTCATAAGCAATCTTATAGGCGGCTTCTGAAGGGTTGGATGATTTGACCATCAAGTTGTCAGCAGCAAGTGTCTTCAACTCATCACGAAGCTTAGGCATTAAGGATTCAACGGATTCTTGCACTCTTTCTTTCACAGATGCTTCAAGTGCTTCTTTTTGTTCCTTATATTTATCCCTCATTGCTTGAAGTCTGGTAATGCGTGCAGCATGTTTATTAGCCTCAGCCTGCTTAACCTGAGCAATTTCCTCTGCATGAGCCTTTCGGGTAGCTTCCAAGTCTGCAGCGAACTTGGCAATCAACTCTTCTTGAGCTTTCCTTGATGCTTCTTCACTTTGAGCTCTTCTATTTAACTCTTGGCGAAGTTCATTCATTTCTCTCTTGTGAGCATCCGTATGTTTATCCAACATCTCGCCCAATACTATTGCTGCCATTGCAGATGTTGCAGAAGTTGCAGATGTTGATGGAATAGGCTCGGTTGTAACTGCTGTACTAAGGGTAGGGATTATGGGTGGTGGAAGAAATGGTGTGGAAGCCGGTCGGGTTGGTCGGGTTGTTAAGGGTTGGATTGGTGGTGGTAAAGTTGCCAAAGGTTGAGTTGTCACCATGATCTTAGAAGCAACAGGTTCCTTTTCCACACTTGTTGAAATAGGGATTGATTGCTCCTTCGAAGTAGAATAGTTTTCAGGTGACCCAAACTCATCAACATCATACGGTTCCTCGTACTCATCCTCGATATCTACCCTCGCACCTGAACCACTACCGCCTGTATCTTTCCTACTCCTTTTAATAGCAATCTTCAGCATTTGTTGCTCGGTTTTACCAACAGTAGGATCAACAATATCTGCTTCATCACGTAGACGCATCAAATCCTTACCCTTTCCTTTCTTACCCTCTGTCTTCTTCTTCTTGGGTTCGGGTTCAGGTAACTCAGCTGGTTGTTTGCGTTTACCTTTACTCTTAACCGTTGTGGAAGAGTCTTCTCCAGTTTGAAGGTTTGCTTTCAGCTTCTGGATTTCTAACTGTAGTAGCTTGTAATCTGCAGAACCTTTGATTTTGTCTGACAGAAGGTAATCAGGAACAGGACCCGGAATCACACCAGTAGACGGTCCTTCATGCCTCAGATCTACAGTATCATCAGCTTCTTCAGTGTGATAGCGACCTCCTGCTCGCCTATCAATAGTAGCATCAAGCTTCATAAAATAATTTATGATAAGCTTAATAAATCGAGGATAAGGAAAGAAGTTTGTCTTTAGCTTCTTGTTGTGGAAGAGTTGAAAGGTGAATTCTTCCCATATCAACAAAGCATAATCTGAATTCGCAGCTTTGTACATGCCATAGAAGAGGTTCATTATCGGACTTCTCAAAGCATCATGTCCACTCGTTTTTGGTGTAAGGCATTTACTGAGAATACCCATCAAAGCTCTCCAGGGTTGTCCTACCTTAGCAGTGGTAAACTCAGATGCAACTCGTATTTCCGGACATCCAAGTGCGTCAAATAACTCCGCGAGTTCATCTTTAGTAGGATCCCTTGAGAAAGACATGCCCTTGGGTGTATCCCGTATACCAAGCATCTTACGGAAGTCTGAAACGGTGAGTGTCTGCTGCTTGTTGTCGATGGTGAAGGTGATCTTGTTCGAAGTGAAATCCTTGGTTGCCCAAAATTCAAACATATACTCATAAGGCACCGAGGCTGTACTCCTAAGGGCGTTCTTGAAATGGGAGTTATCAAGAATGGCTATGGCGACCTTAAAACCATGGTGAGTGGATTTAGAAACTTGCTTCAGCCTATAGTTGTTGGGTATAAACTTAAGGATAGGTTAAAGTCCAATGATTTCTCTTGAACCGGAGGAATCTTCCCAAGGACATTCCTAATTGGGTGATCTTTTGTCCATTTAGTGCTATGGTTTTCAATCCTAGGTGGTCTGGAGTGAACAATAGATGGAGCTTCTTCTGAGGTAGAGGCGGCTGAAGGGTTTTCAGGGATCGCTACACCAAAGAAAGGAAGCTCTTGCAAGTGAGCATATTCCAGGTCGTGATCAGTAGTATCCTCTTCTACATCATTAGGCACAAGTAGGGGTGATGATTCAGGTGTAGTTTGTGAATCACTTGGTGAAGGTGCATCAGGTTCAACTTGAATTGTAGATGCATTAGATAAAGGTTCATTAACTTGAGCAACCACTTCAGGTATTGGAGCAATTACTACAGGTACTGGAACTTCATCAGTCGGGGGATCGAAGAATTCATCAAACAACGGTTGAAACAGTTTATCCCACTCGGGCCTTGATGGTGGTAAAAATGATGTAGAAGTAGGATTGTTGGGAACTAATCCGGAACTTATAGCACCGGGTCCCATCTCATGAAGCGCGGGTTCAGAGCTGTGTTGCTCAGAAGCCATCGCTGTCAGCTCGTCGAAATCAGCGTCCATAGTTTCTACAATCTTGCCAAGACGACGGTTATAGATTCGGTATGCTCTTTTGGACGGTGAGTAACCAATGAAAATACCTATGTCTGCTTTTGGTTGAAGCTTACCCAAGTTCTCACTATTGATGTTTGGATAACACAGAGCACCAAACACATGGAAAAATGAAACATCGGGTTTGCGGTCATGTAGAAGCTCATAAGGTGTTTTTCCATGGCGTTTCCGAATGATAGAACGGTTTTGGGTGAAACATGCAGTAGAAATAGCCTCTGCCCACAAGAACAATGGAGCGTTCGCATAAATAAGCATGGTCCTAGCAGCTTCCATAAGTGTACGATTCCGTCTTTCAACGACACCGTTTTGTTGTGGAGTGCGTGCAGCGGATGTTTCATGTGATATACCAACTCCTTCATAATAATCACGGAGAGTCTGGTTGACGAACTCTGTACCATTGTCTGTACGAATACGGCGGACAGTGGTATTCAAACGTACCTGAATGAACTTCAGAAAAGTGATGATAGCCTTCGGAGCTTCATCCTTTGTACGTAGAAATCTAACCCATGTAAACCTTGAAAAATCATCCACAATGACGAGAATGAATTTCTTACCG
Organism: Glebionis coronaria; assembly: GCA_025667525.1. Taxonomy (NCBI): domain Eukaryota; kingdom Viridiplantae; phylum Streptophyta; class Magnoliopsida; order Asterales; family Asteraceae; genus Glebionis; species Glebionis coronaria. Next base: position 322,471,197 of record CM046881.1, on the reverse strand, counting down.
CTCACACTTTCAGTTCTCATCGGACCACAAAGATCCATATGCAAAAGATGAAGTTTTTCTTGATTAGTGTCTTCAGCTTTGGGTTTGTAAGATTTCTTGGTGCTTTTCCCCCTTGAACACGCGGAACATAGATGATCCTTGTGAAATTTAAGCTTGGGAAGACCACGAACTAACTCGTTTTTAGCCAGATGATTAATAGCATCAAAATTAAGATGAGATAATCTGCGATGCCATAACCACGACTTGGTCTTAGAAGCTTTAGAGAGAAGACATACTGGAGAAGCGGCCATCATGTCTTGTAAGGACAAAGTGTAAAGATTTGCACCACGAGATCCCTTCAACAAGTCTTTTCCTTCCAAGTTGCGGATGAAACAAGTGTGTTGTCGAAAAGCAACCTCAAGGTTGGAATCACAAAACTGTCCTACTGAGAATAAGTTATGACCAAGACCTTCAACATAGTATACCCTAGAAATCGTCACGTTTCCAATCTGATATTCACCATATCCCATAATCTTTGCTATATGATCATTCCCAAATTTAACCGTACCAAGAAACTTGCTGACGAAATTTCGGAGCATCGAGCGATTTCCGGTCATATGTTTTGAACAACCGGAGTCCAAATACCACAGGATGATTTGGACCACCTGAAAATATCACCACACAAAGACAATGTAGAGGTATCGGAATCTGAGTGTTCCTTGTTATTAGCAGGTACAGATTTAATAATCTTAGATTTGCTAACTCTAGGTTTCTTAGATTTCCTAGCCTTTTTCTTCTTAATTAGTGGTGTAGATTCTAATTGGCTCAAATCCTGAGGTATTTCTTCACTGATAGGCACTACAGTGGGGGCAGACCTATTTAAAGGGCGCTGTTTCCATACTTGAGTGCGAGTGTTCCTAACTAAAGGACGCTCAGACCTAACCTCGATAGATGCATTCCTAGTTAAAGGGCACATTTTTCCATCTAGTGTAAAGGTCCTACCAGTGGGACGCCATTGCCAGCCAACTTGGGCACGAGTTCTACCCGTTGGCTTCCATTCAAGACCATTCTTAATAGCATTCATTTCATTAATGTGATCAATCAGACACAAATCATGACTCTGGGAAAACATACATTCATTACAATTCCAACAAATTAAATCAGAATTCACGAATGGTTTAGGCTGCTGCACAGGCGCAGAGCTTTTAGTCTTAACATGATTCGTTTTATTTAAAACTGAACTAGCATTCCTAGTGTGGACTTCTACTTTCTTCTTTGTGGCACTACTAGTGGCGGGCTTGATCTTATCTTTCTTGAGTGGCGATCCTTTAGCCTTAGTAGTTGCTTTTAATCCTGTAGAAGGCAAAGTGGGAACATTAGCAGCAGATTTTAAAGATGTCTTACTTGATTGTGCCAATGACGGTTTCGCTCCTGGAGTCTTATTAAATGGAGTGACAGCAATGGGCCTATTATTAAGTAGTGCAGAACCTGGTGTACCTATGTATTGCAAATAAGCCAAGCAATATTGAACTCGCTTAACATATTCATGAGCCGAATAATAGTCGCTACTTGAGGGATCTAAGGCATAAAGATCGTCTAAAATATCCCTAAGAAGATCGACATGCTTAATGGCATTCCTCATATAATCATCGTATACAACCGGGTTTCTCTTATGAAGCGGATTCTTATAAAGCACTACGTTCTTGGTTGTTGGAGCACTAGTGGACGGTGCAGAGTCGGTAGCTAAGTTATCAACTACTTCTTGTCGGGTGAGAAGAAGTGTCTCCTTTAACTCAGCCAAAACCATATTTTTGTCTATGAGCAGGATGTTCAAGTCAGAGATTTCTTCGCACTTTTGGTTCAGTTGTTCAATATAATATTGTTGCTGTGTCGCATTAAAAGCGAATCGATCTTCTAGTGAACCATAAAGAGCGGATAGTCCCTGCCTTGTCCGATCCATCTCCCCTAGAACAGTTGATAGTCTAATTTCTAAGACTTGGTTTTTAGACTCTGCGGCCTCTAGTTCCATTCTTAATGTTTCCTTTGATGATATCTCTCTCTTTAATCTCATGATTTCTTCCTCTAATGTCTTAACAATTGCAATCATCTTGTCACTATTCTCAACACCGTTTTCACAAACATTTGATATCAAAAGATTTTCATTTTGAGCTTGTTGTTTTAATTCTAAAGATATACAATGTTGTTCTAGTTGATTAAAGCGTTGAGAAAGTAAATTATAAGAATCTTGTAGCTTTAAAAACTCAGCGTTAGATTCGTGACAAGAATGATTATCTACCTCATTTACAGTTTCAGCAACATTTACAGAAATATCACAAACATCATCACAAATATCCTCACAATTATTCACAGCATCACAATTCATCATAGCGGATGTAAGCTCATTCGAATATTTAACATTTACAATAGTAAGCACATCACACGAGATTACTTCGGACAAGAATCGGTCATATTCGGTTAAAATCTTTTCCTTTTCAATTAGTTGCAGTTCGTAAGCGGTGTCCATTTCATAAAACACTTTTTGAACTTCCCCAATTTCAAACTGAAGATTTTCCTTAAGAGATGCAAAACTTCCTTTTAGACTTTCGACAAACGGATTGATCTTAGTTCTAAACACCTCGTTCATGTGTTCGAAAGCCCATTCTCCGGCGTTTAAGCCATTTGAAGTCGTACATTCCAAAATGACCTTGTCAAAGGTAGTAAAGTATCGGTTAATCTCTTTCAAGTTTAACCATACAGTGCTAACCGGTGGAAGATTCTTTGGAATTTCCTTAGGATCTTCCATGTTGACAAGTGTAGGAAATGTACTAGGGCGTTCTTCCTCTAACATGTAGGTCGGTGCTGTGATGAGATCTTTATCCATATGGAAGCGAACTCTAAAATCAGTTTTAGCAAGTTCCTTATTCATTTTAAAATAATCACATTCGGGATATTTTGCAGAATTGTATGACCGATCCTCATCAACTAGATCCTTACTTGTTCTATCATTGGGAAAAACAATCGGGTCTAAAGCCAATCCTAATTGAGTTGCATTATAAAGTCTAGGACTATGTCTTAAAGCTTGTTTTGCATATCTTGGATTAGGGGGAAGGCCTTTTAGACGTGATAAGTTAAACTCTTTAAACGAAGCATCAAATAAGTGAACTAGTTGTGAAGCAGCGTATTGTCTTAACAGCAAGTAATCTAGACTTCTAATCTTATTAGTGGCATTAATCTCCATTTCAGTCTTCTTAGATTCTAGTGATTCAAAATCCGTTTGAAGTTTTTGAAAATTAGTGACCACTAACTCCTTTTCTCGAAGTTCATTAGACAAAGTTGCTCTTAAGTTTTCTATCTCTTGCAAGTGACCCATTTGTTTGTTTCTAAAATGATCATATTCGAGATTTGTGAGAACACTAGATGAAGGCACTAATTCCAAAGTTTGTACTTTCTCATTGCTTAAGGCAAGCTCATCAGACAAATTCTTATTCTTAGCTAAGGTTTCTAAGAGTGCAGCATTCATTTGGCTAAGTAATGTAGCAGGAACCATGACCAAATCTTGTTGAGCAGGAGTAGGCGTATGCAAAATGGATCCCGGTTGTGACTCACTCAAAGTCTGGGGACTCACATTGATATTGCTATCATTGTTTGTCTCCTCGTTTGAAGGACTCACCACCGAAGATTCATTCGAATCAGCACTCTCTTGCCCAACTTGATGTGGTTGAATACTAGCATCAGTGGCATTATCGGTTTTATTAATAAGTACCTCAGATTTCTTATCTGGCCCTAAGCTTGAGAAAGTTGCCATGAAAGCAGCCTTTGCAGTTTGAAAGTCATCACAATCGGAATCATACGCGTCTAGATCATCGGCTTGGTAAGCGGCATTCTGCGTAGTGACAACATCTTGTTCAGCAATTCCTGGGTCAGCAAGAAATGCAAGCTCCTCTTCATCAAGTTCCCTTCCTTGCGCCTGAGCATTTACCAGATAGATCTTTTCTGCAAACCACTGTCCATCCCTTCTCCTCTTGGGTTTCTTACAATCCCTGGACATATGACCCTCTTCCTTGCAGTTGTAGCATGTGATCATTCTCAACTTGCCTGTATTAGCCCGTGGAGGATTGTTGACCATTGGAGCAGGAGCAGGAGTAATTGTGCGAGCATTGGTTGAAGTGGAAGATCTCCCCTGATATGGTTGAATTGGCTGAACCATGACTCTGCCATTCTCAATTGTAGCTTGTTGGCGAGAATTGGATGAATTCCTCAACTGATTGTTGGTAGGAGCTGATCCTCTGAATCCTCGTTTGCTTAAGGTTTTTGTGAGATAAGCAGACATAGTAGTTAGCACTTCAACTGGGTCAGCTCCTTGTTGGAAAATAGGAACAGGGACTTCTTCATCATCACAATACAGTGCTTGATCTGGATGAGCTGCATAATCAGTGGAAGGAATACTCATTTGATCAGGATAGCTTGTTTGATATGCTGCATTCTCTTGATAAGACGAATATGAAGGCTGAGTATAAGGTGCAACATTTGCTGGATGAAGTTGTGAACCATACTGCGGTGAAGGTGCATTGAACCGATACTGTTGCTGATGTGAGGTGGGAGGTTGTGGTAAAATCGAGTATTGGGGAAAAGTTGGTGTCATGTAAGGTGATGCATGATAGGCTTGATGTCCCAAGATATAAGGTGTGTTGTTGTGAGACAAGCTTGGTTGATTCGCCATCAAAGCTAAGGAATCTGGATACATACCACGAGGAGAACGATGCATAATCACATGCTTCTCATGCTGCTGAAGGAAGGCATATATTTGATCCAAATTGCACTTGTGCAGATCCCTGGTTAACTTGACATCGGTAATATACTCACCCCATTCAGCTTGAGGTAGAGTATTCAAGAATTTGGTGTTAACCTGGAATGGAGCAATCTCAAGATTGTATACATTCAGATCATTCATGAGTGTGGTGAATCTGAAGTAATAATCATGAAGTGTTTCCCCTGGGTTGTAGGTGAATCTATCAAACAAATCATACAGCTGACACTCCCTTTCTTGTTTGGTGAGAGACGTGCCTTGTAGCAACACCTTAAGACGTTCCCATAAGTCTTTTGCCACAGTATACTTGCTTACCATCCTATAAATATCATGGGGAAGAGCTTGGAGAATTGTTTGAAGTGCTTTTTCATCTGCATCTGCAACAAGTTGTTGGGCTGGAGTAAGTTCTTCAAATTCTCGTGGTCTAGTCACGTTGTCAACCGTAATGGTACCATAGTCGAGTGGACCATTCAAAATCGATTTGACCATAAGCCTTCCGTATGTCGGTTTCCCCTTTAGATATTGCATCATTCGACCTTGCCATGCCTCAAACACCTCTTTAATAAGCATCGGTGGACGACTATCAGTTCCCGTTATAATTGATATATCCGTAAGAGATGTCATCTGAGGCATTACTGAATTTGGATTCATTTTGTTTTTCTTCAAAGAAACAGAGATTATCGGTTGATCGAGCAGTGAAGTAAAGCTTGTGAATTGTGTTGTGTTTTTGTTGTATGAAACCAAGATTAAATCCTCTAAAAAATCGTCGAAAAAAACAAGCAAAATAACCCTTGATTCGGAACTTTTTGTTGATTCGGAAGTTTGATTCGGAAGATTACCTTGATTCGGAACTTTGTGTTGATTCGGAAGATTACCTTGATTCGGAACTTTTTGGAATGATTCGGAACTTCTTGGTTCGGAAGTTATAGATCCGGAACTTTGGCTTGATCCGGAACTTCTTGACTCGGAAGTTCTTGGTTCGGAACTTTGGCTTGATCCGGAACTTCTTGACTCGGAAGTTCTTGGTTCGGAACTTTGGCTTGATCCGGAACTTCTTGACTCGGAAGTTCTTGGTTCGGAAGTTTCTTGATTCGGAACTTCTTGACTCGGAATTCCTTGATCCGGAACTCCTTGATCCGGAAGTTTCGCTGAGTTAATCAGAAACTCCTTAGATGAACAGTCGAACAGTAAAACTTACGATTAAGCCCAGATTTTGACCAAATAACCCAAAAAGTTTTGTGCTTTCGACTAAAATAAGTAACAATTAATACTTATCCACTAATCCCAATCACAAAAACACCAAAAAACACCAAGAATCAAGATGATTTTTCTAAAAGAACACTAATACAATCAAAAACTAAAAAACCACACAAATCACCACCTTAAATCACCCCATAGCTCTTGATACCAAATGTAGAATATTGATAATCAATGAATCTATGAAGGGGTTTGTTAATTTCTAGAGAGAGAAAGTTAGAGAGAGAAAGTGAGAGAAACTGTGTGAATTTTATTAAGTGGAAATTAAGAAATGATAACAACCAACCCCTTTCCTTAGTGGAAAGGGGTATTTATAGTTCCAAGTCATAAGTGGACTTGGGCCGGTCCATGACAAGCCCATGGACCGGTTCTTACTTAAGTTAATAAGCAAATAATAACTAATTACTAACTACGAGCTATTACAACATAAATCATATTGTGGAGTGACCGATACTTCTAATATACGTTAAAACGTATTTCTAACAGGATCATCGACAACAAACCCGTTTTCACCTCAAAATTCTCCGCAAGGATAGCGGGAATCACAATCGCTTCTCCATAACCCTCGGTGGGTGCTTGAAGTAACTCCATCATAGTTCGATTCGCCATGGTTGGTGCTTCTCTTACAATGGGTTCGTCAATAGGAGACTCCTCACTAGAATGATTTGGAGGGGGAGTTTTGTTCTTTCGTTTACGTGCACGTCTTGCTTGATTACGAGTTAGCATAAATGTTACGTACAACGTGGGGATGAGCAAAGAAGATTCTTTTTGGTGTTTTGTATTTTTCAATTTTTTTTTGGTTTTTGATTGTTTTTACTTTTTTTTTTGGATTTTGGAATTGTATTAGGTAGACAATAATCTACAAACCTCCTCCTTAATCAAATCTCTTGATTAAAGAAGCCTCAAACAATGAAAACGATCACGTGAAGTGAACGCCTTCGATGACTTTAGAACGTTGGTGGAACACCAAAACGTTCAAGAGGGTTTAATCAATGGAAACCAAGAAAATATATATGATACTTAGTAATACTTTGGGCGGCAAAACCCTCGATTAGCTCTCAAAATCAAATACTCACAAGCAAGCGGAGGAAACGAGGCGGCGCGAAGCACTTAAGAGCCTTTTTCCTTTAGGTCGTGAAATACAACCGCCTTATACCCACCTTATAGTTTTTATTTTTCAAAATCGAGCTTCATGAAAGTATTTATCTATTTTTGCCTTTTTCTTTGGTTTGAGATTCGAATACAATGATTGGGTAATGACCTCCCAAGTCAAGGTTGTGATTTCTCACGTATTTGGAGTACTTGTGAATTTATTGTTCTACGTATACAATATAGTAATAGTATTCACACAAAAACCGAAAACCGATAATACGTATTAGTAGAGTGCTACTAATACAAATACTATTTATGGTTAGTATATAAAAACAACAATTCCAATCAAAACACAACACGCCTCCCCGGCAGTGGCGCCAAAATGATAGTTGTAAGATTACGTCCTTTAGGAAAAAGAGCGTAAAAATAAAGGGTAAGCACGACGATTTAGGAAAACCGTGTGTAAATGACCCTAAAGTGAGTTCGTTCTCGAGGAGGCTAGTGCGTTGTGTAATGAATTGATTAATGGTTTGTGATTATATTGAGAAAAAGAAAATAGAAATGGGGTAAGAAGAGAATGACGGTTACGAAGACGGATTAAGCTAAGACGAAAAGGTCGTTCACGTAAAACCATAAAAAGCTACAAATTAAAAATTTTAAACCTAAAAAAATTAAAAGTAAAAACTAAGTCGAAAATAATATAAATAAGAATAAAAATCCAACAAAAATATTTTAAAACCTTTTATTAATTAAATATTCAATTTTAAATGCTAATTAAAGCCTTAAAATTAAATATAATTAACAAAATGTCCAAAATATTATTTTATTTAACAAATAACTTACTTATAAATAGTAGAAAATGAAAAAGTTTGAAAAATATAAAATTTTTCACTAGAAGACAAAACAGTTAACAAATAAAACCCTAAATAAACTAAATTAATTCTAAAAATTAAATAAAAAGTGAACAGTGAAAACTATTTGAACTAAAAATCTTAAATTATTTTTCTAAATCTAAGAAAAATATTAAAACTGAAAAATAATTATTTTTGTCACTAAAAGACAAAAAAAGAAATTAAAAAGTAATTAAAAATAGCTATTAAATGTAAAAAATACTAAATGAACAGTAATAAAAAATCTAATTAAACAGAAAAATCCAAAATTAAATAAGAAAAATATTAAAACTGGTTTCAAGTCCTAATTCCTATTTTTAGGCACTAAAGACAAAAAAACAGGTTTCTGATAGTGACATGTGCTAGGGTTTGTCCTTTTGCTGAGCAGTGGTAACAATGATACTAGCAGTGGGAAATTGGTTCCCATTGGTAGTGTTAAATTTTGGTCAGTTGACCAATAAGCTTAGGAAAGCTTATGTGAGGGCTTTTCTTGGGGCAATAAGGCACCCCTACACTCAGTGGAGTGTAGGGAGTCAGATTAATCACAAAAACAAGCAAGTCTTTCACAAGATTAAGCACAAAATGGCATAGAAAGTTACTGATTAAGCAAAAATAAGGGTCTGGTGAATAGTGACTGATCTACTTGGCACAAAAACGAATTTTGAGGCCTCAAATCTTGCATACAAGCTAACCAATTCACATGAAACCAATTACAAACCCTACTTAAACCCTACCTCTAACAGATTGCAAAAATTTGTGAGCCAAATTATCAAAAAACAGTCACTAGATCACTTACTGAATTTATGCCATTTTAAACATGCAAAATACTTTAAAACCTATCAATACTGAAACCTATGACCAAAATAACTTCCTATCAACAAGTACCAGCAAGTCTAGATGGCTTAAGGACCAAAAGTGTAGCAAGCACTTACCTTAAACTCCTAATCCAAACACCCCTTAATTTTCAGCAATCACTTTTTTTTCAAACAAAATGAGATCAAAACTACTTTAAACTGATCTAAATCTAACTACACATGCATATAACATTAAATCAAACATGAACAAGCAGATAATATAACATTTGAACACATTTCATGCACTTTCACCAAATCACATAAATCACAAATATTGAAAACTGAAAACAAGGTATATGATAGTTACCTTGTGGGACCTACAATCCAGGTCCCACAATGGCTGAAAAGCCACCTCCAAACAAGCCCGGGCTTGTGCAAAACTAGTTGGAAATCAGTCAAAAGCTTCACAAAATTTCCTGCTAAGAACAACACAATATCCAAATATTCTGATTTTATTTTTCTCTTTTTAAATCTTTTTCAAATAATTTTCTCAAATTCTCTCCTTTAAAATCACTTAAACAAACCAACTTACAACTTGGAAAACCAATTTTTGGAACAAGCTTTTACCAAAACACCAATTTTTTCAGAAACTTTAAAAACAGGAATTATTTTGATAATTCTTGAACTTATGTTAACAATCTTGGAACTCAGATTCTAGACAATCTTAACACCAACTTTTATAAATCATAAAAGGAATTACTTTTCAATATTTCATAAAAACACCAACTTTATATTTGATAAAAAGGAATTACAAAAAAGATTGCTAGAAAATGGAACAAGTGATATGGGACACAAACGTCCCATATTTATACAAGATAAGGAAGATTCTAGAGACTAAAACCCTAGCTAAGTAAATTTCCATCCTTGCCCTTGAGTCTTGACTGAATTCTTGGTCAAATTAGCAACATGTGACTTTGCAGGAATCTTGAAATGGCCAGCTGTTGATATTGCAATCTTGAGCGTTGGTTATGACTTTGGGACAAAGGAATGCTTGTGGGCTGTTTATCTGGTCGGGTTTAGGGGTTTGGAAAGAAAGGGACGTGAAGGGGAGGGTCCCACAACCACATGGGTGTGTTGTGAAAGGAATCTGGGTTGTGGGATTGGTTTATGGGGTGATGGATTAGTGATCTGGAGATATTCGTACAAAACCCCTTTGTTTATAATAGGATTAGGATTAGGGTTCTAGTTCATAAGTGTGTATTTTTTGTGTGTGTGTTGATCCGTTTTTGGGGATTAAAAAGTGTTTAGTGGGAAAATTATATTAATTAATATAATTCAAACTGAATATTTAATAAATCAGTTAAGGTTGAGTGGAGGGTGACGTGTGAAGGGGAGGTGAGGTGGTGTGATGTGATTGGTTGGTGGAGGTGACATGGCAAACTGATTGGTTGTGGTGTGTTTGTGTGTCTGGGCAAATACAGTCCTTTGTCTTCCATTTCTTGTTCATTTTGCAATAAATAGCCAAAAAATGTTTTCCCTTTTGTTATAAGTTTGGGCAGGTTGTCAAAATAGGCACAATACTTTGCAAGTCTTGTATCAAGGACCATATAAGCATTTTTAGCAATCTTCAAGGGGTACTTATAACATGTCTTCAATCTTTAAGGATTAAACTTGCATAAATGAATTCTTCAAGGACCATTTTGGAAATTCATGAATCGGGTCCGGTTCATTGTGCGGCTACGTTTCCCGTGTTCGTTTTTGATTGATTCTTGTGATCTTTTTGTCATTCCCTCAATATCCGTACCTAAAATACACAAGCAACAAACACGAGCATATATTTGGCAGTTTTAATGATATTTAATGCATTTTAAGCCCAAATTGGACGATGAGACTATGTATAAAAGCAGTCTCATCAGAAGCACACCACATATTCACCTCCCACTTAGCCTATAAATACCCTCCTAATCACATTAGGAGGTTGGTTAGCTAGTTGCACTTTTAATTTTTCCTTTCTAGTTTTTAGAGAGAGAAAGTTCTAAACTTTCTCTCACTAAGTCTTTCATCTTTTCTTTCTTTTAATCTTTCAAATTTAAGCTTTTTGTATTTTGGATTCCATTAATCAAGTTCAAGTTAAGTTTTAAGTTCTTTAATCTCCTTCTACATTTCTTGGTTTACTTTATCTTTAGATCCGAAATTCATACTTCATTCGTTTGATTTGATGTTTTCGTGATTAAAGATTAATCTTTCTTGTTCTACATAAGCTCATACACGTATAAGCTATAAGCTCTTTATGCTTATGGGCTTATTTCAAGTTTTAGCTTATTGGTTTTCGGATTTCTTAAAAGTTTTAAGCATCTTAAAGTTCCTTTCATAAAGTTTATGATCTTTTATGTTTTAAAAGTTGTCAAATTCAAGCTTTTTGAGTTGTTTAAGGTTTAGTTAAGATAGCTTATTATACGTGCTTATTGAATCTTTGCTTTCCATCAATTTCGGATTACTTTTGTGCTTACCGCAATCTTAGGGATTTCAACATTCCGACGGATTGTTTGTTTAGATCGTAATACCCGTTGTTGTTCTACTTTGCGATCACTTGGTAACTTCCCCCTTATTCTGATCTAGGATTGCGATCGCTCATTACGATCGCATATTCCAACGGGACTAAGGTTACTTTGAAACGAAACTCTGCCAAATTTTGCTTTACAACATTCCGACAGTGGTGCATCGCGACATAAGTGTTTAGAACATTCTGATCTGAAACATTGCGATCTAGGACATTCTGATAGGCATCATTGCGACAGAATGGATAGTGTTATTCCGATGGGTACTCGGATGATCTTTCCGATGGACTTTCACCTTTATTATTCTGATAGCTTTGCATTTGATTATTCCGATGGTTCTAGTTTTGGTGCATTCCGATAGAAAATACTTGTTGAATTTCGATAGTTTAAGTTTGTTAAGCTTTAAATCATTTACAACGTTTTAAATTTTAAGTGTTTTCTAAAATAGCCTTTAGTTTAATTTTGTAAAAGCCTCTACTTTACTCAACGACAATCATTTGTTTTAAGTCTAGAATTAGATAATCAAACCAAACCATCCTCTTGTTTTCCAAAAGGCAATTGAGTCGCACTTTAGACTGGAAATCAATTCGAAGAGACTTGGAACAACGAACTTTGATACTTAGTGAAAATCTTTGTATTAAATGGCGCTGCTGCCGGCTCTTTTCTTTAAGATTAACGGTTTTTAGTGAGAGACACATTGAATTTTGGGACCCGTTATTTCGGGAACGTTATTTTCAAGTACAAAAATTTTCAAAAACCCATAAAAATTTAAAAACTTTTCAAATATACAAAAACATTGAAAAAATCATAAAAAGCAATTCTTTTCCAAAGGTTTTGCACTAAAAAGGTAATATAGATATTCTCTCTGTATCTTTTTCTTCTGCAGGTGTATGCGTACTAGATCTTCAAATTATTCTGAGCCCGAGACTCGTGAAGATCTAGATATGGCTGGTGTTCATAACAACAATAATAACCCACCTCTACCCAATTTGAATAACAATAACAACAACAACAATGTTCCCCTACCTGATTTACGAACAATGGAGGAACTTTGTCAACATACCATGAACGCACGCGGAGGACCGGTTGCTCCGATGCAAATCACGACCCAGGAGTTTTCGTTGAAGCATCACATGATCCAACAAGTGCAAACTAATCCATTTCGCGGATTGCCGGATGATGATGCCAACAAGCACCTCGACAAATTCATTACCATGACTCAAAGCATGAAGATGACCGGTGTTTCTATGGATGTACTTCGCCTTCAACTATTTCCCCACACGCTTTCTCACCATGCCGAAAAATGGTTTGACCGTCTCCCAAAGAATTCTATTCATACTTGGGACAGCATGACTCAACGATTTTTGTCGCGCTACTTTCCACCATCCATGGTCACGAGCCTTCGTAACCAAATTAGTGGATTCATGCAAGACAATGATGAATCACTCTTTGATGCTTGGGATCGATACAATGATTTGATCGACCGTTGTCCAAATCACAACATGCTCCCCGTCACTCTCATTGATACTTTCTACAACGGTCTCACTTTTCGTGATCGTGACACGATCAACGCCGCCGCCGGTGGTACTTTTATGAAACGGAGACCGGAGGAGTGTAGAGAGTTGATTGAAAACATGACTACTCACCACAAGAATTGGGATTCATCCGCATCCTCAAGATCTAATCCGAGAGTCAATGTTTCATCTACTGCTTCCACCACCGACATGTCCCCCATGGAACGTGCCATTATCGAAATGAGCAAAAATATGCAAATTTTGGCTAATAAACACACTCAACAAGCTAAAGCCGTTGCTATTTCTTATGACACATGTGGTGGTCCTCATTCTTACAATGATTGTCCTTCCACTCAAGGCAATTTTTGTGAAAACATTAACGCGGCATACGGTACTTATCCCACGGGAGGCTATCAAGCTCGTCCTCAAGGAGACCGTAACTTGCTAAGTTATCGTTCAAACAACTATCTTGCACCACCCGGTTTTACTCCTCAAAACCAAAACCAACAACAAAGCTATAACCGAAATAACCAAACCCAACCTCGTGCTACCAATCAATACCAAGCCCAAAGAAACCCATATCCACCTCAAGGAAATTCTCAAGCGTACCAAGCTCCACCTCTAAATCAACCAACGGCGTTGAATCAAGACATCGAGACGTTCATGAGGACTAATAGAGAGATGGTAACGAATCTTCAGAGTCAATTCATCAACTTGAAGGGAGACATGGCGAAACAAGGGAGCGATATTCGAGCCGATCTAAGGAATGACATGGCGAAACAAAGCAATGATATTCGTGCCGACATGAGAGACTCTTTCAGCACTCAAGCGGACAATATACATGATATGATCGGTTCGCTTTTCCAAAGTAATCAACCCTCTTCTTCGGGTACTCTTCCGAGTAACATCGTTGCTAATCCAAGAGGAGAGATGAAATCAATCACCACTCGTAGTGGAAAAGGTTATACGGAACCCGAGCTTCCTACACCTCCACCCGTGATTGTGAACAAGGAAAAAGAGCAACTTTCCTCACCTCCTTTACCTTCTTACCCCATTCCCCCACCACCCGCGGTTGTGAGTGACCCTACTCCCCTAAAGCCTTCCTCTTCATCCGATATACCTTATCCTTCAAGGTTGAGGAAAGAGAAGCAAAAGAGCAAGGATGATATTCAAGTTTCAAACTTTCTCAAAATGTTTAAACAGTTGAATTTTAACATCTCCTTTGCCGAGGCTCTCGCTCACATGCCTAAATATGCAAAGATGTTTAAAGATCTTCTTAGTGACAAGGAAAAGCTTCTTGATATTGCTAATACCCAACTTAATGAGAATTGCTCCACGGATCTTTTAAGGAAATTGCCCACCAAACTTGGTGATCCGGGTCGCTTCTTGATTCCTTGCAACTTCTCGGGAATAGAGAATTGCATGGCCCTAGCCGATCTAGGTGCTAGTATAAACTTAATGCCTTTAAGTGTTTGGAAGCAAATATCTCTCCCCGAGCTAGTCCCTACCAAAATGACTTTGGAATTAGCTAACCGTACGGTTGCTTATCCGGTGGGGATAGCCGAAGACGTCTTCGTTGGCGTTGACAAATTCACCTTCCCGGGTGATTTTGTTGTCGTTGACTACGAGATGGATCCCCATGTTCCATTAATCATTGGACGTCCCTTCTTGAGGACCGGTCGCACTCTCATTGATGTAGCCGCGGGCGAAATAATCATGAGAGTTGGTGACGATAAAATTGTCTTCAACATGGGTGAGATTTCTAAGCAACCTTATACATATGAGAGTGTTAATGCTATTTATGTTCTCGATGAGGCTTGTGAAGAACATTTTCATGATGCTTGCAAAAGTAATCTTTCTTCTCTACCCAATGTTGAGACCGTTGCCTCTATTGCTCCATCACTAACTCTATTTGGAGAAAGTGATTTCCTCTTGAAAGAATTTGAAGCAACTCTGGGAGATGCGGATTTGCAATATGACGATTCTCTCTCCAATTGGGATGAAGACATTCGTACGATTGAGAAACTTCTAAATGAGGACCATATTTCTCCACAGTCTCCTAAGGCTATCTCTACCGATGATCCGAAGTTGACTACGCCATCCATCGAAAATCCTCCGGATTTAGAGCTTAAGGATCTTCCGTCTCATCTCGAGTACGTTTTCCTTGAAGACATCAAGAAGTTACCGATCATCATCGCAAAGGACCTGAAAGAAGAAGAAAAATCCCGACTTATCGCCGTGTTGAAGAATCATAAGAAAGCGATTGCTTGGAAAATCTCTGATATTCATGGAATTGATCCTCACTTTTGCACACATAAAATTCTCATGAAGGAAGACTTTAAGCCCACAATTCAAAGCCAAAGAAGGGTGAATCCTAAGATCCATGACGTTATCAAAAAAGAGGTTATCAAACTTCTTGATGCGGGTATGATCGATCCTATCTCGGATTCCCCGTGGGTTAGTCCAGTCCATTGTGTGCCTAAGAAACGCGGAATCACCATGTGCCCAACGAAAACAACGAGTTGATTCCTACTCGTCTCGTTACAGGGTGGAGAGTTTGTATAGACTATCGCAAACTCAATGATGCCACGAGAAAGGATCATTTTCCCCTTCCTTTCATGGACCAAATGCTTGAACGTCTAGCGGGTAATGATTATTACTGCTTTTTAGACGGTTTCTCGGGTTATTTTCAAATACCCATCGATCCCCACGACCAAGAGAAAACCACATTCACTTGTCCTTATGGAACATTTGCTTACAAAAGAATGCCTTTCGGCTTGTGCAATGCTCCTGGGACATTCCAAAGGTGTATGATGGCTATCATCCATGACATGGTTGAAGAAACTATGGAAGTCTTCATGGATGATTTCTCGGTCTATGGTGATTCCTTCTCTTCTTGCCTTGTGATACATTGATTTGCAATGGGTTTAAAATAATTCTCGGAATCCTCTCGAATTGATCTCAGTTTAAAGTGGAATGATTGTTCTTGGTGACAAAAAGGAGTTTGGTTTTCTATTCTATTAAAAAGTAAAGCTGGACTTAAGAATTTAAAACAAATAGTAAATGAAAAATACCCTAATCAAAAATTACACTATTCGGAAAAATAAGAGCTATGCGGAAATTGCTCTATGCGGAAAAATAGGGTCTATGCGGAAAACAAGTTCTATTCGGAAAATGATGCTATGCGGAAAGAAAAACCCTATTCGGAAAAATTACCTTTATGCGGAAAACTTGGCTTATGCGGAATGTAGTACTCTATTCGGAAAAACTTGCTTATTCGGAAAACATACCCTATGCAGAAAAACATGTACTATTCGGAAAAATACCTTATGCGGAAAAATGACTCTAATCGGAAAATCGGGTCTATGCGGAAAGTCAAGCTATTCGGAAAGATGAACTCCTATGCGGAAAATATGTGCTATTCGGAATATCTGGGATATTCCGAATAAAGAAGAAAGAAAACCTCTACTCGGAATAATTGAAATATTCCGAATAGAGACACCCCCAGAATTCCTATTCGGAATCTGGGAAACTCAGAACTGTTGAAATGCGAAGAACAGGGGAATCGGTTAATCCAAAATCAGACTTGACAAGCAAAAAGGTTTTTACCAAATTAAACACAAATCATTTAAATACCATTAGTAATAAATCCCACCAATAAAAACACTAAATCAACAACTTTTTAGAATCAAACTAGAATCAAATAAAAACTTAAGAACTTTCACTAAAAAGATGATGAAGAACAAGACGAATAGAAAGATGGAATGGATTGATTAATGGAAAAGTAACAAGAGTATTGATTCACATTTACAAGATTGAAAGAAAGATGAAAAATCACCAAACACCCTAATGGTGTTGGTGAAGGAACGAACCTACAAGAACTGGAAAAAGAAAAAAAATGAACTAACTCCCTAAAATGTGAAGGGAGAGATCTATTTATAGTCCTAGTGGTTGGTTGGTGAGTGGGCTTTCTCCCTTTCTTCTTGTCTTCTCGTCTTTTCAGAAAAGTTGACGTTTTCGATTCTGATTCGGGATTTGTTGTCGATTAAATCCAACTCGTCTTTTAATTTCTTCGTTAAATAGACTTGAGTTTCTTCGACTTATGTAAATCTTCCGTCTTTGGTCATTTTCTTCGATAAATCTTCAAATAGGCCCAGTGACTTCAAATCTTTTGCATCTCTTGGACAATAGACTTCCTCTTCAGTCTTTTTCCTTGATAAAACCCGTGCAATCCCATGTTTTCTTTAATATTCATCCGGTTAGCTCTGAAATCACAATAAACACAAAAACCACGCATAATTCCAAACAAATGATATTAAATACGTGTTTTGGTCTTGTTTTAGCCAGAATTAAGTGGTAAAGGATGGGTGTTTACACACCTATCAAATCCCCTACACTTAACCATTGCCATGCCCTCATGCAATGCTTAGTGATAAAGCAAATTTACATTTTTCTCATAATTAATCAACCTTGGCCTTATATAAATTCTATTAAACAAAAATTAAAATGCTAAGAGAAATTAAAACTTTAAAATAAACAAAAGGATGGAAATAACTTGTAAAGAAATCAAGGACTTACATTAGGGCTTTGGTGTTGTGAAGATTTATCACCCTCAAGTTTCACGTTCCCCAAACTAAGCTTGAAAACGAGATCATTGTTATTATAAGTTAGTAAATCAAACACCTACACACATGGCTTAATTAAATGCTTAAACTCCCTTATTCCTAGTTGTATCTCTTATATTTTATTTTTGTCTTAGAATGATCATGAAGATGCATTTTTGGACTTATTTCGATAGTTTATTAAGGCTGAAAGCAAAGTAGGACGATTTGATCAATAGTTAGCTAAAGGACAAAATCTCTTAAAACTGCTTCTCGGGATATCAAAAAGTTCATATCTTGGCATAACTTGGTTCACGATTTGAGACCTTTCTCGGGCCGATATTTGGCATGTACTTCATACTTCATATCTTCGAGAGACGTTCTTGAGATAATGGTCTTCTCATCATAATAGAGTTTCTTCACTTGGAGACTTTTGAGGGGTACTCCAACTTTGTTGACCACGACTTCATGATTATTTCTTCAATCTCTAATTGGGATTTTGAGATACAACGATCCGCCTCCTTTTCGGACTTGGATCTATTTATCCTCATACCTTGTTAGGGTCTTTTCGGATAGACTTCTCCATGATCTTTATGGGAGTTGATTGCTTTTCGTTGTGAGTCTTGATCCTTCATATTGACTTTAGGAATAATGCTTTTCACATCACTTTGGATCTTCAGCAATAAAATTGAATCCTCATGCCTTGTTAGGGCCTTTTCGGACTCGCCAATCTTCGCGCCCCGCTTCATAAGTTATGTCTTGGCTATGAACTCTTATCATTACCGAGCAACTTTTAAACGATCTTGGGCTAGAAGCTAAGTAACTTTTCAAATCGTAAGACCTTACTTATTGCAGATAAATTATTAGCAAGTGATGGGAGAATAGGCAAATAATTACACCAAGTGAGCTTGCGCAAGAATACCGACTTATAATTGACTCTATCATTTCTCGTCCTCCACAATTTAAAATCTCAAGTAATGAGATTCGTGGACACTTAGCCTAATAAACCAATTAAGGTCTACATGGTTAAGGATACTAGCTAGAATAAACTTGGATAAGTCTATTCGGGTTGAGTCAAAATAATCGCAACGGGCCTAATATATCAAAGACTTCTAAACTCACTACACCATTTTATTAATATTTTTGACTTTATTGCGGGATATATACATATGAAAGCAACGATAAATATTTAAAAATTACGACTAAATGGCCAATGTTAATAAAAAATTTGAAAAATGTTGAAAAAGACGATTTTCCGGTTAAATGAAGGCATTTTCATGGAAAAGTCCACTTAAAACTTCGATAGAAGTCTCCCCTACACTTAAGATAAACATTGTCCTCAATGTTTAAGCATGTGGGAAAAGTCTCCCCTACACTTATGACATTGTGCACGTTGGTTAACTCGAGTTAAGGAAGAGACGACTAAAGTGATCAATTTCAAATGTGAGTATGAAGAAAATTGAATCACGATAGTTGAGAGATAGAACCGGATTTCGGATAACACGGGAGCACGGTTCTTTCAAAGATTTCCAAGATTGCAGTTATCCCTGTAATCACATCACCACACAAACACAAATGACCAAAATAGGTCATCCCCTACACTTAGGGGGTTAAAGGGATAGATACTCGGGCTGCCTCCCGAGGAGCGCTTGTTTTTGATAACCGAGTCACGAGCCTGACTCGACCCAAAATTAGTTTATGGGGAACGTGGTGAGGGATGGAATCACCTCGTGAGAGGTGTCCTCACCAAAGTACAACTTCACTCGTTGGCCATTCACCTTAAAATTAGGTCCATTAGGTTGAGCGAGCTCGAGAGTACCATATGGAAAAATTTGGGCGATGGTGAATGGGCCGGACCAACGAGATTTGAGCTTGCCCGAAAAGATTTTCAACCGAGAGTTAAAAAGTAAGACTTTGTCTCCAACATGGAACTCTCGGTTTTTGATCTTGGAGTCGTGAATGAGCTTAGTTCTTTCCTTATAGATTAAAGAATATTCATAAGCCTCATTACGGAGTTCATTCAGCTCATTGAGTTGGATCTTGCGTAGGTCACCGGCTTTGTTTATATCAAAATTAGCCCACTTCAAGGCCCAATAATCCTTGTGCTCCAACTCAATGGGGAGGTGGCACGCTTTCCCGTACACAAGACGATAAGGCGTACAGCCGATCGGGGTCTTGTAAGCAGTACGAAAAGCCCACAAAGCATCATCGAGTTTATCAGCCCATGCGGCACGATGCTCTCCCACGGTTCTTTCAAGAATTCGCTTCAGTCCTCGGTTGGATATTTCAGCCTGACCATTAGTTTGTGGGTGGTAGGCTGTGGAAAGACGATGATTTACACCGTACTTAGCCATGACTCTAGCAAATTGGTCATTGCAGAAATGAGTCCCACGATCACTAATAATGGCGCGAGGCACACCGAATCTAACGAAAAGAGCTTTCAAAAAGTTACAAACCACCCTTGCGTCATTAGTAGGCAAAGCTTTGGCTTCAACCCACTTTGAAACGTAGTCAACGGCTACAAGGATGTATTTGTTTCCTTTAGAAGAAGGGAATGGCCCCATAAAGTCGATACCCCAAACATCAAAGATTTCACATTCCTGTATGAAATTCTGAGGCATCTCGTCTTTATGTGTGATGTTGCCTTGCTTTTGGCAAACATCACATCGTTTAACCATATCGTGAGCGTCACGATATATGGAGGGCCAATAAAATCCCGAATCAAACACTTTCTTTGCGGTGTAGTTGGGACCAAAGTGACCACCGGTGGGTCCTTTGTGGCAAGCATCAAGGGTCGTCCCAAAAGTAAGTCTTGATGTCGGTGAAGAACTTCTTCTTTTGCTGAGACGTCAACCCTTCCTTGAGAATTCCACCCGCCAAGTAGTTTGCAAAGTCCACAAACCACGGGGTTTCATTCGGCTTCGAGTTTATAGACATTAAGGTCTCCAAGGGGAAAGAATCATTGATTTCTTTGTTCGGATGATCCCCTTGGTAAGGATCCTCAAGTCTGCTAAGATGATCCGCGGCTAGGTTTTCTGCTCCTTTTTTATCGCGAATTTCGATTTTAAATTCCTGGAGCAGCAAAACCCAGCGAAGAAGTCTTGGTTTGGAATCTTGCTTTGTCAACAAGTACTTCAGCGCGGAATGATCGGTATACACAATGGTGGTAGAAAGGACAAGATAGGGGCGGAATTTTTCAAAAGCATAGACAACAGCTAAAAGCTCTTTTTCAGTTGTCGTATAATGCAATTGTGCCCCAGTCATTGTCTTGCTAGCGTAATGGATCGGTTGGAAGTGTTTGTTCACTCTTTGTCCAAGAACCGCTCCAATAGCAAAATCACTAGCATCGCACATCAACTCAAAGGGAAGCTCCCAATTAGGGGTAACCAAGACGGGTGCCTTAGTTAGCTTATCCTTAAGCGAGTTGAAGGCTTCAAGACACTCTTTGGAGAAGATAAAAGGAGTATCTTTTTCCAAGAGGTGGGTCATCGGGCGAGCGATTTGAGAAAAATCTTTTATGAATCGACGATAGAAACCCGCATGACCCAGGAAACTTCTCACACCCTTCACGGTTGAAGGTGGAGGCAACTTTGCGATAACATCGACTTTAGCACGGTCTACTTCAAGACCGGCTTTCGAGATCTTATGTCCAAGCACGACGCTTTCTTTTACCATGAAATGGCATTTTTCCCAATTTAGAACAAGGCGAGTGTCTTCGCACCTCTTTAGCATACGTTCTAAATTGGCAAGGCAAGAAGAGAAGGAATCCCCGAAGACCGAGAAATCGTCCATGAAGACTTCCATGGTTTGTTCAACCATGTCATGGAAGATAGCTAACATACACCTTTGGAAAGTCCCGGGCACATTACATAAGCCAAAAGGCATTCTTTTGTAAGCAAAAGTGCCATAGGGACAAGTGAATGTAGTCTTCTCTTGATCTTGGGGATCGATGGGTATTTGGAAATAACCGGAGAAACCATCAAGAAAGCAGTAATATTCATTACCCGCTAATCGTTCAAGCATTTGGTCCATAAAAGGTAGAGGGAAATGATCCTTTCTCGTGGCATCATTGAGTTTGCGGTAGTCTATACAAACTCTCCACCCAGTAACGAGACGAGTGGGAATCAACTCGTTGTGTTCATTGGGAACAACGGTTATTCCGCCCTTCTTGGGCACACAATGGATTGGACTAACCCATGGTGAATCCGAAATAGGGTAAACCATACCCGCATCAAGAAGTTTGAGAACCTCTGTTTTGATGACTTCATGGATTTTTGGATTCACCCTTCGTTGGCTTTGAATTGTGGGCTTAAAGTCGTCCTCCATGAGAATTTTGTGTGTGCAGAAGTGAGGATCAATTCCACGAATGTCAGAAATCTTCCAAGCGATAGCCTTCTTATGATCCTTCAACACAGCGACAAGTCGGGCTTTCTCTTCATCCTTCAAATCCTTAGCAATGATGACTGGCGACTTCCTCTCTTCTTCGAGGAATACATACTCAAGATGGGGTGGCAGCTCCTTAAGTTCCAAATCCGGAGGATTGTCGACGGGAGGCGTATTCGAAGTCGGAGTCTCGATAGCAATAACAGTGGGAGATGGAGGGGAAGGATTGTCTTCTCTGAGGAGGTTTGCAATGAAACTGAGATCGTCATCCCAAGTGGCAGTAGAATCGTCATTGTCTTGCTTCACATCTTCCAAGGTGGCTTCCAAATCTTTCCAAAGGAAATCACTTTCTCCGAATAGAGATAGTGATGAGTCGATAGAGGAAACGGTCTCAACATTGGGAAGAGAGGTAGGAATATTTTTACAAGCATCCTTGAAGTGTTCTTCACAAGCCTCATCAAGAACGTCAATACAATTAACATTCTCGTAGGAATAAGGCTGTTTAGAAAGCTTTCCCATGTTGAAGACTACTTTATCGTCACCCACTCTCATGATAAGCTCACCGGCTTCCACATCAATGAGAGTGCGACCGGTCCTCAAGAATGGACGACCAACAATGAGTGGCACACGGGGGTCCATCTCGTAGTCGACGACAACAAAATCAGCAGGGAAGGTGAATTTTTCGACTCCTACAATGACGTCTTCGGCTATCCCCACTGGATAAGCAACCGTACGGTTAGCTAATTCCAAAGTCATTTTGGTGGGGACTAGCTCTGGGAGAGATAATTGCTTCCAAACACTTAGAGGCATGAGATTAATACTGGCACCTAGATCGGCTAGGGCCATGCAATTCTCTACTCCCGGGAAATTGCAAGGGATAAGAAAACGACCCGGATCACCAAGCTTGGTTGGCAATTTCCTTAAGAGCACTGCAGAGCAGTTCTCATTAAGTTGGGTGTTGGCAATATCGAGGAGCTTTTCCTTGTCGCTCAGAAGATCTTTAAACATTTTCGCGTATTTGGGCATGTGAGCGAGAGCCTCAGCGAAGGAGATATTGAAATTCAGTTGTTTGAACATTTTGAGGAAATTCGAAACCTGAATATCATCCTTGCTCTTTTGCTTCTCTTTCCTCAACCTTTAAGGATAAGGTATATTGGAAGAAGAGGAAGGCTTTAGAGGAATAGGATCACTCACAACCACGGGTGGAGGAGGGGTAGAAGGAAGAGGTGGAGAAATTGGGGAAGGAGAAGGATGAGGAATAGGAGCAAGCGACTCGTTCTCCTTAGTCACAATCACCGGTGGAGGTATAGGAAGCTCGGGTTCCTTGGTACCTTTACCACTTCGAGTGGTGATTGCTTTCATCTCCCCTCTTGGGTTCGCAACGGTGTTACTCGGAAGAGTACCCGAAGAAGAGGGTTGTCTACTTTGGAAGAAACTAGCCATCATGTTCCTCAAATCATTAGTTTGGCTATCCAACGTATTTCTCATATCAGCTCTCAAATCATTTCCTTGCTTGACCAAATCTGCTTTCAAGTTACGCACTTCCTGCTGAAGATTTTCCACTATCACATCATTGGTTCTCATGTAGGTTTCGACCTCTTGGTGTAGTGTAGTGGTGGTTTGGTTGGAAGGAGCATTGTATGCAGGTGGTTGGTAAGCAGGTTGTTGGTAGACTTGATTGTTTCTTTGAGGCGGTTGTTGCTGCTTGTGAGGTGGGATGTATGGTTGTCGAGGTTGTTGTTGTTGAGGAGGGCGATTAAGGTTTTGTTGTTGGTTTTGGTTGGCAGGAGGGAAACCAGGTGGTGACAGATAGTTGTTGCTGCGGTAGCTTAGCAAATTACGGTCACCTTGAGGTCTAGCTTGATAAGCAGGTTGTTGGTAGGTGCCATATGCCGCATTCACATTCTCAGCAGGGTAGTCTTGGGTGGCGGTACAAGTTGTGTAAGAATGAGGACCACCGCATATCTCACAAGGTTGGCTGACAGCGTTCACTTGAGCGTGTTTGGCGTTGTTGCTGTTGTTGTTGCTGACGGTGTGGGTGACAAGCGATTCAAGAAGCGTAGTGATTTTGTCTAATCGCTTGTCACTGTCATTAGTGCTAGCACTAGCAACATTGGTCCGAATACTCTTGGTTTGCACACGAGACTTATTCTCAATGATGTCCCAAGCAGCATTGGAAGTCTTAGCCAATAAATTACCCCCTGAGGCACTGTTCAGTGAATCTTGGTCACTCATGCTTAAACCATTGTAAAAATTATTAATTTGATGTACTTTGGTAAAACCATGTTGTGGGCATTTTCATAAAAGATCTTTAAATCGATCCCAAGATTCACTGAACGACTCATCGTACTTTTGTTCAAAATTAATAATTTCATTCCGCAAAGCGGTAGTACGAGAGGGTGGGAAAAAGTAATTGATGAATTTGGTTTCCAAATCCGTCCACGAGAGAATACTCTGTGGCGGTTCCTTAGCAAGCCAATGCCAGGCTTGTCCCTCTAAAGAAAAGGGAAAAAGTTGTAACCTTATAACTTCTTGTGGAACCCTATTGAACTTGACCGTGTTGGTGAGTTGTAGAAATCTCTTGATGTGGTCGTGTGGATCATCAATGGTTCGTCCCAAGAATGGTTGAGCGGAGACCATCTGGATAAAGCCTGATTTGAGCTCGAAGTTGTTGGCGGCAATTGGAGGTATGACAATTGGATCCGTGTTGCCATCTACATGAGCTTGCAGCAATTCAATCATCGGGCGATTATCCGGAAGGTGCTCATTGTTGTTGTTATTATTCATGTTGTTGTTGTTATTATTGTTTGGAGGTGGTACACCGGCCATGTCTAAGGGATCTAGAGGCTCGGGCTCTTGATAAGACGTGGATCGAGTGCGCATACACCTGTAAAAGAACTAACAAGGCAAAAACAATACAAAAATATTTTTGGTTTTTTTTTTTTTTTTTTTTGGTTTTTTTTTTTTTTTTTTTTTTTTTTTACTTTTTAGGATTTTTGAAAATTTTATATTTTTTAGTTGTTTTTGAAAATTTTTATGAAAAAGTAACGTTCAAGGGGAACGGATCCCAAAATCCAAGTTTTCACAAAAAACTTTTGATCTTAACGAGAAGAGCCGGCAGCGGCGCCATTTGATACATTGATTTGCAATGGGTTCAAAATAATTCTCGGAATCCTCTCGAATTGATCTCAGTTTAAAGTGGAATGATTGTTCTTGGTGACAAAAAGGAGTTTGGTTTTCTATTCTATTAAAAAGTAAAGCTGGACTTAAGAATTTAAAACAAATAGTAAATGAAAAATACCCTAATCAAAAATTACACTATTCGGAAAAATAAGTGTTATGCGGAAAATTGCTCTATGCGGAAAAATAGGGTCTATGCGGAAAACAAGTTCTATTCGGAAAATGATGCTATGCGGAAAGAAAAACCCTATTCGGAAAAATTACCTTTATGCGGAAAACTTGGCTTATGCGGAATGTAGTACTCTATTCGGAAAAACTTGCTTATTCGGAAAACATACCCTATGCGGAAAAACATGTACTATTCGGAAAAATACCTTATGCGGAAAAATGACTCTAATCGGAAAATCGGGTCTATGCGGAAAGTCAAGCTATTCGGAAAGATGAACTCCTATGCGGAAAATATGTGCTATTCGGAATATCTGGGATATTCCGAATAAAGAAGAAAGAAAACCTCTACTCGGAATAATTGAAATATTCCGAATAGAGACACCCCCAGAATTCCTATTCGGAATCTGGGAAACTCAGAACTGTTGAAATGCGAAGAACAGGGGAATCGGTTAATCCAAAATCAGACTTGACAAGCAAAAAGGTTTTTACCAAATTAAACACAAATCATTTAAATACCATTAGTAATAAATCCCACCAATAAAAACACTAAATCAACAACTTTTTAGAATCAAACTAGAATCAAATAAAAACTTAAGAACTTTCACTAAAAAGATGATGAAGAACAAGACGAATAGAAAGATGGAATGGATTGATTAATGGAAAAGTAACAAGAGTATTGATTCACATTTACAAGATTGAAAGAAAGATGAAAAATCACCAAACACCCTAATGGTGTTGGTGAAGGAACGAACCAACAAGAACTGGAAAAAGAAAAAAAATGAACTAACTCCCTAAAATGTGAAGGGAGAGATCTATTTATAGTCCTAGTGGTTGGTTGGTGAGTGGGCTTTCTCCCTTTCTTCTTGTCTTCTCGTCTTTTCAGAAAAGTTGACGTTTTCGATTCTGATTCAGGATTTGTTGTCGATTAAATCCAACTCGTCTTTTAATTTCTTCGTTAAATAGACTTGAGTTTCTTCGACTTATGTAAATCTTCCGTCTTTGGTCCTTTTCTTTGATAAATCTTCAAATAGGCCCAGTGACTTCAAATCTTTTGCATCTCTTGGACAATAGACTTCGTCTTCAGTCTTGTTCCTTGATAAAACCCGTGCAATCCCATGTTTTCTTTAATATTCATCCGGTTAGCTCTGAAATCACAATAAACACAAAAACCACGCATAATTCCAAACAAATGATATTAAATACGTGTTTTGGTCTTGTTTTAGCCAAAATTAAGTGGTAAAAGGATGGGTGTTTACACACCTATCACCTTGCCAATTTGGAACGCATGCTTAAGCGGTGTGAAGACACTCGCCTTGTTCTGAATTGGGAAAAATGCCATTTCATGGTAAAAGAAGGCATTGTGCTGGGACATAAAATCTCTAAAGCCGGTCTTGAAGTGGACCGTGCTAAAGTGGATGTCATAGCCAAATTACCTCCACCTTCAACCGTGAAGGGTGTGAGAAGTTTTCTGGGTCATGCGGGCTTCTATCGTCGTTTCATTCAGGATTTCTCTAAAATCGCTCGCCCGATAACCCACCTTTTGGAAAAGGATACTCCTTTCATCTTTTCCAAAGAGTGTCTTGAAGCCTTCAATCTTCTTAAGGATAAGCTAACTAAGGCACCGGTCTTGGTTACCCCTAATTGGGATCTACCTTTTGAGTTGATGTGCGATGCTAGCGAATTTGCTATTAGAGCGGTTTTGGGCCAAAGAATGAATAAACACTTCCAGCCAATCCATTATGCTAGCAAGACAATGACGGGGGCTCAATTGCATTCTACGACAACCGAAAAAGAGCTTTTAGCTGTTGTCTATGCTTTTGAAAAATTTCGCCCCTATCTTGTTTTATCCACCACCATTGTGTACACGGACCATTCCGCGTTGAAGTACTTGATGACTAAGCACGACTCTAAGCCAAGACTTATTCGCTGGGTTTTACTCCTTCAAGAATTTAACATTGAAATTCGTGATAAGAAGGGAGCTGAAAACCTAGCCGCGGATCATCTAAGTAGACTTGAGGATCCTTATCAAGGGGATCATCCGAACAAAGAGATCAATGACTCATTTCCCCTTGAGACCTTAATGTCTATCAATTCCAATCTTGATGACACCCCGTGGTTTGCGGACATTGCAAACTACTTAGCGGGTGGTATTCTCATCAAAGGGTTATCATCCCAAGAAAAGAAGAAGTTCTTTAAAGATGTTAAGACTTACTTCTGGGATGACCCTTATCTCTTCAAACAATGCGCTGATCTGATCATTCGTCGATGTGTTGATGGACCGGCAGCTTTGCAAATCCTTGATGCTTGCCATAAAGGACCCACCGGTGGTCACTTTGGTCCCAACTACACCGCTAAGAAAGTGTTTGAATCAGGATTCTATTGGCCCACCATTTATCGTGACGCTCACGAAATGGTTAAGCTTTGTGATGCTTGCCAAAGACAAGGCATGATCACACATAAAGATGAGATGCCTCAAAATTTCATACAAGAATGTGAAATCTTTGACGTATGGGGCATCGACTTTATGGGGCCATTTCCATCATCTAAAGGGAACAAGTACATCCTCGTAGCCGTTGACTACGCTTCTAAATGGGTTGAAGCTAAGGCTCTCCCTATGAATGATGCGAGGGTGGTTGTGAACTTTATGAAGCAACTTTTTGCTCGATTCGGTGTTCCTCGTGCTATAATCAGTGACCGCGGGACTCATTTTTGCAATGATCAATTTGCAAGAGTCATGGCTAAGTAAGGTGTCAATCACCGTCTTTCCACCTCCTATCATCCCCAGACCAATGGGTAAGCCGAGATTTCCAACCGTAGATTGAAGCGAATTCTGGAACGTACTGTGGGAGAGCATCGTGCCGCGTGGGCCGATAAGTTAGATGATGCTTTGTGGGCTTTCCGTACCGCCTATAAGACGCCGATCGGTTGTACTCCTTATCGTCTTGTGTACGGGAAAGCATGCCACCTCCCCATCGAGCTGGAACATAAGGCGTACTGGGCCTTGAAGTGGGATAACTTTGACATCAACAAAGCCAGTGATCTTCGTAAGATTCAAGTCAACGAGCTCAACGAACTGAGGAATGAAGCTTACGAGAACTCACTAATCTACAAGGAGAAGACAAAGATCATTCATGATGCAAGAATCAAGAACCGAGAGTTCCACGATGGTGATCAAGTCTTACTTTTTAACTCTCGGTTGAAGATCTTCTCGGGTAAGTTGAAGAGCCGCTGGTCTGGTCCATTCACCATCGCCAAAGTCTTTCCCTATGTGACCATTGAGCTTTCTCATCCAAATGGGCCCAAATTCAAGTTGAATGACCAGCTTTTGAAGCTGTACTTTGGTGAGGACATCTCTCATGAGATGATTCCATCCCTCACCACATTTCCCATGAACTAGTTGTGGGTCGAGTCAGGCTCGTGACTCGGTTATAAAAAACAAGCGCTTCTCGGGAGGCAACCCGTGATCTATCCTTTACCGCTTTCATAATAAGTGTAGGGGGAGCTCCGTATGTGTTGGTTGTCTTGTTTCTTATTTTGTGCAGGGATTCAAGCTTCAAAGAGCACCTCGATGACTTTTGACGAACCGTGATACCGTGTTCCCATCTTCCCGGTTCTATCCTAAACTATCATGATTCAATATTTCATATCTTATATGTTCACATTGAAATCACTTTAGTTGTCCTTTCCTTAGCAAGATTTAAACTACGTGCACAATGTCCTAAGTGTAGGGGAGTTTACTCCCACATGCTTAAACATTGAGGACAATGTTTATATCAAGTGAAAGGGGGGACTTCTATTGAAGTAAGTGGTCTTTTCCATGAATTTGCCCTCATTTTAACCGGAAAATTTGATTTTTCGACATTTTTCAAAAATTTTAATCTATTTTGGCCTAGTTGTATAGTTGTATTTTCCTTTATTATGGTTATTTTCTTTCCTTGCTAGTATAAATTTTCAATAAAGTGGTTTTAAATTTCTCAAAGTCGTGAATATTTTGACTCAACCTGAGTTTACTTATCTAAGTTTACTCTAGCTAGTATCCTTAACGTGTTTAAGTCAAGTTTTGCTAGGTTTTTATATAGGGAACTTTAAAACACGAAAGTCTTAACTCTCACGGTTTAAGAATAAGAACTTTTCGCAAGTTCCTATAATTGATCCTAGAGAGTCATTTATCAAGGGAACTTTAAAACGCAAATTCTAAACTTGAAAGAGTCTAAGAAGATGCAAGATCCTATAGATGACTCGAAAACCCAAAACTTTGATTTAATTAGTTAAGCATCCACGAATCTCATTCCTTGAGATTTTAAACTGTGGAGAACGAGAGATGATATAGTCAATTATAAGTTTGGTATTCTTTCGTGAATTTATGTGAGTTAATTATGAGCCTATTCTCCCATCGCTTGTTAATAAATTTATCTGCAATAAATAAGGTTGTACGATTTGAAAAGTTACTTAGCTTCTAGCCTAAGATCGTTTAAAAGTTGCTCGGTATTAATTAGAGTTCATAGCCAAAGCATAACTTATTGAAGCGGGATGCGAAGATTGGCGAGTCCGAAAAGGCCCTAACAAGGCATGAGGGCTACAGTTTGTTGCTAAAGATTCAAAAGTGATGTCAAGAATCATTTGTCGAAAATCAATGTGAAGGATCAAGACACATGACGAAAAGCAAATACTCCCCTAAAGATCATGGAGAAGTCTATCCGAAAAGACCCTAGCAAGGTATGAGGATAAATAGATCCAAGTCCTAAAAGGAGGCGGATCGTTGTATATCAAAGTCCAAAATAAAGATTGGATAAAAATGAAGAAGTCGTGGTCCAAAGATGAAAAATCTCTCAAAACTTCAAGTGAAGAAACTCCTATTATGAAGAGAAGACCATAATTTCAAGAACGTCTCTCAAAGATTTGAAGTATGAAGTCGCTGCCAAATATCGGTCCGAGAAAGGTCTCAAATCGTGAAGCGAGTTATGCCAAGATATGAACTTTAAGAGGTCTCGAGAAGCAGTTTTAAAAGATTTTGTCCTTTAGCTAACTATTGATTAAATCGTTCACTTTATTTTCGGCCTAAATAACTATCGAAATAAGTCAAACAATGCATCCTCGTGATCATTCAAGACAAAAATAAAATATAAGAGATACACCTAGTAATAAGGGAGTCTAAGTAAATAATTGGCCCACATGAATTCGTTTTAGTTTGCTAACTTATAATAACAATGATCTCGTTTTTAAGCTTGGTATGGGGAACGTAAAACTTGAGGATGATAAACGTTCATAGCAGCCAAAACCCAATGTAAGTCTTTGATTTGTTTCTATCTTTTTATTTTCTTTAAATGTTTAGTATTTAATAAAGGCCAAGGTAGGTTATTTATGATGGAAAATGTAAACCGTGCTTTAAAATTAATGCATTGCATGAGGACATTACAATGGTCAAGTGTAGGGGATTTAGTAAGTGTGAAAACACTTATCCTTTTACCACTTATTTCCAATAATAACAAGACCAAAACGTGTATTTTATGTCGTAAAAGTCGGATTTATGCGTGGTTTGTGTTTTTTTTTTGTGTTTTAGGACCAAAAGATGAAAAAGGAAGAAAACACGGGTTTTCACAGGCTTTTATCGAAGAAGACGAGAAAAGACGAAGTCAAGAGATCAAGAGTGTTTAAAGAACGGATGTCCAAGACCTATTCTGAAGATTTATCGAAGAAAAAGTCTAAAGACGGAAGTTTAATGAAGTCGAAGAACTCAAGTCTAAATTATAGAAGAAAATTATTAAGACGAGTTCAAATCCCGAGATGATGTAGAGAAAGACCAAAAATTAAAATCGAGTCGAGAAGAAAAGAAAGAAGGAAGCACAACACACATTCACCTCCCACTTAGCCTATAAATACCCTCCTAATCACATTAGGAGGGTGGTTAGCTAGTTTCACTTTTAATTTTTCCTTTCTAGTTTTTAAAAAGAGAAAGTTTTAAACTTTCTCTCACTAAGTATTTCATCTTTTCTTTCTTTTAATCTTTCAAATTTAAGCTTTTTGTATTATGAATTCCATTAATCAAGTTCAAGTTAAGTTTTAACTTCTTTAATCTCCTTCTACATTTATTGGTTTACTTTATCTTTAGATCCGAAATTCATACTTCATTCGTTTAATTTAATGTTTTCGTGATTAAGGTTAATCTTTCTTGTTCTACATAAGCTCATACACATATAAGCTATAAGCTCTTTGTGCTTATGGGCTTATTTCAAGTTTTAGCTTACTGGTTTTCGGATTTCTTAAAAGTTTTAAGCATCTTAAAGTTCCTTTCATAAAGTTTATGATCTTCTATGTTTTAAAAGTTGTCAAATTCAAGCTTTTTGAGCTGTTTAAGGTTTGGTTAAGATAGCTTATTATACGTGCTTATTGAATCTTTGCTTTCCATCAATTTCGGATTACTTTTGTGCTTATCGCAATCTTAGGGATTTCAACATTCCGACGGATTGTTTGTTTAGATCGCAATAACCCGTTGTGGTTCTACTTTGCGATCACTTGGTAACTTCCCCCTTATTCCGATCTGGGATTGCGATCGCTCATTGCGATCACATATTCCGACGGGACTAAGGTTACTTTGAAACGAAGCTCTGCCAAATTCTACTTTACAACATTCCGACAGTGGTGCATCGCGACAGATGTGTTTAGAACATTCCGATCTGAAATATTGCGATCTAGGACATTCCGATAGGCATCATTGCGACAGAATGGATAGTGTTATTCCGATGGGTACTCGGATGATCTTTCCGATGGACTTTCACCTTTATTATTCCGATAGCTTTGCATTTGATTATTCCGATGGTTCTAGTTTTGGTGCATTTCGATAGAAAAGACTTGTTGAATTTCGATAGTTTAAGTTTGTTAAGCTTCAAATCATTTACAACGTTTTAAATTTTAAGTGTTTTCTAAAATAGCCTTTAGTTTAATTTTGTAAAAGCCTCTACTTTACTCAACGACAATCATTTGTTTTAAGTCTAGAATCAAATAATCAAACCAAACCATCCTCTTGTTTTCCAAAAGACAATTGAGTCGCACTTTAGACTGGAAATCAATTCGAAGAGACTTGGAAAAACGAACTTTGATACTTAGTGAAAATCATTGTATTAAATCACAATATGATTGCTTATTTGGAGGCTGATGATGCTCTGTTTCCACAATACACTAAGATGGTGGCGTATTTGAATGCATCTCCACTTAGGTATGCACTTTCTCATGCTCCTCTCATCCCTGTCACTCATATTAAACAGTTTTGGAACACTATTAGTTCCTCAAAGCTTAATAATGTGACTATATTAACATCTATTGTTCATGGGCGTACTTGGGTGGTTACTGAAGCCTTGGTTTGCCAGGCTTTGCATCTTAATGATGCAGATGGTATAACCACTCTCCCCATTAATGAGATAGAACAAGGACATCAGCCTTTGGGGTATCCTTTCCCTGAAGAGGGTACTTTAAATAAATATCATAAACAAGAATTCCCCCCAGCCTGGAAGTACTTAATACATGTCATCCTTCAATGTTTGAGTCCCAAATGTACTGCACATATGAAATTAACAGATCAATTGCTAGTGCAATTGTGTGCATTACAAATGGGCAAAAGTTTACTTTTTCAAAACTAATTTTTGATGGCACGTGTAAAAACAAGGGTAATAAGATGACTTTGGCTTATCCCAGATTTTTACAAATGGTTTTTGATGAGCAAAGGTACTGCACAAGGGATCATGATGATTTTTATGAGACCCCTATGCAAAAGAAAGCTATTTTTAGTAAGATGAAATCACCCCTCATAGAGACTTACCCCTCACCCAAGCTATGCTTGCTGTTATTGCAGCAGGACAACCTCAACCTGACCCACAACCACAACTTGACCCAATACCAGACCCATTACCTTCACCTCAACACATGGAACTTGACCAAGAATTCTTCAACGCTGACACGTTAAATGTTGGCGTTGACACCTTTCCCTCACAGAACCAAACACCCCTTACCCTTCAAACAGCCACCCAATCCACATCATCTTCTACACCACCTGAATATAGGTTGATAAAACGCCCAAGGACTACTGGAGTGTTCTCCTCTACTGGTCCTAGCCATGTTGCAGAGAGAACCACCACCACAAGTGTGGTTGGTGATATGGATGAGGCTAGGACTATTGGTGCTAGCTTAGATGCAGGCCAAGCCAGTCCTAACATCTTTAAGACCTCATCCATGTCCCATGACTCTACTTTGGGAGGTCAAATACCCATTCTAGAGGAGGGCAGATTGGAACCATACACAATGTTGGAATTGACGGTTGTCTACATTAGCTTGCAAAAGCAAAAATGCAGACCTGGTACAAACAATCAGTACACAAGGCCTTGAACTCAAGCAAATGTGGGAGAGGATTGTTCTTTTGGATGATGCTCACAATAGGCGTGGTATGGAGGATTCTTCCAAAGGGGAGGATGAGCAGATACATGTGAGTGACAAAGGCTCACATGATGGAGAATCTTTGGGTGTTGCTGAAGCCCTTACTGAATTGAAGAAGCAACCAGGTTTTGATACATCTTTGGTTACTCCTACAAACTTGAACTTGTCCTTTGCAGCAATGATGGAGCAGTTCACAAGAGGCGCTGAGACAAGTAAGGTGAGCGTTAACAAGCAGATTTTGAACGCTGACACACCAAGCGCTGACAAGAGTAATTTGGGCGCTGACACTCAGGATTTGAACGTTGACAGACCTGTAGATATGGTTGATGTATTCAAGTCATCAGCTATCATCAAGGAAGTGTCTTCACAGGTACCATTATCATCTTTACCCATCATTGATCCATTAGATAAGGGTAAAGGAATCATGGTAGAAACAGAAGTTCCAAAGGATGCAACACAAGTAGAGTTTGATTCAAAGTTGGCTACACAACTTATGGAACAAGAAAAGAGGAAGGTTGGTGAATTGCCATTTGTAGTTACTTCTGATGAACAAGAAGGAAGTGATGAAGAAAGTTTGGATTCGAGTGTGATGATAATTGAACAACAAGAAAGACTTGAATATGGTGATGAGTTGGCATGGGAGAAACTTAGAGAGTTAAAGTTGCAGGTTGATTATGATATGCCAGAAGTTTCTCATATGTACCATGCTTGGGAGAGTAGGATTATGGAGAATCCAGATTTGACAATTTTAGACCAAATTTGGGGTTTGGAGATTCTTCTAAGAGTTCAAAGAGATTGCAAGGTAATTATGAAGCATAAGGCTAGCAATGTTTTCTCACTACTGAAGAGAGATAGAAGGGAGCTTTATTAGATGTTGCTCAGATGTCATCAAACAGGATGGACCTTTCAGAAATTGCAGGGATTATCCTTTGAAGAGTT
Source organism: Glebionis coronaria (assembly GCA_025667525.1). NCBI lineage: Eukaryota > Viridiplantae > Streptophyta > Magnoliopsida > Asterales > Asteraceae > Glebionis > Glebionis coronaria. Next base: position 322,436,611 of record CM046881.1, on the reverse strand, counting down.
GGAGTATAAGGCTTATCCCATTTGGGCAACAGTGCAAGAAATGAACACTCTCAGACTTCTTTCAGATGAAAGGAAAGAAGAACTTGCACAAGAGATGGAAATTCAAAAGGCAATGATTGTTCCAAGGCCTTTGAAGAAGGGATTTCCACTTGAGTTCCCTAAAGATATGGATAAATTGAATTCCAATGAAGCTGTTATAAGAAGGAGCATCAATCTCTCACCCATGGAAACTTCAGATATGGTACAAGTGTTACCTCTTGATGCTAGAAACCCTATCATTAGCTATGAAGAAGATGCAAGTGGGTTTGGATGATTGGCAGATATGGGAAAGAGATACACACATTTACTACTCTTATGTCTATTTGCAAGTTTGGATAGGGAAGACTTGGTAGACCTTTGGAGGTTGTTGATAGCCAAGTATGAGACTAAAGAACCTACTTCAGTCAATTGAATAAAGCTTTGGTCAACATTCAATAGAATGTCTGCACCAGAAGAAGAAGATCATGTTTGGAAGGATCTTGAGGATGATATCAGTGGACTTCAATGGCGTTTGTATTCAACTGCTGGTGTGTATTATTTGAGTTCTACAAAGTTTGCTGAGTATCTTCTTGTAGATGCTGAGTATCCCATGTCCAAAGAAGTTTTGGAAAAGATGAAGACAACACAACTGGAGATTGACTATTCAAGTGACATGGCCAAAGATTTGATTAGGCATGTTTATTACCAATATGATAAGATTTGTAAGAATCCTCCTAGTTCTTAGTTTTTATTCTGAAACTTGATTACTAGAGTAGATATCAAGTTTAGGGGAGGATTGTTGGGAATAAAATGTAGCCAGTACACTTGGACGCTGACATGAGAAAACAAGCGTTGATAAGAAGAAAACAAGCGTTGATAGATCAAGCGTTGACAGGAAGAATTCAAGCGTTGATAGGATGAAGTCAAGCACTGATAGAAGATTTAGTCTATGCGTATTATGTTTCTAGTTTGTTTCTAGTAAAGATATGATTGACAATGTATTTTCTATGTTTATCTTTACCTAGAATAGCTGATACGTAGACTCTTGTACAAGGATTCTTAGTCTATAAAAGAAGACCTTTAGGTTTTTTTTTCATATAAGTTTTCATTCGTTTAACACTTTCATTGTAGGCAAGTTTGTTCTAATCAATCAAAGTGAAAGTTTGGTTTACATTGTTTGTGTGTTCTTGTTTAAGTATTAATTCCATATAATACTTAAATTGTTTTATACACAATAAAGTTTCTCTACGTGTTTAACTTGATTTAATCTCGTTTACACAAGCTAAATCGATCTAAGTTTGGGATCAACACCGTAGTGCTGTTTGATGTTAACATTGGAAGGATTTCCACTCATCATTGTGAATGCTAGGTAGTATCACTTTGAGTGTTCTAGCAATATCGCAAAAATATAGCGTAGGACTCTCTTCTTCGTCGTTTCGTGTTTCCTAATGATATTTGATTAATCTCTAGGCTCTATACTCGATTTTTGTACTTTTAGTGGTCGGAGGCTGGAGCAGATGCCACCTATTCAATATCAACTAACTCGGAGTGAGTAAGCCAATAGAAGTAATGTTGTTCTCCGTGACAATAAAACAAACTTCTTTTGAGAGAAGCCTGAGTCAGCTGGGGAAGAGTTGTGCATTACATCACTGGGTCCATGATGCGTGTCTTCATGATGTGTTGACCCGGTTTCTGCCTAAATTATATGGAGGGCTAATTTATTTTCACCCTTTATCCTTACATTTCTTTTTTATTCTTCAACCCTTTCAATGCTTACCAAGACGTCATCACTAGCACCTTGTTGTGATTGTTCCAGTGCTAGCTTAAGTATTTAGTCGGCATTAAGCTATGTTCAAAATCTACTCCATCTTTCCTAAGGACTTCTAATAATCTATTGGGTTGTCCCTGGGAAGATCCCTGCGATTCTAGTTGGATCATAGGAGTTAAACCTAACCACCCATTTGACACCAATAACGTCGTGAATTAAAGATGTTGTGGGTATTTGATCGTAACCATAAGTGCTTGAGTCTTTAGATCACATTTTAATCACATTATCTTCCCTATCTCTAATATATAAATCTTTTGATATTAGAGATACCAAATTGGATTAAAATATATTGCGAAAAATAGTCTTGAAAATCTTTCGGGAGAAAAATGTGTCAAACGTAGCATGAATTTGGAAGGCTCCGCCTCAAAAATTGATCCAATTGAATTGTCATTACGAGGATATGATCCACATTAAACTTTTGAGGATAGGAGTTTTTGAACACACAATTTTTGAATGATTTTGAATAATCATTGAAAAACTCTTGAAAATATTGTGTTCAACGCTTTTCGAAAAATCTCAAAATTCTAAATTTTTGAAGAAATGGATTTTCAAAAGCATAAACTTGAGCTCATAGACTTTGAATGTCTTGACAAAATCCACTCAAGTGTAAGAAGATTTCTCTTCTTTTGCTGAGGGTAAGAGCACTAAATCGTACACTCCCTTGTGAATATAGAACCGGGTTGCATCTGAAAGTGATTACAAGCCATTGTGTTGAGCTCAAAACGTTGAATGTTTTATGATATGCTCAACCCAAGATAGATTGCTCTACCTGTTGTTGGAAAAATTGTCCAAAGTAGACATTTTCCTTTATTAAGAACATAAATGACATTTTTTGAAAAATATTAACAACTTTCATTCGATCTTTATGTACACACCCGTGTCGTTATTGAGAGACATTTCTAGGTATGTCCATATTATCGATACTGAAAGACATGTCGAGAAGAATTTGGATTTTTAAAGATTTTTAATTTTGTGATTTTCTTTTATATGTTTTATATTTTTGTATTTTGCTTTTTCAGTGATATTTACAAGAAGATGTTTGATAGATGAATCAAGTAGGCACCTTTGCCAGAATCTCCAGGTCCGCTGGAGTCAAACATTACCAATTTGCCTAACTAAATACGCAAACCTCTCTTTCGAAAGAGCTTTTGTAAACAAGTCAGCTAATTGGTAATCCGTTCCAACAAAGTATAGTTCAACGATACCCCTTTCAACTTGTTTCTTGATGAAGTGATATCTGACATGAATATGTTTCGTACATAGGTACTTTATCAAAGTAGAAGCCATAATCCGTGAGTTGTGTTCTCATCCAAAGAACTTGAGCACAACACGCAGATAGAGACACATACTCCGCTTCGGCTGCTGACAGTGACGTGCAATCCTGCTTCTTGGTAGACCATCCCACGAGCTTATCTTGACCTAGAAGTTGTGCACCAACAGAAGTACTTTTTCGTGTATCAAGACACCCTGCATGATCAAAATCTAAATAGGCCGTTAAAAAGAAATCGATTTCCCTCGGATACCAGAGTCCCATGTGAATGGTATTCTTAAGGTACCATAAGATCCGTTTAACCTCCTTGAGGTGTTTTCAGTAGGTCGTGCTTGATATCATGCATAATAACACGTAGCATGTGATATGTCTGGTCGATTTGCTGTTAAGTACACGAGGGAGCCGATCATGGAACGATATCTCGTTTGATCTATAGCATCTCCCTCCAAATCAGCATCTAGGGATGTAGTTGATAATGGTGTCCCAACGGGGTCACATGAGGTCATACCATGCTTTTTGATTATCTCTTGACAATACTTAGCTTGGTTAATAAAGATACCACTGGGGATTGGTGAACTTGAGTTCCTAGAAAGAATTTTAGTTCGCCCATCATTGAAATTTCAAATTTGTTGTGCATTACTTTTTCAAACCATTTTGAAAGTTTTGGGTTTGTAGACACGAAAATAATATCATCAACATAAATCTGCACAACCAAAATGTTATCCCTATATTTGTAAGTGAACAAAGTTAGATCAATGGAACCTTTTGAGAAACCTTTTGATACCAGAAATTTCGAGAGCTCGTCGTACCACGTCCTTGGAGCTTGCTTGAGTCCATAAAGTGCTTTGTGGAGACGATACACCTTGTCAGGATAATGATGATTGACGAATCCTTCCGTCTGTGTGACATAGACTTCTTCCTTCAAAGGACCGTTAAGAAACGCTGTCTTTACGTCCATTTGATAAACGATGAATCCCTTATGTGCAGCATAAGCAAGGAAAATCCTGACCGCTTCCATACGAGCTACCTGTGCAAATGATTCTTCAAAATCAATACCCTCTTTTTGGGACACCATCAAGAAAACACGATCATACGAGCTACCTTTAGCCACTACCCTAGATTTATTCTTGATGATCGTGTTTTCTTCATCCATCTTGTTTTTCCAGATCCATCGAAGATTTAATGGTGTTACATCGTATGGTCTGTCAACAAGTTCCCAGACTCTAAGTCTTTTAAATTGTTGAAGTTCATCCGTCATCGATTCAATCCAAGCGTGATCTGCCAATGCTTCATTGATGTTTTTCGGTTCAGCTGTACTCACGGCGAGTGCAAACATACAAACATTGTCATAAATTTCTAGTTATCGTCTTGTACGAACAGGCTGTGAAGGGTTTCCAATTACTTGAACCAAAGGATGATCTCTAGTCCAGTGATGTGTTGAAGGATGTCGTTGGTAGAATGTAGGAGAATATTTGACGGATTAACAGGGAGAGTAGAGGACTCTCTAGTTTCGTGTATCGGTGTACCTAATGGGTTGATAAAGTCGTCTTCGTTATTTAATGCATTGTCTGCTTGATTTGTGTCCTCTGGAGCAATGACAGTAGTTGTAGATGTTGTAGGATCGATTGTTGAAGTGATATTCTGAAGAGGTAAATCCGCAGCAACCCGTGTTGAAGTAGATGAAGTTGTATCCTTTTGTTAACGATGATCGGTATCATCATTCTTATCATGACTGACAGCAGAAGACTTTGATACAACATGTTTCTCCCCTATGAAATATTCATCAAACATCGGTCCATATAACATTTCCAACTCTTCAACGGTCGTGTCCACTGTCATATCTGCTCTTGGAACATTTCCTTGAACTAGCTTTGAAATTGACGGTTCATTGATGTGGTCTTGAGTTCTGAGTTCCGTGTGGTTGTGCACATAATTCTTTTGTCTTTGTGGATCGGGACTTAAACTGTTTTGTTCAAGTGCCATTTCTTGCAATTCATCAAATCGGACATGAATAGTCTCGATAATCAATTTTGTTCTCTTGTTGTAAACTCTATATCCCTTAGATTGAGTTGCATATCCCACTAGAGTACATGCATCACCTTTTTCTTTCATCTTTTCCAGATTTTCACTATCTCGAATTATGTAACACGTACGTCAAAAAACATGAAGGTGTTTGAGTGAAGGTTTGTGATCATTAATTATGTGATATGGTGTCTTTTCGTGTCTTGGGATAATTAAGGAACGGTTTGAGTGTAACATGCGGTTGACACGGCTGCAGTCCAAAAGAATAGAGGTAGTTTTGAAGCGGATAATGATGTTCGAGCAGCCTCAACTAAAGTACGGTTTCGTCTTTCAACAACGCCTTTTTGTTCAGGTGTTCTGGCAATAGATGTTTCGTGGCTTTAAAATAATTCTTCAGAGTTGAATTCAAGAATTCCGTGCCTCTGTCAGTACGTACCACTTTTACTTGAGCTTGAAGACCACGTTGTATCAGTTTAAGGAAGTTGATGAGAAATTCGGGTGTTTCATCCATAGACCTCAAGAAGTGAGTCCACATGCCTTGAGTAGTTATCGACAATGACCATAACATATTTCTTCCTATTGATGCTTTGAACACGCATGGGGCAACACAAATCTATATGAAGATGATCTAACCGTCCTTTACAGCTCGGTGTAGTCTTTGTCTTGAAACTACTCCATTTTGTTTTACAAAGATCACAAGAAGAAGAAAGATGATCTTTGATGAATTTCAAGTTTGGAAGGCCTTTCACAATATCTTTCTTGGAAAGCAAGTTGATGGTATCAAAGTTGATATGAGATAATCGTTGATGCCATAACCAAGCTTGAGTCGTTGAAGCTTTAGCCATGAAACAGATTAGAGTTGAAGAAGGGGAGTCTTGGAGTGAAATAGTGTAGAGATCTGTATCCCGTGAACCGGTAAGCAACTCATTCCCATCATAATCACGAACAAAACATGTCTTCTTTCTAAAATCAACCTCCAAATCCGCATCACAAAATTGACCAACCAAGAAAAGATTGCGATTGAGCTCTTCGACGTAGTATACCCTTTTGATCGTTATATTCCCTAACCAAATCTCTATATCCTAGGATCGGTGCAAATTGATCATTTCTGAATCGGACCGTACCCAGGATCTTTTCCCCAAAGTTAACTAGAAGCTTGAGATTCCCCGTCATGTGCTTCGTTCATTTGGACTCTAGTATGAAGAGAATTATTTCGATCACCTGTAGAAGAATTAGAACACGATGGAGAATTTGCTAAAGTGGATTCCATGTTAGTTGTGATTTCCGATTCATTAGTTTCCCTAGTTTCAGCACTTAAAGGCACACTAAACTCTCATTGTCACATTTTCTTTCCTAACTTTAGGCATCCATTTATATCCTGGAGGACATTGATTAGCAAACCACCATTACCAAGACTTGCTAGCAGACTCATATAATTCCCTAATTCTGATTCTATGGCTCTTAGTGGTGGAGTCTGATGTACTATTTTTCTTAGGGGGGGGGGGGGGTGCACCAGAATGTTTCACTTTGCGTTTGGGTTTACTAGCACTAATACGCATCGCAACTTGCTTCTTAGTTCAAGTATCTACGCCTTTGACATTATTCTAAACAAATATAGCGTGATTAGCATTAGCACATTTTCCACATATCACACAAAAAAACTTAACATTCAAAGCATTCAAAGTCGAATCATTCAAATTATCATTACACACGATTACATATGTTTTATTCTTAGGAACATTCAAATTCCTAGGGTGGTCTTCTACTTTCTGCATCTTCCCTTAACTTTTGTTTTTCCAAACCTTTTCATTCATTTGAGTGCTCTTAAGCTGAGGCCAGCTAACACTATCAGTGGGGACTACTCCTTTAGTAAAAGACACACGTCTATTTGACTTTCTTTGTTGTGTGTGGATTTAGTGGCCAATCTATACATCCCTGGTTTAATCACATTTGTGTTCTTAATGCTTTATGATTGAATATGTGTTTTGGGAGTAATCTGTGGTAACCTATCCTTCCCAACCGTCTTGGTGGCAAACCCAGGTTTTGTAAATGTAGAATTAGAGAAAACAGATGGTTTCCCCAAGACAGAGGGTTTAGTCAATTTGTACGCATTGGGTTGTCTTACAACAGGTTTCTTAACGCTAGGTTCCACAATTTTCCCACCCATCTTAGCAACGAGTTTCTTCAACTCTGCAATCGCTATCTCCCTGTCTTGTAACTGAGCTTTCAAATCTGTAATTTCCATACTGTTTTCATTCATTTCTCGACACATTTGGGAAAGTTTTTCTTGCAATTTATTATCATTTGGAAAACTTCTGATGTCTTTTTGCAAAGCAAGTTCAAGAGAATGAAAATGTTTTTGAAGGAAATCAGTTTTGTGTAAAAGTAACTCAAAAGCCTTATTATCAACATTTACTTTACGTTTCGAAAGCTCAGTTTCAAGCCGTTCACACTCTTTGATTCTATCAAGATATTTGCATGCAACATCAGAATATTCATCGATATCAGCACAAGAATAAAGAGTAACACCGAAAATATCTTTTGAGAGACATTCTTCTAAGAGTAGATCATATTCGTTTGAAAATTCGGATTTTTAAGTTTGAAGATCATCAATTTCTTTTTCAAGAGACTCAACATATTTCAAATCATCAAACATTTCAGACCTAATTAATTTTTCAAAATCAAGAACAGTTTCTTTTATTATCTTCGTATTTTGTATTAAAAGTTCTTTCACAAGCACAGTTATATCGTGAGGAATCTCTTTTTTCCACTTATCATTTTTACTTTTTTGCCAATCTCTTTCAACAATTGATTGAACATTATCAATGTTATGTTTAAGAATACCAAGTGTTTTTCTACTTTTACTTTTGGAAACATCAAGAGGCAAATAGTTAATATATTTAGAAACATTTGATTTCTTAGTAGCAAAAGTTTTCTTCCATTGAATTCTTCGTTATTTTCTTTCAAGAAACAATTCCTCACGAGAATTCTTTTTTTATGGAGTAAAAAGACCATAAAGACTGTTTTCATAAGCATAATTATATGGTTTCACAAAATCTTTATTGACCGGCAATCTACTCTCCTCATCCCAAAGGGATGTCTTTTCATTATCGAGCCTAACTACTGGGCAATCATGATCGGTCAAGTTGGACTCATCAAGATATAAGTGGGGGTTCACAGCTTGAGCTTGTTCGAGGTACTTAGGACTTTTCTAAAGTAGCTTGACCCTTGAAAAACGACCGAGGTGCTATCATTCTTACGGTTTGAATAGATACATGCGTTTTATAAACAACTTTTTTCAAATAATCGACTTGTTCTTCGAATTCTGTTACTTTTTCAGTATCTTTGCCTTGTCTATTTTTGATATCTTGTTTTAATTTTTCAACCTCTTGTTTCTTTTCCTCAAGAATTTTAGCAGAATCGGTGGTATTCATAGAAAGCCTCTGTTCAAGTTCGTTTACTTTTTTTGTGGAAAGGTACGTTTTTTAACGTTCATCACTTAATAAAACATTAAATTGAATTTTTTCTTTAGTTAACAAAGCAAGAGCTTCGTTGTATTTATTTTCAAAATCGTCCTTTTTAACGTTAATTAAACGACTTTTGTACCCCTCAAGCTCTTTGTCTCTTTGAAGAAGCTGAGCCCTATAACTATAAATGGTCTCACTAGATTTTATAAGAGCGGCTTTGCTTGCTTCAAAGTTTTGAGTGAGCGCTGCGTTTGCCTTCTTTAATTGCTTTTGACTCTTTCTAGTTTCATTGACATCTTTTTGTAAACTAGCAATTAAATTAGCAAGCGCGACACGCTCCTCATCATCATACTCATTTGCATGTTGATCATCCTCAAACTCATTATTGCACATGTTTGATGAATTAGGTGTGCTACTGCTATCAAATGTTTCCATCATACATGTGTCAGTAATTGTTGTTGGTAGATCACTATGCTGATGTGTATCACCAAACACATTATATTCATCATCATGTTGTAGCTTATCAATTGGCTCAGAATCAAAGATAGGACCATTGTCATCTTCAGTGACGTTGAGGACCTCATGAATCTTTGCCATGTATGAATAATGTGCCTAGAGTTCTTGGTCGGAGAGTTTAGCGTCTGTGTCATCAAGCATTTCTCCTTCCTCATCTGATAACTTGATCCCAGCTTCCATCTTCTTGCATAGCAGCATATTTTCCTTATGATAACCATAATCTTTAACCCTCTTTGGCTGCCGGCATTCCCTAACTGAATTCCCAAAACCTATGTAGTTAAAACACTGAATCCCACTTTGTTGCACAACTTGAGTGCCAACAGTTTCCCTATTTCCAACAACAGTAGCAACCCTCTAATTATCATACTTAGTGGGTTGTCGATCATACATTAGAGGACACTCAACACGCCTTCGTGTGTCATTCCTTGGAGGACTTTGAGCAAAGTTGTTCCTCGTGGTTGACGATGTTCTAAGGTTGTTTTTTGTGGGTTTGTAGATTTTCATGTATTGCTTCATAATGAAAGCCATTTTTTGCTTGAATTCCCCATCCTTTTGAGCTTGTTCTTCATCACTGTCTTCTTCGGATGATTGTTCAAGTGTTGGTGATGGTGCTCTTGCAACTTCTTTGCCTCGTGATCTTGTTGGAGCATGTGACTTAGAGACAATGGATGATCGTGGTGATGATGATTGAGTAGAGTAGGTCTTTGGAGCACGAGAACGATAATCTGGGTAATGTTGAGTGGTAGACACCAAAGCAAGTGGATTTGCAACCTTTGCAACCCGTTCAGCTCGAAGTTCATTTGCCTCATTCTGAAATTGTTTCAAAATATCAAAGAGCGTGTGATATGAAACTTCTTCTAACTTTTTTTGTTGTTTCACCAAGGTGACAAACCGTGTCCACTCTGGTTGAAGTTGTTGTAGAAATTGGACATTGACTTGCATGGTGGAAACTTGCAAGTTGATTCGGGTCATGTCATTCATCATTTTGTAGAATCAAGATTAATATGAATTAATGGATTCCGCATCCTTTGAAGTAAACTTGCCAAAGTTCCAAAACATCTTTGTTTTCACATCTTGTTTCTTGAGTGATTCACCTTCTTGCAATCTTTCAATAGCCGTCCACATTTCTTTAGCAGTAAGGCATGCATCAACCGTGGAATAAATATCATCTCCAATGCCACTGAGAATAAAGTAGATTGCTTCCATCTATGCATCAAACCAAGCATGGTTCTCTGGTGTGAGGTCGTTTCTCTTTTCATCATGTTCATGTACGGGTTGTTCGTCATTTGTGTCTGTGGCTGGTACTGCAGGAACTTGTACCTTTGAGAATTTATAGGGTCCATAAAAAATGCATCGCCTTAAAAAAATAAAAATAAAAAAATAAAAAAGGACAAAATTAAAAGTTCAATTTAAGAAATTCAAACAAAAAGGCAATCAAAATAGATTAAAAAAATAAAAATAAAAAAGGACAAAATTAAAAGTTCAATTTAAGAAATTCAAACAAAAAGGCAATCAAAATAGAAAGGATATAATCAAAAAAAAAAAACAAAATTAACAAGAGAAAAAACACAAACTTTTATAAAAATACTAACTTTTTAAGATTTGATAATGAAATTTTTGATTTTTATATAAAAATTTGTGATTTTTATCTAAAAAGGTAAGTAAATCTAAAGATTTTACATGATTTAACACATAAAAACACAAACTTTTTATAAAAAATACAAACTTTTTAAAATTTAAGCATGATTAAATCAAAACCCACCAAAATCAAAAAAGAAATAAAAGTAAGAATAAACCAATCAAACCATGGCTCTTGATACCAATTGAAGGTTTACGTAATCATTGGCCTATTCTACATGATGGATTTGATGGATTAATATGGTTGATTGATTGATAAATAAAGAAGAAGATGAAGGAAGGAGATGAGGGATTAGAGAGAGAAAGGAGATAAGGGAGAGAGTTAGAGAGAGAAAGTAAAAATGGAATGATTAATTTGTGAAATGACAATCAACAACCCCTCCTAACATGCTAGGAGGGGATATATATAGCCCACCCTACATGTGGGCTATATGGACTATACACTAATTAAATGGATCACGAGCCTATTACATAATTATCGTTGTAGCGACCGATCCTTCATAAATACGTAAAACGTATTTCCAACAATCTCCTCCTAAGGGAGGTCGCTCCAAGAAACAAAGTTCTAAATAGTCTATAACTCGTGATCTATACTAACTAAGATGTGACCGAGACTTTATTGGGAAAAACGTATTTCCAACAATCTCCCCCTAAGGGAGGTCACATCTTTTTACAAAATCTTAAACCTAGCATCTATGCTTGAGTCTTCGATCTTGTTCTTGTGAATATGCTTGATGTGATCTTTGAATTTAGTCTTGAGCATGTTTCCTTGCCTTGACCTTGTGCATTCTTCACTTGTGATATTTGCCTCTTTGTGACTTCATGTTCCACATACTTATACTTTTAAATTCTTGAAAGCTTCAGAGTTTGATACAGCGGAAGACTTGACCTTCAGGCTTTCTTGAATTTGTTGAAGTACTAATTGTATGTAGTATAAGCATGTGGTGACGACTTCTTCTGGATTGTACACCGCAATGCCACCTTCTTGTTACGCTGCATAAGACAGTTAGCAACAAACAATATACACGGATGAAATGGCCTTGAACATTTCATTCTAATTCGGCAGCAATTTACCTCCGGTCGGTGAAGACCGTTGGACGATATTAAATATCGTACTTGTGGCAGGTAGTTTCAATAAAGAACCTCCTTGACAAGATTTCGCGGGTAAACCCGTTCTCTTTACTCGACCGTCCAAAGCTGACTGCGAACGTAAAGAGTGGATCATTTGGATAATATTATCCGCATGATTTGAAGCCGTCAATTCATGTTCCTGGAACAAGTGAAGTTCAATTAATAACCGCACCATCGTTGCTTTCCAGTTGTCACTAGCTTGATTCATATAGAATCTTGCAAGTTACCTACCAAGTGCTGTTTGATGTTAACACTAGAAGGATTTCCATTCGTCACTGTAACTACTTAATAGTATTACTCTAAATGTTCTGGCAAGATCACTAAGATATTGCGTAGAGGCCTGGAACGTGTTTAAATTCATTTAAGAATTAAACCACTGTTGCTTTCCAGTTATCACAAGATTGATTCATAAAGAATCGCACAAGTCACCTACCATGAGCTTTTTGATATTCGCTCAAGAAGGATTTCCATCTTCATTGTAAATACTTTCGTATTACTCGGATGTTCAGGCAAGATCATGAAGATTTTGCGTAGGACTCTTAAGATCTTTCTTACTTTTCAAAGTGTGTGAAGAAGCAAGGAAATATGAAAGTGTGTCCTAATGAGATATTTGATGATCTCAAATGGTTCTAGACTCGATCGTGCATTTTGGATTTTTAGTGATCGGAGGCAGGAGAGGAGTGCCACCTTTTCAATACCAATTTATTCGGAGTGAATAAATCAATAGATAACGTGTTGATCTCCGTGTGATTAAAACAAATACCTTTTGAGAGATATTTGAGTTAGCTGGGAAGGGTTGTGCATTGCATCACTGGGTCCATGATGTCTTTCTTCAATATCGAGAATCATTAACAAAAATGATCTCAATAGCATATGTATTGACCCGGTTTCTGCCTAAAGTTGTAAGGAGGGCTTCTTTCTTTACACCCTTTATCTTTACAATTCTTTTTCATTCTTCAACCCCTTCAATGCTTACCAATACGTCATCACTAGCACCTTGTTGTGATTGTTCCAGTGCTAACTTAAGTACTTGGTCGGCATTCAGCTACGTTCACAATCTTTCTCCATCTTTCCTAAGGACTACTATTTCTAGCTATGGAATGTCCTTGGGAAGATTCCTCCGGTTCTAGAGAAATCATTGGACTTTAACCTATCCTACCATCCTTATGTCACCGCAATCTTCATCATCGTGAATAGAGATGTTTTGGGTAAATGTATGTCACCATGAAATCCATTTTGAAATGCAAATCCATTTTGCTCCCCCTTAACATATGCCACGATATCCGAAAACATTTTGCACATGTCAGGATGAGCTATCACGTTAAGTCAAACCATTTATGATTGATCATATCCCATATTAAATCACATTTTCTCCCCCATATTAAAAATATTAACCCAATCGATGTTTTTAATATCAATTGATTTAATAGCATTTTAAGAAAATTTGGGAAGAAAAATGCAAGTCCAATTATCTTCATGAATTACACCAGCTCCCCCTCAAATTAATGAGGGTGTGCTGAAACGTAAATTAAATACCTTTTAAACACAAGTGTAAGGTATTTATTACGTGCAAAGATCATATATAATAATGAATTCACAAGAGTAACAATTTACGAGGTAGGACCTGTGTAACACCCCATTTTGGAAATGGAATATTACGCATATCATGGCGTGTCATCAAAGCATACAAGGATAAATGTCTAAGCATTATTCAACCATAAAAGGAAATACCGGAATCAAACATCGGTATCCCAAAGTAAAGCTCATCACACACAAACATAAATACTGTAAAAGGAAGGACGAAACAATGTCCAAAGCAACTGTATCAAAGTAAAGGAAATGCATAAAGTAAAGAAAGACAGTAAAGCTTCCAGTCCATATGCACCTACGTTTGAGATCTACGAGCGTCCCTGAGTACCTGCCGTTTTGGGAACATGAAAAGGAAAACGGCTGAGCAAGACGCTCAGTGCACGGATGTACAATAAAGCATGAAATAGGATAAGCATGTAACATATAACAGCGGAAGACTAAGTACTGAGTAAACTGGTTAAGTAACATGAAAACTGGTTTTATAGTTTGAAAAGCCTTATGTTTAACCTGTGAAAACTGTTTTAACATATATATACCATAGCCCATATAGGTCATGAAAAGGTCACGTGCATGAATACTTGGAGGGGTGACCTCATCATGCTGATTAGAGGGGATGCCTCTAATCAATATACTGATTTGGGTAGGAGGGATCAGCTCCTTGTGAAGGGTGCAAGGCACACACCACATTCACCATGATAAACTGAATAAAACATGTAACTAGGATGCACCCATACGCCCCAACTGATATAATAATATGGCCAAACTGAAAAGGGACGCCACGAGCAATCACTCCGCCGTGGGGAAGTCATAACATCGGTGCCTCCAATGCTATGGTTATGGTACCTCCATAACTAGGTGAAACTGGTCATGCTTGTATATGGCTATAGTTTATGCTAAATTAACATAAGCAGTTCAAAACAATAAAACAAATGCTGGGGAAAACAGTTGGCTGCATACGGGGAAATCCTAATAAGGAAGGAATGTCCATACTGAAAGGACGGGAATCCGTACCTCAAGTCCAGTGAAATGAACGGAAGAAAGACTCCTACTTCTGGATCACTAACGCTACATGAATACACACGTGTATAAGTATCGATTCACTGATTACGTACTGGGTTCTGTGTCTTGTTATAGCTGATTTGGTATGTTTTAGGTCATGGTTCACTGTTTTAAAGCCTTAAACTGTGTTTATCTAGTATTCTGATTAATCTGATTAAGTATTACTGTTGTTTCATGCATTAATATACTTACTGTGTAATATTAAGTAACTTTCCAAAAATAGCAGGTTTCCAAAAATAGAAAGTTTCCAAAAATAGAAAGTTTCCAAAAATAGAAAGTTACCAAAAATAGAAAGTTTCCAAAAATAGAAAGTTTCCAAAAATAGAAAGTTTCCAAAAATAGAAAGTTTCCAAAAATAGAAAGTTTCGAAAAATAGAATTTACTGCCTAAAATAGATTAGTTTCTAAAAATAGAAAGTTTCCAAAAATAGATCAGCTGCCTTAATTAAATAAGTTTCCATATATAGAAGGTTTCCATAATTAGATTAGCTGCCTGAAATAGATTGATTTCCATATATAGAAGGTTTCCATAATTAGATTAGTTGCCTTATTTAATTAAGTTTCTATAAATAGAAGTTTCCATAATTAGAATTAAGCTGATTTCATAAGCTAACATATAAGTCTAAGTGTTATAAGCTTATTCTTAAGTCATACGATATAGTGTATAGTTTAATTATTATTTCATGTATTTTAATTAAACTATAGGTTAAGCATTTTAATTAAAGTATAACATGTATAATTAAAATGAAATGAAAATACTTAGGTTAAAATGTGTATTGTTATTAATAATAATATAACCTAAGTCATGTCTAAATTAATTAATTATAGGCATGTTTTAATAATTAATTAATTATAACTTATAACATAAAATACTTAGGTTAAATTAATGTCATGATAAACTAATAATTAAAATAACCTAAGTCATGATTTAATTAATATTTCATGTTATTAATTAATTATATCCTAAGTTCATGATTCATAAAAATTACATGTAACATAGATCATGATTTTAACCAACGAACCATGAATCGGGCATGAATTCGACACCGTACCCCGGGCCAAACCCGGGGCACACGTGTCCCCTTGCTGCCGTGGGTCCCACATGAGCCAACCAAGACCAATTGTGGTCTTGGTGGTGGCGGCAATAGCAAACCAAACCCCCCTCGGGTTTGTTTTGCTAGGCGGCTAGAAACAAACACCCCTTTAAATCATTCCTTGATTTTATTTAATACCAAAACATGTTAGATCAATGATTAATTATCTTGTTTTCATAAGAAAAATAATAACATGTTCATGAAAATAATCAAAGATTAATGAATTAAAAAGAATTAAAAAGAAGGGTTAGAAAGGTATACCACTATGTAGCTTGGAAAAAGGATGAACAAACACGTATTCTAACACTTGTTTTTAAGATCAAAATCAATCAAACACCCCCTTATGGTGTTGTGAAGGTGGCGGCACCAAGAGAAGGAAAAGGAGAGGAGAAAACTCTTTTTAGGGTTTTTAGTTTATTTCTTGTAAAATGAAAATGAAAACATGTTTTTACTTTTACCCCCCTTAACTTGTAAAGTCCATGGGCTAAGCCCATTTCATGCATGTGTGCCGTGGGTATGGGGGCCCCACATGGGGTACCCGTACCTTTCTCGTGTCCCGATGTTTCGTGTTCGTTCGTGGTTAAACGTGCTCGTGTTTAACGTGTTTCTGTTTCTTTTAACGTGTCGTTTATCGTAAACTTAACGCTCGTAAATATATTATAAGTATTTACGTAATTATTTTAGTTAGTATTTTAAATGGTGTTCATGATTTAATTATGTTCACGTGATATATCATTAACTGTTTATCATGGGTTCGTACGTAATCGATACTTGTCATGACATACACGTATGCACTTGCTTGATTATTAGCACATGAATGTGATCAATACTACATGAGGTAAGTTTTAATCTAGAACGTACGATCTTAAGGGCACTATTCATGGTAAAAGCATGCGGGTTTTACAATTCTTCCCCCCTAAAAAGAATAATTCGTCCCCGAATTATAGATAAAGTAAGCTGAAAAGAAGTGACATACCCGAACTCAAAATATGAAGTGAGGGTAAGAAGCCCGGATAGACTCCTCTGTTTCCCAAGTGGCTTCCCGCTCGGTATGGTCCCTCCAAAGGATTTTGACGAAAGGAATCGTCTTCCTTCTCATGACTCGTTCTTGCCTGTCGAGTACTCGTTCGGGTTCTTCTATAAACGTGAGATCTTCACGTATCTGTTCCAGTGGATACTGAACCATGTGAAGGGGATGATAATTGTACCCTCTGAGTAAGGACACATGGAACACGTTATGCACGTGTGAAAGCTGAGGAGGTAACGCCAATCGGTAAGATACTTCGCCGATTCGTTCAACGATATCAAATGGTCCGATGAACCGAGGACTGAGTTTTCCTTTGATCCCGAAGCGTTTAACACCACGTGCCGGTGAAACCTTGAGGAAGACGTGATCTCCCACATTAAAATGTATGTCCCTACGATGCTTATCGGCGTAACACTTCTGACGTGACCGTGCTTCTTGCAGTTTCTGTTTAGCTACCTCAATCTTCTCGTTGGTCATTTCTATAATCTCTGGTCCTTCGAGTGTTCGCTCTCCCACTTGATCCCAGCAAGTTGGAGCGCGACACTTTCTGCCATACAACATTTCGAAAGGAGCACATTTGATACTTGCGTGCCAGCTGTTGTTGTATGCAAACTCAACCAAACAGATGTAATCGTCCCAATCACCTGTCCATTCCAACGCACACTACCTTAACATATCTTCCAATGTCTGAATTGTTCGCTCCGACTGTCCGTCCGTTTGAGGATGAAAGGCTGTGCTCAGCTTAAGTTGTGTACCCCAAGCTTTTTGCAGACCTTTCCAGAATCGCGACGTGAAACGAGGATCTCTGTCTGAGACGATGCTGGAGGGAGTGCCGTGGAGTCTCATGATCTCCCTTCTGTACGTATCTGCGAGTTTACTTACCGGATCTTCCTTGCGTATCGGTAAGAAATGAGCTGATTTGGTGAGTCGATCAACGATGACCCAAATAGCATCGTGCTTCTTCTTGGTAGGCGGAAGACCGGTAACAAAATCCATGGTGATTTTGTCCCACTTCCACTCTGGAATATCCAACGGTTGAAGGAGACCGCCAGATCGCTGATGTTCAATCTTAACCTGCTGACAGGTAAGACATTTGGAGACATACGTGGCTACATCCTGTTTCATACCACTCCACCAAAAGTGCTGTCTGATGTCATGGTACATTTTTGTCGACCCAGGATGTATAGAAAATGGGGAGCTGTGAGCTTCAGCTAACAATGCTTCCCGGAGTTCTTGATTGTCAGGAACACAAAGTCTCGTGCCCTGCCAAACGATACCGTCTGCGTCCATTCTGAATTCTGTCTGCTTCTCCAAATTCTGAATTATCGCCCAAATCTCTCCATCATCCTTCTGCGCTTCCTTGATCCTAGTCAGTAACTCAGGTTCTACTGTAAGATTCGCCCAGTATCCGTGCTGCCCACGTACCATGATTTCAATGTCAAGCCGCTCCAAGTCCCTTATGTTTTGTTCCTTGATCTCAATGCCGTTTATCATTCCGGACTTTCTGCTGAGTGCATCTGCTACTACATTAGCTTTCCCGGGATGATACTGTAGGTTAATATCATAATCCTTCAACAGTTCCAACCATCTCCTTTGTCTCATGTTCAATTCTCGCTGTGTGAAGATATACTTCAAGCTCTTGTGATCCGTGAAAATGTCGCATGATTCTCCGTATAAGTAATGCTTCCATATCTTCAATGCGAACACCACTGCAGCAAGTTCCAGGTCATGCGTAGGGTAGTTTTCTTCATAGGGCTTAAGCTGCCGTGAAGCATACGCGATCACTTTCCCATGTTGCATGAGAACACAGCCCAGTCCCTTCCCCGATGCATCGCTATAGATCTGAAATCCACCTGTACCAGATGGGAGAGTAAGAATAGGTGCAGATACTAACTTCTGCTTTAGGTCTTCGAAGCTCTTCTCTCGATCTTCCGTCCAGACGAATTTCTCTCCTTTTCGCATCAGTTTGGTGAGAGGCAATGCCAGCCGAGAAAAGTTCTCCACGAATCTTCGATAATATCCAGCTAAGCCTAAGAAACTGCGGACTTCTGTCGCTGATGTTGGTCTTGGCCATTTAGTGATAGCCTCAACCTTCGCTGGGTCCATAGTGATCCCTTCTGCTGATACAATGTGACCTAAGAATGCCACTTTGTTTAACCAGAACTCACACTTGGAGAATTTCGCATACAGCTGCTTCTGACGAAGAATCTGTAGTACTGTACGGAGATGATCTTCGTGTTCCTCCGTGGACTTTGAGAATATCAAGATGTCATCGATGAATACAATGACAAATTTATCAAGGAATTCATGGAAGATTCTGTTCATCAGATCCATGAATACTGCTGGAGCGTTAGTCAGGCCGAATGGCATGACTACGAACTCATAATGGCCATAGCGGGTACGAAAAGCAGTCTTGGCAATATCCTGCTCTTTAACCCTTAGCTGATGGTAGCCTGACCTTAGATCGATCTTTGAGAAGTGTTTGGCTCCTTGAAGTTGGTCAAACAGATCGTCTATACGTGGCAGTGGATATCTGTTGCGGATGGTAATCTTATTAAGTTCACGGTAGTCAATGCAAAGTCGCATGCTGCCGTCCTTCTTCTTAACGAACAAGACCGGTGCGCCCCATGGAGATGCGCTCGGTCTAATGAACCCTCGTTCAAGAAGTTCCTGCAATTGGTCCTTCAGTTCTTTTAGCTCTATGGGAGCCATACGATACGGAGCCTTAGAGATTGGCTCAGCTCCTGGAACAAGGTCGATGTTGAACTCCACTTCTCTTGCAGGTGGTATGCCTGGAAGTTCATCTGGGAAGACGTCTTGAAATTCTGAAACTACTGGTTGATCCTGAATCGATGGGGATTCAGCATCCATGTCATGAACCGTAGCGAGATAACCTTCGCAGCCATGTGACAGTAATGCACGTGCTTGCAAGGTAGATATGACTTGTACAGACCGTCCGGGTATGAACCCGTTATGGATGTACTCTGGTGCATTAATGTCGCCGAAGATCACTCGATAAGAGTGGCAGTCTATGGTAGCATGGTGCTTGGATAGCCAATCCATGCCGAGAATCATATCAAACTCAATCATGTCTAGAGGAAGTGCATCTACTGCACGAACTTTATCGTCAAACTCTAGAGGAAGACTCTTGTATACATGAGTTATTAATACAGAGTCCCTCAGAGGCGTGGAAATGGTAAGCTTAGTTTCTAATGGCAAGGGAAGTGTCCTGATGTTCTTAGCATAAGTAGTGGAAACAACTGAATGAGTGGCACCCGTGTCGAAAAGGACACATGCAGCCTGGCCGTATATATACAAAATTCCAGTAATGGTACCTGTAGATTTGTTTGCCTGATCGCGCGATGTCGTGTAGACACGCCCAGTGGTAGGAGGCGGTTTAGTATCAGCATGACCCGAAGTACCCTCCATTTCACCCTTACGGCAATCTCTCATACGATGGCCAGGGAGGCCGCACTTGTAGCACGCGTCGGAGTCACGACGACATGGGCCAGGGTGTCTGCGATGGCAGGTGCTGCAAAGAGGATGAGTGAATCCTCCAGCAGGAGTCCTTGCTTGCTGAGGGCCTGCTGATGACAGAACGTGTTAAGAATAAGGTATATGCACGAGTATAGGACGTAAACGTCGAAAGATGCTTACCAGTGTTAGCTGAACGGTTGGGCTGAGAACCCCTGTGGTTCTGGTCCCTTCCGTTACCGTGGTTCCTGGTAGAGATTAACATAGTGTCAGCATGAGAGACATAACATGAAATCGTAAGAAGATGCGTAAATAGTAGGACCTGCTGTTGTTGGACTGTCCCGCATTGTTACGGTAATTGTCATTACCGCTGCGCCTTTCCACAACAGAACGGTCGTTAGAGTGACCGTTTCCTTTGGGCTGACTGGGCTGCTGCTGAGTAGCCGGCTGAGACCGGTCCCCAGTTTTCTGCCTGGAAGATACAGTTTAAGAGATGATTATAGAACATATAACGATAGGATGCGGTCTGGTTAACGCTAGAACATGAAATGTTTTACCTCTTGTCGGGTCTTTCTGCTTCCCCGAACTCATCACGTTCCTGCAACATCTCAAGCTTTCTTGCTGCGTCAGCCACTTGTGCTACCGTGTTGAACGTAGCACATACTAGATTGTTCGCAACCGAGGTGCGAAGTGCCCACCTAAAATGGTGTGCCTGCTCCTCAGGAGTACCAGCCGCTGCTCCTAGAAAACCAGCAAGGCGAAGAAAGCGCTGCATGAATTCGTTGCTATTCTCGCCCTGTCTCTGACGTATCCCGTGGTATTCACGCTTGAGTTTGTCCTGCTCTGCCTTAGGAAAGAACTGTTCCATCACTCTCTCCTTGAATTGGGCCCATGTCAAACCAGCGACCCATTCATCACCTCCTTCTGACTGTGTCAAAGCTAGCCACCAGTTGAGTACATCGCCTTCAAACCTGTAGCATGCCAATCTTGTCTTGAAGGCGGGGTCACATCCCATAGCGTTGAAGATTTTCTCAATGTGAGTCAGCCAGCTTTCAGCATCGCTGGGGCTATCAGTCTTTTCAAAAGCTCTAGGACGGAGCTTGTTAAATCGTTCCAACCATACCGCTAGAGTCACTGGGGGAGGAGGAGGAGGAGGTGCCTGATTCTGCGGCTGCTGATTATTCGCAGCTTGGACTTCAGCACGAATGTCATTCCTCAGTTGAGGAAGTAAGGCTTGCATGGCAGCCTGAATTTCAGCATTGAGCTGCTCTTGCTCGCGTGTGAGAACCATCTGACAGTATAACATAAACATATGATTAACAGTTCAAACATAAAATATATAAAAGAAAAATTTTATGCCAAAATTTCACGAGAAAAAATTTATGCAAGAAAATCTTTGTATGAATGCATGATGCAGTTTTATGAAAACTTTTGATGCTCGAGAGTGAACGCCTTTGGTCAGTTCACCCAAAATAAAAGACATATCGAGGGGACGCCTATGGGTCGGTCCCAAATCTAAAAGTTTCGATAAAACACATGCGACTAAATAGGGCCAGTCCTGTACCAACCATTACTTAGCCAAAAACCCTGTAACAATGACATGTATATGTATGCTTAAAAAATGATGAATGCATGAAAACAACTGTCAGTTCTAGGAAGACCGTAGTGACTACCCACTAATCACAGGTCATATTTGAGAGCCTACAGGTCGAAACCTGGCTCTGATACCATAATTGTAACACCCCATTTTGGAAATGGAATATTACGCATATCATGGCGTGTCATCAAAGCATACAAGGATAAATGTCTAAGCATTATTCAACCATAAAAGGAAATACCGGAATCAAACATCGGTATCCCAAAGTAAAGCTCATCACACACAAACATAAATATTGTAAAAGGAAGGACGAAACAATGTCCAAAGCAACTGTATCAAAGTAAAGGAAATGCATAAAGTAAAGAAAGACAGTAAAGCTTCCAGTCCATATGCACCTACGTTTGAGATCTACGAGCGTCCCTGAGTACCTGCCGTTTTGGGAACATGAAAAGGAAAACGGCTGAGCAAGACGCTCAGTGCACGGATGTACAATAAAGCATGAAATAGGATAAGCATGTAACATATAACAGCGGAAGACTAAGTACTGAGTAAACTGGTTAAGTAACATGAAAACTGGTTTTATAGTTTGAAAAGCCTTATGTTTAACCTGTGAAAACTGTTTTAACATATATATACCATAGCCCATATAGGTCATGAAAAGGTCACGTGCATGAATACTTGGAGGGGTGACCTCATCATGCTGATTAGAGGGGATGCCTCTAATCAATATACTGATTTGGGTAGGAGGGATCAGCTCCTTGTGAAGGGTGCAAGGCACACACCACATTCACCATGATAAACTGAATAAAACATGTAACTAGGATGCACCCATACGCCCCAACTGATATAATAATATGGCCAAACTGAAAAGGGACGCCACGAGCAATCACTCCGCCGTGGGGAAGTCATAACATCGGTGCCTCCAATGCTATGGTTATGGTACCTCCATAACTAGGTGAAACTGGTCATGCTTGTATATGGCTATAGTTTATGCTAAATTAACATAAGCAGTTCAAAACAATAAAACAAATGCTGGGGAAAACAGTTGGCTGCATACGGGGAAATCCTAATAAGGAAGGAATGTCCATACTGAAAGGACGGGAATCCGTACCTCAAGTCCAGTGAAATGAACGGAAGAAAGACTCCTACTTCTGGATCACTAACGCTACATGAATACACACGTGTATAAGTATCGATTCACTGATTACGTACTGGGTTCTGTGTCTTGTTATAGCTGATTTGGTATGTTTTAGGTCATGGTTCACTGTTTTAAAGCCTTAAACTGTGTTTATCTAGTATTCTGATTAATCTGATTAAGTATTACTGTTGTTTCATGCATTAATATACTTACTGTGTAATATTAAGTAACTTTCCAAAAATAGCAGGTTTCCAAAAATAGAAAGTTTCCAAAAATAGAAAGTTTCCAAAAATAGAAAGTTACCAAAAATAGAAAGTTTCCAAAAATAGAAAGTTTCCAAAAATAGAAAGTTTCCAAAAATAGAAAGTTTCCAAAAATAGAAAGTTTCCAAAAATAGAATTTACTGCCTAAAATAGATTAGTTTCTAAAAATAGAAAGTTTCCAAAAATAGATCAGCTGCCTTAATTAAATAAGTTTCCATATATAGAAGGTTTCCATAATTAGATTAGCTGCCTGAAATAGATTGATTTCCATATATAGAAGGTTTCCATAATTAGATTAGTTGCCTTATTTAATTAAGTTTCTATAAATAGAAGTTTCCATAATTAGAATTAAGCTGATTTCATAAGCTAACATATAAGTCTAAGTGTTATAAGCTTATTCTTAAGTCATACGATATAGTGTATAGTTTAATTATTATTTCATGTATTTTAATTAAACTATAGGTTAAGCATTTTAATTAAAGTATAACATGTATAATTAAAATGAAATGAAAATACTTAGGTTAAAATGTGTATTATTATTAATAATAATATAACCTAAGTCATGTCTAAATTAATTAATTATAGGCATGTTTTAATAATTAATTAATTATAACTTATAACATAAAATACTTAAGTTAAATTAATGTCATGATAAACTAATAATTAAAATAACCTAAGTCATGATTTAATTAATATTTCATGTTATTAATTAATTATATCCTAAGTTCATGATTCATAAAAATTACATGTAACATAGATCATGATTTTAACCACCGAACCATGAATCGGGCATGAATTCGACACCGTACCCCGGGCCAAACCCGGGGCACACGTGTCCCCTTGCTGCCGTGGGTCCCACATGAGCCAACCAAGACCAATTGTGGTCTTGGTGGTGGCGGGCAATAGCAAACCAAACCCCCCTCGGGTTTGTTTTGCTAGGCGGCTAGAAACAAACACCCCTTTAAATCATTCCTTGATTTTATTTAATACCAAAACATGTTAGATCAATGATTAATTATCTTGTTTTCATAAGAAAAATAATAACATGTTCATGAAAATAATCAAAGATTAATGAATTAAAAAGAATTAAAAAGAAGGGTTAGAAAGGTATACCACTATGTAGCTTGGAAAAAGGATGAACAAACACGTATTCTAACACTTGTTTTTAAGATCAAAATCAATCAAACACCCCCTTATGGTGGTGTGAAGGTGGCGGCACCAAGAGAAGGAAAAGGAGAGGAGAAAACTCTTTTTAGGGTTTTTAGTTTATTTCTTGTAAAATGAAAATGAAAACATGTTTTTACTTTTACCCCCTTAACTTGTAAAGTCCATGGGCTAAGCCCATTTCATGCATGTGTGTCGTGGGTATGGGGGCCCCACATGGGGTACCCGTACCTTTCTCGTGTCCCGATGTTTCGTGTTCGTTCGTGGTTAAACGTGCTCGTGTTTAACGTGTTTCTGTTTCTTTTAACGTGTCGTTTATCGTAAACTTAACGCTCGTAAATATATTATAAGTATTTACGTAATTATTTTAGTTAGTATTTTAAATGGTGTTCATGATTTAATTATGTTCACGTGATATATCATTAACTGTTTATCATGGGTTCGTACGTAATCGATACTTGTCATGACATACACGTATGCACTTGCTTGATTATTAGCACATGAATGTGATCAATACTACATGAGGTAAGTTTTAATCTAGAACGTACGATCTTAAGGGCACTATTCATGGTAAAAGCATGCGGGTTTTACAACCTGAATGATGGAGAACATAATATGAAAGATTCACATAGTTCTTGTTCACGAATGTTGGTCACCTCGTCACGTCCCCGAGAAAATTAATTCCCGTTGTTGAGTCAAAGCTTTCCGGTGAAATGCTTGACTTGATTATGAAAAGGGGGTTGCTATCTGAAATAATAGCAAACCATATGGAGCATGTTTTAAATCTTTTAAACTTCTGCTCGAACTTTATTTACAACCCCGTGTCATTATTGAATGACATTTCTAGGTTCGTAAATATTATCGATTCCAGAAGACATGCTCGTTTTATCAAAACGTTTTTTTGAACACACAATTTTGAAAGATTTATAAAAATCTTTTGAGAAATTCTTGAAAAATTGTGTTCAAAGTTTTAAAAAGACAATTACTTGAGCTTAAGATGTTGAATATCTTAAAAGCAAGCTCAAGTCCGAGAAGTTGTGAACTTCCCGTTGTTAAGGATAAGTTTATCATCGGCGATAAACTTTCCTTTTATCTGAAGAACGAGTCCTAAGCTGACATTTACTTAGATGTCGTTTTTCATGAGCTTGAAAACTTTGACTGTTTTAACGGAAAGCTCATGACCGAGAAAGGTTACTTTCTCGTTATGAAGAAAAGTTCTCTTATTTAAAAGATACACTTTCCTTTCTGAGCTTAAAACTTCGAATGTTTTAATACAAGCTCATGACCGAGAAAGGTGAATTTCTCGTTAAGAGGATAAGTTATCATCAAAGATAATCTTTCCTTTATTTTAAGTTTGAGTTACAGTCTGACATTTAACTGTAAGTCATTGTGCATGAGCTTAAAAACCTCGAATGTTTTTAATTTTAGCTCATGCCCGAGAAAACTTAATTTCTCGTTGTTAGGATAAGTTTATCATCGGCGATAAACTTTCCTTTCTTTGATGCACGGGTTATCGTCTGATATTTAACGATAAACCATTTACACGAGCTTAAAACCTTTGAATGGTTTTAGGGTAAGCTCGTGTCCAAGAAAACTTAATTTCTTGTTAAGAGGGTAAGTTATCGTTGCGTGGATAAACTTCCCTGTCTCTGAAGTCCGGGTCGTCGTCTGTCATTTAACGAGGAGCCATTGTGCATGAGCTTAAAAACTTGGAATGTTTTTTATATAATCTCATGCCCGAGAAAAATGAATTTCTCGTTTTTAGGATAAGTTTATCATCGGCGATAAACTTTCCTTTCTTTGAAGAACGAGTTATAGTCTGTGATGTGACTATAAGTCCTTGTGCAAGCTTTAACCATGAATCCCCTGAGATACTAGTTTCTCTGATATCTGCTTCTTCAGCAACCAAACTCTGAGAGTGTCCTTAGTTGAACGGTATACAACGATTGGACCGCTTCGTTCTTTTGGAACATCAACTTTGGTACCTGCATTCTCATTAGGAGTTTGTATACTTTTGCATGGATTAGCGATATCTATTTTAGAAGCACGTAGGGGTTCACGGTTTTCTGTTCTTGTGTCAGAGGTGGCATGAAGGGATGATTCACTTGTCTTAGTTGGCAAACGTTTCCTTTTATAGAAAATCTTAAGTTCAGGCTTAAGTGATGTATCATCCTTTGCAATTTCCTCCCTAGTAGTCTTAGTAGAATCGGAGACTATCCTAGTTAAAGGGAACTCGTTTCCTACAAGAGTGAAAGTTCTACCAGTGGGGCGCCACATTTTACCAACGGGTTTGATTTTTGCAACCCACTGGGATTTAAGTCTAGCACGGGAGTTCACCTCATTAAGCAATTTTTTGATACAGGAGTCATGATTTGCCGTAAAGACACATTTTCTACGTGTTTTACAAGTAGCATATTTAATGTCCGAGTAATTCCTAGATGATTGATCGATGCTCCTAGGAGACGTCATGCTACGGTTAGCAGTGTTGGGTAATCTAGAAGGCATCTGACTAGGTTGGACATTGCTATCTCTTACATGTGTCTTTTGAATAGCTTCCCTTTGACCAAAATCATGGCGCACATCAGTTGAACTAGTTCTAGACGTGTTCATTGAGCTATTCTTAGAGAAGCTAGGGGCAATCATGTGATGAGGTCTTGCTAAAACTGATTTAGTCACATTAGGCCTAGTTGGTGGAGTGACAGTTCTAGAAATATGACCCGAATCAACTTGGGAGGCAAACCGCGGTCTCGAGGATTGTGGTCGCTCGGATCTAAATGCAGTAGGTTGTCTGACACTCGGTTGTCTGACGAACTGAATTGTAGGCGGTTTCCCCAAGATTGATGGTTTTTCAAGCTTAGTGTCCACACTAGGTCCTCTAGTTTTCCTTAACTCGTTTTTCAACGCGGCTATAGCAAAGACCTTTTCCTGTACTTGAGCCTTTAATGTTTCATTTTCTTTGAGCACGTTATCTTGGGATGCCAACTTAGATTCAAGCAGTTGAATTTGTTTCAAAAGATTATCATTTTCAGCTTTAGAATCTAGAACAGTTTGATTCAATTTTCTTTCAAGAACAACGTCTGACTTTTCAAGTTTTTCAAAGTATGTTTCAAATTTGTCCGGTTTCTTAGAAAATTCTAGTTTGGCATCCTCAAGATCTTTTGATTGTTGAGCTACGATCGTTTCGAGCTCTTTAATCTTGGAATCAGAATCAGTTAACGAAGCAGTTATAATACAATTATCATGATGTACTATAGCATTCTGAATTCTCTCCCCCATTATGACTTACATCGGATGAATCAGAAGTGGTATTGCTATCACTCGTTTCCATCCCATGTTTGTCATAATTAGGTTCAGAATTCTCAATATGCGGCATATCATCAGCATATACATCATAAACAACATTACATTGTACCATGTTTGCAGGCTCTGCGTCATAAATGGGTAAGGTGTCATCAAGAGAACTCTCGTGAACATTCCCTGACGTGCCACTGGCATCATGTTGTCCTCCTGATTCTGTGCTCTTGGCATCGTTAGGCTCCAAGTTTTCAACCGTATGACCAGTTTTCTCTTGCATCGAAGAGTCTTGCACTCCATTATCATACCCTTGCTGAAGTCGAGATCTTTCATAAATCGAAGACGAGACTGATGTCATGAGTTTCAGAATTGTATCACGGAAGACTCGAAGCTCGGTATGTGTATCTCGAAGAAATGATTGGCAAATCATTGAACTTTAAGACTTTATGATATTGAATTGGAGGAAAGGCGTAAGTTGTGTCACAAGAGCCTTATAAGCAAGTGACGATGTAGATTGAATAAAGTTGTGACGGTTGAGTTGCTCGGCGAGTTCGGTCAAAGTGGTGAACATTGAGTCGATGAATATATGACGATCTTGACCAAAGATTGTCACAAATTCGCTCCCTCCTTGAATCCTCGAAAGAGTGACAAGATGAGACTG
The DNA here is from genome assembly GCA_025667525.1 of Glebionis coronaria. Lineage (NCBI taxonomy): Eukaryota > Viridiplantae > Streptophyta > Magnoliopsida > Asterales > Asteraceae > Glebionis > Glebionis coronaria. Next base: position 322,408,361 of record CM046881.1, on the reverse strand, counting down.
AAGCATTTGAAATGAAGTTATACCACTTTCTCTAGCGTTGGCTTGCACTTGATGCAATTCTCCCTTGTTCGATGTCGAATTCAAGAAATCCATTGAAAATCGATGAACGATAAGTGACAACGGGAGAGTATAATTTGACGAGAAATTGAGTTCACGGGTTTTGACAAACCAACAAAAAAACCGTAAATGACTCTAAGAATTCTCGATAGATGATATATCTCTATTGTCAGCTCAAGAAATTTTTGTCGACTCAACCGTTTGATAAAACAAATCGGAATCCAATACTCCCTCGTCTGACTCAAAAAAATAAACCCGTCAACAAATAAATCTTGCCACCTTAACACGTCACTTTGTCACGTTGTCACTTTGTCACGTCACGATTATAACGTAATATCATAAAGTTTTCCAAAATAAAAATTTTAAAAAAAAAAAAAAAATAAAATAAAATAAAAAATAATAAAAATATCAATTGATTATTAAAATAACAGTTAATAAGAATAAAAAAATTTCAAAATAAAATAAAAATAAAATAAAAATAAAAAATAATCGAAAATAAGTAAACAACAAACGAAATTTCTAAACTTAATAAAATGAAAACAATAAAATTAAATTAAAAAAAAAATCGGGTAAGTGTAAAAAGCTGACAACCCCCTAAGACGTGGCAATCATAAAACGAAAACGTGTTTGAAATCAACACTTCTTGTAAACTCCGTCCCATTAATATATCAAAATCTTCCCATCTCCTCAAAATACGCACAACCAAATCTCTCTCACAAATTTCGTTCTATCCGTCCCCTTTATCTCCTTTTTTTGATTGTAAACAACTCACAAAACCCAAAGTCACAATATCTCTCTCTCTCCTCCCAAATCTAAATACCTCCAACTGCAAATACACCAATCGTCCTTTTTCTGTTCTAATCTTTGCAACTCAAAAACATCCAAATGAAAATACCAGACTCAAGAATCTGATCTTCAAGATCCATTAAAGGGGGTCTCGGGTAGGTTTTTTAATTTGATTGCATGTGTGAGTCTTGATCTATCATCTGTCTGAGTCTTTCTGTCAATGTCTAGATAGAGGTCGAGTGGTCGTGTAATTAAACGAATACAAAATCGAATCTTACAATGTTGTTGTGATTCGTTCCTAATATTCGTATATTAAAGGATGGTTTTAACCAAAAATACAGATCAATGATGAGTTTCGTTCAAAAGGTTAAGATCTAAAAAGATCTAGGACATATAGAATGAAACTGAGATTAAGTCTATTTTTGAGTCAAACTGGTGTCGAAGTCGGTTTGGTACGGTTGAGTGTTGGGATGATGGAGTAAAAGATTTGTGTGGGTTTGTGTTTGTGTGGGTTTGTGTGGATTTGTGTGGGAAAGAAGAGTCGAGAGGTGTGTATGTCTGTGTCGAGGGAGAGTGTGAGGGGTGTCGAGAGGCTTGGTTTTGGTTTAAGGGTGAGAGGATGGTGTGTCGAGAGGGTCCGAGAGTGAGGGTGTTGAATGTGTGTCGAGAGTGAGGGTTTGGGAGGGGAGTGAGTCGAGGGTCTTGAGGGAGTCGGGGTGTGATGTCTGTCGAGTTAAGGGTTGTGGGTCTGTTTGGATTTGAGAGTCTTCGAGTGTGAGTGTTAAGGGTTGAGGTTGCCGTTATGTTTGAACAGGATGCTTCGTTCGGAAGAGTTCCGAATCGGAACTTGTTTTGTTCGGAACATGTTCGTTCGGAACTTGTTCGTTCGGAACTTGTTTCGTTCGGAACTTGTTTCGTTCGGAACTTGTTTCGTTCGGAACTTGTTTCGTTCGGAACTTGTTTCGTTCGGAACTTGTTTCGTTCGGAACTTGTTTCGTTCGGAACATGTTTCGTTCGGAACTTTGTGAGCACCCGAAAAAATTTTCACCCGGAACTTGTGAATTTGACCCGGAACTTTTGAGATGATACGAAACTGTTGTATCAGTATTGTTGGATAAATTTGGACAGTTATGACAGTTGACCAAAATTTAAGAAAAATCCAAAAATAAAAAAAAATTGATAAATGAAAAACAGATATTTGATTAAAAATGTGATTAAGAAAAATATGATTAAAAAACAAATTAAAATAATAACTGATAACTGATAGACTAAAATCGATAATAAAAAATTAAAGTGGTAAAATTGATTAAAAAAAATAAAAATAAAAAAATAAAAAAGGACAAAATTAAAAGTTCAATTTAAGAAATTCAAATAAAAAGGCAATCAAAATAGAAAGGATATAATCAAAAAAAATACAAAATTAACAAGAGAAAAAACACAAACTTTTATAAAAACATTAACTTTTTAAGATTTGATAATGAAATTTTTGATTTTTATATAAAAATTTGTGATTTTTATCTAAAAAGGTAAGTAAATCTAAAGATTTTACATGATTTAACACATAAAAACACAAACTTTTTATAAAAAATACAAACTTTTTAAAATTTAAGCATGATTAAATCAAAACCCACCAAAATCAAAAAAGAAATAAAAGTAAGAATAAACCAATCAAACCTTGGCTCTTGATACCAATTGAAGGTTTACGTAATCATTGGCCTATTCTACATGATGGATTTGATGGATTAATATGGTTGATTGATTGATAAATAAAGAAGAAGATGAAGGAAGGAGATGAGGGATTAGAGAGAGAAAGGAGAGAAGGGAGAGAGTTAGAGAGAGAAAGTAAAAATGGAATGATTAATTTGTGAAATGACAATCAACAACCCCTCCTAACATGCTAGGAGGGGATATATATAGCCCACCCTACATGTGGGCTATATGGACTATACACTAATTAAATGGATCACGAGCCCATTACATAATTATCGTTGGAGCGACCGATCCTTCATAAGTACATAAAACGTCTTTCCAACAGAAGCTGAGCCCTATAACTATCAATGGTCTCACTAGATTTTATAAGAGCGGCTTTGCTTGCTTCAAAGTTTTGAGTGAGCGTTGCGTTTGCCTTCTTTAATTGCTTTTGACTCTTTCTAGTTTCATTGACATCTTTTTGTAAACTAGCAATTAAATTAGCAAGCGCGACACGCTCCTCATCATCATACTCATTTGCATGTTGATCATCCTCAAACTCATTATTGCACATGTTTGATGAATTAGGTGTGCTACTGCTATCAAATGTTTCCATCATACATGTGTCAGTAATTGTTGTTGGTAGATCACTATGCTGATGTGTATCACCAAACACATTATATTCATCATCATGTTGTAGCTTATCAATTGGCTCAGAATCAAAGATAGGACCATTGTCATCTTCAGTGACGTTGAGGACCTCATGAATCTTTGCCATGTATGAATAATGTGCCTCGAGTTCTTGGTCGGAGAGTTTAGCGTCTGTGTCATCAAGCATTTCTCCTTCCTCATCTGATAACTTGATCCCAGCTTCCATCTTCTTGCATAGCAGCATATTTTCCTTATGATAACCATAATCTTTAACCCTCTTTGGCTGCCGACATTCCCAAACCGAATTCCCAAAACCTATGTAGTTAAAACACTGAATCCCACTTTGTTGCACAACTTGAGTGCCAACAGTTTCCCTATTTCCAACAACAGTAGCAACCCTCTAATTATCATACTTAGCGGGTTGTCGATCATACGTTGGAGGACACTCAACACTCCTTCGTGTGTCATTCCTTGGAGGACTTTGAGCAAAGTTGTTCCTCGTGGTTGACGATGTTCTAAGGTTGTTGTTTGTGGGTTTGTAGATTTTCATGTATTGCTTCATAATGAAAGCCATTTTTTGCTTGAATTCCCTATCCTTTTGAGCTTGTTCTTCATCACTGTCTTCTTCGAATGATTGTTCAAGTGTTGGTGATGGTGCTCTTGCAACTTCTTTGCCTCGTGATCTTGTTGGAGCATGTGACTTAGAGACAATGGATGATCGTGGTGATGATGATTGAGTAGAGTAGGTCTTTGGAGCACGAGAACGATAATCTGGGTAATGTTGAGTGGTAGACACCAAAGCAAGTGGATTTGCAACCTTTGCAACCCGTTCAGCTCGAAGTTCATTTGCCTCATTCTGAAATTGTTTCAAAATATCAAAGAGCGTGTGATATGAAACTTCGTCTAACTTTTTTTGTTGTTTCACCAAGGTGACAAACCGTGTCCACTCTGGTTCAAGTTGTTGTAGAAATTGGACATTGACTTGCATGGTGGAAACTTGCAATTTGATTCGGGTCATGTCATTCATCATTTTGTAGAATCAAGATTAATATGAATTAATGGATTCCCCATCCTTTGAAGTAAACTTGCCAAAGTTCCAAAACATCTTTGTTTTCACATCTTGTTTCTTGAGTGATTCACCTTCTTGCAATCTTTCAATAGCCGTCCACATTTCTTTAGTAGTAAGGCATGCATCAACCGTGGAATAAATATCATCTCCAATGCCACTAAGAATTAAGTAGATTGCTTCCATCTATGCATCAAACCAAGCATGGTTCTCTGGTGTGAGGTCGTTTCTCTTTTCATCATGTTCATGTACGGGTTGTTCGTCATTTGTGTCTGTGGCTGGTACTGCAGGAACTTGTACCTTTGAGAATTTATAGGGTCCATAAAAAATGCATCGCCTTAAAGCATCATCGTTATATTTTTGTCAAGATAACGTAGAAAACAGGATTGCTATTGATCATATCGACCATACACAAGCATTTGTGGTCTTTCTTTGTTACCCGCCACCATGATGTTGTTATTAGTAACACGATACTCAGTAGTAGAATCCATCTCAATAATCTCTTAAATGATGAAGTGAGAACGGATCTTAAGTAGATATTGTAATTAGGTTGTGGTTGATATTCCAAGAAACATTGTGAAAAAACCTAAACAATGTCTTCTTGAGAAACTAAAAAATTCTTAGACCAAAAGAAACTCACGAATTAAAAATTTTCTAAATCAAGTTCTTCAAAAATCTTGAAATTTCCCAAAGTTTTCGCAATGTAGATATTCAATTCCGTAATGTGGTCCAAAAATCAGTAGTAATTCCGCAATGGTTTAATTCCTCAATTCGGAATGCTAACAGTGACACAATTCCGCAATGTTAACTAAGTATAATTCCGTAATGTTTTAGTTAAGATTCAATTACGTAATGTTTAAAGTCGATTCAATTCCGCAATGTGCTAAAGTGGTTCAATTCTGGAAAGTTGCAAAGTGATTCAATTCTGCAATGTGCCAAATTGAATCAATTCCGCAATGTACTAAATTGATTCAATTCCGCAATGTTGCAAAGTGATTCAATTCTGGAATGGTGCGAAGTGATTCAATTCCGCAATGTGCCAAATTGAATCAGTTTCGCAATGTTGCAAAATGTATTCAATTCCGCAATTTAGTCAGATATTGCGAAATCTTCCTAAAATTGTAGATCTCGGATGTAATTGATGAATTTCAAAACTTGAAGCCAAAAATGAAGCCAAACACCCAAAAATTCGCGTTTTTGACCAATTCAAGTAACCCAAATCACTACAACGGCTATGTAGTCGATTTGTCTACTAACTAACACCATAAAAACGCAAAACATTTTGATGATTCGATCTCAATATATAAAAAGCTCTCGAAATCAAGAAGAAAACCAAAACCAATCACGAATCTACCCCATGTCGATTGATACCAATTGTTGTCCCATATAATAATATGATTAATCAGTGTGAAAACACTTATCCTTTTACCACTTAATTATAATAATAACCAAGCCAAAACGTGTATTCTATGTCGTAAATGTCGGAATTATGCGTGGTTTGTGTTTTTGTTGTGATTTAGGATCAAAATGTGAAAAGGGAAGAAAACACGGGCTTTCACGGGCTTTTATCGAAGAAAAATACAAAAGACGAAGTCAAAGATCAAGAGTGCAAAAAGAACAGAAGTCCAAGGCCTATTCTGAAGATTTATCGAAGAAAAAGTATAAAGACGGAAGTTTAATGAAGTCGAAGAACTCAAGTCTAATAAATGAAGAAATTATAAGACGAGTTCAAATAATCCCGAGACAAAGTCGAAAAAGTCGAAGAATTTAGAAGACGAAAAGACGAGAGAAGAAAGAAAGGAGCAACACATGCTAACCTCCCTAATCACCTATAAATACCCTCCTAATGACACATTAGGAGGTGTTGGCTATTTGACACATTGTTTTTCTACCTTTAATTAGTTGCACTTTCATATTGTCATTTACTTAATTGTTCTTTAATTTCTTGCCTTTAATTCCAAGTAAGTTAATGTTGTAGTTGAATCTTTATTTTCCTTTAATCAAGTTTTCATAATCATCTCATTCTTCCTTTCTTGCTTTTAAATATCTTGTTTTGTTTGATTAATCTTGAAGTTTTGTTTAATCTTGATGTTTATTTGACAAAAGTTCTTATTTTTCCATTGTTCTTTTCAAATCCTTACGTTTGAAATTCTTATTTTGTTTGTGCTTCTTGCTTATTTAGTGTCTAGCTTATTTTCTTTTGAGTGTTCTTAAAAGTTTCATCTTTTAAAAGTTTAATTTTTCTATTTTAGTTCGTTTATAAAAGCTTGCTAATTTTGTGTTTTGAAGAGTTTTAAATTTGTGCTTATTTAGTTCTACTTATTCTTGTTTTAATTAAGTTTTTGGTATTTGCTTATTGTCAAACTGCTTATTAATCATTGCTTATTTGATTTGCTTATTATGTATTTCAACCATCGGAGTAGGGCTTTGGATTCCGACAACTTATTCTATTATTCCGATCGTTGTATCGGAATAGGGTTTTGATATTCCGACGGCTTATTGCGATCAATATTCAGATAGAGTATTCCCCCTTATTCCGTTCGTGATTGCGATCGCTCATTGCGATCGTACATTGCGACGGGTCTTAAGGCTTTATTGCGACGAAGTGCTGCCAAAATTTCAACAGCCACATTCCGATAGTCTTTCCGATCAAGTATTCCAACAGTAGTGGATTTAATATTCTGATAGGACTTGGTTTTAAGTATTCCGATACTTTCATTTTTACATTCCGATAGTCTTCCTTTTATGTATTCCGATACTTTTATTGTTATTCCGTTTGTATTCCGACGTCTATATTCCGACAGGATTCCGACGGAGGATTTTCTAATAGAATTTTAGTTTTTATTTTCTATTTTTATTTTACTTTCAAGTTCAATTTTTCCAGACATTCTTACTTAGTGTTATTTTTAATCTAGTTGTGTCTTAGTTTGAAATTCATAGTTTTAAAATTTACTTTTCGTCAAGCTTTAATTTCTCGTCATTAATTAGTTTACTTTTAAAGTTTTAATATTTTGCACAATTACTTTTTAATTAGTTTTAGTTTTAATACCCGTCATTTACTTTTAAAGTTTTGCACATTTATTTTACAACAACGACAAAATATTGTTTTCACCAACAGACTACTGAGTCACACTTAAACCAGTAATCAATTCGATTAGACACAGAGAACAATTTAATCTAGTAAAAGCTAGTTATTAAATGACGTCGCTGCCGGCTCTTTTCTTAAAGATTAATGGTTTTCTGTGAGAGACGCGTTGAATTTTGGGATCCGTTCACTCGGGAACGTTAATTTTCTTGTTTAATAATTTCCAAAAATATCCATAAAAATTAAAAAATTTCAAAAATACAAAAACATTAAAAAACTTATAAAAAGCAATTCTTTTCAAAAGTTTTACACCAAAAAGATTTTATTTTTATTTTTACGCGTAAATATATATTCTCTATTTCTTTGGTATCTTTTTCTTTTTCTTTTGCAGGTGTATGCGTACTAGATCTTCAACTTATTCTGAGCTCGAGACTCGTGAAGATTTAGATATGGCTAGTGTACACAACAACAATAATCCACCCCACCCCAACATGAATAACAACAACATTATTCCCCCACCTGACCTTCGAACGATGGAGGAGCTGTGTCAACCTACGATGAATGGACGAGGAGGACCGATTGCGCTGATGCAAATCACGGCTCCAGAGTTTTCGTTGAAGCATCACATGATCCAACAAGTTCAAAACACTTGTCCATTTCGCGGATTGCCGGATGATGATGCCAACAAACATCTCGACAAGTTCATTACTGTTACTCAAAGCATGAAGTTGCCCGGTGTTACTATGGATTTTCTTCGCCTTCACCTATTTCCACACACCTTATCCCACCATGCTGAAAAATGGTTTGATCGTCTTCCGAAGAATTCAATTCATACTTGGGATGGGATGACTCAACATTTTTTGTCACGCTACTTTCCACCATCCATTGTCACGAGCGTTCGAAATCAAATTAGTGGATTTACACAAGAAACTGATGAATCACTTTTTGATGCTTGGGAACGATATAATGTTTTGATCGATCGAAGTCCAAACCACAACATGCTCCCTGTTACTTTGATTTATACTTTCTACAATGGTTTAACTTTTTGTGATCGTGATACGATTAATGCAGCCGCCGGTGGCATATTTATGAAAAGAAGACCCGAGGAGTGTAGAGAGCTTATAGAAAACATGACTACTTGATAGGTGTGAAAACAACCATCCTTTTACCACTTAATTACAATAATAACCAAGCCAAAACGTGTATTTTATGTCGTTTATGTCGAAATTATGCGTGGTTTGTGTTTTTGTTGTGATTTAGGATCAAATTGTAAAAAGGGGAGAAAACACGGGATTTCACGGGCTTTTATCGAAGAAAAGGACAAAAGACGAAGTCAAGAAATCAAGAGTGCAAAACGAACGGAAGTCCAAGACCAATTCTGAAGATTTATCGAAGAAAAAGTCAAAAGACGGAAGTTTACTAAAAGCCGAAGAACTCAAGTCTAATTTATTGAAGAAATTACAAGACGAGTTTCTTAATCCCGAGACAAAGTCATTAAGCAATTAAAGAAAGAAGAAAGAGGATAGGAAGCTTCCTCTAAGCACATCCCTAATCTCCTATAAATAGATGTCATTTCCCTTCATTTGTGTTGTTGGCTAGAGTGACACTAGTTCTTCCACCATTTTAATTTTTGCACATTTAAATACATGTCATTTACTTAATTGTCTTACACCTTAAATACCTTTAATTTCAAGTAAGTTTCCTTTTTGTTATTGAATCTTTTCTTTTAATCAAGTTCTTATCTTTAATATCTCATTCTTCCTTTCTTGTTTTACTTAATCTTTATGTTTATATGCTTATTGTTTTGCTTGTTTGATTAAGTGTTATGTTTTTATGTTTTTGATTGTCTTGGATTATTGATTTTTATAGCTTATTTGTTTTTATCTTAAAGTTTCTTAAGTTTTTATAAAAGTTATTTTTTTATAAAAGTTGTTTTCGTTTAACTCTTTCATTTAGTGTTTTCAAAAGTCTTTAAATTTTAGCTTATTAGCTTTTTCTTATACGTGTTTGCTTAGGTTTTTAGTCTAGTGCTTATTTGATTAATAGCTTATTAGAACTAGCTTATTACGTTTTTATTTACTGTATTCCGATCAATCCAATCGGAAAAAGGATTTACTTTCCAACCAGCGCTCCGTTTGCTTAGTCGGAAAAGGGTTTTGGTTATTCAGATTGGGATTCCTTTTTGGATATTCCGACTGAAGAACTCTTGTGACATTCCGATTAGGAGTTGGTTCCTCACATTCCGATAAGAGGTTGTAATTGGTATTCCGATTGGGATTCCTATCAGCATTCCGATCAGTGATTCCGATCTCATTCCGATTTGTCATACCGTGTGTATTCCGATTACATTCCGATCAAGGTGTTTTTGGATATTCCGACAGGTGAGTTATTCCGACCATATTCCGATTGGAAGGTAAGTGTACATTCCGATTGGATTCCGATTAGGTTTGTTTTGTTTAGTTTTAATGTTTTGTTTCAAGTGTTCTTCTATTAAAATTTAGTTTAATTGTTAATGCTTTTATTTTAATTAACTTGTCAAAAAATTTTTTCGTCACGCTTTAATTCTAAGTCATTTAATTAATTACATTTTAAGTTTTAAATATTGCACCATTTACTCTTTAATTAGTCTTAGGTTTAATTAACCGCCAATTTACTTTTAAGTCTTGCATTTTAATTAAACTAGAACGACACATCTTTGTTTTCCACCAAAAGACCGCTGAGTCGCACTTAAACCAGTAATCAATTCGATTAGACCACCACAACGAACAAATAACTTTATAATTGGTGTAAAATGTCACGTATTAAATGGCGCCGCTGCCGGCTCTTTTCGTGAAGATTAACGGTTTTTTGTGACAGACGCGTTGGCTTTTGGTATCCGTTCACTTGTGAACGTTATTTTTCGTGTCAAAAATTTTCAAAAATCCAAAAACATTTGAAAAATCATAAAAAGCATTTCTTTTTCAAAGTTTTGCACCAAAAATATTCTTCTTGCTTATCTATTTTTCTTTATGGATTCTTATGTCCATTGCGTCGGGTGTAGGAGACGATTATACGGGAACGACTCATGTCAATGGTGTACATGTGAGCGGTGCGGAAACGATATCGACAACACACAATTCGGATTTTGTCCATGGTGCAACTCGAATTCTAATCCACCTCATGTTCCCCCGTGCATCTATTGTGGAAGCGATTCTCATTGGCATGTTTCGTGCCCGGTTCGATACCCGTATGATCACGGGCAAGAACCGGATTACAATTATGACAATGGTAATAGCTATCCACATGACGCACCCGGTTTTTCTCCATACCCGTGGTGCTATATTTGTGGGGGCCCTCACGATGCTTCTTCTTGTGATCCGTCGAAGGTCTTTGAGAAAGTTCCGTGCTATCATCCCAGTGTGTATAACTTTGAGCCCCCACATCACACCCTCAATCATCAAACCTCTCAGCAAATTAGTCTTGACCAACAACTCACTTCTTTGAACCATGTTCTAGAAAGTTTAGCTCAAATCCGAGCTGACTTGCATCAGGAAAGGCAACCTTTGCTTGATGTGGACGAAACCTTGAAAACCACAAACACCTTTTTGAGCCAATTTGGTCGTTTTCCCTTCTTTTCTACACCAAAATGTTTAATTACAGCGTGGGATATAATTGGTTTAATTGAACATACTCGGGGAGATGAACAACAAAACTTGCTTCATGAGCTTCTTAAAGATGTGGAGGTTATCAAGGAAGAGTTAGCCGACTATGTCACTCCTAATTGGAATGGTCCCGTCTATTATGATGATGATGACGACGATGATGTCTACGCTCCCGACCCATCTACTGAAGTTGCTACTCATACTCTCGATATTCCTAATGCGTCTAAGGATGATGATTCATTGAGTGAGATTAGTGATTTTGGTCTCGACAAATTCTTTGATGATGAGGTTTGTGACATGCCTACTGCTATGGAGTCTGAGGACGACATTGCTCTTACGCAAGAGGAGGTCGATCCTAACGATGACGATTTTTCTCCACGCTATGAGAATTTCACTTTTGAAATTTCTCAATCTCCACCGGGTGATGCGGGCGATGACGATTTATTCTCTCCGGCTTACGAGAAGTTCACCGATGAACTTGCTCGTGAAGATGAGGTGGAAGACGTAATTCTCCGTGACAGATTACGGAAAGTGAATCTTCTTATTGCTCAAATCGAAGAGTTGACTTCTCCTCCTCTTTTCGAGTCTTTACCTCCATCTATTCCTCTCGTTGAAGATAATGACCCATTGCTGGAAGAAATCGACATTCACTCAATACCTCCGGGAGGTGACATTCACTATTTCCTGATTGATAATCTTACGGCTTTGCCGAGTGCTCAGCATCCATTGTCTTTGGGGGATGACAATGTGCTTACTTTACCCACCCCACCTCCCGTGGATCTTGATTTCACATACTTTTCGTATGTTGAAAGAACCTTTCTCCCATTCAAGACTTATCCCCCCGCCTCTCCTTTGTTAATGTCCACCGGGAACAAGGACAAGGTCTTTGATCCCGGTATTATATTCAAGGCTTCCCCATGGACCATTTAATTCGGGGACGAGTCAGGCTCGTGACTCGGTTAACAAAAACAAGCGCTCTTCGGGAGGCAACCGATTATCTATCTTTACTTGTTTTCACCATAAGTGTAGGGGGAGCCCCGTTGGTGTTTCTTGTTTTCTTTCTTATCATGTGCAGGGATTAGAGCTTCAAAGACACACTCTTGATGACTTTTGACGAACCGTGATTCTGTGTTCCCGTCTTCCTGGTTCTATCTTAAACTCTTTTCGATTCACTATTTTTTATTTTCCAATATTAAAATAGGAATCTCTTTAGTTGTCTCTTCCTTAGCGAGATTTAAACAAAGTGCACAATGTCCTAAGTGTAGGGGAGTTTACTCCCACATGCTTAAACATTGAGGATAATGTTTATATCAAGTGTTGGGGGGACTTCTATCGAAGTTAAGTGGCCTTTTCCTTGTATTTGTCCTCATTTTAACCGGAAAATCAATTTTTTCGACATTTTTCAAAACTTTTGATCTATTTTGGCCTTTTAGTATTTACCTTTGTTATAGTTATTTTCTTTCTTTGCTAGAATAAACTATAATAAAATGGTTTTAATTTTTAAACGTTGTGAATCTTTTGACTCAACCCGAGTTTACTTATCTAAGTTTACTCTAGCTAGTATCCTTAACATGTCTACGTCAAGTTTTGCTAGGCTTTTATATAGGGAGCTTTAAAACGCGAAAGTCTTAACTCTCATGGGTTAAGAACAAGAACTTTTCGCAAGTTCCTATAATTGATCCTAGAGAGTTGTTTATCAAGGGAACTTTAAAATGCGATTTCTAAACTTGGAAAAGTCTAAGAATTTGCAAGATCCTATAGACAACTCGAAAACCCAAAACTTTGATTTAATAGGCTAAGCATCCACGAGTCTCATTCCTTGAGATTTTAAACTGTGGAGGACGAGAGATGATAGAGTCAATTATAAGTTTGGTATTCTTTCGGGAATTTACTTGAGTTAATTATAAGCCTATTCTCCCATCGCTTGTTAATAAATTTATCTGCAATAAATAAGGTTGTACGATTTGAAAAGTTACTTAGCTTCTAGCCCAAGATCGTTTAAAAGTTGCTCGGTATGGATTAGAGTTCATAGCCAAGGCATAACTTATTGAAGCGGGATGCGAAGATTGGCGAGTCTGAAAAGGCCCTAACAAGGCATGAGGGCTACATTTTGTTGCTAAAGATCCCAAGTGATGTGAAGAATCATTTATTGAAAATCAATATGAAGGATCGAGACACACGACGAAAAGCATATACTCCCGTAAAGATCATGGAGAAGTCTATCCAAAAAGGCCCTAACAAGGTATGAGGATAAATAGATCCAAGTCCTAAAAGGAGGCGGATCGTTGTATATCAAAATCCCAAATAAAGATTGGAGAAAAATGAAGAAGTCGTGGTCCAAGTATGATGAATCTCTCAAAACTTCAAGTGAAGAAATTCCTATTATGAAGAGAAGACCATAATTTCATGAACGTCTCTCAAGATTTGAAGTATGAAGTCGCTGCCAAATATCGGTCCGAGAAAGGTCTCAAATCGCGAAGCGAGTTATGCCAAGATATGAACTTTATGAGGTTCCGAGAAGCAGTTTTAAAAGATTTTGTCCATTAGCTAACTATTGTTTAAATCGTCCCACTTTATTTTCAGCCTAATAAACTATCGAAATAAGTCAACAATGCATCTTGGTGATCATTCAAGACAACAATAAAATATAAGAGATACACCTAGGAATAAGGGAGTCTATGTAAATAATTGGCCAACATGAGTTCGTGTTAGTTTGCTAACTTATAATAACAATGATCTCGTTTTTAAGCTTGGTTTGGAGAAAGTGAAAACTTGAGAATGATGATCATTCATGACATTTTCAAAACCCTAAGGTATGTTTTTGATTTCTTTACTTGTTTTGTTATTTTATATCTCTTTAATAAAGGCCAATATGGATTGATGATGATGGAAAATGTAAAACGCGCTTTGTAACTAATGCATTACATGAGGACATTGCAATGGTCAAGTGTAGGGGTTTGATAGGTGTGAAAACACCCATCCTTTTACCACTTAATTACAATAATAACCAAGCCAAAACGTGTATTTTATGTAGTTTATGTCGAAATTATGCGTGGTTTGTGTTTTTGTTGTGATTTAGGATCAAATTGTGAAAAGGGGAGAAAACACGGGATTTCACGGGCTTTTATCGAAGAAAAAGACAAAAGACGAAGTCAAGAAATCAAGAGTGCAAAAAGAGCGGAAGTCCAAGACCAATTCTGAAGATTTATCGAAGAAAAAGTCAAAAGACGGAAGTTTACTAAAAGCCGAAGAACTCAAGTCTAATTTATTGAAGAAATTACAAGACGAGTTTATTAATCCCGAGACAAAGTCATTAAAGTCGAAGTACTAAGAAGATTAAGGAATTAAAGATGCAATTAAAGAAAGAAGAAAGAGGGGAGGAAGCTTCCTCTAAGCACCTCACTAATCTCCTATAAATAGATGTCATTTCCCTTCATTTGTGTTGTTGGCTAGAGTGACACTAGTTCTTCCACCATTTTAATTTTTGCACATTTAAATACATGTCATTTACTTAATTGTCTTGCACCTTAAATACCTTTAATTTCAAGTAAGTTTCCTTTTTGTTATTGAATCTTTTCTTTTAATCAAGTTCTTATCTTTAATATCTCATTCTTCCTTTCTTGTTTTACTTAATCTTTATGTTTATATGCTTATTGTTTTGCTTGTTTGATTAAGTGTTATGTTTTTATCTTTTTTTGTCTGGGATTATTGATTTTTATAGCTTATTTGTTTTTATCTTAAAGTTTCTTAAGTTTTTATAAAAGTTATTTTTTTATAAAAGTTGTTTTCGTTTAACTCTTTCATTTAGTGTTTTCAAAAGTCTTTAAATTTTAGCTTATTAGCTTTTTCTTATACGTGTTTGCTTAGGTTTTTAGTCTAGTGCTTATTTGATTAATAGCTTATTAGAACTAGCTTATTACGTTTTTATTTACTTTGTTCCGATCAATCCAATCGAAAAAGGGAGTTACTTTCCGACCAGCGCTCCGTTTGGTCAGAAAAGGGTTTTGGTTATTCAGATTGGGATTCCTTTTTGGATAATCCGACTAAAGAACTCTTGTGACATTCCGATTAGGAGTTGGTTCCTCACATTCTGACAAGAAGTTGTAATTGGTATTCCGATTGGGGTTCCTATCAGCATTCCGATCAGTGATTCCGATCTCATTCCGATTTGTCATACCCTGTGTATTCCGATTACATTCCGATCAAGGTGTTTTTGGATATTCCGACAGGTGAGTTATTCCGACCATATTCCGATTGGAAGGTAAGTGTACATTCCGATTGGATTTCGATTAGGTATTCCGATTAGGTTTGTTTTGTTTAGTTTTAATGTTTTGTTTCAAGTGTTCTTCTATTAAAATTTAGTTTAATTGTTAACGCTTTTATTTTAATTAACTTGTCAAATTTACTTTTCTTCACTCTTTAATTCTAAGTCATTTAATTAATTACTTTTTAAGTTTTAAATATTGCACCATTTACTCTTTAATTAGTCTTAGATTTAATTAACCGCCAATTTACTTTTAAGTCTTGCATTTTAATTACACTACAACGACACATCTTTGTTTTCCACCAAAAGACCGCTGAGTCGCAATTAAACCAGTAATCAATTCGATTAGACCACCACAACGAACAAATAACTTTATACTTGGTGTAAAATGTCACGTATTACTACTCATCACAAAAATTGGGATTCATCAGCATCTTCAAGGAATAACCCGAGAGTCAATGTTTATTCTACTTCTTCAAACCCTGATATCACCGAATTGACCCGCGCAATGCTTGAAATGAGTAAAAATATGCAACTCTTGGCTACAAATCAAAAACAACAAGTTAAAGCTGTTGCAACTTCTTGTGAGATTTGCGGGGGTCATCATTCATACACTGATTGTCCTTCTACTCATGACAATCCGGAAAACGTGTATGCGGCTCATTGTAACTATTTAACGGAAAACTACCAAGCCCGACCTCAAGGTGATCGTAACTTGCTAAGTTACCGTTCTAACAACTTTCTTTCACCCGGTTTTTCTCCTCAAAACTACAACCCCAAAAACTATAATAGAAGCAACCCAAACCCACCTCAAGCTTCTAATCCGTATCACCCACCCGCTCAACAAGCACCACCCATTAATCAAGATGTTGAAACTTTCATGAGGACCCAAGGAGAGCAAATCAAGAATCTACAAAGCCAAATCATCAACTTAAAAGGAGATATCACTAAGCAAGGGAATGATATTAGAACCGAGCTTCGACATGATATGCAAACCTCTATTAGCAATAACACGAATGATTTGAAGAATATGATGGCTAGTTTCTTTCCAAGTACTCACCCCTTTACTTCGGGCTCTCTTCCTTCAAATACTGTCACCAACCCAAGAGCGAATGTGAGTGCTATTACTACACGCAGTGGAGCAACTCTTGTAGGACCATCTATCCCTCCCCCAGTTACTCCATCTACACCTCTTCCACCACCATTTATCCCTCCGACTCCCACGCCTAGTATTAGTTCTCCATTACCGTCTCCACCTCTTACTGAAGTACCCAAGAAGAACCCTTCACCAACCCCACCTTCCACCTTTAAACCTTCAACATCTCAACCCTCACCTACTACACCTACACCAACTACACCGAATATCCCTTATCCTTCTCGCTTAGACAAGTGCCAATTGCTCACAAAGGATGATATTCAAGTGTCCAACTTTTTGAAGAAGATTTCGGGAGTGACCATCACCTTTAGCCTTGTTGAAGCTCTAGCCCAAATGCCTAAATTTTTTAAGATGTTTAAGAAATTGCTTAATAAGAAGGAGAAGATGTCCGAGTTTGTTAATACTCGATTGAATGAAAACTGTTATGCAGTCCTTCTTAAAGAACTTCTGGAAAAACGTGGAGATCCCGGTCGTTTTTTGTTGCCATGCATTTTTAACCAAACCGAATAATTTACTGCCTTAGCCGATCTCGGGGCAAGTATTAATTTGATGCCTTTAAGTGTTTGGAAAAAGTTATCATTACCCGATCTTACACCAACAAAGATGACTCTCGAGCTAGCAAATCGAACTCTCGCTTACCCCGTTGGTATTGCCGAAGATGTGTTTGTTAAAGTTGGCACCTTCACTTTTCTGGTCGACTTTGTTGTTGTTGATTATGAAATGGACCGTATTCCGTTAATACTTGGTCGGCCATTCTTGAGAACCGGAAAAGCCTTAGTCGATGTTGCTAAAGGTGAGTTAATCTTAAGGGTCGGGAATGATGCACAAGTATTTAAAATGGGGAAGATGACAACCAAACCTAATGGAAGAGACTCAGCGAATATGATTAATGTGCTTGATGATTTTGTCGTCTACAACAATCCTCTTTTCAATTCTTGCTATGACAATCCACTTTTCCAAGATGATGTGGATGATTCTCTCTCCAATTTAGACCCCCCCCCCCCACCAATTTATGATTCTCCACCGATCTATGATGCTTATGATGATGATTCTAGTTCCGCTGGGGATGATTATGATGATTTTGTTTCAGAGTATCCAGACATACCAACTTATGATGATTTTGATGATGTTGATACTCTCTCGAGTGATTCTTCATATGATAACCTTGTTCCTACTTTTGATGAAGATCCTCCATCAACAATGCTTGATCCTACTTTGGATGACTACTCATTTGAGGAAGATTTTGCTACTTTTCTCAACACTTACTTCCCCAATGAGAATGATTCTCCTCTTTTGTACTTTGATGATGCTCTTTATCCTCCTTTGGATATGAAGAAACCCGTTTCAAAGGAGAAGAAGCCGGACGACACCGATATCCGTAGCACTTATGTTTTGACACCTCTTTATCCTCCTTCTAAGGATGAGATTGTGCGATTTATGAGCGGATCTTCTTCAAGGTCTACTGAGCCCGAGTGTTATTTTCCCCTAAAGGAAAAGGTGTTCGATCCCGGTATTGCAAATTTTAAGCCATCTCAGTATCCATCTGATGAAATAAAAGGAGAGATTTTTGGAACTTATGGAGGTATGCTTGCACCTCATCACATTGTCTACCACTGTGCTCAATCTTTGCTTAAGGGAACCTTACCTACTCTTGTTTGGCATGCCTTGTTCGCCTTTATCTTGTGCTATTTGATGGACGAAAACCATGTATTTGATCTCGGTGGATGTGTTTCAAGCTTCTTCCTATGTTAATCAAGGTCGAGTCAGGCTCACGACTCGGTTAACAAAAACAAGAGCTTCTCGGGAGGCAACCCACAGTATCTATCCTTTTTATCTGTTTTTTATAATAAGTGTAGGGGGAGACCCTAGTATGTGTTTGTTGTTTTCTTTCTAATCATGTGCAAGGACTCGAGCTATCAATGATCCATTCTTGATGACTTTTGACGACCCGTGATTCCCTGTACCCGTCTTCTCGGTTTTATCCTAAACTCTTTTGATTCTCTATTTTATATTTTCCAATATTAAAATAGGACTCACTTTAGTTGTGTCTTCCTTAGCAAGATTTAAACAACGTGCATAATGTCCTAAGTGTAGTGGAGTTTACTCCCACATGCTTAAACATTCAGGACAATATTTATATCAAGTGTAGGGGGGACTTCTATCGAAGTTAAGTGGGCTTTTCCTTCTATTTCTCCTCATTTAACCGGAAAATCTAATTTTTCGACATTTTTCAAAACTTTTGATCTATTTTGGCCTTTTAGTAATTACCTTTGTTATAGTTATTTTCTTTCTTTGCTAGAATAAACTATAATAAAATGGTTTTAATTTTTAAACGTTGTGAATCTTTTGACTTAACCCGAGTTTACTTATCTAAGTTTACTCTAGCTAGTATCCTTAACGTGTTTAAGTCAAGTTTTGCTAAGCTTTTATATAGGGAACTTTAAAACGCGAAAGTCTTAACTCTTACGGGTTAAGAACAAGAACTTTTCGCAAGTTCCTATAATTGATCCTAGAAAGTCGTTTATCAAAGGAACTTTAAAATGAAACTTTTATTTAATAGGCTAAGCATCCACGAGTCTCATTCCTTGAGATTTTAAATTGTGGAGAACGAGAGATGATAGAGTCAATTATAAGTTTGGTATTCTTTCATGAATTTATGTGAGTTAATTATGAGCTTTTTCTCCCATCGCTTGTTAATAAATTTAATTGCAATAAGTAAAGTTGTACGATTTGAAAAGTTACTTAGCTTCTAGCCCAAGATCGTTTAAAAGTTGCTCGGTATTAATTAGAGTTCATAGCCAAGGAATAACTTATTGAAGCGGGATGCGAAGATTGGCGAGTCCGAAAAGGCCCTAACAAGGCATGAGGGCTACATTTTGTTGCTAAAGATCCCAAGTGATTTGAAGAATCATTTATCAAAAATCAGTATGAAGGATCAAGACACACGACGAAAAGCAAATACTCCCCTAAAGATCATGGAGAAGTCTATCGAAAAAGTCCCTAACAAGGTATGAGGATAAATAGATCCAAGTCCTAAAAGGAGGCAGATGGTTTTATATCAAAATCCCAAATAAAGATTGGAGAAAAATGAAGAAGTCGTGGTCCAAGTATGAAGAATCTCTCAAAAAGTTCAAGTGAAGAAATTCCTATTATGAAGAGAAGACCATTATTTCATGAACGTCTCTCAAGATTTGAAGTATGAAGTCGCTGCCAAATATCGGTCCGAGAAAGGTCTCAAATCGTGACGCAAGTTATGCCAAGATATGAACTTTATGAGGTCCCGAGAAGCAGTTTTAAAAGATTTTGTCCTCTAGCTAACTATTGATTAAATCGTCCTACTTTATTTTCAGCCTAAATAACTATCGATATAAGTCAACAATGCATCCCCGTGATCATTCAAGACAAGAATAAAATATAAGAGATACACCTAGGAATAAGGGAGTCTATGTAAATAATTGGCCCACATGATTTTGTGATAGTTTGCTAACTTATAATAACAATGATCTCGTTTTTAAGCTTGGTATGGGGAACGTGAAACTTGAGGGTGATAATCATTCATGACATTCCAATACCCCAAGGTAAGTTTTTGATCTTTTTATTTGTTTTCTTCCTTTGAATATTTTATAATTTTCTATCTCTTTAATAAAGGCCAATGTGGATTGATTATGATGGAAAATGTAAAACTTGCTTTGTAATTAATGCATTGCATGAGGACATTGCAATGGTCAAGTGTAGGGGATTTAATAAGTGTGAAAACACTTATCCTTTTACCACTTAATTATAATAATAACCAAGCCAAAACGTGTATTTTATGTCGTAAATGTCGGAATTATGCGTGGTTTGTATTTTTGTTGTGATTTAAGATCAAAATGTGAAAAGGGAAGAAAACACGGGCTTTCAAGGGCTTTTATCGAAGAAAAAGACAAAAGACGAAGTCAAAAGATCAAGAGTGTAAAAAGAATGGAAGTCCAAGGCCTATTCTGAAGATTTATCAAAGAAAAAGTCTAAAGACATATGTTTAATGAAGTCGAAGAAATCAAGTCTAATAAATGAAGAAATTATAAGACGAGTTCAAATAATCCCGTGACAAAGACGAAAAAGTCAAAGAATTTAGAAGACGAAAAGACGAGAGAAGAAAGAAAGGAGCAACACATGATAACCTCCCTAATCACCTATAAATACCCTCCTAATGACACATTAGCAGGTGTTGGCTATTTGACACATAGTTCTTCCACCTTTAATTACTTGCACTTTTATATTCTCATGTACTTAATTGTTCTTTAATTTCTTGCCTTTAATTCCAAGTAAGTTAATTTTGTTGTTGAATCTTTATTTTCCATTAATCAAGTTTTCATAATCATCTCATTCTTCCTTTCTTGCTTTTAAATATCTTGTTTTGTTTGATTAATCTTGAAGTTTTGTTTAATCTTGATGTTTATTTCACAAAAGTTCTTATTTTTCCATTGTTCTTTTCAAATCCTTACGTTTGAAATTCTTATTTTTTTTGTGCTTCTTGCTTATTTAGTGTCTAGCTTATTTTCGTTTGAGTGTTCTTAAAAGTTTCATCTTTTTAAAAGTTTAATCTTTCTATTTTAGTTCGTTTATAAAGCTTGCTTATTTTGTGTTTTGAAGAGTTTTAAATTTGTGCTTATTTAGTTCTACTTATTCTTGTTTTAATTAAGTTTTTGGTATTTGCTTATTGTCAAACTGCTTATTAATCATTGCTTATTTGATTTTCTTATTACGTATTTCAACCATCGGAATAGGGCTTTGGATTCGGACAACTTATTCTATTATTCTGATCGTTGTATCGGAATAGGGTTTTGAGATTCCGACGGCTTATTGCGATCAATATTCAGATAGAGTATTCCCCCCTTATTCTGATCGTGATTGCGATCGCTCATTGCGATCGTACATTGCGACGGGTATTTAGGCTTTATTGCGACGAAGTGCTGCCAAAATTTCAACACCCACATTCTGATAGTCTTTCCGATCAAGTATTCCGACAGTAGTGGATTTAATATTCCGATAGGACTTGGTTTTAAGTATTCCGATACTTTCATTTTTACATTCCGATAGTCTTCCTTTTATGTATTCTGATACTTTTATTATTATTCCGTTTGTATTCCGACGTCTATATTCCGACAGGATTCCGACGGAGGATTTTCCGATAGAATTTTAGTTTTTATTTTCTATTTTTATTTTACTTTCAAGTTCAACTTTTCCTGCCATTCTTACTTAGTGTTATTTTTAATCTAGTCGTGTCTTAGTTTTAAATTTATAGTTTTAAAATTTACTTTTCGTCAAGCTTTAATTTCTCGTCATTAATTAATTTACTTTTAAAGTTTTAATATTTTGCACAATTACTTTTTAATTAGTTTTAGTTTTACCCGTCATTTACTTTTAAAGTTTGGCACATTTATTTTACAACAACGACAAAATATTGTTTTCACCAAAAGACAGTTGAGTCACACTTAAACCAGTAATCAATTCGATTAGACACAGAGAACAATTTAATCTAGTAAAAGCTAGTTATTAATGATTAATCAAGAAATAAAGATGAAGATAGATGAAATCTAGAGAGAAAAAATAGAGAGAGAAAAGAGAGAGAATTGGTTGAGAAAAACATACAGCCGTCCCTTACATGTAGGATTAATGGGATATATTATTTGGGTCGGGCTTGTCTTTTGGGCTTTAAGTAGCTTAAATACAAGCCCGTGAACCACGACTTTTCTACTACCTATTACAACGTTCTAATAAATATTACAATAATAAACTATGACCGAGCATTCTTGTTTGACTCAATATTTTGAGGCTAACAGAGAAGGTTCTTAATAGCTTCACGCTTTCTCACTCCCCCGTTTGCTTGTGCGTACATTGAGAAGGAAAACTGCTTAAGGGTTTGCCAACTCAAGTAATAAATCATATTTGTGTCTTCGTTTGTATATTGAACCCTTGAGACGTTTTGGTTTTAACTAATCGTTTCAAAGTCAAACGAGAGTCTTTCACCTTCCAAAGTGATTAATCTCACTCCTCGTGTTTATATAACCAGTTTCCGATTGATTGGATTTTTTTTTTTATTTTTCTACTACTATTACTATTAATCAAAAGCCAAAAAAAACAAAAAAACAAAAAATACAAAAACTCCAAAAATATTTTGTTTTAATCTCAATTTTTATAAAACATAAAAAATAATCTTCTATTTCTCTTTCTTTCTAGAATTGTTTTTCTCAACCCTCTCATTTATAACTCTTTATGGATTTGTACGTCCATTGCGTAGGGTGTGGAAGACCGTTGTATGATTTTCAATCATGTCAATGGTGTTGATGTGAACGGTGCAGAAATGATATTGACAATACACAATTTAGATTTTGTCCATCGTGTAATTCGATCAACTCATATTTTGCTTCTAATGAACTTACTCCGCCTTATTGCGTTTATTGTGGAAGCGATTCCCATTGGCATGTTAGTTGTCTGTTTCGATACCTGTATGGTCACGAGCAAGAACCGAGTTACAATTATGAAAATGGGGATGGTTATCCGCATGACGCATCGGGTTTACTCAATACTCGTGTTGCAACAATTGTGGGGGCCCTCACGACACTTTTTCTTGTCAACCGATGAATTATTATGAGCCCGATCCGTGCTATGATTCTGATTTTGATAATTTTGATCCCTCAAACTACACCCTCGATCATCAATCTTCTTTCAAAATGAGTGACGAACAACGAGCCACTTTTTCAAATCAACTTCTAAAAATTCAAGAGGGTTTGAATAGACTTAACAAAAAATTGCAAGAGGAAAATCGACAAGAGAAAGTATCTAGTTTTAGTGCTTATACCTCAATGCCTCTTGTGATTCCATATTGTTATGATGATGAGGAGGATGATATTTTTGATCTCAACCCATCTTATCAGATTACTACTCCTACTCTTGATTTTCCTTCTACGAATTTTAGGCTCTCTCACCATGAGGGACGAGAACCTTAGCACTAATCCTAGTGTTGTGACTTTTGTTCCAATCCCAAGTGAGTCTAAGGTTAGTGATATCTCGAGTGAGATTAGTGATTTTGATCTCGACATTTTTTATGAGGTTTGTGATGTGACGGCTTGTGAGGAGCTTACCGACGAGCTCACTCTTATAGATTCTCGTGATGCATCTTATGAGAAGTTCTCACCCGAACTTTCTTTTAATGACGACATCTCTCCATGCTATGAGAATTTCACATGAGGTTGATGTCGATTTCACTACATAGTACGATAAGTTCACCAGTGAACTTACTCCTTTAGACGAGGTGTAACATGTTATTCTTCGCGAAAAATTGATAAAAGTTAAAACTCTTATTGTTAATCGAAGCGTTGAATTTAACTTCTTCCACCAAATCTTTATCCCCATCTCTTAATCACATTGAGAGTAGTGACCCCATTGAGGAGGAAACCGACAATTTCTCAATACTACCGGGTGTTGATGATGATGACACGGAGGGGGAGATACTTTTTGTAGAAAATTTGCTTAACGATGATTTTATCCTGAGCCCTCCTCCCATTTCTACTTCTTCTCATTCCTCGATTAATGACTCAATTGAGGATGAGTGTTTTGATTCGGGAGGAGACATTCTTCCGACTATTCTAGCAAAGAATGTTTTTTCGGACTCGCCGCTGATTTATGCTTCTAGGCCTTCGGAAAATGACACCGAGTCATCTTTCTACAAAACCAAGGGTGTTGGGTCAGTATTTACTGACCCTAAAGCAACTCTAGGATTTGAATATAAAATCCCCCTAAGTGTTTCATGCTCAGTTGTAGGGCCAGTCTGCTGAAGGATGACCAGAGGAACAAAGTTCCTACTAAAGACCTTATAGCTGAATAAATTTCAGCAATCCCCTTCCAATGAACTTAGAAGACAAAGGAGTCTTCACTTCAAATTCTATGCGGTCTAGTTGCTGAAGAACAAGGACAGAAGAAGGGCTTTCAGTTCAGTTTGGCTTCACAATACCAAACTGAATGATGTCGATCTCCTCTAGGATACTGAAGACTCTTCAGTATTCTGATGGTTTGCATTAGGCGGGAAAAGATAACTTTAAGTCAATGTAGGTTGCTTGTATACTTAGATATAAGTACAACCTTTATCTTTTCTATAATAGATTAATATGTACTTTGTACTATTTATCCAGCATGGGCATCAACCACCCACTGGATAAACCCATGCATTGGTACATGGAATATGCAAACCCTAATTACACTGCCTATATAAGGAGTGTACATTATGAGAGAAAGGTAACCAATACAAGAGCTTAAACTCTGGAAAACCTCTCTCTCGATACCAACTAAACAATATAGCCAAAGATGCATATGAACGTTTAGATTGGAGCTTAGACTTTAACTTTGGTTAGACGTTTAAGTATAGGAGATCAAACCCCATTGTCATTCAACCACTTTGTTATTTCACAAACAAAGTGGGTTATAGATTCTTTATTTGATTCTATTAAAAGTATATACGTTGAAAAGTATATTGTTATTGTTGTTTTAATCTTTCATAGTTCTTATCTATTGTTAAAACAACACACTTGAGTCGAAGTAATAGTTATTACTTAAGATAATAAGTAATATTGAGTTACAAGGGACTAACAAGTGGTATCAGAGCAATTTGATTAGTTAAACTCTTATTTATTAAACTGCTCATTTGAAAGTATTCAAATCAAGATCCAAAATGGCTCAAGCTCTACCACAAACCCTAGAATATAAGGGTGGCCGACTCAATGTTACTCATGTACTAGAGGTAGCCAACTTTACAAATTGGAAGAAGAGGCTTATTGTCCACATGGTTGGAATTGAACCTCAATTCCTTGGAATCATTGAAAATGGTCCTTTTGTTCCCATGGTTAGGGACAATAAAAATCTGAAGTACAATGGACTGCTGATGAGAGAAAAGCAACTAACCTAAATCAGTGTCTCAAAAGTCTCATCATGTCTGTACTCCCAGATGACCAAATGAATTCTGTTGTAAATTGTAAAATAGCCAAAGCAACATGGGAGGACCTTATTCTTTACCATGAGGAACCCTCTGATGTAAAAGAAACCAGAATCATGGATCTAAAGCTTCAATACAACACCTTCAAGCACAAAGAAGGGGAAACCCTCACACAGACATTCACCAGATACAAAGCACTGATGAATGAACTTGTGAATGATGGTGTTGAGCTTTCAAAACTTGAAATCAACACATTTTTTGTTAATGCATTGCCAAAGAAGTGGCCTAGTTTCTGCCAAAGCTTGAGAAATGCTTATCACATTAAAGATTGTGACCTAGCCTCTCTTTTTGGGAAACTAAAATATGAAGAAAACCTAGTTGATAGGATTTATGGAAGCTCAAACAAGAGTAAAGCATTAACCATTGCTACACCCTTGTCCACAGCTTTCTTCAGTGAAGCTGTCATTCAAGACTACCAAGATAGTCCTGATGATGAGGAAGATACTAGATCTAGTGAGAAATATCTGAATGACCTCAAAGAGGAATTTCATAAAAGATAACTTCTGGCCAAGTCTAGAAGGTTCTTTATGAAAGGAGGCAAGTTCTCCAGCTACACAAAAGCTTCAGTTGACACTGAATGCTAAAAATGTGGGAAGACTGGTCACTATGCTAGGGATTGTTATTCAAAAACATCTTTCCCTTCATATTCCTCACCAGATCAATCAAGACCAACTGGTCAATCATCATTTCAACCAACAAATTGCTTCTACTCCATTTCAACAAAGCAGGGTTGAACTCATACCAACAAAAGACTTTAAGGCCAAATTTAGAGAAATCAAAGCAAGATTGGCCTTAATGAGTACTGTAAGATCCTCATCCAAGACTCCCAAGCAAGACAAGAACAAAGGACTTGTTGCTGAAGCCTATGAATGGGATGAAGAAGATGTTTCTTCAGATGATGATGAAATGGTTAATGTAAAAGTGCTGATGGCACTTGCTGATGATGAAGGGGCCAACTCACTTGTACATTGATCTAAAATTTGTTGAAGAGCAAAGAAACAATTTGCTTGAAAAATTTCACAAACTTGTTCTACAACTTGAAGATTTTGATAGTAAGTAAATAGAGCTAAAAGAAGCTAAACTTGATATTCTTACTTTTCAACAATTGAACAAAGAAATTTTGGAGGAAAATAACTCTCTTAGAGTGGAACTAAAAGAAGCAAAAGACATTGTTAAATCTTGACTTAGAAACTCTGATAGGGTAAATCAATGCATAAGTGAACAAATACCCCCTCAAAAGAGGAAAATGCTTGGTGCTGAAGGATCCTCCAGCACCAAACCTTTTGTCATTGTCAAAGCCTCTAATGAGGTTGGTAGCTCGATCCGTGACATTGAAAGGTCTGGTGAAGAGAATTTACCCAATCATGACACTGGACGAATCCTTCTTCCTGAGTTTCAAGCAAGTGTTGACACTTCAACACCAATTGAGTCCTTAGTAACTGAGGATGACTCAGATGATGATATAAAGAATGAAGTAAGTACCCCACTTCCTCCTTTGGAGAAGCTGGCTGGTGCTGAACCCTCTACTGGACACAATACTATCCAGTCTATCATCAAGTCACACACCACACACAAAGGTAGTTCTTCCAAACATGTCAAAATTGAAACTTCAAAGAACTCTTCAACTCCTGCTGAAGGATCATATATGGTAACTACCTCTTCAGTTTCAACAAATAAACTAAAGAATGCTAGATCTAAGGAAGATGAGATAATGTCTCTTGTCATGCAAGAGATCTATGATCTTATATTGCAACTCAGGCAGCAGCAAACACCAACACGGTTTAGAGATGACCCTTCAGACTCTCCTCATCTCAAGTACAAGACACAATTTAAAAGGGCTTATGATTTATGTGGTCGAAATAACCATCTCACTAAAACTAGCCTAAAAGTGATTTATTGTACCAAATGTGAAAGGAATGACCATCGTACTTGTGAACATACTCAGTATATGCTGGCCAAAACAAGTGCTGATGTTCACAAATCTGAAGCATCTCATTCCAGGCAAAATATGCTTTTCCCACCATGCATTCATTGTGGTATGGGCAATCATCACTCAGATGACTGCCACTACTACCATGTTTTCAATATTTGTGGAAGTTATGACAATGACACTCATGGACATAATCGTATCATATCAATCAGAGGAGGTATTAAACCAAGAAACCCAAACTATATTAGCAAATGTTGTGAGACTTGTGTAAGCGATGTCTACACTACATCTGATCACAATCATATAGAGTGGTTCAAAAGAGGTGAATCCCTTCAGGCTAAGAAAGCTAAAGCTATTCAGACCTCTTCTTATTCTGAGCAATCACACATACCCTCAACAAGAGGACCCTTTAGATCTAGAACACCTTAGATCTAAAACCCCCACCCAACAAAGGTGGGTTTCAAAACGAAACTGACCATTTCCTTAACTTGTGTCGTTTGATCTCAGGAAGCCTATTTGGTACCTAGATAGTGACTACTCAAGGCATAAGACTGGCACCAAAAGTTATATGCACAAGTATAAGGAGGAACAAGGTCCCAAAGTTGTTTTTGGTGATAACTCATCAGCTACTACTGAAGTATTTGGTTCAGTAAAATGCAATGGTATAGTTTTCTCAAGGGTAGCATATTTAAATGGATTGAAGCACAACCTCATCAGCATTAGTCAACTTTGTGATGCAAAGTATCTTGTGCTGTTTGATGACAAAAAATGTACAATCTTCAACTCCAATCATGAAATTGTGATGATTGCTCCAAGAGTCAAAGATGTTTATGTCATGAACATGAACTCTACTCAAGAGACATGCTTCTTTGCTAAAGCCTCCAATATTACCAATTGGCTTTGGCATAAGAGGCTTTCTCATCTCAATTTCAAAACAATAACTCTGCTGGCAAAACAAAATCTTGTTATTGGTCTTCCTTCACTTGTCTACTCCAAAGACAAACCATGCTCAACATGTGAAAAAGGAAAGCACCATAGGGCCAGTTTCAAAACAAAGAAAACTTTCTCAATTAAAGAAAGTATTCATTTGCTTCAGATGGACTTATTTAGCCCATTATCACCTAGGGCCATTTGTCATGAAAAATATACACTTGTCATTGTTGATGAGTACTCTAGGTACACCTGGGTATATTTTTTGACAAAGAAAAGTCATGCACCAGATGCCATAATGTCATTCATCAAAAGAGTTGAAAATCAAAATGACACTCATGTCAAACAACTCAGAACTGACAATGGCACTGAATTCAGAAATCACTTACTGATCAAATTCTGTGATGAAAAAGGAATTTCCCAAAATTTCTCATCTCCTTACACACCAGAACAAAATGGTGTGGCTGAAAGAAGGAACAGAACTTTGATTGAAGCAGCAAGGACAATGCTTGCTGGATCTGCTCTCTCTAAGTATTTTTTGACTGATGCTGTAGCCACTGCTTGCTACACTAAAAATAGATCCATCATTGTGAAGAGACACATGAAGACTCCCTATGATGTCTTTAGGGGGGGGGGAATTCCAAACATTACATTCTTACACGTGTTTGGGTGTCCAGTATTCATTCACAAGGATCACCTTGGAAAGTTTGATGAAAAATCTGATGATGGTTAATTTCTTGGATACTCCCTAGTATCTAAAGCATATAGAGTCTTCAACACAAGAAGACAATGTATTAAAGAAACCTATCACATCACATTCAATGAAAGTTCTGAAGCTCTCACTTTTACAAATCCATCATATGATGAACTTCATATACATGATTCTCAAAATTATCCATCTGACGAATTTAATCACTATGAGCCTTCTCAAAAATATCAAACTAGCAACTCAGTCCCTCAAATTGATCCATTTAAAGATATGACAAGTCCTACAAAAGGAAATCCTTCAGTATCACATACTGATGGCTGTCAATCAAATAATGATCAATCTCAAAATGATCAGCAAGGAAACACAAATGACCAAAATGGTTAGTCTCAAAACAATCAGCATGCTAACACACATGATCAAAATGATCAATCATATGCAGCTGCTGAAGAACAATCTGAGCCCCTTGCTCAAAGCTCTCCTATCATCTCTAGGTAATTAGGTCTTGGATATACTGCCTCTGACCAAGAAGGAAGCCCTCCAATGATTGAACCGTTTTACACTGAATATCCTTCAGTAGACACTAGAGACATTCCATGTCCAACTCCATGTCATGGACTTCCAAGCTCTAGCTCTAATCATGATACCAGTACCTATTCTCCAACTCTACAAAAATCTTGGACACAAAATAGTCACATACAGTTGGTGAGCATAATAGGTAATCCTGGTGAAGGTAGAGTCACTAGATCTATGGCAAAGAAACTGAGTGCTGCTTCATCTAGAGAATGCCTCTATGCAAATTTTCTCTCAGAAATTGAACCTACAAAGGTTTCTGAAGCACTCACACACCCTGGATGGGTGGGTGCCATGCAAGAGGAACTTAATCAATCTGAAAGAAACAAAGTCTGGAAATTGGTTCCTCTTCCAAATGGTAAATCAACCACTAGCACCAAATGGGTTTACAAGCTTAAAAGCGATGAAACCAATGGAAATGAAACCAATGAAGTGACCAAAAATAAAGCTAGGATGGTGGCCCAAGGATTCAATCAACAACCTGGTGTTGATTTTGATCAAACCTTTGCTCCAGTTGCACGTATGGAAGCCATACGAATCTTCCTTTCATATGCCACTTACATGAACTTCATCATCTACCAAATGGATGTCAAAAGTGCATTCCTAAATGGTAACCTAAAAGAAGAAGTTTATGTTACCCAGCCTCTTGGCTTTAAGAGTAGTAAATACCCAAATCATGTCTACAAGCTTTACAAAGCTTTGTATGGACTGAAGCAAGCTCCAAGAGTATGGTATGAAAATCTCTCAACAATTCTCATTGAACATAAATTTGTCAGAGGAAAAATAGATAGCACCTTGTTTATCTATAAATCTAAAACTGACACCATTCTGGTACAAATTTATGTGGATGACATAATATTTGGTTCTACAAGCTTGAAACTTTGCAAACAATCTGCCAAGCTTATGACCAACAAGTTTGAGATGTGTATGATAGGAGAATTCACATACTTCCTTGGTCTTCAGATTAAATAATCTGACAAAGGCATCACCATCAATTAAGAAAAATATGTCAAGCATCTGCTGAAGAAGTATGATATCAATTGTGCTTCAGTGAAGACTGCAATGGTACCCCATAATAACTTAGGACCTGATCTCACTGGACAATCAGTCAATGAGACTCGGCATAGAGGTATGATTGGGTCACTCATGTACTTAACTGCAAGCAGACCTGACATTCAATTCTCTACATGCCTTTGTGCAAGATACCAAGCAGATCCAAAGGAATCACACCTTACTGCTGTAAAGAGAATCTTCAGATACCTAAAAGGTACACCAAGTCTAGGTCTTTGGTACCCCAAATCGTCAAGTTTTGATCTAAAGGGGTATTCAGATTCTGACTATGCTGGTTGCAAATTGGACAGAAAAAGCACTTTTGGTTCCTACCAATTTCTAGGTGGCAAACTTTTGTGTTGGAGTGCTAAAAAGCAACAAACAGTTACCATGTCTTTAACAGAAGCTGAATATGTAGCAGTTGTTGGATTTTATGCCAATGTTCTTTGGATGAAAAGCCAACTGGCTGATTATGACATAGAATATGAAAAGGTACCAATATTTTGTGATAACACTAGTGCTATTGCAATGTCCAACAATCCAGTCCTCCACTCAAGAACAAAACACATTGATATCTGATGTCACTTTATCAGAGATCACATTGTGAAAGGGGACATTGAGTTACATTCATCCCCAATCAATACCAATTGGCTGATATCTTTACCAAACCACTGGATGAACCAACTTTAAAAAGATTGATAATGGAGCTTGGTATGCTGAACATTGATGATACAAAACCTGAACCTTCAGCATTCACTGAAGAAGCTTGAAGGTTCAGCAATTCTTAAAAGATTTTGATTTATGTTAAGTAGCATTGTCTGAGTAAAGGAGTGTGCAATGTCATGTGTCTATTTCACTTTATGTGATTGTGTATATCATGTTTTGTTAGCCTTATCTGATTCACTAAAGTTGAACAAGTAATCACCAGTCATCAAACGGTTCCTTCAGCAATGCTGAACAAATTTTTAATACAGCTGAGTAGCTAGGCCTGAGTAGAGGAGCGTGCAATGTCATATGTCTTGTTCACTTATGTGAACATGTATATGGGGTTTTGTCGCCTCATCTAACGCACTGAAGCTCACAAGTATTGCCATCAGCGTCAGCATATATGTGCAACATCATTTAAAACCTATCAATCATGTGATTCAAAAGAGTTAATGGCATTAAATTTCTTCTGAATAAAACAAACATTCTTTCAAAAAGGTGTCATTTGTTAATTAAGGAAATTTCAAACGTCTCCATCCACAGTCAAAAACTTCCTGACACATGGGGCGTTTCACTGTTCAAAGCAACATAAAATCATACCTTTTTGCAGAACATTAATGAGAAAGTTTGTGCCAAATGTTCAAAAGAAACCCTAAAAGATTTATAACTTTTTCGAATGGTTTTAAAAACTTTTTACAAATCAGTTAAAGTTTTTATATAAACCCTAACAATTGGATTTCATTCCACGCTTACAAATCTTTTAATCCAAAAACACACACAAACTTTCTCTCTTTTAAAACACACAAAAACATAAATGGCTGAATCATCTTCCACCCCCAAGATTACCAAAATCACTCTTAAACCATCCACCCATGTTAACTATCCCATTGATGATATCTTCTTTAAACCTAACAACATCACCTTGCTTAAACCTGAATCCTTTACGTCTGTTCCTGGGGAACAATTTTTGACTTATCTATCCAAAAGTGTTTTAAGGTATGCTTTATTTGAGGATCCTGGTATGATGTTTCAAAATGTGCTAAAAGATTTTTGGTTTACAGCAGAGGCTTCTAACAACAAGAAGTCCATTGAGTTTGATTCTACCACGATGGGGATTCATGGTAGATTTGGGTTTAAATCATTTAGAAAAGTTTTGGGGTTAGATTATTTGGAAAAACCTAATGAGTATGAAGCAATACCTGATGCTTTTATGATTTTTAAAAAATTCTTTAAAGAGATTGGGTATACTAAAGAAATTTCTGAAAAGGGGGGTTAAAAAGAAGTTCTTTGCCACCAAGATGGAAATTATTGATGACCATTCTCATTGAATGTTGGGGGGGGGGGGGGGGGGAAACTGGAGGCCTTAACCAGATCAATCAAAAGGATGCTATTATTTTATAGTGTCTGGCCAAGGGTGTCAAAGCTGATTTTGGGAGGCTTATTTTTGAAGATCTCCGTGGGAAGCTGAAGAAAAATACTAGAGAGAAAAACGTTGTGTACACCAGATTTCTATCTCTTCTCTTTGCTGACCATCTTGGAAATGACTTTTCAAAAATCAATGGAGATAACCTAATTTTTAAGACCTTTGATCTCACTCGCTGGAACATTCCAGTCAGCACCATTGATCCTCCTCTTACACAACCCATGCTGGACATCTGCTCAGCAGATGGTCCAGTAGTGTACAAAGCTCCCAAAGACACTTTTCCAACTAGAAAAGGGGATCTACAAGGCAAAAAGTCTGAAGCTTCATCTGGACCTCGTCAGATGCAAACGTCAATTAATACCAAGAAGGTTAGACGTGCGTCCAGAAAGAGGAAAACCCTCACACAATCTTCCTCAAAGAAGATCGATGATGATTACTAAGGCCATCCTTTGAAGAAAACCAAGTCCCTGGCCAAGGACAAGAACCCCAGCCAGCCATCACCTTCAGTCTCTGCCGGAGGCGATATGCATAAAGAGGCCCAGCAAGAAACCCATCTCTCAACTTCTTTAAGAGAGAAAGGTGAAGATGGAGATCACCCTCAGCTCACTAGTGTGGAGTCAGCATTGGTAAGTACTTTCATTCTGAATACAAGTGATACTTCATTACCAATTTATGTCACTTGTCACACTGAGTCTGCATCAGGGAATGATGTGTCAACAAATCCAATAGCTGATGTTGACCCTGGCCTATCTGTTTCTAATTATGTAGCTCCCCCACAACAGGGTTCTACTGAAGGAACCAAAAACATTATCATTGATCTAAATTTATCAGGAACTCTTTCTCAGAATCCATCAGGTCAAACCAACCTTGGTGGTGAAGGGCTTGAAACTGATCCACACACTCATGCTGATGCTCTAAAGATTCCCAAGGAAGTGCATCTCACCACTGGATCCAAGGTGGGACACTTGCCTACTTTTGTTGTCAGTATGTCTGGGGTTGATCTAGAGAAAGAACTTGGGTTCAATGAAAGAATTCCAGTCAACCTAGATGACAGTGATGAAGAACCTGCTGATGTAACACAAAATCCACTTTCACTCAGGACTGAGCAGGTAATAGAATTAACCAATCAAGTGTTGATTCTTAAATCACATGTTGCCAGACTGAAGGAAGAAAAGGTGCTTGCTGACAACGAAATCTCAACTATCAAAGCAAGACCACCTCCTCCTTCTGTTGAACAAATTAAGGATTTCATCATTGCTGCTTTTAAGCCCTTAGTCCAAGATGTGGCCACCACCACTTCCCTAAAGCAAGAGATGTCCTCTCTAATGGAATCCATAAATGGTGCTTCCATAGAGTTTCCACCAGAATTCACACCAATTCCTAGCCAAGTTAATACCTTGTGTGATTCTGTATCCAAGATCAAAGATAGAGTGGCGTTGCTGGAGAAACATAAGCTAACCATTTCTGAAGAGTTTTAGCAAAAGCTAAATGCCCTTGAAACTATTCCAGCCATGCTGGCCAAGGTAACTACAACTCTTGATCATCTTTGTGGCTTCTTCCCTTCTGATGGGTCATCAGAAGCTACTGGGTAGTCTTCTGCTGAGGGGGAGAAAAACACAATCAAGCAGCTCTTCCAAAAACATGCCCAAAAGAAGGCTCAGAAACAATCCATTTAGTCAGCCATCACTAAAAAGAGCCCAGCAAAAGGTAAGGGGAGTCATCAGCCAAAGATGATGATATGCAAGGGCTGACCACAAGTGGGGAAACAACTGATAGTAGATCACCTCCCTTTGTACCCAAAACAAAGGAGACCTTTCTATGAATGATTATTTGATCAACGCTGGAGTGGCCACTCAGGAAGAACTTAACAATCTATATAAGCTTCAGCAAGAGGAGAAACTAAGAGATCTGAAGCTAAGCTTGTATGAAAAAATTGGAAAAGTTGAAGTAGAAAGTTTCTTCAAGAAGAAAGTGTTATATAAAAAGTTTTGTATAACAAGGCTTAACAGAAAAAATATCTCACCAATCACCAATGTTGACATGTTGACCAGCAAAGGCGATATCAATCTCAAGTTCTATAGGGGTGATGGAACTGATGAGACACTTGAAAAATTTCAAGGAAAAGAACTTTCTTACACTGAATGGATGGAAATGAGTGTGATGATTGATAAAAGAAAATCCAAGAGATGGGATGAAGTTCGCACTAGAATCGAGTACTATACGAGAAATCATGAAAGACAAGGCGAAATTCTGAACATCAACACTCAAGTTTCTCTGGAAGATCAAGATCCAATACTAGAGCTGAACAGAAGGGCAAATCTAATACAACCTTAAGTTGGTGACATCTTTGTCGCTACAAAGAAATACAAAGGCCTTGTGCTGTTTCAAAATCATCTCCCTGGTCATGTACTGGACGAACCAGAACTAGGAATGATTATGTTCAATCATCAAGAACATCAAGACTTTGTGGGCATAAGTGATCTTGATGAAATGAACAATGAAATTCTCTTGAATGTTCAAAGGATCTTTTACTCTCTTCATGGTGGTCTAGGACTTACTGATGCTACTAAAACCTTTAGCATGTAATTTCTTACTATATTGGACAACAGAAACTCAGATCCATCAACTCAGACTTCCATCATTGAAGAACTTAGGCCTAAGAAGAACTGAATAATCATTTGTAATATCTTTGTTGTAATTTGTAATGTTTTTAAATAAATGATTATATGATGTTTATAAGTTATTAATTGTTTAGTGCAAGTAAAAAGAAGTTGTTATGCTCACTTACTACTGACATTAGACTTAGGCTATTTCTATATCCAAATAGGGGAAGATTGTTGGGTCACTATTTACTTACCCTAAAGAAACTCTAGGATTTGAATATAAAATCCCCTTAAGTGTTTCATGCTCAGTAGTAAGGCCAGTCTGCTGAAGGATGACCAGAGGAACAAAGTTCCTACTAAAGACCTTATAGTTGAAGAAAGTTCAGCACTCCCTTTCCAGTGAACTTAGAAGACAAAAGAGTCTTCACTTCAAATACTAGGCGGTCTAGTTGCTGAAGAACAAGGACTGAAGAAGGGCTTTCAGTTCAGTTTGGCTTGACAATACCAAACTGAATGATGTCGATCTCCTCTAGGATATTGAAGATTCTTCATTATTCTGATGGTTTACATTAGGCGGGAAAATATAACTTTAAGTCAAAGTAGGTTGCTTGTATACTTAGATATAAGTACAACCTTTATCTTTTCTAGAATAGATTAATATGTACTTTCTACTGTTTATCCAACATGGGCATCAACCACCCACTGGATAAACCCATGCATTGGTTCATGCAATATGCAAACCCTAATTACACTGCCTATATAAGGAGTGTACATTATGAGAGAAAGGTAACCAATACAAGAGCTTAAACTCTGGAAAACCTTTTTCTCTCGATACCAACTAAACCATGTAGCCAAAGATGCATATGAACGTTTAGATTGGAGCTTAGACTTTAACTTTGTTTAGACGTTTATGTAGAGGAGATCAAACCCCATTGTCATTCAACCACTTTGTTTTTCCACAAACAAAGTGGGTTATAGATTCTTTATTTGATTCTAATAAAAGTCTATACGTTGAAAAGTATATTGGTATTGTTGTTTTAATCTTTCATAGTTCTTATTTATTGTTAAAACAACACTCTTGAGTCGAAGTAATAGTTATTACTTAAGATAATAAGTAATATCGAATTACAAGGGACCAACAAAGGGCAAAGCATTTTACTCCGGGATACATAATATGAATGTTTCTCCTATAAATATGAGGCATTTGATGGATTGCCATGATTATTTTCACATATTTGTATGGATTCTTCTTCTTTTCTTCTCCTTTTCTTTGGAGTACCCTCTTTTCTTCTCATGCGGGAGTGAGGATGCCGTTTTCGATCCCAGCATCGTCACGTTTTAAGGATTTATCCCTATATGGTGGATCGGCATATTCCTTATAAGGACGAATTAATTCGTGGGAATTTAGTCAAGCTCAACGACTCTAAACAAGCGCTCTACGGAGGCACCCGTGGGATTTTTGTGGCCATAATTTTAAACTAATGTATTACGGTGAGGTGCGCCTCTACCATTGTATGCTTCGTGTTAGTTGTTCATGTATTCTTTAGGTTTCCCATGGGCTAGGATACTCTCGTGTCCGTCCAATTTTTCGTTGCGATCTTGAGCTCAATATGGACGACACAATGAATGATGATATACATTTGCTAACGATAACCATATTTTGCACATTTTTTCCAAAAATTGCTCTTTGGTGTGCGTCATACCCTTTCCATACTAGGATTTTGCATTTGACTCTTTGAATCTATAGGGGTTTTACCTCATATTTAGAAACATTATGGACAATGTTTAGTATTAGTGTGGTGTGACAACCCCGGTTTTTGAGGTTCGTCACTTACTTTTATTTTTGGGGTATTTTGTGTGACTATGTGTTTTATGTGATTTATGTGTTTATATGTGTGATTTTGGGGATGAGAATGGACGAAATGAGGTACATGATTTGTAAATCATGGTACGGGTTGGAAATGAAATGAAATGAAATGAGTTTAGAAATGAATTGCGGGAAAGTTCGGATATCGTTTTACAAGGTTTCGTGTACGTATCGTATGTTGTATGTATGTATTAAGTACATATTATATGTTTAGGATAATTTTTAGAGGTACATTCCATAATTAGAAACTTTTTGAAATGACGGTTAGTTCGGAAATCGCGTAGAAAGTCGAAAAAATCAACGTAAGGCTTTCGGGTTTTGGTCTGGAAGTAACCCGAATGTGAGGTTTAGTTTAAGAATGATATAAGTTATTAAATAAGGTTAAAAACCAGATCCTTAGGTGCTTTGGGTTTGGTTTGGGCAACCAAAAGAAAAGGAAGGAAGAAAATAACCAAAAAGCCCAAAAACAGGCCCAATGGACTTGTAATTGGGTTAGGAGGCCTTTAGGATTACATTAAACCCATACCATAACCAAAAACATCAGATTTTTTGTGACAATCCGTCAATTTATAGTTGATATTTTATTCTCAAGTATTATTTAAAAACATTATTTTAATGTTATATTATGAACTCACTCATTTATGGGAAGAAATTTGGGTTTACGTCTTGAAGTAGCATCGACTACGTCTAAACTGGAGGACTCTACGTTACGTGCTTACTTTTACATACACCGTTTTTGGTAACAGTCCGACAATTCAGGAAATAAATTTATCTGTGAATATTATTTTGGGATTTTAAATTTATGTTGATTCATAAACTCACAAATTTATGAGAAGAGATTAGGACTTACGTGCATAATTTAACGTCTTTTACGACTAAACCGAAAACCCTAGGTTTACGTATTTATGTTTTTGAACTCCATTTTTGATGAGACAACTTTTTTTAGATTCGTTTTGTGCCGTTGATTCATAATTTATAAAAACGTTTTTCGTAAAACGTCCCGAGGGCACGCAAATCAAGGAAACTAGAATCGATGAATACCCGTAAATAAATGGGGATAGGACAAGATAACTCTTGTCCCATCCCCACTAAATAAAATGACAAGATTAAGTTAACACCCCTTCATGAGGTGTCAACTTGTTACAACAAGTGATAACACTTGTCCTTCTCTTGTTACAAACCATTTAACCATAACAAAACTAGCTACCATAAACCATTCACTCATTTCACAACATGCAAACAACTCATTTTTTCTCTATACTCTCTCCTTGAACGTCCCATATACACCAAAAACACCACCATTGATCAAAAATCTTAACCACAAATCATATGTATAACTTGCATAAGATGGAAACCTATAGAAGACTTGAAGATTGGAGGCGATTTTAACATCCAAGGAGGAGATTTGTTGGTGTATTAGGGCTGATTTCTCAAAGAGTCTACAAATATTTGATGATCCTAGAAGTGGTGTTGATATCTCATAATATTGGTTACCCAAAACCAAGTCTTGTTCATCATCAATCTCATCTTTTCATCACTTTGGTGGTATAGAGATTGTTCTTCCTATCCTTTTTGTGATTTTGTATATGTAATATTGTATTTTCTTTCCTAATGTATATGTATATGATGATTAAAATATTATGTGGGGATCATGTGTTGATAAACTTGGATAAAAAGATGGAAAACTATATGTAAAAGTGGTAAATCTTACTTAATTTAATAGGCTTTATAAAAGCAGTACACAACCATAAGTTAAAGTGATAAAATTTAACCCCCCCAATTTACATTGCGCAGCGGAAAATACACAATTGGGTGTTATTAACAAACTTCATTTCACAACTCTTTAAATGACCCAAAAACAGTATATTTAGGAATAAATATGGAAATTATTTAAATCAATGTCTAAAACCTTCAATCCCAAGTAAAATCAGTTTAAAATATATCAAAGTAGCGTACAGATTTCCCCTAGGATCTTAATCAAAACAACAAAACTTCTACCAAAATACTTGACCATTTACTATATGTTTATGACAATAGGGAAACTAATCCTGTTTTAGACCAAATTACTACAAAAGCAATCCCGCAATCCTTCTCTAGCAAGCTCCGCAATTCAACAACTTCAAGTACCTGAAATACATGCTTAAAATCATCAACACAAAGGTTGAGCAAGTCTATAGGTTTTACAAAATCATAATTGAACACATCATAAAAATCATTCACAATTGTTTAATAGAATTATGGCCATACAATCTATCAATCAGGTATATCATATTATAACAATAGTTCTTAAATTATATTAAGCTCATGACACCGACCCCTTAACTTAGTCACCCACGCCAAATGCCAGCATGACTAGAAAAATTACCAGTGCCCCTACTAGGGTATTAATTGCAAGAATACCAATTCTCATTCACGTAAAATTATCCTTCCCAGCGGGTTACTCAGCGTAAAGCCCTGGTCTCAGATAGGGTTGTCAGCCCAATAGTACTATTATTAGAATAAGCGGCTATTTCCAACTCGCAACATCAAGTCCGAAGATAGTTAACGGCTCATGAATTTAGGGTCTTATGCAATTAGGTACTTATACAATTCATTTCATCAAAGGCAACATCGGGTCCAACAATTACTCATGACATGTGTTCATTTTACTTCAAATAGCATGTATCCCCCTCGCGGGTTTTAAAATCATTAAAACAAGTAGAAAGCAAGCCTATAGACTCACCTGAAGAAATAGCAATAGTATGACGATATTCGACGATAGTTGATGCCCGTTAAACACAAAAACCGCAACCTATCAAATAAGGCGCGTTCATCAATAATAACTCGAGTAAAATCCAAACTTAGTAATATCAAACTCAAAATCATAAAATCAAAATCAATCCAAAATAAAAATAATACAAGTGCCCTTTTTATTCCATTTTATATTTTTACTATTAGTTAACTTCGTCGATAAAAATCTGCCGGTACACACCAAATGTACAAGCTCATTTACCCCACTTAAACACGTCAAATTTTTATGATACTAATCAGAAACTTCACTTACTATATATAGAAATCCCTGTTAAAAACTCATCAAAAGATTTTACGTTTAAAGTTCCCTGCCCGACTCATCTTTGAACTACAAAACCGGACAGTTTTACGTCAACAATACTTATAGTCTTTTAACACATTTATTTTTCCCCGTTTATGAAACCGACACTCAACTTTGAAAATAAATCGACATCCTCATACTTAACCTTAAAAATAAGTCCTTGACATATTTCAAAATCCATTTTATAGTCCCCGAGATTCGATCCAAATATCGACAACAATTATATATTGTTTCGGTACTTGTCTCCCGGTACACGAAATAATCAAACTAACGTAACTTTTCGCTCGTTTGGAGCTACAAGTCCTACCTTATACCAAAACGAAGGAAAAAACATCCTTTACAACAATATGTAACTAGTTCATCTCAAACTCAAACTCATATTTTCAGAAAATTACTTCTAATAATCTGCCTAAAAATACATGTCTAAAAATTACTCAAAATCAATTTTCACCACATTTTAACCTCATTTTTACCACTATAAGCATTCCTACATTACTAGTTCATATCATAACACCTTAAATCATCCTAGATGATCAAATCATAAAAACCCAACTCAAAAATATCAACATGCAATCAATAAAACATATACATATGAACATAAACACCTACATATAACAAGAATTTAAGATCAAACATCAAGAATTTCATCCAAAAATGGGTTTTATAAAAATGTTAATGCATGTGGTTAAATTTCATACCAATGTGTAGAGAATCAAAAACTAGGAATGGGTCTTTGATTAGTTTCGATGGATTCAAACTCAAAATTGAAAAATCAAGGGTGTTTGTGTGGTTGGGGTGTGACGGAAAAGAGAGGAGGGAGAGAGGGGAGAGAAATTTTTTTGCATGTGTTGTGTTTGTGGGTTTTTAGTGGAAGAATGTTCCATTTTATATGGGAAACGTTTAGGGTAGTTTTTGCCAATTGGGATTCTTTTGGACCAATATGCAAATACTTTGTTAAAAAGCGGGAAATGACTATTAGTCACTTTTGAAAATTTTTACGGGTCTCGGGTTTCATAAAAATGCTTCTCAAAATTTAAAACGCACACAAAATAATATATTATATAGTCCCGGCACGACTTAATCCGACATTAAAATAAAAACGTCAAAATATTAAACATCGACATGTTTAAAATAAAATGTAAAATTTCTCGGGCATCCGTCGATATCGTCATCACTAATAATCCTCGCAACTCGTCAAAACATAAAAATAAAATTTCAATCATCATCCAAACCAAATTACCAATCATCATGAAAATCAACCTCGTCAAAAATTTCAATAATATACGTAAAAATATAATTAAATAATGACCTCGATTTTGGGTTGTTACATCCTACCCTCCTAAAAGAGAGCGACGTCCCGACGCTCAACCCTCCTCACATTCGCACTTCCTCACTTCTAGAGTCAATGTGATCTCTTATCCTCAAGAGATACTCACGTATTTCACACCAGTCCTACTCAAATCTTATGATATCACCATATACACAATTATTACTACACTTCAACTTTTAATTTCACCTTCTATTATGCTAATATTCCTTCATCATTCATACTCTTTCTGCATCACTTTCTCAGTTTCTTTCCTGCCCCAATACACTGACATCATACCCCACAATTCAGACAACATACATATACCACAATACCCTGACAAAATATATATACCACAACTATATATGTTCTTAAATTAGACCTCTTAACTACTGATATGACGATTATCATCGCATAAAGATTCTATCTTCACTAATTTCCATTATTCCTCATAGTAAAATATTAGGATATCATCATCACAAGTTTCTATTGCCATCGTTCAATTCATCCTTTCACTCTGTCCATTACTTTCTGAAATACGTAATATTCCTTCTTAACTCAATTCTTCGCACTTTCTGTAGAAATCTCTAATATCCAAAAGTCAATCTCAATCTCTGGGTTACATATATTATGTTCACACCTTATTCAGTACTCATACTTTATCACAACGATTCCCAATATTCAAAAATTTACTCTGCCTCTATGACCTGAGGTTACACTCAAACAAAATACAATTAGATTATCCATAATTCTGACCAGTCACTTATATACTTCCCATACTCATTTTCCACTTTCATTATTTCTAACAATCTCTATGCTGAATTACTGTACCTTCCATAGTACAATATTACATCTTTCTTATATCATATTACTGTTTAAATAACTCCGTTAGTATCATACATTCAAATCTGAAATGTATAATGGTCACATCACTTCCTGATATCGTAATACATTTTATTCCAACCATTCCATATCAATACTTCAATTTGAAAAATCCTTTCAATACTACATGCGACACTCTCAGCACTCTAAGAATAATTAAATTCTCTGTTTAATCTGAACAATTTATTCACCTCTGGTCCTTGCCTTCTTAACACACTCTCCGATCTAATAGAAGAAAAATTAATAATCACAATAACCGTTTTTGTTTTTGTGGAACAAAAACATACATTTCTACTTTCTCATTTCTATTACCATTCTATTTCAAAATTTCCAACAATCTGTTGATCTTCTTTCTTTGATATTCCTTTTCCCATTAGTTTATTACCTTGATTCTAACTTTCTTTCCATTCCATCCATTCTGCTTGTTGTTACCAATATTCCAAATATCTCAAAAATCAAGAGTCAATTCTCAATTACTTCAGAAACTTTATAAGCTCTTTTTCCTTCTCCTTCTTACTAAATACTCACTAGTCGATAGTGAAAGTCTCCACACTTATCCTTCACAATCTGAAACATACTTCATAATACAGAACCATAATATATCCCATCTAAAATTTTACCGATTATTATTTCCCCGTCATCATTAAGTAATCTTTAATTCCTTTTCCTTTAAAATTCCCGAATGGTATTTATACACAAGTCCTTCTTATTTTTATTTTCTCCATACTTGATTCCATACAAGTAATATTTTTCCATCCCAAAACAAATACCACAATGTCCAATCTCATGATCATATAAACCCCATTATATTTCTTTATTCAAGTCAACACACTCCTATTTCTTTCCTTTCCCCTTGATATTATCCAAATATCATCATCGCAGCTCTATAATTCCTTCAGATTCCTCCAATACTAATTATACAGGCACAGAACTTCAATCTATCCTCAGCATTCATAGACAACTTCCTCAACTACAAAATCAGAACTCACAACCACAACTTAAATACATTCTCCATTTATACATCTACCTCCATTCATATATTTAAGTTCTTCTTTGTCACCTATATTCTTGGTTCAACAATCAGTGAAAACCTCCTGATAAACCTCCGATAATACTCAGCTTACACAAAGGAATTGACAAGCTTCGGTCGGTTCCGTCAGTATCGACAAAGCCTCAATCGTTTCAATCTAGTCAGATTTTCACGATCACTTCAGCCATAGATCGCACATTCTAAAACACCCATAATACTCCAACTAAAATTCTTATCCAAAGAATTTTACTCACCGTTCCTTTTTAATAACAATTTTCCAATTGTTAGGGAATACTTTTCTTTCCTTCAATCATCTATTCATCACACTAAACATTTACAATCAATAATGGACACCGAAATTTGGTGCTTAGTTTGTTCAACCTCACAACAAT
Organism: Glebionis coronaria; assembly: GCA_025667525.1. Lineage (NCBI taxonomy): Eukaryota > Viridiplantae > Streptophyta > Magnoliopsida > Asterales > Asteraceae > Glebionis > Glebionis coronaria. The sequence continues at coordinate 322,364,450 of CM046881.1, read as the reverse complement.
TATCTTATTCACAGAACATCCAGCTTCTTTACTTTCTTCCGTTATTGCTTCTCTGATGACTTACCCTTCCAGTCAAATCAGATTATCCTTATTGTCTCATCTGCCAATCCTTACAATCAATCATGTTACCGTCCTCAACTTCCTGATAATGCCATATAATAAAATATACAATCAGATTACATAACTCTTATCACCAAGCTAACACAAAACTTCCTTTTTCCCATGACGACAGTGAACTCTACGATTTCGCAGAACCATTACATAGTATCCTCAAGTACTAACCCATCTTCTCATTCTTTTCCAACTACTACTAGTGAAGCGCACAGTAAATTTGACTTATTGTAGTTTCCTAGTACATACCTTCTCATCTTTGACCAACAAAATCGTCAAATAGAAATTCCACTGATTACTCCCTGAAATCAGTACTCAATGTTCAACAACATTTCAATTTATTTCTTTCCACCTTTATTTTATCATATCCTATGATATTCATCCTTATCCCGGTTAACTTTCTCACAACTCTAGTTCAGTTGATTGCGCTATACTTCTAAATTTCATAAACTCAGAAAATATTTCCTTAATATATACACATATATATTGTTCTTTCGTCTGTGAATTTCTCATTTCAACCAATCGCAAATTCTCGTTGATTTCTCGTCCTCTGTTCTGCTAAAATCTAACATCTTCAAATCTCAAAATATCCTTAATAACACCTTCAGAATTTAGATACACCATCAATAACACCTTCAGAATTTCAATAAAACTCTAACTCAATGATTACCAGATAAGAATATACAAATTACTACATCTAAATCTCAAATCTTATTAGCATTTACAAAATATAGGCTGTAATAGCAGCAACATTTCCTTTATATTGATCTTCCATTATCTTAATAATTCCTTTATTCAATCTCCCTTACCGAAATGAAAACATTCCATTACCACAAAAATATTAATTTTTATACCACATTCCTTGTTATTCCTTTAGTAGCTCGACCTCCAGCTAGTCCTTACTTACATCAAGTAAATAGATAATTACATAAGTGGTATAAAATATATGTGATTTACACATCATACTTCCTCCTCTTTACCCGATTTATAGAAACTGCTTGAATACCATCTCTTCTTATCTTAGACTATTAAACTCCAAGTTTACCTTCTATTAGAGGAAATAAATTCCTATTCCTTATTCTCATTCGCAACAATACCATTCATTTATCCTTTTCTGCCACACTTAATTTCGAATCAGAATCAATCTTTAAATTACCATCTCTTTTCGTCTAGTTGAACATTCCCAAATGACTATCAATGTATTAAACATCCATCAGTTACTCGAACTTATCCATATAGTTGCACCTTCCCAATTACCATCAATAGTCGTACGACACTCTTCACCGTATCTGTTCTCATTCCTAATAATTCAACCCACATACATCCTTTTAAAACCTTGCAGAATAACAACAACATCTCTAACTGGAACAGCAACATCTTTAGTATCAGCAGCATCTTCAGTCTCAGCAGCATCTTCAATTTCAGCAGCATCTTCAACTAAAATAGCAGGATTTTCAATCTCAGCAGCATCTTCAACTAAAACAGCAGGATTTTCAATCTCAGCAGTATCTCGTCTCCTCAGCACAATCAGCTTCAAACAATCTAACAACTATTCCCACAATCATATAATCTATCCTAATGGTTGGCAACCTTTGGAGACATATTTCAAGATACTCAGTCACACACACAGGAATCCCTGTTAATGACAGAAACATATCTCACTCAACTCTTTCCATTGTTATCACATATGAAAGAGACTTAATGAGTATACACATCGAGATAGAAAGAATAGGATCTTTTTATCAAGATATAACATGAATACTACATACGCCAACAACATAATACTACCTAAATTCCACAATCATCTCAAAAGAAAAGATACAAAGGCACATCAAAATACTAAAGGGTAATAGTAGATATTATCCATAAATCCGAGAAAATCGCAACAAAACCTTGTCACTAATGTCACTTACCCTTACCATCCTAAACAAAAACAATAATAATAATCCATCAAAATACTACGTCACAACATCTAGATAATCCAAATACAATACAACAATACATAAACTGAAATACAACAACAATCCATCACTACATCACTCCATAGAATGTGGTCCATCACTTTCTCCAACTTGGTTCTTTCCTACTTCATCTTTAACTGGTCCTAACTTGCAGCACCTCCCTTTTGGATCTAAACACGGTGGATCCCTAAATCCATACTTCAAAATTCCTCCTTGGCACGGCGGATCTATCATATAATGAGTATTAGCATACACCTCACTATCCTGAAACTTCCAATGTGGCTCAAGATACGGCCCAACATTATATACATATTCACTTAACCTGCGAAGCCTATCTATCTCTTTATGATATTTCTCAAAATCAGTCCCATAACTTCTCACTTGTGCTCTAACCTCAGTTCTTCCAACCTCACTCTCAGTCAAATAATTATCACTATCAGATTCTACAACATTTTTCTTATCATTCGTATCATCCTCGTAATCTAACCATCCACCTGAAGTCTTATGATCACCTACATACTGATTCTGCAAACTCCATTGACCTACAACAAATCCCCCATTCTTGACATAATATGGTATGTCAGACATTTTCTGAAAATCACAGAAAATTCAAAAGTACATAAGGTCATTATTCAAAAATATATATGTAATGCATAATCATGCAAATGCAAATGAATTAAGTATGCCAAATATATATGTATGCGATGCAATGAAATGCAATGCAAATGATAATTATACAATATTCATAAAAATGAAATTATGATGAAATTATGATGAAAGCACTCCACGTCCTTTCATTTATATCAATACCTCATTGCAGTATTTACTTAATAAATACTCAAGAATTCACAACAATTATAAGGGATACATCTATAATAACAAAGCATAACAAAAATAAATAATCTTACCGGAGCCTTGCAGAGAAGTTGCGTTACTTTTATAAAATACTTTCCACACCAAGGTTATAGTTTAGGACATTTTCAAAAATCGATCTAATTCGCTATAACTAAAAAGCTCTGGTTACCAATCTTTAACACCCCCAATTTACATTGCGCAGCGGAAAATACACAATTAGGTGTTATTAACAAACTTCATTTCATAACTCTTTAAATGACAAAAAAACAGTATATTTAGGAATAAATATGGAAATTATTTAAATCAATGTCTAAAACCTTCAATCCAAAGTAAAATCAGTTTAAAATATATCAGAGTAGCGTACAGGTTTCCCCTAGGATCTTAATCAAAACAACAAATCTTTTACCAAAATACTTGACCATTTACTATATATTTATGACAATAAGGAAAGAAATCCCGTTTTAGACCAAATTACAACAAATGCAATCCCGCAATCATTCTCCAGCAAGCTCCGCAATTAAACAACTTCAAGTACCTGAAATACATGCTTAAAATCATCAACATAAAGGTTGAGCAAGTCTATAGGTTTTACAAAATCATAATTGAACACATCGTAAAAATCATTCACATTATAACAATAGTTCTTGAATTGTATTAAGCTCATGACACCGACCCCTTAACTTAGTCACCCACGTCAAATGCCAGAATGACTAGAAAAATTACCAGTGCCCCTACTAGGGTATTAATTGCAAGAATACCAATTCTCATTCACGTAAAATTATCCTTCCCAGCGGGTTACTCAGCGTAAAGCCCTGATCTCAGATAGGGTTGTCAGCCCAATAGTACTATTATTAGAATAAGCGGTTATTCCCAACTCGCAACATCAAGTCCGAAGATAGTTAACGGCTCATAAATTTAGGGTCTTATGCAATTGGGTACTTATACAATTCACTTCATCAAAGGCAACATCGGGTCCAACAATTACTCATGACATGTGTTCATTTTAATTCAAATAGCATGTATCCCCCTTGCGGGTTTTAAAATCAATAAAACAAGTAGAAAGCGAGGCTATAGACTCAACTGAAGTAATAACAATAGTATGACGATCTTCGACGATAGTTGATGCCCGTTAAACACAAAAACCGCAACCTATCAATTAAGGCGCGTTCATCAATAATAACTCGAAAAAAATCCAAACTTAGTAATATCAAACTCAAAATCATAAAATCAAAATCAATCCCAAATAAAAATAATACAAGTGCCCTTTTTATTCCATTTTATATTTTTACTATTAGTTAACTTCGTCGATAAAAATCTGTCGGTACACACCAAATGTACAAGCTCATTTACCCCACTTAAACACGTCAAATTTTTATAATACTAATCAGAAACTTCACTTACTATATATAGAAAGCCCTGTTAAAAACTCATCAAAAGATTTTACATTTAAAGTTCCCTGCCCGACTCATCTTTGAACTACAAAAACCAGATAGTTTTACGTCAACAATACTTATAGTCTTTTAACACATTTATTTTTCCTCATTTATGAAACCGACACTCAACTTTGAAAATAACTCGACATCCTCATACTTAACCTTAAAAATAAGTCCTTGACATATTTCAAAATCTATTTTATAGTCCCCGAGATTCGATCCAAATATCGACAACAATTATATATTGTGTCGGTACTCGTCTCCCGGTACACGAAATAATCAAACTAACGTAACTTTTCGCTCGTTTGGAGCTACAAGTCCTACCTTATACCAAAACGAAGATAAAAACATCCTCTACAACAATATCTAACTAGTTCATCTCAAACTCAAACTCATATTTTCAAAAAATTACTTTTAATAATCTGCCTAAAAAGACATGTTTAAAAATTACTCAAAATCAAATTTTCACCATATTTTAACCTCATTTTTACCACTATAAGCATTCCTACATTACTAGTTCATATCATAATACCTTAAATCATCGTAGATGATCAAATTATAAAAACCCAACTCAAAAATATCAACATGCAATCAATAAAACATATACATATGAACATAAACACCTACATATAACAAGAATTTAAGATCAAACATCAAGAATTTCATCCAAAAACGGGTTTTATAAAACTTTTAATGCATGTGGTTAAATTTCATACCAATGTGTAGAGAATCAAAAACTAGGAATGGGTCTTTGATTAGTTTTGATGGATTCAAACTCAAAATTGAAAAATCAAGGGTGTTTGTGTGGTTGGGGTGTGACGGAAAAGAGAGGAGGGAGAGAGGGGAGAGAAATTTTTTTGCATGTGTTGTGTTTGTGTGTTTTTAGTGGAAGAATTTTCCATTTTATATGGGAAAAGTTTAGGGTAGTTTTTGCCAATTGTGATTCTTTTGGACCAAAGAGCAAATACTTTGTTAAAAAGCGGAAAATGACTATTAGTCACTTTTGAAAATTTTTACGAGTCTCGGGTTTCATAAAAATGCTTCTCAAAACTTAAAACGCACACAAAATAATAAATTAAATAGTCCTGGCACGACTTAATACGACATTAAAATAAAAACGTCAAAATATTAAACATCGACATGTTTAAAATAAAATGTAAAATTTCTCGGGCATCCGTCGATATCGTCATCACTAAAAATCCTCGCAACTCGTCAAAACATAAAACTAAAATTTCAATCATCATCCAAACCAAATTACCAATCATCATGAAAATCAACCTCGTCAAAAATTTCAAAAATATACGTAAAATATAATTAAATAATGACCATGATTTTGGGTTGTTACATAAAATGGTATAGATGAATTGATATACAGTAAGTATTACGACTTGTATACATGTGAGAGTTGGCCATTCAATGGGATGATTATAATGAGTGAGATATGATCAAAACAAAATTGAAGTACCAATCTGAATAGTGTGTTTTGTGAGGACTGTTAGGGACATTTATACTTGGATTTAGCAGTAGCTAAAACTAAGTTAATTGTAGCACATAATATGAAGTTTATGTCATCCAAAAATGAGCTTCTATCTCCTTGTAGAACTCAAGATATGGTAAAAATGGTGAAAGTGAAAGTAAAAATCAGATTTATGAAATTAAAGTATATAGTATAATATTAGCACTCAACTAAATAATATATAAAATGTAAACTTAAAACTGTTAGCCGTATTTAAAGTGATGGTCATATAATATACCGTTGCGAAGCTCGTGAAAAATACTATTCAACGGTGTCGAGAGTTCTTAGTTATTAATGTTTATGTAACGGGAATTAGTCCCGAACACACAAATGAGGAAGGCCTCCTAAACACTTACTACTTAGTATAAAAGGCCTCCTAAGCCTCATTTGTGTGTGTGTTTTCCATTTGATTAGTTTTAGAGAGAGAAAGATGTTTGTTTCTCTCACTAGGAAAATCACCATCTTTGTTTTTTCTTTTTCCTTCCTTAATCTAATCTTTCTTTTTTAGTTTAATCTTTGCTTAATCTTCATCTATTTCATCATCTCTTTTAGTTCCTCATCATCTTGACACTTGTTCTATTATCTAGTACGTCATCTCTTCATTTTGATACACAAAGTTCAAGACTTTACGTATTTGGTTCGTGTGTAAACATCCTACAAGTGGTATCATTCGCCAAGGGATTCGTGCTTAGCGTTTTGGTGGTTTTTATTGGCTCAAAATCCTTCAAAATTACGGAAAAGTGTGTTATTTCTCGTCCTTGTCCGATATCCTATTTTTTAGGAAAACAGTACAAAAATTCGCAACTATTTCTCTTTTGCGGAATTGAACTCATCTAGAACATTGCGAATTCTTCCTTATTGCGGAATCTGGTGCATCATTTCGCAATTACTGTTATTGCGAAATCCTGGGTATTGCGGAATTAGCCCCATTGCGGAATTGTTCCATCTTTAAGTAATTGCGGAATTGATTTTTTTCTCTAATTGCGGATTTGAGAATTTCTCTAATTTCGGATTTGTATCATCAAACCAATTGCGGAATTGTTCCTTTCATCCCATTGCGGAATTGATCTTCATTCCTTATTGCGGAATTGATTTTTTTTTCCAATTGCGGAATTACGTCTTTTGGAGGATTGCGGATTTGAACCTTCTTCATATTGCGGAATCTTGCAATAATTTCGTAATTGGGGATTGCTAAATTATTGGTTAATTGCAAATTTATATCCATTTCAAGGATTGCGAATTTGTTTCAACTCTAAGTATTGCGAAATCATTGCACTTTATTGAGGAATCTTCATATTGCGATATCTTTGGAACTTTTTCAAGATTTTTGAAAAACGTGTTTTTGAAAATTTCGTACATCGTGTGCAATTTTACATTGAAGTTTTGTTGGTTTCTTGAGCTTACTTCTTTAGGGGATTTAACTAATACACCTTTCACTTTGCTTTCTACGAATTGAGATCCTGATTTTCACACGACTCTTACGATGACATCCCAACAAGATATTTATGCTGAGGGTACTGAGGATCTTCCACTCATGCTTACCAAGGAGAATTACACTACATGGGCTAGTCGTCTCCTTCGTTATGCAAAATGTAAACCTCTGGGAAAGTTGATTGTCAAATCGATTCAAAAGGGTCCATACGTTCAAAGAACAATTATTGTGCCTGGGGATCCTACGAATGCTAACCCAGTGGCTGACTCTAGTCATGAGCAAACGGATGAAGAATTAACTGAAGCTGAATCCAAACAACTCGACGTTGATGTCAAGCAATTCAAGTCATTCTCATGGGACTTCCTGAAGATGTTTATGCTGTCGTCGATAGTTGTGAAACCGCACACGAGATGTGGCTTAGGATTCAGAAAATGATGAAGGGCACTGAAATCGTTTTACAAGAAAAGGAAACTAAGTTGCTTCGTGAATGGGAGAAATTTACGTCTACTGAAGGGGAACAAATTGAACCTTATTATCATCGGTTTTCAACCCTCATGAATCATCTTAGAAGAAACAATCATGAACCTGCACAAATTGCTGCCAACATCAAATTTCTTGATAATCTTCCTTCTGAATGGTCACGATATGTCACTCTTGTCAATCAAACCAAGGATCTTCATGTTGTGGATTACACTCAAGTGTATGATTATTTGAAGATGAATCAAAATGAAGCCAATGAAGTTAGGACTGAAAGACGTGCCAAGACACAAGACCCATTGGCTTTTATGGCAAACTCTCCATCATCTATGCCATATCCCATGGTACCCTACCATCAACCCTCGTCAAGTAACTTCATGCCACAACAACTCACCACTTATGGATATCAATCTCCTGTTGTTGTGAATTACCTACAACAACCCATTGCCTGTTTTGATGACATCACCGATCCTACTCATGCGATTAATACTGGTCTTTCACTTCTCGCAAAGGCATTAAAATTTACCATTAACCCCACCAACAAGAATCAGAGAATCTCCTCCAACACTAGAAATAGGCAGATTGCTCAACCGCTCATGAATGCGAATCAAGATCGCCAATTGGTAGTTGCTGGAAACACGGGGACTTAGTTTCAATAATATGGTCAGAATGTTGGGCAAACTGTGGGTAATGCAGGAAATCAGTGTGGTCAAAACCGTGGTCAAAATCCGGGTGTTTCGAATATGGGTAATCAGAATGGGTTAATAGTTGTGTCAGCGGTTGGTAACCAGATGGGAAACATTGTGGCTGCAAGGGCTGAGAATACTGGTACGGGAAATGGAAACAACAATCGTCAGGTTCAGTGCTACAACTACAGGGGATTTGGTCATTATGCTAGAGATTGCACAGCCAAAAAGAAGAGGGATGCTGCTTATCTTCAGACTCGGCTTCTCATAGCACAAAAGGAAGAGGCAGGGATTCCACTTCAAACTGAGGAATTTGATCTTATGGCTTCTGCTGCAGAATATGACGAGGAAGAAGAGGTGAATGCCAACTACATCTTGATGGCAAACTTACAGCAAGCATCAACCTCAGGAATGCATGATGACAGAGCTCCCGTCTATGATTCAGACGGTCCCTCTGAGGTACACCCAAGTTTTGATGACAATGATATATATAATATGTCTAATCAGGAGGAAGAGTATACTGAGATGCTTGATCCCTACATTGAGACACACGGATCAAAGAATAATAGCAATATTATTTCGAATGAGCCTAGTGTGGACCTTAGTGTGGATCAAGTTGCTCAGCCTACAACCCTTCCTAATGAGACACATGCGTATTATAAATTTCTATTTGATAAGCTTGCTAAGGATGTAGATCATGCTACAGTGGTTAATAATAAGTTTAGAGAAACTAATGCCAAATTGACCACTGAGCTTTCGGGATATAAGGAACGGGAGAAAAGTTTTGAGATTCATCATGCTAAAATCAAGGAACTTGAACAAGCTCATGGTACATCAGTTTATCAAGAAAAATGCACCATTAAGAAATTAAATGCCTTACACTTAAGTAGTGTTAAAAAGATAAGCGAATTGAATGATGAAATCACTTCTCTTAATAAACAGCTTTCAACTGAAAAATCTATTGTTTTTGATTTAAAAGAAGAAAGAAAAAAGCTAAAACATGATTTCAAAATTCGAGAAGATGGGCTTCTTGAAGATTTTTGCAAAGCGCAGGATAGGATTAGAGAATTAGACAACCTTTTAGTAAAACGTGGTGTGACAATCCGTCGATTTCAGGTCGTTTTTCTAATCTCGACTATTATGTATTATGTATTTACATTATTGAGAAATTTAAATTATCGGTTAACTGGGACCGTGTATGGATTATTATCTTTTGAATCAATGAATGGATATTTTATTAAAACGACTCGTTTTGAGCCGTTTTCTATAATTGTGTGATTGTATCATGTAAGTAACACTCAAGGACCCTTCCGCTAATGTGACCCAATTTTGAGAGTGTTACAGATTGGTATCAAGAGCTCAAGTTATAGAGAATGAAAAGATTTTCCAAAAATAAATTTTTGAAATCTTTTGACTATAACAATTGCAAGCGAAACCTCCGAGTTGCCAATGGACAAGAATGAGAAAATTATATATATACGAGATAGTATATATATGTTGTAAATAAATAATTATTATTTACGCTTAAAGCATGGATTACATTTATTTAATTATAAATGTTAATTATTTATTTTTTATATTACTAATACGTAATTTATAAACGTCGCAGATTGTCACAATAGAAAAATTCTTGTCTTTTGACTTATTCCTTGTGAATCTTCGTTCCTTGTTGAAATTATATTTTTTGTTCTATCTCCATTCTTGTTTCTTTTCATCTATCTAGTTCTTTATCCATGTTATTCATGTTTTGTTATCACAACCGTTGAATGAATACTCATTATGATTTGAATTGTGTTATAACAGGATAATGCCGCCAAAATCAATGATTGAGGCGCAACTACGCGCTATAGTAGCTGACCAATTCCAGGTCTCTATGAATGCATTTTTGGCAAATATGAATAATGGAGCCGGTGGAGCTGGTGGATCTGGTGGATCTGGCAATGTTGGAACTGGCAATGCTGGAGCTGGCAACGTTGGAGCTGGCAATGCTGGAGTTGACACTGCTGGTGCTGGAGCAGACAATGTTGGTGTTCGAGCTGATGTTGCTGATAGACCAGTAATTCCTGAAAATAAAAAGTGTACCTACACTAGTTTCATGAAATGCAAACCGCCATCTTTCAAGGGTACTGAAGGTGCTGTTGGGTTAATCCATTGGTTTGAAAAATTGGAATTTGTATTCCGATTTAGTCAATCTGAGGAAGGAGATAAGGTGATGTTTGCCACCGCTACTCTTCAGGGGCGAGCATTAACTTGGTGGAATGGAAGAATGGCATCAATGGGTATGGATGCTGCTTATGCCACACCATGGGTTGAAGTAAGAAGGTGGCTGACCGAGGAATTCTGTCCAAGAAGTGTTATTCAAATGTTGGAACAGGAACTGTATCAGCTGAGACTGAGGGGTACTGACATTGATGGATACACTCAAAGATTCCATGAACTTGCTTTACTTTGCCCAAATAAAGTGAACCCGAAATATTTGAAGGTGGAGCAGTATATTCGAGGCTTATCTACTAATATCCGTGGTGATGTGACCTCATCTAAACCTGCCAATATTGATGAAGCTGTCAGAATGGCCTACCAACTAATGGGGCAAATCATCCAGGATAAGGCTGATGGTGTTTCTGAAGGTAGTAAAAGAAAGGCAGAAGATGATAGTGATGATCGAGGTGACAGCCGTCAATCACAATAGAAATCAAAACCGAAGAAGGGGTAATGCAAAGACGATGACTGAAACTGCACCAACTGACAAGGGACCCCGTTGTCAACGATGCAAAAGGTTTCATACTGGTGACTGTGCTAAGTGCGAAAAATGTAACAAATTAGGTCACAAGACTGATGATTGTTGGGGACAAGGAAATAAAGGGATGACGTGTTTTAATTGCCACGGTAAAGGACACATGAGGAATGAGTTCCCCCGACCTCCGAAAAATGCACGTGGTGGAAATAATCAAGGAAAAGCTTATCAAATGGGTGATGCCGATGTTAAGCAAAACCCAAAAGTTGTCACTGGTACGTTTTTACTAAATAACCGTTATGCTACAGCTTTATTTGATTCTGGTGCCGATAAAATCTTTGTGTCTACAAGTTTTAGTACCTTAATTGATATCAAACCGGTCAAATTAGACGCGAGTTATGAAGTAGAACTAGCTGATGGTAAATTAGTGAGTACCAATAGTGCGCTTTTAGGATGTTCCCTTAACCTTTTGAACCGTATTTTTAAAATAGACTTAATGATCGTCGAATTGGGAAGTTTCGATGTTATTATCGGAATGGATTGGCTATCAAAGTATAAAGCGTCAATTTTTTGTGGAGAAAAGAAAGTTAGGATTCCCTTAGATAACAAGACCTTAGTTATCAAAGGCGTTAAAAATAATTCCCAACTGCAAATCGTTTCGTGCATTAAAGCTCGTAAGTATATCGAAAGAGGTTGTGAATTATTCCTAGCTCAAGTTTCGGAGAAGGAATCAAAGGAGAAGCGAGTTGAAGATGTTCCAATCATTCGTGACTATCCTGAAGTCTTTCCAGAAGATTTGCCAGGGCTTCCGCCTCAAAGGCAAATAGAATTCCAAATCGATCTTATTCCTGGTGCTGCACCCGTGGTACGTGCGCCATATCGTTTAGAACCATCCGAACTAAAGGAATTATCTGCGCAGTTGCAAGAACTATTTGATAAAGGTTTTATTCGACCAAGCTCGTCACCTTGGGGAGCTCCTATTTTATTCGTGAAGAAGAAAGATGGTTCGTTCCGTATGTGCATCGATTATCGAGAACTGAATAAGCTAACGATTAAGAATTGTTACCCGCTTCCAAGAATTGATGATCTGTTTGATCAACTTCAAGGTTCTCTTGTTTTCTCCAAGATTGTTCTTCGTTCTGGCTATCATCAACTTCGCATACGCGAGGAAGATATTCCTGTTACGGCATTTAGGACTCGTTATGGTCATTACGAGTTTCGGGTTATGCCTTTTGCTTTGACCAATGCACCTGCTGTATTCATGGACTTAATGAATCGTATGTGTAAGCCGTATCTTGATAAATTCGTGATCGTGTTCATTGATGATATTCTAATCTACTCTAAGAGCAAAGAAGAGCATGCTGAACACCTAAGGATTATCTTGAACTTGTTAAAGAACGAAAAGTTGTACGCTAAATTCTCAAAGTGTGATTTTTGGCTTAGTTCCGTACAATTTCTTGGACATGTGATTGATAAAAGTGGTGTACATGTTGATCCTTCGAAAATTGAAGCCATCAAAAATTGTAGTGCTCCAACTACTCCAACTGAAGTACGACAATTTCCAGGTTTGGCTGGTTACTACAAAAGGTTTATTGAAGGATTTTCTTTGATATCGAAACCATTAACTAAGCTGACTCAGAAAAATAAACCGTATGCGTGGGGCGATGATGAAGAAGAAGCTTTTCAAACCTTGAAAATGAAACTTCGCAGTGCGCCGATCTTGTCGCTACCCGAAGGAAGTGAGGACTTTGTTGTCTATTGCGATGCATCTCTTAAAGGATACGGTGCTGTTCTCATGCAACGTGAAAAAGTGATCGCATATGGCTCTAGACAATTAAGGAAGAATGAGGAGAACTACACTACCCACGACCTGGAACTAGGCGCTGTGGTTTTTGCTCTACGAATCTGGAGACATTATCTGTATGGAACGAAATGTACAGTATTCACTGATCATAAAAGCCTACAATATATCTTGGATCAAAAGGAGCTGAATATGAGGCAACGTCGATGGGTTGAACTCTTGAGTGATTACGGCTGTGAAATTCGTATCACCCAGGAAAGGCGAATGTGGTAGCCGATGCGTTAAGTCGGAAAGAAAGGGAAAAACCGATTCGAGTGCGTGCTTTGGTGGTGACAGTTCATAATAACTTACCCGAGCAGATTCGAAACGCACAAATCGAAGCGTGTAAAAAGGAGAATATTGCAGTCGAAAAATTTAGAGGAGAAGGTGAGCCCTTTGAGACGCGAGCCGATGGTATCAAATGTTTGAGAGGTCGAATCTGGTTACCATTTTATGGAGGACTGAGAGACTTGATCATGTTAGAATCTCATAAATCCAAGTATTCTATTCATCCTGGATCGGACAAAATGTACCAAGACTTGAAAAATTTATACTGGTGGCCGAATATGAAAGCCAGTATTGCAACATACGTCGCGAAATGCTTAACGTGTGCTAAGGTAAAGGCTGAATATCAGAAGCCGTCAGGATTACTTGTCCAACCGGAACTTCCAATCTGGAAATGGGAGCGAATTACGATGGACTTCATCACAAAACTCCCAAGGACACTAATATAGGGATTTTACTAGTTGAAAGTTCGTTTTCTCGGTGTCTAATCGAATTGATTTCCGGTTAATTGTGTGAGATTAGTTGTTCTTGGTGAAACAAATATTTTTGGTTTTGGTAAAATAAATATGCAAGAATTAATAATAAATGACAAGTAATTAAAACTACAACTAGTTAAAACGTAAATCGGTGCAATATTTAAAACTTTAAATATAAATGACGCGAAATTAAATGACGTAAAATTAAAGGCTTGACGAAAAGTAAATTGACAATAAAATAAAAATGCGGAACGAAATTAAAATATACTAAGAATAAAACGAGAAAATTGACATTTAAACTAAAGCAAAATCGTAAAACAAATCAAAATCAACCCATCGGAATACACCCGATCGGAATCCAATTGGAATCCGATCGGAATGTACCCGATCGGAATAATCAAATGGGGATGATCGGAATAATCAAATAGAGATGATCGGAATACTTTCCGATAGCTCGATCGGAATGTGGAAACCATCCCGTCGGAATATCGCGAAAGATAGCCAAATCGGAATAATCCAAAGACCCCAATCGGAATATCTAAAAGGTCCAAATCGGAATGATAAGCAAATGATCCAATCGGAATATGCAAATTTGATCCAATCGGAATACAATGAAACAACCACAATCGGAAAGTGACACGAAGTCCCGATCGGAATACGGGGATGGGGACCAATCGGAAAGGGGAGATAACAACCTTCCCTAAAATTGTGGAAATTGGTTATGATGGTGCACCGGTCGGAAAGCCAATCGGAAAAGGGAGTTTGAACCCTTTCCGAAATCTAAGGAAAAAGGTTAAGCTAGGTAATAAGCTAACTTTAATAAGCTAATACCAAAACCAACCCGAATCTAAAGTAAAACCAATCGAATGAGCACAAATAAGAACTTATCAAACATAAAATAAGCAAACTTTAAAATCAAAACATAAAAAGATGAACTTTAAGTAAAGAAGGATTAAAAAGATCAAAACTTTTTAATAAGAACTAGATGAAAAAGATTATGAAAGAAAGATTAATAACATAAAGATTAAGACAAGATTAAGCTTAAAAAGTAAAAGTTTGATTGAAAACAAGAAAGATAAAAAGATGAAAGATTGAAATTCTAGAGAGAGAAACTGTCACTTTCTCCCTCTAAACTATTCCTACTCCTAAAACTAAAACTAATCTAAAAATTGACTAACTCCTTTCATGTGGTGATATGAAGGGTATTTATAGGAAAGGAGGGTGGTGGGAGGCTTCCTCTTTTCTTTATTTCTTTCTTCACGTCTTTACGTCTTTTAAGTTCTTCGACTTTTTCGACTTTGTCTCGGGATTAATTTGAACTCGTCTTATAATCCCTCAATAATTTAGACTTGAGTTCTTCGGCTTCATTAAACTTTCGTCTTTGGACATTTTCTTCGATAAATCTTTAGAATAAGCCTTGGACTTCCGTTCTTTTTGCATTCTTGATCTTTTGACTTCGCCTTTTGTCTTATTCTTCAATAAACGCCCGTGGAAGACCGTGTTTTCTTCCCTTTTTCACATTTTGACCCTGAAACACAATAAAACACAAACCACGCATAATTCCGCCATTTATGACATAAAATATACGTTTAGGTCCTGTTTTAATGTAATTAAGTGGTAGAAAAGATGGGTGTTTTCACACCTATCAAATCCCCTACACTTAACCATTGCAATGCCCTCATGCAATGCTTAGCAATAAAGCAAGGTTTACACTTTCCATCATAATCAACCTACTTTGGCCTTATTTAAACAACTAAGGAAAATCAAAAAGATAGAAATTAATAAGATGCAACAAGGAAGAAACATGTAAAGAAATCTAAGACTTACATTAGGGCTTGTGTGTTATGAACATTTATCACCCTCAAGTTTCACGTTCCCCATGCCAAGCTTAAAAACAAGATCATTGTTAGTACAAGTTAGCATAACAAACATTTACTCATGCGGTTCAATTAATCACTTAAGCTCCCTTATTCCTACGGGTATCTCTTATATTTTATTGATGTCTTGAATGATCACGAGGATGCATTGTTGACTTATTTCGATAATTTATTTAGGCTGAAAGCAAAGTAGGACGATTTGATCAATAGTTAGCTAAAGGACAAAATCTCTTAAAACTGCTTCTCGGGATATCAAAAAGTTCATATCTTGGCATAACTTGGTTCACGATTTGAGACCTTTCTCGGGCCGATATTTGGCATGTACTTCATACTTCATATCTTCGAGAGACGTTCTTGAGATAATGGTCTTCTCATCATAATAGAGTTTCTTCACTTGGAGACTTTTAAGGGGTACTCCAACTTTGTTGACCACGACTTCATGATTATTTATTCAATCTCTATTTGGGATTTCGAGATACAACGATCCGCCTCCTTTTCGGACTTGGATCTATTTATCCTCATACCTTGTTAGGGTCTTTTCGGATAGACTTCTCCATGATCTTTATGGGAGTTGATTGCTTTTCGTCGTGAGTCTTGATCCTTCATATTGACTTTGGGAATAATGCTTTTCACATCACTTTGGATCTTCAGCAATAAAATTGAATCCTCATGCCTTGTTAGGGCCTTTTCGGACTCGCCAATCTTCGCGCCCCGCTTCATAAGTTATGCCTTGGCTATGAACTCTTATCATTACCGAGCAACTTTTAAACGATCTTGGGCTAGAAGCTAAGTAACTTTTCAAATCGTACGACCTTACTTATTGCAGATAATTTATTAGCAAGTGATGGGAGAAAAAGATCATAATTAACTCACATAAGTTAATGAGAGAATACCAAACTTGTAACCAACTCTATCATTTCTCGTTCTCCACAATTTAAAATCTCAAGGAATGAGACTCGTGGATGCTTAGCCTAATAAACCAATTAAGGTCTACATGGTTAAGGATACTAGCTAGAGTGAACTTGAATAAGTAAACTCGGGTTGAGTCAAAATATTCACAACGGGCCTAATATATCTAAGATATCTAAACTTGCTAAAACCATTTTATTAAAATAAGAGAAAAATAGCACAAATAATGGGAACTACAACTAGGCCAAAATAGATTAAAAATTTTGAAAAATGTCGAAAAACTGATTTTCCGGTTAAAATGAGGACAAATACAAGGCAAAGGCCACTTAACTTCGATAGAAGTCCCCCCTACACTTAATATAAACATTGTCCTCAATGTTTAAGCATGTGGGAGTAAACTCCCCTACACTTAGGACATTGTGCACTTTGTTTAAATCTCGTTAAGGAAGAGACAACTAAAGAGACTCCTATTTTAATATTGAGAAATATAAAATAGTGAATCGAAAAGAGTTTAGGATAGAACCGGGAAGAAGTAGAACACGGAATCACGGTTCGTCAAAAGTCATCAAGAGTGTGTCTTTAAAGCTCTAATCCCTGCACATGAGAAGAAAGAAAGCAAGAAACACCACGGGGCTCCCCCTACACTTATGGTGAAAATAGATAGATAATTGGGTTGCCTCCCAAAAAGCGCTTGTTTTTGTTAACCGAGTCACGAGCCTGAATCGTCCCCGAATTAAATGGTCCATGGGGAAGCCTCGAATGTGATACCGGGATCAAAGACCTTGTCCTTGTTCCCGGTTGGCATCAACAAAGGAGAGGCGGGGGGATAAGTCTTGTATGGGAGAAAGGTCCTTTCAACATACGAGAAGTATGTGAATTCAAGATCCACGGGAGGTGGTGTGGGTAAAGTAAGCACATTGTCCTCCCCCAAAGACAATGGAGGCTGAGCATTCGGCAAAGACGTGATGTCATCAATGATAGCATAATCAATGACACCTCCCGGGTCAAAGCACTCATCCTCCGAAATAGTGGCTAAAGGGGAGGATGAAAGGTGCTCGGGAGGGGGACTTGGGACAATATCTTCCTGCAACAAATTATCAAAAAATATAATGTCCCCCTCCGTGTCATAGTCATCAATACCTGGAGGGATGGAGTGGGTATCGATTTCTTCCTGCAATGGGTCATTATCTTCAACGGGAGGAATAGATGGAGGTAAAGACTTGGAAAGAGAAAGAGAAGTCAACTCTTCGATTTGAGCAATAAGAAGATGAACTTTCCGTAATCTATCGCGAAGAAGCACGTCTTCCACCTCATCCACACGATCATGTTCATCGGTGAACTTCTCGTAAACCGGAGAGAATAAATCGTCATCGTCGGCATCTCTCGGTGGAGATTGAGAAATTTCAAAAGTGAAATTCTCATAGCAGAGAGAAGAATCGTCATCACTAGGATCGAATTCTTCCGTAAGAGCAATGTCGTCCTCAGGCTCCATAGCAGGTAAGTCACAAACCTCATCATCCAGTACTTTGTCGGGATCAACATCACTAAGCGTATTCAACGAATCTAGATCCTTAGACACAGTAGGAGCATCGACAGTAGGAGTAGCAACTTCAGAAGATTGGTTGAAAGTGTAGACATCATCGTCGTCGTCATCATCATAATAGATGGGACGAGTCCAGTTTGGAGTGACATAGTCGGCTAACTCTTCCTTGATAACCTCCACATCTTTGAGAAGCTCATGCAGCAACTTTTGTTGTTCATCGCCCCGAGTATGTTCAATTTCACCGATTCTATCCCACGCTGTAATTAAACATTTTGGTGTAGAAAAGAAGGGAAATCGACTAAATTGGCTCAAAAAGGTGTCGGTGGTTTTCAAGGTTTCGTCCACATCAAGCAACGGCTACCTTTCCTGATGTAAGTCAGCTCGGAGTTGAGCTAGACTTTCTAGAATGCCATTTAAAGAAGTGAGTTGTTGATCAAGACTAGTTTGCTCATTGGGTTGATGATTGAGGGTGTGATGTGGGGGCTCAAAATGTTGAAAACCTGAATTATAGCATGGTTGTGGCTCATAGTAGTTCATCGGTTGGGAAGAATTAGAAACCGGGTTTGGTTCATAATAATCCATAGGTGAAGAAAACTGAGGACACGGATTTTGCTCATAATAATTCGTTGGTTGACAATAATAGGTATCATGAGGACCCCCACAGTTGTTGCAGAACGGTTGAGGAGAAAGACTGGGTGCGTCTTGTGGATAGTTATTATCATAGTCATAATTGTACCCCGGTTCTTGCCCGTGATCATACGGGTATGGAACCGGGCAAGAAATATGCCAATGAGAATCGCTTCCACAATAGGTGCACGTGGGAATAAGAGGTGGGTTCAAAAAGGACGAATTATTCGAGTTGCACAAAGGACAAAATCCAAATTGTGTGTTGTCGATATCGTTTCCGCACCGTTCACATGTACACCATTGACAAGAATCGTTCCCGTACAGTTGTCTCCCACACCGGACGCAATGGATATAAAAATCCATAAAGAAGGATAGATAAGCAAGAAGAATATTTTTGGTGCAAAACTTTGAAAAAGAAATGCTTTTTATGATTTTTCAAAAAATTTTTATTTTTTATTTTTTTTATTTTTTTTTTATTTTTTTTTTTAGATTTTTGAAATTATTTGACACGAAAAAAATAACGCTCACAAGTGAACGGGTCCCAAAAGCCAACGCTTCTCTCACAAAAAACCTTCGATCTTCACGAAAAGAGCCGGCAGCGGCGCCATTTAATATAGGGATTTTACTAGTTGAAAGTTCGTTTTCTCGGTGTCTAATCGAATTGATTTCCGGTTAATTGTGTGAGATTAGTTGTTCTTGGTGAAACAAATATTTTTGGTTTTGGTAAAATAAATATGCAAGACTTAATAATAAATGACAAGTAATTAAAACTACAACTAGTTAAAACGTAAATCGGTGCAATATTTAAAACTTTAAATATAAATGACGCGAAATTAAATGACGTAAAATTAAAGGCTTGACGAAAAGTAAATTGACAATAAAATAAAAATGCGGAACGAAATTAAAATATACTAAGAATAAAACGAGAAAATTGACATTTAAACTAAAGCAAAATCGTAAAACAAATCAAAATCAACCCATCGGAATACACCCGATCGGAATCCAATTGGAATCCGATCGGAATGTACCCGATCGGAATAATCAAATGGGGATGATCGGAATAATCAAATAGAGATGATCGGAATACTTTCCGATAGCTCGATCGGAATGTGGAAACCATCCCGTCGGAATATCGCGAAAGATAGCCAAATCGGAATAATCCAAAGACCCCAATCGGAATATCTAAAAGGTCCAAATCGGAATGATAAGCAAATGATCCAATCGGAATATGCAAATTTGATCCAATCGGAATACAATGAAACAACCACAATCGGAAAGTGACACGAAGTCCCGATCGGAATACGGGGATGGGGACCAATCGGAAAGGGGAGATAACAACCTTCCCTAAAATTGTGGAAATTGGTTATGATGGTGCACCGGTCGGAAAGCCAATCGGAAAAGGGAGTTTGAACCCTTTCCGAAATCTAAGGAAAAAGGTTAAGCTAGGTAATAAGCTAACTTTAATAAGCTAATACCAAAACCAACCCGAATCTAAAGTAAAACCAATCGAATGAGCACAAATAAGAACTTATCAAACATAAAATAAGCAAACTTTAAAATCAAAACATAAAAAGATGAACTTTAAGTAAAGAAGGATTAAAAAGATCAAAAATTTTAAATAAGAACTAGATGAAAAAGATTATGAAAGAAAGATTAATAACATAAAGATTAAGACAAGATTAAGCTTAAAAAGTAAAAGTTTGATTGAAAACAAGAAAGATAAAAAGATGAAAGATTGAAATTCTAGAGAGAGAAACTGTCACTTTCTCCCTCTAAACTATTCCTACTCCTAAAACTAAAACTAATATAAAAATTGACTAACTCCTTTCATGTGGTGATATGAAGGGTATTTATAGGAAAGGAGGGTGGTGGGAGGCTTCCTCTTTTCTTTCTTTCTTTCTTCACGTCTTTACGTCTTTTAAGTTCTTTGACTTTTTCGACTTTGTCTCGGGATTAATTTGAACTCGTCTTATAATCCCTCAATAATTTAGACTTGAGTTCTTCGGCTTCATTAAACTTTCGTCTTTGGACATTTTCTCCGATAAATCTTCAGAATAAGCCTTGGACTTCCGTTCTTTTTGCATTCTTGATCTTTTGACTTCGCCTTTTGTCTTATTCTTCAATAAACGCCCGTGAAAGACCGTGTTTTCTTCCCTTTTTCACATTTTGACCCTGAAACACAATAAAACACAAACCACGCATAATTCCGCCATTTATGACATAAAATATACGTTTAGGTCCTGTTTTAATGTAATTAAGTGGTAGAAAAGATGGGTGTTTTCACACCTATCAGACACCGTCTGGGTACGATACAATATGGGCTATAGTCGATCGTTTAACTAAGTCCGCTCATTTTATTCCAATCAATGAGAAGTTCAGTATGGAGAAACTCACCGACATTTATCTGAAGGAAATTGTGTGCAAGCATGGTGTTCCCATTTCCATCATTTCCGATAGAGGCAGTCGCTTTGCTTCTGGATTCTTGAGATCGCTTCAAAAATCTTTAGGAACCAATTTGGATATGAGCACAGCCTATCATCCACAAACTGATGGGCAAAGCGAAAGAACAATTCAAACTTTGGAAGACATGTTGCGTGCTTGTGTGTTAGACTTTGGAAGTAGCTG
This sequence comes from Glebionis coronaria, assembly GCA_025667525.1. Classification (NCBI taxonomy): domain Eukaryota; kingdom Viridiplantae; phylum Streptophyta; class Magnoliopsida; order Asterales; family Asteraceae; genus Glebionis; species Glebionis coronaria. Next base: position 322,343,063 of record CM046881.1, on the reverse strand, counting down.
GGATAAGCACTTACCCTTGGCCGAATTCTTGTACAATAACAGTTATCACACGAGTATTAAAGCTGCACCTTTTGAAGCACTTTATGGGAGAAAATGTCGATCACCCGTGTGTTGGAGTGAGGTTGGTGATGCTCAACTCACTGGACCGGAAATGATTAGAGAGACGACGGATATGATTGTGCAAATCAAGAATAGGTTGGTGACCGCGCGAAGCCGACAGAAGAGTTATGCGGATGTAAGACGAAAACCATTGGAGTTTAATGTGGGGGATAAGGTAATGCTGAAGGTATCACCATGGAAAGGTGTTGTACGATTTGGAAAATGTGGAAAATTAAGTCCTCGTTATATCAGACCATTCAAGATTATTTCAAGAGTAGGTCCCGTGGCATACCAACTTGAATTACCACAAGAACTTCATGGAATTCATAACACTTTTCATGTATCGAATCTGAAGAAGTGTTTATCCGACGAAGAACTCGTTATACCATTGAACGAGGTTAGGGTTGATGAAAAGTTGCACTTTATTGAAGAACCGATCGAGATCATGGATCGCGAGGTCAAGCAACTAAAGCAAAGCCGAATACCTATTGTCAAAGTCCGATGGAATTCGCGGAGAGGACCCGAGTATACTTGGGAAAGGGAAGATCAAATGTGGAAGAAATACCCTCACCTCTTTGATTTCAACAAGCGACCGGGCAAGAACGCAAGTTGATCTTCGAGGGCGAAGATCCTAATTTGGTGGGGATGATGTGACAATCCGTCGATTTCAGGTCGTTTTTCTAATCTCGACTATTATGTATTATGTATTTACATTATTGAGAAATTTAAATTATCGGTTAACTGGGACCGTGTATGGATTATTATCTTTTGAATCAATGAATGGATATTTTATTAAAACGACTTGTTTTGAGCCGTTTTCTATAATTGTGTGATTGTATCATATAAGTAACACTCAAGGACCCTTCCGCTAATGTGACCCGATTTTGAGAGTGTTACACGTGGCCAAACTATAAAGATGATAAATATGCTCGCACCAAAAGTGAATGAGATAAATTACACTCGATACAAAATGGCTTATGGTTGTCCTCTTCCCCCTAATCCAGGATACCTTAAGCAAGTTCAGGCCACTAATGAAACTTTATTTAATGGTAGTGTGCTGTTGTCTGATGAGCATGATCCTCCTAGTGTGCATGATTCCGAGGAAACTACTGAACTTGCTGAAGAGACTTGTTTAAGAATGAAAAAGCTTGATAAAGAAGTGAAACCTGTTTATTATCCAAAAATTAATCCTCCAACTGTTTTTGTTTGGTCTAAAACGAGTACTGAAATGCTTTTATTTCCAAGTGAGGAATTGACTGATGACCCTCCTAAACCGAGTATCACACGTCGACTTCTAAACGAGCTTAAAGATAACTTTGTCATTCTTAAACGTGTTGTTAATTCCAAAATCACCGGAGGAAATTTTACATCACCTGTTCAGATTGAGGTCCAGAAAATTCTTCAAAACGATATTAATCCGATTATTAATCAAGTTGATGCTCGGTAAGGAAATTTGGAAAACGCTTTTCTAAAAGAATTAGCCAACTTTGTTGAAGACTTTAAATCATTGATGAAGGAAGCTGATGAATCTCTTGATAAAATTAAAGTTTTGGACAACGATCTTGAACGCCTCTCTAAAGCTCGTGATTGTATTGATAGTAGCCCTGTTGAGTTAGGTACCTCTATGTCGCATAATGAAAACCTCCAAACTGAGCTTGATCTTATGAAAGAGAAAATGGAATCTTATGTCATTAAAAAGGATAAAGAATTCACCGATCTTTGGAATAAATTTGTCAAAAAATGTGATGAATGCAAATATGACAAGATTTCGTATGAAAAAGCTCACAATGAAATGCAACAAACTATCGCACGGTTGCAGGCTCAGTTAGGAGGGGTTTCGGAAACAAATTTGGCCTTGTCAGGGTTAGAGAGCGCTAGTGATGGTAATGTTCAGAAGCTTAAGGCTAAGATTACAGATTTAGAATCTGTTGTTGTTTCATATAAGCGGGCTGTATAACAAAGTAAGTCTGTCTATCAGAAACTGATTGATAAAATCTGTGAGAACTGTAAGTTAAATGCCTTGTTAAAAGATAAGACTTCTGAATCTATTTCGATTGTGGATACGATGATCCAGAAACCAGTAACCTCAGGACCCACTCGTATTGCTGTGACACCTTTTCCCAAGGTTGCTGGAAAGAAAACAACGTAAAGCAAGCGTTAGGACAAAACCGACCACTATAACTCAACCACAAGTTATTGATTTAAAAAGTGCTAATTCTAATAGGCGCGTGTCTTCTTCTACAGGAATAAACAACTACCCTAAGAGCAGAAGGCCACAGCCTACGAGTAATACAAGGAATGATAGGGTCCCTTTTGCCTCTAGAAGTAGTCGCCCCAAGATCAATAATGTGGATGTAGAAGAACACCCTAGGAATTTACCGTTTTTTAATCATAATCAGAAACCTAATTCATCTGAATATAATGACTTTAAGCTTGCTATTCGGAATGAAAAATCTGAAGTTATTTGTGCTAAATGTAATAAATGTTTCTTTACTTTTTGTCATGATGCTTGTGGTTTGACTATGAATGGTTTGAATTATGGTGGTTACACTCGAATTGACAAGCTGTCAGTCAGTGAACAACAACGCACTCCTAAGGCTAAGGTGTATGTTCCAAAAAGTACGCATGTAGGGTCCACAGAAAGTCTTGCTAAGCCTAGTAGCCCTAGACTCACCTCTAAATGGTTGCCTACTGGTAGAAATTTTGACTGTAGTGGCAAAATTATCGACACTAGTAGATCTCATACTGACAGTGTAACGTCGGTATGTGATACGGCTTAATTATCTTCTAACCCTACAGGAACCTATTTCATCGGTTGCCAAAATATTTGTTTCTCTTATCATTAGCAGGCTGTTGAAATTTGTCTCTGGTGCGTGGACTCGGGCTGTTCCAAACATATGACTGGGAATCGAAGCCTTCTCAAGAACTTTGTACGGCGTTTCATGGGAACTGTTCGATTTGGAAATGATCATGTTGCGGCAATTCTAGGCTATGGTGATCTTCATTGGGTAAATATAATCATCACCAGAGTCTCTTTTGTTGATGGCTTGGGACATAACTTGTTCTCGGTTGGGCAATTTTGTGATTCAGACTTGGAGGTCGCTTTCAGAAGTCATACATGTTTTGTAAGAGATCTTGAAGGAATTGATTTGTTGAAAGGAAATCGTACCACCAACCTTTACACCATTGATCTTTTTCAAATGTCTGCTGCTTCTCCAATTTGTCTCATGGCCCGAGCCACATCAACAAAGTCGTGGTTATGGCATCAAAGGTTATCTCATCTCAATTTTGATGCCATCACCCATCTCGCGAAAGATGATCTCGTTACCGGTCTTCCAAAGTTTAAATATACAAAAGACCATCTTTGTCCTTCATGCGAGCAAGGTAAAAGTAAGAAGAAGCCTCACAAACCTAAACCTGTTCCCAACTCAACAAATAGGTTACATCTCCTACATATGGATTTGTGTGGCCCAATGAGAATCAAAAGTATTAATGGAAAGCGGTATGTCCTGGTCATTGTGGATGACTATTCTCGTTACACATGGGTTCATTTTATTGCTTCGAAAGATGAATCCACTGATGTAATTATTAACTTCTTGAAGAAAACGTTAGTACTACTGCAAGCCCCTGTCATTATTGTGAGAACGAATAACGGTACAGAATTCACCAATCAGAAATTGAAAGCTTATTTTGACGACGTTGGGATTTCTCATCAAACTTCGGCTGTAAGAACTCCTGAGCAGAATGGAGTTGTGGTACGGAGGAATCATACGTTAGTTGAAGCTGCTCGAACGATGCTTCTCTCCTCACACCCGCTTCATTATTCACACCCGCTTCAACAAAACACCTTATGAGATCATTAATGGAAGAAAACCAGATATTTCATTTTTTCATGTCTTTGGTGCTTTATGTTATCCGAAGAATGATCGTGAAGATATCGGTAAACTTGAACCTAAAGGTGATATTGGCTTTTTCATTGGTTACTCTTCAACTACTTGTGCTTACAGGGTTTATAATCGAAGGACAAGAAAGGTAATGGAGACTATGAACGTTACCTTTGATGAACTCTCGGGTATGGCCTCTCAGCATAGAACTTCACATCCCGAGCTTCAAGGTCAGACTTCTGGACACGTAAGTTCAGGACTCGCGCTTCAATTCGCACCGTCAGCAATCTCATCGTTACAACCATCAGAACGTGACTTGGAAGTTTTATTTGGGACAATCTATGATGAATATATGGAGGGTCCTTCGTCATTTGGTGTTCCTCAAAATGCCACGGCTGCACCTGCTACGGTAGTTCAAGAACCTCCGATTGCATCTACACCAACGGCATCTACTTCTGCACCATCTACGTCAACCTCAACCATATTGCCTCCAAATATTCCAACCACTTCTCCGACTGCTGACGCAACACAACAGCATTCTCAGCAAATTCCTAATCATGTTAATCTTCAGAATGAAATAGTTGCTGAAAATGCAAACAATGCGATGCTCAACGAACATGAGTTTGTTAACCCATTTGCGGCTGCCACAAGTACTACTCAGCCTTCAACATCATATGTGGATCCATCGAGCTCGCATCAAGTTTCTCATACACTTCCACATAAACACAACTGGACTAAGAATCACCCTTTGGTTCAAGTGATTGGCAATCTCTCACAACCAGTCTCAACACGAAATCAGCTGCGTACCAATGGTGATATGTGTATTATGCACTATCAGTCAGCACAATGGAACCAGCAAGTGTGAAAGAAGCAATGACCGATGCATCATGGATTGAGTCTATGCAAGAAGAACTCAATCAGTTCATCCGGCTTGATGTATGGGAGTTAGTACCTCGTCCGGACAATATCGACCCCCTTACTCTGAAATGGTTATTCAAAAACAAGATGGATGAGGAGCAAACGGTCATTAGGAACAAGACTCGGTTAGTTGTGAGAGGTTATAAACAGAAGGAGGGAATTGACTTTACAGAATCCTTTGCCCCGGTTGCTCGAATGGAAGCTATTAGGATTTTCTTGGCATACGCCACACACAAATCATTCACAGTGTATCAAATGGACGTGAAGACGGCTTTATTGCATGGACTGTTAAAAGAAGATGTGTATGTATGTCAACCTGAAGGTTTCACCAACACCGATCATCCAAGCCATGTCTACAAGTTGAAAAAGGCAATTTATGGTTTGAAACAAGCACCGAGGGCATGGTACGACGAATTATCATCATTTCTTCTCCAAAATCACTTCAGCAAAGGAACTATTGATCCAACGTTGTTTATCAAGCACTACGGCAACGACATCTTGGTGGCTCAGTTCTATGTAGATGATATTATATTTGGTTCTACTAACCCAAAATATTCCATATTATTTGTCGACCTTATGAAAAGTCGATTCGAAATGTCCATGATGGGGGAAATGACGTTTTTTCTTGGTCTCCAAGTTCACCAATCCCCCCGTGGTATTTTCATAAATCAGTCCAAGTATGTGCTTGAGATTCTAACGAAATTTGGTATGGATAACTGTGATCCTATTGGTACTCCAATGGACACTGAACACAAGCTTGATTTGGATAAGAAAGGGACATTTGTAGATGCTACAAAATACCGAAGTATGATCGGGTCCCTTATGTACCTAACCTCAAGCAGACCGGATATTGTGCATGCTACTTGTTTATGTGCTCGGTACCAGGCTAAGCCAACCGAGAACCACCTCAAGGAGGTTAAAAGGATCTTTCGTTATCTCCGGGGAACCATTAACATGGGTCTCTGGTATACGAAGGATTCTGGTTTTAATCTTACTGGTTTTTCAGATGCCGACCATGCAGGGTGTCATGATACATTCAAGAGCACTTCCGGTGGGGCACAATTCCTAGGCGAGAAGCTAGTGAGCTGGTCATCAAGGAAACAAGACTGTACGGCGTTGTCAACAGCGGAAGCAGAATATGTGTCTTTATCCGTGTGTAGTGCTCAAGTCCTTTGGATGAGAACGCAACTCACGGATTATGGCTTTTTCTTTAACAAAGTCCCTATTTATTGTGATTCACAATCAGCCATAGCCATATCCTGCAACCCGGTCCAACACTCCAAGACCAAGCACATAGACGTCCGATTCCATTTCATAAAGGAGCATGTGGAAAAAGGAACGATCGAACTATTCTTTGTCAAGACGGACTACCAACTAGCCGACATCTTCACCAAAGCTCTTTCTCAAGACAGATTTGAGTTCTTGGTTCGTCGACTTGGTATGCGTAGTTTCACACCTGATGAACTTGAACGTCTTGCACATTTGTAGTAATCTTGTATATATTTATCAGAAAATCAAAATACAAAAATATAAAGCCTATAAAAACAAAATAAGAAATGAGAAAATCTTTCAAAAAATACCAAAAATATTCTTCTCCGACATGTCTCTCAGCATCGATAATATGGACGTACATAGAAACGTTGTTCAATAACGACACGGGTACGTACATAAAGTTCGAATGAGAGTTCAAATGTTTTCAAAACATGTCTTTTCTACTTTCTTCTCATAATGGCTTATAGTCACATGTCAGACTATAACCCGGTCCCTAAATAAAGGAAAGTCTTTGACTTATCCTCAACAACGAGAAATTCATTTTTCTCGGTCATGAGCTTATATCAAAACATTCAAAGTTTTAAGCTCATGAACACAATTTTTCTCGGACTTTTGAGCATAATTTTTCAAAGTATTTCAAAAACAACGTGCTCATATACTCCCCTATATTAAATAGAATTTCTTTTCGAGGGGGAGTACAAACTTTCATGCAACATTATTCTCTCCATGTTTCATCACTAGTTTCACAAAAATTTCAATGTCATGCAATTTTTGAGGGGGAGAATAGTGATTAAAATGTGTTTTCTTGGATAAGATCTTTGATATAAGTGCTTTCTCTTCCTAATATGTGCAGAAACCTTTCTGTTTATGATGCACATATGTAGGGGGAGCGTTTTTGGTGATATAGAAAACTTTCAAGGTGTAAACATTGATTTCATCAACACCTTGACTGCATTTTCAATTGATTTTTCTGGTTACGATATCTATACCCTTCAACACATAAATTCACGATGGTACTGGTGTCAAAAGGTGGTTAGGTACTCGTCCTATGATCCAACCAGAACCGGAGGGATCTTCCCAGGGACAATCCATTAGAAAATAGAAGTCCTTGGGAAAGATGGAGTAGTTGAGTGTACGGGAATAATGCCGACTAATGACTTAAGCTAGCACTGGAACAATCACAACAAGGTGCTAGTTATGACGTCTTGGTAAGCATTGAAGGGGTTGAAGAATGAAAAATAAATGTAAGGATAAAGGGTGTAAAGAAAGAAGCCCTCCATACAACTTAGGCAGAAACCGGGTCAATACATCTTCTATCAGAGTCATGTTGATGATTTTTGGTATTGAAGACAAAGCATCATGGACCCAGTGATGCAATGCACAACCCTTCCCAGCCTACTCAAGCTTCTCTCAAAAGAAGTTTGTTTTATTGTCACGGAGTTCAACTCATTTCTATCGACTTTCTCACTCCGAGATAGTAGATATTGAATAGGTGGAAGTCTGCTCCAGCCTCCGATTACCAAATAAACGTGCACTTATAGAGTCTAGAGCCAACGAGATTCATCAAAAATCTCATTAGGACACTTATTCCATAGATCAATTGTTGTTCATCATTAGAACATAAGCGATGATTTACAGAGTCCTACGCTATATCCTTGTGGTATTGCTAGAACATTCAGAGTGATACTCTTTAGTATTCACAGTGATGAATGGAAATCCTTCCAGTGTTAACATCAAACAGCAATGCGGTAGGTCATATGTAAGATTCACTTGAATTAAACATATGTTAACTGGAAAGCAACAATGGTTTGATTCTTAATTGATTCAAACTCGTTCCAGGTCTCGACGCAATATCTCTATGATCTTGCCAGAACATTCAGAGTAATACTTTTCAGTATTTACAGTGACGAATGGAAATCCTTCCAGTGTCATCATCAAACAGCACTGCGGTAGGTAACTTGTGCGATTCTATATGAATCAAACTTGTGTCAACTGGAAAGCAATGATGGTTTGATTCTTAATTGATTCAGACTTGTTCCAGGAAAATGAATTGACGACTTAATCAGCAGAATGGAACTGCATGATTCACTCCTTACTTTGAATTATCTTTCGATATATTCAAGTATTGAGAACGGCTACCACAGCTGGAAATCCTGTCAAGGAAGTTCTTTAAACTTACCTGATCACGGGTACAGTATTCGTATTGTGTAACGGGAAACCGGTGGAATGCAAACGGTGGCGTTATCTCAAGAGTCGCAGTTGAAGGCCACATATTTAGGATTATTGAAGAAAGCTCAAAAACATCTAAAGACAAAGACTTCCGCTACTCTGATGATCAAGGGAGATTGTTTACAAGCTTTCAAGTCAACACAAAACATGAGTATGTGGAGAAAGACACAAGAACACAAGCTGGCAAAGCTTCAAGATCAAGTCAAGGCAAAGATCAAAGATCCAAGATCACAAGTCATGAAAGGAACTATGAAAGAACTCTCAAGACAACGAGCTTCAAAGTCTGCAACACCAACGAAGTGAAGTCACATATTACATGACCACCCCTTAGGGGGAGATTGTTAGCCGTATTTAAAGTGATGGTCATATAATATACCATTGCGAAGCTCGTGAAAAATACTATTCAACGGTGTCGAGAGTTCTTAGTTATTAATGTTTATGTAACGGGAATTAGTCCCGAACACACAAATGAGGAAGGCCTCCTAAACACTTACTACTTAGTATAAAAGGCCTCGTAAGCCTCATTTGTGTGTGTGTTTTCCATTTGATTAGTTTTAGAGAGAGAAAGATGTTTGTTTCTCTCACTAGGAAAATCACCATCTTTGTTTTTTCTTTTTCCTTCCTTAATCTAATCTTTCTTTTTTAGTTTAATCTTTGCTTAATGTTCATCTATTTCATCATCTCTTTTAGTTCCTCATCATCTTGACACTTGTTCTAATATCTAGTACGTCATCTCTTCATTTTGATACACAAAGTTCAAGACTTTACGTATTTGGTTCATGTGTAAACATCCTACAAGAACCCACTAGCTTATCTATTACATTTATATAAGTATGTAAATTAATAAATAAATAAGACATTTTATAAAATTGGCAATTTGATAAGTTTTATAAGTTATAAAACTATAAACATGAGTTTTACGTCTTTTCGGCCAAAACCGTAAAATTAACGTTTTCGTCAATTAAAACTTAGATGGTCAGACCCGTCTAATGTAAACTTTTTATAAGTCATATACTGATATATAAGTACATAATACAAGTAAAAACCAATAAAACCCGAGCTTTATAACATATGAACATTAACGGGCCAAATTTGCCTTATTGGACTAATTAATCCAACTAATTTGGCTAAACACTTATGAACTTACTTATTGGGCTTAACCCACTTGGGCCTAACATGTAAGTATAGGACAGATATTAAAAGTGTAAATTGGACTAATAGAATGTAATGGTCTTATAATGGGCTTATTGGGCCTTAACAAGTAAAGAAGTTAAACTAGTGAAACTAGTATAAAAATTTACCAACACATAACAATATAATGAGTAAATAAAGATGTACAATCCCACTTGATCATCATCATATTTATAAAATCATCATACATATATACATAGTTATTGTTTTTATAAATTCATTGGACAAGAGTCTAAGACGAGTATTATTTGTCTAGGTTTCCGTGATTGAAGCACGTACCGTACATCCAAATCGCCGATAACCCGCCTTTCCCGATCAACGTGAGTTCATAGCCTCGCAGTCTTTTAAATGTTTTTATGAAATGTTATATAAAACTGCGAGGGAGATAACATGTTAGTTTTAATAAAAATAGGACGCCAGTTGTCCCGATTGTTTGTTTATTGATTTGGACCCGAATGATTGTATGACCTGATGAATGATTATATGACCCGATGTATGAAATAAAATGGATTATTAAAGTTAGGTTATGTCACTAAAAGTCCCATTAGCATGAATTGTGAACTACTGGGATTTGGTAGACGCTTATGCATATGATAATACTATTTGGGGAAGATCACCCCAGTTCGCGCCTTGACGGTTGATCCCCGTCGTGCCACATTGATTGGTAAGCGAATTTATGTATGAGAAGATTTATATAAGCGTGATTATTGTGACGATACGCTGTTTTAGATGGGCAAATGAGTTTTGGGTTAGCTACCCGTTGTTTGTTATAGTAAGGTAGCAATGTCATGTGGCTTATAATAATCCAATAACGAAAATACTGCTATACGCATTGAATTACAGTATATTGTCTAACTAGCAATACGGGGTCTTATTATTGATATCATGTTCGTGTTTTTGTTTTACATAACCATATTCATATAACGGTTTTTATTTAACTCTATACAACGTTATAAAACGTATTGTATGATGTTTTTACGACATTGGTTCGTATAATGGTTTTGAAGGCAAAAGTCTAAAGTATGATTTACAACAAAGATTTGTATAAAAATTTTTTAGCTTATTTTATGGCCTATTACAAAGATTTGTACAAAATGATTTTCGGTAATAAATTTATACCGATGATATATTGATGAATTTCATTAAACTCTATGAATTCACTCGGCGTTTTTGCTGACCTTTTCTTTTAACATGTTTTATCTCAGGTATTTGAAGGTAATTATCGGGAAGATGACAAGAATTTAAGGCCCACACATAAATAACAATTTCCATTCAAATGATTTGTAAAACTTGTATGAAATACTATGACTTGGGACCTATGTAACTTGGTATTTATGAATGGAAAATGCTTTATTATTAAACGACGCGATTTTAAGTGTTGTCTATGATTTGAGTAATGTGCTATCCCGTAACACCAACGACTCTTCCGCTGAACTAAAGTATGAATATTTAGGGGTGTTACATTTGTACTCACCATGATCTCTCCTAGTCGAATTCCATCAATGGTGGAATTAGGTTTTGTCAAAATAATTTCTTCCTTTGATTTCTAAGGTAAAATCTTCAAAACTCTTCTTTAATGTATGATTTTTATTAATCTAATCATGTAATTAATCATTAGATGATGGATCTAGGGTTAGGTTAAACATAAATTCTGTATTTTAATGATATAAACATGTTTAGATTAATTATGGTTGATAATTATACATGATGTGGATAATTAATTAGACTAGTTGTGTTAAATTCGTTTTTAAAAACTGGGCAGAATTTTTGGTCCATTGTTTTGATCATATCTAGAGTTCTACAAACTTTTAATTTTCGAATCTTATGTCCCTGAAAAGTTAATTGAATTAGCTTTCAAATGCAACAATCTAGAATTGATTTGGAGGTAGATAAGTTGGTCAAAAACAGGTTAAAACAGTCGAAGGTCAAAACAGTTTTTGGGACAGCGGGTTTTCAATTTGTGTTTTAAGGTGATTGGGATACTTAGGGGTACAATTGAACCCTCTAATAAACGTGGGAGTTGTTTTATATATTAAATAAGAGACCTGTAGGAGGGCTCTGCAAATGGGTTAGGGTACGACCCCCTAATCATAAAGAACTTTTCGTATGTTCAAAATCAGTAAAATCTGGATAGACAGAAGTATGTATATATATATCGAGGCCTTAACAGTAGCTTTAAGGTTCGGTCAAAAGGGATGAGTTAGCTAAAACATTTAAGGGCATAGGGTTTCTTTTACAGAGAGCATGGGTTTGGTTAGGTGGGCTTTTGTTTCATAGTTTTTGGTATTAAAATCAGGACTGTTTGGGATAAAATGTTAATGGGATAGGTTATTAACTTAACCAAGTTAAGGGCTTATTAGAGAGGTGTAATGGGATGCTTAGAACATACTAATGAGATTTAAATTAGGAATAGGTATTAGACATCCATCATATATTGATGAGCCATTTTAGTATTTGGTTCATGTCTTGATTGTGTGCCTTTGTGTGTTTAACATTTTGCTAGTGCGCGGATTTTTGGAGATGCTCAATCAGGTGAGTTTCATAGTCCCATGTTCTTGAGTTATAAATGTTTTTGATTTACAGATGGGATGGAAGAGACATTGGTGCTGTTTTTAACTAATGCTATGAAGGTTTTTATGATTTGTGATGGACTTGTGTGTGTACATATATGATTAACTACTATGTGATTCTTTATTTGTTTTGTGGTTTTGGCTTGGTACCATGGGATGTTGACAAGCCGGGGCCTTGGGTAGGTACATAGATGTATGGGCATCTATGGTACCAAAGGATAATGACAAGGCGGGGCCTTGGGATTGGTACATAGGTGTATGGGCGCCTATGGTACCATGGTGATTGGTAAGGCTGGGAGCCTTGGATTTAGTTTGGAATGATTGATCTTGAATGTTAGTTATTAATGCATATTTGTAGCACCTTGTCCATATATTTTGATGATGGTTATTATTCACAGCTTATAAATTTGTTTTGTGTTCGAGTCTAAACCTATGACTCTCACCAACATTATTGTTGACGTGTTTTAGTGTCTCTTTCAGGTATTAATGTGGTTAAGCGTGAGAACATAAGTGGCTAGGATTGGTGTAAAACCCACATGCTTTTACCATGAATAGTACCCTTAAGATCGTACGTACTAGATTATAACTTTCCTTTTATAGTATGATTACGTTCACGTGTTAGAATTTTATGTATTACGTACGTGTTAGAACACGATAAGTATTTATTACGTACGAACACACAATAATTATTTAAACAATAATTAATCACGAACATGCGATCATGAAATCAGGAACGAAATTAAATCATGAGCAAATATTAATTACGTATATATATCTATTACGAACACGAATAAATATATTAATTCACGGTTAATATTTAACGAGAACACATAAAACACGAACACGACTAAACACGAACGAACACTTAAATATTTAGACTCGGAAAAAGGTACGGGTACCCCATGTGGGGCCCCCTTACCCGCGGCTACACCAAAGCAATGGGCCAAGCCCATTTAATTTTTACTAAGAAAGGGGTTAAGGTAAATCTTTTGGTCATTTTCACAATACAGTAAAAACATCAAAAAACCTAAAAATATTTTTCTCCTTCCTTCTTGCTCTCTCTTGGCTGTCGCATATAAAAACACACAGGGGGGTGTTTGTTTGATTTTTGATCTTGAATTTGGTGCAAGTGTTCGTGTGTGTTCATTCTCGTTTGATCCACGCATTCGGTATACCTTTTTAATCCTTTTTCTTTTTGTTTTGGTTAATAAATTAAATAAGAACATGATGTTTTTAAAAAGCTAATTAAAAACATTAATTAAACATGTAAATGGTTATGGGGTAAATCAAAACATGGGATTTGGGGGTGTTTGATTTGGCCGACGCCTAAACCGAACCCCAAGGGGGTCTCGGCTTGGCGTATGGACCACCACCGAGACCTCAAGGTCTCGGTTTGGTGGTGTGGGTCCCACGGCAGCAGCAAACAGGGGAGAACCCCGAAGTGGTTCGGGGTATGGTGTTGATTACGGGTCCGGTTCATGGTTTCTAGTCACGATCCGGTTCATGGTTTATGTTAAGGTTATGTTTAATAATCATATGTTAAAAATTAAATTAATAAAATATGACATGATTAATTTAATAAAATATGACTTAGGTTATAATTTAATTATTAGATCATGGAATTTTTAACTTAAGTATTTATATTTTTCTAGACTTTATAATTAATTAATTATTAAAAACCATGGCTATAATTAATTAATTAACATGACTTAGGTTATATTATTGATAATTAATAATACATGTTTTAACCTAAGTATTTAACTTTATTTAATTAAAAACATGATATATTTAATTAAATACTTTTAACCTATAGTTTATTTAAATTACATGTAATAATTAATAAACTATACCTTATATCAATATGACTTAGAAAAAGTAATCAGAAAACGTTTAAGCTTATATACTTAGCTTATTTAACCAGCTTATATCTAATTATGGAAACTTTCTATTTTTAGAAACTTACTTAATTAAGGCAGCTAACCTATTTATGGAAACTTTCTATTTTTAGAAACTTATCTATTTTAAGCAGTAATTCTATTTTTTGGAAACTTTCTATTTTTGGAAAGTTTCTATTTTTGGAACTTTCTATTTTTGGGAACTTTCTATTTTTGGAAACTTTCTATTTTTGGTAACTTTCTATTTTTGGAAACTTTCTATTTTAGGAAACCTGCTATTTTTAAAAAGTTACTTATTATTACACAGTAAGTTTAATAATACATGAAATACAAGTAATACTTAATCAGAATAAACAGAATATGAGATAAACACAGTTTAAAGCTTAAAACAGTAAAACATGACATGAACGTATAAAATAAGCTAAGACATGACATAAAACTAGTTACGTATTTAGTAATCAGATACTTATACACGTATGTATTTATGTAGCATTAGTAATACCGAAGTAGGACTCTCTTTAGTTCATCTTCTTCGTTCACTGGACATAAGGTACGGATTCCCGTCCTTTCAGTATGGACATTCTTTTCTTATTAGGATTCCCCGTATGCAGCCAACTGTTTTCCCGTAGTATAGGTTTATATGTTTGATTTGCTTATGTTTAATTTAGAATACCTATAGCCATATACATGCATGACCAGTTTCACCTAGTTATGGAGGTACCATAACCATAACACTAGAGGCACTGGTGTTATGACTTCCCCACAGCGGAGTGATTGCTCGTGGCGTCCCTTCAGCTTTTGGCCATATTATTATATTTATCATGTGGGGCGTATGGGTGCATCCTAGTTACATGTTTTCAGCAGATTACTCAGTGTGAATGTTGTGTGTGCCTTGCATCCTTCACAAGGAGCTGATCCCTCCTACCCAAACCAGTATATTAAATTAGAGGCAGCCCCTCTAATTTGCATGATGAGGTCCCCCCTCAAGGTATTCATGCATGGTGGATTTTCATGACCTATATTGGCTAATGGCAGAATATGTTAAACAATTTTTATAAGATAAACATAAGGCTTTTCAAACTATAAAACCAGTTTTACCAAGACTTAACCGGGTTATTCGGGACTTAGTTTCTTCCGTTGTTATAT
Source organism: Glebionis coronaria (assembly GCA_025667525.1). Classification (NCBI taxonomy): domain Eukaryota; kingdom Viridiplantae; phylum Streptophyta; class Magnoliopsida; order Asterales; family Asteraceae; genus Glebionis; species Glebionis coronaria. Next base: position 322,327,859 of record CM046881.1, on the reverse strand, counting down.
GCTTATATACTTGTACTATTCATGCTTTATTGTACATCCGTGCACTGAGCGTATTGCTCAGCCGTTTTCCTTTTCTATGTTTCCAAAATGGCAGGTACTCAGGGACGCTCGTAGACTTTAAGCGTACGTGCATATGGACAGGAAGCTTTCTAGCCTTTCTTTACATTATGCATTATCTTTACTTTGATACTCTTGCCATGTACATTATTTAGTCCTTACTTTTATAGTACTTATGTTTGTGTGTGATGAGCTTTAATTTTGGACTATCGATGTTTGATTCCGGTATTTTCCTTTTATGGTCATGTAATGTTTAGACATTTATCCTTGTATGCTTTGATGGCACGCTATAATTACGCGTGACACTCCATTATCAAAATGGGGTGTTACAATTGGAGTCACGTAGGAATGCATTTAGAAGGAGATCCCCGTTCCTTCATGGATTTATTTTTTTTTATTTAATAAGTGATACTACGAGTATCATTATGTTGATATTTGTTTTATTTGTTTGTCTTTGGTAAGAGGTGAGACTTTTACCTTCCTACCTAGACTCTTGCATTGTTGAGATATTGTCATGATATTTGTGTCACCTTTTATGACATTTCTATTTCATATAGTTCTCTCTATAGACACGCTATTGTTGTGATGATATCCATACGTCGCGCCCCATATTCTGCCATGGTGGGGTGTGACAGAATGGTATCAGAGAGAGGAAGTGATGCTGAGACAAAATTTAGCTATATGGATGATGTGTTAGGAGGGTTTGGATGAAGAATGTAAGTTGCACGAGTAGTTGTCTAAAGCAGAGAACGGTCAACATTTATGTTGCGTGGCTTGGACAATCATATGGAGAAAAGGGAAATAGGCTATACTTCCTACATAGAGATAGAAAGGGCGGTGTAAGGACGAAGATGGTAGAGGGCATAGATAATGGGGTAGAGGAATAAGTACGATGAGAGTTGGGTGATACTCGATGACTGAATAATTCATCCCATATTCTAAGAGGAATGAGAAGTCAAGTAGTTGAGAAGTTGGAAGGATTGCGTACGGATGTGATGGAATAGGATTTTCTACATAATAATTAGCCTAAGAAGTATGGAATGCTTTATGAAGGAATGATGGGAAGTAAACATAGTATACCGTTGATAGACTAATGGTTGGTATGAGCATACCATAAAGATAATGGAGGAAGACGCCTAGATCATTGGCGTGTGGTTTGGAGATTGTTGGAGAATGCATTTTATTTAGGAAGAATTCTTCTACAAAGAGAGTCACTAGTGAGAGGGGCGTATCCTTCACTGTTGAGAATGTAGGGAATAAAAGAGGATCGCCTAAATTATTGGCTGAAGATGATATAGAAGATGGTATGGAAATTAAGACTATAGAGATACAAGCGAGAAGTAGTATGGAGGAAGAATGGCTTGAGGGAGCAAATGGTTGTCAAGATTGTGTTGTGATATAGAAGGGAAAAGCGTTAGGTCTGGTGATAGGAAATGTAGTAGAAACTACAGGATTTAATCCATAGAAGATGAGGTGGATCACCGTTACAGTGGGGTGAAGTTAGAAGCAGTCAACATATTAGACCGGAGTTGGAACGGAAAACTACAAGAGGTGGTGGCAGTGTCTAAGTAGAGGTTGAAAATGGCAAAGGACCGACAAGAGAGCTGCGTGGACAAAAGGCGTAAGCTGTTGGGTTTTGAGATTGGGGATAAGGTTGTGCTATAGGATTCATCATGGAAAGAAGTGACGTGGTTTGGGATGAAAGGGAAGTTAACACCTAGAATCATGGGTCCGTTCGAAATCCTTGAAAGGATTGGACCAGTGGATTATAGGTTGAGGAATTACTGGGAGAATTAAGTAGTCTGCATGATGTATTTCGTGTATCAAGCTTGAGGAAATGCTTAGCAAGAACTGACTTGCAAGTACCATTAGATGATATTAGTATGGATACGAGTCTTCATTTCATCAAAGAACCAGTAGAGATTTTAGGTCGTGAAGCTAAGACTTTGGAAAAAAGGGTAATATACCGTAGTTATGGTTAGATGGAATTTGGAACGTGGACTAGAGTTCACGTGGGAAAGGGAAGGATTTATGAGGAACAATTATCCTTAGATATTTGCTAATGATGATCCTAAGGAGTAAATCTCGGGACGAGATTTCTATTAGGAGGGAGTGATGTGACAACCCCAGTTTTTGAGGTTCGTCACTTAGTCTTATTTTTTGGGTATTTTGTGTGACTATGTGTTTTATGTGATTTATGTGTTTATATGTGTGATTTTGGGGATGAGAATGGACGAAATGAGGTACATGATTTGTAAATCATGGTACGGGTTGGAAATGAAATGAAATGAAATGAGTTTAGAAATGAATTGCGGGAAAGTTGGGATATCGTTTTTAAAAGGTTTCGTGTACATATCGTATGTTGTATGTATGTATTAAGTACATATTATATGTTTAGGATAATTTTTAGAGGTACTTTCCATAATTAGAAACTTTTGGAAATGACGGTTAGTTCGGAAATCGAGTAGAAAGTCGAAAAAATCAACGTAAGGCTTTCGGGTTTTGGTCCGGAAGTAACCCGAATGTGAGGTTTAGTTTAAGAATTATATAAGTTATAAAATAAGGTTAAAAACCAGATCCTTAGGTGCTTTGGGCTTCGTTTGGGCAGCCAAAAGAAAAGGAAGAAAGAAAATAACCAAAAAGCCCAAAAACAGGCCCAATGGACTTGTAATTGGGTTAGGAGGCCTTTAGGATTACATTAAACCCATACCATAACCAAAAACATCAGATTTTTACTCACCATGATCTCTCCTAGTCGAACACCATCAATGGTGGAATTAGGTTTCATCAAAAATAATTTCTTCCTTTGATTTCTAACGTAAGATCTTCAAAACTCTTCTTTAATGTATGGTTTTTATTAATCTAATCATGTAATTAATCAATAGATGATGGATCTAGGGTTAGGTTAAACATAAATTCTGTATTTTAATGATACAAATATTTTTAGATTAATTAGGGTTAATAATTATACATGATGTGGATTAATTAGACTAGTTGTGTTAAATCGTTTTTAAAAACTGGGCAGAATTTTTGGTCCATTATTTTGATCATATCTATAGTTCTACAAACTTTTAATTTTCGAATCTTATGTCTCTGAAAAGGTAATTGAATTAGCTTTCAAATTCTAGGAACTAGAATTGAATTGGAGGTTGGGAAGTTGGTCAAAAACAGGTTAAAACATTCAGATGTCAAAATAGTTTTTGGGACAGCGGGTTTTCAGTTTGTGTTTTAAGGTGATTAGGATACTTAGGGGTACAATTGAACCCTCTAATAAACGTGGGAGTTGTTTTATATATTAAATAAGATACCTGGAGGAGGGCTATGAAAATGGGTTAGGGTACGACCCCCTAATCATAACGAACTTTTTGTATGTTCAAAATCAGTAAAATCTGGATAGACAGAAGTATATATATATATATATATATATATATATATATATATATATATATATATATATATATATATATATATATATATATATATATATATATATATATATATATATATATATATATATATATATATATATATATATATATATATATATATATATATATATATATATATATATATATATATATATATATATATATATATATATATATATATATATATATATATATATATATATATATATATATCGAGGCCTTAACAGTAGCTTTAAGGTTGGGTCAAAAGGGAGGAGTTAGCCAAAACATGTAAGGGAATAGGGTTTTTTTACAGAGAGCATGGGTTTGGTTAGGTGGGATTTTTTTCATAGTTTGGGGTATAAAAATCAGGACTGTTTGGGATAAAATTTGAATGGGATAGGTTATGAACTTAACTAAGTTAAGGGCTTCTAAGAGAGGTGTAATGGGATGCTTAGAACATACTAATGAGATTTAAAATTTAGGAATAGGTATTAGACATCCATCATATATTGATGAGCCATTTTAGTATTTGGTTCATGTCTTGATTGTGTGCCTTTGTGTGTTTAACATTTTGCTAGTGCGCGGATTTTTGGAGAAGCTCAATCAGGTGAGTTTCATAGTCCCATGTTCTTGAGTTATAAATGTTTTTGATTTCCAGATGGGATGGAAGAGACACTGGTGCTTTTTTTAACTAATTCCGTGTAGGTTTTTATGATTTGTGATGGACTTGTGTGTGTACATATGTGATTAACTGCTATGTGATTCTTGATTTGTTTTGTGGTTTTGGCTTGGTACCAAGGGATGTTGACAAGGTGGAGCCATGGGGAGGTACATATATGTATGGGCATCTATGGTACCAAAGGATAATGACAGGTCGGGGCCTTGGGATTGGTACATAGATGTATGGGCGCCTATGGTACCATGGTGATTGGTAAGGCTGGGATCCTTGGATTTGGTTTGGAATGATTGATCTTAAATGTTAGTTGTTAATGCATATTTGTAGCACCTTGTCCATATATTTTGATGATGGTTATTATTCACAGCTTATAATTTTGTTTTGTGTTCGAGTCTAAACCTATGACTCTCACCAACATTATTGTTGACGTGTTTTAGTGTCTCTTTCAAGTATTAATGTGGTTAAGCGTGAGAACATAAGTAGCTAGGATTAGAGTCACGTAGGAATGCATTTAGAAGGAGATCCCCGTTCCTTTATAGATTTCTTTTGTTTGATTGAATAAGTGATACTACGAGTATCATTATGTTGATGTTAGTTTTATTTGTTTGTCTTTGGTAACAGGTGAGACTTTTACCTACTTACCTAGACTCCTGCATTGTTGAGATATTGTCATGACATTTGTGTCACCTTTTATGACATTTCTATTTCATATAGTTCTCTCTATAGACACACTATTGTTGTGATGATATCCATACGTCGCGCCCCATATTCCGCCATGGTGGGGTGTGACATGTGGCGGTGGGGGGTGGGGGGGGATCTATCGATATACTTTCCTTTGTTCGTTACCTACGTACTCTACTTTTTCTTTTGATGTACATAAAATAGCATTATTTTTTATTTTTTTTCCTTTTCGTAAGTGCTTTTGAAACAAATGTAGGCCTTCCGCTAGTGAGAATAAGAGTAATTTTTGACTTGACTGGGCGTGACTTGACCGGGCGTTTAAAGCCCTATGCTAATTCCTTAACCACTTAAATCAAGTTTTGCTAGACTTTTCTATAGGGAGCTTTTAAAACGCGAATCCTAAACTTGAAAAAGTCAAGGATTTGCAAGCTCCTATAATTGATCCTAGTTAGTCTTTTATATATGGAGCTTTTAAAACGCGAATTCTAACTTGAAAAATTCAAGAATATGCAAGTTCCTATAATTGACTTAAAAATATGAAACTTGATTTAATATAGTCTTACTTAAGCTAATCTCTAGTAGATTTTAAATATGCTAAATTGTGACTTCCAAGGCTAAGTATTCGTGAGTCTCTAATTAGAGGTATTTATATGGTGAAGAGCAAGAGATGATAGAGTTATTAGAAGTTATCATGCTAAATATAGAATATTCCATATTCTTATAAAAACTCATATATTTCAATTGTGGCTTTTTCTCCCTTAAAGATCAATGAATGTATATAAATTGCTAATAAATAAGTTTTAATGCCTTAATTTCATTATTTTTAATCTTTAGCCTTTTCTTTTAGCTTCCATGTAATTAAATTGAGTACACATTAAGAAGTGTTAGCGTCATGGACTTCCGACTAAGGTGGCTCATAACCACTATGTAGGAGATATTTAGACCATGGGATTACGAAATTTGGCCTACTATATGTATCACAAAAAACATGTTCTCAATAGCCTTAGGGTGTGGGACATGTAGAACTAGTCTTGTCATTTGAGCCTTAGGGTGTATGGCATGGTGAAATGCTTAATAAAAACTGCTTCATTATTATTTCAAGGAGCCTTAGGGTGTGGAGTGATGATGAATGTCAATTACCTTGCTTATGGTTCAAGGAGCCTTAGGATGTGGATCATATATGAGGAGCACTTTTACATCTTAAAGAACCTAAGGTTATATGATGTAAATGTTTCTAACGCTATTTAAAAGTCTAAATGACTTTGGAGGATTAATTGTTGCTTAAGTAGAACTAATACGCCAAATTTTGGATCCGAGAATTTATTCTCTAAATTGTGTTAAATCAATCTTATTTTTTGACTTAACTTTTTGACATCGTTCCTTTTAGGAAAGGTTAAGGGCTAATATCTTGTGATTATACCGGTCTTACTTATTTTCGGACTTAAGATCTATCAAATATGTCAATATGAATCTTCAGAATCATGACAAATGTTAATGATAAAATCTTTAGATACAAACATTTATTAGGATTGTGGGGAGATCAAGTATTATATAATTGATTTATGTGAGTAGTGTTAGCATTGTGACTGATAATCAACAATGATCTTGTTTTTACGCTTGGCATGGAATGTGTGAAAAGTCAAGGACAACGAATTTATCACTATGAGGCATGAAAGTGTTCTTATTCTATGAACTTAACCGTCAAAATTATGATGAAGGTAATACACTATATCATTTACACATTAGTAGTAAATTAATCAATAAATGCTTTCAAGAAATGAAAACGGAGTTGCTACGATACTTTATTCTAGCATTGCGTAGGAACACGGCAATGGTTTAGTGTGGGGGTGTTGATGTGAATATAATTACACATCTTTATTCATCGTAAATCGTCTTAGAATGTGTTAGTCCCTTGTAATTAGTGCTATACTTAAGAATATTAAGAATAGACCTAACTCATGGTAAAGTAATGTAAATACACAAGATAATATAAAGTAAATGACACAATAGGTTTTCAAGGTTTAACTCTTATTATTTAAAGAATTATACCCTATTGTATGTGAAGCTACAATAGGGATTGAATAGACAATGTGTGTGTTTGTGATCTCCTCACTAACAAACTAAATCAATCCTATCGATTGATAAGCTTGACGATTAAGATAACATGAGTTTAAAATTCAAGTGCTTTTGATCGTATTTGGAAGAGAGAACTGTTTGTGAATGTCTAAAGAATTTAGTGCACAATCTTCAGTTCTCTCTTTTACAACCATCCAATTTATACAAGTAAAGGGTAGGTACTTGACAAAGAATTGCAATGTGCAATTCTTGTCTCATTAGGTAAAGAGTACAAACTTGTCTTGACCTATTATACGTATTAGGACAAAGTCCTTTTACAAGTTCAATACCCTATCTTACCTAAAAGGGTAAGTCATGATAAGCGTATGTTGTACTACATCTTATCTACTTCAAACTTATCCCGCCTTTACTTCAGTCTTTGAGGATGATTGTGACAACCCAAAACCGAGGTCATTGCTTAATCTTATTTTACGATTATTTTTGAAATTTTTGGATGAGTTTGAACGATATTTATTTTGGAGGTTTAAGTTTAAACCGATGTTGGAAGGTCTATATTTAATATTTATTAAGTATAAGGAGTATTAGGAAGCTTGATGTCGATGGATGCCAAATATTTTACGTTTTATTGTCGGTTGTTCGATTTTTGTCATTTTTGAGGTTTTATTTTAAATGACGTGTTAAGTCGAGTCGAGAGTCGATATTATTATTTTTGAGGTACGTTTTAAATTTTTAAAAGTATCTTTATGAAACCTGAGCACCGTAAATATTTTGAAAATTTACTAATAGTTATTTCCCGCTTTTTAGCTAACTATTTACATTTCTAGCCCCAAATTTCACTAAATTGCAACAAGGTCCCTACACCACTATATAAAAGATTTTTTTTAAACACACAATTCCACTCACAATTTTTTTTTCTTTTCTCTCTCTTTCTCCTTGTGTTTGTCGTGACCTTCAAACCCACCAAAACCACCATTCAATCATTTTTAACTTGAGAATTATGATGTTTTGAGCTAAACTAACACAAGACCCACCCTTATTTTTGATCAAGGATCATATTGGTGTAAGAATTTCTTACATGCAAGCAATTTTTTTTCTTGATGTTGGTAGGTAGGAGCTATGATCATGCATGGCATTATCATGATGATCCATGGTGGTTTTTGCTAAAAATCTTGTTAGAAACTTCATTTTGATCTAAAGATTTTTATTTTGATTATGATTTTAATGTTATTATTGATGTATGATGATATTAGGGTATAGTAATGATCATTTCCATGGTTGGTTTTATCAAAAAGTTGATTATGTACAAGTTTTGAGTAGTCATTTTATAACAGTAAGTAAAAGGTAAAATCCGAATTTTTATGTTTTGAAAATGGCTTAACTTATAGCCTAGGGTTGTAGATAATTTTCTTAGCTTCAATTTGATATAATGTAGAGCTTCTAGCTCAAAACGAGCGCGAAGTTATGATGTTTTGAATGATCGTGTACCGGGAGACGAGTATCAGCACTACAAGTAGTTGTTGTCGATATTTGGATCGAATCTCGGGGACTCTAAATGGATGTTTTGAAAAATGTAACCTACTGATAATGAGGTGTTTACTTATTAGGTTGAGTTTACTTTAAAACCCGAGTGTCGGTTTTGTAAACGGAGTCGTTTAAATAAGTTAAAACGGTTGTATGAAAAATTAACGTAAATCTGTCCGGATTTTGTAGTTTGAAAATGAGTCGGGTAAAGTACTTTAGAAGTAATTTCATTTGATAAACTTGTAAGAGGACTTTCTATATATAGTAAGTTAGTTTATCGAGTCGTTTCATAAACGGTTGACGAGTTTAAAAGGGGTAAATAAGCTAATACATGTAGTATGTACCAGCGGACTTTGTAAAAAGTATAAAATGGTTAAGTAAATGTGTAGTAAAGTATAATGAAGTTATTTATATCGTTTTCTCTCGATTTTATCGTGACTTTATGAGTTTGAGTTTGATGTTGTTATGTATGATTTATTTCTCGAGTCATTATTAACGAACGCGCCTTATTTGATAGGTAGCGGTTCTCGTGTTTGAAAGGCATCCATTAGCGTCGACGATCATCTAGCTAGATCTCTTATACTAAGGTGAGTCTATAGCCTCGCTTTCTACTTGTTTTAATGATTTTAATACCCGCGAGGGGGATACATGCTAGTTGAAAATAAATGAACACAAGTCATGAGTAATTGTTGGACCCGAATGATGCCTAAAGTTGATTTCATTTTATTGAGTAACTTGTTGCTAAAGACCCTAAATTCATGAGCCGTTAACTATCTTCTGACTTGATGTTGTGAGTCGAGAATAGCCGCTTATTCTAATGATAGTACCATTGGGTTGACCACCCTATCTGAGACCAGGGCTTTACGTTGAGTAACCCGCTGGGAAGGATAATTTTACGTGAATAAGATTGTGGTATTCTAGCAACTGATACCTGGGGCAATGGTTTTATTCTAGTCATGCCGGCATTTGGCGTGGGTGACTATTTGGTTAAGGGGTCGGTGTCATGAGCTTAAATATAATGTTTGTTTAATAATTTTATTATTATTACTGCCTTGAATATAGATTGTGTATACGACAATTCTATAAATGATTATGATTGATTTTCTTCTTGTGTTCAAATGTGATTTGATAAACCTATTGTCTCGCTCAACATTATTGTTGACTCGTTCTATGCATGTATTTCAGGTAATAGGAAGTGATGGAGCATGGAGCTTTGCTGTGGAGGTTGTGCCTTGGCTTTTGGAAGAATGTTGGTCTAAACTGTTTCTACCTTTTAATGTTGAACAATTTACTTTATGATAATGTACTGTACTAAACTTGTTGGTTGTTGGTCAAGATCCATGGGGACTAAACGCTTTACTCTGGTATCGTGTCAGTACAATTTGGGTTGAAATCTATGTTTTAGACCATTTATGAAAATCTTGTTTATATTTATGTGTAAACGTCTCACTTTTGAGTCGTTCAATATACCTTGTGTGATGGTGCTTGTGCCTAGCACCCAATTGTGTATTTCCGCTGCGCAATGTAAATTGGGGGTGTTAGAGATTGGTAATTAGAGCTGCAAGTTATAGAGAACTAGGTCGATATTGAAAATTGTCCTAAACTATAACTTTGGTGTCGAAAGTATTTATTCTTCAAAAGCACACAACTCCTTTGCAACGCTCCGGTAAGATCCCTTTTAGTTTTTTTTGCATTGTAGATGTATCCCTCATAACTGAAATGATTTCTTGAGTATTTATTAAGTAAATACTACGATATTGTATTGGAATTATTGAAAGTACGCTGAGTGCTTATCAGTATCATATTTATTTTATTTGCGAGCATTGCATAAACATCATTTGCATTGTGTTGCATAGCATGTATAATGTATGACATTTGCATGAGCATTGCATACTAATTATTATTTTATTAACAATGACCTTAAGTATCCTTAACCCTTATAATTGTATAAAATGGTTGGTTTACCTCGTGAGGATGGATGGATTGATTTGACTAATGTAGTGGATGGTGAGGAAGTAGATAAGTTTGGTGCTAGTGACGATGAAGAGCCTTTTGAGTTTTTAGATGATGGGATTCCACTTACTGCAGTTGGTCAGACAGAGCCTGAGTTAATACAAGGTAGTTATGTTCCAAGGGTCAATGTTGTGCCACAGACTGTTCCAGATTGTCAGCGACCGGTTGTTCGTTCTTCGACTCCTACTTGTGATGCTTATATTAGTAGTTTGCCTGGGATTGCATTTGCTAGGGTGATGTTCCTGTTGAGTCGAGCAGGGCTGCTAGTGCTCGATCTATTCATGATGGTATTCCTAAGGTTTATTGTCCATGTCCTAGGTCTTATGATGATATTTTCTGGTTTCTTTAGAAGTTTGATAGGTCTTTGTTTGAGAGGTATTTGGTTGAGACTCGTGTGATTAAGAGGTTTGAGCAGAATGAGAAAATGTTTGACAGGTTTGTTGGTATTGTGAGGAGATCAGAGTTTGTTAGGGCAAGGGAAATGAATGAGTTTGTTAGATTGAGATCTATGGTGCTGAATTTGAGCGGGCAAGTTGAAAGGTTGCGTAGGGAGCAAGAAAGGAATGCTAGGTTGAGTGCATGGGGTTTGCCGGTGAGATATTTTCTTAGTCATGGTGTTGTGATTCGTGATGTGCCGAATCAGGTTGAAGCTCAAGTGTCGGTGAAGCCGAGTGAAGGAGGTAGTAGTAAAGGGAAGGAAAAAGTGGAGGAAGAGTCTGATGATGATGATAGCAGCAGTGACGACGAGCCGATGTACAAGAAGCTGCGGGGATCTGATGTTTAGTTCTTTCTGTTGTTTTTATTTGGTCTTGTTGTAATAGAACTTATGTAGACTCGTACTCTAGCTTGTGATGAAACTTAATGACTTTAAGTTGTTGTGATGAAGGATTGTAGTGACATTACTTGTCACAATTTTGTGGAGATTTTCCAAAGCAATCCAAAATTACCTTCATGACTTATGATTTGTCTTATTAGTTCTTGTGTGAATTGGTTAATGATTCATTGTGAATTGTGTTGTTGGTTCATGTAGTATCCATGTTACATCTTGATAGAGAAATCCTTCTTCTTATCATGATATGAATACTTACTTGTTCTTATTCTGTTATGGTTACACAGGAAGGAGTTGGGAGGCATTTTTCTGACTTTACTAATATATTGTTTGGTTAGTTTCCTGTAAACATGTCGCCTAAATTGACGACTGCTACTGTTAATACCATGATTGAACAAGCTATCGCTAGAGCTTTAGAAGCTGAACGTGCTGCGAGGAACCAAGAGGCTGAGAATAGGAATGCTGCTGGTCAGGTTGGAGGGAATGTTGGAAATCAAGTTGGAGGAAATGCGGATGAACAAGCAGAAGGAAATGTTGCAGGACAAGTTGGAGGTAATGCTGCTGTTCAGCAGGTTCAGAAGAAATGTTCTTATGCTAGTTTCATGAAATGTGGACCTACCCAATTTCGTGGTACTGGTGGTGCATTGGAATTAAGGAGGTGGATTGAGAAGATAGAAAGTACTTTTGAAATCAGTGGATGTTCAGAAGCTAGTAAAGTAAAATTTGCTGCAGCTACTTTTCAGGATGACACGTTGAGTTGGTGGAATAGTCAAGTAACTACTGTAGGGTTGGTTGAAGCTAATGCTAGAACATGGACTGTGACCAAGGGACTGTTGACTGCTAAGTTTTGTCCTAAGGAAGAGTTAGGTCAGTTGGAAGATGAATTGAGGCATTTGGTGTTGAGGAATAATGATATTGTAACTTATAGAAGGAGGTTTTCTGATTTATGTTTGTTGTTTCCTGATGCGTTTGCTGATGACCGTAAGAAGATGAAGCAATATATTAGGGGTTTATCTAGTAATATCAAGGGAGAAACTACTTCGTCGAAACCCAAGTCATTTGATGAAGCTGTTCAAATGGCTCATGCTTTAATGGATGTAAAGCTGCAGGATCGAAAGGATAGTATTGCTAAAGGAAATAAGAAAAAGTGGGAAGCTGCACACTCAAGCCAAAGGCAGAATCGAGGTGGTCATCGTAATAACAATAACCAAGGACCAAATATGAGTCAGCAATACAATTTGAGAAGGAATGATGGTGTTCGTGCTGCTACAGGAAATCAAGGTAACAAGGTGAATCTGAAGTGTGGTCGGTGTAATCTGTATCATGTTGGAAATTGTCCACCTGCTTGCAACAAGTGTGGGAAGGCCGGACATAAGATGGCAAATTGTAGAAACAAGGGTGTAGCCACTAGGGCTAATGCTGTCAAGGTAGTTTATTGTTCTGGATGTGGAGGCCGTGGACATAAGCAAGGAAACTGTCCGAGGGTTGGCATACGACAGGGAGGCAATGTTGCTGCTGTTGTTGCTGGGATTGCTGCTCCAGTCTATGTCATGGTAGATGCTAACAAACCTCAAGGGCCGAATGTAGTGACTGGTACGTTCTTACTTGATGCTTGTTATGCTAGTGTGTTATTTGATTCTGGATCCGATAGAATTTTCGTAGATGTTAGATTCAGTCAGCAATTGGATAGAGAACCAGTGAGATTGACAACTAGTTATAATGTGGAGTTAGCTGATGGTAAGGTTGTAAGCACTAGTTCTATTCTGAAAGGTTGTTCCTTGAAGTTAGGTAATTATGTGTTTAGTATTGATTTGATGCCCATAGAATTAGGATCTTTTGATGTGATTGTTGCAATGGACTGGTTAGTTGGTAATGGTGCAGTAATTGTTTGTGGAGAAAGATTAGTTCAGATACCGCTAAGGAATAGGGTATTGATTGTGAAAGGTGATGAATGTACTTCTCGTTTGAGAGTTGTTTCTTGTTTAAAGATGATGAGGTACATAGAAGCATGTTGTGATGTGTTTCTTGCATAGATAAGTAATGATGGTGTGAATGAAAGGAAATTGGAGGATGTGCGTGTGATTAGAGAGTATCCTGAGGTTTTCCCTGAGGAATTGCCAGGATTACCGACGCATCGTGAAGTGGAGTTTCGTATTGATTTAGTGTCGGGTGCTGCTCCTGTTGCTCGTGCACCGTATCGTTTAGCTCCATCTGAGATGAAAGAATTATCTGATCAATTGAAGGAATTGATGGATAAGGGATTTATTAGACCAAGTTCGTCGTCGTGGGGTGCGCCTGTTTTGTTTGTTCGGAAGAAAGATGGTTCTTTTAGAATGTGTATTGATTACAGAGAGCTTAACAAATTGACTGTCAAGAATCGGTATCTGTAACACCCCCAAATTTATACAACTCAATACAGCGGAAGACTAGTTGGTGTTACGGGATAGCACATTACTCACATCATAGACAACGCATAAAAATCGCGTCGTTTAATAATAAATCATTTCCATTCATAAATATCAAAGTTACATCGGTCCCAAGTCATTATATTTCATACAAAGTTTTACAAAGTATTTGAATGGAAAATATTGTTTAAGTGCGGGCCATGAATTCTTGTCGTCTTCCCGAGAATTACCTTCAAGTACCTGAGATAAAACATGTTAAAAGAAAAGGTCAGCGATAACGCCGAGTGAATTCATAGAGTTTAATAAATTCCATCAATACAATATCAGTATAAAATTATTACTGAAAATCATTTTGTACAAATCATTTTAATAGGTCATAAAATAGCCAAAATCATTTTATACAAATCTTTGTAATAGTCCATAAAATAGCCAAAGTCATTTTATATAAATCCTTATCGAAAATCATAATATAGGCATTTGCCTTAAAAATTATTATACGAGCCAATGTCGTAAAAACATCATACAATACGTCTTATGACGTTGTATGAAAATAAAAACCGTTATATGAATATGGTTACGAAAACCAAAACACAAACATAATATCAATAGTATGACCCTGTATTGCTAGTCAGGCAATACATCGTAATTCGAAGCGTCTAATAGTATTTCGTTAGTTTTGGATTATTATAAGCCGCATGACATTGTTACCTTACTAAACCAAAACGGGTAGCTAACCCGATACCAGTTTTGCCCATCTAAAGTAGCGTGTTGTCACAAAGGTCACGCTATGGAAATCTTCTCATACATAAATTCGCTTACCAATCAATGTGGCACGACGGGGATCAACCGTCAAGGCGCGAACTGGGGTGATCGTCCCCAAATAGTACTATTAAATGCATAAGCGTCTACCAACTCCCGGTAGTTCACAATTCATGCTAATGGGACTTTTAGTGACATAACCTACCTTTAATAATCCATTTTATTTCATCTATCGGGTCCATTAATCATTTATCGGGTCATACAATCGGTTCATTCAATCATTCGGGTCCAAAATCAATAAACAAACAATCGGGACAAATGGTGTCCTATTTTATAAAACTAACATGTCATCTCCCTCGCGGGTTTATAAAACATTTATAAAAACATTTAAAAGAGTGAGAGGCTATGAACTCACGTTGATGTGGGAAGGCGGGTGATCGGCAATTCGGACGTACGGTACGTGCTTCAATCACGGAAACCTAGACAAATAATACTCGGTCTTAGACGTTTGTCCAATGACTTTATAAAAATAACAATTATGTATACATATGATGATTATATATATATGATGATCAAGTGGGTTTACATATTCTCGTTTACTCATTTTAGAGTTATGTGTCGATAACTTTTATAATAGTTTTCTCGTTTTACCCATTTACGTGTTTTAGGTCCAATAAACCTATTATAAGTTCTTAACTTGTATTAATCCTTGTTATACTTACATTATCAGTATATATACTTTTCATGTTGGGCCCAAATGGGTTAAGCCCAATAAGTTCTTTTTACAAGTTTTTATCTTATTAAGTCCAATTATTAGTCCAATATGTTTAGTTAGCTCGTAAATGTCCGTATCTCTTATAGTTCGGGTTTTATCGGTTTTTACTTGTATTAGTTACTTATACATCATTATATGACTTTTATAAACTTTACATTAGACGGGTTTGGTCGTCTAAGTTTTATTCGGCGAAAAACGTTAATTTTACGGCGATAGCCGAAAAAGTCGTAAAAATCAAGTTTATAGTTTTTATTACTTATAAATATTATTTTACCACCATTTATATAATTTACCCATTTAATTAACCTTTTATACATTTATATAAATAATTTTTATAAGTTAGTGGGTTTATATTTTTACATTTTATACATTATAATGTGAGTGCTTATATAATATTAATAAACATTATTTCCAAAATCTGATTTTTAACTTCATGTTCACCATTTTTACCATATCTAGAGTTCTATAATGACTTAGAAGCTCATTTTTGGATGGAATGATCTTCATATTATGTGCTACGTTTAACTTAGTTATAGCTACTGCCCATTTTGAGTTTAAGTTGCCTTAACAGTCCCTACAAAACTGCTTATTCAGATTACACCACCTAACTTGTTTTGATCATATCTCACTCATTATTTTGATTCCATTGCATGGCCAACTCTCACATGTGTATAACATCATCTACTTACTGTAAATGGATCAAACCATGCAATTTTATCAGTTCATCTTTTAGTTATCTACTGTTTTTATACAGCCAACTAAATAATCAAGATTTTAGCTTCATTGCTTATAGTTATCATCATTTTTAAGCATATTTATCAACACTTGATCCCCACACAACATTTTTATCATCATATAATCATCATATACATATACAATAGGAAATAAAATACATGTTTACATAATCAAATTAACAAAAAGATGAGGAGGACAATCTTTATACCACCATGATAATGTAGGTTGTGATCAAAACATGGATTTTGATGGAGAAACTTGTGCATAGCCAAGACCATCTTCAAGACCACCAATCTTCATAAACTCCTTGTGGAAAATCAGCCCCAAGACACCATGAATACTCCTCCTTGGATTTTATAAGTTGCACCAATCACTAGGGCTTCAAAAGGGCATCAACATGTATATGAATAACATGAGATTTTGTGGTTGATTTTGATCAATGGTGGTGGTTTATGGAGCAAATGGGACGGCATAGGTGAAGAGGGAGAGAGAGTTTGTAGCTTGTTTCCATGGTGAATAATGAGAAGAGTGGTAATGGTTAATGGTTTTGATAAGAAGTAGCTTACAATGTAAGCTTTAGCTTACATGTGTAAGTTACAAAGCTAACACTTTGACACCAAATGTAGTGAGGTGTAGTATGTTGGACGGTTATAGTGGGGGTGGGGCAAGTGTCCCACTTGTCTCATCCCCATTTATTTACGGGTACTCCTCGATTCTAGTTTCCTCGATTTGCGTGCCCTCGCGTCGTTTTACGAAAAACGTTTTTTAAAAATTGTCTCATCAAAAACGGAGTTCGAAAACCTAAATACGTAATCCTAAGGTTTCCAGTTTAGTCGTAAAGGACGTTAAAATAAAATCGTAAGTCCTAATCTCTTCTCGTAAATTTGTGAGTTTATGAACCAACACAAATTTAAAACTCCAAAATAATATTCAAGAATAAATTTATTTTCTGAAATGTCGGACTGTCACCAAAGACGGTGTATGTAAACGTAAGCACGTAACGTTGAATCCTCCGGTTTATACGTAGTCGATGCTACTCCAAGACGTAAATCGAAATTTCTTCCCAAAAATAAGTGAGTTCATATTGTATCATTAAAATAATATTTTCAAATAATATTTGAGAATAAAATATCAACCATAATTTGGCGGATTGTCACAGCATTTACCCCTAAACAGGATCTTTGTCCTCAAAGATCATCTTACCTTACTACTCGCTTCTTATAGAGTTAAAGCCATGTGGGTATTTCCTCCACATTCGGTCTTTTCTCACAAGTGAAATTCATTACAATACGCGAGTTCTATCAAACGTAACTACGGGAATAAGATCAGGCTTAATGTTGACTTACTTTCTCTATCCATGATGTTCACGGGTTTTTGATGAATGCAACTTTTCGCCGATCTAAGCTCTACTAAGAATAATCAGATTCTCACTTGATAGATATTCCGTCAAGTTCGATTTACGAAACATAATTCACGCAGTCCTTGAAGTCCTAGGGTAGATCCAGCTGATATGCCTTTCAAATCAATCTTTTACATCATCTCAGTGGTCCCATACAATGCGGACTTATATCCCATGATTTGTCAGATCATGAATTCATTTTTTTCCAAGGTTTAAAATTGTGGCATAACTTCGCTACCCATTTGGCACTTCAAGATCTACATTTCATATTCACATAACCTCTTGCCCACTATTGGCAGTCAATAATCAAATCCTAATTTCAACAATCATTTCAGATTTCACGGGTCGTGTATTTTGCAAGGATAGGTTCGCCATCGTAGGAAACCTTATACCTAAGAGACATGTCCAACTCACAATGGGTGTATGTCGGATGTCTTCATCTCAACTCCTGCTTATAGATGCTCTAATATAGATCCTAACAAGATTCGATCTCAATCCTAACAAGATGATTACCAATGATAATCTCTCCAAAGGAAAACGATTATACGGTCTATTACCAAAAGTCAATCATTCAAACATAAAACAGCACTTATATTACTTTGTATCGTTACTTTACCTCGTCCCTTCGATTTGGGGTGGTATATAGTACTCTCATCAAGGTTCGTTCTCAATGATTTCTGAGCAAATCTCTAGAAATTCGATGCGAAGCGAGGATCTTGATATAGATGTTCGATACAGGCACCCCATGTTTACATAACTCTTTTGCATTTATCATTAACAGGAATGATATTAGCAGATTTGGTCAGTCTGTCGACGATGACCCAAATCGAATCAAATTCAGATGATGACCTTTGCAATAGCTAGACGTTTACTAATGTATGAGGCGATGTCTGCCTTCATAATTGCCATCAGTACAACTTCTTCAGACAAAGATACTTTTAGTCATAAATGACATAAATAGAATACTTATACTTACAAATTCCAACATTACTATATCTCAAAATCCTCCATATTTAGGCAATCACAAGTGGCCTTTAAAACATTTAATGCTATTGGCTTATCAATTATAATGGTTCACATTAGCCGTGAAACCCTTCACTATTTATATTATCCTTTTTACAAACAATGTTTATTTTTATATCGTTCGGCAATTTATTTTGCACCTTCATTAATAAGAAATATATCATAACTGGTTCTTTATCCTTTTTATATAATACGTCAGTATTTATATTCACTTCTCATGATGATGTGATTATCGTGTCCATAGTTCACTCAGGTATTCTTTATATATTAGGCGTCAGTAATTACGTTCACCTTTCTTCATATTTCTAAGTTTCAGTTTCGTTTCAACTATCATTTTTATCAGTTTTGTTCAATCCGACGTTTAAAGCGTCGATAATTATTATATGTAAATTAACAATAATTATTTAATTTTTATGAAACGTAAACGTTAAAAGTTTAAATTTTTTAGTTCGACCAATTATATAAAATGTTCAAAATAAATTTGGATTTAATTAACAAGATTTTTGTTGGTTTATGGAAAATATTTAATAAGATTCGTAAATGTTCGAAAAACCTTTGTTTATACTTTGGTCAAAGTTTTCTTAGTAAAAAGGCAAAAATTATTGTTTCAAATTCCAAGTTATGGTTTAAATGGTTTTACTCAATCCTTCTTAAGTTGTATTGAGGTATACACAAACATTTACCCCTAAACAGAAGTTTAGTTAAATGTTTAGTGTATAAGGGAATAATCCCTTTAAAATCCTTTGTTAAAACATTTGCCAAGACATATTTCCATTTCTTTTTGGTAAAATCCAAAGTCTTAAAATGGCTCTTAATTTTTGAAGAGTCTATATGCATTCATCTTACCATTATTAATCCAACGGTCATTTTATGCAAAGGATTAAGTTTTTAATCCCTAAGCGTTAATGGTTCTAATCTTTGAAAAGTCAATATAGCTTCCATTATCTATTAATCACACGGTTAAATCATGTAAAGAATTAAGTCTTAAGTCTTATGTTAAATATTTAAGGTACATGTTATCATTGTTCGGCCAATTCAGGGCAATGTATAAATAATTATTAACTCATTCTTATTCTTATAAACAAACAAATGATCCTTAATGATCACGGGCATGAATTTATCAAATTACAGACTACACACGTGATTCACCAAATTTATGAATGCTACATGTGCATTGGTCAATCCAAACGACATCACGTGGAACTCATAATGTTCATTACAAGTACCGGATGTAGTGATTGGAATAGATAATCTCTTTCGCAGATGCGAAGTTGATGATAACCATGCTATGGATCAGATTTTGCTAGAACCTTGTAAATGATCGAACAAATCTTCCATTTCGAGTTATGGATATCGTTTTCGATTGTCAATTTACTCAGTCACAAGTAATTCATAAATATAAGGAATGATAACACCATAGCTCTTCAGGATGACAGGCTTGGTATAATAAAATCTTTCTCCGACGACTCTCTAAGTTGTACGGTAATTCCTTTAATTTAAATGGTGCTGACGTACAGTGCACAAGCCACAGGTGCAGCACCGGGAATATAATCAAGACCAATTTCAATCTGCCTTAATGGAAAAAGTTTAGGTAATTTACCAACAAATACTTACTAAAGTTTCAGATAACATAAACGTCTTTTAATAAATTCATATTAAGTTCTTCTAGATTTCAATATCTATAACTAGTTCACAACCATTCATGGTAATATTTCAAGTCTTAATACAGGATATGGTCATCCATCAAGAATTATTTAGATCACTTTTGATAATCAACATCTTATCATTTAGGGGAATTCTACTCGAGTTCCCATCAATTAAGACAATGTCGTTATGTCATAATCAATCAATCCATTCTACTGGCACTATCAACTTTTCAGTTTCATTGCCGTCGATAAGATGTGAACTTCTCAAAAGACTAATAATAGTTCATGATCCTTCACAAATTCAAGGATATATGGAGACATAACTAACCTTAAAAGAGTAAGGTCAACGCTTAATCTACACGAGAAAATTTCAAATCAGGTAAAGACGAAAACATTTAACGAATATGAATATATCCATGTTTTCATAATTTGAGTACGCATTCGAAAGCTCCTCGGATCGTTACCCAGGTCATTCAAATGAAATCAAATCAAAAGAAATGATAAGAACGTAAATACATCCAGTCGGGTATCAACACTCGGTAATCAAATATTTTTCCTAAAAATCTCACTACGAGAGAATTGGACAAGAAAGAATTGTCAATTGTCAAATAAGACAATTTCCACAGATGAGTAAATTCGACTCAGAAGAATAGATAGTACGGGCACATATGTACGTGTCCCTAACACTATGTCCTTGTTTTTCACTTCTTGCAGATCTCATAAATTTTAATCTTTCGCAATCTTCAAAGAAAATGTAGTGTTTATTCATTTGTTTTATGGTGACTACTAATCAGCCTTGCATAGTCCATTCCAAATTGTATGTAGGCGCGCAACTATATACAATTTCAAGATTAACAATGCAATACTCAGTTCATCAAAATTTTATCATCGTGTTTATAATAAAAACATTTTCCTGCTTAATTCTTAAATAAGAATCAAAAATAAATTTACAAAGATTTTCTTTGTTATGAAAACAGTTAAGTTTTCCAAGGTACTTTATAAACAACTTCTTTTCGATAACAATCACTTATAAATCTCACCTTGAATAATCCTTTTAGTGATGAAAATTCAATTTTTCTCAAAGGATACCGTTTTAACTTTATAAAAACAATGTGTGATCTGCAGAAAAGTGATGAAGGCTTGTTCACCAAGAATTAACTACGATATAATAGGAAATGAGCTTAGCCAATTAATCATGAGATTCATGATCTCGATGGCACTCAAAAGAATAATCCACAACGTAACTCAAGTCAAGATGAGTACTTGTTCAATAGTTGCATCACTAATGCGAGCATTAGGATAAAGCAATAAAGGATAGATAACATCGATACATGTAGAATTTAGCAATCAAAGGTAGTCTTTTTCATTAATCACTAACAAGTCAAAATTGTACCGTAACACATTACGTGTCACTATGTCATACAATTCTCAGAACTCATCCTACCAACTGATATCTCAGTTAAGTTAGGGATTCTTAAAAGATACCACAATGAATACTAATCTACAAGAGTCATTAGGTGTTCCACATGTCCCGGAAGATCCATTGGTCCCAGTTAAGAAGAAGATTTCTTCAATTTATTTCCTGGACACTGGGCATCCTCGTTAGTGGACAATGGCCTAGGAACAACCCTTAATACGAATCAAAAATCAATTAAAACCTTATAATTCAATCACAAAACTTAACGACTTCCTCTTAACAATCTCATATTCCATATAGGTTAAGTTTAACTTTTATTTATTCAAGTTTCAACCAATTTTATACTCAATTCGATATCCTACCTCATTCTCCAATACTTTCAATCTTATTCTTCGGCCTTGTAAAGGCAATACAATCTCAATATGAATCAACACTTAATTTCCAATCCTATAATTCTTACAACAACAATTATGAAATGAGTCATTGATATGAAATGACTCGATCAGTCAATTAGACTTCTCGGAAAGGTATTAGTGGCATGAGGCTTTTGGGTAATGGTTCCAATGACAGCCTCAAGTGCAACGTTCACCCTTTCGATTTCAATTTTAAGAATTGGGTGACAACGACTCAGATGAAATCTTTCTAGGTGGTAACGTTTTGTCAAACTCCACTCTATAAGAAAAGATCGTCATGACATCGATATCAGATTTAATCTTGCCAATTCTTTTTCAATATCATGATCAACTAATATCTACATTTCTACGAATATCAACCATTTGTTGGGATCATAAATATCCACAACTTGGTTTAGATCTAGGATAGCTAGAATTCCTACGAGAATAGCTTCGATTAATTTACTAGGGGGTTTAGGGTTTCTTGTGACAATTGACGTCGTATAAATACCTCGTATAAAAATCAAAATAATCATCAAACAATCATGTAATAAAATTACATCATATATATATATATATATATATATATATATATATATATATATATATATATATATATATATATATATATATATATATATATATATATATAATCCAAGTTATATATATATTAAAATAACACTTCTCAGTCTTGGCCTTGTCGGTAACTCGGGAATTCTTCGGCACCGTTATAGTCAAAAGATTTTTAGACATTTTTAGAAAAATGTTTATAGTTAAAAGATTTTGAAATGTTTTATTCAAAACCTTGGTTTTAAAAATCTTTCGTTCTCTATAACGAGAGCTCTGGTACCAAACTGTAACACCCCCAAATTTATACAACTCAATACAGCGGAAGACTAGTTGGTGTTACGGGATAGCACATTACTCACATCATAGGCAACGCATAAAAATCGCGTCGTTTAATAATAAATCATTTCCATTCATAAATATCAAAGTTACATCGGTCCCAAGTCATTATATTTCATACAGAGTTTTACAATGTATTTGAATGGAAAATATTGTTTAAGTGCGGGCCATGAATTCTTGTCGTCTTCCCGAGAATTACCTTCAAGTACCTGAGATAAAACATGTTAAAAGAAAAAGTCAGCGATAACGCCGAGTGAATTCATAGAGTTTAATAAATTCCATCAATACAATATCAGTATAAAATTATTACTGAAAATCATTTTGTACAATTCATTTTAATAGGCCATAAAATAGCCAAAATCATTTTATACAAATCTTTGTAATAGGCCATAAAATAGCCAAAGTCATTTTATATAAATCCTTATCGAAAATCATAATATAGGCATTTGCCTTAAAAATTATTATACGAGCCAATGTCGTAAAAACATCATACAATACGTCTTATGACGTTGTATGAAAATAAAAACCGTTATATGAATATGGTTACGAAAACCAAAACACAAACATAATATCAATAGTATGACCCTGTATTGCTAGTCAGGCAATACATCGTAATTCGAAGCGTCTAATAGTATTTCGTTAGTTTTGGATTATTATAAGCCGCATGACATTGTTACCTTACTAACCAAAACGGGTAGCTAACCCGATACCAATTTTGCCCATCTAAAGTAGCGTGTCGTCACAAAGGTCACGCTATGGAAATCTTCTCATACATAAATTCACTTACCAATCAATGGTGGCACGACGGGGATCAACCATCAAGGCGCGAACTGGGGTGATCGTCCCCAAATAGTACTATTAAATGCATAACCGTCTACCAACTCCCGGTAGTTCACAATTCATGCTAATGGGACTTTTAGTGACATAACCTAACTTTAATAATCCATTTTATTTCATCTATCGGGTCCATTAATCATTTATCGGGTCATACAATCGGGTCATTCAATCATTCGGGTCCAAAATCAATAAACAAACAATCGGGACAAATGGTGTCCTATTTTATAAAACTAACCTGTCATCTCACTCGCGGGTTTATAAAACATTTATAAAAACATTTAAAAGAGTGCGAGGCTATGAACTCACGTTGATGTGGGAAGGCGGGTGATCGGCAATTCGGACGTACGGTACGTGCTTCAATCACGGAAACCTAGACAAATAATACTCGGTCTTAGACGTTTGTCCAATGACTTTATAAAAATAACAATTATGTATACATATGATGATTATATATATGATGATCAAGTGGGTTTACATATTCTCGTTTACTCATTTTAGAGTTATGTGTCGATAACTTTTATACTAGTTTTCTCGTTTTACCCATTTACGTGTTTTAGGTCCAATAAGCCTATTATAAGTTCTTAACTTGTATTAATCCTTGTTATACTTACATTATCAGTATATATACTTTTCATGTTGGGCCCAAATGGGTTAAGCCCAATAAGTTCTTTTTACAAGTTTTTATCTTATTAAGTCCAATTATTAGTCCAATATGTTTAGTTAGCTCGTAAATGTCCGTATCTCTTATAGTTCGGGTTTTATCAGTTTTTACTTGTATTAGTTACTTATACATCAGTATATGACTTTTATAAACTTTACATTAGACGGGTTTGGTCGTCTAAGTTTTATTCGGCGAAAAACGTTAATTTTACGGCGATAGCCGAAAAAGTCGTAAAAATCAAGTTTATAGTTTTTATTACTTATAAATATTATTTTTCCACCATTTATATAATTTACCCATTTAATTAACCTTTTATACATTTATATAAATAAGTTTTATAAGTTAGTGGGTTTATATTTTTACATTTTATACATTATATTGTGAGTGCTTATATAATATTAATAAACATTATTTCCAAAATATGATTTTTAACTTCATGTTCACCATTTTTACCATATCTAGAGTTCTATAATGACTTAGAAGCTCATTTTTGGATGGCATGATCTTCATATTATGTGCTACATTTAACTTAGTTATAGCTACTGCCCATTTTGAGTTTAAGTTGCCTTAACAGTCCCTACAAAACTGCTTATTCAGATTACACCACCTAACTTGTTTTGATCATATCTCACTCATTATTTTGATTACATTGCATGGTCAACTCTCACATGTGTATAACATCATCTACTTACTGTAAATGGATCAAACCATGCAATTTTATCAGTTCATCTTTTAGTTATCTACTGTTTTTATACAGCCAACTAAATAATCAAGATTTTATCTTCATTGCTTATAGTTATCATCATTTTTAAGCATATTTATCAACACTTGATCCCCACACAACATTTTTATCATCATATAATCATCATATACATATACAATAGGAAATAAAATACATGTTTACATAATCAAATTAACAAAAAGATGAGGAGGACAATCTTTATACCACCATGATGATGTAGGTTGTGATCAAAACATGGATTTTGATGGAGAAACTTGTGCATAGCCAAGACCATCTTCAAGACCACCAATCTTCATAAACTCCTTGTGGAAAATCAGCCCCAAGACACCATGAATACTCCTCCTTGGATGTTATAAGTTGCACCAATCACTAGGGCTTCAAAAGGGCATCAACATGTATATGAATAACATGAGATTTTGTGGTTGATTTTGATCAATGGTGGTGGTTTATGGAGCAAATGGGACGGCATAGGTGAAGAGGGAGAGAGAGTTTGTAGCTTGTTTGCATGGTGAATAATGAGAAGAGTGGTAATGGTTAATGGTTTTGATAAGAAGTAGCTTACAATGTAAGCTTTAGCTTACATGTGTAAGTTACAAAGCTAACACTTTGACACCAAATGTAGTGAGGTGTAGTATGTTGGACGGTTATAGTGGGGGTGGGGCAAGTGTCCCACTTGTCTCATCCTCATTTATTTATGGGTACTCCTCGATTCTAGTTTCCTCGATTTGCGTGCCCTCGCGTCGTTTTACGAAAAACGTTTTTATAAATTATGAATCTACGTCACAAAACGAATCCAATAAAAATTGTCTCATCAAAAACGGAGTTCGAAAACGTAAATACGTAATCCTAAGGTTTCCGGTTTAGTCGTAAAGGACGTTAAAATAAAATCGTAAGTCCTAATCTCTTCTCGTAAATTTGTGAGTTTATGAACCAACACAAATTTAAAACTCCAAAATAATATTCAAGAATAAATTTATTTTCTGAAATGTCGGACTGTCACCAAAGACGGTGTATGTAAACGTAAGCACGTAACGTTGAATCCTCCGGTTTATACGTAGTCGATGCTACTCCAAGACGTAAATCCAAATTTCTTCCCAAAAATAAGTGAGTTCATATTGTATCATTAAAATAATATTTTCAAATAATATTTGAGAATAAAATATCAACCATAATTTGACGGATTGTCACAGTATCCACTGCCGAGGATTGATGATTTGTTCGATCAGTTGCAAGGATTTAGTGTATACTCGAAGATCGATTTGAGGTCTGGGTATCATCAACTGAGAGTTAGGGAAGAAGATATTCCTATAACAGCTTTCCGTACTCGATATGGACATTTCGAATTTCAAGTGATGCCTTTTGGATTAACAAATGCGCCTGCTGTATTTATAGATTTGATGAATCGTGTATGTAAGCCGTATTTGGATGAGTTTGTTATCGTATTCATTGATGATATTCTCGTTTATTCCAAGAGTGAAGAGGAACATGAGAAGCATTTGAGTACAATTTTGGAATTGTTGAAGAAGGAGAAGTTGTATGCGAAATTCTCTAAGTGTGAATTTTGGTTGAAATCAGTGCAATTTTTGGGGCACGTGATTGATAGTGAAGGTGTTCGTGTGGATCCTGCTAAGATTGAGGCAATTAAGGATTGGTCAATGCCGAAGACGCCGACTGAAGTTCGCCAATTTCTTGGTTTGGCTGGGTATTATAGAAGGTTTATTGAGAAGTTTTCGTTGATTGCTAAGCCGTTGACTAAGCTTACGGAAAAGAATCGAGTGTTTGAATGGGGATTGGAAGAGGAATCTGCATTTAGTACGTTGAAGGATAAGTTGTGTTCTGCGCCGATATTGTCTTTGCCAGAAGGATCTGAGGATTTTGTAGTGTACTGTGACGCGTCTCATAAAGGATTTGGAGCTGTATTGATGCAAAGGGAGAAAGTAATAGCGTATGAATCGAGACAATTAAGGAAGCATGAAGAGAATTACACTACGCATGATTTAGAACTTGGGGCTGTTATTTTTGCTTTGAAGTTGTGGAGACACTACTTGTATGGAACCAAGTGTGTGGTTTTCACTGATCATAAGAGTTTGCAATATATTTTGGATCAAAAGGAATTGAATATGAGGCAAAGGAGATGGGTTGAGTTGCTGAGTGATTATGACTGCGAGATTCGTTTCCATCCTGGTAAAGCGAATGTGGTAGCTGATGCACTTAGTAGAAAGGAAAGAGATAAGTATATAAGAGTTAGAGCTTTGGCAATATTGGAAAGTGTTGATTTGACAGAAGAAGTATTGAAAGCCCAAACTAACGGTATGAAGGAAGAGAACGTTGAGGCATAAAACTTGGGTAGAATGTTGAAACCTTTGTTTGAAGTAAGGTCGAATGGATTGAGGTATTTTAAGAATAGGATTTGGTTACCGTTGTGTCCGTCTGAGAAAGATTCGTTAGGGGTGCGAGATTTGGTTATGAATGAATCTCATAAGTCGAAATATTCAATACATCCTGGATCGTACAAGATGTATCAAGATCTTAAGAAAGTCTATTGGTGGCCGAATATGAAGGCATATATAGCACGGTATGTTAATAAGTGTTTAACTTGTGCGAAGGTGAAGGCTGAACAAAAGAAACCGTCTGGAATATTAGTGCAACCTGAGATTCCTGAGTGGAAATGGGAGAAGATTACAATGTATTTTGTGACAAGTTTGCCAAGGACTGCAAATGGTTGTGATATGATATGGGTGATAGTAGATAGATTGACTAAGTCTGCTCACTTTTTACCGATGAAGAAGACAGATAGTATGGAGAGGTTAACAACAGTGTATGTGAAGGAGATTGTTTGTCGACATGGTGTGCCTTTATCGATAATTCCTGATCGTGATAGTAGGTTTACTTCAGAATTTTGGAAGTCTTTGCAGAAAGCGATGGGAACGGAGTCATGTTTAAGTACAGCATATCATCCATAAACTGATGGAAAAAGTGAGAGAACGATTCAAACGTTAGAGGATATGCTTCGTGCATGTGTGATTGACTTTGGAAATGGTTGGGATAAGCATTTGCCATTGGTTGAATTTTCGTACAATAATAGTTATCAATCAAGTATTAAAGCCGATCCATTTGAAGCTTTGTATGGACGTAAGTGTAGATCTCCATTTGAAGCTTTGGAAATGATATTTGAGACGACTGAAAAGATTGTGCAAATTAAGAAGCGTTTGTATCTGCCAGAAGTAGACAAAAGAGTTATGCTTATAACAGAAGGAAACCGTTGGAATTTGAAGGAGGAGACATGGTTATGTTGAAAGTATCTCCATGGAAAGGAGTAATACGCTTTGGGAAGAGAGGAAAGTTGAGCCCGAGATTTATTGGACCATTTAAGATTATCCAAAGGATTGGATTGGTGGCTTATAAGTTAGAATTGCCTAATGAGCTTAAGGCTATTCATAATACTTTTCATGTGTCTAATTTAAAGAATTGTTTAGCTGAAAGGGATGTGGTGATTCCATTGGAGGAAATTCAACTTGACGATAAGTTGCATTTTATAGAGGAACCTGTAGAAATAATGGATAAGGAAGTTAAGAAGTAGAAGCATAGTAGAATTCCGATTGTGAAAGTGAGATGGAACTCTAGACGTGGGCCAGAGTTTACGTGGGAACGTGAGGATTTCTTTAAGGACAAGTATCCTCATTTGTTTAGGAAGGATTAAGCGCCGCGGACGTCGCTTCTTTTAAGAAGGGGGGGATGTGACAACCCAAAACCGAGGTCATTGCTTAATCTTATTTTATGATTATTTTTTGAAATTTTTGGATGAGTTTGAACGATATTTATTTTGGAGGTTTAAGTTTAAACCGATGTTGAAAGGTCTATATTTAATATTTATTAAGTATAAGGAGTATTAGCAAGCGTGATGTCGATGGATGCCAAATATTTTACGTTTTATTGTCGGTTGTTCGATTTTTGTCATGTTTGAGGTTTTATTTTAAATGACGTGTTAAGTCGAGTCGAGAGTCGATATTATTATTTTTGAGGTACGTTTTAAATTTTTAAAAGTGTCTTTATGAAACCCGAGCCCCGTAAATATTTTGAAAATTTACTAATAGTTATTTCCCGCTTTTTAGCTAACTATTTATATTTCTAG
The DNA here is from genome assembly GCA_025667525.1 of Glebionis coronaria. Lineage (NCBI taxonomy): Eukaryota > Viridiplantae > Streptophyta > Magnoliopsida > Asterales > Asteraceae > Glebionis > Glebionis coronaria. The sequence continues at coordinate 322,298,767 of CM046881.1, read as the reverse complement.
CCATTGCTTTCACTAAATTGCAACTAGGTCCCTACACGACTATATAAAAGATTTTTTTTTTAAACACACAATTCCACTCACAATTTTTTTTTCTTTTCTCTCTCTTTCTCTTTGGCCGTGACCTTCAAACCCACCAAAACCACCATTCAATCAATTTTAACTTGAGAATTATGATGTTTTGAGCTAAACTAACACAAGACCCACCCTTATTTTTTATCAAGGATCATATTGGTGTAATAATTTCTTACATGCAAGCAACTTTTTTTTTCTTGATGTTGGTAGGTAGGAGCTATGATCATGCATGGCATTATCATGATGATCCATGGTGGTTTTTGCTAAAAATCTTGTTAGAAACTTCATTTTGATCTTAATATTTTTATTTTGATTATGATTTTGATGTTATGGTTGATGTATGATGATATTAGGGTATAGTAATGATCATTTCCATGGTTGGTTTTTATCAAAAAGTTGATTTTGTACAAGTTTTGAGTAGTCATTTTATAACAGTAAGTAAAAGGTAAAATCCGAATTTTTATGTTTTGAAAATGGCTTAACTTATAGCCTAGGGTTGTAGATAATTTTCTTACCTTCGATTTGATATAAGGTTGAGCTTCTAGCTCAAAACGAGCGCGAAGTTATGATGTTTTGAATGATCGTGTACCGGGAGACGAGTATCGGCACTACAAGTAGTTGTTGTCGATATTTGGATCGAATCTCGGGGACACTAAATGGATGTTTTGAAAAATGTAACCTACTGATAATGAGGTTTTTACTTATTAGGTTGAGTTTACTTTAAAACCGGAGTATCGGTTTTGTAAACAGAGTCGTTTAAATAAGTTAAAACGGTTGCATGAAAAATTAACGTAAATCTGTCCGGATTTTGTAGTTTGAAAATGAGTCGGGTAAAGTACTTTAGAAGTAATTTCATTTGATAAACTTGTAAGAGGACTTTCTATATATAGTAAGTTAGTTTATCGAGTCGTTTCATAAACGGTTGACGAGTTTAAAAGGGGTAAATAAGCTAGTACATGTAGTATGTACCAGCGGACTTTGTAAAAAGTATAAAATGGTTAAGTAACTGTGTAGTAAAGTATAATGAAGTTATTTATATCGTTTTCTCTCGAGTTTATCGTGACTTTATGAGTTTGAGTTTGATGTTGTTATGTATGATTTATTTCTCGAGTCATTATTAACGAACGCGCCTTATTTGATAGGTAGCGGTTCTCGTGTTTGAATGGCATCCATTATCGTCGACGATCATCTAGCTAGATCTCTTATACTAAGGTGAGTCTATAGCCTCGCTTTCTACTTGTTTTAATGATTTTAATACCCGCGAGGGGGATACATGCTAGTTGAAAATAAATGAACACAAGTCATGAGTAATTGTTGGACCCGAATGATGCATAAAGTTGATTTCATTTTATTGAGTAACTTGTTGCTAAAGACCCTAAATTCATGAGCCGTTAACTATCTTCTGACTTGATGTTGTGAGTCGAGAATAGACGCTTATTCTAATGATAGTACTATTGGGTTGACCACCCTATCTGAGACCAGGGCTTTACGTTGAGTAACCCGCTGGGAAGGATAATTTTAGATGAATAAGATTGTGGTATTCTAGCAACTGATACCCTAAAGGGCCAATGGTTTTATTCTAGTCACGTCGGCATTTGGCGTGGCTGACTATTTGGTTAAGGGGTCGGTGTCATGAGCTTAAATACAATGTTTTTTTAATAATATTATTATTATTACTGCCTTGAATATAGATTGTGTGTACGACAATTCTATAAATGATTATGATTGATTTTCTTCTTGTGTTCAAATGTGATTCGATAAACCTATAGTCTCGCTCAACATTATTGTTGACTCGTTTTAAGCATGTATTTCAGGTAATAGAAAGTGATGGAGCATGGAGCTTTGCTGTGGAGGTTGTGGCTTGCCTTTTGGAAGAATGTTGGTCTAAACTGTTTCTACCTTTTAATGTTGAACAATTTACTTTATGATAATGTACTATACTAAACTTATTGGTTGTTGGTCGAGATCCATGGGGACTAAACGCTTTACTCTGGTATTGTGTCAGTACAATTTGGGTTGAAATCTATGTTTTAGACCATTTATGAAAATCTTGTTTATATTTATGTGTAAACGTCTCACTTTTGAGTCGTTCAATATACCTTGTGTGATGATTCTTGTGTCTAGCACCCAATTGTGTATTTCCGTTGAGCAATGTAAATTGGGGGTGTTAGAATGATTGTTCCTTCAGGGAGATCGTATGGGTTCAGTGAGTTTACTGCCACAACTCACTGAATCCATCACCTTCTTCTTTGTCTTAGTTACATCATTCATTGAGCTTCGCCTCACTCAATGCTCGAGTCTTTCTCTTAGACTCAGTCTAAGCTCTTAAAGGTAACTCACTGAGTGACTGTTCACTCAGTGACTTATTTATGTTAAAGGATAATACTTTACTTAGGATGATTGTTATTCAAATCCATCAGTGAGACCATTAGGCACTGAATTGACCTAACAATCTCTCCCTATTTGGATATAAAATATGCCTAAGTAAAATTTGTTATAAGTGAGCAAAGAGGCTTCTTCTCATACAAACTAATCTACTTATGAAGAGACTTGTTTCAAAAAAAGTACTTCATTTTTATTCATCATTACAAAGACTAAAAATTCTGATACAAGAAAAACATAAAAAAACAAAAGATTACAACCCTTCAGGCATCCATTTCTTCTCTCTTTACTTTTGAAGACTTCAACACCCTTTCTTTATCAGGCCTACTTCCAATCATCTGCCTAAGCTTCTCAGCAAATCTCTTATTCTCCTCAATTTAAGCTTGTCCAACAATCACAAGGAGGATAAGAAGACTTTCAGTAGGACGCTTCTCAATGTTACTTATCCTTTGAAAAGCTTGGTCTCCAAATACATCAATAATGAAGATAACCCACTCAGGTTCTTCAATAAACATTTTGTTAACAAAGGGGACATTCTCAGGTAGAGTTCGATTGCATTCTAACCTAGGGACCTTAGTTTCAGCTTCTAGATCCAGCCTTTTCCTTTTTTGTCCCTGAGTCTAGGTAGGATCCTGTTCAGCCAGAGGAAGATCCTCCGTGACGCCTAACTGATTCTTGATTTGATTCAACCTCTTATATCTCTTGCTGAGAGAGTTGAGTAGTTCAGGGACACACTTCTTGGCTTTGGTCATGATGATTCTTCGCATCTCATCCCATTCTATGATATCGAAATCACCAAATGAAAACTTCTTCATTACTTCAAAGTTCCTGTCATCATTGTTTATGTAAAAAAATACTGATACTGGTGTGGTGTGAGGAATTATTTGAAGGTTTGTGATTTGCTCAGGCTTTCGTGTCTGAGTGGTAACCCAAGTGTATTGATCAAACAATTTCTTCAATTATGAAGTTGTTTGTTGTTGTTTCTTGATTATTCCGTCCTGAATGGCTTTGAGTTCTTCTTCTTTCTTTTGAATAAACTCTTGTCCACCCTTCACACTTAATAACTCATCAGGGTTACCACCCACTTCCTTAACAAACTCAGTGGACACTTTGAGTATCTCAGCTCTTGTTGCGTCACTAATCTTAACCCTCTCCATTCTGTCTAAGTACTCTTGAATTTGTTCAGGCCTTCTTTTCCTTGAAGCTTTTACAAGCTTATTAGGAGGTGATAGGTTTCATCAACAATACCTTTTCCCTTGTCTAAGTTAGAGACTGAGGTATTAGGGTTGGATGGGATGGAGTTCAAAGGTTTTAGGGTAGGGATCTCCGGCACCTGAGGTTGTTGAGTCACTATTTCTTCTTGCTCCCCCTCCGGTTGAGAGGGAGGTTCATTCCATGTAAGCCTCATTTGTACAACATTCTCCCCCTCAAAAGTTAAAGGGTCAGGCTGACTAATCCTAACTTTTGGTCATTGAATTAGTCCTGAGGAGGAGGTGGTGGATCATCCCTTGAAAGCATGAAACATTTCACTCACCATTTACTTCATGTACTGTGTGTCAGTCTTGATGGTCTGAACATCCAGTTGTATAAAGGAGTGAGTGGTGTCCATAGTGTGGATCCTGGTACTGAGGCGAGTAATGTCCACTTCCTAAAGAGTCTTGGAGATATCAGAGAGGTTTGTAGCATTAGCCATATATCCCTTTGCAGCTTTGCTCAGTTGAAGTTCAGCCTCAGGATCCATGTGAACATCTTCATAAATAGCTTCACACTTTGCTTTCACCACATCTAGTTTAGACTTAATAGGTTCTAACCTAGTGAAGACCTCAGACATCCTATCTTCCTTAAGCAAATCCAAGAGTTGACCAACTGATATGAGCTTAAACTCATATCCTTTTATCAACAAATAACCCTAAAACATGAAGCAAAATACCAATTTATTTGGCAAAAACAGTATTATGTGGTATGTTTGTGTTTGTGTGCACTTGTGTAGGTAAGAAGATACATTTTCAAGCAAACAAGGAAAAATCAAGCTCAAATGGATGAAAAAGACAAAAGAGGATCAAAAGTGACAAGACTTTGAAGAATAAGGACCTATCTTGACAAGTTATGAAAGTTGAAGGACTAAAAGTGAAATAATGTAAAAGTCAAGATTCAAGTCAAACCTGGTCAACTATCAAGTCAACTCAGTCAAGGGATGATTTTGTTGAAGAATCAAAGTTAAAGGACCAAAAATGTCAAAAGAATGAAGATCCTGGCTTAAAACAACAATCTGCCAAGTAGAGGGACCAAATCTGCCAACTTTGGAAAGACATGCAAGTTTGATCCATGTGACAAGAAAAGCAGCCAATGGGAAGAGAGATATTGCATAACACGGATTGCCACTTCAGCATTTAATACCCACTATCGCCGCCTCTCATTTATTATACAATCTAAACAGTTTGATCCACAACTCACCCTCACAACAAATAAGAAACTGACACGTGGCGTCTTCTTCAAAAAGAAAAATTGCCAGGATCGTGATTGAGATAGAAGCCATTTCATGGGAAGATTAAAACACCAAACTTGCTTAATTTTGAGAGACGAGTTCAACGTTGCAAACCAATTAACAAGACATTCATCCAATCAAAAATACCCAATTCATTGTTCATACCTTCAAAATGCGGATTTGCAGATTTCTCCACGTGGCAAGCTGGGATTGGCCCTGACACGTCACCAACCCCAACTAACTCTCCTCTCATGCCTATAAATACCTAGTTTAGTCTTCATTTGTAAAGCGTAGCTTAATTTTGTAAAACACCTAGTTCTCCCTTTCCTTTCCTTTTTCCCTTAATTCTACTCTAACTACTCAAGAGTCTGACAAACTCTTGAGTTAGTTAGTTAGTTGATAGCTTGTAACAAACTTTGTAACTGATTTCCCTCAATAAAATTCAAATTTACTCTTTCCCGCCAATTCTGTTCTTATCAATCCAGTTCATTACTTGCTGTTATTGGATCATCCTGTTGTTGATTTGTGTTTGTTATGATCTTTAATTGATCATAATTGACATTGAGGAAGAGTGGAAGCTGTTTGATCAGAATTCATCCATTCCATTGTTCATTTGAAGTTTTTGAGCAGATTAAAGGTGGTAGATGATTTGTAGCTGTTTGATTGTTGATTAAGTGTTCCCTAGTGATAAGGTGGTGGTTATCACTAGGGCAAGAGAGCTCAGCGCTCCTCTTCTTCTCAAAGGATTACTACAATAGGTTCTATAGTTCTAATTTTTGTTCCTCTCAACAAGTAAACTACATGCTTCATTTTCCTAGTTTAATTTGATTGTTTGCATGATAAAAGTTGTTAATTCAGTTGTGGATTGATTCTAGGCCTTTTGCAGTTTAAGTGTAGTGGTTATAGCTTATTGGTTTAGCACTTTATCTGTTTTCAGTCTTCACAAGTCTTACTATACATTTGAGTAATAGTGGTGCTTAGCTCTTGTTGCTTGCTTGTATACATTGCATCTTGGTTTATAAACTTAGGATGCTATAGCTTTTAACTCAGTATAAACTTTTGCTCAAAAATCTTTCACAAAGTCTCATAAAAAGATCAGAAGTAGTGTTTGGCAATAGGTTTAAGCCATAATCATTGTGAGATTTGTGGTGTTTTAGTTGTAACAAGTTGGATTTTTAGCCTGTTTTGGTCTTGTGTGATCAAGTTGAGTTCAATTTTTCTGATATCTTCCACTCATAAGTCAAATAGCTCACTTTTGTGCTTTGAAACTTTGTGCATCAATCTTTGCAAACTAGCATTTTTAGAACTTTCCATTTTTAAATCATCATAGCTCCTTTGTTAGTTAATCATTTTCTTCCAAACCTTTTTCTATAGCTTAAGTAACATCTGAAGTTTTAGTGTTAAAAAGGAATTTCTACAGTTCTAGGTAATAAGCCAGAAAATAGCTTTTTAGTTCAACCTTAGCAAAGTGATTTTTCTGTGATCAAGTAGTGCACTGTTTTCTTGAATCTTCAAATCTACTTCACAAAACTTGTGATTTTCTTTTACAAAAGCGTTTACAAAGTGTTGAATATTGATTTTAGAGAATTTGAGCTTTTTGCAAAATCTGGTCAAACTTGGTCAACATAAGCTCTTTTGAGCTTAATTCAGATTTCTAGCTTATTTCTTGATGAAAATAGTTCTGGTTTGATTTCCCATTCTTTAAATAAGTTGCTTAATCAGTTTCATTACAAAAATCAAGTTGTGACTGTTTGGTTTAAGCTGTAGCTTATTTTGAGCTTATTAATAAGCACTCATTAGCTCATTTTCCATCTTTAGCTTAATTCCTTAGACACACGTAGTTTAAATTGGATTTGAAGTCTTTTGCAATTTGTTTCATTGATTTTGGTTTAGTAATAAGCTCAAACGAGCTTATTTTGTTCTTAACCCGTTTTTGATTAAAAAGTTTTCAAAAATTGCAAATAGGTCCTTAAAGGTTTAATCAGTTTTAATTTCTAGCTAAACTTCCTAATTTTCTGGAATTTGCAAAGTTTAAGTCCTTTACTTTTGAAAGTGTTTAAATTCAGTTGGATAGTTTGTTAATTTGTTACCATTTTGGTTAGTTTGTTACTAGTTTTACATAATTGGTCCTTGTAGTTAACTGTTTTGCATTTTTAGTCCTTATAATTGTTAGAATTTACATTTTGAGCATTTATCTTTCATAGAAATTACATTTTCAGTCCTTCTAGTTTTATATTTTGTTTGAATAAAAAATTGGTATTTGCAAAATGTTTTACGTATAAGTAGTTTAATATTTTTCATTTTTAAATAGTGTTGTTTGAATTAGCAATAGATTATCCAAAAAACGTTACCAACCAAGAACAATTAAAAGCAATAGATTGTTAGGCCTTTCAATTTGTCAAGAATCGAGAAAACGAACTTCACTATAAAACACGTATTAAATGGCGCCGCTGCCGGTTCTTTGACTACACGAGAGACTATCGATTGACGGTTTTCATTGGCTTTTGGGATCCGTTCACTTTGTGAACGTTATTTTTTACGTATTATAAATCAAAAACAAATAAAAAATCAAAAATATAAAAATATATAAAAACTAAAAAATTAACAAAACAATTCTTTTCCTAAAGAATTGACCAAAAAAATTAAAAAATCCAAAAAGCAATCTTTTTCCTAAGAGATTGCACCCAAAAATATATATTATTGGATTCTCTCGGTTTTTATGTACATATAGTATTTTCCTTTAAAAAAAACTCATAAATACAAAAATATTTTCCATATATTATTATAAGTAAATACGTATACGTATAAGAACAATCAATCTACATATCTTCCATAAGTATTGCCGAGGCAATACACCGTGTTGAGGGGCGTTCCGGTCCTTGACACGTGTATCGATCAAACAAAATAAAGCAAGAATAGATAAATACTCTCAATAAGCAACAATTCAAAGAATACGAACATTTAAGTGAATAGAAAGGCGATGTGCTATAAAATGCCATCTAAGGGTCAATAGGTACTTAAGTGCTTCGCGCCACCTAACCCCCCGTTCACTTGGGAGTATTCTAAGAAGGAAGGCTTAATTGAGGGTCTTGCACCCAAAGTAGTAAATACATATATTGTTATTTTCTTGTGGATATTTAATATTGAAACTCGAAGAGGATAATCCATTTCTCTTCAAAGTCACACGAGAGCTTCTCTCTCATTCCTCGTATTGAGTTGCATGCTCACTCGCGGGCGTGCACAAATACCGATTGGTGTACAACCTCTTCCTCCGAAAAGGAAGAAAAAGAGAAAGAGTAAGACCACCACCGTCCATCAAGCCGATCACGAGAATCGTGCTTTGTCACCACCACAAGTAGCCATGGCTATTGATAATCGTACTTTGTATGAACGTATGCAATCCAACATTCATGGATATTCTAGTGCCATTAAGATTCCCGACTTTCCCGCTAACACATTTGAGCTACATACATCTATGATCAATATGGTTGCTTTATCACCTTTCTTGGGAAAACAAAATGAGGATCCTCATGCTCACCTTAAGAGATTCCTTTCACTTTGCAACACCATTAAGCATAATGGGGTTCCACATGAGGTCATTAGATTGATGTTAGTGTCATTTTCCTTAGATGGGAGTGCTAAGCATTGGTTAGACACCCAATCACCCGATAGTATCACCACATGGGACGGTTTTACCACTAAGTTTTTGAACAAATTCTTTCCTCCACAAAAGACTATGGCTTTGAGGAATTTAATTATGGGCTTTACACAAAAACCTAGTCAATCCTTTAGTGATGCTTGGGAAGAGTATAGTGAGTTGTTGAGGCGATGCCCTAATCATGGATTGGATCAAGTTCACCAAATAAGTCTCTTTTATGATGGCCTTAAAGCTCACCACCAAGATTCACTCAATGCTTCCGCGGGAGGGAGTATTCTTCTTAAGACTTATCAAGAGGCTTTGGACATAATTGAGACTAAGGCAATGGTTCAAACAAACAATCCATTTGAAGAAAGGGTTCATGTTATCCAAAACACTTCTCAAACACCTTGTGATAACCAATTCCTTAAATATCACCAAGAGATCCTTCACCAAGTCAAACAAGGACAACAAGAAATGACTCAAGAGATAGTTCAAGCCCTTAAGACCGTTTCATTGAACAATTCTTCAAATAATGTGAATGCCATCACCATTTCTTGTGTTACTTGTGGAGGTCCCCATTCTTATGAACATTGTGATAAGGTGCAAGGGTATCAAGGGGAATGCTATGCTTACCAAGAGGAACACCGTGAACACTTCAAGCCTAATATCAATCCAAATAACCTTTCTTACAAATCCCAAAATTACCTTTCTCCACCCGGCTTCCCACCCCAACCACCCACCCAAATTCCACAACATACTCCTCAAATTTTACCAAGGAATCAAGGGCAAAGACCACCATATCAAGGAAATAACTACAAAGCATCCAATCAATTTCAACCTCAAGCAAGTACCTTTTATCCACCAAATCAAGGATTTAACTCTCAACCTTTCCCTTTCAAACCTCAAGGTTTTCAAGGTTATGTGCAACAAGAGTTTAACACAATGGATCTCTTGCAAAAGATGAATCAAGAGAATGAAAGGAAATTCCAAGCTATGGAGAAGAAAATAAATGACCAATTCAATAAGGTTTTAGTGGTATTAAATCAAAGACCACAAGGGGCTTTACCTTCTAATACACAAACAAACCCTAGGGCCAATGTCAATGCTATTACAACAAGGAGTGGAACAACAACAAAGGATCCTTCACCTCCTAAACCTACTCTTGTTCAACCCACTTGTGCTCCTACTTGTGACAAGCCTTCTACTTCTACTCCACCTCCTCAAAATGCTCCTATTCACTCAAACATACCTTCTCAACCACCTCATACTTCTCCTTTACCTTCCACACTTCCCAATGAAGAGGCTAACAAAGACAAATCTTCCACCACAACACCTATTCCACCTACACCAAAACCTACTCTTCCATATCCTTCAAGGTTGAAAAAGGACAAGTTAAAGAACAAAGATGACATACAAGTCTCCAATTTCTTAAGGATGTTCAAGCAACTCAATATCAACATATCCTTTGCGGAAGCTCTTGCTTATATGCCAAAGTTTGCTAAGATGTTCAAGGATTTGCTCTCAAGCAAAGAAAAATTGGTTGATTTGCCCAACACATCACTTAATGAAAATTGTTCCGCGGTGTTACTTAAAACCTTACCAACAAAACTTGGAGATCCGGGGCGCTTCTTGATACCTTGTAATTTTCCCGGTGTTGAAAATTGCATGGCTTTGGCGGATTTAGGGGCGAGCATAAATCTCATGCCTTTATCGGTTTGGAAACAACTATCTCTTCCCGAGCTCACTCCCACTAGAATGACTCTTAAACTAGCCAACCGAACCATAGCTCACCCCGTAGGTATAGCGGAAGATGTGTTTGTAGGTGTGGATAAGTTTACCTTTCCGGCCGACTTTGTAGTGGTCGATTATGACATGGATCCTAGAGTGCCTTTGATTGTTGGTAGACCGTTTTTGAGAACGGGTTGTACCTTGATAGATGTGGCGGAAGGAGAATTAATTATGAGAGTAGAAGATGAGAGAGTGGTGTTTAAGTTAGGCAAAGTTTGTGATAGAAAAGAGGTTAAGGAGTCTAGACCTTGTGAGACTATTAACATTGTGGATGTGCTAGATGAAGTGTGTAATGAACACTTTCATGATGCTTGTAAGAATGCTAGTGATGAGATACCCCATGTTGAAACCGTGGCCTCAATTGCTCCCTCTTTAACACCTTTTGGAGAGAGTGATTTCCTCTTGGAGGAATTTGAGTCTAACTTTCTTGGTGATGATGATTCTCCCATTAATTGGGAAGAAGATATTCTTACAATCCAAAAGTTGCTCAATGAGGACCCTATTCCTTCTCCTATTCCACAAGAGATTACCATTGAGGAACCTTCCATAGTAAAACCTTCCATAGAGAGTCCACCTCCCATTGAACTTAAGGAACTTCCATCCCACTTAGAATATGCTTTCTTAGAAGGAAAAGACCAATTACCGGTGATTATTGCTAAAGAGTTGAAAGAGGATGAGAAGGAGCAACTTATTGAAGTCCTTAAGAAACACAAGAAAGCCTTAGCATGGAAAATATCCGACATAAGGGGAATTGATCCACATTTTTGTACTCACAAAATCCTTATGGAGGATGACTATAAACCCGCCATTCAAAACCAAAGGAGAGTTAACCCAAAAATCCATGAGGTTATTAAGAAGGAAGTGATTAAACTTTTAGATGCGGGTATGATTTATCCCATTTCCGACTCTCCATGGGTTAGCCCGGTTCATTGTGTTCCAAAGAAGGGTGGAATCACCGTGGTGCCTAATGAGAACAATGAGCTTATTCCTACGAGACTTGTAACCGGTTGGAGAGTTTGCATTGATTATAGAAAACTCAATGAGGCAACTAGGAAAGACCATTTCCCGCTTCCCTTTATGGATCAAATGCTTGAACGCTTAGCGGGAAATGAGTACTATTGTTTTCTTGATGGCTTTTCGGGTTATTTTCAAATACCCATTGACCCTAAGGATTAAGAAAAGACCACATTCACTTGTCCCTACGGTACATTTGCTTACAAGAGGATGCCTTTTGGCCTATGTAATGCACCGGGGACGTTTCAAAGGTGCATGATGGCGATTTTCCATGACATGATAGAGCAAACCATGGAGGTTTTTATGGATGACTTTTCCGTATTTGGAAGCTCCTTTAGCTCATGTCTCACCAATCTTGAGAGAATGCTTAAGCGTTGTGAGGAAACACGTTTGGTGCTTAATTGGGAGAAATGTCACTTTATGGTGAAAGAGGGGATTGTTTTAGGACACAAGATATCAAATAAGGGATTAGAAGTTGATCGAGCCAAAATTGATGTGATTGCTAAGCTTCCCCCACCCACCTCGGTTAAAGGTGTGAGGAGTTTCTTAGGTCATGCGGGATTTTATAGGCGCTTTATACAAGATTTCTCTAAGATAGCTAGACCGATGACTCATCTCTTGGAGAAAGAGGCTCCTTTCATTTTTGATCAAGCTTGTTTAGACTCTTTTGAGACCCTTAAGGAAAAATTGACAAAGGCTCCCGTTTTGGTTTCTCCAAATTGGGAATTACCTTTTGAGCTTATGTGTGACGCTAGTGATTATGCGGTGGGGGCCGTCTTAGGACAAAGAGTTAATAAGCATTTTCAACCTATACACTATGCGAGTAAAACCATGACCGGTGCACAACTTCATTACACTACCACGGAAAAAGAGTTGCTTGCTATAGTATATGCTTTTGAGAAGTTTAGACCATATCTTGTGCTTTCCAAGACAATAGTGTATACGGATCATTCCGCTCTCAAGTATCTTATGACAAAACAAGATGCTAAGCCTAGGCTTTTGAGATGGGTTTTGTTGCTTCAAGAGTTTAAGATAGAGATTCGTGATAAGAAAGGGGCCGAGAATTTAGCGGCGGATCATTTGAGTAGACTTGAGCATCCTTTTCAAGGAGATTTCCCACATCAAGAAATCAATGAATCCTTTCCACTAGAGGAGCTCATGTCTATCTCTTCCCAAGAGGATGCCACACCTTGGTTTGCGGATATAGCAAACTATCTTGTGGGCAATGTGCTTATTGAGGGTCTTACTTACCAACAAAAGAAAAAGTTTCTTAAGGAAGTTAAGTATTACTTTTGGGATGATCCATATCTTTTTAGGCAATGTGCGGACCAAATCATTAGACGGTGTGTAGATGGGCCCGAGGCATTTAAAATCTTAGAGGCATGTCATAAAGGACCTACGGGTGGACATTTTGGGCCTAACTACACCGCCAAGAAAGTCTTTGATTCGGGTTACTATTGGCCTTCCATTTACAAGGATGCCCAAGAGATGGTAAAATTTTGTGATGTTTGTCAAAGACAAGGAAAAATTACACAACGTGATGAGATGCCACAAAATTTTATCCAAGAGTGTGAGATATTTGATGTATGGGGAATAGATTTCATGGGACCTTTTCCATCCTCTAAGGGAAACAAGTATATACTTGTGGCGGTGGATTATGTGTCCAAGTGGGTAGAGGCTAAAGCCTTACCTACTAATGATGCTAGAGTGGTTGTAAAGTTCTTGAAACAATTGTTTGCTAGATTTGGTGTACCTCGGGCCATCATAAGTGATCGTGGTACGCACTTTTGTAATGATCAATTCACGAGAGTTATGAAGAAATATGGAGTGAATCATAGACTTTCTACCGCGTATCACCCTCAAACAAATGGTCAAACCGAGGTCACAAATCGTGGTTTAAAGAGAATTTTAGAGAGAACGGTGGGAGAGCATGGAGCTTCTTGGTCGGATAAGCTCGATGATGCTTTGTGGGCGTTTAGGACGGCTTTTAAAACACCAATTGGTTGTACTCCTTATAGGCTTGTCTATGGAAAAGCGTGCCACCTCCCATTTAAGTTAGAACATAAGGCATCTTGGGCTCTCAAGTGGGCTAACTTTGATTTAAACCAAGCCGGTTCACATAGGAAAGATCAAATCAATGAGATGGATGAGTTGAGAGCCAATGCCTATGAGAATTCTTTGCTTTACAAGGAAAAGACTAAGAAATTGCATGATGCTAAGATCAAGAATCGTGAGTTCAAAGTTGGAGAGCCGGTTCTCCTCTTTAACTCAAGATTGAAGCTTTTTGCGGGCAAGCTTAAGTCGAGATGGTCCGGTCCATTCACTATTTCTCAAGTGTTTCCATATGGAACTCTTGAGTTGTCCCAACCCGATGGTCCAAATTTTAAAGTGAATGGTCACCGTGTTAAACACTACTTTGGGGAGGACATTTCCGTTGAAATGGTCCAAGAGGTCCCCATTTTCCCCATGAATTAATTCATTGAGGGACGAGTCGAGCTAGAGACTCATTAACTCAAGCATCGTATAACTAGGTTTAGAGTGTTGTAGGTTAGTAATAAAGGCATAGACTTGGAGATAAGTGTAGGGGCGACCTTCTTTTGTCTTCATGCTTGTTTATAGGGTTGCTCACTCATCTCATGCTTTGGAGCTTATGGAGGAGGCCCTTGTATCCGGTTCACTTCGTTACTTTAGTGAATTTTCATTGACACCTTGTGCTTAAACATGATTTCACTAATAGTTGTCCTTTCCTTAACTTGGGTTAAGCAAAGTCTATTCATTGTCATAAGTGTAGGGGAAGTTGTTATACTTCCATGCTCTTAAACATTGAGGACAATGTTTAGCTTAAGTATAGGGGGGTCTTCTATCGAAGTGACCTTACCTAGAACTTGTCATTGTCTTGCATGATAACTTGGAAAAATGAATTTTCAACATTTTTCAAAATTTTTGATCTACTTTGGCCACCAAAAATATGCATTCATAATTTTTGCATCAATCATTTTTCATTTGCATAACACATTTGCATTGTATATATATTTCTTCTTTTATTTTTCATCAAAAATATATAAAAAAGGAAAAATATAATAAAACATGGTTTTAACAAATTTAGACTTCTTTGACATATTAGGCCCGCCATGGATATTTTGACTCAACCCGAGTTTGCTTATTTTAGCACTCTCTAGCTAGTATCCTTAACCATGTAGTCCTTCATTGGTCTATTAGGCTAAGCTTCCACCAATTTCATTCTTTGAAATTTTAAATTTGTGGAGAATGGTAAATGATAGAGTTGAAGCAAGTGTAAAAGGGCTAGATAGACTTCATGGCAATTACTTGTGGCTAAACCCTTCTCTTCTTTATCTCTACTTTCTTTGCATGTATATAATTGTTAATAAATAATCAAGTACGGTTTTAATTGGTTTGTAATCTCTTATGCATTTTTGGCTAATCATTTATGGTTGATATGAGTACGTCTTAAGATTCTAAGTTAGCACGTTTTATATGTACTAGACTTATGTCATGCTCCATATTTAGCGGGTGTTTTTCCTTTTCTTCTTTTCAAATTTCTTTGTGAGGAATAAAGAAAAATAAGAGCGGCTTATGAAAAAAAATGAGTGGATAGAAAAAAAAAAAAAAAAAAAAAGAAGAAAAAGAAAAAAAAAAAAATAATGCAAGACTCCCAAGAGGGGCAGTGTGGTGTTAATTATAGTGACTATTGAGTTCCAATATTACGTTGACGGGTTGCGGGGATTCAATAGATTGCACCAATCCAATATTACCTTGACGGGTTGCGGGGTTGAAGATCCAAAATCTCAAAAAGATGCGGATGTAAATTATTGCGTGAGTTTTATTTTTCTTTCCTTAGCGAGTGTGTAGTTACTTATGAAAGCATGACATGAGGATTTTACACATAAGGCGAATGACTTATTACTCTTAATACGGACTTATATTAATTGTGAGCGGTTTTTCAAGTAATGGATGAGAAGATTACTTAGGATTAAAACCGTGCTTCCTTATTTTTGGATTTTACACTTCTTATATTTCACACTTGAATAATGACAAATTTGCCCACAAGCAATTTGCTCAATTAATAACCGGTTCCACATTTAATTGTCATGAATAAGTTGATGCACTTTTTACTTGTGAATGCAATGATCCCATTTATAAGCTTGGTATGGGGAAAGTGAAACTTGAGGGTGATAAGTATCCATGGTATCCAAGCCCTAATCCAAGTCATTGAATTCTTTATGAGTTATTTCCATCAAAACCATTTCAAGAAAAATCAAAAAGATATAGATAGAATTGTATTTTGATTCATTGCATTATTAAAAGTCAAAATCATGCATCATCTAGTTTAGAGTAGCATAAATGCATCTCATATGGCCAAGGTGGATTAATTAAGAGGGAAATGTAAAATTTTGAGCCTCGAAATATAATATTGCATGAGGACATGGCAATGTTCAAGTGTAGGGGAATTTGATATGAGCTTAAACTCATATCCTTTTATCAACAAATAACCCTAAAACATGAAGCAAAATACCAATTTATTTGGCAAAAACAGTATTATGTGGTATGTTTGTGTTTGTGTACACTTGTGTAGGTAAGAAGATACATTTTCAAGCAAACAAGGAAAAATCAAGCTCAAATGGATGAAAAAGACAAAAGAGGATCAAAAGTGACAAGACTTTGAAGAATAAGGACCTATCTTGACAAGTTATGAAAGTTGAAGGACTAAAAGTGAAATAATGTAAAAGTCAAGATTCAAGTCAAACCTGGTCAACTATCAAGTCAACTCAGTCAAGGGATGATTTTGTTGAAGAATCAAAGTTAAAGGACCAAAAATGTCAAAAGAATGAAGATCCTGGCTTAAAACAGCAATCTGCCAAGTAGAGGGACCAAATCTGCCAACTTTGGAAAGACATGCAAGTTTGATCCATGTGACAAGAAAAGCAGCCAATGGGAAGAGAGATATTGCATAACACGGATTGCCACTTCAGCATTTAATACCCACTATCGCCGCCTCTCATTTATTATACAATCTAAACAGTTTGATCCACAACTCACCCTCACAACAAATAAGAAACTGACACGTGGCGTCTTCTTCAAAAAGAAAAATTGCCAGGATCGTGATTGAGATAGAAGCCATTTCATGGGAAGATTAAAACACCAAACTTGCTTAATTTTGAGAGACGAGTTCAACGTTGCAAACCAATTAACAAGACATTCATCCAATCAAAAATACCCAATTCATTGTTCATACCTTCAAAATGCGGATTTGCAGATTTCTCCACGTGGCAAGCTGGGATTGGCCCTGACACGTCACCAACCCCAACTAACTCTCCTCTCATGCCTATAAATACCTAGTTTAGTCTTCATTTGTAAAGCGTAGCTTAATTTTGTAAAACACCTAGTTCTCCCTTTCCTTTCCTTTTTCCCTTAATTCTACTCTAACTACTCAAGAGTCTGACAAACTCTTGAGTTAGTTAGTTAGTTGATAGCTTGTAACAAACTTTGTAACTGATTTACCTCAATAAAATTCAAATTTACTCTTTCCCGCCAATTCTGTTCTTATCAATCCAGTTCATTACTTGCTGTTATTGGATCATCCTGTTGTTGATTTGTGTTTGTTATGATCTTTAATTGATCATAATTGACATTGAGGAAGAGTGGAAGCTGTTTGATCAGAATTCATCCATTCCATTGTTCATTTGAAGTTTTTGAGCAGATTAAAGGTGGTAGATGATTTGTAGCTGTTTGATTGTTGATTAAGTGTTCCCTAGTGATAAGGTGGTGGTTATCACTAGGGCAAGAGAGCTCAGCGCTCCTCTTCTTCTCAAAGGATTACTACAATAGGTTCTATAGTTCTAATTTTTGTTCCTCTCAACAAGTAAACTACATGCTTCATTTTCCTAGTTTAATTTGATTGTTTGCATGATAAAAGTTGTTAATTCAGTTGTGGATTGATTCTAGGCCTTTTGCAGTTTAAGTGTAGTGGTTATAGCTTATTGGTTTAGCACTTTATCTGTTTTCAGTCTTCACAAGTCTTACTATACATTTGAGTAATAGTGGTGCTTAGCTCTTGTTGCTTGCTTGTATACATTGCATCTTGGTTTATAAACTTAGGATGCTATAGCTTTTAACTCAGTATAAACTTTTGCTCAAAAATCTTTCACAAAGTCTCATAAAAAGATCAGAAGTAGTGTTTGGCAATAGGTTTAAGCCATAATCATTGTGAGATTTGTGGTGTTTTAGTTGTAACAAGTTGGATTTTTAGCCTGTTTTGGTCTTGTGTGATCAAGTTGAGTTCAATTTTTCTGATATCTTCCACTCATAAGTCAAATAGCTCACTTTTGTGCTTTGAAACTTTGTGCATCAATCTTTGCAAACTAGCATTTTTAGAACTTTCCATTTTCAAATCATCATAGCTCGTTTGTTAGTTAATCATTTTCTTCCAAACCTTTTTCTATAGCTTAAGTAACATCTGAAGTTTTAGTGTTAAAAAGGAATTTCTACAGTTCTAGGTAATAAGCCAGAAAATAGCTTTTTAGTTCAACCTTAGCAAAGTGATTTTTCTGTGATCAAGTAGTGCACTGTTTTCTTGAATCTTCAAATCTACTTCACAAAAGTTGTGATTTTCTTTTACAAAAACTTTTACAAAGTGTTGAATATTGATTTTATAGAATTTGAGCTTTTTGCAAAATCTGGTCAAACTTGGTCAACATAAGCTCTTTTGAGCTTAATTCAGATTTCTAGCTTATTTCTTGATGAAAATAGTTCTGGTTTGATTTCCCATTCTTTAAATAAGTTGCTTAATCAGTTTCATTACAAAAATCAAGTTGTGACTGTTTGGTTTAAGCTGTAGCTTATTTTGAGCTTATTAATAAGCACTCATTAGCTCAT
The DNA here is from genome assembly GCA_025667525.1 of Glebionis coronaria. Lineage (NCBI taxonomy): Eukaryota > Viridiplantae > Streptophyta > Magnoliopsida > Asterales > Asteraceae > Glebionis > Glebionis coronaria. The sequence continues at coordinate 322,280,492 of CM046881.1, read as the reverse complement.
TTTCCATCTTTAGCTTAATTCCTTAGACACACGTAGTTTAAATTGGATTTGAAGTCTTTTGCAATTTGTTTCATTGATTTTGGTTTAGTAATAAGCTCAAACGAGCTTATTTTGTTCTTAACCCGTTTTTGATTAAAAAGTTTTCAAAAATTGCAAATAGGTCCTTAAAGGTTTAATCAGTTTTAATTTCTAGCTAAACTTCCTAATTTTCTGGAATTTGCAAAGTTTAAGTCCTTTACTTTTGAAAGTGTTTAAATTCAGTTGGATAGTTTGTTAATTTGTTACCATTTTGGTTAGTTTGTTACTAGTTTTACATAATTGGTCCTTGTAGTTAACTGTTTTGCATTTTTAGTCCTTATAATTGTTAGAATTTACATTTTGAGCATTTATCTTTCATAGAAATTACATTTTCAGTCCTTCTAGTTTTATATTTTGTTAATTGAATTTTGTTTGAATAAAAAATTGGTATTTGCAAAATGTTTTACGTATAAGTAGTTTAATATTTTTCATTTTTAAATAGTGTTGTTTGAATTAGCAATAGATTATCCAAAAAACGTTACCAACCAAGAACAATTAAAAGCAATAGATTGTTAGGCCTTTCAATTTGTCAAGAATCGAGAAAACGAACTTCACTATAAAACACGTATTACCAACCTTGGAAGTGGACTCAGTAGAACTAGAGATCAGTCCATCCAAAGTTGTCTTTAAAGAAACATTTGCTTCAACAGTTGGTAGGGCAGTGTTCAGGAAATTTATAATCTTCTTCTTCTGACTCTCATGACTGTTGTGTACGACACTAATTAATTACATCTGGTTGTCAACATGAACTCTAATTTTCTCCTTAGCTATATCAAAATGGTCACCATACATTTTGAATTCGTCACAGAGTTCATCAGCCTTGGAAGAAAGGTCTTCATGGTTCTGAGTAACCTAGGCCTTCAGAGTGGTATACACATGATTGAAGACACCCCTGTGAGTTTCATAAAGAACTTTCTCAGGTACATGTTTTGAGTCATCAAAAGTAGATTCCAGAATCACAGTCTGAGTCCCCAATGACGAGGTGTCAAGTTGTGCCTCATGGGAGGGCTTTTTCGATGCCTCAGAGGAGGGATCCTTATGTTCGATTACCTCAGGGGAGGGCTTTTGTTGAGCCTTAGGGGATGGCGGTATGTCTTCGAACAAAGGTGGGGACTGTGGCTTCTAGTCTGATTGAGGAGGGTCTTGAGTGTCAGGTTTATCCCCAGCTTCAATCATGTCATCGTCATCACTGAAACCATGGAGTAGCTCCTCAGGCTCTTCAAGTAAATTAATAAAGTCTCAATAGTTTAGTGACTCCTTAGGCTTATCCAGCTCCCCTCCAAAAGAAGGCTTGCTTTTGTTTTGGTCACTCCTTGCCCTAAATCCTGAGGCTTGGATTTGGCCAATTGATCCTCAGGGGCAGTTTGTGATTGATTAGGGGTGGAAGTGAGATCCCTAGCAGTGATGTGTTTTACCCGTAGGCGTCTCGCTGAGTCTTTGGGATCAATTAAGGGTTCCCTCATGCAAATAATTTTGATTTAGTGTGCCTTCATTGGGATTGGTGGAGGTGAGATTCCTATATGCAGTGTGTTTTACCCGTGGGCGTCCCTCTGAGTCTAAGGAATCGGTTTTTGGTTCTTCAGGCAAGCTATTGTGCCTTCATCGGATGTTGTGGAAGTGATATGCCTATCAGCGAGGTTTGTTACCCGTGGGCGTCTCACTGAGTCTTTGGCCTTGGGTTTGTCATCAGCCAAAGGTTGTGATTTACGAATGCCCTCATCAGACTGAGTGGAAGGCAGTCCCGTAGGAGAGGGTTGTATATTTCCCTCTCCATCAAGAGGACCAGTAGGTTGGCCCGTCGACCCTGACTGTGATGTATCAGGGCCTCCCGTAAGCTCTTTCCCTTAGGGTAGTTGAAGCTTGGTGATAGGTGTGAAAACACCCATCCTTTTAACACTTAACTATAATAATAACCAAGCCAAACGTGTATTTTATGTAGTAAATGTCGCAATTATGCGTGGTTTGTGTTTTTTTGTGATTTAGGATCAAAATGTGAAAAGGGAAGAAAACACGGGCTTTCACGGGCATTTATCGAAGAAAAAGACAAAAGAAGAAGTCAAAAGATTAAGAGTGCAAAAAGAACAGATGTCCAAGGCCTATTCTTGAGATTTATCGAAGAAAAAGTCTAAAGACGGAAGTCTAATGAAGTCGAAGAACCAACTCTAATAAAAGAAGAAAATTATAAGACGAGTTCAATTTATATCGACAAATCCCAAGACAATGTCGAGAAAGTCGAAGAATTTAAAAGACGAAAATACGAGAAGAAAGAAGAAAGCACCAACACATTTTCCTCCTCCTATATATAGTCCTTAAACACTTCATTAGAACGAGTTAGTTAATTAGTAGTTTTTAGGAGTAGCTTAATATACTTTCTCTCTCTAGCTTTTCTTAATGTTTTTCAAGCTTTTCATTAATCTTGTAATTTGAATCTTTAATCATCTTAATTTCAAGCTTCTTCAATTAATCATTCTCATTCTACCTTTCTTAATCTTTTTAATCTTGTTTAATTTTGATAATCATGTAGTTTGTTAATCATGTTCTTTGTTTGATTGATGTTTGTGTTTGATTGTGCTTATTGATCTTTTAGTGTTTGATTTTTATAGCTTATAGTGTTTTAGTGCTTATAAAGTTATTTTTCTTATTTCTAATTAAGTGCTTATTAGTTTATTTTTATAAAAAGTTGTTTTTAAATATTTTTATTATTTAGTGATTTTAAAAGTTTTTAAATTTTGTCTTATTTGGTTTTTCTTAAACTTGATTTTGTTAAACTTTTAGATAAGTGCTTATTTGGTTTTAGCTTAATTTTCATTTTGCTTATTTTTGTTTTAGTTCGGATAACTTTAAAACCCTAGTTTCCCTAACTAGGTCCAATTTTCCTTTCCTGAATTACTTGCAATCCTCCTTTTCCCGAATTAGGTGTGGTTTCAGCTTATTCCGAGTTATATGCAAACTACTATATTCCGAACAACATTGAGAATTAATAATCCGAACTAGGTTTAGGATCAGACTTTCCCGAATTACGTGCAAGGTTTGTTTCCCGAATTGAGTATCAGATAGTCTATTCCGGATTACGTGGTAACTATAGATTCTGAACTATGTTCATGATACGCATTCCGAGTTAGGTAAGGGATCAACTTTCCGAACTAGGTTGAGTTGCAGGATTCCGAATTACTTCAAGGATTGGGTATTCCGAACTAGGTTGCTCATCACGTTTTCTGAACTAGGTTCAGGATATAGATTCCGAATTAGGTTAGTTTTGGGTTCCGAATTAGGTACTAGTTCTTGTATTCCGAATTAGGTTGCAAGTTGAGATTCCGAATTGTGACAGGATTTTGGATTCCGACTTATATTTTGTTTATTTCTTGTTTTAGTTTTTAAAATTTAATTTTCCCGCCATTTTTCTTAAGTGTCATTTAAATTTGTTTAATCTTAGATTTAATTAAAGTTTGCATTTTTATTAATGTTTTTAAATTGACTTTTTAAAGTTTTAATTTCTCATCATTTGTTTTAAGTCTTAATTTTTAGTTTTAAAGTTTTAAGGTTCCACTTTTACTTAACGACATTTACAATTTCATTTTACTTTAATTTTAAAATTGTAAAACCCGTAAAAATAAGGTCATAATTTAATTCTACTTTCAATTATTTTGAAGTATTTTATAACGTTAAATATTATTATGTTTAACGGTCTAAGTTGAAACCGATATTAATGTTATATTTTAATATTTTGACGAGTAACGAGGACTACTAGTGATCGCGATACCGACGGATGCCCACAATTTTATATTTCATTATCGATCGTTTCGATATTTAATATTTTCGACGATATCGTTTTAATTACGTATCGAGTCGTTATATTATTATTTTTCGTGTGCGTTTAAACTTTTAAGTATTTTTACGAAACCTGAGTCCCGTAAATATTTTAAAAATTAACTAGTAATTATTTCCCCCTCGTAACTAGCTATTTACAAATTTTAGCCACAACTTTTGCTAAATTGCAATTTGGTCCCTACCCCACTAAATAAAAACTTAACACACACACACACACTCTCATTTTTCATTTTAAAAATTCATCATCTCTCTCTCCTCTCCTTGCTTTTGCCGAAACTCCACCCAACCCACCAAATCCATACCATTTTCAATTTAACTCAAGATTTAGGATGATTTGAGCTAATCTAAAACAAGACCCATCTTAGTTTTGATCTTGTGATCACATTGGTATGATTTTCTTCAACATGGATTCACTTTTTAATCTTTTTAATTTTTCTTGATGAACTAGTAGTGTTTGATCCATTTTTATGTTGTATATAAGTGTTAATATTATTATATTTAAGTTTTAATTGGTTGCATGTTTGATTTTTGAATTGGGTTTTCTTTGATTTGTACATACAAGTGAATTAGGAATGAAAGGGTTGGATTAGAATGATTGTAGGTTGTTATTAAGAGTATAGAAGTGGTGAAAATGGGTCAAAATATTGATTTGACATGATTTCTAAAATGTATTTTCGGGACAGCAGCTTACAACAGATTATTTCGTGGGTTTAAGTTCTGAGATAGGCTTATATTATTTGATATTATTGTAGTAATCTTCAAGACTCTCGTTTTGCCGCTTGAATGAGCTTCTAACTCATTACGAGCGAAAAGTTATGCTACTTTTAGTATTTGTGTACCGGGAGACGGGTATCGGCACAATCCGAAAATTGTTGTCGATATTTGGATCGAATCTCGGGGACTATAAAATGAGTTTCAAAATGATTCAAGGGCTGTTCTCAGGCTCCAAGTTTAGTATTTTGAGTCTATTTTTAGAATCAAGTGGCGGTTTTACAAACGGAGTTGTTTAGAATGGTCAAAATGGTTTCGTAAGTCAAGGTCGCTAAACTGTCCGGATTTTGTGATATAGTAAGTAAGTTCTCTGAGTAGTATCATAAAAAGTTGATATGTTTAAGTATGGGAAAACGGCTTGGACATTCGGTATGTTCTGGCAGATTTTTTATTAAAGGCATAGAAAAATAAAATGAATATATAGGAGAGTGTAATAGTATCACTTGTATCGTTTTCTCTCGATTTTGTCGTGATTATATGAGTCGAGTTTTATATTCTTATGTATGGGTTATTTCTCGAGTCTGTTATTAATGAACGCACCTCATTTGATAGGTTGTGGTTCTCGTGTTTGAAAGGCATCATCTATCGTCGGCGATCGTCTCATTACCACTATTGGCTAAGGTGAGTCTATAGCCTCGCTTTATACTAGTTATTAAATGATTTTAAACCCGCGAGGGGGAATACATGTTTTTATAAACTTAGAACACAAGATTTTTATGGTATGCTTTGTCCCTCTATGAATGGACCCGTGGTTGCCTTTAAATTGCATTAAGTGATTGCCTTAGTTAAAGCCTTAATTATGGACCGTTAATTAACCTATGATGGGTTAACCGCTAGTACAATTAATAGATCTATGGGGGAAGCCGCCCCGGTTCAGTTTGTGTGGACTTGTCACAGAAGCTTAGGCCCGACCTCCACACTGTTTGGACATATTGTATTGAGAAGTCAGGTATACGGCAATGTACCAATAATCTGGAGGTAACCGACAATTAATAAATCTCTCGTCTTATTAGACTGATATGGGAGTGTCTAAGGGCTCGGTTCCATGAGCTTATTGCAATTTATGCTATATACAATTATCATTGTTGATGCAAATTATTATTTGATGCTTATAAGCATGCCACAAACTTATAATCTTTGCTTGTGTTCAAATTGATTACATAAACCTATAGATTCACTCGGCATTTTTGCTGATTGTTTTACTCACATGTATTTCAGGTAATCAAGAAGTGGAAGCTTGGAGGTCACGAGAATGAAGTTGTGCACTACTATGTTGTTTAAAACTCTTTGATTTATTTATCGTTCCATTTTTATAACAAACTAATATGTTGTTTTAACTTATCTTTCGGTAACGTTTACTTGGGACTACGCTACTCTGATAAATGCTTTAGGAACGATAAATTTGAAACGTCTCTTTTCGAGTCGTTCTTTATAAATTATGTGTTGTTGTATCATTGTTTAGCACCCAAAAGATGTATTCCGCTGCGTGTAAATTTGGGGGTGTTAAAGATTGGTACTAGAGCCATGAGTTATAGAGAACTAGGTCTTTTTCTAAAAACCTAAACTATAACTGTCAGTTTTTATTTTTCAAAGAGTCGGTGCACCGGACTTCGCGTGACTTCAGGTTCAAGCTACTTCTGAGATTACAACTTTAGTATACGTTATTACGTATACCTTATTGGCAAGTATTTAAAAATAAATACTATGATCCATTTATGGATATATATTTATATCTAGGATCCCTTTATCGATATATATTTATGTCGTTAAACTTTTCGATAGAATTTTATCATTTATTAATGATTAACTTAAATAAATACATTGAATTTTCAAGATCTTTCTGTATTTATTTTTGAAGTATTTAAATTGCTTTTGTTGCAAATTTTATATTATGACCTTACATACCTTCATCTGCGCGCGTTACTTTTATTGCTTAACCCTTTGAGATATCTATATAGATATCCAAATCGTCTTTCGGCTGTTTGTGTTTAGACGTCTTTTAACGTAATTTCTAGACCATTGTGTAGCTCAATGTGTCTTTGGAATACACTAACCGCTATCGTATGAGTCACACATTTTGAAACATTTCTTAAAATCGTGTTGAATAATATCATGTTTTTTCATAATATTTTGTTGATTTTTATTATCGTTTTACACGACATGCGAAGATTTAATTCGTTGACAGTTATATGTATCGACTCTGAAGTTTATTGTTCACTTATATCTCGGTAACGTCATCGTCATTTTATAAATCATCGTCTTGATTGTGGCACTAGAATTGGAATACGATTTTACTTATATAAAATTGTATCATTTGTTTTTCATTAACCTTCTCACTCCCGGAGTGTAGCATGTTAATGTTCCATTCTTTTCTTGTTATGTTTTGTGTTTTTGACAATCGTGGCACCAAGGAGATTTGTCTACATTGCATTTTGAAATCTAAATTACGAACGTCTTTCACCATTTTGCTTCCTAAATTTCGTGTTGAATACCTTGAAGCATTTTCTGTCATTCATCATGCTATATTTTAATTTAATGCTCATATTGAGATTTATTTTTCATTGTTGTAAAATCCACAAGACATGTGTGTATATATATATATATATATATATATTTTGAGCCGTTAGGAAGTGTCGAAAAATATATTTAATGGAGAAACTGTAGGGGCAATATAAATAGGTTAAAACTTAAAAGTAAAACCTGCGTTTTTGAAATAAAATAGTCAAACCTGCACATAACTTGCAGGGGTATTTTGGTCATTTTACATTGGGTTTCAGGTCTCGGGTAAAACTAAAAAGTCGTCTGAAACGTCGTTTTGCATCAAATTGCTTTAGATTCTGAGTCTTGGAGATGTCGTTTATCGAGTCAATTAATCGACTCATAGTTAAAAGTTAAATCTGATAGAAAATTCAGAACATGAGTTTTAAACGTTTCTAAGCAGTTTTAAGTTCATTTGAGATCGTAAAATTTTAAAGAATATTATTTTACAACTAACTAATACTAGTTGCATGTGCAAATATTTAAAAATAGAAACATTACAGGATTAGCAATTACCGGATTAATGGTGTAATTTGAAAACGAATAATATATTTTCTTAAAAGCATGTTGTGTTGAGTATCTTACATAGAATACACATATGGATTCATTTATTCTTTTTATATATATGACTCATTTGTCATTCGATGTTATTTTATTTTCGTTTTCTTCTAACCTTCCACTGATTTGGGTTGAGTTTTGAAGTTTTGCCTTCGCATTCTTTTCCGACATTCTTATCGAGTATCTCATGACGTTTTGGTCTAAACCTTACAACCTTTTGAAAAATTAACAACTTGTAACCATTTTATTGGTTGTTTTATGAGCTACTATTTGCTACTTTTTGCAAACCTTTGGCTACTTTATACGTTGTCATAATGTCACCTTATAAATAAGTCTAATATTGTTTTACGATTATTTTCACCAATTGTTTTTAGTTTGGTCTTAATACTTTTCGTAACAATAAAAGTTGCTTATTGAGTATCTCACAAATTACTTGTATCCTTTAAATTTATAAACTATTTTTAAATTCCATTTTACAAATGGCATGGTTTATATAAACATAAGAAACGTAATACTTTTCGACGAAACGGAGCACTGCATTGCTAGCCCTAAATTATACATGGCCTGATCACCTATGTCTAATTTAGAAGGAGCCATGCTAGGCTGAGTAGTAGTCAACTTAAAAATCTCGATAATAAAGAACTTTTTACTTGTATTTATGATAAAGATAAATAAATGAAATAAAGTGAATAGAAGTTTTGAAAACCTTCATATCTTATGCAAGTAGCGCAATTTCTATGCATCCGCATACGTTTTCTTGCCTTTCTTGAACGAATTACGCGTTTACGAATACGGTTTTACTCGACGATCATTTATCCACTTGTTACTTCATTTTGTCTTATAACTGATTTCTTTTGACTGCTCGTCTAATTATTGACTGTTAATAAATGACCTAAAAGTCTCGATATTTTATCCTTCCGTCTCGTCCAATCTTCTTTATGCGACTGGGTAGATCTTTGGAATGTCTCCGCACGTGAATAATGAATTATCACTAGAGTGATTTCCGTATATCTGGGATGACGTCCGTCACTCTCGTTTGTCTCGAAATCCACTCTTGTGAACCGTGCTTTGACTTCTCTCTTTAAACCCTAACATCGTTCATTTGATTCATTTTAATTACAAGTGATTATTAGGAATTTTATTTTATTAAAATGTTTTGTATGGATCTTATTTCCGATCGTGTAATGACCACCGCTAAGTTAACGAGCTGATATTGGTGAACTATCGACCGCACTAACAAAATTGACAACTTGTTTAATCTATTATTTCTTATTGTCATACCATCAATGCCTTTATTTTATTTTTCTCTTTAAGAATTCATACGACATTTGCTTCGTCCTATTTTGTACCATTGATTTCGTATTAATCGTTGACTATTATTTTCATTCGTATTCGTTTGTTATCTTGTCACATTTCGAAACCTGAATATATCCCATGTTTATTTTGAAATAATAAACACCTTTATGAACTTCTACAACGCATTATAAAATTTTCATGGAACTTTTATACATTTTCCAATGATTTTCAATTATCGAAATAACTATCATAAGAAAAAGGTCATATTTATACATCATATTTTGTATAATTAAAACTAATGTCTAAAATGAAATTATGTTTTATCTTTTGAACTAATTGACTTATCATACTTTACTTTTAATGTAATGAAATTACCGGTTTAATTTATATTCCTAACAATGATTTAATTTGGAAATTACATTTTCTAATTGTAACCATCAATACGAATTTAATTAATAAATTCATGTCATTGTTTCAAAGTTTCTTAAGACAACCAAAATAAATTATGAAGCTATTTAACTTCTATTTTTAATATATCATCTTTATCAAGAAAGTACCTCAATTGAGTCTTAAGGTAATACCAAATTTGGGATGGATAATTGTGACAAATGTTATTTTAATAATAATGTATAATTTATTCTTCGCTCTCATTTTTTTTAGTATTGTGATTTATTATGTTTTACGGTTACGTGAGTCGAGATCCCTCGTCGATCGTCAACCTTAAATCATTTTACCACATCTTGTTCGTTTATGCGTTTATTGAAGTTATTTTTATCTCGTTCTGTTCCTCGTATTGAACATTACTATTTTATTCTGAGTTTAAAATGAATCTCGGGAAGCAGTGTATAAGAAGAAACGATAAGTGTCACCAGGATTTATGTGTTTACTTGTGGAATGATTGAGTACCGAATCTCTTAATGAATGGAGTTAATAAATTCGTTACGACCTCGAGGAGTATGTTGAATCCGACACTGCAAGTCGAAAGACTCTTGAGATCAAGTAGTTATTATCGAGGGTTCGTTCAAGGTTTTCTCGATGATTAACGATGGAGATCTATAATCGATGTTTATGTTCGACCTTTTCTTTTATGTACTTATATGGTGTGTGATCTAGTCAAATGATCGTAAGCTGTGAGAACTTGAGACGGCATCATCCGATGACGTCCGATCATGTAGAACATATATTATGTAATATATTTTTGACTTTCAACGACGATGTTTATTGAGACTTTAATGCGCGTTGGCGAAAGTGAGATGGTATCTTTGTATTATCTTTTGAGTAGGGACCCGCGTGTGAGCACCCTCCGATGACGAAAATGTTTTTCTTGTTAATTCTTTTTGATGTGTGTCCATGGCTATCCGGCCAGTTGCTATCCTTTAAATTGTAACATTCCTTTTAACTGGACTTACCTGAAAATCCTGTCATCTATTCTTGTCGTCGAATGAGCTTCGTGTGATTCATAAAATTTTCACGTGTCGAACTTGACAGGTGACTAGTGGATAAGGATTTATTTATTCCTTTTTGGTGAGATACCACTTGACGACAAGTTGCGTTTTGTAAAAGAACCAGTGGAGATCGTGGATCGAGATTCACGTGGGAACGTGAAGACTTCTTTATAAGGAATGCCGTCATCCTTTCGGGTAGTGATCAACTCGTGTATGAGGCGAGTTGAGCGCCGGGACGTCGCTCCCTTAAGGTGGTGAGGATGTAAAACCCGTAAAAATAAGGTCATAATTTAATTCTACTTTCAATTATTTTGAAGTATTTTATAACGTTAAATATTATTATGTTTAACGGTTTAAGTTGAAACCGATATTAATGTTATATTTTAATATTTTGGCGAGTAACGAGGACTACTAGTGATCGCGATACCGACGGATGCCCACAATTTTATATTTCATTATCGATCGTTTCGATATTTAATATTTTCGACGATATCGTTTTAATTACGTATCGAGTCGTTATATTATTATTTTTCGTGTGCGTTTAAACTTTTAAGTATTTTTACGAAACCCGAGTCCCGTAAATATTTTCAAAATTGACTAGTAATTATTTCCCCCTCTTAACTAGCTATTTACAAATTTTAGCCACAACTTTTGCTAAATTGCAATTTGGTCCCTACCCCACTAAATAAAAACTTAACACACACACACACTCTCTCATTTTTCATTTTAAAAATTCATCATCTCTCTCTCCTCTCCTTGCTTTTGCCGAAACTCCACCCAACCCACCAAATCCATACCATTTTCAATTTAACTAAAGATTTAGGATGATTTGAGCTAATCTAAAACAAGACCCATCTTAGTTTTGATAGTGTGATCACATTGGTATAATTTTCTTCAACATGCATTCACTTTTTAATCTTTTTAATTTTTCTTGATGAACTAGTAGTGTTTGATCCATTTTTATGTTGTATATAAGTGTTAATATTATTATATTCAAGTTTTAATTGGTTGCATGTTTGATTTTTGAATTGGGTTTTCTTTGATTTGTACATACAAGTGAATTAGGAATGAAAGGGTTGGATTAGAATGATTGTAGGTTGTTATTAAGAGTATAGAAGTGGTGAAAATGGGTCAAAATGTTGATTTGACATGATTTCTAAAATGTATTTTCGGGACAGCAGCTTACAACAGATTATTTCGTGGGTTTAAGTTCTGAGATAGGCTTATATTATTTGATATTATTGTAGTAATCTTCAAGACGCTCGTTTTGCCGCTTGAATGAGCTTCTAACTCATTACGAGCGAAAGGTTATGCTACTTTTAGTATTTGTGTACCGGGAGACGAGTATCGACACAATCCGAAAATTGTTGTCGATATTTGGATCGAATCTCGGGGACTATAAAATGAGTTTCAAAATGATTCAAGGGCTGTTCTCAGGCTTCAAGTTTAGTATTTTGAGTCTATTTCTAGAATCAAGTGGCGGTTTTACAAACGGAATTGTTTAGAATGGGCAAAATGGTTTCGTAAGTCAAGGTCGCTAAACTGTCCGGATTTTGTGATTCAAAGATGAGTCGGGCAGGGAACTTTAGAAGTAAAATCTTTTAATGGGCTCTTGGTAGGACTTTCTACATATAGTAAGTAAGTTCTCTGAGTAGTATCATAAAAAGTTGATATGTTTAAGTATGGGAAAATGGCTTGGACATTCGGTATGTTCTGGTAGATTTTTTATTAAAGGCATAGAAAAATAAAATGAATATATAGGAGAGTGTAATAGTATCACTTGTATCGTTTCCTCTCGAGTTTGTCGTGATTATATGAGTCGAGTTTTATATTCTTATGTAAGGGTTATTTCTCGAGTCTATTATTAATGAACGCACCTCATTTGATAGGTTGCGGTTCTCGTGTTTGAAAGGCATCATCTATCGTCGGCGATCGTCTCATTACCACTATTGGCTAAGGTGAGTCTATAGCCTCGCTTTATACTAGTTATTAAATGATTTTAAACCCGCGAGGGGGAATACATGTTTTTATAAACTTAGAACACAAGATTTTTATGGTATGCTTTGTCCCTCTATGAATGGACCCGTGGTTGCCTTTAAATTGCATTAAGTGATTGCCTTAGTTAAAGCCTCAATTATGGACCGTTAATTAACCTATGATGGATTAACCGCTAGTACAATTAATAGATCTATGGGGGAAGCCGCCCCGGTTCAGTTTGTGTGGACTTGTCACAGAAGCTTAGGCCCGACCTCCACACTATTTGGACATATTGTATTGAGAAGTCAGGTATACGGCAATGTACCAATAATCTGGAGGTAACCGACAATTAATAAATCTCTCGTCTTATTAGACTGATATGGGAGTGTCTAAGGGCTCGGTTCCATGAGCTTATTGCAATTTATGCTATATACAATTATCATTGTTGATGCAAATTATTATTTGATGCTTATAAGCATGCCACAAACTTATAATCTTTGCTTGTGTTCAAATTGATTACATAAACCTATAGATTCACTCGGCATTTTTGCTGATTGTTTTACTCACATGTATTTCAGGTAATCAAGAAGTGGAAGCTTGGAGGTCACGAGAATGAAGTTGTGCACTACTATGTTGTTTAAAACTCTTTAATTTATTTATCGTTCCATTTTTAAAACAAACTAATATGTTGTTTTAACTTATCTTTCGGTAACGTTTACTTGGGACTACGCTACTCTGATAAATGCTTTTGGAACGATAAATTTTAAACGTCTCTTTTCGATTCGTTCTTTATAAATTATGTGTTGTTGTATCATTGTTTAGCACCCAAAGATGTATTCCGCTGCGTGTAAATTTGGGGGTGTTAAAAAATAGATAATTACATCTCTTTAATTTTCCACCAAGAACGACTGAGTCACACTTTCAACTGGTAATCAATTCGAATTGAATCGAGACGAACAAACTTTCATACGAGAAAATATCTTGTATTAAATGGCGCCGCTGCCAGCTCTTTTCGTGAAGATTAACGGTTTATTATGAGAGACGTGTTTGATTTTGGGATCGGTTCACTCTTGAACGTTATTTTTCTTGTCTAATTTTCAAAAATTTTCAAAAATCCATAAAAATTAAAAAATTCAAAAATCAAAAAACATTTGAAAAATCATAAAAAGCATATCTTTTTCAAAGTTCTGTACCAAAAATATTTTCTTTTTCACGTTAACTTTATTTCTTCTATTTCTTTGCTTTTCTTTTTTTTTGTAGGTATATGCGTACTCGTTCACGCAAAAGGAAGTCCATTCAAGCCTCTATTATTGATCCTCCTATTATAGAGCCTCCCGTTGTCAAAAAAATGGAGAACCATCCAATGATCGAGCTCTTGCAATCACAAGTCGAAGGAAACGATAATGCGATTGTGGTGCCGGCTATTGACGCCAACAACTTCGAGCTCAAATCCGGTTTCATCCAAATGGCTTCCGCCACACCTTTCTTAGGTCGTACTCATGATGATCCACACGATCACATAAAAAGGTTCGTACACTTATCCAATACTGTTAAATACAATGAGGTTTCACAAGAAGCAATTCGTTTGCTCCTCTTTCCCTTCTCCCTCGAGGGACAAGCCCGGACTTAGCTTGATAAGGAACCACCCCAGAGTATTACAACATGGACGGACATTGAGACCAAGTTTATCAATTACTTTTTCCCACCCTCACGTACTACCGCTTTGCGGAATGACATTATTAACTTTGAACAAAAGTACGGTGAGACATTTAGTGAATCTTGGGATCGTTTTAAGGAACTTTTAAGAAAGTGTCCACAACACGGTTTTACAAAGGTACATCAAATTAATACTTTTTATAATAGATTAAGTTTGAATGACCAAGATTCACTAAATAGTGCCTCGGGGGGTAATATTTTGGTTAAAACTATGAATGTAGCTTGGGCTATCATTAAAAACAAAGCCAAAGTCCAAACCAAGAGTGTTAGGGCTACTATGGCTATGCCAGTGAGAGTGAAGTCACTACTCAAATCAAGGATCTTACTTCTATAGTAAAACACCTTGTTCTAAGAGATAACCCTCCTACTCAACATGCCCATGCTCTTAATATAAATTGTGAAACTTTTGGTGGGCCACATTCTTATGCTAATTGTGATAAAGCTTATGATCAATCTCACGGGAAAGTGTATGCTTAAAACAACACCCAGAGAGTTCATTTCAAGCCTAATGTTGATGTTAATCACTTGTCTTACAACTCGATGAATTACTTGGCTCCACCCGGTTTTCAACAAAGACCACCCCCACACAACCAAAACAACCAAGGGCCTCCAAGGGCTAATTTTAAAGGAAATGACAATGTGAGGGGCTCAAATGCAAATCAGGAAACTATCACATGCAAAATCAAGGCTTTCTAAACAAAGGTTTCAATCCTCAAGGTTTTCCACCTTATAACCAATACCCAAACCAAGGTTTTCAACAACAAGGGTTCAATTTACCTCATCCGCCAATGGACTTGGTTTTGCAAAAATTGAATGAACATGAGAAAATAATGCAAGCAATGCAAGAATCTAATAGACAAATGCAAGAGTCCATAAATAGGAAATTCGTTCAAATGTTGCAAGCCCTTCTCCCCCAAGGTGCTCTTCCTTCTACAACCGAAACAAACCCTAGAGCGAATGTGAGTGCTATTACTACACACAGTGGACCAACTTTAGTAGGACCTTCTACCCCTCCTCCCGTTACTCCATCTACACCTCCTCCACCTCCATTTATCCCTCCTACTTTCACGCCTAGTACTAGTTCTCCATTACCGTCTCCACCTCTTAATGGAGAAGTACCTAAGCAAACCCCTCCACCAATCCCACCTTCCACCTCTCAACCCTCAACATCTCAATCTTTACCTGCTACACCTACATCACCTAAACCCAACATTCCTTATCCTTCTCGGCTAGACAAGTGTAAATTGCTTACTAAGGAGGATTCTCAAATTACTTCCTATTTGAAGATGATCTCTCAAATGAATTTCAACATAAGCCTTGTTGAAGCACTTGTCTAAATACCGAAATTTGTCAAAGCATTCAAGGAATTGCTTAGTAAGAAGGAAAAGATTGTTGAGTTTGTCAACACACGCTTATATGAAAATTGTTCTGTAGTCATTCTTAAAGAACTTCTGGAAAAACTTGGAGATCCCGGTCGTTTCGTGTTGCATTGCATTTTTAACAAAGTTGAAGAATTTACTGCCTTAGACGATCTCGGGGAAAGTATTAATTTGATGTCATTAAGTGTTTGGAAAAATCTATCATTACCCGACCTTACCCCAACAAAGATGACTCTTGAGCTAGCAAATCGATCTCTCGCTTACCCCGTTGGTATTGCCGAAGATGTGTTTATTAAAGTTGGTACCTTCACTTTTTCGGTCGATTTTGTTGTGGTTGATTATGAAATAGACCCTTGTATTCCGTTAATACTTGGGCGGCCATTTTTGAGAACCGGTGATGAGACCGCAATTATACATAGTCTCATTGTCCAAATCGGGCTTAAATGGTTAAATAGATCATAAAATACCATAAAATATGCTTGTATCCGTTTGTTGTATGTTTTAGGTATGAATATCGAGAAAAAGATAAAATATCACAAGAAACAAGCAAAAACGAACACGAGAACCGAAGCCACACAATGAACAGGACCCGAATGGTGATTTTTCGAAAATACCCTTGAAGAATTGGAGATTGTACAAGTTTGTTCCTTCATCTTTGAAGATTTTTCATATTTGGTCCCTTAAGAATCATTTTATACAAGACTAGCCCTCAAAGAATGAAGAATTGCACAAGATCGAAGTCGAGATCGCACTTATTGGAGAAAAATCGGGTATATACGGATCGACTTGACAAGTTTGAAGATTTTGCAACTTAAAGACGAAGTCAAAGTCAAACTTTAAACCCGACAATGAATTAAGAACGAAAAACCGATCCTGAAATTTAATTGATATTTAACAACCCGACCCGCACCCGTTTAACGGGCCGAGTCGGCCCGTTAAATAACAATAACATCACCACCCACGTTTTATTTCATGTTAGACTTATCCATGATTACTCCATCAGCACATATTTATTTGTAACGCAAGAGGCCCAATCCTTGGTGTATTTTCGGATGATAGAAGCCCATATCCCATCCTACCAAAACAATCCAACTAACGTTTGATATAAAGAAAAAAAAGGGGAGGCATGTTTATTTTTCAACCGTACAACACCATAAGATTAGGGTTCATCTTCATCATCAGCCTCCACACTAATCCCAAATCATAACCCTAATCACCATTCACTCTCAACTTCGATCCACACATCACACATCCTACCCCACATCAAAACCCACCCACGTGAAGAACAAAATGAGACAAGCATGTGATCTCTGCCAAGTTTGAAGACCAAATCAATGGTGGATATTCAACCCTTGGGCTCCAATCCCATCTAAGGGTCATAAATCGAAGGCCTTGAATCTTCTATCAAGAAACAAGACCAAGACCCTAGGTTTGACTTTCGAATATGCCTTAAAGATCCAAGATTCGCCCAAGGGTAATTCTGGAAGATCGTTATTTAGGGGTTAGATCTTCTAGAAATCTTGTAGCCAGTATTTATAAGGCATAGGTTTTATTTTTTTTACTTGTTCCAGATTTTTTTAAGAAATTGTAATCCCTTTTTATAATTTTATAAAAGTCGGGGTTTTTCTATAATCTGAGTTCCATGTTTTGATTTATATTTGAGTTGAGTTTTTTTTTATTATAACTCTTTTTTCATTCTTATACTAAAATTTGGTATATGTGAAAAAGTGTTCCAAGTTCTTGTGTTATTTGATAGTTGGTATTTTAGTCGAAGAAAAAAAAGTGAGAGGAAGGTTGTATCCTGTCTTTACTGTTTGTTCACAGCAAAGAAAAAAAACGAGAGAATAGGATAGTGTTGATTGGATCAACGAAAAAAAAGAGAGTTGTGTTACTGGGTTCGAAAGAAAAAAAAAAGAAATGTGTTACTGTAGCAGTCGCCATCATCTGCTTATTTGAATAAGCTGTCTGAAAATCAGCTTATTCAAATATCTTTGGTTCTTATTTCAAGTATTTGCAAGCTGTTGGAAGAAATAGTCGTAGTTGTTATAAAGGTTTCAAGGTTTTGGTATCATTCGTTCATATTGGATAAGCTGGTGGTGATTAAGCTTGAACTAGGCTGAGATTTTGGGTAATAAGCTTGGTTGTGGTTGAGACGAAGCTCGGGTGTAATATCAAGGGTGAGCTACAAAGGACTCTTGGTAAGTTCCTTTTATTTTACCTAAGTTTTACTCCCTAGTAATATTGCTATTGCTTATGTGTTAATCGCTTAATTTTCTGCTTATCTTGCTTCATTATCTGCTTACTTTCCTTTGGTTGCTGAGTGATTTACAATGTTCGTTACTGTTACTTGCTTATTGCTCCTGTTTATATAATTTTCATTTTTTTGCTTTTATTTTGTGTTTGGAATTACGGATTTACTCGTTGTTAAGATATATCTAGTGCTTAAGTTTTATTGTTTTTGTTATTTGAGGTTTGTCGTAGTTTATAATTGTATTTATATGAGTCTAAAAATCAGAAACAATAAAAAAAAATAGAGTAGATTTCATTTTCTGTCTATATAGTCAGTAGGTGCTTTAATCGTGTGTGTATTGATTTTGTTTGTTGCTAATGCTGGTTTCTTGTATGTCTTGCGTTATGTTAGATATCTACATGTTTGATTGAGCTCATCACTTAGGACTCAATTTAGTCACTCATAGTTCAAAAATAGGACTCTTCGCTGCATGTATTCTGAGTTCACGTTGAGGTTTTGTAAATTGATAATCATCACATAATTAGTTAATTAGGTGTACTCAATTTGTTTCAGTTTTTTTGTGGTTTAGAGGCTCATTAAGCAGCTTTATTTTAAGCTATAAAGTGGCCACAAAAGTTTATGATAGGCACTATAGAAACTAGTTGTTGGTCATTTCTTTTTAATCTTCTATGAATCTCTGGTCCTGTGCTTAAATTCGTTGCCTATTGCTGTTCGTAAAGCTTATTGACCAACTGTCAATTAAGCTTATTTGTTCCAAAAAGCTGTCCATAAAAAAATATCAAAAAAAGAATGGCTCTAAGTGGGAGTAGAACTCCTGACCACAGACTACAGTCAGACACAACAGACCCTCAATGAACCATCTGCTCTAGTGTTCTATTGCGTTATTACATCCTTCTATTAATCTTTTATACCCTTTTTTTTATTTGGTCATTAAACAAAAAAAACCTAGGCAGTAGGGGGGTTCGAACCCTCGACCTTGTGCACTCCACAGACGTAACATGCAACTCTGCAACCATCTGCACTAGCTACCTTTGTTGTCGTATTTTACAAACTCTTTTATCTATACCTTTTTAATGTTTTTTTTTTCATTTATAAGATTTCTTTTAACTTATTTCGCAGCTTATTTGATAAGTTGTGATTCTCACTTTGTTTTTCCTTTAAACCTTGTTAGATTTTAGACTTTTCTGTTTTTTTTAGATTTTTCCAAAATCATTTAGTATTTTTTAAAGTATTTAATTAGTTTAAATCATTTTTAATTCATAATAAATGTTTTAAAAGTAAAAAAAAAAAAATTTCGAAAATTTTATTTTGTCATTTAGAATGTAGGAAAAATCAATTTGTCTTTGTAGAATTTAAATTTTAATAAATTTCTTAAATGTCGCGTTTATACTTTTGTTATAATTTTCGTTTGCTTTCGTTATTTGGATTTTTAGCCCATTTGTAGTTTTAATTTAGTTCTTATTTTTCTTTTTAAGTTTAGTAAATTTATTTTTAATTAAGTTTTAAAAATATTCAATATTTGTAGTTTTTCGTCATTTTCTAGATTTACGTTATTTTCACGTTTTTACGTCGTAGTTTGTTTTTAGAGTAATCCGTCTTTCCTTCCTTTTTTTTCTTTCTTTCCAAAAACGTAATCACTCGATTAAATAACGTCTATAATTGTTGGCTAAACACCATACCTCCTCGAGAACGAACTCGATTGTCGGTATTTACGTTTTCCTAAACGTTGATACTTATACTTACCGCGACTTTGTTTTTTTTGCTTACTTTTTCCTAAAGGTAAGTAAAACGACTAAAAACTACTACATCAAAATGGCGCCGCTGCCGGGGAGGTGTGTTTAGCCATATTTATTTATCGTGTTTGTTTGAGTGTTTACGTTTTTATCGTAAATACTTCTTTTTATTTTTCTATACTATTAGCCATACAAGTAAATAGTGTTAAATAGAACTCTATTAACACAAAATCGTTTTCTCGTTTTTATTGTTCATAATATATTGTATTTACGTAGAACAACTAATACACAATAATTATCCAAATACGCGAGAAATCGCACCTCAATAGTTGAGCGTTCCGGTCACTATTGTTGTATCGAATTCAAACGAAAGTCAAAGGCAAAATAGATAAATACTCTTAATTGGTTTAATCTCGATAAATACAAACTATAAGGTGGCTATAAGGCGGTTGTATTTCACGACCTAAGGAAAAAAGGCTCTTAAGTGCTTAGCGCTGCCTCGTTTTCTCTGCTCGCTTGTGCGTATTTTGAAAGTGACGACCTATTAGGGGTTTGCCACATCAAGTATTATTAATCTATTTTTGTGACTTTTAATTATTGAACATCGAAACATTTTGGCGTTCCGCCAACGTTTCAAAGTCGACGAGGGTTTTTACTTCACGTAATTACCTTCATTCTTCTTGGATTCATTAATCGAGACCTTTGATTAGTGGATAGTTTTTGTAGATTAATTTCTACGTAATACACCAAAATTCAAAAAAAAAATTAAAAAACCAAAAACACAAAACGATTCTTCGATTTTTTCTTCTATTTTCATAATTCTCTTATTTCACCCTCTATAACGTTTAATTCTCGAATCGACTTTCTCGTTGCATCATGTCGAATGATGGTGGATATTATTCGTGTCAATATTGTGGAGGCCCGCCCGATGGTGCCAATTGTTTTAATTGTGAGGTTATTGGAGGTCAAGAGGGTTATATCTATAACTCCGCTCAACGTGATCATGGTGATAATTTTCAATCTTACGACCAAGATCACCCATCGTCTTCGTTCTACTCGTCATATGATTAGTCTTTTAATTGGGATCAGAATCAAAATGATGAAATGAATCAAAACGCCTTTTGTGACTATGTGAGACGTAATAATAAAAACTTAACGATGATTCAAGGACAAGTTACGAATCTTAAGGAACATTACGAAAAACAATTGGAAACTCAAAGGGAATTTTACTTAAAGGAAATGGCCTCCATGAGAACCGAGTTGGAAAACGAATATGATGCCGCTTCTAAAGAACAAGAACGTTTATTTGACCTAATTGACGAGAGATGGGATAAAATTGTTGATAAAGTTGTGGAGGCTTACACTAATGAGCGAAATGAACTTCTTTCAACGATTGAGACCTTAGAGAAAAAAGTAGCTTCATACGAGTCGAGTTCTTCATCGAATAACACCAATCCTAATTCCAAGGGAGAGGTTAAAGCCTTATCGACTCCTAAGACTCGTACGACTCGTATTGATCCATATCTCTCGAATTTTAGAGTCGTGCAACCTTCATCGTCTTGTAAAAACGTAGAGGAAACGGAAAAGTCATCCAACGAAGTTTTGAAAAATGTTTCTGAAAATAAACCAAAGGAAAAACTCGTAGGATACTTGGGAGTATTAAATCTAATACCTTCTAAACCTAATTTTTCTAATGAGGATGAAATTATTGAGGATTTTCTAAATCAATATACATTTAATTTTGACGAAGAAATTTCATTAAATGATTTTAAAGAAGAAAAATGTGAAATGGTTTTTAAGGAAATCGTTGAACCCTCGTCTTTACAAGATGAACGAAAATTAATTCCGAAGGGACGTGTTAGTAGTTTTGCTAAAATGTTTGAAAACCCACGTTCGATCCCTTCGAAGGACAAAGTTGAAACCGTCAAGGCAAAATCGTCACGAGACGAGCCTTTTACTCCTAATCCCACATCGAGTGAGATTTTGGATTTATCATTTGAGAAGTCCGCCAATGGCCTTGCTCACATCGATACGTTTTTCGATGTCGAGGTCGAAACGACAAAGGCAAAATCTTCAATCGAAGAGCCTTCTTTTCCTAGTTTCACGACTGTTGAAGCTAGCGACTCGATTATCGACGATTTTATTGCTCAACCTCTTCCACGAGGAAGAGAAGACGTTTTTGATCCCGATGGTGATTTTTCCGAGATCAAACGTATTCTTGATGATCCACCTTCTATTTTCGAGTTTGATGAGGACCGTTGCGTTAGCCCGGAGGGGGATGATTTATTAATCGATTCACGTTTTAAAAATTCAAATCCTCCTCCCGCCTTCAAGATAAATGTGGAAATTTTAAGCGTGCCTAGAATTGTTTTAGAAACACTAAATATTTTCAATTTAATCAACTTGGGTTTTCGTAACAATGAGTTAAAAAATGAAAAAGGGAATGATTTTAAAATTGATTTTAAAGATTTTCCAAAGATAATTCCGTCATCACCTCGCTTAATTGAACTTGCTACAAACGTGTCTACTCGTTTTGACGACGTTTTGTATATGGACCTGATGTGGGGGAAGCCCCATTTGTTTCCTCACACTTCTCCACCGAGGACGAGATTTTTGACCCCGGTATCACGTTTAAGATAAAATCTCAGTCTTTCACCGAAGTAGTCACTAGAAATCCTTTCTACACTTACGGTGTGAGTTTACCTCGAGTAACTCGATTTGTTTGCCCACCCAATGTCCCACCCTTCTCTTCTCAGTCTATTTTCTTGTGTCCCTTTGGGACGATGTTACTTGAAGTCGTGTTGTTTCGTTTATCATCCGAAAACGAAGATACGATCTTCGATCCCGGTATAAAGGCTTTGCCTTTATTCAAGGTTGCTTTTGGGCCTTGATTACATGTAAGTCCCACAAAAAATGACCGAACCATGATAATCCCTAAATGATCACATTTATGGGGATTCGAGTCGAGCTTTTGACTCGGTTATCAAAAACAAGGTGCCCCGTGGGGGATTCTCATGCTTATCCATGTACATATTATTGCTTTTTAGTTAACCTAATGAGGGGATTTGTGCCCTTCCAACCTTTGTTTCGTGGTTGTTTGTGACTTGTGGTTTTTAGATGATCATGATCTTCACGGTTGGAGCCTCTCGTGTTCGTTTATGGGAGCACTCGATCGTTTGTTTTGAAGACTTTCTCAATATCCATGATATATCCTTTGATGTTCTAACCTTAGGTTTTTAGCACACTTCATAAACGGCTATTGATTTAACGGTTACACCCTTTCCATGCTAGATTAGGCATTCGACTACGTCTCTAGTATGGGGGTGTTTGAACCCATAGACTCGAAACATTGAGGACAATGTTTAACTTTAGTATGGGGGGTGAATAGATACTTGCCTTGCCAAACCTTCACGCTTTCCAAATTTTATCTTTTTGTTTATCGTTTTGTTGCAAAATAAGGCTAAAAATGGTAAAATTTTAAAATTTTTCTTGTTTTTCATAAGTGTTTAAGAAACGAATGTAGGTGTTCCGATGGTGAGAATAAGAGTAATTTTTTACTCGACCGTGCGTGTTGAGCACTTAGCCTCGATTCCTTAACTTTTTAGGCTAAGTCTCTTAAATGAGGACGAGAAATGTGATGAGACTGCTTTTATACATGGTCTCATCGTCCAAAACGGCCTTAAAATGCATAAAAAATCATGAAATATGCCAAATATATGCTCGTGTTTGTTACTTGTGTATTTTTAGGTACGGATATTGAGGAATTGGCAAAAGATCACAAGAATCATTCAAAAACGAACACGGGAAACGAAGACGCACAATGAACCAAGCTCATTTATGGAATTTTGCAAAAAGACCCCTCAAGTTTGAAGAATTGGCAAGAATGGCCCCTCATCTTTGAAGAACTTGTCATATTTGACCCTCCAAATGTCAAATATACAAGATTGATCCTCCATGTTTGAAGATATGTCAAAAGAAGCCCTTGAGGATTGATCTAATGTGCAAAAGTTAGCAAAATGGACAAAAGGACTAACTTTGCAATTGTGTTTGGACTGATGGTGCAAGGGACTTAACAGTTTTGGACTAAGGATGCAATTTATTTAACGGGGGAGTTAACTTTATGGACTGGCAAAAACATTACCACCCAATAGCCCAACAAACCAAACTGGCCCATTACCTTTTATTATTACCCGGTCTTAACCCAAGTCAAACCCCCACCCTTTGGTCAAATCCCCCACTAACAAATTTTCCCCCCCATAACAACTTTTTAAATTTGTTTAAACCCAAAACTGGATTAAACCCACCCCTTAATCCCCATAAACCCTAACCACCCCCCAGGTTCAATTAAGCTCAAACCAAAGGGGTTTTACCCCAAATGCTCCAGTTCACTAATTGACATTACCCTCACCCAAACCCACCTCACCCAACAAGGCCACATGGCCTGTGGACCCCTCCCCAAGCCTCCCTTGCAAAGTCGTTTTCACCCTAAAACCCACACCCGACCAAATTAACGTGTGGGATTGCATTCCTTTGCCTCCAAGGCTCATCCAACGTCCAAGATGAAGTCCACAGCCTGTCAATCACATGTGATCAACTTTTGACCGATTTTGAAGACCAAAGCAAAGGGCATTTTGGAGATTCTATAGATTAGGGTTTAAGCTTTGTATTTTTTAATTCATAGTTCTAGAATCGTCTTTTGAGTAGTATTTAAGGAGGTCCAACTTGTGGATACCCCTTGTTCCAGTTTTTCTTCAAAAAAAATTTGTAATTCCTTTTAATTAATATAAAAAGTTTGGTATTTGTTATTGAGCAATATAATTCCGTTTTATGATTATTTAAAGTTGGTGTCAATTATTGAAGAATTACTGAGTTCCATTTTTAGTTGTATAACACTTTGAGTGTTAAGGTTTTAAAAAAAGGGTTTTGAAAGATTTTTTATAAGTTTCAGAAATCAAAAGGTGTTGTGAAGTGAAAGTGGAATAGCACCCTTTGGTTTATGTCTTGTAAGAGTTTTTAAAACGTGTGTTAAAAGTCTTGAAAGTTTGAAAAAAAAAGGTTTTTAAGAAAAAAGTTATAAACAAAATATATTGTTCTTGTTTTTCTTCTTTTCTTAACAGGATTGGAGCTGTGTTGCTGTTAAAGGTTCAGCATACACCCCAGTGTATAGGGAGGTGGATTAACATCCACAAAGAACCCTGGATGTAGGGTTCTTTGGTAAGAAATCATTTTTCTTATTTAATTTTCAGTTTTGAGGAGTTTGGTATGAGATTTGTTGATTCACATGCTAAGTGTGTAAAGTTGGTTTGAATTAAGTTAATCTGCTCTCATTTGCATGCTAGCACTGTTTTTAATCAATTTGAGTAAGCTTTGATTCAAGTTGTTTTGTTAAAATCGTTTTCAAAAAGTTTAAAAGGGTGTTTGGATTTAAGTTTTAGGGAGAAAGCTTGTTAGATTGAGTAGCATAAAAGATGTTAGAAAGATTTGTTAGGGTTGCATTTAGTGTATGCTAGTTAGATTATCATTTGGTGCAAGTTTTGAAGCTAAGTGTGTGTTTAAAAGGTAAAAAGCATAGCATAATTTGCATAAGGCTTTTTCTGCTTGTTTTGATGATTTTGTGTGCTAAGATTTTGGAATCTGTTTAGAGATAGGCTATTATAGGATTACAGTTTGTTTCTAGGTTAAGTGGAGCTATTGTGAGCCAAATTTGGGGCATTGAATTTCATTTATGTGCATGTAATTAAGCTATAAGACCACCAGACCACTCAAAAGACCTCAGCAACATTCATAGGCCTGTTTATGCTTTGATTGAGTGATTTTTGTGTGCTAAGTGTTTCTTTTCTGCTCATATTGACTCCCTACACTCAGAAAGAGTGTAGGGGTGCCCTTGTCCATCAAAGAACAACACCAAATAAGCCACAGCCAAGCCCCTCTTGGTTTTCTCACTTGTGAAGAATAGAAAGAACAAAGAAAGAACAAGCTTGTGTTCTTGAAAAAAAATTAAACTGTCCACGTTTTTTATCTTAATTGTGTTTAATCTTGCAAATAGGTGAAGTTGGATTGTGTTTCTAAGCTTATAAAGTGTCACAGTGTTGTTGGAAAGTTTAAAAAAAAAAAGAAAAAAAAATTAGCAAAAAGGTCACCCCGCCCGGACTCGAACACGCGACCCCTCGTTGGGGGAGTAACGTGCTTACCGGTGATCCAGATGCCTTTTTACGATATGGATTCATTTCCATAGTTATTTAACCCTTTTTCAAGTGAAGGCTTATTAAAAAGCCGTAGCTTATTTCTTTTATTTTGGGCTTATTTAATAAGCGAATTTGGTTCCTTTCATTTTTCCTAGGGTTATATGAGGGTATAAGATTTTTCTAGCCAGTTGTCATATTTTTCCTTTTCTTTAATTATTTTTTATACATTTTTCTTTTCCCGTTTTTGTTAATTCATTAAAAAATAGAAAAAAGTGTTTTAATTTTTAGGAAAAATAATTTTTAGCTTTTAAATAATCTTTTTGAGGTTTACATCTAATTTTAGTTTCAAAAACTTTAATTTTTAATTTTATATTATTTTAAGGTTTTTATTAAACTTTAATAATTTTTATAAAATTATAAAAAAGGGTTTAGGAACTCTAATTTGCATTTTTCTCTTAGTTAGATTATTTTAAGATTTTAGAAATTTTTTAGAATTAATTTTATAAACTTTTTATTTTTCTTATTATTTTAATATTATTTTATTATTAAAAATAAAAAGTTTTATTTTTATTTCTTTTTCATTTTTCTTAAGTTCATTAGCATTAATTAGGACTTTTACCATTTTTAGAATATTTTTATAGCTTTTA
The DNA here is from genome assembly GCA_025667525.1 of Glebionis coronaria. NCBI lineage: Eukaryota > Viridiplantae > Streptophyta > Magnoliopsida > Asterales > Asteraceae > Glebionis > Glebionis coronaria. The sequence goes on along the minus strand of CM046881.1, from coordinate 322,254,090 downwards.
GTTTTATTTCTATAATTATTTTAAGTTTAATTAGTTTTAAATATATTTTAATAGTTTTTAGGAGTTTAAAAATAGTTTAATTTGGTTTTAAAATTTTTAAAAATAGTTTTTAGCTTAATTAGGTCATTTTTGAGGTTTACAAACTATAAAATCTTGTTTAGGGCTTTTTAATATTTAAAAGTGATTTTTAGGGCTTTAATTAGCATTAAAAAGTCATTATTAAATTAATTAAAAGGTTTTGGCAAGTTTGGATTTTTTGTACACTCTTAGAATATTATTGTGGATTTTTAGTAATTTTTAGGAATTTTTAGATTAAAATTTTAAATTTTGTGCTTTTTACGTTTCTACGTCGTAACTTTCTAGTAGTGTTTTTGCCTTATTTTTCTATTTTTTCGTCTTCGTCATTTTCTCTTCTCTTTTCTTCTCATTAATAATCAAAAACATTAATCAATCATTCATTACACAACACACGTGCCTCCTCGAGAACGAACTCACTTTCTTAAGGGTCATTCACACACGGTTTTCCTAAATCGTCGTGCACGCTTACCCTATTTTATTGCTCTTTTCCTAAAGGGTAGTAAAAACACTACATCAATTTTTGGCGCCGCTGCCGGGGAGGCGTGTTGTGTTTTGATTGAACATTGTTGTTTTCTATATTAGCCATAATAGTATTTGTATTAATAGCACTCTATTAATACGTATTATCGTTTTTCGGTTTTTGTGTGAATACTATTACTATATTGTATACGTAGAACAATAAATACACAAGTACTCCAAATACGTGAGCAATCACAACCTTGATTCGGGATTTCATCACTCGATCATTGTATTCGAATCTCAAACCAAAGAAAAAGGCAAAAATAGATAAATACTTTCGTGAAGCTTAATCTTGATAATACAAACTATAAGGTGGGTATAAGGCGGTTGTATTTCACAACCTAAATGAAAAAGGCTCTTAAGTGCTTCGCGCCGCCTCGTTTCCTCCGCTTGCTTGTGCGTATTTGATTTTGAGAGTGAATCGAGGGTTTTGCCGCCCAAAGTATTACTACATATCATATATATTTTCTTGGTTTCATATTGATTAAACCCTCTTGAACGATTTGGTGTTCCACCATCGTTCTAAAGTCATCAAAGGCGTTCACTCCACGTGATCGTTTTCATTCCTTGAGGCCTTTTTAATCAAGAGATTTGATTAAGGAGGAGATTTGTGGACTCATTGTCTACTTAATACATTCACCAATTTCCAAAAAAGGTTAATACAATCAAAAACCACAAAAAAAATTGAAAAAACACAAAATACCAAAAAGAATCTTCTTTGCTCGTCTCCACGTTGTACGTGACGTTTATGCTCACTCGTAATCAAGCAAAACGTGCACGTAGACGCAAGAACAAAACTCCCACTCCAACTCATTCTAGTGAGGAGTCTCCTATTGACGAACCCATTGTACGAGAAGAACCAACCATGGCGAATCGAACTATGATGGAGTTACTTCAAGCACCCACCGAGGGTTATGGAGAAGCTATTGTGATTCCCGCAATCCTTGCGGAGAATTTTGAGGTGAAAACGGGTTTGTTGTCGATGATCCAAAACAACAAATTCCGTGGTGATGAGAAGGACAATCCCCACAACCATATCCGCCAATTTAATCGTCTTACCGCCACGTGCAAATTCAAGGATGTCTCGAATGACTCGATTAAGATGATGCTTTTTCCGTATTCCTTAGCGGGGCCCGCTAAAATTTGGTTAGAGAAAGAGCCACCCAATTCAATATTGACGTGGAAGGATCTCGTTTCAAAGTTTGTGAACCAATTTTTTCCGCCCTCTAAGACTACGCATTTGAAAAATGAGATTTCTAAATTTTCACAAGAATCAAATGAAAGTTTTTCTACGGCTTGGAATAGGTTTAAGGAGATGTTACATGAATGTCCTCATCACGGTTTTTCCGATTTGCACCAAATCGACACGTTTTACAATGGACTTAACGATCATGAAAGAGATTATTTAAATGCCGCCGCGGGTGGTAATTTTTTGTGTAAAACGGTTGAAGAAGCTTTGGTTATAATCGAGAATAGGTCTAAGGTTTATAGCCCTCGTCACACACCGAGTGTTGCCAAAAGGGGCTCATCATCGTCTCAAAGTATCAATGCATTACATGATGAAGCAAATGAAGAAAACCGATTTTTCGATAGATTTGCTAACCTTATGTCCCATTGGAAGGCTCAAGAAGCTTCCAATTCCGCTTCGGTTAAAGCGGTTTCTAAAAGTTGTTTGTCGTGTGGGGGAGCTCATGATCTTTCCGAGTGCATTACCGCGGATGGTAACACTTCGAATGCTTTTGTAGCCACGGGAACTTATAACCAAATCGGTCAAGGTTCTCGTTCAAATCAAGCTCCACCAAATCAAAATGCTAATAATTATCGCAACAACAACCAAGGTGGAAATTACCAAGGAAATCAAAGGAATTATAACAAAGGTAATTACCAAAGTGGTAATGGGCAAATTTCAAACCAAAACCGTGATTTTCAAACTCATACTCAAGGTTTTCAAAATGCTCACACTAAAAATTTGCAAGGAGAATTTTTAGATTATGCTAAGGCTAATGATGCTAAGTTTGATAACATGCAACGTGAGATGATTAGCTTAAGGTCCGAATTGAAAAACGAGCTAAAAAACGAACTTGCTAATGAACATAAAACTAATGCTAACAAAATGGAAGGAAATGTCACACGACTCCAACAAAATCAACAAAAAATGGAGCAAGGACAACATGAGATTAAGCAAGAATTGTTAAAAGCGGATGCTAAGCAATCTAAGTTTGAAGACCATATGGCTAAAATGTTTGAAATTATCATGTGTAAGCCCTCTTCTTCGGGTGGTCTTCCTAGTGATACCATCGTGAACCCGAAAGGAGAATTGAAGGTTATTACTACTCGTAGTGGTAAAACTTTCAAAGAACCCATTTCTCGTCCAAGTACTTCTATGGAGAAGGAAAAAGAGAAAGAACCCGAGGTTGTGGTTGAAAAGGAGCAAATTGCAAGCCCACGAAGTACCGCTCAAACCACACCTACGGTTGAACCTTCACCAATCATGGAACCCGAGATTCCAAGGCCGATGCCTATGCCTAATTTGCCCCAACCCACACCACCTTTACCCTACCCTTCAAGACGAGACAAGGAAAAGGCACAAGAACGAAATAATTATCAATTTGAACTTTTTATGAAAATGTTTCGTGACTTGCATTTTAATATAAGTTTTGCCGACGCCTTAGTCATGATGCCTCGATTTGCCGCGAACTTCAAAAGTATGTTGAATAACAAAGAGAAATTGCAAAAATCGTCTAGTTGTTCATCGGTTTTTCTAAGCCGCATACCTCAAAAAGTCGGTGATCCTGGAAAGTTTTTAATCCCATGTGCTATCCAAGACATGGAAGAATGCTACGCCTTGGCCGATCTTGGTGCTAGTATTAATTTGATGCCTCTTGAGATTTTTAAATCACTCAATCTTCCAAATCTCACTCCTTCAAGAATGTCAATCGAAATGGCCGATCATTCTATGATTCTAGCTTGTGGAGTTGCCGAGGACGTCTTCGTGAAAGTTGGAAAGTTCTACTACCCTGTAGACTTCATTGTTGTTGATATTCCCATCGATCCTAAAGTTCCGTTAATTTTAGGTCGATCTTTTTTGGATACCTCGAGAGCACTCATCGATGTGCATGCAAGAAAAATCACTCTTCGTTTCAATGAGGAAGAACTCGTCATTAATGCAACCCAAAACTTCACTCTTTCTCATGTTTATTCTATCACATCTTTGTACAATGTCAATCCCATCAAAAGAATTTGCAAAAAGATTTCCAATAAAGTTTTAGGAGTTGTTGAGAAAAATGAAGTTCCGTCCCCTCCACCGATGGAGGTTAAGAGTGTTAAGCCTATAAATCCAATCTCGAGTGATTCTTCGGATGATGAATACGTTGATCCCGATGGGGAGGTTTTCTTTGTTGACAAAAGATTTGAAAACTTGCCACCACCCAAACCAAAAAGATTTCAAAATGTGAGAATTTTTAGTGTGACTAACATTGTTTTAGATACACCAAATATTTTTGACATAATTAAATCGGGTTTTCACAAGGAGAGTGTTAAAGATGAAAAAGGAAAAGATTTTGAATTTAATTTAAAAGATTTTTCTACAATTCTAACTCCGTCATCACCGCGTGTATTGAGTACTACAAGCTCGTCTTCTCCTTTTGACGATGCTTTGTGTGGACCTAGTGTGGGGGAAGCTCCTTATGTTCCCTCCCCTTTCTCCACCGAGGACGAGATATTTGATCCTGGAATTGCTTATATAGGGAAATCTCGGTCTTCCACCGATGCAATAAATGGAAAATCTTTTCATTTGATTGGTGCGAGTCTACCTCGAGTAGCTCAATGTTTTGACTTGCCCATTGTCCCACCCTTCTATTTCTTCTCTCCTATTTTCTTCTATCTCATTGGGATTTGTGTTGGAGTTTCGTTGCTTCGTCTTTCATCCGAAAACGAGGACGCTATCTTTGACCCCGGTATACGTTTATCGGATTTTTAAAGTACTCCACGTGCTTTTGGGCCTTGTTTATCATGTAAGCCCCACCAAAAATTGACCATACCATGATTATCCCTAAATGATCACATTTATGGGGATTCGAGTCGAGCTTTTGACTCGGTTATCAAAAACAAGGTGCCTCGTGGGGGAGACCCATGCTTATCCATGTACATATTATTGCTTTCTAATTAGTGTAATGTGAGGGGATTTGTGCCCTTCCAACCTTTGTTCCGTGGTTGTTTGTGCATTGTGATTTTTAGATCATGATCTTCACGATTGGAGCCTCTCGTGTTCGTTTATGGGAGCACTCGATCGTTTGCTTTGGAGGCCTTTCCCAATATCCACATTATGATATATCCTTTTATGTTCTAACCTTAGGTTTTTAGCACACTTCATAAACGGCTATTACTTATTGGTTACACCCTTTCCATGCTAGATTAGGCATTCGACTACGTCTCTAGTATGGGGGTGTTTGTACCCCTAGACTCGAAACATTGAGGACAATGTTTAACTTTAGTATGGGGGGGTGAATAGATATTTGCCTTGCCAAACCTTCACGCTTTCCAAAGTTTATCGTTTTGTTATCGTTTTGTTGCAAAATAAGGCTAAAAAATGGCCAAATTTTAAAAATTTTCTCATGTTTTATAAGTGTTTGAAGACACGAATGTAGATTTTCCGATGGCGAGAATAAGAGTAATTTTTGACTCGACCGTGCGTGTTGAGCACTTAGCTTTGATTCCTTAACTACACATTAGGCTAAGTCTCTTAAATGAGGACGAGAAATGATAGAGTTAATTATAAGTTACTATGCTAAACGTTGAGTACTCGTATTCTTTCAAAAACTCATGTGTTCTCGTTGTTTGCTTATTCTCCCTTCGCTTGTAAATATTTTTTGCTTAATAAATATTGACTTAGCGGTTTAGTTAGGATTGTTGGGTTTCTAGTCTTTTCTAGTAGCTTCCATGTAATTAAATTGGGAAGACATTAAGGTATCGCCAGCGTCACGGTTTTGAAGTATTGGCAACCCGAATAATTGAAAGCTTCACCCAATAATAAGATTTCAAGTGCTCACCTAAATCAAGCAAACAATTTGAAGCCCCATAAGGCCTAAAATCTATGCAAAATTGAAAGTGAATCAAGCCTTAATCTTCGAAGCTTTAAAGATCCAAAATTCGCTTTAGCGTGAGGATATACGTCTTTGGCTAATAAAACCACCGATGATGGCGGATAATAAAAGGCAAGGCAAGACCGAAGTCATAGTAAAAGCTTCATGGCGAAGTTGAATAAAAGATGGAGGTAAACCAAAGATAATAATGCCCTTCCGTTAGGGGGCGTATAAAAGTCTTGGTAATAAGTCTCATGTTCAAAACCGTTATAAAACCGTGTTTATCGATCCTTCTTGTTGACTTAATTTTTTAACATCGTTGTCTATTAGGAGGGGTTATTGATTTGATGGTCTTAGTTACACCGTTAAGACTCTATTTTTTTAGACCTAAATCTCTATTATCGCACAAGTCAATGATGTATCCTCGTGATCATTAAGACAAAATAAAATATAAGAGATGCAACTTAGGAATAATGGGAGAATAAGTACGTGATTAGGGCATATGAGTAGTGTTAGCATTACTAACTTATAATGACAATGATCTCGTTGCACGCTTGGCATGGAATTAAGGTGAAAATCGAGGACGATGAAATTATTTCTAACGAAGCATTCACGTGTTCTTATTCTATGAACCTAAACGTCCCATTTTGCGATGAAAGTCATACATTATGTCTATAACACAAGTTGTAGTAATTATAGTGTGTAGCTAGTTTCCATTTCAATAAAAGTGAATAAAATTAAAATTTTGGAGATGCTTTGATACTTTATTCTAGCATTGCGTGAGGGCACGGCAATGGTTTAGTATGGGGGAGTGATGAGACTGCTTTTATACATGGTCTCATCGTCCAAAACGGCCTTAAAATGCATAAAAAATCATGAAATATGCCAAATATATGCTCGTGTTTGTTACTTGTGTATTTTTAGGTACGGATATTGAGGAATTGGCAAAAGATCACAAGAATCATTCAAAAACGAACACGGGAAACGAAGACGCACAATGAACCAAGCTCATTTATGGAATTTTACAAAAAGACCCCTCAAGTTTGAAGAATTGGCAAGAATGGACCCTCATCTTTGAAGAACTTGTCATATTTGACCCTCCAAATGTCAAATATACAAGATTGATCCTCCATGTTTGAAGATATGTCAAAAGAAGCCCTTGAGGATTGATCTAATGTGCAAAAGTTAGCAAAATGGACAAAAGGACTAACTTTGCAATTGTGTTTGGACTGATGGTGCAAGGGACTTAACAGTTTTGGACTAAGGATGCAATTTATTTAACGGGGGAGTTAACTTTATGGACTGGCAAAAACATTACCACCCAATAGCCCAACAAACCAAACTGGCCCATTACCTTTTATTATTACCCGGTCTTAACCCAAGTCAAACCCCCACCCTTTGGTCAAATCCCCCACTAACCAATTTTCCCCCCCATAACAACTTTTTAAATTTGTTTAAACCCAAAACTGGATTAAACCCACCCCTTAATCCCCATAAACCCTAACCACCCCCCAGGTTCAATTAAGCTCAAACCAAAGGGGTTTTACCCCAAATGCTCCAGTTCACTAATTGACATTACCCTCACCCAAACCCACCTCACCCAACAAGGCCACATGGCCTGTGGACCCCTCCCCAAGCCTCCCCTGCAAAGTCGTTTTCACCCTAAAACCCACACCCGACCAAATTAACGTGTGGGATTGCATTCCTTTGCCTCCAAGGCTCATCCAACGTCCAAGATGAAGTCCACAGCTTGTCAATCACATGTGATCAACTTTTGACCGATTTTGAAGACCAAAGCAAAGGGCATTTTGGAGATTCTATAGATTAGGGTTTAAGCTTTGTATTTTTTAATTCATAGTTCTAGAATCGTCTTTTGAGTAGTATTTAAGGAGGTCCAACCTGTGGATACCCCTTGTTCCAGTTTTTCTTCAAAAAATTTTTGTAATTCCTTTTAATTAATATAAAAAGTTTGGTATTTGTTATTGAGCAATATAATTCCGTTTTATGATTATTTAAAGTTGGTGTCAATTATTGAAGAATTACTGAGTTCCATTTTTAGTTGTATAACACTTTGAGTGTTAAGGTTTTAAAAAAAGGGTTTTGAAAGATTTTTTATAAGTTTCAGAAATCAAAAGGTGTTGTGAAGTGAAAGTGGAATAGCACCCTTTGGTTTATGTCTTGTAAGAGTTTTTAAAACGTGTGTTAAAAGTCTTGAAAGTTTGAAAAAAAAAGGTTTTTAAGAAAAAAGTTATAAACAGAATATATTGTTCTTGTTTTTCTTCTTTTCTTAACAGGATTGGAGCTGTGTTGCTGTTAAAGGTCCAGCATACACCCCAGTGTATAGGGAGGTGGGTTAACATCCACAAAGAACCCTGGATGTAGGGTTCTTTGGTAAGAAATCATTTTTCTTATTTAATTTTCAGTTTTGAGGAGTTTGGTATGAGATTTGTTGATTCACATGCTAAGTGTGTAAAGTTGGTTTGAATTAAGTTAATCTGCTCTCATTTGCATGCTAGCACTGTTTTTAATCAATTTGAGTAAGCTTTGTTTCAAGTTGTTTTGTTAAAATCGTTTTCAAAAAGTTTAAAAGGGTGTTTGGATTTAAGTTTTAGGGAGAAAGCTTGTTAGATTGAGTAGCATAAAAGATGTTAGAAAGATTTGTTAGGGTTGCATTTAGTGTATGCTAGTTAGATTATCATTTGGTGCAAGTTTTGAAGCTAAGTGTCTGTTTAAAAGGTAAAAAGCATAGCATAATTTGCATAAGGCTTTTTCTGCTTGTTTTGATGATTTTGTGTGCTAAGATTTTGGAATCTGTTTAGAGATAGGCTATTATAGGATTACAGTTTGTTTCTAGGTTAAGTGGAGCTATTGTGAGCCAAATTTGGGGCTTTGAATTTCATTTATGTGCATGTAATTTAGCTATAAGACCACCAGACCACTCAAAAGACCTCAGCAACATTCATAGGCCTGTTTATGCTTTGATTGAGTGATTTTTGTGTGCTAAGTGTTTCTTTTCTGCTCATATTGACTCCCTACACTCAGAAAGAGTGTAGGGTTGCCCTTGTCCATCAAAGAACAACACCAAATAAGCCACAGCCAAGCCCCTCTTGGTTTTCTCACTTGTGAAGAATAGAAAGAACAAAGAAAGAACAAGCTTGTGTTCTTGAAAAAAAATTAAACTGTCCACGTTTTTGATCTTAATTGTGTTTAATCTTGCATATAGGTGAAGTTGGATTGTGTTTCTAAGCTTATTAAGTGTCACAGTGTTGTTGGAAAGTTTAAAAAAAAAAAGAAAAAAAAATTAGCAAAAAGGTCACCCCGCCCGGACTCGAACACGCGACCCCTCGTTGGGGGAGTAACGTGCTTACCGGTGATCCAGATGCCTTTTTACGATATGGATTCATTTCCATCGTTATTTAACCCTTTTTCAAGTGAAGGCTTATTAAAAAGCCGTAGCTTATTTCTTTTATTTTGGGCTTATTTAATAAGCGAATTTGGTTCCTTTCATTTTTCCTAGGGTTATATGAGGGTATAAGATTTTTCTAGCCAGTTGTCATATTTTTACTTTTCTTTAATTATTTTTTATACATTTTTCTTTTCCTGTTTTTGTTAATTCATTAAAAAATAGAAAAAAGTGTTTTAATTTTTAGGAAAAATAATTTTTAGCTTTTAAATTATCTTTTTGAGGTTTACATCTAATTTTTGTTTCAAAAACTTTAATTTTTAATTTTATATTATTTTAAGGTTTTTATTAAAATTTTAATAATTTTTATAAAATTATAAAAAAGGGTTTAGGAACTCTAATTTGCATTTTTCTCTTAGTTAGATTATTTTAAGATTTTAGAAATTTTTTAGAATTAATTTTATAAACTTTTTATTTTTCTTATTATATTAATATTATTTTATTATTAAAAATAAAAAGTTTTATTTTTATTTCTTTTTCATTTTTCTTAAGTTCATTAGCATTAATTACGACTTTTACCACTTTTAGAATATTTTTATAGCTTTTAGTTTTATTTATTTTAAGTTTAATTAGTTTTAAATAGATTTTAATAGTTTTTAGGAGTTTAAAAATAGTTTAATTTGGTTTTAAAATTTTTAAAAATAGTTTTTAGCTTAATTAGGTCATTTTTGAGGTTTACAAACTATAAAATCTTGTTTAGGGCTTTTTAATATTTAAAAGTGATTTTTAGGGCTTTAATTAGCATTAAAAAGTCATTATTAAATTAATTAAAAGGTTTTGGCAAGTTTGGATTTTTTGTAAACTCTTAGAATATTATTGTGGATTTTTAGTAATTTTTAGGAATTTTTAGATTAAAATTTTAAATTTTGTGCTTTTTACGTTTCTACGTCGTAACTTTCTAGTAGTGTTTTTGCCTTATTTTTCTATTTTTTCGTCTTCGTCATTTTCTCTTCTCTTTTCTTCTCATTAATAATCAAAAACATTAATCAATCATTCATTACACAACACACGTGCCTCCTCGAGAACGAACTCACTTTCTTAAGGGTCATTCACACACGGTTTTCCTAAATCGTCGTGCACGCTTACCCTATTTTATTGCTCTTTTCCTAAAGGGTAGTAAAAACACTACATCAAAATGATAGAGTTATTTATAAGTCTCGTAATCGTCACGATCTCATGTGTAGTAATTATTAGCTTACTCTCCCCACGCTTTTGATAATAAATTGTTAATAAATATTGATTTAGCGGTTTAGTCACTATTGTTGGTTTCTAATTTGTTTTAGTAGCTTCCATGTAATTAAATTGGGAGAACATTAAGGTATCGCCAGCGTCACGGTTTTGAAGTATTGGCACCCGAATAATCGAAAGATTCACCTAATAATAAGATTTCAAGTGCTCACCTCAATTAAGCAAAAATTTGAAGCTCACAAGGCCGAAAAATCTATGCCCAAATTGAAAGTGAATCAAGCCTTAATCTTCGAAGCTTTAAAGATCCAAAATTCGCCTTAGCGTGAGGATATACGTCTTTGGCTAATAAAACCACCGATGAGGCGGATAATAAAAGGCAAGGCAAGACCGAAGTCATAAAAAAAGCTTCATGGCGAAGTTGAATAAAAGATGGAGGTAAACCAAAGATAATAAGGCCCTTCCGTTAGGGGGCGTATAGAAGTCTTGGTAATAAGTCTCATGTTCAAAACCGTTATAAAATCGTGTTTATCGATCCTTTTTGTTGACTTAATTTTTTGACATCGTTGTCTATTAGGATGAATTATTAATTTAATGATTTTGGTTACACCGTTAAAACTCTATTTTTAGACTTAATCTCTATTCACGCATAAGTCAATGATGTATCCTCGTGATCATTAATACATAATAAAATATAAGAGATACCAAGTAGGAATAAGGGAGTTTAGGTTCGTAATTAACACTCATGAGATATGATCGTGTTGCTAACTTATAATAACAATGATCTCGTCACACGCTTAGCATGGAATAGAGTGAAAATCGAGGACGACGAAATTATTTCTAAAGAAGCATTCACATGTTCTTGTTCTATGATCCTAAAAGTCACTTTATCGTGATGAAAACATTACATTATGTCTACAACACATGTAGTAGTTTAATTAAGTTTACATTTTCAATAAATGTCATCATAAAAATGAATTTTGGAAGTGCTACGATACTTAATTCTAGCATTGCGTGGGGACACGGCAATGGTTTAGTATGGGGGAGTGATGAGACCGCAATTATACATGGTCTCATCGTCTAAATCAGGCTTAAAATGGTTAAATAAATCATAAAATACCATAAAGTATGCTTGTATCCGTTTGTTGTATGTTTTAGGTATGAATATCGAGAAAAAGACAAAAGATCACAAGAAACAAGCAAAAACGAACACGAGAACCGAAGCCACATAATGAACCGGACCCGAATGGTGATTTTCCGAAAATACCCTTGAAGAATTGGAGATTGTACAAGTTTGGTCCTTCATCTTTGAAGATTTGTCATATTTGGACCCTTAAGAATCATTTTATACAAGACTAGCCCTCAAAGAATGAAGAATTGCACAAGATCGAAGTCGAGATCGCACTTATTGGAGAAAAATCGGGTATATACGGATCGACTTGACAAGTTTGAAGATTTTGCAACTTAAAGACGAAGTCAAAGTCAAACTTTAAACCCGACAATGAATTAAGAACGAAAAACCGATCCTGAAATTTAATTGATATTTAACAACCCGACCCGCACCCGTTTAACGGGCCGAGTCGGCCCGTTAAATAACAATAACATCACCACCCACGTTTTATTTCATGTTAGACTTATCCATGATTACTCCATCAGCACATATTTATTTGTAACGCAAGAGGCCCAATCCTTGGTGTATTTTCGGATGATAGAAGCCCATATCCCATCCTACCAAAACAATCCAACTAACGTTTGATATAAAGAAAAAAAAGGGGAGGCATGTTTATTTTTCAACCGTACAACACCATAAGATTAGGGTTCATCTTCATCATCAGCCTCCACACTAATCCCAAATCATAACCCTAATCACCATTCACTCTCAACTTCGATCCACACATCACACATCCTACCCCACATCAAAACCCACCCACGTGAAGAACAAAATCAGACAAGCATGTGATCTCTGCCAAGTTTGAAGACCAAATCAATGGTGGATATTCAACCCTTGGGCTCCAATCCCATCTAAGAAACAAGACCAAGACCCCAGGTTTGAATTTCGAATATGCCTTAAAGATCCAAGATTCGCCCAAGGGTAATTCTGGAACATCGTTATTTAGGGTTTAGATCTTCTAGAAATCTTGTAGCCAGTATTTATAAGGCATTGGTTTTATTTTTTTTACTTGTTCAAGATTTTTTTAAGAAATTGTAATCCCTTTTTATAATTTTATAAAAGTCGGTGTTTTTCTATAATCTGAGTTCCATGTTTTGATTTATATTTGAGTTGAGTTTTTTTTATTATAACTCCTTTTTCATTCTTATACTAAAAGTTGGTATATGTGAAAAAGTGTTCCAAGTTCTTGTGTTATTTCATAGTTGGTATTTTAGTCGAAGAAAAAAAAAGTGAAAGGAAGGTTGTATCTTGTCTTTACTGTTTGTTCACAGCAAAGAAAAAAAAACGAGAGAATAGGATAGTGTTGATTGGATCAACGCAAAAAAAGAGAGTTGTGTTACTGGGTTCGAAAGAAAAAAAAGAAATGTGTTATTGTAGCAGTCGCCATCATCTGCTTATTTGAATAAGCTGTCTAAAAATCAGCTTATTCAAATAGCTTTGGTTCTTATTTCAAGTATTTGCAAGCTGTTGGAAGAAATAGTCGTAGCTGTTACAAAGGTTTCAAGTTTTTGGTATCATTCGTTCATATTGGATAAGCTGGTGGTGATTAAGCTTGAACTAGGCTGAGATTTTGGGTAATAAGCTTGGTTGTGGTTGAGACGAAGCTCGGGTGTAATATCAAGGGTGAGCTGCTAAGGACTCTTGGTAAGTTCCTTTTATTTTACCTAAGTTTTACTCCCTAGTAATATTGCTATTGCTTATGTGTTAATCGCTTAATTTTCTGTTTATCTTGCTTCATTATCTGCTTACTTTCCTTTGGTTGCTGAGTGATTTACAATGTTCGTTACTGTTACTTGCTTATTGCTCCTGTTTATATAATTTTCATTTTTTTTGCTTTTATTTAGTGTTTGGAATTACTGATTTACTCGTTGTTAAGATAGATCTAGTGCTTAAGTTTTATTGTTTTTGTTATTTGAGGTTTGTCGTAGTTTATAATTGTATTTATATGAGTCTAAAAATCAGAAAAAATAAAAAAAAATAGAGCAGATTTCATTTTCTGTCTATATAGTCAGTAGGTGCGTTAATCGTGTGTGTATTGATTTTGTTTGTTGCTAATGCTGGTTTCTTGTATGTCTTACGTTATGTTAGATATCTACATGTTTGATTGAGCTCAGCACTTAGGACTCAATTTAGTCACTCATAGTTCAAAAATAGGACTCTTCGCTGCATGTATTCTGAGTTCACGTTGAGGTTTTGTAAACTGATAATCATCATATAATTAGTTAATTAGGTGTACTCAATTTGTTTCAGTTTTTTTTGTGGTTTAGAGGCTCATTAAGCAGCTTAATTTTAAGCTATAAAGTGGCCACAAAAGTTTATGATAGGCACTATACAAACTAGTTGTTGGTCATTTCTTTTTAATCTTCTATGAATCTCTGTTCCTGTGCTTAAATTCGTTGCCTGTTGTTGTTCGTAAAGCTTATTGACCAACTGTCAATTAAGCTTATTTGTTCCAAAAAGCTGTCCATAAAAAAATGTCAAAAAAAGAATGGCTCTAAGTGGGAGTAGAACTCCTGACCACAGACTACAGTCAGACACAACAGACCCTCAATGAACCATCTGCTCTAGTGTTCTATTGCGTTATTACATCCTTCTATTAATCTTTTATACCCTTTTTTTTATTTGGTCATTAAACAAAAAAAACCTAGGCAGCAGGGGGGTTCGAACCCTCGACCTTATGCACTCCACATACGTAAAATGCAACTCTACAACCATCTGCACTAGCTCCCTTTGTTGTCGTATTTTACAAACTCTTTTATCTATACCTTTTTAATGTTTTTTTCATTTATAAGATTTTTTTTAACTTATTTCGCTGCTTATTTGATAAGTTGTGATTCTCACTTTATTTTTCCTTTAAACCTTGTTAGATTTTAGACTTTTCTGTTTTTTTTAGATTTTTCCAAAATCATTTAGTATTTTTTAAAGTATTTAATTAGTTTAAATCATTTTTAATTCATAATAAATGTTTTAAAAGTAAAAAAAAATCTTTTTTCGAAAATTTTATTTTGTCATTTAGAATGTAGGAAAAATCAATTTGTCTTTGTAGAATTTAAAATTCAATAAATTTCTTAAATGTCGCGTTTATACTTTTGTTATAATTTTCGTTTGCTTTCGTTATTTGGATTTTTAGCCCATTTGTAGTTTTAATTTAGTTTTTATTTTTCTTTTTAAGTTTAGTAAATTTATTTTTAATTAAGTTTTAAAAATATTCAATATTTGTAGTTTTTCGTCATTTTCTAGATTTACGTTATTTTCACGTTTTTACGTCGTAGTTTGTTTTTAGAGTAATCCGTCTTTCCTTCCTTTTTTTATTCACTTTCCAAAAACGTAATCACTCGAATAAATAACGTCTATAATACTTTTGGCTAAACACCATACCTCCTCGAGAACGAACTCGATTGTCGGTATTTGCATTTTTCACAAAACGTAATTACTAATACTTGCTACAATTTTGGTTTTTGCTTTCTTTTTCCTAAAAGATAGTAAACAACTAAAAAATACTCAACATCAACCGGAAAAGCTTTAGTCGATGTTTCCGAAGGTGAATTAATCTTAAGGGTCGGGAATGATGCTCAAGTTTTTAAGATGGGGAAGATTACAAGTAAGTCAAATGGAAAAGAATCAACGAAAATGATTAATGTGCTTCAAGAAGAGCTTACTACTACTTTGGAAAGTCTTAAGCTTGATGATTTTGTTGTATATGATAATCCTCTTTTCGAGTCTTGCTGTGATAATCTACTTTTCCAAGATGATGTGGATAATTTTGATGATTCTCTCGCCAATTTGGATCCCCCACCAATTTATGATTCTCCACCGATCTATGATGATTATGATGATGATTCTAGTTCCGATGGGGATGATTATGCTGCTTTTGTTTCAGAGTATAAAGGCATGCCAACTTATGATGATTTTGATGATGTTGATACTCTCTCGAGTGATTCTTCACATGATGACCTTGCTCCTACTTTTGATGAAGATCCTCCACCAAACACTCTTGATACTTTGGATAATTACTCATTTGAGGAAGATTTTGCCACTTTCCTTAATACATACTTCCCCAATGAGAATGATTCTCCTCCTCTGGATTTTGATTTTGGTCTTTATCCTCCTTCGGATATTAATAAACCCGTTTCAAAGGAGAAGAAACCCGACGGCACCAACGTCCGCAGTACTTATGTTTTGACACCTCTTTATCCACCTTCGTCGGATGAGATTGTGTGATTTATGAGCGGATCTTCTTCAAATTATACTAAGCCTAAGTGTTATTTTTCCCTAAAGGAAAAGGTGTTTGAACCCAGTATTGCAATTTTTAAGCCATCTCAGTATCCATCTGATGAAAAAAAGGAAAGATTTTTGGAAACCACGGAGATATGCTTGCACTTCGTCATACTTTCTACCACCATGCTCAACAACTGCTTAAGGGAACCTTGCCTACTCTTCTTTGGCTTGCCTTGTTAGCCTTAAGCTTGTCCTACTTGATGGATGAAAACCATGTCTTTGATCCCGGTGGATGTTCTTCAAGCTTCTTACCATTGTAATCAAGGTCGAGTCAGGTTCACGACTCGGTTAACAAAAACAAGCACTTCTCAGGAGGCAACCCGAGTATGTATCCTTTTTCTTTTTACTATAATAAGTGTAGGGGAGACCCTAGTATGTGTTTGTTCTTTTCTTTCTTATCATGTGCAGGGATTCGAGCTTTCAAAGATCCATTCTTGATGACTTTTGACGACCCGTGATTCCGTGTACCCTTCTTCCCGGTTCTACCCTAAACTATCGTGATTCAATATTTCATATCTTATATGTTCACATTGAAATCAGTATAGTTGTCTCTTCCTTAGCAAGATTTAAACAACGTGCACAATGTCCTAAGTGTAGGGGAGTTTACTCCCACATGCTTAAACATTGAGGACAATGTTTATATTAAGTGTAGGGGGGGACTTCTATGGAAGTTAAGTGGGCTTTTCCTTGTATATGTCCTCATTATAACCGGAAAATTGATTTTTTCGACATTTTTAAAATTTTTTGATCTATTTTGGCCTAGTTGTATTTACCTTTGTTATAGTTATTTTCTTTCATTAAAATGCATTTTTAATAAAGTGGTTTTAATTTTTAAACGTTGTAAATATTTTGACTCAACCCGAGTTTACTTATCCAAGTTTACTCTAGCTAGTATCATTAACGTGTTTAAGTCAAGTTTTGCTAGGCTTTTATATAGGTAACTTTAAAACGCGAAAGTCTTAACTCTTACGGGTTAAGAACAAGAACTTTTTGCAAGTTCCTATAATTGATCCTAGAGATGATAGAGTCAATTATATGTTTAGTATTCTTTCATGAATTTACATGAGTTAACTATGAGCTTTTTCTCCCATCGCTTGTTAATAAATTTAATTGCAATAAATAAGGTCGTACGATTTGAAAAGTACTTAGCTTCTAGCACAAGATCGTTTAAAAGTTGCTAGGTATTAATTAGAGTTCATAGCCAAGGCATAACTTATTGAAGCGGGATGCGAAGATTGGCTAGTCCAAAAATTCCCTAACAAGGCATGAGGGCTACATTTTGTTGCTAAATATCCCAAGTGATGTGAAGAATCATTTATCAAAAATAAATATGAAGGATCGAGACACACGACGAAAAGCAAATACTCCCTTAAAGATCATGAAGAAGTCTATCCAAAAAGTCCCTAGCAAGGTATAAGGATAAATAGATCCAAGTCCTAAAAGGAGGCGGATCATTGTATATCAAAATCCCAAATAAAGATTGGAGAAAAATGAAGAAGTCGTGGTCCATGTTTGAAGAATCTCTCAAAAACTTCAAGTGAAAAAATTCCTATTATGAAGAGAAGACCATTATTTCAAAAACGTCTCTCAAGATTCGAAGTATGAAGTCACTGCCAAATATCGGTCCGAGAAAGGTCTCAAATCGTGAAGCGAGTTATGCCAAGATATGAACTTCATGAGGTCTCGAGAAGTAGTTTTAAAAGATTTTGTCCTTTAGCTAAATATTGATTAAATCGTCCTACTTTATTTTCAGCCTAAATAACTATCGAAATAAGTAAACAATGCATCCTCGTGATCATTCAAGACAACAATAAAATATAAGAGATACACCTAGGAATAAAGGAGTCTAAGTAAATAATTGGGCCACATGAGTTTGTGTTAGTTTGCAAACTTATAATAACAATGTTCTCGTTTTTAAGCTTGGTTTGGGGAACGTGAAACTTGAGGGTGATAAACATTCATGACATTCCAAAACCCTAAGGTAAGTCTTTGACCTTTTTACTTGTTTTTCTTCCTTTAAATATTTTGTAATTTTCTATCTCTTTTAGTTTCCCTAATGTCTTATGTTGAATAAAGGCCAAGGTAGGTTAATTATGATGGAAAATGTAAATCTTACTTTGTAACTAATACATTGCATGAGGACATTGCAATGGTCAAGTGTAGGGGATTTGATAGGTGTGAAAACACCCATCCTTTTACCACTTAATTATAATAATAACCAAGCCAAAACATGTATTTTATGTCATAAATGTCAGAATTATGCCTGGTTTGTGTTTTCGTTGTGATTTAGGATCAAAATGTGAAAAGGGAAGAAAACACGAGCTTTCACGGGGTTTTATCGAAGAAAAAGACAAAATACGAAGTCCAAAGATCAAGAGTGCAAAAAGAACGGAAGTCCAAGGCGTATTTTGAAGATTTATCGACAAAAAAGTCTAAAGACGGAAGTCTAATGAAGTCGAAGAACCAAGTCTAATAAAAGACTAAAATTATAAGACGAGTTCAATTTATATCGATAAATCCCAAGACAACGTCGAGAAAGTCGAAGAATTTAAAAGACGAAAAGACGAGAAGAAAGAAGAAAGCACCAACACATTTTCCTCCTCCTATATATAGTCCTTAAACACTTCATTAGAAAGAGTTAGTTAATTAGGAATTAATTAGTAGTTTTTAGGAGTAGCTTAATATACTTTCTCTCTCTAGTTTTTCTTAATGTTTTTCAAGCTTTTCATTAATCTTTTAATTTGAATCTTTAATCATGTTAATTTCAAGCTTTTTCAATTAATCATTCTCATTCTACCTCTCTTAATCTTTTTAATCTTGTTTAATTTTGATAATCATGTAGTTTGTTAATCATGTTCTTTGTTTGATTGATGTTTGTGTTTGATAGTGCTTATTGATCTTTTAGTGTTTGATTTTTATAGCGTATAGTGTTTTAGTGGTTATTGAGTTATTTTTCTTATTTTTAATTAAGTGCTTATTAGTTTATTTTTATAAAAAGTTATTTTTAAATATTTTTATTATTTGGTGATTTTAAAAGTTTTTAAATTTTGGCTTATTTGCTTTTTCTTAAACTTGATTTGGTTAAACTTTTAGATAAGTGATTATTTGGTTTTAGCTTAATTTTAATTTTGATTATTTTTGTTTTAGTTCGGATAATTTTAAAACCCTAGTTTCCCTAACTAGGTCCAGTTTTCCTTTCCCAAATTACTTGCAATCCTCCTTTTCTCGAATTAGGTGTGGTTTCAGCTTATTCCGAGTTATATGCAAACTACTATATTCCGAACTACATACAGAATTAATAATCCGAACTAGGTTTAGGATCAGACTTTCCTGAATTACGTGCAAGGTTTGTTTCCCGAATTGAGTATCAGATAGTCTATTCCGGATTACGTGGTAACTCTAGATTCCGAACTATGTTCATGATACGCATTCCGAGTTAGGTAATGGATCAACTTTCCGAACTAGGTTGAGTTGCAGGATTCCGAATTACTTCAAGGATTGGGTATTCCGAACTAGGTTGCTCATCACGTTTTCCGAACTAGGTTCAGGATATAGATTCCGAATTAGGTTAGCTTTGGGTTCCGAATTAGGTACTAGTTCTTGTATTCCGAATTAGGTTGCAAGTTGAGATTCCGAATCGTGACAGGATTTTGGATTCCGACTTATATTTTGTTTATTTCTTGTTTTGGTTTTTAAAATTATATTTTCCCGCCATTTTTCTTAAGTGTCATTTTAAATTTGTTTAATCTTAGATTTAATTAAAGTTTGCATTTTTATTAAAGTTTTTAAATTTACTTTTTAAAGTTTTAATTTCTCGTCATTTGTTTTAAGTCTTAATTTTTAGTTTTAAAGTTTTAAGCTTCCACATTTACTTAACGACATTTACAATTTCATTTTACTTTAATTTTAAAATAGATAATTACATCTCTTTAATTTTCCACAAAGAACGACTGAGTCACACTTTCAAATGGTAATCAATTTGAATTAAATCGAGACAAACAAACTTTCATACGAGAAAATATCTTGTATTACTTGGTCTGAACGAGGGTAGTATTTTTAGCCTTGGTATTTTTAGGACGTGTCTCGGAAGCCTTATGGCCCTGTGCTGTTGGTTTGGTCTTTGGCACAGTCTGAGTCTTCTTGTTACCCTTCTTTGGTAAGAAGGGAATGGGAGACACGGATGATTCACAACTGATCACCTCAGTCATATGAGCCGTCAATTCAATAGGGGCGACTTCAGATGGGTTCTTTGAAAAATTCGTGTAACTCATGATGGGTGTAGAAAACACAGTAAATTTACCCTGAGTGTAAAGAGAACACATTACCCTTTCTAAGGCGTAAGATATGAACCTTGGGTAAGATACATACTTTTGTCGTGACTCCTTCAGGACCTTGGTTACGAGATCATTATAAATGATCTCTCCTATGTCAATCTTCAGTTCATTAATAAGACTGTAGATTAGCATCTGCTTAGTAGAATTAACCTGCTCAGTAGATGAGTAATTCCCAGCGATCACCTAAATCACAAGTGTGACCAGGATCCTCCAAGCCATTGGGAAAGCAGTTTTGATTGATGGGGTTTTAGATACAAGTAACTCAGGTCTAACACCCCCTAATTGCATGCGCAACGGAAATACATAATTTGGGTGCTATGCAGTTATCATCACACACTAGTCATACAGAACGACTCAAAAGCGACGTTGAAAAGTTTATATTTATAAAAACGTACAACAACAAAGTCTAATTAGTTTTTCCAACCCAAAAGTTACAACATAGTGCGTTTATGTTCCCACCGAATCTAAACTAAATTTCCAAATTCTTACACTTTAAACAAAATAAGATTTAATTGTTTAGATAAAAGGGAGGAAAACATAATAGACTACAAAAGCCACACCAACTTTCCATAGCATGCTCGACCACATCCTAGCCTTGATTACCTGAAACACATGCCTAAAAGGGTCGACAAATAATGTTGAGCGAAATCTATATGTTTTACAATCACATTTGAAACATAAGTGTATAAAATTCTTTCACGGTCATTCATAGAATTGTCGATCAAACAATCCATTATTTAAGGTTGTTATCTTTAGCATTAGCTAATAATTGTGTTTGAGCTCATGACACCGAGCCGTTAACTAATTAGTCACCCGCGCCAAATGCCGGTGTAACTTATATGAAACCATTGTCCCTCTAAAGGCATTAGTTGCAATTAATCCTTATTTCTCATACAAAATATATGTACGCAGAGGGTATTCAACATACAACTCTCGTATCAAATTGGGTCATAAACCACGTAGTACCAAAAATTTTATAAGCGTTTATTTCCAATTCACACAAGAATTAGACAATAACTGACGGTTCATGAAATTAGGGACTTTTTTGCAAATAGATACTCAACACAATTCAAGGCATCATTCGGGTCCAACAATCATTCATGACTTATGTTCATTTTCATTTAAATAGAATGTATCCCCTCGAGGGTAAAACCTTTAAAATAAGTAAAGGGAAAGGATATAGACTCACCTTATGTACAAGTATTAGTCCAAGTATTGGATGACGATCACCAACGATGAGGATGCCCGGTAAATTCGATCACAACACCTAGTGAATAAAAGCGTAATGAGTCAACTCATTTATATCATATTAGGTACTGAATAAAATTAAATAAAGTCAATTGTGGTTATTACAAACTCACGCCAAATCCAAACAAGTGATAGTTACTAGACTCACATCATTTATCTACGTAACTAAAAGTATTGCTCGTTTTACAATTCTGTCGGTACACACCAAATGTACGGGCTGTTTTCCTATACTTAGATATCATCAAAAATTATGAAAGAAATTTGTAAAATTAATTAACGACCTGTAGATAACCCATATTAAAATTCATAAAAAGTTCTCACTTTTAAGACCTACTGCTCGTCACATTACTAAACTTCAAATTTTCGGACAGTTTTATACCTTCACATTGTATGACCTCTTTGACTCATTTCAAATATACCACTTGCAAATTTGACTCCTAAGTCTAAAAATAAACTCAAAAACCCAGGTTTATAGCTAAAGAGAACTGTCAACCCTTTCTAAAACTCTAGTTATAGTCCCCGAGGTATGACCTTAAATTGAACACAATTTCGGATTATGTCGACTTTCATCTCCCGGTACACGAAATTTCAAAGTAGCATAACTCTTGACTCGTTTGGAGTTAAAAGCTCGATCTTACATCGAAACGAAGATAAAAAGAAGCTCTACAACTATATCTAATCCTTAAGACCTGGACTTAGAATTAAGACCACGAAAACTTGCCTTAACAATTTGTTTAAAATGACTCTTTAAAACTCCTATCAAATCACCATTTCAATAATTTCTAACAATTCATAGACCTACTCCATCATTATATGAAAAATCTAAACCACCCTAATCATCTTATATCACTTGTATGAACAATCTTTCACAAAAACCCTTTTCAAAAATCTCAAATGCAATGTGTTTAAACAAATTAAAAACATCATAAACATGGTTATAAACATAAACCCATAACAAATTAAGATCAAAATCAAAGAAAACAAACACCCCCTTTTGGGCCGTGGGTTTCAAGATCAAAAAAAAGAAAAAGAAATTTATTCCAAGCTTTATTAATCAATACCCCATGTTTATAAACACCCAATTAAAACATGCATTCAAGAAAAATCAATCAAAACATATTTTTTCATAAAAATAATTTTTGGAGAATTTAAGTTGTTCCATGTTTGATTTCAATGAACAAGAAGACTTACAAAGATGAAATAGAAAGTGGTTTTTGATTATTTTCTTCCAAAACACAAGAAAACGTTTTGATGGTGGTGATGGGCGGCGACGGCTAAAAGAGAGAAAGAAAGGGGAAGAAAAATTTTTGGAATGAAGAATGATGTATATTTTCTCTTCTCTTCCTTTTTGTAAAACTGGAGGGACCACTCTTGTAAACTTAACTATCTTTTGGCCTTAAATTTAAACGACACGTTTTAAAATGCGAGAATCGACTCACTAGTCGGTTTTGAATTTTTGCGGGAGTCAGGATACGTCCCGGCTTCCTAAAACATATTTATAAGCCTATACTCACACCAAATAATATAAAAATGGTTCCGAATCGACTTAACACGTAAATAAAAATAAAAATCTCGAAATTTCAAATATCAATCAATGGATAATAAAATATAATTTTTTGGCATCCGTCGGTATCGCGGTATTCTTCTTAATTCGTCGAATGTAAAAATTTAACCTCGTTTATCGGTTTCAACTTAAACCGTCAAATAATTCCACGATAAAATTTCGCAAAAATTTCAAAAATATACATAAAATAGGATAAAATAATGACCTCGGTTTTAAGGGTGTTACATCGTCCCCTCCTTAAGAGAATGACGTCCCGGCGTTCGCCTCCTCTTATACTCACATTTTGTACCACTGAAACAAATGAGGGTACTTCTCTTTAAAGAAATCCTCACGCTCCCATGTGAATTTCGGTCCAGGTCTAGAATTCCATCAGACCTTCACAATCAGAATCCTACTATGCTTCAGCTTCTTAACCTCTCGATCCATAATCTCCACTGGTTCCTCAATAAAATGCAACTTATCGTCAAGTTGTCTCTCATCAAAAGGAATCACCAAATCTTGGTCCGCTAAGCACTTCTTCAAGTTCGACACGTGAAACGTGTTATGAATAACACTAAGCTCAACTGGCAACTCCAATGTATAAGCAACCGGTCCAATTCATTTTATAATCTTGAAAGGTCTAATATACCTCGGACTCAACTTTCATCTCTTCCCAAAACGAATCACTCCTTTCCATGGCGATACTTTAAGCATAACCATGTCTCCAATCTCAAATTCCAAAGGCTTCCTACGATTATCTACATAACTCTTCTGTCGACTTCTTGCAGCTAATAATCGATTCTTGATTTGCACAATTTTCTCAGTCGTCTCAAAAATCAATTCAGGTCCAGTCAGTTGACTTTCCCCTACTTCGCTCCAAAACACTAGAGATCTACACTTACGTCCATACAACGCCTCAAACGGTGTATCCTTAATACTCGCATGATAACTGTTGTTATATGAAAATTCCACTAAAGTGAAATGATGTTACCAACTACCACCAAGTCTATCACGCACGTTCGGAGCATGTCCTCCAACGTTTGTATAGTCCTTTCACTTTGGCCATCGGTTTCGGGATGATAAGCAGTACTCAGGTTCAACTCAGTGCCCATAGTACGTTGAAGAGATCTCCAAAATTCCGAAGTAAACCGACTGTCACGATCCGAAATAATCGACAACAGCACTCCATGACGACAAACAATCTCTCTCACATACACCTCCGCGAATTTCCCATACTATCCGTCTTCTTCATAGGCCAAAAGTGTAGAGATTTAGTCAATCTATCCACAATCACCCATATCATATCATAACCACTAGCAGTTCTCGATAAACCCGTGACGAAATCCATAGATATCTTCTCCCACTTCCATTCAGGAATCTCAGGTTGAACCAATAATCCGGACGGTCTCTTGTGTTTAGCCTTAACCTTCGCACAAGTCAAACATTACTAACATAGCGCACAATATCGGCCTTCATATTCGGCCACCAATACACCTTCTTCAAATCATGATACATCTTATCCGATCCAGTATGTATCGAATAATTCGTCTTATGGGATTCATTCATCGCCAAATCTCGCACTCCTTGTGCTCCTTTCTTAGGTGGACACAAAGGTAACCAGATTCTATTATCAAAATATATCATCCCACTCGACCTTACTTCAAACAACGGATTCATCATCCTTCCCAAATTCTCTTTCATTACATGCTTCCTCAACAAACCATTGGTTTGAGCTTTCAATTTCAACTCGGTCAAGTCAACATTTTCCGCCATCACCAAAGCCCTAACTCTCATCGGCTTTTCCCTTTCCTTCCTACTAAGCGCATCAGCCACAACATTCGCTTTACCAGGGTGATAACGAATCTCATAGTCATAATCACTCAATAGCTCAACCCATCTCCTTTGTCGCAGATTCAACTCTTTCTGATCCAATATGTGTTGTAAACTCTTGTGGTCAGTAAACACCACACACTTGGTTCCATACAGATAATGTCTCCACAACTTTAAAGAAAAAACAACAGCTCCAAGTTCCGAGTCATGAGTCGTGTAGTTTTCATTATGCTTTCTCAGTTGTCTTGATGCATAAGCGATCACCTTCTCGCGTTGCATCAATACCGCTCCATAGCCCTTGTGAGACGCATAGAACAAAACTTTTCGGTGTAGAACAAAATCGGTGTAGAACAAAACTTTTCTTTAAGAGTTTGGCAAGCGGTCTCTTCATCTTGTCCCCACACAAACTCTCGATTCTTCTCAGTCAACTTAGTCAAAGACTTAGCGATCAACAAAAATCCTTTGATAAATCTTCGATAATATCTCGCTAAACCTAAAAATTGACGGACTTGAGTCGGCGTCGTTGGTACCGACCAATCCCTGATAGCTTCAATATTGACAAGATCTACACGAACACCTTTGTTGTCAATCACATGCCCATGAAACTGGATAGATTCCAACAAAAATTCACACTTCGAAAACTTGATATAAAGCTCCTCTTTCTTCAACAATTCCAAAATCGTCCTCAAGTGCTTCTCATTCTCCCCTCTTGCTTTTGGAGTAGATAAGGATATCATCAATGAACACTTTGAAAATCTTATCCAAATACGCCTTACAGACGCGATTCATAAGATCCATGAATACGGCAGGTGCATTCGTTAAACCAAAAGGCATCACTTGGAATTCAAAATGTCCATATCGAGTACGGAAAGCAGTTATAGGAACATCTTCCTCTCTAACTCTCAGTTGGTGATAACCCGATCTCAAGTCGATCTTCGAGTACACACATGAACCTTGCAACTGATCAAATAAATCATCAATCCCCGGCAACGGATACCGATTCTTAATTGTCAATTTGTTAAGCTCTCGATAGTCAATACACATTCTGAACGATCCATCCTTCTTCTTCACAAACAGAACAGGCACTCCCCATGGAGATGAATTTGGTCTAATAAATCCCTTATCCATCAATTCTTTCAACTGATCAGATAACTATTTCAACTCTGATGGCGCTAATCGATAAGGCGCGCGATCCATTGGCGCAGCTCCCGACACTAAATCAATCCGAAATTCAAGTTCTCGAGGGCGGCAAACCCGGTAACTCTTCAGGAAAAACTTCAGGATAATCTCTTATTACTGGCACGTCTTCCAATCTCTTCTCAACCACACCATCACTAGTGATTTGAGCCAGAAATACATCACCACCTTCCTCAATATACTTTATCATTTTCAAGCAAGATATCACTTTCAAACGAGAAGTACATTAATACAAGGTTTTTCCAAGTACAAAATTTTATCGTCCGATCTCTTCGAATTAAAAAAGGGTAAATGTGCGACCCAGTCGTCTTTTGGTGGAAACAATAGATTTGTCGTTGTAGTAAAATTAAATGTGCAAGACTTAAAAGTAAATGACGGTAATTAAAGCTAAGACTGATTAAAAAGTAAATGGTGCAATATTAAAAACTTTAAAAGGTAATTTAATTAAATGACAAAAATTTAAGCTCGACGAAAAGTAAATTTGACAATGTAATAAAAATGTAAACTTGAAATTTAAAATAAAGAAAGACAATTAAAATAACACTTAACGAAAAATAGCGGGAAAAATAAATGCTTGAAAATAAAACAGAGGATAAACAAAACCTGAGTCGGAATCCAAAATACTGTCACTATCCGGAATACCTGATCTTACTTTGTTTATCCGGAATAAGGTTGTCACCCTATCCGCAATCTGAATCTGCTGCTTATCCGGAATGAACACAACTCCCCTTATCCGGAATAAGAGTCAAGTTTCTTATCCGAAAAACCAAACCGAAGCCTTATCCGGAATCTCCAACGAACTCATATCCGGAATTACCCCAACACCTTATCCGAAATGTATTTCGAGTTCCTTATCCGGAATAAGTCCCAAGTTCCTTATCCGGAATTCAATGTTTATCCGGAATATTTTGTTCCGAAGCTTATCCGGAATTCGAGATCAAGCTCCTTATCCGGGATAAGTCTGGATCCACTTATCCAGAATCTGGTTCTGATTACTTATCCGGAATTGATTCGTGTGGCTATCCGGAATTGGGGACCTTTCTACTATCCGGAATATACAAAATGGAGGGTATTCGGAATATGAGGGTTTTATTTACCAGGATAAGAACAAGTTTGCAATAAGCTAAAATCTAAGAATAAGCTAAAAACAAATAAGCAATTAACCAAAACCTTTACCAAATCAAATTTAAGAAAAAACTAGTAAGCCAAAATTTAATAACTTTTAAAAACACTAAATAATAAAAATATTTAAAAACAACTTTTTTTATATAAAAATTAATTAATAAGCACTTAATTAAAATATGAAAAGCACACAATAAGCTATAAAATCAATAAGCTAACACAATCATAAATATTAAAACATAACAAATAATCAAATAAGCATGACAATAAGCACATAAGCATAAGGATTAAATCAAGACAAGAAAGGTAGAATGAGAGATTAATTAAAACTTGATTAAAATTAAGATTCAACAATAAAAGTAAAAACAAGAATTAAAAGCTTACAAATTTAAGGTGCAAGACAAGAAATTAAAGGTGCAATTAAGTAAATGACATTAAGAAAAGTGCAAGTAATTAAAATGGAAGAACTATTTTGTCAAGATAGTCAACACCTCCTAATGTGTCATTAGGAGGGTATTTATAGTTGATTAGGGAGGTTAAGCATGTGTTGGAAGCTTCCTTCTTTCTTTCTTTCTCGTCTTTTCATCTTCTAAATTCTTCGACTTTTTTCGACTTTATCTCGGGATTATTTGAACTCGTCTTATAATTTCTTCATTTAAGACTTGATTTCTTTGACTTCATTAAACTTCCGTCTTTAGACTTTTTCTTCGATAAATCTTCAGAATAGGCCTTGGACTTCCGTTCTTTTTTTTATTCTTGATTATTTGACTTTGTCTTTTGTCTTTTTATTCCATAAAAGCCCGTGAAAGCCCGTGTTTTCTTCCCTTTTCACATTTTGATCCTAAATCACAACAAAAACACAAACCACACATAAAATTGACATTTACCACATAAAATACACGTTTTGGCTTGGTTATTATTATAATTAAGTGGTAAAAGGATAGGTGTTTTCACACTTATTAAATCCCCTACACTTGACCATTGCAATGTCCTCATGGAATGCATTAGTTATAAAACAAGTTTTACATTTTCCATCATAATCAATCCACATTGACCTTTATTAAAGAGACAAAATATTTAAAGGAAGAAACCAAGTAAAAAGATCAAAAACTTACCTTAGGGTTTTGGAATGTCATGAATGATTATCACCTTCAAGTTTCACGTTCCCCAAACCAAGCTTAAAAACGAGATCATTGTTATTATAAGTTAGCAAACTAACACAAACTCATGTGGGCCAAATAATTACTTAGACTCCCTTACTCCTAGGTGTATCTCTTATATTTTATGATTGTCTTGAATGATCACGTGGATGCATTGTTGACTTATTTTGATAGTTATTAGGCTGAAAATAAAGTAGGACGATGTAATCAATAGTTAGCTAAAGGACAAAATCTTTTAAAACTGCTTCTCGGGACCTCATAAAGTTCATATCTTGGCATAACTCGCTTCACGATTTGAGACCTTTCTCGGACCGATATTTGGCAGCGACTTCATACTTCAAATCTTGAGAGACGTTCATGAAATAATAGTCTTCTCTTCATAATAGGAATTTCTTCACTTGAACGTTTTGAGAGATTCTTCATATTTGGACCACGACTTCTTCATTTTTCTCCAATCTTTATTTGGGACTTTGATATACAACGATCCGCCTCCTTTTAAGACTTGGATCTATTTATCCTCATACCTTGCTAGGGTCTTTTCGGATAGACTTCTCCATGATCTTTAGGGGAGTATTTGCTTTTCGTCGTGTGTCTCGATCCTTCATATTGATTTTTGATAAATGATTCTTCACATCGCTTGGGATCTTTAGCAACAAAATGTGGCCCTCATGCCTTGTTAGGTCCTTTTCGGACTCGCAAATCTTCGCATCCCGCTTCAATAAGTTATGCCTTGGCTATGAAATCTTATTAATACCGAGCAACTTTTAAACGATCTTGGGCTAGAAGCTAAATAACTTTTCAAATCGTACGACCTTATTTATTGCAATTAAATTTATTAACAAGCGATGGGAGAAAAAGCTCATAATCAACTCACATAAATTCATGAAAGAATACTAAACTTATAATTGACTCTATCATCTCTCGTTCTCCACAATTTAAAATATCAAGAAATGAGACTCGTGGATGCTTAGCCAATTAAATCAAAGTTTTGGTTTTTCAAGTCATCTATAGGATCTTACAACTTCTTAGACTTTTTCAAGTTTAGAATTCACATTTTAAAGATCCCTTGATAAACTAATTTCTAGGATCAATTATAGGAACTTGTGAAAAGTCCTTGTTCTTAACCCCGTAAGAGTTAAGACTTTCGCGTTTTAAAGTTCCCTATATAAAAGCCTAGCAAAACTTGACATAAACACGTTAAGGATACTAGCTAGAGTAAACTTGGATAAGTAAACTCGGGTTGAGTCAAAAGATTCACAACGTTGAATAATTAAAACCACTTTATTAAAATTTATTCTAGCAAAGAAAGAAAATAACTATAACAAAGGTAAAACTACTAGGCCAAAATAGATCAAAAATTTTGAAAAATGTCGAAAAATTGATTTTCCGGTTAAAATGAGGACAAATGCAAGGAAAAGCCCACTTAACTTAGATAGAAGTCCCTCTACACTTAGTATAGACATTGTCCTCAATGTTTAAGCATGTGGAAGTAACCTCCCCTACACTTAGGACATTGTGCACGTTGTTTAAATCTTGCTAAGGAAGAGACAACTAAAGTGATTCTTATTTTAATATTGAAAAATATAAAATAGAGAATCAAAAGAGTTTAGGATAGAATTGGGAAGACGTACACGGAATCACGGGTCATCAAAAGTCATCAAGAATGTATCTTTGAAAGCTCGAATCCCTGCACATGATAAGAAAGAAAACAACAAACACATACTAGGGTCTCCCACTACACTTATTATAAAAACAAAAGAAAAAGGATAGATAATGCGGGTTGCCTCCCGAGAAGCGCTTGTTTTTGTTAACCGAGTCGTGAGCCTGACTCGACCTTGATTAGCATGGTAGGAAGCTTGAAGAACATCCACCATGATCAAATACATGGTTTTCGTCCATGAAATAGCACAAGCTTAAGGCGAACAAGGCAAGCCAAAGAATAGTAGGCAAGGTTCCCTTAAGCAGAGATTGAGCACGGTGGTAGCAAGTGTGATGAGGTGCAAGCATATCTCCATAAGTTCCAAAAATCTTTCCTTTTATTTCATCAGATGGATACTGAGATGGCTTAAAAATTGCAATACCGGGATCGAACACCTTTTCCTTTAGGTGAAAATAACACTTTGGCTCAGTAGACCTTGAAGATGATCCACTTATAAATCGCACAATCTCATCCTCAGAAGGGGGATAGAGAGGTGTCAAGACATAAGTACTGCGGATATCGGTGTCGGCCGGCTTCTTCTCCTTTGAAGCGGTTTTCTTCATATCCAAAGGAGGATAAAGACCATAATCATCAAAGTCCAAAGGAGTAGAATCACTCTCATTTGGGAAGTAAGTGTTGAGAAAAGTAGCAAAGTCTTCCTCAAATGAGTAGTCAGCCATAGTAGGATCAAGCATCGTTGGTGGAGGATCTTCATCAAAAGTAGGAGTAAGGTCATCATGAGAAGAATCACTCGAGAGAGTATCAGCCTCATCAAAATCATCATAAGTGGGCATGTCTGGATACTCAGAAGTAAAATTATCATAATCATCCCCATCGGAACTAGAATCATCATCATAAGCATCATAGATCGGTGGAGAATCATAAATTGGTGTAGTCTCATGAATTGGTGGGGGATCTAAATTGGAGATATAATCATCCACATCATCTTGGAATAGTGGATTATCATAACAAGAATCAAATAGAGGATTGTTCTAGACGACAAAATCATGAATCACATTAATCATATTCGCTGATTCTCTTCCATTGGGTTTGGTTGTGATCTTCCCCATTTTAAAAACTTGTGCATCATTCCCGACCCTTAAAATTAACTCACCTTTGGCAACATCGACTAAAGCTTTTTTGGTTCTCAAGAATGGCCGACCAAGTATTAACGGAATACGAGGGTCCATTTCATAATCAACAAAAACAAAGTCGACCGGAAAAGTGAAGGTACCAACTTTAACAAACACATCTTCGGCAATACCAACGTGATAAGCGAGAGTGCGATTTGCTAGCTCAAGAGTCATCTTTGTTGGAGTAAGGTCGGGTAATGAGAGTGTTTTCCAAACACTTAATGGCATCAGATTTATACTTGCCCCGAGATTAGCTAAGACAGTAAATTATTCGGTTTTGTTAAGAATGCATGGCAACACGAAACGACCGAGATCTCCAAGTTTCTCCAGAAGTTCTTTAAGAAGGATAGCAGAACAGTTTTCATTCAATCGAGTATTAACAAACTCGGCCATCTTCTCCTTATTGCTAAGCAATTCCTTAAAAATCTTAACAAATTGCGGCATTTGGGCAAGAGCTTTAACAAGGCTAAGGGTGATGGTCACTCCCGAAATCTTCTTCAAAAAGTTTGACACTTGAATGTCATCCTTGGTGCGCAATTTGACTTTGTCTAAGCGAGAAGGATAAGGGATGTTGGGTTTATAGGTGGAAGGTGGGGTTGGTGAAGGGTGTTTCTTGGGTTCTTCTTCATGCATAGGTGGAGACGGTAATGGAGAACTAATACTAGGCGTGGGAGTAGGAGGGATAAATGGTGGTGGAGGAGGTGTAGATGGAGTAACTGGGGGAGGGATAGATGGTCCTACTAAGGTAACTCCAATGCGTGTAGTAATAGCACTCACATTCCCTCTTGGGTTGGTGACGGTATTTGAAGGTAGAGAGCCCGAAGTAGAGGGTTGAGTAGTTGGTAAGAAACTAGCCAGCATATTCTTCAAATCATTTGTTTGAGTGTTAAAAGAGGTTTGTGATAGGTGTCTAAACACCCATCCTTTTACCACTTAATTCTGGCTAAAACAAGACCAAAACATGTATTTAATATCATTTGTTTGGAATTATGCGTGGTTTTTGTGTTTATTGTGTTTTCAGAGCTAACCGGATGAATATTAAAGAAAACATGGGATTGCACGGGTTTTACCGAAGAAAAAGACTCAAGATAAAGTCTATTGTCCAAGAGATGCAAAAGATTTGAAGTCACTGGGCCTATTCGAAGATTTATCGAAGAAAAGGACCAAAGATGGAAGATTTACATAAGTCGAAGAAACTCAAGTCTATTAAACGAAGAAATTAAAAGACGAGTTGAATTTAATCGACGACAAATCCCGAATCAGAATCGAAAACGTCAACTTTTCTGAAAAGACGAGAAGACAAGAAGAACGGGAGAAAGCCCACTCACCAACCAAAGGGAACACCTATATAAAGGGTTTCCCTCACACACTTTGCATCAGTTTTTGTTTTTTTCTTCTCCCCACTTTTTTCTCCTTTCTGTTTCGTAGATATCACCAACACCACTAGGGTGTTTGGTAATTTTGATCTTTGTTTTTCAATCTTGTAATTTTAATTCTTGTTTTGTGATTGTTAAAACATTAATCATCAATACAAGTTCTTGTTTAATCTTTCCATTTCATCTTGTTCATCGTCATCTTTTATTTCAAGTTCTTAAGTTCTTATTTGATTGATTTGATCTTCAAAAGTTGTTGGGTTTTATGTTTTTATTGATGGGATTTGTAGTTTATGGTTAGTAGATGCTTTGTGTTTAGCTTTATATAAGATTTGGTGAAAAAATTGGTGATTTTTGGCATTAAAATAGTTTCCCTGTTCTTCGGGTAAGCTTCTGTTTTTGAGTGTTCCCAGGTTCCGGATGAACACCAAAGTTCCGGATGAACACCAAATTTCCGAATGAACAAGAAAGTTCCGAATGAATATGTTTTTGAAAAGTTCCGAATGAGACTCCTTTAAAAGTTCCAAATGAGTTTTTTGTTTAAAAGTTCCGAATGAATTAAAAAGTTCCGAATGAATTGATTGTTCCGAATAAATTTCCGAATCAAAGTTCCGCATAAAGTTCCGAACGAACTTCCGGGTGAACTTCCGAATCAAATTTCCGAGTGAAGGATTTTTCAAAGTTCCGAATCAATTTTCTTTAAAACTTCCGGATGAACTTCCGAGTCAACACTTCCGAACCAACTTCCGACCAAAGTTCCGGGTGAAAAGTTCCGGATCAAGGGTTCCGAACCAAGTTCCGAGTGAAAAGTTCCGAATCAAGGTCTTACTTCCGAATCAATCTTCTTTTGAGCATCTTTAATTGTTACTGTTCTTACTGTTCTTAATATTTACTTTTTATTTTAATTCAAGTTTTTATTAATTGTCATTAAATTAATTGTTTTTGATTTAAGTTTTCATTTTAATACATTTAAACTTTTTAGTAGATTAGAAAACTAAACCCCCTTTTTTAGTAACCAAGAACAATCATTCCACTTAGAACCGAGATCAATTCGAGAGGATTCTGAGAGATTAATTGAACCTAGCAAAAACCTTGTATCAAATGGCGCCGCTGCCGGCTCTTCTCGTTAAGATCAAAAGTTTTTTGTGAGAACTTGGATTTTGGGATCCGTTCCCCGTGAACGTTACTTTTTCATAAAAAATTTCAAAAACACTAAAAAATATAAAATTTTCAAAAATCCTAAAAAGTAAAAAAAAACATAAAAAACCAAAAATATTTTGCTTTGTTTTGCTCTTGTTAGTTCTTTTGCAGGTGTATGCGCACTCGATCCACGTCTTATCAAGAGCCCGAGCCTCTCGATCACTTAGACATGGCCGGTGTACAAAACAACAACAACATACCACCTCCGAACAACAATAATAACAACAACAACCCACCTTTCAACAACATGAATAATAACAACAACAATGAGCCTCTTTCGGATAATCGCCCGATGATTGAACTGCTGCAAGCTCATGTAGATGGCAACACTGATCCAATTGTCATACCTCCAATTGCCGCCAACAACTTTGAGCTAAAATCAGGCTTTATCCAGATGGTCTCCGCTCAACCATTCTTGGGACGTACCATTGATGATCCACACGACCATATCAAGAGATTCTTGCAACTAACCAACACTGTCAAATTCAATGGTGTTCCACAAGAGGTTATCAGGTTACAACTTTTTCCCTTTTCTTTAGAGGGACAAGCCCGGCATTGGCTTGCTAAGGAACCGCCACAGAGTATTCTCTCGTGGACGGATTTAGAAACCAAGTTTATCAATTACTTTTTCCCACCCTCTCGTACTACCGCTTTGCGGAATGAAATCATAAATTTTGAACAAAAGTACGATGAGTCGTTCAGTGAATCTTGGGATCGTTTTAAAGATCTTTTAAGAAAATGACCACAACATGGTTTTACCAAAGTACATCAAATTAATACTTTTTACAATGGTTTAAGCATGAGTGACCAAGATTCACTAAACAGTGCCTCGGGTGGTAATCTATTGGCTAAGACTTCCAATGCTGCTTGGGATATCATTGAGAATAAATATCGTGTGCAAACCAAGAGTGTTCGGACCAATGTCGCTAGTGCTAGCACTAGTGACAGCGACAAGCGACTGGACAAAATCACTACGCTTCTTGAATCGCTTGTTACCCACACCGTCAACAACACCAACAGCAGCAACGCTAAAAACGCTCAAGTTAACGCTGTCAGCCAACCTTGTGAGATATGCGGTGGTCCTCACTCTTACACCACTTGTACCGCCACCCAAGACTACCCTGCTGAGAATGTGAATGCGGCATATGGCACCTATCCTCAACCTGCTTATCAAGCTAGACCTCAAGGTAACCGTAATTTGCTTAGCTACCGCTCCAACAATTATCTTTCACCACCCGGTTTTCCTCCTACCAACCCAAACCAACAACAAAACCTCAACCGCCCTCCTCAACAACAACAACAACCTCGTACACCATACACCCCTCCTCACAAGCAGCAACAACCACCTCAACGAAACAACCAAGTCTACCAACAACCTGCTTACCAACCACCCGCATACAATGCTCCTCCCAACCAACCCACCACTCTTCACCAAGAAGTGGAAACTTATATGAGGACTAACGATGTGATAGTGGGAAATCTTTAGAGAGAAGTGCTCAACCTGAAAGCGGACTTGGTCAAGCAAGGGAACGATCTGAGAGCCGACATGAGAAATACGTTGGATAGCCAAACAAATGACTTGAAGAACATGATGGCTAGTTTTTTCCAAGGTAATCAACCCTCTTCTTAGGGTACTCTTCCGAGTAACACCGTTGCGAATCCAAGAGGGGAGATGAAAGCAATCACCACTCGCAGTGGCAAAGGTACCAAGGAACCCGAGCTTCCTATACCTCCATCGATGGTTGTGACTAAGGAGAACGAGTCACCTGCTCCTATTCCTCATCCTTCTACTTCCCCAATTTCTCCGCCTCCTTCACCTTCTACCCCCATTTCCCCACCACCCCCGGTTGTGAGTGATCCTATTACCATAAAGCCTTCTTCTTCATCCAATATACCTTATCCTTCAAGGTTGTGGAAAGAGAAACAAAAGAGCAAGGATGATATTCAAGTTTCAAACTTTCTCAAAATGTTTAAAAAATTGAATTTTAACATCTCTTTTGACGAGGCTCTCGCTCACATGCCCAAATACGCTAAGATGTTTAAAGATCTTCTAAACGACAAGGAGAAGCTTCTTGATATTTCCAACACCCAACTTAATGAGAATTGCTCTGCAGTGCTCTTAAGGAAATTGCCAACCAAACTTGGTGATCCGGGTCGTTTCCTAATCCCTTGCAACTTCCCGGGAGTAGAGAATTGCATGGCCCTAGCCGATCTAGGTGCCAGTATTAATCTAATGCCTTTAAGCGTTTGGAAGCAATTATCTCTCCCTGAGCTAGTCCCCACCAAAATGACTTTGGAATTAGCTAACCGTACGGTTGCTTATCCAGTGGGGATAGCCGAAGACGTATTTGTAGGAGTCGACAAATTCACTTTTCCTGCTGATTTCGTCGTTGTTGACTACGACATGGACCCTCGTGTGCCATTGATCGTTGGTCGTCCATTTCTGAGGACCGGTCGCACTCTAATCGATGTTGAAGCCGGTGAGCTTATCATGAGAGTGGGTGACGATAAGATCGTCTTCAACATGGGAAAGCTTTCTAAACAGCCTTATTCATACGAGAGTGTTAATTGTATTGACGTTCTTGATGAGGCTTGTAAAAGTATTCCTACCTCTCTTCCCAATGTTGAGACCGTTTCCTCTATCGACTCATCACTATCTCTATTTGGAGAAAGTGATTTCCTTTGGAAAGATTTGGAAGCCACCATGGGAGATGTGAATTTAGACAATGACGATTCTACTACCAATTGGGATGAAGATCTCCGCCTCATTGAAAACCTTCTCAAAGAAGACAATCTTTCTCCTCTATCTCCGACGGTTACTGCTATTGATCCTCCTTCTCATAAAGAGGTGACTAATGATGATCCATCGTTAGTTTCACCATCTATTGAGGATCTTCCCACTCTTGAGCTTAAGGACCTACCTCCTCATCTTGAGTACGTTTTCCTTGAAGACAACGAGAAGTCGCCCGTCATCATCGCAAAGGACCTAAAAGAAGAAGAAAAAGCCCGAACTTGTCGCCGTGTTGAAGAAGCATAAAACGGCTATCGCTTGGAAAATATCCGACATTCGTGGAATTGATCCTCACTTCTGCACACACAAAATTCTCATGGAGGACGACTTTAAGCCCACAATTCAAAGCCAACGAAGGGTGAATCCAAAAATCCATGAAGTCATCAAAACAGAGGCTATCAAACTTCTTGATGCGGGTATGATTTACCCTATTTCAGATTCACCATGGGTTAGTCCAATCCATTGTGTGCCTAAGAAAGGCGGCATCACCATTGTGCCCAATGCAAACAACGAGTTGATTCCTACCCGTCTCGTCACTGGGTGGAGAGTTTGTATAGACTACCGCAAACTCAATGATGCCACGAGAAAGGATCATTTCCCTCTACCTTTTATGGACCAAATGCTTGAACGTTTAGCGGGTAATGAATATTACTGCTTTCTTGATGGTTTCTCGGGTTATTTTCAAATACCCATCGATCCCCAAGATCAAGAGAAGACAACATTCACTTGTCCCTATGGCACATTTGCTTACAAAAGAATGCCTTTTGGCTTATGTAATGCCCCCGGGACTTTCCAAAGGTGAATGTTGGCTATCTTCCATGACATGGTTGAACAAACCATGGAAGTCTTCATGGATGATTTCTCGGTCTTTGGGGATTCCTTCTCTTCTTGCCTTGCCAATTTGGAACGAATGCTTAAGCGGTGCGAAGACACTCGCCTTGTTCTGAATTGGGAAAAAATGCCATTTTATGGTAAAACAAGGCATTGTGCTAGGACATAAAATTTCTAAAGCCGGTCTTGAAGTCGACCGTGTTAAAGTAGATGTCATAGCCAAATTACCTCCACCTTCAACCGTGAAGGGTGTGAGAAGCTTTCTGGGTCATGCGGGCTTCTATCGTCATTTCATTCAAGATTTCTCTAAAATCGCTCGCCCGATGACCCACCTCTTGGAAAAAGATACTCCTTTTATCTTTTCCAAAGAGTGCCTTGAAGCCTTCAACTCGCTTAAGGATAAGCTAACTAAGGCACCCGTCTTGGTTACCCCTAATTGGGAGCTTCCCTTTAAATTGATGTGCGATGCTAGTTATTTTGCTATTGGAGCGGTTCTGGGACAAAGAGTGAACAAACACTTCCACCAATCCATTACGCTAGCAAGACAATGACGGGGGCACAATTGCATTATACGACAACCGAAAAAGAGCTTTTAGCTGTTGTCTATGCCTTTGAAAAGTTTCGCCCTTATCTTGTCCTTTCCACCACTATCGTATACACGGACCATTCCGCGTTGAAGTACTTGATGACAAAGCATGATTCTAAGCCAAGACTTCTTCGCTGGGTTTTACTCCTTCAAGAATTCAACATTGAAATTCGTGACAAGAAGGGAGCCGAAA
The DNA here is from genome assembly GCA_025667525.1 of Glebionis coronaria. NCBI lineage: Eukaryota > Viridiplantae > Streptophyta > Magnoliopsida > Asterales > Asteraceae > Glebionis > Glebionis coronaria. The sequence goes on along the minus strand of CM046881.1, from coordinate 322,216,075 downwards.
ACCTGGCCGCGGATCATCTGAGCAGACTTGAGGATCCATATCAAGGGGATCATCCGAACAAAGAGATCAATGACTCTTTTCCCCTTGAGACCTTAATGTCTATTGATCTCAATCTCGATGGCACCCCGTGGTTTGCGGATATTGCAAACTACTTAGCGGGTGGTGTTCTCATCCAAGGGTTAACATCCCAACAAAAAAAGAAATTCTTGAACGATGTTAAGACTTACTTTTGGGATGACCCTTTTCTATTCAAACAATGCGCTGACTTGATTATTCGCCGATGTGTTGATGGACCGGCCGCTTTGGACATTCTCCAGGCTTGCCACAAAGGACCCACCGGTGGTCACTTTGGTCCCAACTACACTGCCAAAAAAGTGTTTGATTGGGGATTCTATTGGCCCATCATTTACCGTGATGCTCACGAGATGGTTAAACATTGTGATTCTTGCCAAAAACAAGGCAAGATCACACATAAAGATGAGATGCCTCAAAATTTCATACAAGAATGTGAAATCTTTGATGTATGGGGCATCGACTTTATGGGGCCATTCCCTTCTTCTAAAGGCAACAAATACATCCTTGTCGCTGTTGACTACGTTTCTAAATGGGTTGAAGCCAAGGCTTTACCCACTAACGACGCGAGGGTGGTTTGTAAATTCTTGAAACAACTGTTTGCTCGATTCGGTGTTCCTCGTGCTATTATCAGTGACCGCGGGACTCATTTTTGAAACGATCAATTTGCAAGAGTCATGGCGAAGTATGGTGTCAATCACCGTCTTTCCACCGCTTATCATCCTCAAACCAACGGTCAAGCCGAAATATCCGACCGTGGATTGAAAAGAATTTTGGAGCGTACTGTGGGAGAGCATCGCGCCGCGTGGGCCGATAAGTTAGATGATGCTCTGTGGGCTTTCCGTGCTGCTTACAAGACCCCGATCGGCTATACACCCTATCGTCTTGTGTACGGGAAAGCTTGCCACCTCCCAATCGAGCTGGAACATAAGGCATACTGGGCCTTGAAGTGGGCTAACTTCGACATCAACAAAGCCGGTGATTTTCGCAAGATTCAACTCAACGAGCTACAAGAATTGAGGAATCAAGCTTACGAGAACTCATTGATCTACAAGGAGAAGACCAAGATGATCCACGATGCTAGAATCAAGAACCGAGAGTTCCACGTTGGTGATCAAGTCTTACTCTTTAACTCTCGGTTGAAGATCTTCTCAGGCAAGTTGAAGAGCCGCTGGTATGGTCCATTCACCATCGCCAATGTTTTTCCCTATGGCACCATTGAGCTTTCTCAGCCAAATGGGCCCAACTTCAAGGTGAATGGCCAGCGTTTGAAATTGTACTTTGGTGAGGACATCTCTCAAGAGATGATTCCATCCCTCACCATGTTCCCCATGAACTAAATTTGGGTCGAGTCAGGCTCGTGACTCGGTCATCAAAAACACGCGCTCCTTGGGAGGCAGCCCGAGTATCTATCCTTTTCCATTTAACCTCCTAATTGTAGGGGGACCTCTATAGGGTGTTTGTTTTTGTGTAGTGATGTGATTACAGGGATAAGTGCACTCTTGGAATCTCTGATGAACCGTGCTCCCGTGTTATCCGAAATCCGGTTCTATCTCTCAACTATCGTGATTCAATTTTCTTCATACTCACATTTGAAATTGATCACTTTAGTCGTCTCTTCCTTAACTTGAGTTAACCAACGTGCACAATGTCATAAGTGTAGGGGAAACTTTTCCCACATGCTAAAACATTGAGGACAATGTTTATCTTAAGTGTAGGGGGGACTTCTATCGATGTTTTAAGTGGACTTTTCCATGAAAATGCCTTCATTTAACCAGAAAATCATATTTTTCCACATTTTTCAAATTTTTTATTAACTTTGGCCATTTAGTCGTAATTTTTAAATTTTTATCGTTGCTTTCGTATGTATATATCCCGCAATAAAGTCAAAAATATTAATAAAGTGGTGTAGCTAGTTTAGAAGTCTTTGACATATTAGGCCCGTTGCGTTTATTTTGACTCAACCCGAATAGACTTATCCAAGTTTATTCTAGCTAGTATCCTTAACCATGTAGACCTTAATTGGTTTATTAGGCTAAGTATCCACGAGTCTCATTACTTGAGATTTTTAATTGTGGAGGACGAGAAATGATAGAGTCAATTATAAGTCGGTATTCTTGCACAAGCTCACTTGGTGTAATTATTTTCCTATTCTCCCATCACTTGCTAATAATTTATCTGCAATAAGTAAGGTCGTACGATTTGAAAAGTTACTTAGCTTTTAGCCCAAGATCGTTTAAAAGTTGCTCGGTAATGATAAGAGTTCATAGCCAAGGCATAACTTATGAAGCGGGGCGCGAAGATTGGCGAGTCCGAAAAGGCCCTAACAAGGCATGAGGATTCCATTTTATTGCTAAAGATCCAAGGTGATGTGAAAAGCATTATTCCCAAAGTCAATATGAAGGATCAAGACTCACGACGAAAAGCAATCAACTCCCATAAAGATGATGGAGAAGTCTATCCGAAAAGACCCTAACAAGGTATGTGGATAAATAGATCCAAGTCCGAAAAGGAGGCGGATCGTTGTATCTCAAAATCCCAAATAGAGATTGAAGAAATAATCATGAAGTCGTGGTCAACAAAGTTGGAGTACCTCTCAAAAGTCTCCAAGTGAAGAAACTCTATGAACGATGAGAAGACCATTATCTCAAGCACGTCTCTCAAGATATGAAGTATGAAGTACATGCCAAATATCGGCCCGAGAAAGGTCTCAAATCGTGAACCGAGTTATGCCAAGATATGAACTTTTTGATATCCCGAGAAGCAGTTTTAAGAGATTTTGTCCTCTAGCTAACTATTGATCAAATCGTCCTACTTTGCTTTCAGCCTTAATAAACTATCGAAATAAGTCCAAAAATGTATCTTCATGATCATTCTAAGACAAAAATAAAATATAAGAGAAACACCTAGGAATAAGGGAGTTTAAGCATATAATTGAGCCATGTGTGTAAGTGTTTGATTTGCTAACTTATAATAACAATGATCTCGTTTTTAAGCTTAGTTTGGGGAACGTGAAACTTGAGGATGATAAATCTTCGCAGCACCAAAGCCCTAATGTAAGTTATTGATCTCTTTGCAAGTTATTTCCATGCAGCTATTTTCAAGTGAAGATGGTTTTCTATCCTTTTGTTTCCTTCTAAGTTTTAATTTCTTTTAGTACCTTAATTTTTATTTAGTAGTATTTGAATAAGGCCAAGGTTGATTGATTATGAGAAAAGTGTAAAATTACTTTATCACTAAGCATTGCATGAGGGCATGGCAATGGTTAAGTGTAGGGGATTTGATAGGTGTGTAAACACCCATCCTTTTACCACTTAATTCTGGCTAAAACAAGACCAAAACACGTATTTAATATCATTTGTTTGGAATTATGCGTGGTTTTTGTGTTTATTGTGTTTTCAGAGCTAACCGGATGAATATTAAAGAAAAATGGGATTGCACGGGTTTTACCGAAGAAAAAGACTCAAGATAAAGTCTATTGTCCAAGAGATGCAAAAGATTTGAAGTCACTGGGCCTATTCGAAGATTTATCGAAGAAAAGGACCAAAGATGGAAGATTTACATAAGTCGAAGAAACTCAAGTCTATTAAACAAAGAAATTAAAAGACGAGTTGAATTTAATCGACGACAAATCCCGAATCAGAATCGAAAACGTCAACTTTTCTGAAAAGACGAGAAGACAAGAAGAACGGGAGAAAGCCCACTCACCAACCAAAGGGAACACCTATATAAAGGGTTTCCCTCACACACTTTGCATCAGTTTTTGTTTTTTTCTTCTCCCCACTTTTTTCTCCTTTCTGTTTCGTAGATATCACCAACACCACTAGGGTGTTTGGTGATTTTGATCTTTGTTTTTCAATCTTGTAATTTTAATTCTTGTTTTGTGATTGTTAAAACATTAATCATCAATACAAGTTCTTGTTTAATCTTTCCATTTCATCTTGTTCATCATCATCTTTTATTTCAAGTTCTTAAGTTCTTATTTGATTGATTTGATCTTCAAAAGTTGTTGGGTTTTATGTTTTTATTGATGGGATTTGTAGTTAATGGTTAGTAGATGCTTTGTGTTTAGCTTTATTTAAGATTTGGTGAAAAATTTGGTGATTTTTGGCATTAAAATAGTTTCCCTGTTCTTCGGGTAAGCTTCTGTTTTTTAGTGTTCCCAGGTTCCGGATGAACACCAAAGTTCCGGATGAACACCAAAGTTCCGAATGAACAAGAAAGTTCCGAATGAATATGTTTTTGAAAATTTCCGAATGAGTCTCCTTTAAAAGTTCCGAATGAGTTTTTTGTTTAAAAGTTCCGAATGAATCAAAAAGTTCCGAATGAATTGATTGTTCCGAATAAATTTCCGAATCAAAGTTCCGCATAAAGTTCCGAACGAACTTCCGGGTGAACTTCCGAATCAAAGTTCCGAGTGAAGGATTTTTCAAAGTTCCGAATCAATTTTCTTTAAAACTTCCGGATGAACTTCCGAGTCAACACTTCCGAACCAACTTCCGACCAAAGTTCCGGGTGAAGACTTTCGGGTGAAAAGTTCCAGATCAAGGGTTCCGAACCAAGTTCCGAGTGAAAAGTTCCGAATCAAGGTCTTACTTCCGAATCAATCTTCTTTTGAGCATCTTTAATTGTTACTGTTCTTACTGTTCTTAATATTTACTTTTTATTTTAATTCAAGTTTTTATTAATAGTCATTAAATTAATTGTTTTTTATTTAAGTTTTCATTTTAATACATTTAAACTTTTTAGTAGATTAGAAAACTAAACCCCCTTTTTAGTAACCAAGAACAATCATTCCACTTAGAACCGAGATCAATTCGAGAGGATTCTGAGAGATTAATTGAACCTAGCAAAAACCTTGTATCAGTTTGTATATCATGTCGAAGCTCGGATCTAATATCGTTACCTTGCTTAGTGATATCTCCTTTCATATTGATAATTTGGCTTTGTAGATTCCTGATTTGCTCTCCTTGGGTTCTCATAAAAGCTTCAACATCTTGATTAATGGGTGGGGCTTGTTGAGCGGGTGGATGATAAGGATTAGAATCTCGAGGTGGGTTTGGGTTGCTTCTATTGTAGTTGTTGGGGTTGTAGTTTTGAGGAGAAAACCGGGTGAAAGAAAGTTGTTAGAGCGGTAACTTAGCAAGTTACGATCACCTTGTTGTCGAGCTTGATGGTTTTCCGTTGAATAGTTACCAGAAGCTGCATATACGTTTTCCGGATTGTCCAGAGTAGAAGGACAATCAGTGTATGAATGAGGACACCCGCAAATCTCACAAGAAGTTGCAACAGCTTTAACTTGTTGTTGTTGATTTGTAGCCAAAAGTTGCATGTTTTTGCTCATTTCGACCATTGCGCGGGTCAATCGGTGATATCAGGGTTTGAAGAAGTAGAAGAAACATTCTCGGGTTATTCCTTGAAGATGCGGATGAATCCCAATTTTTGTGATGAGTAGTCATGTTCTCTATAAGCTCTCTACACTCCTCAGGTCTTCTTTTCATAAATGTGCCACCGGCGGCTGCATTAATCGTATCACGATTACGAAAAGTTAAACCGTTTTAGAAAGTATCAATCAAAGTAACGGGGAGCATGTTGTGGTTTGGACATCGATCGATGAAAACATTATATCATTCCCAAGCATCAAAAACTGATTCATCAGGTTCTTGAGTAAATCCACTATTTGATTTCGAAGGCTCGTGACCATGGATGGTGGAAAGTAGCGCGACAAAAAGCGTTGAATTTTTTGGAAGACGATCAAACCATTTTTCGGCATGGTGGGATAAGGTGTGTGGAAATATGTGAAGGCGAATAGAATCCATAGTAACACCGGGCAACTTCATGCTTTGAGTAACGGTAATGAGTTTGTCGAGGTGTCTGTTGGCATCATCATCCGACAATCCGCGAAATGGACAAGTATTTTGAACTTGTTGGATCATGTGGTGCTTCAACGAAAACTCTGGAGCCGTGATTTGCATCGGCGCAGTCGGTCCTCCTCGTCCATTCATTGGAGGTTGACACAACTCCTCCACCGTTCTAAGATCGGGTGGTGGAAGAACATTGTAGTTGTTATTGTTGAGGTTCGGTGGGTTATTATTGGTGTTCACACCTGCCATATCTAAATCTTCATGAGTCTCGAGCTCTGGATAAGTTCAAGATCTAATACGCATACACCTGCAAAAGCAAAAGAAAAAGATACCAAAGAAATAGAGAATATATATGTACGTGGAAAACTAAAAATAAAATCTTTTTGGATTTTTGAAAAATTTTAATTTTTATGGATTTTAACAATTTTTAATTTTTATGGGTTTTTGAAAATTTTTGAGCAATAAAAATAACGTTCACGAGTGAACGGATCCCAAAATCCAACGCGTCTCTCACAGAAAACCATTAATATTTACGAAAAGAGCCGGCAGCGGCGCCATTTAATACAAGGTTTTTCCAAGTACAAAGTTTTATCGTCCGATCTCTTCGAATTGAAAAAGGGTAAATGTGCGACTCAGTCGGCTTTTGGTGGAAACATTAGATTTGTCGTTGTAGTAAAATTAAATGTGCAAGACTTAAAAGCAAATGACGGTAATTAAAGCTAAGACTGATTAAAAAGTAAATGGTGCAATATTAAAAACTTTAAAAGGTAATTTAATTAAATGACAAAAATTTAAACTCGACGAAAACTAAATATGAAAATGTAATAAAAATGTAAACTTGAAATTTAAAATAAAGAAAGACAATTAAAATAACACCCAAAGAAAAATAGCGGGAAAAATAAATGCTTGAAAATAAAACAGAGGATAAACAAAACCTGAGTCGAAATACAAAATACTGTCACTATCCGGAATACCTGATCTTACTTTGCTTATCCGGAATAAAGGTGCCACCCTTATCCGCAATCTGAATCTGTTGCTTATCCGGAATGAACACAACTCCCCTTATCCGGAATAAGAGTCAAGTTGCTTATCCGGAAAACCAAACCGAAGCCTTATCCGGAATCTCCAACGAACTCTTATCCGGAATTACCCCAACACCTTATCCGGAATGTATTTCGAGTTCCTTATCTGGAATAAGACCCAAGTTCCTTATACGGAATTCACTATTTATCCGGAATATTTTGTTCCAAAGCTTATCCAGAATTCGAGATCAAGCTCCTTATCCGGGATAAGTCTGGATCCACTTATCCGGAATCTGGTTCTGATTACTTATATAGAATTTATTCGTGTGGCTATCCGGAATTGGGGACCTTTCTACTATCCGGAATATACAAAAATGGAGGGTATTCGGAATATGAGGGTTTTATTTACCCGGATAAGAACAAGTTTGCAATAAGCTATAATCTAAGAATAAGCTAAAAACAAATAAGCAATTAACAAAAACTTTTACCAAATCAAATTTAAGAAAAAACTAATAAGCCAAAATTTAATAACTTTTAAAAACACTAAATAATAAAAATATTTTAAAACAACTCTTTTTTATAAAAATTAATTAATAAGCACTTAATTAAAATAAGAAAAGCACACAATAAGCTATAAAATCAATAAGCTAACACAATCATAAACATTAAAACATAACAAATAATCAAATAAGCATGACAATAAGCACATAAGCATAAGGATTAAATCAAGACAAGAAAGGTAGAATGAGAGATTAATTAAAACTTGATTAAAATTAAGATTCAACAATAAAAGTAAAAACAAGAATTAAAAGCTTACAAATTTAAGGTGCAAGACAAGAAATTAAAGGTGCAATTAAATAAATGACATTAAGAAAAGTGCAAGTAATTAAAATGGAAGAACTATTTTGTCAAGATATTCAACACCTCCTAATGTGTCATTAGGAGGGTATTTATAGGTGATTAGGGAGGTTAAGCATGTGTTGGAAGCTTCCTTCTTTCTTTCTTTCTCGTCTTTTCGTCTTCTAAATTCTTTGACTTTTTTCGACTTTGTCTCGGGATTATTTGAACTCGTCTTATAATTTCTTCATTTAAGACTTAAGTTCTTCGACTTCATTAAACTTCCGTCTTTAGACATTTTCTTCGATAAATCTTCAGAATAGGCCTTGGACTTCTGTTCTTTTTTGCATTCTTGATCTTTTGACTGCGTCTTTTGTCTTTTTATTCGATAAAAGCCCGTGAAAGCCCGTGTTTTCTTCACTTCTCACATTTTGATCCTAAATCACAACAAAAACACAAACCACGCATAATTCTGACATTTACGACATAAAATACACGTTTTCGCTTGGTTATTATTATAATTAAGTGGTAAAAGGATAAGTGTTTTCACACTTATTATACATTCATCACCTTTCACCGTTAATTCCCTATTCGTCAACGGAATCTGGACTAACCTTTCTCTACAAAGATTCATCGCACCATGTGAAATCAAACCATCCGTACCAACATCAAAAGATCCTAGCTCTATAGGCATCAAATCGATCTCAAACACGTAATTACCCAACTTCAAGGAACACCCTTTTAGTATTGAATTAGTGTTAACAATTTTCCCATATGCTAATTCCACATTATAAATAGTTGCTAACTCTATTGGTTCTCTATCGATAAGGCGACTGAATTGTATATCTACAAAAGTCCTATCTGAACCAGAATCAAACAATAAAATAGCATAACGAGCGTCAAGTAAGAACGTACCATTCACCACATTCGGACCTTGAGGCTTGTCCACATTCCCTACGGCATACATTGGAGCAGCAGCATTTCCACCTTGATTATTCCCAACCTAAGGACAATTCCCTTGCTGGTGTCCTCTTTCTCCACAACCAACGCAAACCATCACTCTAGTAGCATTAGAACCCGTAGCCACACCTCTATATTTGCACTCCACAGTCATATGTCCAGGTTTTCCACACTTGCCACATGCAGGTGGACAATTACCTACATGATACAAATTGCACCGACCACACTTAGGGTTAATCTTGTTTCCTCTTGGCATAGTAGCAGCTCTAACCCCATCATTCCTTCTCTGATTAATCTGTGAGTTCCGATTCGGCCCTTGATTGTTTCCTTGATGACCTCTAGGATTTTGACCTTGAGACTGATTAGACTAGGCAGTCTCCCATTTCCTCTTATTTTCTTCAGCCACACTAGCTTTCTTATAATGGACTTTCACATCCATCAAAGCATGAGCAATTTGAACTGCTTCATCAAAGGTTGTAGGCCTTGACGAAGTCGTCTCACCCTTGATATTACTCGATAAACCCTTGATATATTGTCTCATCTTTTTGCGGTCATCCGCAAAAGCATCAGGATAAAGCAAACATAACTCATTAAATCTGCGGGTAATAACTAGCAATGTCATTGTTTCTCAACATCAAGTGTCTCAACTCATCTTCTAACTGACTCAGCTCTTCCTTGGGACAAAACCTTTTAGTCAACAACGCCTTAGTGGCAGCCCAACTCTGATTGGCCACTTCTAGCCCAATAGTCGCCACTTGGTTCTTCCACCAACTCAAAGCATCGTCTTGGAGGGTAGCTGTTGTAAATGTTACCTTGTTAGCTTCCAAACAACCACTAACTTCAAACATACTTTCAATCTTCTCGATCCATCGACACAATTCCAAAGCCCCACCAGTTCCACGAAGCTGTGTAGGTCCACATTTCATAAAACTAGCGTAAGTACACTCCCTTGGGCCTTGAGTCCAACATTGTTCCCAACATTGTTTCCAGCACCTTGCACTCGGTTAGCACTGTCCTCAGCGAGAGCTACAACGATCGCCTTATGAATAATGTTGTTAATAGTATTAGTAGTCAACTTGGGAGGCATATTGAAGGACTAGTCAAGTAGTGATCCACAAACGGCCAAAAATGCCTCTTTACTCCTTCTCTGCAATCACAGGGAAAAAGAACATGATAAGTATACACATCAAGATCAAGAAGGATTTCTTTTTCAGGATATAATATAAGTATAACATGTACATCAACAACTACAAGCATTCATCAACCACATCACAAAAGAGCTAATAAATAAGTAACATAGATCATGAAGGGTAAACATCGATCACATTGATATCCACAAAATTGTGACAAGTCATGTCACTACAATCTATCACCGACTTAACCAAAAGGATATTAAGTTTCATCACAAATCCATAGTACACAAGTCTAAACAAGTTCGATTACAACGAGGAAATAGAAAATGAAATACTAAAAACAAGAACTAATTACGAGGTGATCCAAATGATTTCTTGGGTTGCAGCTCATCATCACCATCTTCTTCGGGTTCTTCCTCATCGCTATCTTCTTCATTGCCCATTATCCTCTTGCCGTTGTCATTAGGGTCACACTCCACCACTCTCTTGCTCCTCGAGGTAGATCCGATCTCATGTGTTGTCTGGTTTCCACAAGTAATACACTCACCCCAGGCGGGCGGTTGAACCATAAAGTCGTTGGTAGAATACTCAGAATCGGCAACAAACCTCCATTCTTACGGTAGAGATGGCCTCACACGCTGCTCCCAGCTTCGCATCCTTTGTAACATAGCTTGATCCTCTCTAGTTTTCTCAAGGCTAGCACTCAAATTCTTGATCATGGATCTCAAACTATCCATCTAACTTCTAACCACCATCCCGTCATACTCAACTCTTGTAGTCCGTGGCAACAGTTTCTGAAAACCTTTCTCATTTTCATAAAACCTTTTAATCACCCGAGTTTCCACAACATAACGTTCATAAATTAACCTGTCCAACTTCCTCAAGAAATGGGTAGTATTTTCATACGACCTCGGACCAGGGAAAAGTACTCTAGAAATGTCCTCGTGGAGAGAATTTGCACAAGCTGCGACGTCAGACACATCAGCATGACCAAAACGAGCACGGTTAATACCTGGCATACCAACCAAATGAGAAATACGGGTAGGTCTAGGAACACGAACACTTCGTCGACCAATTGGCACATCAACCAACTCAGCTTGATTCACAACATTATTGCCAACACTTTCTTCTTCTTCTCTATTACCGTTAGGTCGGATTTCCAATATTTCTCCAATCATAGAAAGTTCGAGGGTAAATAAGGTCATTATCCAAAATATATATATACATGCACATGCACATGCAAAAATGTAGTACGTATGCTTAAATGATGCAACAATATGATTGCCATACAAATGAAATGCCAAAAATTTACGATGATAAGTATTCAACATACTTCCAACAAAATCTCGATACAATACCATAGTACTTACTTAATAAATACTTGGTAAATCATTTAAGTTATTGGGGATACATCTAAAAATAAATAAAGCAATGCTAAAAGTAATCTTACCTGAGCCATGCGGAGAAGTTGTGTGCTTTTAAAAACATCTGAGACACCAAAGTTATAGTTTACGACAATCTCTAACACCCCCAAATTACATACGCAACGGAAATACATAATTTGGATGCTAGGCAGTTATCATCACACACTAGTCATACAAAACGACTCAAAAGAGACGTTGAAAAGTTTACATTTATAAAAACGTACAACAACAAAGTCTAATTAGTTTTTCCAACCCAAAAGTTACAACAGTGTGCGTTTAGGTCCCAACCGAATCTCAACCAAATTTCCAAATTCTTACACTTTAAACAAAATAAGATTTAATTGTTTAGATAAAAGGGAGGAAAACATAATAGACTACAAAAGCCACAATAACTTTCCATAGCATGCTCCACCACATCCTAGCCTTGATTACCTGAAACATATGCTTAAAAGGGTCAACAAATAATGTTGAGCGAAATCTATAGGTTTTACAATCACATTTGAAACATATGTGTATAAAATTCAATCATGATCATTCATAGAATTGTCGATCAAACAATCTATTATTCAAGGTTGTTATCTTTAGCATTAGCTAATAATTGTGTTTGAGCGCATGACACCGAGTTGTTAACTAATTAGTCACCCGCGCCAAATGTCGGCTTAACTTATATGAAACCATTGCGCCTCTAAAGGCATTAGTTGCAATTAATCCTTATTTCTCATACAAAATATCTGTACGCAGAGGGTACTCAACGTACAACTCTCGTATCAAATTGGGTCGTCAACCCCGTAGTACCACAAATTGTATATGTGGCTATTTCCAATCCACGCAAGAATTAGACAATAAATAATGGTTCATGAAATTAGGGACTTTTTGCAACTAGATACTCAACACAATTCAAGGCATCATTCGGGTCCAACAATCATTCATGACTTATGTTTTTTTTCATTTAAATAGCATGTATCCCCCTCGCGGGTAAAAACCTTTAAAATAAGTAAAGAGCGAGGCTATAGACTCACCCTATGTAGAAGTATTAGTCGAAGTATTTAATGACGATCACCAACGATGAGGATGCCTGGGAAATTCGATCACAACACCTAGTGAATAAACGCGTAATGGGTCAACTCATTTATATCATATTAGGTACTGAATAAAATTAAATAAAGTCAATTGTGGTTATCACAAACTCACTCCAAATCCAAACAAGTGATAGTTACTAGACTCACATCATTTATCTACGTAACTAAAAGGATTGCTCGTTTTACAATTCTGCCGGTACACACCAAATGTACGGGTTGTTTTCTTATACTTAGACATCACCAAAAATAATGAAAAAAGTTTATTAAATTCATTTAAAACCTATAGATAACCCATATTAAATTTCATAAAACGTTCTCACTTTTAAGACCTACTGCTCGTCACATTACTAAACTTCAATTTTCGGACACTTTTATACCTTCACATTGTATGACCTCTTTGACTCATTTCAAATATACCACTTGCGAATTTGACTCATAAGTCTAAAAATAGACTCAAAAACCCAGGTTTATAGCTAAAGAAAAACTCTCAACCTTTTTAAAACTCTAGTTATATTCACCGAGATATGACCTTAAATCGAACACAATTTCAGATTATGTCGACTTTCATCTCCCGGTACACGAAATTTCAAAGTAGCATAACTTTTGACTCGTTTGGAGTTAAAAGCTCTATCTTATACCGAAACGAAGATAAAAAGAAGCTCTAAAACTATATCTAATCCTTAAGACCTGGACTTAGACTTAAGACCACGAAAACTTTCCTTAACAATCTGTTTAAAAATGATTCTTTAAAACTCCTATCAAATCACCATTTCAATCATTTCTAACAATTCATAGACCTATTCAATCATTATATTAACAATCTAAAACACCCTAATCATCTTATATCACTTGGATGAACAATCTTTCACAAAAACCCTTTTCAAAAACCTTACATGCAATGTGTTTAAACAAATTAAAAACATTATAAACATGGTTATAAACATAAACCCATAACAAATTAAGATCAAAATCAAAGAAAACAAACACCCCCTATTGGGCCGTGGGTTTCAAGATCAAAAACAAGAAAAAGAATTTATTCCAAGCTTAATTAATCAATAACCCATTAATAACTAGATTTTACTTAGTTATGAAAATTCGTTGTTCCGATCTTTTTGAATTGATTAACAGTAATTAGTGTGACTCAGTCGTTCTTGGTGGAAAATAAAAAGGGTTTGATTATCTATTTTAAGCTAAAAATGAAAATGTCGTTGAGTTAATAATTAAAAATGAAAGCTTGAAAATATTTAGACTAAAAATAAAGACTTTAAAAATTAAAGAGTAAGTGATGAAAACTTATAAAAATGTAAACTTTTTAAAAATTAAACAAGTCAAGTTAAAATAATGCTAAGTAAAAAGGCGGGAAAAATTGAAGTTCAAAATCTGGAAATACAAAACCTTATCCGGAATGCTATCTGGAATGAAGATATGCAGCTTATCCGGAATGTTTAACAAACTCCATATCTGGAACTCGTCTTCGGGTGCTTAACCGGAATTCTCTATTTGACCACTTATCGGAATACTTTGGATTCTTATCCGCAATCCGTCTTCTACTGCTTATCCGGAATAACTTGGTAAAATGAGTTATCCGGAATACCTTGTTGAGAGACTTATCTGGAATAAATACGAAATACACGCTATCCGGAATAAAGTTCTTGTCACTATCCGGAATTCTGAATCATGGTTCTTATCCAAAATATTTGAAGGTGCAGCTATTCGGAATAATGGAAATAAAGTGCTTATCCGGAATATGTTCCGGATACTTATCCGGAAAAATGAAAGAAAGGGCTTATTCGGAATGCTTAAATGATGCTTATCCGGAATTACTGAAATGATGCTTATCCGAAATGTAGAGATGAGCGCTATTCGAAATAAAAGGTAGTTAGCTATATCTGGAATACTTTGTTATGGCAGCTATTCGGAATATGAGGGTTTAAAAACCCGGATAACACAAAAACTTAAACAAATAAGCAAATCTAAAATAAGCACTTACCAAAACTTAACCCAAAAAGATTTTTAGAAAAAGTAAATAAGCTAGAATTTAAAAGCTTTTAAAACACTAAATAAGCTATAAACCAAAAAGCACTTTTAAAATCACCAATTCAATAAGCACAATCAAATAAACTACACAATCAAACCATCAACAAAATTAAAATAAAACTACATGATTATCAAGATTAAAAAGATTAAGAAAGGTAGAATGAGAATTAACGAAATAAGCTTGATCTGATTAAAGATTAATATCAAAAGATTACAAGATTAAAGTAAAGATTTAATAAGATTCAAAGAAAAACTAGAGAGAAAATGAAAACACACTTAATAAAACTACAAATTAACTAAAAGACTAACTAACAACTAACACCCTCCTAATGACATATTAGGAGGGTATTTATAAGAGGTGGGGAGATTAAGTGCTTAAGCTTTCTTCTTTCTTTCTTGTCGTCTCGACTCGATATAATTTCTTTGTCTTTCTTGACGCCGTCTCGGGATTTGTCGATATAAGTTGAACTTGTCTTATAATTTTCTTCTATAATTAGACTTGAGTTCTTAGACTTCATTAAACTTCCGTCTTTAGACTTTTTCTTCGATAAATCTTCATAATAGGCCTTGGAGTTCCGTTCTTTTTTGCATTCTCGATCTTTTGACTTCGCCTTTTGTCTTTTTCTTTAATAAAAGCCCGTGATAGCCCATGTTTTCTTCCTTTTGAATATTTTTATCTTGAAACACAATAAAAACACAAACCACGCATAATTCCGACTTTCACGACATAAAATACACGTTTTGGTCTTGTTATTATTGGAAATAAGTGGTAAAAGGATAAGTGTGTTCACACTTATTAAATCCCCTACACTTGACCATTGCAATGTCCTCATGCAATGCATTAATTTCAAAGCACGGTTTATATTTTTCATCATAGATAACTCACATTGGCCTTTATTAAATACTAAGTACTAAGAAAACTAAAAGAACAAAAAAAGTAAGAAATCAAAGACTTACATTGGGGTTTTGGTTGTCATGAATGTTTATCATCCTCAAGTTTCACGTTCCCCATACCAAGCTTAAAATCGAGATCATTGTTATTATAAGTTAGCAAACTATCACGAAGTCATGTGGCCCAATTATTCACTTAGACTCCCCTATTCCTAGGTGTATCTCTTATATTTTATGATTGTCTTGAATGATCACGAGGATGCATTGTTTGACTTATTTCGATAGTTTATTTAGGCCGAAAATTAAGTGGGACGATTTAATCAATAGTTAGCTAAAGGACAAAATCTTTTAAAACTGCTTCTCGGGACCTCATAAAGTTCATATATTGGCATAACTCGCTTCACGATTTGAGACCTTTCTCGGACCGATATTTGGCAGCGACTTCATACTTCAAATCTTTGAGAGAAGTTCTTGAAATTATGGTCTTCTCTTCATAATAGGAATTTCTTCACTTGATGTTTTGAGAGATTCTTCATCTTTGGACCACGACTTCTTCATTTTTCTCCAATCTTTATTTTGGACTTTGATATACAACGATCTGCCTCCTTTTAGGACTTGGATCTATTTATCCTCATACCTTGTTAGGGCCTTTTTGGATATACTTCTTCATGATCTTTAGGGGAGTATTTGCTTTTCGTCGTGTGTCTCGATCCTTTATATTGATTTTCGATAAATGATTCTTCACATCACTTTCGGATCTTTAGCAAAAAAATGTAGCCCTCATGCCTTGTTAGGGCCTTTTCGGACTCGCCAATCTTCGCATCCCGCTTCAATAAGTTATGCCTTGGCTATGAACTCTAATTAATACCGAGCAACTTTTAAACGATCTTGTGCTAGAAGCTAAGTAACTTTTTAAATCGTACAACCTTATTTATTGCAAATATATTTATTAACAAGCAATGGGAGAAGAAGCTTATAATAAACTCACATAAATTCATGAAAGAGTACCAAACTTATAATTGACTCTATCATCTCTCGTTCTCCACAATTTAAAATCTCAAGGAATGACACTCGTGGTTGCTTAGCCAATCAAATCAAAGTTTTGGGTTTTAAAGTCATCTATAGGATCTTGCAAACTCTTAGACTCTTTCAAGTTTAGAATTCGCATTTTAAAGTTCCCTTGATAAACGACTTTCTAGGATCAATTATAGGAACTTGCGAAAAGTTCTTGTTCTTAACCCGTAAGAGTTAAGACTTACGCGTTTTAAAGTTCCCTATAGAAAAGCCTAGCAAAGCTTGACTTGAACACGTTAAGGATACTAGCTAGAGTAAACTTAGATAAGTAAACTCGGGTTGAGTCAAAATATTCATGACTTTGAAAATTTTAAAACCACTTTATTAAACTTTTAGTTTAGCAAGGAGAGTAAATAAGATAACAAAGGAAAATACTACTATACTACTAGGCCAAAATAGATTAAAAATTTTGAAAAATGTCGAAAAATTAGATTTTCTGGTTAAAATGAGGACAAATTCATGGAAAAGCCCACTTACTTCGATAGAAGTCCCCCTACACTTGATATAAACATTGTCCTCAATGTTTAAGCACGTGGGAGTAAACTCCCCTACACTTAGGACATTGTGCACTTTGTTTAAATCTTGCTAAGGAAAGGACAACTAGAGTGATTTCAATGTGAACATATGAGATATGAAATATTGAATCACGATAGTTTAGGATAGAACCAGGAAGATGGGTACACGGGATCACGGTTCGTCAAAAGTCATCGAGAATGAATCTTTGAAGCTTTAATCCATGCACATCATAAGAAACAAGACAACAAACACATACGGTGCTCCCCCTACACTTATTATGAATACAGTAAAGGATAGATCAACGGGTTGCCTCCCGAGAAGCGCTTGTTTTTGTTAACCGAGTCACGAGCCTGACTCGACCAAGAATTAACTCAATGGAAACGTGGTGAGGGATGGAATCATCTCACGAGCCTGACTCGACCCAAAATTAACTCAAGGGAAACGTGTTAGGGCCTTTTCGGACTCGCCAATCTTCGCATCCCGCTTCAATAAGTGATGCCTTGGCTATGAACTCAAATTAATACCGAGCAACTTTTAAACGATCTTGTGCTAGAAGCTAAGTAACTTTTCAAATCGTACAACCTTATTTATTGCAGATAAATTTATTAGCAAGCGATAGGAGAAAAAGCTTATAATCAACTCACATAAATTCATGAAAGAACACCAAACTTATAATTGACTCTTTCATCTCTTGTTCTCCACAATTTAAAATCTCAAGGAATGAGACTCATGGATGCTTAGCCAGTTAAATCAAATTTTTAGGTTTTCGAGTTATCTATAGGATCTTGCAAATTCTTAGACTTTTTCAAGTTTAGAAATCGCATTTTAAAGTTCCCTTGATAAACAACTCTCTAGAATCAATTATAGGAACTTGCGAAAAGTTCTTGTTCTTAACCCGTGAGAGTTAAGACTTTTGCGTTTTAAAGTTCCCTATATAAAAGCCTAGCAAAACTTGATTTAAACACGTTAAGGATACTAGCTAGAGTAAACTTAGATAAGGAAACTCGGGTTGAGTCAAAATATTCACGACTTTGAAAAATTTAAAACCACTTTATTGAAAATTTATTCTATCAAAGAAAGTAAATAACGATAGCAAAGGAAAATTACAAGGCCAAAATAGATTAATATTTTTGAAAAATATCGAAAAATCAAATTTTTCGGTTAAAATGAGGACAAATTCATGGAAAAGACCACTTACTTCGATAGAAGTCCCCCCTACACTTGATATAAACATTGTCCTCAATGTTGAAGCATGTGGGAGTAAACTCCCCTACAATTATGACATTGTGCACTTTGTTTAAATCTTGCTAAGGAAAGACGACTATAGTGATTTCAATATGAACATATAAGATATGAAATATTGAATAACGACAGTTTAGGATAGAACCGTGAAGACGGGTACACGGGATCACGGTTTGTCAAAAGTCATCGAGAATGGATCTTTGAAGCTTAAATCCCTGCACATAAGAAGAAACAAGACAACAAACACATACGGGGCTCCCCCTACACTTATTATAAAAACGGTAAAGGATAGATCACGGGTTGCCTCCCGAGAAGCGCTTGTTTTTGTTAACCGAGTCCCGAGCCTGACTCGACCCAGAACTAATTCAAGGGAAACGTGGTGAGGGATTGAATCATCTCATTTGAGATGTTCTCACCAAAGTACAACTTCACACGCTGGCCATTCACCTTTAAATTGGGCCCATTTGGCTGAGAAAGCTCAATGGTGCCATATGGGAAGACTTTGGCGACGGTGAATGGACCAGAACAGCGGCTCTTCAGCTTTCCCGAGAAGATCTTCAACCGAGAGTTAAAGAGTAAAACTTGATCACCAACGTGGAACTCTCACTTCTTAATCCTTGAATCATGGATGATCTTGGTCTTCTCTTTGTAGATCAATGAGTTCTCATAAGATTCATTCCTTAGGTCCTTGAGCTCGTTGAGTTGAATCTTCCGAAGATCGTCGGCTTTGTTGATGTCGAAGTTAGCCCACTTCAATGCCCAGTATGCCTTATGTTCCAGCTCGATAGGGAGGTGGCATGCTTTCCCGTACACAAGACGATAAGGTGTACAACCAATCAGGGTCTTATAAGCGGTACGGAAAGCCCACAAAGCATCATCTAACTTATCAGCCCATGAGGCACGATGCTTTCCCACAGTACGCTCAAGAATTCGCTTCAATCCACGGTTATATATCTCGGCTTGACCATTTGTATGAGGATGATAAGCGGTGAAAAGACGGTGATTGACACTGTACTTAGCCATGACTCGAGCAAATTGATCATTGCAAAAATGAGTCCCGCGGTCACTAATTATAGCATGAGGAACACCGAATCGAGAAAAAAGCTGCTTCAAAAAGTTCACAACCACCCTCACATCGTTCGTGGGGAGAGCCTTAGCTTCAACCCATTTGGAAACGTAGTCAACGACTACGAGGATGTACTTGTTCCATTTAGATGATGGAAACGGCCCCACAAAGGTCGATGCCCCATACATCAAAGATTTCACATTCTTGTATGAAATTTTGCGGCATCTCATCTTTATGTGTGATCTTGCCTTGGCGTTGGCAAGCATCAAAATTTTTAACCATCTCGTGAGCGTCACGATAAATGGTGGGCCAATAGAATCCTGAATCAAACATTTTCTTCGCGGTATAGTTGGGACCAAAGTGACCACCGGTGGGTCCTTTATGGCAAGCTTCGAGAATGTCTAAAGCTGCGGGTCCATCAATACACCGACGAATAATCAGATCAGCACATTGTTTGAAGAGATAAGGGTCATCCCAAAAGTAAGTCTTAACATCTTTAAAGAACTCCTTCTTTTGTTGGGATGTTAACCCTTCGATGAGAATGCCACCCGCTAAGTAGTTTGCAATGTCCGCAAACCACGGGGTGTCATCAAGATTGGAATTGATAGACATTAAGGCCTCAAGGGGAAAAGAGTCATTGATCTCTTGATTCGGATGATCCCCTTGATAAGGATCCTCAAGTCTACTTAGATGATCCGCGGCTAGGTTTTCGGCTCCCTTATTGTCACGAATTTCAATTTTAAATTCTTGAAGAAGCAAAACCCAACGAAGAAGTCTTAATTTAGAATCTTGCTTAGTCAACAAGTACTTCAACGCGAAATGATCGGTGTACACGATTGTGGTGGAAAGAACAATATAGGGGCGGAACATCTCAAAAGCATACACTACAGCTAAAAGCTCTTTTTCGGTAGTGGTATAATGCAATTGAGCCCCCGTCATTGTCTTGCTAGCATAATGGATTGGTTGGAATTTTTTGTTCACTCATTGGCCCAAAACCGCTCCAATAGCAAAGTCGCTAGCATCACACATCAATTCAAAAGGTAGCTCCCAATTAGGGGTAACCAAGACCGGTGCCTTAGTTAGCTTGTCCTTAAGAAGATTGAAGGATTCAAGACACTCTTTAGAAAAGATAAAGGGAGTATCTTTTTCCAAGAGGTGGGTCATCGGGCGAGCGATTTTAGAAAAATCTTGAATGAATCGACGATAGAAGCCCGCATGACCAAGGAAACTTCTCACACCCTTCATGGTTGCAGGTGGAGGTAATTTGGCTATGACATCCACTTTAGCACGGTCCACTTCAAGACCGGCTTTTGAGATTTTATGTCCAAGCACAATGCCTTCTTTTACCAAGAAATGGAATTTTTCCTAATTTAGAACAAGGCGAGTGTCTTCACATCGCTTAAGCATGCGTTCCAAATTGGCAAGGCAATGAGAGAAAGAATCACCATAGACCGAGAAATCATCCATGAAGACTTCCATAGTTTCTTCAACCATGTCATGGAAGATAGCCATCATACACCTTTGGAATGTCCCAGGAGCATTGCATAAGCCGAAAGGCTTTCTTTTATAAGCAAATGTTCCATTAGGACAAGTGAATGTGGTTTTCTCTTGGTCGTTGGGATCAATGGGAATTTGAAAATACCCGGAGAAATCGTCTAAGAAGCAGTAATAGTCATTACCCGCTAGACGTTCAAGAATTTGGTCAATGAAAGGAAGGGGAAAATGATCCTTTCTCGTAGCATCATTGAGTTTGCGATAGTCTATACAAACTCTCCACCCTGTAACGAGACGAGTAGGAATCAACTCGTTGTTTTCATTTGGAACAACGGTGATTTCGCCTTTCTTAGGCACACAATGGACGGGACTAACCCATGGTGAATCCGAGATAGGGTAGATCATTCCGCATCAAGAAGTTTGATAACCTCTTTTTTGATAACGTCATGGATCTTGGGATTCACCCTTCTTTGGCTTTGAATAGTGGGTTTAAAGTCGTCCTCCATGAGAATTTTATGTGTGGAAAAGTGAGGATCAATTCCACGAATATGCGAGATTTTCCACGCAATCGCTTTCTTATGATTCTTCAGCACGACGATAAGTCGGGATTTTTCTTCTTCTTTCATGTCCTTTGCGATGATGACGGGTGACTTCTTGTTGTCTTCAAGGAAAACGTACTCGAGATGAGACGGTAGGTCCTTAAGCTCTAAATCCGGAGGATTTTCGATGGAACGCGTAGTCAAATTCGGATCATCGATAGAGATATCCTTAGGAGATGGTGGAGAAATATGGTCCTCATTGAGAAGTTTCTCAATGGTACGAATGTCTTCATCCCAATTGGAGGGAGAATCGTCATATTGCCAGTCCACATCTCCCAAAGTTGCTTCAAATTCTTTCAAAATAAAATAACTTTCTCCAAATGGAGTTAGCGATAGAGCAATAGAGGCAACGGTCTCAACAATGGGAAGAGAAGAAGAACCACTTTTACAAGCGTCTTTGAAATGTTCTTCACAAGCCTCATCAAGAACGTCAATGAAATTAACGCTCTCGTTTTCAGAGGGTTGCTTAGAAAGTTTACAAATGTTGAAGATAATTTTATCGTCACCAACTCTCATAATTAATTCGCCCGCGGCTACATCAATGAGAGTGCGACCGGTCCTCAAGAATGGACGTCCAACGATTAATGGAACACGGGGATCCATCTCGTAGTCAATGACAACAAAATCCGCCGGAAAGGTGAATTTGTCGACACCGACGAAGACATCTTCGGCTATCCTCACCGGATAAGCAACCGTAGGGTTAGCTAATTCCAATGTCATTCGTGTGGGGACTAGCTTGGGTAGAGATAATTGTTTCCAAACACTTAATGGCATAAAGTTTATACTAGCACCTAGATCGGCTAGGGCCATACAATTCTCTACCCCGGGGAAGTTGCAAGGAATGAGAAAACGACCCAGATCACCAAGTTTGGTGGGTAATTTCCTTAAGAGCACCGTAAAGCAATTCTCATTAAGTTGGGTCTAAGCAATATCAAGAAGTTTCTCCTTATCATTGAGAAGATCTTTAAACATTTTAGCATATTTGGGCATGTGAGCGAGAGCATCAGCAAAGGAGATATTGAAATTCAGTTGTTTAAACATTTTAAGAAAGTTAGAAACCTGAATATCATCCTTGTTCTTCAATTTCTCTTTCCTCAACCTTGAATGATAAGGTATGTTGGGTTGAGATGAAGGCTTTAGAATGGAATTCTCACTCACGTCCTTGGGTGGTGGAGGGGTGGAAGTAGAAGGTGGAGGAATTGAAAAAATAGAAGGTGGAGGAATTGGAGAAGTAGAAGGTGGAGGAATTGGAGAAGGGGACTCGTTTTCCTTTGTCACAATCACCGGTGTAGGTGTAGGAAGCTCGGGCTCCTTCAAACCTTTTCCACTTCGAGTGGTGATTGCTTTCATATCCCCTCTTGGATTAGCAATAGTGTTACTCGGAAGAGAACCCGAACCAGAGGCTTGATTACTTGGGAAGAAACTAGCCATCATGTTCCTTAAGTCATTTGTTTGACTTGCCAAAGAATTTCACATATCGGCTCGAAGATCATTCCCTTGTTTCACCATATCTTCTTTCAAGTTGGCCATTTCCCGCTAAAGATTTTGCACTATCACATCATTAGTCCTCGTGTAAGTGTCAACCGCTTGATTAAATATGGTGGGTTGGGTGGGTGGAAGAGCATGGAAGGCAGGTGGTTGATAAGCGGGTGGTTGGTGAACTTGATTGTTTCTTTGAGGTGGATATGAGTTTCTTTGGGTTTGATATTGATTTGGAGCTGGAGGTTGGTTTTGATTGTTGCGATTGAGGTTGTTTGGGTTTGTGGGGGAAAACCGGGTGGTGAAAGAAAGTTGTTTGAGTGATAGCTGAGCAAATTACGGTCACCTTGAGGACGTGCTTGATAGCCTCCCATGGAATAGTTACCGTTGGCGGCATACACATTTTCCGGATTGTCACGAGTCGAAGGACAATCGGTGTATGAATGAGATCCCCCGCATATTTCACATGATTGACTCATTGCATTAACTTGTGCATTGATAGCTTTGGTGTTGTTAGCGGTTTGGAGAGCAAGTGTTTCAACAAGCGAAGTAAGCTTATCAATTCTCTTGTCGCTCTCATTAGTGCTAGCACTAGCCACATTAGTCCGAACACTCTTGGTTTGTACTCTAGACTTGTTCTAAATAATATCCCAAGCGGCATTAGAAGACTTAACCAAAATGTTACCCCCCGAGGCACTATTGAGTGAATCTTGGTCATTCATGCTTAAACCATTGTAAAAAGTAGTAATTTGATGTACTTTTGTGAAACCATGTTGTGGACACTTTCTTAAAAGTTCCTTAAAACGATCCCAAGATTCACTAAATGTCTCACCGTACTTTTGTTCAAAGGTAATGATTTCATTCCGCAAAGCAGTAGTACGTGAGGGTGGGAAAAAGTAGTTAATTAACTTGGTCTCTAAATCCATCCACGTAAGAATACTTTGTGGCGGTTACTTATCAAGCCAATTCCGGGCTTGTCCCTCAAAGGAGAAAGGAAAAAGTTGCAAGCGAATCACTTCGTGTGAAACCCCATTATACTTAACTGTATTGGGGAGTTGAAGAAACCTTTTTATATGGTGATGAGGATCATCAAGCGAACGTCCCAAGAAAGGTTGAGCAAAGACCATTTGAATGAATCCGGATTTGAGATCAAAATTGTTGGCTCCAATCTCGGGTATGACAATTGCATCGGTGTTTCCTTCTACGTGCGATTGCAAAAGCTCGATCATTGGTTGATTGTCCATGGTGACAATAGGTGGAGTTATGACTTCGGCTTGAATTGCTTTCTTCTTACGAGCACGAGTACGCATGCACACCTACAAAAAGAAAAGAAAAATAGACAAGAAATATTTTTGTGTTTTTTATGTTTTTCTATTTTTTTGTATTTTTGAAAATTTTATATTTTTTAGGATTTTTTAAAATTTTAAGCAAGAAAAATAACGTTCAAAGATGAACGGATCCCAAAATCCAACGCGTCTCTCACTTAAAACCGTTAACTTTAACGAAAAGAGCCGGCAGCGGCGCCATTTAATAACTAGATTTAACTTAGTTATGAAAATTCGTTGTTCCGATCTTTTCGAATTGATTACTAGTAATTAGTGCGACTCAGTCGTTCTTGGTGGAAAATAAAAAGGGTTTGATTATCTATTTTAAGCTAAAAATGAAAATGTCGTTGAGTAAATAATTAAAAATGAAAGCTTGAAAATATTTAGACTAAAAATAAAAACTTTAAAAATTAAAGAGTAAGTGATGAAAACTTATAAAAATGTAAACTTTTTAAAAATTAAACAAGTCAAGTTAAAATAATGCTAAGTAAAAAGGCGGGAAAAATTGAAGGTCAAAAACTGGAAATACAAAAACCTTATCCGGAATGCTATCCGGAATAAAGATATGCAGCTTATCCAGAATGTTTAACAAACTCCTTATCCGGAACTCGTCTTCGGGTGCTTATTCGGAATCCTCTATTTGACCACTTGTCCGGAATACTTTGGATTCTTATCCGCAGTCCGTCTTCTACTGCTTATCCAGAATAACTTGGTAAAATGAGTTATCCGGAAAACCTTGTTGAGAGACTTATCCGGAATAAATACGAAATACACGCTATCCGGAATAATGTTCTGGTCACTATCCGGAATTCTGAATCATGGTTCTTATCCGGAATATTTGAAGGTGCAGCTATTCAGCATAATGGAAATAAAGTGCTTATCCGGAATATGTTTCAGGATACTTATCCGGAAAATGAAATAAAGGGCTTATCCAGAATGCTTAAATGATGCTTATCCGGAATATAGAGATGAGCGCTATTCGGAATAAAAGGTAGTTATCTATATCCAGAATACTTTGTTATGGCAGCTATTCGGAATATGAGGGTTTAAAAACCCAGATAACACAAAAACTTAAACAAATAAGCAAATCTAAAATAATCACTTACCAAAACTTAACCCAAAAAGATTTTTAGAAAAAGTAAATAAGCTAGAATATAAAAACTTTTAAAACACTAAATAAGCTATAAACCAAAAAGCACTTTTTATCAAAATATTAAACTTACCAAAATCAACTTATTTTTAAGAACTATTTATCATAAAGATTAAGAAAATAAGCACTTTTAATCTAAAACTTTCAAAATCACCAATTCAATAAGCACAATCAAATAAGCTACACAATCAAACCATCAACAAAATTAAAATAAAACTACATGATTATCAAGATTAAAAAGATTAAGAAAGGTAGAATGAGAATTAAGGAAATAAGCTTGATTTGATTAAAGATTAATATCAAAAGATTACAATATTAAAGTAATGATTTAATAAGCTTCAAAGAAAAACTAGAGAGAAAATGAAAACACACTTAATAAAACTAAAAAGTAACTATAAGACTAACTAACAACTAACACCCTCCTAATGACATATTAGGAGGGTATTTATAGGAGGTGGGGAGATTAAGTGCTTAAGATTTCTTCTTTCTTTCTTCTCATCTTGACTCGATTTAATTTCTTTGTCTTTCTTGACGTCGTCTCGGGATTTGTCGATATAAGTTGAACTTGTCTTATTATTTTCTTATATAATTAGACTTGAGTTCTTCGACTTCATTAAACTTCCGTCTTTAGACTTTTTCTTCGAGAAATCTTCAGAATAGGCCTTGGACTTCCGTTCTTTTTTGCATTCTTGATCTTTTGACTTCGTCTTTTGTCTTTTTCTTCGATAAAAGCCCGTGATAGCCCATGTTTTCTTCCTTTTGCATATTTTTATCCTGAAACACAATAAAAAAACAAACCACGCATAATTCTGACTTTTACGACATAAAATTTGGTCTTGTTATTATTGGAAATAAGTGGTAAGGATAATTTTTTTCACACTTATTACCCATGTTTATAAACACCCAATTAAAACATGCATTCAAGAAAAATCAATCGAAACACATTTGTTCATAAGAAATAATTTTTGGAGAATTTAAGTTGTTGCATGTTTGATTTTAATGAACAAGAAGACTTAAAAAGATGAAATAGAAATTGGTCTTTGATTATTTTCATCCAAAACACAAGAAAAAGTTTTGATGGTGGTGCTATAGTGGTGATGGGGGCGGGCGGCTACAAGAGAGAAAGAAAGGGGAAGAAAAATTTTTGGAATGAAAAATGATGTATGTTTTCTCTTCTCTTCCTTTTTGTAAAATTGGAGGGACCACTCTTGTAAACTTAACTATCTTTTGGCCTTAAATTTAAACGAAACATTTTAAAATGCGGGAATCGACTCACTAGTCGGTTTTGAATTTTTGCGGGAGTCGGGATTCGTCCCGGCTTCCTAAAACATATTTATAAGCCTATACTCACACCAAATAATATAAAATGGTTCCGAATCGACTTAACACGTAAATAAAAATAAAAATCTCGAAATTTCCAATATCGATCAATCGATAATAAAATATAATTTTTGCGCATCCGCCGGTATCGCGATCACTATCGATTCTTCTTAATTCGTCGAATGTAAAAATTTAACCTCGTTTATCGTTTTCAACTTAAAACGTCAAGTAATTCCACGAAAAAATTTCTCAAAAATTTCAAAAATATGCGTAAAATAGGTTAAAATAATGACCTTGGTTTTTGGGGTGTTACATCAGGGACTGACTGTAGTGTTTTACTACTCTTTAAGAAAAGAGCGTAAATAGGGAAAGTATTAAATACCACGGTTTAAGAAAACCGTGTACTAATGACCCAAAGGTGAGAGTTCGTTTCCCAAGGAGGTATATGTGTGTGATTAAAATGTAAAGATATTTGAGATTAATATTGAGAAAGAAGGGATGAGAAATTAGAATGACGGATACGTGAAAATTATTACTACGAAGACTAAATTAAAAACCGTAAAAAGTGCTAAAATAAAATCAATTCTAAAAATTTCAAAAAAATTACCAAAAATCATATTAAATAAACTAAGAGTTTACAAATGATCAAAACTTTTTCAAACATTTTAATTATTTATATATTAATTTTTAAATGCTAATTAAAGCCCTAAAAATCCAAATAATTATTAAAAAGTCCAAAAAACTAAAAACTATTTTTATGAATTTTTAAACTAAGGAAAACTATTTTTAAATGATTAAAAACTATTAAAATACTAAAATAATTCTAAAAATTAAGAAAATGATGCTAAAATTGATCTAAGTGTTTTAAAAATCCTCTTTTAATGTATTTGACCTAAGAAAAATATAAAAGTTGCAAAAATGTGAAAAATGAAATTTAATAATAAAATAATATTAAAATATTATTGAAAATCCAAAAATTCTAAAAAATTCTAAAAACTTGCAAAATAGTTTATTTTAACCTAAAAAAACAGAAAATGAAAGTGAAATTACCAAAATACCCCTAATGGGCCCCTAAATAAGATCAAACTCAATAAAATAAGCTGAAAATCACCAGTCTGAATCCAAAATTTTGATTTTAAGCACCAAAGTCTAAAGGCCCAAAAGCTGAAAATGTGCTTATCACAATTTAATAAGTCAACAGCTTATTCTTAATGGGCTTTTTGGCCCATTAAGCTATAAGCCAATGCCCTAAGCTCTAATTGAACACACAACATCTTATTGAGATTCTAAACTAATCTGCAAAAAGAAATTTTGAAAAAGCTCAAGTAATAAGCCATAACTTTGAAAAGAACTTTTTCACTAAACGACAAAATAGTAGGGTTTGTGTTCTAGAGGGTTTCAAAAGCTGATTCTTTTTGCATAAGCTCACAAATAACTTAACTAAGAATAATCAATAAGAAAAATCACAAAAAGCCAAGTAGCATAAGTTGTGGAAGCCAATAAGCTGGCTAGAAAAGCAAAGTAAGTTAGTTTCCTAGCAAAAGCTTAACCCAAAGACTTGTAACTTCTCAAATATGATATTAAGTTGAGAAAAATGACACCTATCACAAAACACCAAGTAGTTGCATGTACCAATAAGAAGTTCTAAAGAATAAGCCAAGTTGTGCTTATTTGACCAAAAGTCAAAGTACACCAAATGTTACCAAATGATTAGGGATTGATTATAAGTTTGTTTTAAGAAACTTTTGTGAAGAACTCAAGGTTAAGCCCTTGTGAATCAAGTGGCCAGTTAACCCAAACTTGACAAATTTTGGCAAATTTAAGCCAATAAGTCAGTTGGCTTATAAGCCAGCAAATAAGCAAACCAAATAGCAAGAAGCACTCACAAGCAGCACAATAACAAGATTCAAGTAGTTAAACAACAAGGCATACACTAGAATAGCCAATGCAAGCCTAAAATGAGGTGGTCACTTTGCTGATGCAAATGACCACTTCAGCCAACTTTGATAAGCTCTAACACCCACAATAAGCCACCAAAATCAACAAATATATATTGCACAGATAGCTTATCACATAAACTCTTCCCAAACCAATTTTCAGACCCTAGATCCAACAAACAAAGATTTTATTGGATATGATGTGTTTGCCAATTTCAAACCAATATTTTCAGATTTTTCCAAAACATTGAAATTCTTTTCCAAACCTCTTGAGACTTAAGCAAGGACCAAAACCAGTGACCAATGACTTGTTTAGACTATCCAAACCCTAAGAACCAAGGGCACAAGGCCACAAGGCCTTATGATCCCAAAAACCAAACAACCTTATTTTAGCCCCTTTTGAAACAAACTTTTGATTCCAACACACAACCTACTGATTTTATGATTCAAATATCTTACCTAGGTGACAACTAACAGATACAACCAATAAAACACAAAGCACAAACATAAGAACACCAAATCACATGGAAAACCTCATAACAGATATGAACATGATATTTTTTAGAGGAAACTGAAATAGATCTTATACCTATCCCCCACAACTTCATAGGGAGATCAGCTATGCTCCTTCGACCATTCTCAATAGCTAGAGAGTGACCAACGTCCTTGAAACCAGAAGGATCAAGATCTGCTGATGTTTCAAAGTAGAACCAGACCTCGATATGTATGATCTTCAATACAAGGAAACAAACAGCCTAACCAAAGGCTGAAATCCCTCCACAAGCTTGGTGTGAACAAGCTTGTAAGAGCTTAGGGCTTATGGTTAAGGGTTAGTACAAGAAAAATAGAAAAATAGATTACTGATTTCAAGCTTATTTCAAACATGAAAACCTTACCAAACAAAAATGTGCTTTAACCAAAAGATCAAAGCACCTTTATAACATCAAATGGAACTCAGAATCACTCTTAAACAATACCAACTTTTAAAAACATAAAAAGGAATTAAAATTTTCTTAAAAATACCAAACTTTTATAAATTTAAAAAGGAATTACAATGCTTAAAGAGTAAAACTGGAACAAGGCTCTCTCACAAGTTGAGGAGTCGTTATATATGCCACAAGGGCTGAGTTTACAATGAGAAACCCTAGGTAAAAAGTCTCTAAAATGCCTTTGAATGCTTTTAGACATTTTTTGTTGTCGAGCTTGTAGAAACTAGAAGGGGGTTGAATACTTTCTTATATTTACTTGTTAAAATGTGGTTTTCAAAAATCCTTTTTCAAAAACTTAGGATTGAAGAAATATGTGAAATCTTCTTATGCACAATATGAACAATGATAGTGTAACTAAACTAATACTAACAAAAAATATATGCACAAAGAATAAAGAATGTAAAGAGTTAAGGGTAAAGAAAGATCAAACCGAACACCAAGTATTTATAGTGGTTCGGCAACGAAGCTCACTCCTCGTTCCTACTCCACTCCTCGAGTACTCCTTACTCGAGAGTTCACTACACAACAAGCTCCTTATGGTGGAGAAAACCGTACACGTCGCTTAACCAATTTCCGACTCTAAGCTAAAAGTTGAGCCCTAATCATAGCTAGGACCAATCTACACAACTATATTTAGTACATACACAACTTCCAAATAGACACAACTACTTGGATCTTCACAACTATGACACAACTACAAATGTATAAAATTAGACCTTCAATGGATCTTTGGTGGTGGACTCAACACTTCACAAGGATAGTGTTCTTCTCTTTGCACTTGGAGAGGAAGGGATGGATGAACAAGATTGACTTCTTAAACATGTAGTAATCAAACAAATGATCAAAGATTTGAGTGATTAAAGAAGAGTGTTTGAATCTGGAAATAGATGTGCCAAAGAGGTGAATTGAAAAGCTAAGAATGGTCCACTATTTATAGGACAAAGGGCCAACGGCTATATCTTCCCGCGGTTCCTTATCTTAGCCCGCGGTACCTTATCGTTAAGGAATCGCCTAGGAGCTAAGGAACCGCTGGACTAGACTCCGCTCCCTTTTTGTCCTTTAGTGGTGGAGGTCATATCTGGTTTAAAAAATATCCTGATAGAATATTCCTAACCAAATAAGAATATGCCATTTTCAAATTTTAAAATAATTAATTTAATAAAACATTTTCTTAAAAAGAAAGTTTAATAAAAACTTGTCACACTTAATAAAAAGTGAGTTTTAAGAAAAGATTAAATCACTTGATCACTTGATTAAGGTTAGTACTTGTTTATCCATACCTGAAGTGAAAATGGGTAAAATGAAAAATACTTGAACTCAAGAATTCGTTTTTCGTTGTTTTCGTAAATGCTTGTTTTTACATATTGTCGTAATCAAAACTAAGCGAGACCGAAAAATGCAAGTAACATTTTTAGGCATTATTGCATCAACAATCTCTCCCTTTTTGATTCCGACAATACATAAACTCAATCACACAAAAAAAACAAGATTTTTGAAGACGAGTTTATTCATTTCTCCCCCTTTGTCGAAGCAAAAAGGTTGCACAAGTCGGTGTTGAAGAGACGGACTTTGCAAAGACTCCCTCTTGGTGCTTACTCCCCCTAGCTTGGGGCACCGAAGAATCGAGATATGGTGACAAGCTACATAGAAGGGTTAGTTGAACAAAAGAAACAACCAACAAGATATAGCAATAGATCACAAAATAAAAGAGAAGAAAACAAAAAGACAAAGATCCAAGATATGTTACTAACAAAAAATCATACAAAGATGTATGGAAAAAGAAACAAGCCAAAAGCATAAATCTAATCCTAGTTATTCTAGAATTTTAAGATTTGCTTGAATTTGGTGTCTTGTGGATAATGTAACACCCCCAAATTTACACAATTCAATACAGCGGAAGACTCGTTGGTGTTACGGGATAGCACATTACTCACATCATAGACAACGCATAAAAATCGCGTCGTTTAATAATAAAGCATTTCCATTCATATATATATCAAATTTACATAGGTCCCAAGTCATTGTATTTCATACAAATTTTACAAAGCATTTGAATGGAAATTTGTTATTTAAGTGCGGGCCATGAATTCTTGTCGTCTTCCCGAGAATTACCTTCAAGTACCTGAGATAAAATATGTTAAAAGAAAAGGTCAGCGATAACGCCGAGTGAATTCATAGAGTTCAATAAAACCATTATTATATCATCGGTATGTAATTATTACCGAAAATCATTTTGTACAAATCTTTATAATAGACCATAAAATAGCCAAAGTCATTTTATACAAATCTTTATCAAAAATCATAATATTGGCTTTTGCCTTCAAAATCATTATACAAACCATTGTCATAAAAACATCATACAATACGTTTTACAACGTTGTATAGATTAAATAAAAACCGTTATATGAATATGGTTATATAAAACCAAAACACGAACATAATATCAATAATAAGACCCCGTATTGCTAGTCAGACAATATATCGTAATTCAGTGCGTATAGCAGTATTTCGTTATTTGGATTAATATAAGCCGCATGACATTGTTACCTTACTACAACAAACAACGGGTAGCTAACCCGAAACTCAATTTGCCCATCTAAATTAGCGTGTTGTCACAATAATCACGCTTGTGTAAATCTTCTCATACATAAATTCGCTTACCAATCAATGTGGCACGACGGGGATCAACCGTCAAGGCGCGAACTGGGGTGATCGTCCCCAAATAGTACTATTATATGCACAAGCGTCTACCAAATCCCGGTAGTTCACAATTCAT
Organism: Glebionis coronaria; assembly: GCA_025667525.1. Taxonomy (NCBI): domain Eukaryota; kingdom Viridiplantae; phylum Streptophyta; class Magnoliopsida; order Asterales; family Asteraceae; genus Glebionis; species Glebionis coronaria. The sequence goes on along the minus strand of CM046881.1, from coordinate 322,183,789 downwards.
GCTAATGGGACTTTTAGTGACATAATCTAACTTTAATAATCCATTTCATTTCATCAATCGGGTCATATAATCATTCATCGGGTCATATAATCATTCATCGGGTCATATAATCCTTCAGGTCCAAATCAATAAATAAACAATCGGGACAAATGGTGTCCTATTTTAGTAAACCTAACATGTTATCTCCCTCGCGGGTTTATAAAACATTTCATAAAAACATTTTAGTGAGTGCGAGGCAATGAACTCACGTTGATGTGGGAAAGCGGGTTATCGGCAATTCGGATGTACGGTACGTGCTTCAATCACAGAAACCTAGACAAATACTACTTGTCTTACTCTTATCCAATGACTTTATAAAATAAAAATTATGTATACATATGATGATTTTATATATATGATGATGATCAAGTGGGTTTATACATTTTTACTCATTCATTATAGTGTTTATGTGTTGGTAACATTTTTATACTAGTTTTACTAGTTTTACTTATTAACATGTTTTAGGCCCAATAACCCTATTACAAGCCCAATAATTTATATTAGTCCATTTACACTTTTATTATCAGTATTATACTTTTCATGTTGGGCCCATGTGGGTTAATCCCAATAAGTAAGTTTATAAGTGTTTTACCATATTAGTCGGGTTTATTGTCCATTAAGGCTACTTTGGCCCGTTAATGTCTATATGTTGTAAAGCTTGAGTTTTATAGGTTTTTACTTGTTATATATGTTTATACATCAGTATGTGAGTTTATAAAAGTTTACATTAGACGGGTCCAACCGTCTAAGTTTTATTTAACAAAAACGTTAATCTTTCGGTTTTAGCCGAAAAGACGTAAAAATCATGTTTATAGTTTTTTTAACTTATAAAACTTACCAAACTACCATTTTTATAAAATGTCCATTTATTTATCCTTATACATATTTATATAAATGTAATATATAAGTTAGTGGGTTTTAATTCACTTTTTATACTATATTTATTTGAGTGCTTATATAATAATATTAAACTTTAATTTCACAAAATCAGTCCTAAATTTTAAGTTCACTAAAATGTCCATATCTAGAGTTCTATAATGATATAGGATCTCAAATTTTTATCACAGAAACTAAATGATATGTGCTTCATTTTATTACTATATAGCTACTGATTAATCATCCTCTAAATATTTTAATAAATTCGTCCAAAACAGTATAGGCAGATTTGCACTCTAAACTTGTTTTGATCATATCTCACTCATTTTTATGATTCCATTGCATGGCCAACTCTCACATGTGTATAACAACTTATAAATACTTTATATTGATTCCACTTTACCATTTTATCAGTTTATCATTTGGTTACTTACTGTTTTTATACAACCATCTTATTTAAGCAAGATTTAACCATTTTTACATGTGATTTTTCCATCTTTTTTTTACCCATGTTTATCAAATCTATCAACACCAAATCCCCACATAATATTTTTAATCATCATTCATCATCATATACATATATATAAATAAAGAAATTACAAGATTACATAATCAAAATAACAAGAGGATTGGAAGAACAATCTTTATACCACCATTAGTGATGAAAAGATGAGTCTTTGATGAACAAGGTTTGGATATTGATGGCAAAACTTGTGATAAACCAATATCATCTTCAAGTCTAACAACCTTTATAAACTTCTCATGGAAAATCATCCCTATGACACCAACAAATCTTCTCCTTGGATGTTAGAATCACCTCCAATCTTCAAAGCTTCAAAGTAGCATCATCATGTGTATGAGTAACACATGATGTTATGGCTAAAATAGATCAAATAAGGGTTGTTGTTGATGATTGTTGGACGAAGTAGAGAGAGATGAGAGAGGTTGGTGAGTGGTTTGCATGAGTTTCTAAGTGTAAATGGTATAAATGAAGTGGTTTTGGTGGTTTTGTGCTAAGTTAGCTTACATGTTAAGCTTATGCTAACATGTGTTAGCTTTCTAGCTAAAAGGGTGACACATCTTATGTTGTGGTGTCCTCTTTTGGCCATATCTTTTGAGCGGGGTGGGATAAACTTGTTTTGTCCCATCCCACTAATTTACGTGTATTCTTCGATTCTACTTTCCTCGATTTGCGTGCCCTCGGGTCGTTTTACGAAAAACATTTTTATAAATTATGAATCAACGGCACAAAGCGAATCTAATAAAAATTGTCCCATAAAAAACGGAGTTAAAAAACGTAAATACGTAATCCTAAGGTTTCCGGTTTAGTCGTAAAGGACGTTAAATTATAATCGTAAGTCCTAATCTCTTCTCGTAAATTTGTGAGTTTATGAACCAACACAAACATAAAATTCCAAAATAATATTCACGGATAAATTTATTTCCTGAAATGTCGGACTGTCACCAAAACGGTGTATGTAAACGTAAGCACGTAACGTAGAATCCTCCGGTATAGACGTAGTCGATGCTACTTCAAGACGTAAATCCAAATTTCTTCCCAAAAATAAGTGAGTTCATAATATAACATTAAAATAATGTTTTTAAATAATATTTGAGAATAAAATATAAACCATAAATTGACGGATTGTCACAGCATTTACCCCTAAACAGGATCTTTGTCCTCAAAGATCATCTTATCTTACTACTCGCTTCTTATAGAGTTAAAGCCATGTGGGTATTTCCTCCACATTCGGTCTTTTCTCACAAGTGTAATTCATTACAATATGCGAGTTTCATCAAACATAACTACGGAAATAAGATCAGGCTTCATGTTGACTTACTTTCTCTATCCATGATGTTCACGGGTTTTTGATGAATGCAACTTTTCGCCGATCTAAACTTTACTAAGAAACAATCAGATTTTCACTTGATAGACATTTTATCAAGTTCGATATACGAAACATAATTCACGCAACCCTTGAAGTCCTAGGGTAGATCCAGCTTATATGCCCTTCAAACCAACTTTTTACACCATCTCAATGGTTCCATACAACGGGGACTTATATCCCATGATCTTTCAGATCATCAATTCATTTTTCCATGGTTAAAATTTTGGCATAACTTCGCTACCCATCTGGCATTTCAAGATCTACATTTCATATTCACATAACCTCCTGCCCACTACCGGCAGTCAATAATCAGATCCTAATTTCAACAATCATTTCAGGTCTCGCGGGTCGAGTATTTTGTAAGGTTAGGTTCTCCATCATAGGGAACCTTAAACCTAAAAGACATGTCTAACTCACAATGGGTGTATGTCGGGTGTCTTCATCCCAACTCCTGCTTACAGATGCTCTAATATATATCCTCACAAGATTAGATCTCGATCCTAATACGATTGTTTTCAATGATAATCTCTCCAAAGGAAAAAGATTATACGGCTCATTACCAAAGGTCAATCATTCAAACATAAAACAAGACTTCTAGTATTTTGTATCGTTACTTTACCTCGTCCCTTTGATTGGGGTGGTACACAGTACTCTCATCAAGATTCGTTCTCAATGACTTCTGAGCAAATCTCTAGAAATTCGATGCGAAGCGAGGATCTTGATAGAGATGATCGATACAGGCACACCATGTTTACACAACTCCTTTAAATACAAAAGGGTCAATTTCTTCATCAAGAATCTATCATTAACAGGAATGATATTAGCAGATTTGGTCAATCTGTCGACGATTACCCAAATCGAATCAAATTCAGATGATGACCTTTGCAATAGTTAGACGTTTTACTAATGTATGAGGCGATGTCTGCCTTTATAATTTTCCATTAGTACAACTTCTTCAGATAAAAATACATTAAATCATAATTGTCATGAATAAAATACTTATACTTACAAGATTCCAACATAACTATATCTCACAATCCTCCATATTTAGACAATCACAAGTGGCCTTTTAATCATTTAGCGTCATCGGCTTCTCAATTCTAATGGTTCACATTAGCCGCGCACCCCCTTTTATTATTTATATTATCCTTCTTACAGGCATCAATTATTTCTAAATTGTTCGGGCAAATTACTTTGCACTGTCATTATTAAGGAACACAATCCTAATTGATTCTTTATCCTTTCTATATTATGTGTCAGTATCTACATTCATCTTCCCTGATGAAATAATTATCATGTCCGTATTTATTCAAAAAATATTTCTTCACATTTTCTGAGTTTTAGTTTCTTCTCAACTATCACTTTTATCCGTTTTACTCAATCCGACGTCTAAAGCGTCAATAACTATTGCTAGTGATTAAATAATAGATATTTAATTTTGTGAAACGTAAACGTAAAAAGTTTTAAATTTCTCAGTTCGTCCAATTATAGGAAAATGTTCAAAAGAATAAATTTGAATTTAATTAACACGATTGTTGTTGATTTACTGAAAATAATTAGTGAGATTCGTAAATGTTCGAAAAATCATTGTTTATACTTTGGTCACAATTTTCTTAATTGAAAAGCAGAAATTATCGTTTCAAATTTCAAATCATGGTTTAACTGGTTTCCTCAATCCCTCTTAGGTTGTCTTGAGGTATACACAAACATTTAACCCTAAACAGGAGTTTAGTTAAATGATTTAGGTATAAGGGAATAATCCCTTAAAATTTCTTTTGATAAAACATTTGTCAAACATATTTGTACTTTCTTTTTGGTAAAACCCAAAGTCTCAAATGGCTCTAATTTTTGAAGAGTCAATACACATATATCTTACCATCATTAATCAAACGGTCATTTTATGTAAAGCATCAAGCCTTAAATCACATGTTAAAAATTCAAGGTACAGGTTTTATTGCTCGGTCAATTCGGGGCAGTCTATAAATGATTATTAACGCCTTCCTATTCTTAGAAACAAACAAATGGTCCTTAATGATCACAAGCGTGAATTTATCAAGTTACAGCCTTCACACGTGATTCACCAAATTTATGGATGCTACATGTGCATTGGTCAATCCAAACGACACAACATTAAACTCATAATGTTCATTACAAGTTCTGGATGTAGTGATTGGAATAGATAATCTTTTTCGCGGACGCGAAGTTGATGATAACCATGCTGTGAATCAAATTTCTAAATATACGCTAGAACCTTGTAAATGATCAAACAAATCTATCATCTTGGGTAGTGGATATCGATTTCGATCGTCAATTTACTTAGTTCGCGGTAATCAGTAAACATAAGGAATGATAACACCATAGCTCTTCATGATGACGAGCTTGGTAGAATAAAATCTTTCCCCGACAACTCTCTCAGTTGTACGGTAATTCGTTTAATCCAGATGGTGCTGATGTACAGTGCTCACGCCACAGGTGCAGCACCAGGAATATAATCAATACTAAATTCAACTTGCCTTAATGGCGAAAGTCTAGGTAATTTACCAGCAAATACCTCCTAAAGTTTCAGATAACAGAAACATCTTTTAACAAATTTATTTTAAGTTCTTTCTAGATTACAAGATCTATGACTAGTTTATAACCATTCATGGTATACTTTTAAGTCTAAAAGCAGGATACAGCCACCTATCGGGAATTATTTATATCACTTTTGATAATCAGCATCTTATCTTTTAGGGGAATTCTACTCGAGTTCCCATCAATTAAGACAATGTCGTCATGTCATAATCAATCAATCCATTCTAATAGCACTACCAACTTTTCAGTTTTATTGCTGTCGATAAGATGTGAACTTCTCAAAAGACTAATAATAACTCATAATCCTTCACAATTTCAAGGATATCAGGAGACATAACTAACCTTAAAAAGAGTAAGGTTAACGCATAATCTATGCGAGAGAATTTCAAATCAGATACCGACGAAAACATTTAACGAATATGAATATATCCCATGTTTTCATAATTTGAGTACGCATTCGAAAGCTCCTCAGATTGTTACCCAGGTCATTCAGATGAAATCTAATCAAAAGAAATGATAGGAACATCGATACATCCAGTTGGGTATCAACATTCGGCAATCAAATACTTTTCCTAAGAATCTCACCACGGGAGAATTGGACAAGAAGGAAATATCAATTATCAAATAAGACAAATTCCACAGATGAGTAAATTCGACTCAGAAGTATAAATAGTACTGGCACATATGTAGGTGTCCCTAATAATATGTCCCTATTTTGCACTTTTTGCAGATCTCATAAAATTTAATCTTTCACAATCTTCAAAGAAAATTTAGTGTTTATTAATAATTTCATGGTGACTACTAATCAGCTTTGCATGGTCCCTTCCAAATTGTATGTAGGCGCGCAACTATATACAATTTCAAGATTAACGATGCAATACTCAGTTCGTCAAAACTTTGTCATCATGTTTAAAATATATATTCATGCTTAATTCAAAATGAATTTACAGATATGTTCTTTGTTATGAAAACAATTATGTTTTCTAAAGCGTTTCATAAACAACTTTACTTCGATAATGATTATTTATAAACCTCACTTTGAATAATCCTTATAGTGATCAAAATTCAATTTTCTCAAAGGACACTATTTTAACTTATAAAAATAATGAGTGATCTGCAAAAGAGTGATGAAAAGTTGTTCACCAAGAACTAACTACAATTTATTAGGAAATGAGCTTAGCCAATTAATCATGAGGTTCATGACCTCGATGGCACTCAGAAATACAAAGAGAAGAATTTACAACGCAACTCAAACTGAGATGAGTGCTTGTTCAATGGTTACATCACTAATGCAAACATTAGGAGGAAGCAAGAAAAGATAGATAACATCTATACATGTAGGATTTAGCAATCATAGGTAGCCTTTTCATTAATCACAAACAAGTCAAAATTGTACCGTAACATATTACGTGTCACTATGTCATACAATTCCAAGAACTCATCCTACCAACTGATGTCTCAGTTAAGTTAGGGATTTTTAAAAGATACCACAATGAATACTAATCTACAAGAGTCATTAGGTGTCCCACCTGTCCTAGAAGATCCATCGGTCCCAAATCAGAAGAAGATTTCTTCAATTTATTTCTTGGACACTGGCATCCTTGTTAGTGGACAATGGCCTAGGAACAACCCTTAACACGTATCAACAATCAATTAAAACCTTGTAATTCAATCACAGGACTTAACGAATTCCTCTTAACAATTTCTTATTCAATACGATTTAAATTTCACTTTATTCAAATTTCAATCAATCTTATACTTAATGCGATATCCTACCTCATTCTCCAATGCTTTCATCCTTATTCTTACACCTTGAAAGTGCAATAAAAGTTAGATATGAACAACACTCAATTTTCAATCCTATAGCTTCTTACAACAATAGTTATCAAATAAGTCACTAGTATGAAATGACTCACACATTCAATTAGACTTCTCGGAAAGGTACTAGTGGCATGAGGCTTTTGGGTAATGGTTCCAATGACAGCCTCAAGTGCAACATTCACCCTTTCGATTTCAATTTAAGAATTCGGTGACAACGAATCAGATGACACCTTTCCAGGTGGTAACGTTTTGTCAAACTCCACTCTATAAGGAAAGATCGTCATGACATCGATATCAGATTTAATCTCGCCAATTATTCTTCAATATCACAATCAACTAATATCTACATTTCTACGAATATCAACCATTTTGTTGGGATCATAAATATCCACAACTTGGTTTAGATCTGGAATAGCTAGAAGCTTCGATTGATTTGCTAGGGGAGTTAGGGTTCCTTGTGACAATCTACGTCGTATAAATATCTCGTATAAATATTAAAATAATAATCAAACCATCATGTAATCAAATCACAACATATATATATAATCCAAGTTATATATATTAAAATAACACTTCTCAGTCTGGCCTTGTCGGTAACTCGGGAATTCTTCGGCACCGTTATAGTCAAAAGATTTTTTTAGACATTTTTAGAAAAATGTTTATAGTTAAAATATTTTGAAATGTTTTATTCAAAACCTTGGTTTTAAAAATCTTTCGTTCTCTATAACGAGAGCTCTGGTACCAAACTGTAACACCCCCAAATTTACGCAAATCAGTACAGCGAAAGACTCGTTGGTGTTACGGGATAGCACATTACTCACATCATAGACAACGCATAAAAATCGCGTCGTTTAATAATAAAGCATTTCCATTCATATATATATCAAATTTACATAGGTCCCAAGTCATTGTATTTCATACAAATTTTACAAAGCATTTGAATGGAAATTTGTTATTTAAGTGCGGGCCATGAATTCTTGTCGTCTTCCCGAGAATTACCTTCAAGTACCTGAGATAAAACATGTTAAAAGAAAAGGTCGGCGATAACGCCGAGTGAATTCATAGAGTTCAATAAAACCATTATTATATCATCGGTATGTAATTATTACCGAAAATCATTTTGTACAAATCTTTATAATAGACCATAAAATAGCCAAAGTCATTTTATACAAATCTTTATCAAAAATCATAATATTGGCTTTTGCCTTCAATATCATTATACAAACCATTGTCGTAAAAACATCATACAATACGTTTTACAACGTTGTATAGATTAAATAAAAACCGTTATATGAATATGGTTATATAAAACCAAAACACGAACATAATATCAATAATAAGACCCCGTATTGCTAGTCAGGCAATATATCGTAACTTAGTGCGTATAGCAGTATTTCGTTATTTTGATTATTATAAGCCGCATGACATTGTTACCTTACTACAACAAACAACGGGTAGCTAGAAACTCAATTTGCCCATATAAATTAGCGTGTCGTCACAATAATCACGCTTATGTAAATCTTCTCATACATAAATTCGCTTACCAATCAATGTGGCACGACGGGGATCAACCGTCAAGGCTCGAACTGGGGTGATCGTCCCCAAATAGTACTATTACATGCACAAGCGTCTACCAAATCCCGGTAGTTCACAATTCATGCTAATGGGACTTTTAGTGACATAATCTAACTTTAATTGTAACACCCCCAAATTTATACAACTCAATACAGCGGAAGTCTCGTTGGTGTTACGGTATAGCACATTACTCATATCATAGACAACGCTTAAAAATCGCGTTGTTTAATAATAAAGCATTTCCATTCATAAATATCAAAGTTACATCGGTCCCAAGTCATTATATTTCATACAAAGTTTTACAAAGTATTTTGAATGGAAAATATTGTTTAAGTGCGGGCCATGAATTCTTGTCGTCTTCCCGAGAATTACCTTCAAGTACCTGAGATAAAACATGTTAAAAGAAAAGGTCAGCGATAACGCCGAGTGAATTCATAGAGTTTAATGAAATCCATCAATATAATATCAGTATAAAATTATTACTGAAAATCATTTTGTACAAATCATTTTAATAGGCGATAAAATAGCCAAAGTCATTTTATACAAATCTTCATCAAAATCATAATATAGGCATTTGCCTTAAAAATCATTATACGAGCCAATGTCGTAAAAACATTATACAATACGTCTTATGACGTTGTATAAAGTTAAATAAAAACCGTATATGAATATGGTTACGAAAACCAAAACACAAACATAATATCTAGTATGACCCCGTATTGCTAGTCAGGCAATACATCGTAATTCGGAGCGTACATCAGTATTTCGTTAATTTGAATTATTATAAGCCGCATGACATTGTTACCTTACTAAAACAAACAACGGGTAGCTAACCCGATACTCAATTTGCCCATCTAAAGTAGCGTGTCGTCACAAAGGTCACGCTATGGAAATCTTCTCATACATAAATTCGCTTACCAATCAGTGTGGCACGACGGGGATCAACCGTCAAGGCGCGAACTGGGGTGATCGTCCCCAAATAGTACTATTATATGCATAAGTGTCTACCAAATCCCGGTAGTTCACAATTCATGCTAATGGGACTTTTAGTGACATAACCTAACTTTAATAATCCATTTAATTTCATCTATCGGGTCCTTTAATCATTTATCGGGTCATATAATCGGGTCATACAATCATTCGGGTCCAAATCAATAAACAAACAATCGGGACAAATGGTGTCCTATTTTATAAAAACTAACATGTTATCTCCCTCGCGGGTTTATAAAACATTTATAAAAACAATTAAAAGAGTGCGAGGCTATGAACTCACGTTGATGTGGGAAGACAGGTTATCGGCAATTCGGACGTACGGTACGCGCTTCAATCACGGAAACCTAGACAAATAATACTCGTCTTAGACTCATGTCCAATGACTTTATAAAAATAACGATTATGTATACATATGATGATTTTATATATATGATGATCAAGTGGGTTTACATATTCTCTTTTACTCATTTTTGTGTTTATGTGTCGATAACTTTTATACTAGTTTACTAGTTTTATCTATTTACATATTTTAAGTCCAATAAACTTATTATAAGTTCTTTAACTTGTTTTAATCCATGTTATACTTATATTATCAGTATCTACACTTTACAAGTTGGGCCTAAATGGGTTAAGCCCAATAAGTTCTTTTTATAAGTGTTTAACTTATTTAGTCCAATTATTAGTCCAATATGTTTACTTAGCTCGTTAATGTCCGTATGTCCTATAGTTCGGGTTTTATCGGTTTTTACTAGTATTATATACTTATATATCAGTATATGACTTTTAAAAACTTTACATTAGACGGGTTTGATCGTCTAAGTTTTAGTTGGCGAAAAATGTTAATTTTACGGTAATAGCCGAAAAAGTTGTAAAAATCAAGTTTATAGTTTTTATTACTTATAAGTATTATTCCACTACCATTTTTATAATTTATACACTTATTTAACCTTTTACATATTTATATAAATAAAATTTATGAGTTAGTGGGTTTTAACTTTACATTTTATACAATATAATTTTGAGTGCTTATATAATAGTAATAAACATTAATTCTTAAAATCTGATTTTTATTTTCATCTTCACCAAAACTGCCATATCTAGAGTTCTATATGGAGATAGAAGCTCAAATTTTTATCACATAAACTACATGATATGTGCTCCATTTAACTCTACTATAGCTACTGTTGAATCATCCTCCAAGCATTTTCTAAAAATCGTCCAAAACAGTAAACTTAGATTTGTACCCTAAACTTGTTTTGATCATATCTCACTCATTACAATGATTTCATTGCATGGCCAACTCTCACATGTGTACAAGACCCATAGCTTACTGTTTATTCATTAATATATGCCATTTTTATCAGTTCACCATTTGATTCTTTACTGTTTTATACAGCCAACAAATTTAAGTAAGATTTTAGCCTTGTTTCTTATAGTTTTTCACCTTTTTAAGCATGTTTATCAACACCAAATCCCCACACAATACTTTTATCATCATATAATCATCATATACATATACAATAGGAAATAAAATACATTATTACATAATCAAAATAACAAGAAGATGAGAAGGACAATCTTTATACCACCAAGTTGATGTAGGTTATGATTTGGACAAGGATTTTGATAGAGAAACTTGTGGATAACCATGACCATCTTCAAGACCACCATTCTTCATGAACACCTTGTGGAAATCAGCCCTAATACTCCAAAGAAACTCCTCCTTGGATGTTAAAACTTGCACCAATCTTCATCTTTTTGAATGGAGATTAACATATGTTAATTATAACATATGTTTGTGGTTAAAATTTGTATGAATGGGATGTTTTGAAGGCTATAGTGGACGGCACAAGAAAGAGAGAAAGAGAGGATTTTTAGTATTTTGCATGTTGGAAATGGATGGTATGTGTGGTAGCTAGTGGTTTTGTGACTTAGTGGGGTGAAGTTGCTTCAAAATGAAGCTTCAAGTAACAAGTGTCTTGCTTACTTTGTAAGCTTGACACATAAGAGTGTTGGTTTGCTAGTTAGGGCCGGTTTTGAGTGGGGGTGGGACAAGTGTCCGACTTTTCTCATCCCCATTTATTTACGGGTACTCCTCGATTCTAGTTTCCTCGATTTGCGTGCCCTCGGGTCATTTTACGAAAAACGTTTTTATAAATTATGAATCAACGGCACAAAACGAATCTAATAAAAATTGTTTCATCAAAAACGGAGTTCGAAAACGTAAATACGTAATCCTAGGGTTTCCGGTTTAGTCGTAAAGGACGTTAAAATAAAATCGTAAGTCCTAATCTTTTCTCGTAAATTTGTGAGTTTATGAACCAACACAAATTTTAAACTCCAAAATAATATTCACGGATAAATTTATTTTCTAAAATGTCGGACTGTCACCAAAGACGGTGTATGTAAACGTAAGCACGTAACGTAGAATCCTCCGGTTTAGACGTAGTCGATGCTACTTCAAGACGTAAATCCAAATTTCTTCCCAAAAATAAGTGAGTTCATATTGTAACATTAAAATAATGTTTTTAAATAATATTCGAGAATAAAATATCAACCATAAATTGACGGCTTGTCACAGCATTTACCCCTAAACAGGATCTTTGTCCTCAAAGATCATCTTACCTTACTACTCGCTTCTTATAGAGTTAAAGCCATGTGGGTATTTCCTCCACAATCGGTCTTTTCTCACAAGTGCAATTCATTACAATACGCGAGTTCTATCAAACATAACTACGGGAATAAGATCAGGCTTAATGTTGACTTACTTTCTATTTCCATGATGTTCACGGGTTTTTGATGTATGCAACTTTTCGCCGATCTAAGCTCTATTAAGAAGAATTCAGATTGTTACTTGATAGATATTCCATCAAGTTTGATTTACGAAACATAATTCACGCAGTTCTTGAAGTGCTAGGGTAGATCCAGCTTATATGCCTTTCAAACCAATCTTTTACATCATCTCAATGATCCCATACAACGGGGACTTATATCCCATGATTTGTCGGATCATGAATTCATTTTTCCAAGTTTAAAAATTGTGGCATAACTTCGCTACCCATTTGGCACTTCAAGATCTACATTTCATATTCACATAACCTCTTTCCCACTACCGGCTGTCAATAATCAGATCCTAATTTCGACAATCATTTCAGATCTCGTGGGTCGGGTATTTTGTAAGGTTAGGTTCGCCATCATAGGAAACCTTAAACCTAAAAGACATGTCCAACTCACAATGGGTGTATGTCGGGTGTCTTTATCTCAACTCCTGCTTACAGATGCTCTAATATAGGTCCTAACAAGATTCGATCTCGATCCTAACACGATAGTTATCAATGATAATCTCTCCAAAGGAAAACGATTATACGGTTTATTGCCAAAGGTCATTCTTCAAACATAAAACAACACTTATATTACTTTGTATCGTTACTTTACCTCGTCCCCTCGATTGGGGTGGTACATAGTACTCTCATCAATGTTCGTTCTCAATGACTTCTGAGCAAATCTCTAGAAATTCGATGTGAAGTGAGGATCTTGATAAAGATGTTCGATACAGGCACACTATGTTTACATAACTCTTTTGCATTTATCATTAACGGGAATGATATTAGCAGATTTGGTCAGTCTGTCGACGATGCCCAAATCGAATCAAATTCAGAAGATGACCCTTGCAATAGCTAAACGTTTACTAATGTATGAGGCGATGTATACCTTCATAATTCCCATCAGTACAACTTCTTCAGACCAAGATACTTTTAGTCATAAATGACATAAATAGAATACTTATACTTACAAATTCTAACATAACTATATCTCACAATCTCCATATTTAGGCAACCACAAGTGGCTTTTCATACATTTAATGCCATCGACTTCTCAATTCTAATGGTTCACACTAGCCGCGAACCCCTTTTTATTATCTGTATTATCTTTTTACAATCATTGTTTATTTTTATATTGTTTGGCAAATTATTTAGCACCTTCATTATTAAGGAACACATCCTAATTGGTTCTTTATTCTTTTTACATAATGCATCGGTATCTAAATTCACCTCTATTGATGATATAAATATCATGTCCGTATTCATTCAAAGTTTCTTTCTTCATATCTTCTATGTTTTAGTTTCATCTTTACTATTATCTTTATCTGTTTTACTCAATCCGACGTCTAAAGCGTCGATAATTATTACATGTAAATTAACAATAATTTAATTTTTATGAAACGTAAGTGTAAAAAGTTTAAATTTCTTAGTTCGACCAATTATATAAAATGTTCAAAATAAATTTGAATTTAATTAACAAGATTTTTGTTGATTTATCGAAAATATTTAATAAGATTCGTAAATGTTCGAAAAACCTTTGTTTATACTTTGGTCAAAGTTTTCTTAGTGTGAAAAGTAAAAATTATCGTTTCAGATTTCAAGTCATGGTTTAAATGGTTTCCTCAATTCCTTTTAGGTTGTCTTGAGGTATACACAAACATTTACCCCTAAACAGAAGTTTAGTTAAATGGTTTGTGTATAAGGGAACAATCCCTTAAAATCCTTTGTTAAAACATTTGTCAAAATATATTTGCACTTTCTTTTTAGTATAAATCAAAGTCTTAAATAACTTCTAAATTTTGAAGAGTCAATTTAAATTCCATTATTTATTAATCACACGGTTAAATCATGTAAAGTATTAAGTCTTAAGTCTTATGTTAAATATTCAAGGTACAACTTTTAATTGTTCGGCCAATTCAGGGCAATCTATAATTAATTATTAACTTCATTCTTATTCTTGTAAACAAACAAATGGTTCTCAATGATCACAAGCATGAATTTATCAAATTACTGCCTACACACGTGATTCACCATATTTATGAATGCTACATGTGTATTAGTCAATCCAAACGACATCACGTGAAACTCATAATGTTCATTACAAGTACCGGATGTAGTGATTGGAATAGATAATCTTTTTCGCAGATGCGAAGTTGATGATAACCATGCTGAGGATCAAAAACCTTGTAAATGATCGAACAAATCTTCCATTTCGAGTTATGGATATCGTTTTCGATTGTAAATATACTCAGTCACAGTAATTAATAAACATAAGGAATGATAACACCATAGCTCTTCATGAGGACGATCTCGGTAGAATAAAATCTTTCTCCGACAACTCTCTCAGTTGTACAGTAATTCCTTTAATTTAGATGGTGCAGATGTACAATGCACATGCCACAGGTGCAGCACCGGGAATATAACCAACACCAATTTCAACTTGCCTTAGTGGCGAAAGTCTAGGTAATTCATCAACAAATACTTCCTAAAGTTTCAGATAACACGAACATCTTTTAATAATTTCATATTAGGTTCTTTCTAGATTATAATATCTATGACTAATTCACAACCATTCACGGTATAATTTCAAGTCTAAATGCAGGATATGGCCACCTATCGGGAATTATTTAAATCACTTTTGATAATCAGCATCTTATCTTTTAGGGGAATTCTACTCGAGTTCCCATCAATTAAGACAATGTCGTCATGTCATAATCAATTAATCCATTCTACTAGCACTATCAACCTTCCAGTTTCATTGCCGTTGATAAGATGTGAATTTCTCAAAATACTTATAATAACTCATAATCCTTCACAAATTCAAGGATATATGGAGTCACAACTACAACTAAAAGAGTAAGGTTAACGCAAAATCTATGCGAGAGAATTTCAAATCAGATACAGACGAAAACATTTAATGAATATGAATATATCCCATGTTTTCATAATTTGAGTACGCATTCGAAAGCTCCTCGGATCGTTACCCAAGTCATTCAAATATGAAATCAAATCAAAAGAAATGATAGGAATGTCGATACATCCATTCGGGTATCAACACTCGGTAATCAGATACTTTTCCTAAGAATCTCACTACAGGAGAATTAGACAAGAAAGAATTATCAATTTTCAAATAAGACAATTTCCACAGATGAGTAAATTCGATTCAGAAGAATAGATGCTACAGGCACATATGTAGGTGTCTATAACAATATGTCCCTATTTTTCACTTCTTGCAGATCTCATAAAATTTTAATCTTTCACAATCTTCAAAGAAAATGTAGCGTATATTAATAAGTTTTATGGTGACTACTAATCAGCCTTGCATGGTCCATTCCAAATTGTATGTAGGCGCGCAACTATATACAATTTCAAGATTAACGATGCAATACTCAGTTCGTCAAAAAATTGTCATCATGTTTATAATAAAATCATTTTCATGCTTAATTCTTAAATAAGAATCAAAAATAAATTTACAAAGATTTTCTTTGTTATGAAAACAATTAAGTTTTCCCAACGTGTTTTATGAACAACTTCATTTCGATAATGACCACTTATAAATCTCACTTTGAATAATCCTTATAGTGATGAAAATTCAGTTTTTCTCAAGGGATACTGTTTTATCTTATAAAAACAATGAGTGATCTGCAAAGGAGTGATGAAGATTTGTTCACCAAGAACTAATATACAATATAATAGGAAATGAGCTTAGCCAAATAATCATGAGGTTCGTGACCTCGATGGCACTCACGAAGAATGATTCACAACGTAACTCAAATCAAGATGAGTATTGGTTCAATGGTTGCATCACTAATACGATCATTAGGAAGAAGCAAGAAAAGATAGATAACATCGGTACATGTAGGATTTAGCAATCAAAGGTAGTCTTTTTCATTAATCACAAACAAGTCAAAATTGTATCGTAACACATTACATGTCACTATGTCATACAGTTCTCAGAACTCATCCTACCAACTGATGTCTCAGTTAAGTTAGGGATTTTTAAAAGATACCACAATGAATACTAATCTACAAGAGTCATTAGGTGTCCCACCTGTCCCGGAAGATCCATCGGTCCCAATTTAGAAGAAGATTTCGTCAATTTATTTCTTGGACACTGGGCATCTTCATTAGTGGACAATGGCCTAGGAACAACCCTTAACACGAACTACAAATCAATCAAAACCTTATAATCCAATCACAGAACTTAACGACTTCCTCTTAACCATCTCATATTCCATACAAGTTAAATTTTATTTTATTTAAGTTTCAACCAATTTTATACTCAATTCGATATCCTACTTCATTTTCCAATACTTTCAATCTTATTCTTAGACCTTAATAGGGCAATAAAAGCTCGATATGATCAACACTTAATTTCCGATTCTATAACTCTTACAACAACAATTATCAAATGAGTCACTAGTATGAGATGAATCATACATTCAATCAGATTTCTCGGAAAGGTATTAGTGGCATGAGGCTTTTGGGTAATGGTTCCAATGACAGCCTCAAGTGCAACATTCACCCTTTCGATTTCAAATTTAAGAATTGGGTGACAACTAATCAGATGACATCTTTCTAGGTGGTAACGTTTTGTCAAACTCCACTCTATAAGGAAAGATCATCATGTCCTCGATATTAGATTTAATCTCGCCAATTCTTCTTCAAGATCATAATCAACTAATATCTACATTTCTACGAATATCAACCATTTGTTGGGATCATAAATATCCACAACTTGGTTTAGATCTAGGATAGCTAGAATTCCTACGAGAATAGCTTCGATTAATTTACTAGGGGATTTAGGGTTTCTTGTGACAATCTACGTCGTATAAATACCTTGTATAAATATCAAAATAATCATCAAACAATCATGTAATAAAATTACATCATATATATATATATATATATATATATATATATATATATATATATATATATATATATATATATATATATATATATATAATCCAAGTTATATATATATTAAAATAACACTTCTCAGTCTGGCCTTTTCGGTAACTCGGGAATTCTTCGGCACCGTTATATTCAAAAGATTTTTAGACATTTTTATAAAAATGTTTATAGTTAAAAGATTTTGAAATGTTTTATTCAAAACCTTGGTTTTAAAAATCTTTCGTTCTCTATAACGAGAGCTCTGGTACCAAACTGTAACACCCCCAAATTTATACAACTCAACACAGCGGAAGTCTCGTTGGTGTTACGGGATAGCACATTACTCATATCATAAACAACGCTTAAAAATCGCGTCGTTTAATAATAAAGCATTTCCATTCATAAATATCAAAGTTACATCGGTCCCAAGTCATTATATTTCATACAAAGTTTTACAAAGTATTTTGAATGGAAAATATTGTTTAAGTGTGGGCCATGAATTCTTGTCGTCTTCCTGAGAATTACCTTCAAGTACCTGAGATAAAACATGTTAAAAGAAAAGGTCAGCGATAACGCCGAGTGAATTCATAGAGTTTAATGAAATCCATCAATATAATATCAGTATAAAATTATTACTGAAAATCATTTTGTACAAATCATTTTAATAGCCCATAAAATAGCCAAAGTCATTTTATACAAATCTTCATCAAAATCATAATATAGGCATTTGCCTTAAAAATCATTATACGAGCCAATGTCGTAAAAACATTATACAATACGTCTTATGGCGTTGTATAAAGTTAAATAAAAACCGTATATGAATATGGTTACGAAAACCAAAACACAAACATAATATCAATAGTATGACCCCGTATTGCTAGTCAGGCAATACATCGTAATTCGGAGCGTACAGCAGTATTTCGTTAATTTGGATTATTATAAGCCGCATGACATTGTTACCTTACTAAAACAAACAACGGGTAGCTAACCCGATACTCAATTTGCCCATCTAAAGTAGCGTGTCGTCATAAAGGTCACGCTATGGAAATCTTCTCATACATAAATTCGCTTACCAATCAGTGTGGCACGACGGGGATCAACCGTCAAGGCGCGAACTGGGACTTTTAGTGACATATCGTCCCCAAATAGTACTATTATATGCATAAGCGTCTACCAAATCCGGTAGTTCACAATTCATGCTAATGGGACTTTTAGTGACATAACCTAACTTTAATAATCCATTTAATTTCATCTATCGGGTCCTTTAATCATTTATCGGGTCATACAATCGGGTCATACAATCATTCGGGTCCAAATCAATAAACAAACAATCGGGACAAATGGTGTCCTATTTTATAAAAACTAACATGTTATCTCCCTCGCGGGTTTATAAAACATTTATAAAAACATTTAAAAGAGTGCGAGGCTATGAACTCACGTTGATGTGGGAAGACGGGTTATCGGCAATTCGGACGTACGGTACGCGCTTCAATCACGGAAACCTAGACAAATAATACTCGTCTTAGACTCATGTCCAATGACTTTATAAAAATAACGATTATGTATACATATGATGAGTTTATATATATGATGATCAAGTGGGTTTACATATTCTCTTTTACTCATTTTTGTGTTTATGTGTCGATAACTTTTATACTAGTTTACTAGTTTTATCTATTTACATATTTTAAGTCCAATAAACTTATTATAAGTTCTTTAACTTGTTTTAATCCATGTTATACTTATATTATCAGTATCTACACTTTACAAGTTGGGCCTAAATGGGTTAAGCCCAATAAGTTCTTTTTGTAAGTGTTTAACTTATTTAGTCCAATTATTAGTCCAATATGTTTACTTAGCTCGTTAATGTACGTATGTCCTATAGTTCGGGTTTTATCGGTTTTTACTTGTATTAGATACTTATATATCAGTATATGACTTTTAAAAACTTTACATTAGACGGGTTTGATCGTCTAAGTTTTAGTTGGCGAAAAACGTTAATTTTACGGTAATAGCCGAAAAAGTTGTAAAAATCAAGTTTATAGTTTTTATTACTTATAAGTATTATTCCACTACCATTTTATAATTTATACACTTATTTAACCTTTTACATATTTATATAAATAAAATTTATGAGTTAGTGGGTTTTAACTTTACATTTTATACAATATAATTTTGAGTGCTTATATAATAGTAATAAACAATAACTCTTAAAATCTGATTTTTATTTTCATCTTCACCAAAACTGCCATATCTAGAGTTCTATATGGAGATAGAAGCTCAAATTTTTATCATATAAACTACATGATATGTGCTCCATTGAACTCTACTATAGCTACTGTTTAATCATCCTCCAAGTATTTTCTAAAAATCGTCCAAAACAGTAAACTCAGATTTGTACCCTAAACTTGTTTTGATCATATCTCACTCATTACAATGATTCCATTGCATGGCCAACTCTCACACGTGTACAAGACCCATAGCTTACTGTTTATTCATTAATCTATGCCATTTTTATCAGTTCACCATTTGATTCTTTACTGTTTTATACAGCCAAGAAATTTAAGTAAGATTTTAGCCTTGTTTCTTATAGTTTTTCACCTTTTTAAGCATGTTTATCAACACCAAATCCCCACACAATACTTTTATCATCATATAATCATCATATACATATACAATAGGAAATAAAATACATGATTACATAATCAAAATAACAAGAAGATGAGGAGGACAATCTTTATACCACCAAGTTGATGTAGGTTATGATTTGGACAAGGATTTTGATGGAGAAACTTGTGGATAACCATGACCATCTTCAAGACCACCATTCTTCATGAACACCTTGTGGAAATCAGCCCTAATACTCCATAGAAACTCCTCCTTGAATGTTAAAACTTGCACCAATCTTCATCTTTTTGAATGGAGATTAACATATGTTAATTATAACATATGTTTGTGGTTTAAATTTTTATGAATGGGGTGTTTTGAAGGCTATAGTGGACGGCACAAGCAAGAGAGAAAGAGAGGATTTTTAGTAGTTTGCATGTTAGAAATGGATGGTATGTGTGTTAGCTAGTGGTTTTGTGACTTAGTGGGGTGAAGTTGATTCAAAATGAAGCTTCAAGTAACAAGTGTCTTGCTTACTTTGTAAGCTTGACACATAAGAGTGTTGATTTGCTAGTTAGGGCCGGTTATGAGTGGGGGTGGGACAAGTGTCCCAATTATCTCATCCCCATTTATTTACGAGTACTCCTCGATTCTAGTTTCCTTGATTTACGTGCCCTCTGGCCGTTTTACGAAAAACGTTTTTATAAATTATGAATCAACGGCACAAGACGAATCTAATAAAAATTGTTTCATCAAAAACGGAGTTCGAAAACGTAAATACGTAATCCTATGGTTTCCGGTTTAGTCGTAAAGGACGTTAAAATAAAATCGTAAGTCCTAATCTCTTCTCTTAAATTTGTGAGTTTATGAACCAACACAAATTTTAAACTCCAAAATAATATTCACGGATAAATTTATTTTCTAAAATGTCGGAATGTCACCAAAGACGGTGTATGTAAACGTAAGCACGTAACGTAGAATCCTCTGGTTTAGACGTAGTCGATGCTACTTCAAGACGTATATCCAAATTTCTTCCCAAAAATAAGTGAGTTCATATTGTAACATTAAAATAATGTTTTTAAATAATATTCGAGAATAAAATATCAACCATAAATTGACGGATTGTCACATTAATAATCCATTTCATTTCATCTATCGGGTCATATAATCATTCATCGGGTCATACAATCATTCAGGTCCAAATCAATAAACAAACAATCGGGACAAATGGTGTCCTATTTTAGTAAACCTAACATGTTATCTCCCTCGCGGGTTTATAAAACATTTCATAAAAACTTTTAAAAGAGAGTGAGGCTATGAACTCACGTTGATGTGGGAAAGCGGGTTATCGGCAATTCGGATGTACGGTATGTGCTTCAATCACGGAAACCTAGACAAATAATACTTGTCTTAGACTCTTATCCAATGACTTTATAAAATAACAATTATGTATACATATGATGATTTTATATATATGATGATGATCAAGTGGGTTTATACATTTTTACTCATTCATTATAGTGTTTATGTGTTGGTAACATTTTTATACTAGTTTTACTAGTTTTACTTATTTACATGTTTTAGGCCCAATAACCCTATTACAAGCCCAATAATTTATATTAGTCCAATTACACTTTTATTATCAGTATTATACTTTTCATGTTAGGCCCATGTGGGTTAAGCCCAATAAGTAAGTTTATAAGTGTTTTACCAAATTAGTCGGGTTTATTGTCCATTAAGGCTACTTTGGCCCGTTAATGTCTATATGTTGTAAAGCTCGGGTTTTATTGGTTTTTACTTGTTATATATGTTTATACATCAGTATGTGAGTTTATAAAAGTTTACATTAGACGGGTCCAACCGTCTAAGTTTTATTTAACAAAAACGTTAATCTTTCGGTTTTAGCCGAAAAGACGTAAAAATCATGTTTATAGTTTTTATAACTTATAAAACTTACCAAACTACCATTTTTATAAAATGTCCATTTATTTATCCTTATATATATTTATATAAATGTAATATATAAGTTAGTGGGTTTTAATTCATATTTTATACTATATTTATTTGAGTGCTTATATAATAATATTAAACTTTAATTTCAAAAAATCAGTCCTAAATTTTAAGTTCACTAAAATGTCCATATATAGAGTTCTATAATGAGATAGGACCTCAAATTTTTATCACAGAAACTCCATGATATGTGATTCATTTTATTCCTTTATAGCTACAGATGAATCATCATCTAATTATTTTAATAAATTCGTCCAAAACAGTATAGGCAGATTTGCACCCTAAACTTGTTTTGATCATATCTCACTCATTTTTATGATTCCATTGCATGGCCAACTCTCACATGTGTATAAACATCTTATACTTACTGTATATTGATTCCACATTACAATTTGATCAGTTTATAATTTAGTTACTTACTGTTTTTATACAACCATCTAATTTAAGCAAGATTTAACCATTTTTACATGTGATTTTTCCATCTTTTTTTTACCCATGTTTATCAAATCTATCAACACCAAATCCCCACATAATATTTTTAATCATCATTCATCATCATATACATATACATAAATAAAGAAATTACAAGATTACATAATCAAAATAACAAGAGGATAGGAAGAACAATCTTTATACCACCATTAGTGATGAAAAGATGAGTCTTTGATGAACAAGGCTTGAATTTTGATGGCAAAACTTGTGATAAACCAATATCATCTTCAAGTATACCAACCTTTATAAACTTCTCATGGAAAATCAGCCCTATGACACCAACAAATCTTCTCTTTGGATGTTAGAATCACCTCCAATCTTCAAAGCTTCAAAGTAGCATCATCTTGTGTATGAGTAACACATGATGTTATGGCTAAAATAGATCAAATAAGGGTTGTTGTTGATGATTGTTGGACGAAGTAGAGAGAGATGAGATAGTTTGGTGAGTGGTTTGCATGAGTTGCTAAGTGTAAATGGTATGAATGAAGTGGTTTTGGTGGTTTTGTGCTAAGTTAGCTTACATGTTAAGCTTATCCTAACATGTGTTAGCTTTCTTGCTAAAAGGGTGCTACATCTTATGATGTGGTGTCCTCTTTTGGCCATATCTTTCGAGTGGGGTGGGATAAACTTGTTTTGTCCCATCCCACTAATTTACGGGTATTCTTCGATTCTAGTTTCCTCGATTTGCGTGCCCTCGGGTCGTTTTACGAAAAAAGTTTTTAAAAATTATGAATCAACGGCACAAAGCGAATCTAATAAAAATTGTCTCATAAAAAACGGAGTTAAAAAACGTAAATACGTAATCCTAAGGTTTCCGGTTTAGTCGTAAAGGACGTTAAATTATAATCGTAAGTCCTAATCTCTTCTCGTAAATTTGTGAGTTTATGAACCAACACAAATTTAAAATTCCAAAATAATATTCACTGATAAATTTATTTTCTGAAATGTCGGACTTTCACCAAAACGGTGTATGTAAACGTAAGCACGTAACGTAGAATCCTCCGGTTTAGACGTAGTCGATGATACTTCAAGACGTAAATCCAAATTTCTTCCCAAAAATAAGTGAGTTCATAATATAACATTAAAATAATGTTTTTAAATAATATTTAAGAATAAAATATAAACCATAAATTGACGGATTGTCACAGATAAGCAACCAATGCTTATACGAAAGACAAGGTAATGGTGGAGGGTGGTGGTGGTGGCTTGTTGGAGATCTCATAATCAAAGTGAAGAGGAGGCTTGATTAAGAGACTCTTGATGTAGCTCAACTCCTCATAGATGTGTGCCATAGCAAGATGTTGATATTGACAACAATGACAATATGTTCCATGATGTATGACATTATCATGAGAAAGAGGAAGAACACTAAAGGGTGGTGGTGGATGAATAGATGTTCCACAATCAACATTCTTGGTAGGAGAGATGTGATTAAGAGTGTTCTTGGGTGGGTTTGGATTGTAATGGTTTTTGGGTGAGTTGGGATTGAAAGCAATTGGAGAAAATGTAGGAGATTCAAGGCTTTCATTGGGAGAATAAGACATTTTGGGATGTGAAGGAATGCAAAATGCTTATGGTTTAAATAGGGAAGGCTTAGGGTATTTTTGGGGTGGTCAAAGGGTTTTAAACAAAGATTCTCAAAAATGTTGGAGCAAATCTGGAGTTTCAGACAAAAACCCGAAAAAGGAAGGCACTGTAGGCGGTTCCTTATCAATGCTGGCGGTACCTTATCATTAAGGTACCGCGGTTCACATATGGAACCGCCTGCAGAGGCTGTGTTAGGTGTTTGGAGGAAGATTTTTCAGCAAATCTTATTTTTCTAGTCTAACTTATCATAGGGATATGCTTAAAAGCAAAGATAGACAAAGAAAACATATGCAAACTTACCAAATAGATATTTGACCAACATAAATGGATTAAAAAAAATCGATGTAGGAGGTGTGTAAGACAAGACCTTAAGTCATGACACAAAGATCCTCCATGATTCTATCTTGTTCTTGCTATGTTTGAGAGAATCATACATATGAATTATGTAAGCTCTAGATTAATAGCGAGAATCTATGAAAAATCGTTTTTAGATTGAATTAACAATGTCAAACGTATTTCTCAACCATTTTGGAAAGAGACTTTGAGAATTTTGAAAAGGAGAAGAGAGGGTTTTTCAAAAAGAGTTTGGAAGACCCAATGACTCAAAGTGGTAAAAGAAAACACACAAAAAGAAAAGAAATTAAGGAAGATGTTCCATTAATCCTAGACCTAGACGCAAGTAATTAAAAGGTTCCCTCTTAAGTGGCTTAGTGAAGATGTCGGCTAAGTTGTCTTCGGAGGGTACCTTCTCAATTGAAATGTTCCCCTTTTGAACATTATACCTAAGGAAATGGTGTCGAATTTCTATGTGTTTGGTTCGCGAATGTTGCACGGGATTCTTGCTAAGGTCTATAGCACCTTTATTATCGCACATGATGGGAACCTCATCAAGAGAAATCCTGTAATCAACAAGCGCTTGCTTCATCCATAGAGCTTGTTGGCATGCTTTTCCGGCACTCACATACTCGGCTTCCGTGGTGGATATTGCAAGAGCGGTTTGTTTTATGGAGAAGCAAGAAGTTAATCAACAACCCATGAAGGTACAAACTCCACTAGTGCTTTTCTGGTCCACATAGTCTCCACCATGATCCGAGTCCACGTAGACAATGGTTTCTACGCCGGTCCCTTTAGGATACCATAATCCTAAATGTATAGTGCCTTTAATGTATCGGAAGATACGCTTAACCGCTTCGAGGTAAGAGGTTTTGGGAACCTCTTGTAAGCGAGCACAAAGGCAAACACTAAACATGATATCCGGTCGACTTGCCGTTAGGTACAACAAACTACCAATCATACCTCTATATTTGGTGTTGTCTACCGACTCACAATCATCATCTACGGTGATTTTAGTATCCGAGGCCATAGGGGTCTTCATTGGTCTAGATTCTTCTAATCCAAATTTCTTTAGCATTTCTTTAGCGTACTTAGATTGACTAAAGAAAATACCATCGTCCATTTGTTTAATTTGGAGTCCTAAAAAGAAGTTAAGTTCTCCCATCATACTCATTTCAAACTCATCATGCATGATTTTGGCAAAGTCATCACACAATTCTTGACAAGTTGAGCCAAATATAATGTCATCAACATATATTTGTACGATTATGAGGTGAGGACCTTTCTTATTTGTAAAGAGTGTATTGTCTAACATTCCCATGGTATACTCATGTTTAACAAGAAACGCTTTAAGTCTATCATACCAAGCTTTGGGTGCTTGTTTGAGACCATAAAGTGCCTTCTTAAGCTTGTAAACATGATCCGGTTTCTCAAAATCAATGAAGCAGGGAGGTTGAGCCATATATACCTCCTCATTGATCAAACTGTTAAGAAATGCACTCTTTACATCCATTTGGTGAAGCTTAAAGTATAAGGCACAAGCGTAGGATAAAAGGATTCTAATGGATTCTAATCTAGCTACCGGTGCATATGTCTCGTCATAATCAATCCGTTCTTGTTGATGATAGCCTTGTGCTACAAGTCTAGCTTTGTTACGAGACACAACACCATTCTCATCTAACTTATTCCTATATACCCATTTGGTTCCTATAATAGTAGAACTTCTAGGTTGAGGAAAAAGTTCCCAAACATCATAGGCAACGAAATGATTCAGTTCTTATTGCATCGCAATGACCCAACTCTCGTCCGTCAAAGCTTCTTTAACATTCTTTGGTTCAATCAAGGAGACGAAACAAAAGAAGTTGCTTTGGTTTTGGACTTGAGATCTTAGGGTCCTTTGATTCCTTTGATTTAAGTCACCAGTGATATTATTGAGAGTATGATAGACTCCTTAATGTTTACTTCCTTTTCAACACTAAGGTCATCAACTCCTATTTTTCTAACCTCTTTGGATTTTACTACTTCTACTTCATCCAAGTCATCATCAACCAATGATGGTGTCTTGGGTGAGGGAGGGGTTTCATCAAAGGTTACGTTGAGTGATTCTTCAATAACCCCCGAGGTTCTATTTAGGACAATGTAGGCTTTGCTAGTTTGGGAATAACCTAAAAGGATACCTTCGTAAGACTTTGGGTCAAACTTGGTAAGGTAGTATTTGGTGTTGAGGATAAAGCACTTTCTTCTAAACACCCTAAAGTATTCCAATGAGGGTTTCTTACCTTTAAGAATCTCATAGGGGGTCTTTCCTAAGAAAGGTCGAATAAGAATTCGGTTGAGAATATAATTCGATGTGTCCACGGCATTGCACCATAATTTTTGAGGCAAAGATTGCTCGTTTAACATCGTCCTACTCATCTCTTGGAGAGTCCTATTCTTCCTTTCAACTACTCCATTTGATTGTGGAGTACGAGGATCCGAGAAGTTATGGGTAATACCATGAGCTTCACAAAAGGCACCAAATTGCACTTCATTATCAAATTCCCTACCATGATCCGTCCTAATAGAGACAATTGGACATCCTAGTTGATTTTGAGTTCTTCGACTAAAGATTTTGAAATGATCGAAAGATTCATTCTTAGATGCCAAAAATCTAGTCCAAGTGGATCTAGAATAGTCATCAACTATAACTAGGGTATAAAGGTTACCTCCATAACTCCGTATGGCGGAAGGTCCAAAAAGATCCATATGTAGGAGCTCTAAGCACCGAGAGGTCGAAACCAAATTCTTGGCTTTGTGACTTGAGTGAACTTGCTTTCCAACTTTGCAAGCATCACAAAAATTACTATCAAACTTCATCTTGGGGAGGTGTCTTACCAACTCCTTAGAGACTAAAGATTGAATTAAACGCATATTAGTGTGACCTAATCTCCTATGCCAAAGAGTAGAACTATCATCTATAGTCGCAAGACATATGTTGTCTTTTGACTTCTTATTAACCTTCATGACATAAAGCTCATGCTTTCTAACACCTTTTCCAATGGCTTTTCCATCTTTTACAATTTCACTGTCATGTTCCGAAAAGATGACCTTACACTTATTGTCACAAATTTGACCTATACTTAAAAGGTTAAACCCTAAGTTATCTACGTGCTCAACATTTTCAATGGTCATAAGTCAAGAAAAACCATACCTTTTCCAATGATATTACCACGTAGACTACTTACAAATGTGACGTTACCTCCATCATATGCTTTGTTGTGCGAGAAGAAACTTCGATTACCCATCATGTGTTTAGAACATCCACTATCCTTAATCCACTCGTCGGGCTCCAAATCAATTCCCAAGCATATCTAGGTAACAACACACAAGATCAAACATTTGTTTGGTTGGGATGCATGAATGAAGGAGGGGTTCCCCATGGAGAACAAAATGGAGGAGGGTAGTAATTCATATAACCATTTGATCTAGGTTTAGAGTTACGATCATTTCTTCTAGGTGTTGGGGTTTTACTTCTAGATCGTGAATTGTTTTGATTATCTCTTCTAGGCGTTGTCGTTCTACTTCTAGGCTTAGACTCATTCAGTATTCTAGGTGGAGTAGAAGATGGTCTTGATAAACTTCTATTTCCCATGAGAGGTTTACTAAATGGCTTGTAGAACTTATCAATAGCATTGTCTTCAAGTATGGGTAATTTTACCTTATTAACAATAAGATGCTTTGGTTTTTCACCGGATTTTGACTTTTCAGAAAGTTCATGATTTTTACAAAACTCATCTTCTGGCCGCAGTACCTTATCTATGGCGGAGGTTCCATAGTGATAAGGAATCGCCCCATACAATCTGGGACCGCGTACAGTGGGTGATTTTTTTGAAAATCTGACTTGTTTAGGTTCACTAGTTGAGGCTTCATTTGAGTTAAAACCTAGACCAAGTCTTTCCTTAGAATGAACTTGTTTGTTTAACATATCATCAAGAGCACTAGTACCTTTCATGAACTTTTCCAATTTAATGGAGGTGCTCTTGAAATCTTCATTCTCTAATCTAAGTTTCTCATAACTTAAGCAACCTAAATCCACTTCTTTATTTTTCTCATGTATTGCCAATTTCTCCCTAAGTTCATTGAGCTCATTATCAAGCTTAGTTTTGGTTTATTTTAGGGTTTTATTCTTTTCTATAAATTTAAGACTAAGTTTGTGTAAACTATCATATTTGCCTTCAAATTCAATATCATCAAAAGTGGAACTATCATTGCTATAATATTCGGTTTCGTAATGTACCTCTTTAGAAGTGTGAGCCATAAGACATTTCTCCTCTTGGGGGTTGTCATCATCATCTTCACCGCTATCGCTCCAAGAGCCACTAACGAACGCCGTATGATTCTTATCACGTGAGGGATTTGGACAATCACCAATGAAGTGATTTGGATCACCACATCTAAAGCAATTCCTATCACCTTTTTCGTTCTTGACAAACCGAGTCTTTGAGAATGGTTTCTTTTCATTGTGGGGTTGCCTAACGTGTTGACCTCGTCTCTTGAAGAACTTATTAAAATCTCTCACCGCCAATGCATACTCCTCGTCATCGCTATCCGAGGAACTATCATGGTCACTTTCTGCCTTCTTGGCTTTAAGTGCAAGAGATTTTCTTTCACTCTTGGTTTTCACTAATTCCGAGTCCTTCAAAATTATCATCTCATGAACCTTCAAGTTGCCTATGAGTTCATCGAGTGATAAAGTTGAGAGATCTTCGATTCTTCAATCGCCGTGAATTTTGCTCCCCACTTTGGATGTAAAGCCCTTAGAAACTTCCTAACATTGTTCTTGCTAGAAAAACCTTCATCATGTGCTTTTAGACTAGTAATAATGGTGTTAAACCTAGCAAATGCATTATCAATAGGTTCATCTTCTAAGATGACAAATTGTTCATATTGTTGGACAAGAAGATCGATTTTGCTTTCTTTAACTTGGCTATTACCTTGGTGGGTTACTAAAAGAGTGTTCCAAATATCTTTAGCGGTTTCACACATAAAAATTCTTTCATACTCTTTCTTAGGCAAGCATTATAAATCACCATTTTAGCCTCATTATTTTTTGAAAGTTTCTTTTTAGTATCGTCATTAGCTTTGTCAAAAGTGACCAATTCTTTTGTTTTAGAAACTTCCTTAAATTGATAATGTAAAAAATCACCATTGGTAATAACATGCCAAAGATCTAAATCTTTTGATTTCACATAAGTTTCAAATCTATTTTTCCAATAAATAAAACTATCGGTTTCAAAAAGTGGTGGTATTTGCATAGATTGCCCTTCTAGGTATTTGTTGGAATCCATAGATCGATTCAAGTTTTAAAATACAATATACTTTAAAAATTCTTGAGCAACCCGCTCTAATACCAATTGTAGAAACTAGAAGGGGGGGTTGAATAGTTTCTTATATTTACTTGTTAAAATGTGGTTTTCAAAAATCCTTTTTCAAAAACTTAGGCTTGAGGAAATATGTGAAATCTTCTTATGCACAATATGAACAATGATAGTGTAACTAAACTAATACTAACAAAAAATATATGCACAAAGAATAAAGAATGTAAAGAGTTAAGGGTAAAGAAAGATCAAACTGAACACCAAGGATTTATAGTGGTTCGGCAACGAAGCTCACTCCTTGTTCCTACTCCACTCCTCGAGTACTCCTTACTCGAGAGTTCACTACACAACAAGCTCCTTATGGTGGAGAAAACCGTACACATCGCTTAACCAATTTCCGACTCTAAGCTAAAAGTCGAGCCCTAATCGTAGCTAGGACCAATCTACACAACTATACTTAGTACATACACAACTTCCAAATAGACACAACTACTTGGATCTTCACAACTATGACACAACTACAAATGTATAAAATTAGATCTTCAATGGATCTTTGGTGGTGGTCTCAACACTTCACAAGGATAGTGTTCTTCTCTTTGCACTTGGAGAGGAAGGGATGGATGAACAAGATTCACTTCTTAAACAAGTAGTAATCAAACAAATGATCAAAGATTTGAGTGATTAAAGAAGAGTGTTTGAATCTGGAAATAGATGTGCAAAAGAGTTGAATTGAAAAGCTGAGAATGGTCCACTATTTATAGGACAAAGGGCCAAAGGCTATATCTGCCCGCGGTTCCTTATCTTAGCTCGCTGTACCTTATCGATAAGGAACCGCCTAGGAGCTAAGGAACCGATGGACTAGACTCTGCTCCCTTTTTTTGCTTTAGTGGTGGAGGTCATATCTAGTTTAAAAATATCCTGATAGAATATTCCTAACCAAATAAGATTATGCCATTTTCAAATTTTCAAATAATTAATTTAATAAAACATTATCTTAAAAAGAAAGTTTAATAAAAACTTGTCACACTTAATAAAAAGTGAGTTTTAAGAAAAGATTAAATCACTTGATCACTTGATTAAGGTTAGTACTTGTTTATCCATACCTTAAGTGAAAATGGGTAAAATGAAAAATACTTGAACTCAAGAATTCATTTTTCGTTGTTTTCGTAAATGCTTGTTTTTACATATTGTTGTAATCAAAACTAAGCGAGACCGAAAAATGCAAGTAACGTTTTTAGGCATTATTGCATTAACAGAGCTGTCCAAAATGATCCTGAGTGTTCATTTATGCTTTGGGGCCAAGTAATGAGTGTGAGTCGTTGATATGGCCACGTGGCTTTGCTTGGAGGTTAAAGTGTGATGTGATCGGTGGATGACTTGAATGGTGGGGTCCATTGGGTGGAGTGGTGAGTGATGTGAGGTGTGGGATGTAAATGTGTGAGGGTTAATCATCATTTGGTAAAGGTAATTTAGAAAAACCCTTTGGCAGTAAAAAGTTATTTTTGGGTTGCATAGGGTGAATAGTGGTCCCCTTTGATCCGGTTTTGGTAGAGTGGAAAGTGTTCGGCGCAAAAACTGATTTGAATGTTCATTGTCGCAACTTTAGTTCTCAGCCTTTGGAAAAACTTGTATAACAAGTTTATTTTTGTTGTAAACTCGTTTCACTTTGATAATTAAGTTTCTTAATTTAGAGTTAGGCCACAAAAACTTTTGGAAAAGGATTCTAGGGCTTTTTCAAGTTTAATCTATTTACAATTCCAGTCCTTATGATATTTTAACCATATTTAAAGGACTAGAAATGTAATATTCTTGACCTTCATTGGCTTTTTTGGATCTTGGACTTTATGAAGGACCATTATTGACAATTTTGTATTGTTGAGGGATTAAATTTGCCAATTCTTCAATCTTGGAGGACCTTTTTGTAATTTTGATAAACTTAAGGGACCAAACTTTGTAATTATGAATATACAAGGGTATTAAGTGTCATTTCTTCATAGATGAGGGCTCAATCTTGTACATCTTCAAGTCCTAATGGGTTTTTCTTTTATAATTCTCAAACTAGGGCCCGGTTCATTGTGCGACTTCGTTTCCCGTGTTCGTTTTTCCTTATTTCTTGTGATCTTTTATCTTCTTCAAGATATCCATACCTAAAATACAGAAGTAAACAAACACAAGCATATATATGGTATATTATGAAATTTTTATGCATTTAAAGCCTGAAAAGAACGATGAGATCATGTATAAAGGCCATCTCATCACTCCCCCATACTAAGCCATTGCCGTGCCCTCACGCAATGCTAGAATAAAGTATATAAGCATCTCCCAAATTCAATTTTATTACCCTTTATTGAAAAGTAAATACTTGCAACAATTCTATGAAGATGTGTAAAGACATAATGTACGATTTTTATCACGTGTGTGACTTTTAAGGTCAAAGAATAGAAACAGGTAAATGACCCTTAGAGTAAAGTTTGTCATCCTTGATTGTCATAGATTCCATGCTAAGTGAAAAAACGAGATCGTTGTTGGTACAAGTCACAATGCTAACACTACTAATACGTCCAAATTGTGTAATACTTTTTCTCCCCGCAATCCTAGTTATTATGAAAGGAAATAGGTTTCTAGAATGTTTTAACTATTTGTCATGGATCACAAGTGATTCATATTGACTTATTTGAGTATTTATTAGTCCAAAAATAAATTAGCACTATTTAATCGATAGTTAGCCAAAGGACAAAATCTTTTAAAACGGCTTCTCGTGTATCTCCTTAAGTTCATATCTTGACATAACTCGTTTCATGATTTGAGACCTTTCTCGGACCGATATTTGGCATGTACTTCATACTTAAAATCTTGGGAAGACATTCTTGAAATTATGGTCTTCTCTTCATATTTTGGAATTTCTTCACATGACGTTTTGGAGAGATTCTTCATACTTGGACCACGACTTCATCATTTTTCTTCAATCTTTACTTTGGATTTTGATATACAACGATCCGCCTCCTTTTCAGACTTGGATATATTTATCCTCATACCTTGTTAGGGTCTTTTTGGATAGACTTTCTCCATGATCTTTAGGGGAGTAATTGCTTTTCGTCCTGTGTCTCGATCCTTCATATTGATTTTGCAATAATGGTACTTCACATCATCTTAGATCTTTAGCAACAAAATAGAGCTCCTCATGCCTTGTTAGGGCCTTTTTTGGATCTTCACCAATCTTCGCATCCCGCTTCAATAAGTTATGTCTTGGGTATGAACTCTATTCAACTCCGATCAACTTTTAAACGATCTTGTTCTAGAAGCTAAGTAACCTTTCAAATCGTACGACCTTACTTATTGAAAATTATTTTTATTCCTAATGCATTGATCTTATGGGAGAAAAAGCCACCATTAAAAACATATGAGTTTTTGAAAGAACATTTTCATGTTCTACGTTTAGCATGATCACTTGTCTAACTCTATCATCTCTCGTTCTTCACTATTTAAAGACCTCTAATTAAAGAGACTCGTGAATACTTAGCCATGCAAGTCAAAATTAAGCCGAATTTGGATTAGCTTTCATTAAGACTATATCAAATCGAAGTTTTGGGTTTTCAAGCCACCTATAGGATCTTGCACTTTCTTGGACTTTTTCAAGTTTAGAGAATGCATTTTATAGTTCCCTTGATAAGTGACTTTCTAGGATCAATTATAGGAACTTGCGAAAAGTTCTTGTTCTTAACCCGAATGAGCTAAGACTTTCGCGTTTTAAAGTTCCCTATATAAAAGTCTAGCAAAACTTAATTCGAGCGGGTTAAGGAATGTAAAGGGCTCCAAATTCCCATCAAGCCAAAAATTAGCTCTTATTCTACCCATCGGAAAATAGACATTCGTGTCTTAAAAACACTTATGAATACTAAGAAAAATTTTAAAATTTGGTCATTTTTAGCCTTATTAGCAACAAAACAAAACAAAACGTTGAAAGTTGGAAAACGTGAGGGCGTAACAAGGTAAGTATCTATTAACCCCCCCATACTAAAATTAAACATTGTTCTCAATGTTTCGAGTCTAAAGGTGGAGCACCCCCATACTAGATACGAAGAGTCGAATGCTTAGGATCTAGCATGGAAAGGGTGATCAAAAATATATCTAAAGCCGTTTATTAATTATGCTAAAGGATAATTATTAGAACAATAAAGGATATGTCATGGATTCGTGAAAAACTTGTTCAAGCAAACGATCGAGGCTCACGTAACCGAACACGAGAGTCTTCTATCGTGGCGATGATGATGATCTAGATAACACATTCACAAACAACCACGAGACAACGAGTTGGAAGGGCACAAATCCCCTCTCATTATTTTATTAGAAAGCCTAAAAAGGATAAGCATGGGATTTCCCCCACGAGGCACCTCGTTTTTTATTACCGAGTCATGAGCTCGACTCGATCCCTCTAAATGTGACCATTTAGGGAAAATCATGGTATGGTCAATTTTTGGTGGGGCTTACATGATAAACAAGGCCCAAAAAAACCGGTAAAAAGGACTAAGTCCTTTGATGATGCAAAATACCGGGGTCAAAGATGGAGTCCTCGTTTTCATTGGATAAACAAATCAACGCCACTTCAACACGTGCCATAAACTCATAGAGTTTGAAGAAAGGAGAAAAGAAGTAGAAGGGTGGGACAATTGGTAAGACAAACTCTTGAGCTACTCGAGGTAGACTCGCACCAAGCAAATAGATATAGTTTCCATTTACTGCATCGGTGGAAGATCGAGATTTCCCTTTACATGAAATTCTGGGATCGAATATCTCGTCCTCGGTGGACAAGGATGAGGGAACATAAGGGGCTTCCCCCATGCTAAAACCACACAAAGCATCGTCAAAAAGAGTTGACGAGCTTGTAGCACTCAAACCATGTGGTGATGACGGAGTTAGATTTGTAGAAAAATCTTTTAAATCAACTTTAAAATCTTTTCCTTTTTTATCTTTTAAACTCTTCTTATGAAAAACCGTTTTGATTATGTCGAAAACATTTGGTGTTTCTAAGACGATGTTAGTCACACTAAAAATTCTCACATTTGAAAACCATTTTGGTGGTGGTAAGTTCACAAATCTTTTATCAATAAAGAAAACCTCCCCATCGGGGTCAACATATTCGTCATCCGAATGATCTTCCGTAGGAACCGGCAACTTATCAATACTTTTCTCATATTTGTGTTCGAGGTGAGGTGAAAGATTTTTCATTTCAAGAATTGATGGTTTCTTGATTGTAGGTTTAACACTCATAACCTCCATCGGCGGAGGAAATGGTAAATCGTATTTGGTGACATTTCCTAAAACTCTTGGTGAAAATTCTTTGCAAACGACATTCGTTGAATCACCATGGTGTAAAGTGGCAATAGAATAGACATGATAAAGCTTGGAGTTTTGTGTTGCATTGATGACGAGTTCTTCCTTATTGAAACGAAGGGTGATTTTTCGAGCATGAACATAAATAAGTTCTCTCGATGTATCAAAAAATGAACGACCCAAAATGAGAGTAACTTTTCGATCGATAGGAATGTCTACAACGATAAAGTCAACGAGATAGTAAAACTTTCCAACTTTGACGAAGACGTCCTCGGCTACTCCACATGCTAAAATCGTAGAATGATCGGCCATCTCGATAGACATGTTCGAAGGAGTAAGGGCTGGAAGCGAAAGCGATTTGAAAATCTCAAGAGGCATTAAATTAATACTAGCACCAAGATCGGCCAAGGCGTAGCATTCCTCCCTATCTTGAATTGCACACGGAATCAAAAATTTACCAGGATCACCGACTTTTTGTGGTATGCGGCTAAGAAAAACCGATGAACAACTAGACGATTGTTGTAACTTCTCTTTGTTATTCAACATACTTTTGAAGTTTGCGGCAAATCGAGGAATCATGATAAGAGCGTCGGCGAAACTTATATTAAAATGTATATCACGAAACATTTTCATAAAAAGCTCAAATTGATAATTATTTCGTTCTTTTGCCTTTTCCTTGTTACGTCTCTAAGGGTAAGGTAAGGGTGGTGTGGGTTGGACATTAGGCAACAGCCTTGGAATCTCAGGTTCCATAATAGGTATTGGTTCATCCGTAGGTGTGGTATGAGTTGTACTTCGTGGGCTTGTGATATGCTCCTTTTCGACCATCACCTCGGGCTCTTTCTCGATTTCCTTCTCCGTAGAAGTTCTTGGAAGAGAGATTGGTTCCTTGAAAATTTTACCACTACGAGTAGTAATAACCTTCATTTCTCCCCTCGGGTTGTTAATGGTATCACTAGGAAGACCACCCGAGGAAGAGGGTTTACACATGATTGCTTCAAACATTTTTGCCATTCGGTCTTATAATTTTGATTGCCTAGCATACGTTTTTAACAATTCTTGCTTAATCTCATGTTGTCCTTGTTCCATCTTTTGTTGAAGACGTTGAACGTTTCCGTACATTTTATTATCATGAGTCTTAAGTTCCTTAGCAAGTTCATTTTTAAGCTCATTTCTCAACTCGAATCTTAAGCTAATCATATCACGTTGCATATTATAAAACTTAGCATCGTTTGCTTTTGCATAATCCAAAAATTCTCCAATAAGATTTTTAGTGTGAGCATTTTGAAAACCTTGTGTGGTGTTTTGAAAATCATGGTTTGGTTTTGAATTGAAACTTGTCCTTTCACACTTTGATAATTCCTTTTGTTGTAATTACGTGAATTGCCTTGATAACTACCATTTTGATTGTTGTTTCCATAGTTGTTAGCATTCTGATTTGATGGAGCTTGATTTGGGCGGGAACCTTGGCCGTTTTGGTTGTAAGTTCCCGTTGCTACGTAAGCACTCGAAGTGTTACCACCGGCGGTAATGCACTCGGAAAGATCATGAGCTCCACCACAAGATAAACAACCCTTTTTAACCGCGTTAACCGATGCGGATTCCAAAGCATCTTGTGCTTTCCAATGTGTCATAAGCGCTCGAAAATCTATCGAAAAAACAATTTTCCTCATTTGCTTCATCATCTAAGGCATTAATGTTACGAGACGATGACGAACCCATATTGGAAACACTCGGTGTGTTAGGAGGGTTATAAACCTTAGATCTATTCTCGATAATCTTTAAAGCCTCATCGGTCGTTTTGCACAAAAAATTACCACCCGCGGCGGCATTCAAATAATCTCGTTCATGATCATTAAGCCCATTATAAAAAGTATCCATTTGATGCAATTCCGAAAAATCATGGTGTGGACATTCATGTAACATTTCCTTAAATCGTTCCATGCCATTGAAAAACTTTCATTATTACGTTGTGTAAACCTTGAAATCTAATTTTTCAAATGTGTTGTTTTAGAAGGTGGAAAAAATTGGTTCACAAACTTAGAGACGAGATCACCCCATATCAATATCGAATTTGGCGGTTCTTTCTCGAGCAAAATTTTTGCGGGTCCATCCAACGAGTATGGAAACAACATCATCTTAATGGCGTCATGTGGAACATCCTTAAACTTGCTTGTTGCGGTGAGACGATTAAAATTCCTTATGTGATAATGCGGGTTGTCTTTTTCATGACCTCTAAACTTATTTGCTTGCAACATCGACATTAAACCCGTCTTAATCTCGAAATTCTCTGCAAGGATGGCGGGATTCACAATAGCTTCTCCAAAACCCTTCGGTGGGTGCTTGAAGCAACTCCATCATAGTACGATTAGCCATGGCGACTATTGGTTCTACAACGGGTTCGACAATTGGAGTTTGTTGTTCAATCAAAGGCTCTTGATTCCTTGAATTTGACGACGTTTACGAGCTCGTTTTTCTTGATTACGAGTTAGCATAAACTTGACGAAGAATGGGAGGTGAACAAAGAAGATTCTTTTTGGGTGTTTTGTGGATTTTCAATTTTTTTGTGTTTTTGATTGTTTTTAATTTTTTTTGGATTTTGTGTGTATTCGTAGACAACAATCTACCAAATCTCTCCTAGAATCAAACTCTTGATTAAAGAAGCCTCAAAATAACAAAAACGATCACGTGGAATGAACGCCTTCGAATGACTTTAGAACTTTGGTGAAAACCAAATTGTTCAAGAGGGTTTAATCACAAAGAAACCAATCAAATATATATGATACGTAATAATACTTTGGGCGGCAAAACCCTCGATTAGCTTTCAATCTCAAAATACTCACAAGCAAGCGGAGAAACGAGGCGGCGCGAAGCAATTAAGAGCCTTTTTCTTTAGGGTATATTTTATAATACCCACCTTATAGTTTGTATTTTTCAAAATCGAGCTTCACGAAAGTATTTATCTAATTTTGCCTTTTTCTTTTTGTTTGAGATTCGCATATAATAATTAGGAGATCAAATCCCAATTAAGGTTGTGTTTGCATACTTTTGGAGATATTGTGTATTTGTTGTGATACTTAATACAATATAGTAATAATAATTTCACAAGAAAAACGAAAAAACCGATAATACGTATAAGTAGGGTTCTACTAATACAAATACTATTTATGGCTAATATTAAAAACAAAATGACAAATTAATCACGACACACCTCCCCGGCAGCGGCGCCAAAATGATTGTAGTGTTTTACTACTCTTTAGGAAAAGAGCGTAAATAGGGAAAGTATTAAATATGACGGTTTAGGAAAACCGTGTACTAATGACCTAAAGGTGAGAGTTCGTTTCCCAAGGAGGTATATGTGTGTGATTAAAATGTAAAGATATTTGAGATTAATATTGAGAAAGAAGGGATGAGAAAATAGAATGACGGATACGTGAAAATTATTACTACGACGACTAAATTAAAAACCGTAAAAAGTGCTAAAATAAAAATTAATTCTAAATATTACCAAAAAACTACCAAAAATCTAATTAAATAAACTAAGAGTTTACAAATGATCAAAACTTTTTCAAACCTTTTAATTAATTAAATAT
Source organism: Glebionis coronaria (assembly GCA_025667525.1). Taxonomy (NCBI): domain Eukaryota; kingdom Viridiplantae; phylum Streptophyta; class Magnoliopsida; order Asterales; family Asteraceae; genus Glebionis; species Glebionis coronaria. The sequence continues at coordinate 322,144,994 of CM046881.1, read as the reverse complement.
TAATTTTTAAATGCTAATTAAAGCCCTAAAAATCCAAATAATTATTAAAAATTCCAAATAAAGATTTTTCACTTTGTAAACCTCAAAAATGACTTAAAAAGACTAAAAACTATTTTTATGAATTTTTAAACTAAGGAAAACTATTTGCAAATGATTAAAAACTATTAAAATATTAAAATAATTCTAAAAATTAAGAAAATGATGCTAAAATTAATCTAAGAGTTTTAAAAATCCTATTTTAATGTATTTGACCTAAGAAAAATATAAAAGTTGCAAAAATGTGAAAAATGAAATTTAACAATAAAATAATATTAAAATATTATTAAAAATCCAAAAATTATAAAAAATTCTAAAGACTTGCAAAATAGTTTATTTTAACCTAAATAAATAGAAAATGAAAGTGAAATTACGAAAATACCCATAATGGGCCCCCAACTGGGCAAAAATCAAAAACAGTGCACTTAAATGGACTTTTTGGCCCAATAAGATCAAACTTAACCAAATATGCTGAAAATCACCAGTCTGACTTAAAATTTGATTTTAAGCACAAAAGTCTAAAGTCCCAAAAGCTGAAAATGTGCTTATCACAGCTTCATAAGTCAACAACTTATTCTTAATGGGCTTTTTGGCCCATCAAGCTATAAGCCAATGCCATAAGCTCTAATTGAACACACAACATCTTATTGAGATTCTAAACCAATCTGCAAAAAGAAATTTTGAAAAAGCTCAAGTAATACGCCAGAACTTCGAAAAGAACTTTTTCACTAAATGACAAAATAGTCGGGTTTGAGTTCTAGAGGGTTTCAAAAGCTGATTCTTTTTGCAAAAGCTCACAAATAGCTTAACTAAGAATAATCAATAAGAAAAATCACAAAAAACCAAGTAGAATAAGCTGTGGAAGCCAATAAGCTGCCTGGAAAAGCAAAATAAGCTAGTTTCCTAGCAAAAGCTTATCCAAAAGACCTGTAACTTCTCAAATATGATATTAAGCTGGGAAAAATGACACCTATCACAAAAACCAAGTTGTTGCATTTACTAATAAACAGTTTTGAAGAATAAGCCAAATTATGCTTATTTGACCAAAAGTCAAATTCCACCAAATGTTACCATATGATCAGGTATTGATTATAAGCTTGTTTTAAGAAACTTTTGTGAAGAACTCAAGGTTAAGCCCTTGTGAATCAAGTCTTCAGTTAACCCAAACTTGACAGATTTTGGTAAATTTAAGCCAATAAGCCAGTTGGCTTATAAGCCAGCAAATAAGCAAACCAAATAGCAAGAAGCACTCACGAGCAGCACAATAACAAGATTCAAGTAGTTAAACAACAAGGCATACACTAGAATATCAAATGCAAGTCTAAAATGAGGTGGTCACTTTGCTGATGCAAATGACCACTTCAGCCAACTTTGATAAGCTCTAGCACCCACAATAAGCCACCAAAATCAACAAACAGATATTGCACAGATAGGTTATCACCTAAACTCTTCCCAAACCAAATTTCAGACCCTAGATCTGACAAACAAAGATTTTATTAGATCTGATGTGTTTGACCAGTTTCAACCCAATATTTTTGAATTTTTCCAAAACTTTGAAATTCTTTTCCAAACCTCTTGAGACTTAACAAAGTACCAAAACCAGTGACCAATGACTTGTTTAGACTATCCAAACCCTAAGAACTAAGGGCACAAGGCCACAACGCCTTATGATCCTAAAAACCAAACAACCTTGTTTTAGCCTCTTTTCAAACAAACTTTTGATTTCAACACACAACCTACTAATTTTATGATTCAAATATCTTACCAAGGTGACAACTAACATATCAACCAATAAAACACAAAGCACAAACACACGAACACCAAATCACATTGCAAACCTCATAACAAACATGAACATGATATTTTTTAGAGGAAAGTGAAATAGAGCTTATACCTATCCCCCATAACTTCCTAGGGAGATCAGTTATGCTCCTTGGACCACTCTCAACAGCTAGAGAGTGACCAAGGTCCTTGAAACAAGAAGGATCAAGGTATTTTGATGGTTCAAAGTAGAACCAGACCTTGATATGTATGATCTTCAACACAAGGCAACAAAAAGCCTAACCAAAGGCTCAAATCCCTTCACAAGATTGGTGTCAACAAGCTTGTAAGAGATTAGGGCTTATGGTTAAGAGTTAGTACAAGAAAAATAGGAAAACAGGTTACTGATTTCAAGCTTATTTCAAACTTGAAAACCTTACCAAACATAAACGTGCTTTAACCAAAAGATCAAAGCACCTTTATAACATCAAATGGAACTTAGAATCACTCTTAAACAATACCAACTTTTAAAATCATAAAAAGGAATTACAATTTTCTTAAAACTACCAAACTTTTATAAATTTAAAAAGGGATTACAATTTTTAAAGAGTAAAACTGGAACAAGGCTCTCTCATAAGTTGAGGAGTCCTTATATAGGCCACAAGGGCTGAGTTTACAATGAGAAACCCTAGGTACAAAGTCTCTAAAATGCCCTTGAATGCTTCTAGACGTTTGTTGTTGTTGAGCAATCCAGAATGATCCTGAGTGGTCATGTATGCTTTGGGGCCAAGTAATGAGTGTGAGTCATTGATTTGGCCACGTGGCTTTGCTTGGAGGTTAAGATGTGATGTGATAGGTGGACGGCTTGAATGGTGGGGTCCATTGAGTGGAGTGGTGAATGATGTGAGGTGTGGGATGTAAACGTGTGAGGGTTAATCATCATTTGGTAAAGGTAATTTAGAAAAACCCTTTGGCAGTAAAAAATTATTTCTGGGTTGCATAGGGTGAATAGTGGTCCCCTTTTGATCCGGTTTTGGTGGAGTAGAAAGTGTTTGGCGCAAAAACTGATTTGAATGTTTCATTGTGGCAACTTTAGTCCTCAGCCTTTGGAAAAACATGTATAACAAGTTTATTTTTGTTGTAAACTCGTTTCCTTTTGATAATTAAGTTTCTGAATTTAGAGATTGGCCACAAAAACTTTTGGAAAAGGATTCTAGGGCTTTTTCAAGTTTAAGCTATTTACAATTTCAGTCCTTATGATATTTTAACCATATTTAAAGGACTAGAAACGTAATATTCTTGATCTTCAAGGGCTTCTTTGGATCTTGGACTTTATGAAGGACCATTATTGACAATTTAGTATTGTTGAGGGACTAAATTTGCCAATTTATCAATCTTGGAGGACCTTTTCGTAATTTTGACAAACTTAAGGGACCAAACTTTGTAATTATGAATATACAAGGGTATTAAGTGTCATTTCTTCATAGATGGGGCTCAATCCTGTACATCTTCAAGTCTTCAAGGGTTTTTCTTTGATAATTCTCAAACTAGGGTCCGGTTCATTGTGCGGCTTCGTTTCTCGTGTTCGTTTTTCCTTGTTTCTTGTGATCTTTTATCTTTTTCACGATATCCATACCTACACAAGTAAACAAACACAAGCATATATATGGTATATTATGACATTTTTATGCATTTAAAGCCCGAAAAGAACGATGAGATCATGTATAAATGTCATCTCATGAGGGACCCCGATTTCTTTTAATCCTTTTTTAACTGTGTCAGGGTGTGCAACATAATTTCTTTTATTATAATCGATTCCACTGGCTTGACAAAAGGTTTTAATGTCCAAAATCAATGGTGTCTTCCCATTATTCACAGTGAACCCAATGACACATCCCTTATGTGACTTGGTCTCAGACCCCTAAGATCCTTCAGGCCCTTGGGTTGTTGGGATTACAACCACAATAGTATACTAGAATTCCTGAGATATTCATGGTAAAATACTAAGGGGGTGTTTGTAAAAGCATAATTCCAATCACAATTTTGAAGAAATCTTTCAAACAGGTTTGTAGGCTGATACATTACGAGGGTAACTGAAATTTCCCTCGTAATTGTTTCCTGAAAATTGGAGTCCCTCACTGATGAGATGCTTAGCCTGAGGGGCATATGTAATAGCCTTGGATAGTGCCATTTCAAGTTATGATTTTAAAACTCTTAGAAAGGCCTATGGCACTTTGTGGGAATCAAACCAAGACTTGTTTCTTGTTAGAATACAACGATTGGTCACCAAGTGACTTAATGCAAACTTTTGAAATCGAGAAGAAGATCAAAAGATAGAAACACTAAATAACTTTGATCGCTAGTACATATACTATATAACAATGAAACGAGTGATAGATGTGTTTACCTTTTGAATAAAAACCCTTTGTTGGTAACTATCGTTGAACACACACACTTGGTTTAAGAGAATACTTTTGTAGAGTAAGTTTGCTAAAAATCTTTGTGTGTGTGTTTGCTTTGATGTATGGGTATTTATAGGCTCGGATATGAAAGAGAAATTATTTGTCATAATTTTGAATTTTGAATTTCTTTTCGCATCCGCGTTTAATGAAATGTACAAGTGGTCCCCCTTTTTATTGGCTACTGTTCCGTCCCAGCAATTATAATGCTTTTTGCAGAGATGACGTGGGGTCATGTGAAGTTGAAAGGACGTTTTTGCAGTGGATTTTGCTTGAAAAAGGGCAAGCATTTAATGCTTAGTGGGAACCTTGACATTTGGTGACCCCTTGACCGGTTCATGACAGTTATTCAAAGGAGTATTTGTTCCTTATTTAATATTGTGAGTCACCAACCTAGGACATTAAGTAACTACATCCTTAGAGCATTTAGTTACATCACTTAATGTACCTTAATTTCAAGGGGAAGACAATAAGATATATTTACTTAGGTAGAAGATTAGGAATGTACACTATACTGAACACCAAGTCATCAGGAACCCTGATTAATCGATGTTCAACATACCAAGTTTAGCTTTCAGTCTAGTGAACGTTGGTTCATCCAAGGGTTTAGTGAAAATATCAGCTAGCTGATACTTAGTGGGAATGAAGTGTAGCTCAATATCTCCTTTCAAGATGTGGTCCCTAAGAAAGTGATATCTTCTGTCTATGTGTTTAGTCCTTGAATGTAGGACTGGATTGTTGTAAATGGAAATTGCACTAGTGTTGTAACAAAAGATGGGGACTACTTTGTATTCCACATTATAGTCCCTGAGTTGACTTTTCATCTAAAGGATGTTTACACAACAACAAGCTGCAGCAACATATTCAGCCACAACAGAGGACATGGCTACTGACTGCTGTTTCTTTGCACTCGAACATACTAGCTAGCCACCTAGGAATTGACATGCATCTAAGGTACTTTTTCTTTCCATATTGCAGCCAACATAGTCTGAGTCTGGGTATCCTTTAAGATCGAAGCCTGAGCAACGAGGATACCATAGACCCCGTGTTGGAGTACCCTTCAGGTACCTGAAGATTTGTTTAACAACAGTAAGATGTGATTCTTTAGTGTCAGCCTGATATCTTGCACATAGCATAGTTGAGAACTGAATATCAGGCCTAGTAGCTGTTAGGTACATAAATGATCCAATCATTCCCCTGAATAGTGTGACAACCTGATATTTTCAGGTAGTAAATTTATTCTCGTGTATTATTTTTATATTATATTTTAATGTTGGTTCATGAACACACATATTTACGGGATGAAATTAGGGCTTACGTGCATAATTTAACGTCTTTTACGATTAAACCGGGAACCCTAGGTTTACGTATTTACGCTTTTGTGCTCCGTTTTTTATGAGACAATTTTTATTAGAATCGTTTGGTGCCGTAGATTCATAATTTGAGGGCACACAAATTGAGGAAACTAGAATCGAGGAGTACCCGTAAATTAATGGTGATGAAACAAGTTTACACTTGTCTCACCCCACTATAGGCGGACAAAACCAAGAGGGTGACACCCTTGGTGTCACAATTTAACAAGTCTTTAGGACACTTGTCCCATAAACTCAAAAACCACTCTCTCATCTTCCCTCTCTTGTCGTCCAACATACACCACCATACACCACCATCATCAAAAATTTTAACCATAAACTTTATCCACAATTTACATATGTTGAAAGCCACTTAAAAAGACAAAGATTGGAGGTGATTATAACATATGAAAAGGAGTTTTTATGGAGGTTTAGGGCTGATTTCAAGAAGTTGTTCATCCACTTGGAGATCTATAAAAGTGGTCTTGCTAATTTCATAAGATTTGGCGACAAGATCAAGTCTTGTTTATCATAAATCTCATCTTTTCATCACAAATTGGTTGGTATAGAGATTGTTCTTTCTATCATCCTAGTAATATTGTAAATGTATTCATCTATTTTCTTAAAAAATGTATATGTATGATGATGATAAATGATGATCAATGTATTGCTTGGGGAATTTGTGTTACTAGATTAGGTTAAAAAGGTTAAAAACTACAATTAAAGGTTGATAAAATCATATCTAAAAAGTAGGCTGTAATAAACAGAAACTTTCACTATTTTTTACTTGGTTAAATGTATTATATTATTTAATATAATGATAGATAATTGATTTTTACATAAGTGGTGAATTGGCTATGTTGGGAATAAAATGTAGCCAGTACACTTGAACGCTGACAAGAAGAAAACAAGCGTTGATAAGAAGAAAACAAACGTTGACAGATCAAGCGTTGACAGGAAGAAGTCAAGCTTGATAGGTTGAAGACAAGCACTGATAGAAAGATATGGTCTACGCGTATTTTGTTTCTAGTTTGTTTCTAGTAAAGATAGGATCAACAATGTATTTTCTAAAATTATCTTTACCTAGAATAGCTGATACGTAGACTCTTGTACAAGGATTCTTATGTCTATAAAAGAATACCTTTAGGTTATGTTTCATATAAGTTTTTCATACGTTAAACACTTTCATTGTAAGCAAGTTCGATCCAATCAATCAAGTGAAAGTTTGTTTTACATTCTTTGTGTGTTCTTGTTTAATTGTTAATTCCGCATAACACTTAAATTACTTTAAACATAAACAATGTTTCTCTACGTGTTTAACTTGATCTAATCTCGTTTACACAAGCTAAATCGATCTAAGTTTGGGATCAACAAGTGGTATCAGAGCTTGTTGAGAAACTTTGATCTAAAAGAACACAAGAACCCTAAAATCAACAAAAACCCTAATTTTCACAAAGCCTAAAAACCATCATGTCTACTCCAGAAGTAACCTCCTCCTCCTCCTCAAACCATAACATCAAGATTCCCATGCTAGATGCAGACAAATTTGAGCTGTGGAAATTTAACTTTGAGCAATATCTGCAAATTCATGACTACACTCTCTAGGAGATTATTGAATATGGAAACACATTCAATAAAGCTCAAACGATTGCAGATGCCATTGCTACAAGATCAGCTGTTCAAGGATGCTCTGAAGCAGATAAGAAAGAAAAACATGAAGATGGTAGAGCTGTGTCTGCTGAGGACATAGCAAAGAAAAGGGTTGATATGAAAACCCTGAGCATTCTGAAACTCTCTTTGGGACAAGAAAATCAGCACAAATACAGAGGTTATGAGTCTGCAAATGACCTTTGGGCATCCCTTGAAGTTGCCTATGGTGGTAATACTGATACTATGGAAGAGAAAAGGAAGCAACTCTTACATGAGTATGCTGTTTTTAAGGCTCAATCTAATGAGAGGCTAAGTAGTGTGAGAAGCAGACTTCTTGAAGTTACAAGCAAGCTATCCTTCATGGGGACAGTAATTTGTGATGCTGACATTATTTCCACTTTTCTTAAAAGCCTTGGTGATGCATGGAAGATTGAGGCAAGATCTATAATTGCCAACAACACTCACAAAAGTTCTACTTTTGATGATGTCTACAATAAACTAAGGCTGTTGGAGAATGAAACTCTTTTGGATCATGGAAGTAAGTCTACCAATGGTAACATGGCGTTCTTCTCATATAGTGAAGGTCAATTTGATCAGAAGGATTCATACATGCACCCAGTTACTGGATCAACATGTGTCAACGCTGGATCATATCCTGTCAACGCCTCACATTCAGACGCTGACACATACAAATTTGACTCTCCAAGAGTTAAGCCTGCTGGTATTGATCTGGATACTGTGTGTGTGATGTAGTAGTTTTTAGTGATATACAAGTCTTAGGAAAGACGAGTACAAATGCGGTAAGTATTAATCGACACGATTTAGGAAAACCGTGAAGACGAATAAACTCCAAGTTCGTTCTCGAAGGAGGTGTGTGTAATAATGTGCCAATATATATAAAATCAAGTTTGGATTAGTGACGTTTTTGGTTTAGAAGGAGAAAAAGTAAAGACGAGCTACGACCACGATTAAACTATGACGTTGACGTAAAACGCGAACGTAAATACGTAAAACATGACTAAATTAAAAATAAAACCTAAAAATTAATTAAATGATTAAACTAAGTCTAAAATAATATAAATAAGAATAAAAATCCAACAAATATATTTTAAAACCTTTTATTAATTAAATATTCAATTTTTAATGCTAATTAAAGCCCTAAAATTAAATATAATTAACAAAATGCCCAAAATATTATTTTATTGAACTAATAAATTACTTATATTATTAAAAGACTAAAAACTATTTTTCCTAAATTTTCAAAACTATTTTTCTATTTTTTAATCACTAAAAACTATTTTTAGATTAAAATAATCATAAAAAATAATAAAACAATGCCAAAATTAATTTGACAATTTTAAAAATCCTAAATTACACTAATGAACAGTAGAAAATTGACAAAATTTAAAAAATGTAAAAATTTTCACTAAAAGACAAAACTGATTAATAATTAAATCCTAATTAAACTAATTAATTAATAAAAAAATAATTAAAACAGTGAGCAGTAAATATTTAAACTAAAAATCTTAAATTAATTTTCTAAATCTAAGAAAAATTTTAAATCTGAAAAATATTACTTTTTAACACTAAATGACAAAAACAATATAATTAAAAGTAAATAAAAATAGCAATTTAATCTAAAAATTATAAAATGAACAGTAACTTAAAAATTAAATAAGCTGAAAAATCAGAAATTAAAAAAGAAAAATAATGCAAAAATTTTGAAACCCTAGTTCCTATTAAAGCCCACTAAAGACAAAAAAAGTAAACTGTGATAGTGACACTTAGCTAAGTTCTGTCTTTTAGCTAAGCAGTGTTAACCAACAAACTAGCAGGGGGAAGTGAGTTCCCACTGCTAGTGTAAATAAGTTGACAAAATAATGAAAAGCTTAGGAAAGCTTTTCTTGTGGCTTTTCTTGGACAATAGGGCACCCCCACACTCAGTGGAGTGTGGGGAGTCAAGATAAGCAGAAAAAAGAGCAAGCTTCACAAAAATCACACACAATGGGGGCAAAACAGTTACTGTAATACACTATAGGGGTCTGATGAACCTTGCTGATCTAATTGGTCAATAGGGTGAGTTTTGGCTCACAAAATCCCACCCAATATATTCACAAATACACCACCAACCAGGTCTAACCCTAGGTACTACCCAACCTTAGCATTCTACAAAAGATGGGGGTCAAAAACACCAAAACTGAGCAGTTAGGGGCAACTGAATGATTTTACTGATTTTTACCCAACTAGTAGTATTCAAAACCAAATTAAACTCTACCAAACTAACAACTGAAAACTAATAACACCTTAGACTACTGAAATTGATGTGCTCAAACATTTTTAAGCCAAAACCCTCCAATAATATTCCCTTAAAACCTAAATCCAAACACACCCTTATAAACTGAAATTGAAAATTTTCAAACCAAAACCAAGCAAAATGGATTAAAACTGATGTATAGCTACTCTATCATGCATAATAAACTAAAGTAAGCTTAAACAAACCATAAATAACAATAATAACACAGAATCATGCAAAGTCACACATAATCAAATAACACATTCAAAAATCCAAAAAATTCATAAAAAGGGTTCAAGCCAAACCTTGGGCTGAGGCCTTCTTTAAATGGATTTAATGGACTTATGAGGGCTTGTGAGTAATGTAGAGAGACCCTGCTGAGGTTCAACAACATAACCAGGGTTACAATATCTTCAAGAAGAAATGAATGGAAAGTGAAAAGAAATGGATGATGGACTTTGTTTGATTCTCTTGTAACCTGCACATACACAAACACACTTCAAGCTCTATAAGACTTCCTTATAAGCTCATTTGTCAGATGAGTTTATAGGAAGCTTACAGAACAGTGATATAAACAGTGACCATATGACACTGAAACTTAAAAAAAAAACTTTGGAACACAAGTTTTTTGGAACTAAAGTATAAATACCACCAACTGAAACCAAATAGGAAAACTAACACGAACTAGATAGGCTTGTTTGGGTGTCAACCAAAAAAGCTTATCAGCTTCTATAGAATACCACCAAGTAACCAATCTTAAGGTCAAGTTTCCTTTAGCCTCAATCTGATTTTTTTTATAAAAACGAACCTTGAACTGACAAGAAAGTAAAGTTTACACTAAACAAAAGGTAAGAAACAATGGAACTCAGCAATGCAATGATTAAAAATTCTAACTTTAACTATTTTATAAAACTTGAAAAAAATTACAATTGCTGGAACAAAAACTAATATGAGTACAAGCACCCATATTTATACAAGCTATAAGATTATTCTAGAACTCCTAAATGATAAACCCTAATAGCAGTAAAATTCCTGAAAAGCCCCTTAAGTTGAAATTCGATTTTTTGGTCAAAGGATCCCATGTGCTCTTGTTGAATATCCAGCTTGCTTGATTCAATCCTGGCCATTGACTTCATTCTTTGGGAACAAGGAATTAATTGGAGCCCTTTGATTGCTGTGAAGATTTTTTAGTTTCCATATTTGGGGTGACAAGGGAGCAGGGGAGTGTGGGAGTGGACCATATGGTGAGCTGTCATGATTTTGAGGTGTGGGGTTATGGTGAGGATGATGCAAATTAAGGATCTGGAATGTAGGGGGTTTTGATTTTTGATTAATAAAAAATTAAGATTAGGGTTTATAATGGATGAACATTGGTTCGTTTGATGCAGATTTGGGGAAAGATAGGTGTTTAGCGGGTATTTAGGGATTAATAATGATTTTTCAAAAGTTATATTAATATAACCGTGGGTGAGGTGGCAAGGTGACGTGGTGGTCTGTGAGTGGAGGGTGGAATTTCCTTGTCTGGGCAACTTTGGTCCCTCATCTCCCTTTCTTTTGTCACTTCCTTTAAAATCAGCCTAAAATCAAATTCTCTTTGTAATGAAACTTTAATTTATCTCATTTTGGCCACAAGGCTTTTTGATAAACATGTTCCAAGGGCATTTTATGCATTTAATGCATTCTTCAAGGACCAATAATGCACCATATTGTTATTTAAGGGACCTTTATGTAATGTCTGAATTTTACAAGGGTTTAAAATGACAAGTCTTCAAAAGTTGAGGGACCATTCTTGACAAATCTTCAAACTTCAAGGACTTCTTTGGAAAATCAACATTCGGGTCCGGTTCTTTGTGCGGCTTCGTTTCCCGTGTTCATTTTTGCTTGATTCCTTTGATCTTTTGGTGAATTCACGATATCCATACCTAAAATACACAATGAACAAACACAGGCATATATTGGGGTATTTTGATGATATTTTAAGCGTTTTAAGCCCGATTTGGACGATGAGACTATGTATAAATACAGTCTCATCAGTGTGCATACATTGCTTCATTGCCCAATGGTTCAGTGATTACATATGAGGACCTTGATCAAATAAGTGATGAGCATTTGGAGGAGATGGATATAAAGTGGAACATGGCTCTTGCGAGTATAAGAGAAAACAGATGGAATATAAGATTCAAGAAGAAGATGACTTTTAATGCTAAGGACACTACTGAATTTGATAAATCCAAGGTTGAGTGTTACAATTGTAATCGTATGGGACACTTTATGAGAGAATGCAGATCTCCAAGAAGATCTGATGCTAGAAAACCCTCAAGCCAAATTGTTAATGCTCAGGATCCCAAGGCCATGGTTGCAATGTAAGAAATTAATGGTGTTGGATGGGACTGGAGCTATTTGGCTAAGGATGAGGAAGAGGATAAAGCTTTGGTTGTTGAGATAGAAGAAGAAGATCATGTTCAATATGCTCTCATGGCACACTCCTCATCTTCATCAGACAATGAGGTATATGATGATGCTTTTTGTAGTAAGGGTTGTCGTTTAAATACTGAAAGACTTAACAAAGAGGTTTTAAGATTGTTTGGAGATGTAAGTACTGAGAGATGCAAGTTCTCTAACTATCAACTTGCTCTTACTCAAACTGAAAAGACTGTAGCTGAGTATAAGAAAATGGAGTTTGACCTAAAAGATAAAATAAATATCTTAAAACATGATTTAAATGCTAGTACGGATATTAGAAACATCATGGAAAGGGTCAATGCTGAATTACAGGCTAAGATAGATGAGGCTATCAAGAATAAGGATAATGTAGAACTTAAAATTCAAAGATTTGATAAGGCCTCACAAACCCTAGGAGAATGTTTTAGTAAACAAAGAGATTCTAGGGACATGACTGGGATTGGGATGAAAGAGTATGCTGGTGTTCCACCACCAGCTGGGGATTTCTATGGTGTCCAAAGAAAGGACTTATCTTGGACTGGTTTACCAGAACTCCAAGAAGAGGAATTTATTCCTCCACCAAGAGTCCTTACCCCAATAGAGGAATATAGGCAAAAGTTGACTGATTTGAATGAATGGAAGAAAGCAAACCCTACCTTGTTTGTCAAGGGTGGCATGCTTTATGATAGCCCAAATGAGTCTACGCCTATCAAAGTAACAAGCCCAATCACTGGCAAGACTGTTGACCTTGGCTCAAACGTTGTTAGAAAACCTAGCATTAAATATGTAGAAATGTATAGAAACACTAGGTCACCAAAAAGGCAAGTTAGTGATACCAATTGTGGAAACCTTGATAATGGAACAGGTTTCTTTTCTTCTAGATATAGAGTTGTGTCTAGAAAAGCCTGTTATACTTGTGGTAGCTTTTCACATTTGGCCTATAAGTGTTTCAACGCTTCCAAGGTCAACTCTGACAAAAGGTCAAACATTGTCAGACCCAAAACTTTTATGGAGCAAAGTCCACAAGTTGTTAGACCAGCTCCATTCTTCACTAAAGGGTCTAACACTTATGGGCAAATACCTTTTTAGAAGACCAATACATGGTCTAATAGGAAATGGGTTCCTGTAGCAAACCCTAGGTTCAACGCTGATAAGGTTAATTTCAGCGTTGACAAGACCAAATCAACCGCTAACAGAAACGTTGCCAGACCAAATAATGGTAAATATTTGCAACCACAGGGAAAGGGGTCTAAAGCTTCTTCTAGCTTGACATGGAGACCTAAGCAAGATTAAAACCCTAATTCTAATGGGATTTCTATGACATGTAACAGATTTAATTATATTTCAAAGTTCATCACAAAACCAATAGGGGTTAACTGGGTGTTTCATCCAAAAAGGGATGAACAAGGGGTTGTTATGAGGACTAAGTTTGTTCTTGTTGAACAACAAAATGAATCCAAGTCTGCTCAGGCTTGGGTTCCCAAAGAAAACTAATCTGTTTTCTTTATGTGTAGGGCATTCAAAAATAGGTAAATGATTATGGCTATTGGGATAGTGGATGCTCTAGGCACATGACTGGGAAGGAAGATTATATCACAAACTTCACTCCCATTAAGGATGGTGATAAAGTTTACTTTGGAGGCGGATATGGAACTATCACAGGCAAAGGAACTCTTCTCACCAATAATTTGCGTTTTGAAAACGTGTTTCTGGTAAAAGAACTTGATTATAATCTTTTTAGTGTATCACAAGTTTGTGATAACAAAAATAAGGTTCTTTTCACTGATACTGAATGCTTGGTGTTGAGCAAGGATTTTAAAATGCCAGATGAGAAATTTATTGATTATAGGACACCTAGGCATAAGGACATTTATAATGTGAATCTTAATGGAATTAGGATGAATAATAACATGTCATGTTTTTATGTTAAAGCTTCAGTTGATGAGAGTAATCTATGACACATGAGACTAGGGCACATTAACTTTAAAAATATAAATAGGCTTGTGAGACATGGTTTGGTTGATGGTTTTCCTGAAAAGGGTTTCCACAATGACCACTCTTGTGTTGCATGTCTTAAAGGCAAACAGCACAAGGTCTCATTTAAGTCTAAACAGGTGCACTCTAGTTCTAAACCTCTTCACTTGCTGCATATGGACCTGTTTGGTCCAACTAATATAGAGAATTTGAATGGTAAATCTTACTGCTTTGTCATCACAGATGACTTTTCTAGGTTTACTTGGACTTTCTTTTTAGCAATGAAAAGTGACACCGTTGATACTTTAATTAACTTTATTAACCAGATAGAGAAGAAGACTGGTAATGAAGTTAAAATGCTTAGAAGTGATAATGGTGGTGAGTTTAGAAATAAACTGTTGGATGATTTTTGTTCCAAGAAAGGGATTACTAGACAGATTAGTGTTGCCAGAACCCCACAGCAAAATGAGGTTGCTGAGAGAAAGAATAGAACCCTAATTGAAGCAGCCAGGACTATGTTGGTTGATGCTCACTTTCCTATTGCATTTTGGGTTGAGGCTGTGAATACAGCTTGTTATGTTCAGAATAGAGCATTGGTCAACAAGATACATAACAAAACACCTTATGAGTTACTTTGGGGAAGGAAACCTAATATTGGTTTTCTTAAATCTTTTGGTTGTCATGTAGTTGTGTTGGATACTAGTGATGCTTTAGGTAAATTTAGTGCTAAAGGTGATGAAGGCTACTTCATTGGTTATTCAGTGCAGAGTAAAAGATATAGGGTTTACCTTAAGAAAGAAAAACGTATACTTGAAAAAGTACATGTTAGGTTTTTAGAAAGTAAACCTAGTGATCCTGAAAGTGGTCCAAATTGGCTGTTTGACTTGGAACCTCTATCTAGGACTTTTAATTATATGCATGTTACTAATCCAGACATTGTGAAGGTAACTTCAAATGTTGTGGAAGAACCAGTTGTTGATGTTTCAGGTACACAGGTTAATGAAGAGGTTGGATCACAAGCAGACAAGTCATCTCCCGTACTTGAGTATGTTACTGTTCCGATATGGACAGATGCTTTTGCTGCTGCTGCTGCTGCTGGAAAGGAAAATGCTGGTCCCCAAGTATCACCAGTTAACAACATGCATGGTCTTTCAGGCGCTGACAAAGGAAAATCTGGCGCTGACAAGACAAATTCAGGTGTTGATGGCTCAAACGTTGACAACACTATTTCAGGCGTTGATGGCCCAAATGCTGACAACCCTGGTTCAGGGGTTGACAACTCTTTTGAGCATATTTTCTCTTCCAATTTTTAACAAGGTGAACCTTCAAGCAGAAATGAAGAGGTTCATACAGATATTGATGGAAGAGAGTCCGAAGAAGATATTGGTAACTTGGATGATGAGATTGAAGACAACATACTTTTTGAGGGAGGAGTTCTTACTTCTATAATGAAGAATCACCCCTCTTCTCAAATTATTGGAGATGTCTTGTCTCCTGTTCAGACTAGAAGATCTCATCAGAATCTTGGAGGATTTATTGCCAATATACACAACAAGGTTGATACCCCTCTTGTTCAAGCATGTTTGTTTGCCTGTTTTCTGTCACAACAGGAACCCAAGAAGATTTTTGATGCTCTCAAAGAACCACGTTGGGTGGAAGCAATGCAGGATGAGCTTCACCAATTTGCTATTCAGGATGTTTGGGAGTTGGTTGATTGTCCCAGATATGTCAGACCTATTGGGACAAGATGGGTTCTTAGAAACAAGAAATATGAAAGAGGCATTGTGGTCAGAAACAAGGCACGTTTGGTGGCTCAAGGGTATACACAAGAGGAAGAGATAGACTATGAGGAGGTCTTTTCACCAGTTGCAAGGATTGAGGCTATCCGGATAATTCTAGCCTATGCTTCATGCATGGGCTTTACTGTCTATCAAATGGATGTGAAGAGTGCTTTTCTTTATGGCACAATTGTTGAGGAGGTTTATGTAATGCAGCCTCTTGGTTTTGAAGATCCAAAGCATCCAGACAAGGTGTATAGAGTCAAGAAAGCTATGTATGGACTTAATCAAGTCCCAAGAGCATGGTATGGCACATTGTCCACCTATCTGATGGAAAATGGTTTCAAAAGGGGCACCATAGACCAGACCTTATTTACAAAGAAGACTGGTAAGGATGTCTTACTTGTTCAGGTTTATGTGGATGATATCATCTTTGGTTCTACAAATCCAAAGATGAGTGAAGAATTTTCCAAGCCTATGACAGAAAAATTCAAGATGAGTGCAATGGGGGAGATGAACTTCTTTCTAGGGTTACAAGTTCAGTAGAAAGAAGATGGTATCTTCATCTCTCAGGATAAATATATGGCAGAAATCTTGAAGAAGTTTGGCTTTTCTCCACATAAAAAGAGGGCTAGTACTCCTATGGATAGAGAACACCCTTGGGGAAAAGTTGGAGATGGAAAAGATGTGGATGTCAGGCACTATAGATCAATGATTGGTTCATTAATGTATCTCACAGCCTCAAGACCTGACATTATGTTTGCTGTGTGTGCATGTGCACGTCATCAAGTGACTCCCAAAGAATGTCACCTTCATGCTGTCAAGAGAATCTTTAGGTATCTTAGATGTTATCCAGATCTTGGATTATGGTATCCAAAAGATTCACCATTGGAGCTTATTGCATATTCAGAAAGTGACTATGGTGGTGATAAATTTGATAGAAAATCCACAACTGGTGGATGTCAGTTTCTTGGGAGTAGGTTGATATCTTGGCAATGCAAGAAACAAACAGTGGTGGCCAATTCTACAACTGAAGCAGAGTATGTTGCAGCAGCTGCTTGTTGTGGACAAGTCTTATGGATTTAGAACCAGCTGTTAGATTATGGGTATAATTTCATACATACCAAGATTTTTGTGGACAATAACAGTACTTGGTGCATTATTAAAAATCCTGTACATCATTCTAAAATAAAACACATAGAAATTAGACATCATTTTATAAGAGATTGTTTTGAAAAGGGTTTAATTCAACCAGATAGAGTTGACACAGAGGAAAATGTGTCTAATTTATTAACTAAACCTTTTCATACTGGAAGGTTCCAATATTTGGTAACAAGTATTGGAATGATCAATCTCACTTAATACGTGTTTTGGGGTCTTTTTGTAAAAGTATGTACAGGATAATGCATTGTTATTGGTCTTTTTGAGAAGTTAGATTTTCCACTATATTTGTCTAACGCTGACAAAGGTTATCTTAACGCTGATAAGTGTTATCGTGACGTTGTCAGCAACATGTTAGTTTTGTGGTTTTTGATCTAAGTGTGCAGGTGGTGTTAGCATTGTACCATTGGATACAGAGTTGCTTATGGATCCTTGGAGAATCAATAGAAGCATGTTTTCAATTTATAGATGATGGTTGGAATATTTTTTTATTCCTATCTTGACATAAATTTTTATATTCATGCATATTATTTGGCAACTTGTGTATCACAGTTTAAGGGGAGGTTTTAGGAACCTTTAGGACTTTTGGGTATTATTATAATACTCTTATCATAATTCTAGATTGTGTCCACATGTGAGTATGAGTTAGTTTACTAAATCATGAGGCACTGTAGCATGCAAAGTTGATATATTATGCATGCTGCCAAGACATTTTTGGCCTAGAATTGGATGTGGTCTGTTGGGAGACTTGGGAATGATTTATAATGGTTTTACCTAGGAGTTACAAGGGATTTTATGAGATAACTTAATTGTTAAGAATTTTGGTTTGCAAGGGACACTAGAGGATTGTTATGTCTATCTTGCTTAAGCAAGTGTGCATAACTTGACAATGCTTTCCGCCCTATAATAATTATCATTTTATAGGTTATCTTCACTAGGATAAATTACTTTGTTAAGGTCCTTTTTCATTTTTATTACTTTTATTTTTTGACGCTGACAAATATTTTTCCAAGCGTTGTTATGACCAATTTAGACGCTGACATGGCTTTGGCAAACGTTGACAAGAATATAGCCGTTGGGCATTGATGGGTTATTTTTGACCCTTGACACTCATTGGGACCTACCTAGTTGTTATTTTTGACGAATTTTGGGGCCGTAATTTTGGGAGTAGATAAATTTTAATTAATGCACAAGATAAATTATTTTCTTTTCAAGATTTTCATCATTGTATTTTGAAAATTTCTTGCCTTATTTTTGACCAATCACATGTGACTATCTCTCCTATATATTTGGCTCCTATTTTTAAACAGGATATCTCATATTCTTGTCCAACACTTTTTCTCCTATAATTAATCTTTCTCAATAATTCACAAACAGCTTTCTTCAAACCATGGCACCAAAGTTTAAACCAAGTGACTTGGTATTGGGATTAAGGAGTCAGCACAACATGATTGCTTATTTGGACGCTGATGATACTTTGTTTCCACAATACACCCAGATGGTGGCGTATTTGAATGCATCTCCAATTAGGTATGCACTTTCTCATGCTCCTCTCATCCCTGTGACTCATATTAAACAGTTTTGGAACACTGTAAGTTCCTCAACGCTTAATAATGTGACTACATTCACAACTATTGTTCATGGGCGTACTTGGGTGGTTATTGAAGCCTTGGTTCGCCAGGGTTTGCATCTTAATGATGCAGATGGTATAACCACCCTCCCCATCAATGAAATAGAACAAGGACTTCGGGCTTTGGGGTATCCTTTCCCTGATGAGGGCACTTTAAACAAATATCATAAACAAGAGTTTCCCCCAGCCTGGAAGTACCTCATACATGTCATCCTTCAATGTTTGAGTCCCAAATGTACTGCACACAATGAAATTAATAGATCAATTGCTAGTACAATTGTGTGCATAGCAAATGGGCAAAAGTTTAATTTTTCAAAACTGATTTTTGATGGCATGTATAAAAACAAAGGGAATAAGATGACTTTGGCTTATCCCAGATTTTTGCAAATGGTTTTTGATGTGCAAAATTACTGCACAAGGGATCATGATGATTTTTATGAGATCCCTGTGCAAAAGAAAGCTATTTTTACCAAGATGAACTCACCCACTCACCATGAATTACCCCTCACCCAAGCTATGCTTGTTGTTATTACAGTAGCACAACCCCAACCAGACCCACAACAACAACTTGACCCAATACCAGAACCTTTGCCTTCACCTCAACATAAGGAAATTGACCAAGAACCATTCAACGCTGACACATTAAATGTTAGCGTTGAAACAAGTAATCCAGACGTTGACACCTTTCCTTCACAGACCCAAACACCCCTTAACCTTCAAACTACTACCCAATCCACATCATCTTCTACCCCACCTGAATATAGGTTGCAAAAACGCCCAAGGACTACTTGAGTGTTCTCCTCTAGTGGTCCTAGCCATGTAGCAGAGAGAACCACCACCACAAGTGTGGTTGGTGCAATGGATGAGGCTGGGACTATTGGTACTGGCTTAGATGCAGGCCAAGACAGTCCAAACATCATTAAGACCTCATCCATGCCCCATGACTCTATTGTGGGAGGTCAAATACCCATTCTAGAGGAGGGAAGATTGGAACCATACACATTGATGGAATTAACGGCTGTCTGCATTAGCTTGCAAAAGCAAAATGCAGACTTGGTACAAACAGTCAGTATACAAGGCCTTGAACTAAAGCAATTGAGGGAGATGATTGTTATTTTGGAGGATGCTAACACTAGGCGTGGAATGGAGGAATCTTCCAAAGGGGAGGATGAGCAGATCCATGTGAGGGACAAAGGCTCACATGATGGAGAATCTTTGGGTGTTGCTGAAGCTCTCACAGAATTGAAGAAGCAACCAGGTTTTGACACATCTCTGGTTACTCCTACAAATTTGAAGTTCTCTTTTATAGCTATGATGGAGCAGTTCACAAGAGGCGCTGAGACAAGTAGTTTCGGCGTTGACAAGCAAAATTTGAACGCTGACACACCAAGTGCTGACATGAGTAAATTGGGCGCTGACACAAGGAATTTGAGCGTTGACAGACCTGCAGATATGGTTGATGTATTCCAGTCATCATCTATCATCAAAGAAGTGTCTTCACAGGTATTACCATCATCCTTACCCATCATTGATCCATTAGATAAGGGTAAAGGAATTATGGTAGAAGTAGAAGTTCCAAAGGATGCAGCACAAGTAGAGTTTGATTCAAGGTTGGCTGCACAACTTGTGGAACAAGAAATAAGGAAGGTTGGTGAATCACCATTTGTTATCACTTCTGAGGAACAAGAAGGAAGTGATGAAGAAAGTTCATATTCAAGTGTGATGATAATTGAACAACCAGAAAGACTTGAATATGGTGATGACTTGGCAAGAGAGAAGCTTAGAGAGTTAAAATTGCAAGTAGATTTTGATATGCCAGAAGTAGTTCCGATGTACCATGCTTGGGAGAATAGGATAATGGAGAATCCAGATTTGACAATTTCAGACCAAATTTGGGGATTGGAGATTCTTCTAAGAGTTCAAAGAGACTGCAAGGTAATTCTGAAGCACAAGGCTAGCAATGTTTTCTCACTGCTGAAAATGGATAGAAGGGAGCTTTACTACATGTTACTTAGATGTCATGGAACTTGATGGACCTTCAAGAAATTGCAGGGATTGTCCTTTCAAGAATTGGAGTACAAGGCTTATCCCATTTGGGCAAGAGTGCAGGAAATGAACACTCTTAGACTTCTTTCAGATGAAAGGAAAGAAGAACTTGCAGAAGAGATGGAGATTCAGAAGGCAATGATTGTTCCAAGGCCTTTGAAGAAGGGAGTTCCACTTGAGTTTCCTAAAGATCTAAATAAAGTGGTTCCTAGTGAAGCTGTTCTTAGAAGGAGCATTATGCTCTCACCCATGGAAGCTTTAGATATGGTACAAGTGTTACCTCTTGATGCCAGAAACCCTATCATTAGCTATGAAGAAGATTCAAGTGGGTTTTGGAAGATTGGTAGATATGGGAAAGAGGTACACACATTTACTACTCTTATGTCTCTCTTTGGAAGTATGGATAGAGAAGACTTGGCAGACCTTTGGAGGTTGTTGATAGCCAAGTATGAGACTGAAGTACCTACTATAGTCAATGGAATAAAGATTTGGTCAACATTCAAGAGAATGTGTGCACCAGAAGAAGAAGATCCTGTTTGGAAGGATCTTGAGGATGATATCAGTGGTCTTCAATGGCGTTTGTATTCAGCTACTGGTGTGTATTATTTGAGCTCTACAAAGTTTGCTGAGTATCTTCTTGTAGATGCTCAGTATCCCATGTCCAAAGAAGTTTTGGACAAGATGAAGACAACACAGCTGGAGATTGACTATTCAAGTTACATGGCCAAAGATTTTATTAGGCATGTTTATTACCAATATGATAAGATTTGTATGATTCCTCCTAGTTCTTAATTTTTATTCAGAAACTTGATTACTAGAGTAGATATCAAGTTTCGGGGAGGATTGTTGGGAATAAAATGTAGCCAGTACACTTGAACGCTGACAAGAAGAAAACAAGCGTTGATAAGAAGAAAACAAACGTTGACAGATCAAGCGTTGACAGGAAGAAGTCAAGCGTTGATAGGTTGAAGACAAGCACTGATAGAAAGATATGGTCTACGCGTATTTTGTTTCTAGTTTGTTTCTAGAAAAGATAGGATCAACAATGTATTTTCTATAATTATCTTTACCTAGAATAGCTTATACGTAGACTCTTGTACAAGGCTTCTTATGTCTATAAAAGAATACCTTTAGGTTATGTTTCATATAAGTTTTTCATATGTTAAACACTTTCATTGTAAGCAAGTTCGATCAATCAATCAAGTGAAAGTTTGTTTTACATTCTTTGTGTGTTCTTGTTTAGGTGTTAATTCCGCATAACACTTAAATTACTTTATACATAAACAAAGTTTCTCTACGTGTTTAACTTGATCTAATCTCGTTTACACAAGCTAAATCGATCTAAGTTTGGGATCAACAGGCCATACAATGGAATGTTAAAAATGAGCAAGATATGGCCAAAACACTTTTGTAGTACTAATCTGTCTAGTCTGTTTTGTACGAATTATTAAAAATACTTAGAGGCTGTTTGAGCAGGAGATAGAAAGCGTTATTTGTAGCACATATCGTAGTTTATACAGTAAACATTTGAGGTTCTGATTCATTGTAGAACTCAAATTATGATCAAAATGGTGGACTTGAAATTTTACATCAGATTTGACCTTAAGATATATAATATTAAAAAGGCACTCAAAGTGAAATACTATATAAAATAAGTACGTATAAGTAATTAATTGTTATAACTAATATAAAATAAGTTTATACACTATACTAAGTAAATATTACATTTTATAAAAATAAAACTCAAATGTTTTTCTAAACTACAAACTATATATAAATTTTATGTCTTTTTGGCTAAAACCGAAAGATGGCATTTTCACCAAATAAAACTTAGATGGTCGGACCCGTCTAATGTAACATTTTTATAAATAATTTACTGATATGTAAACACACTTGACAAGTAAAAATCTACAAAATCGAGGTTTGTAACTTATGGACCATAATGTGCCAAATTAGCCTTGTTGGACGACTAGGCCCACCTAGTTTGGCTTAACACTATTGGACCTACTCATGGGCTTAACCCACTTGGGCCCAACTTAAGAGTATAGGTCTTGTCTTAAAAAGATAAATGGACTAATATAAAGTATTGGACTCTTAATGGGCATATAGGGCCTTAATATGTAAATGGGCTAAAACTAGTAAAACTAGACTAAGTTAACTAGTACCTAACAACTAGTAATGTTGTATAAGGAAATAAAACCCCACTTGATCATCATGCTACGATATCATTACATATACATAAAAACTTTTATAAATATTATTTGACGATAGTCTAAGATCGAGTATTATTTGTCTAGGTTTCCATTATCGAGGCACGTACCGTACATCCTAATTGTCGATAACCCGCCTTTCCCAACCAACGTGAGTTCATAGCCTCACACTCTTTTAAATGTTTTATGAAATGTTTTGTAAACCCGCGAGGGAGATAACATGCGAGTTTTGATAAAAATAGAACATAAGTAGTCCCGATTGTATGCTTATTGATATGGACCCGATTGATTGTATGACCCAAATTGGATGAATGAAATGGATTATTAAAAGTTAGGTTATGTCACTAAAAGTCCCATTAGCATGAATTGTGAACTACCGGGAGTTGGTAGACGCTTATGCATATAATAGTACTATTTTATAGAAAGGCAATAATGTCAGGCGGTGTAACACCCCCAAATTTATACAATTCAATACAGCGGAACACTCGTTGGTGTTACGGGATAGCACATTACTCACATCATAGACAACGCTTAAAAATTGCGTCGTTTAATAATAAAGCATTTCCATTTATAAATATCAAATTTACATAGGTCCCAAGTCATTGTATTTTATACAGGTTTTACAAAGCATTTGAATGGAAATTATTATTTAAGTGCGGGCCATGAATTCTTGTTGTCTTCCCGAGAATTACCTTCAAGTACGTGAGATAAAACATGTTAAATGAAAAGGTCAACTATAACGCCGAGTGAATTCATAGAGTTTAATAAAACCATTAATATATCATCGATATATAACTATTACCGAAAATCATTTTGTACAAATCTTTGTAATAGGCCATAAAATAGCCAAAGTCATTTTATACAAATCCTTATCAAAATCATAATATAGGCTTTTGCCTTCAAAATCATTATACGAACCAATGTCGTAAAAACATCATACAATACGTTTTATAACGTTGTATAAAGTTAAATAAAAACCGTTATATGAATATGGTTATGCAAAACCAAAACACGAATATAATATCAATAATAAGACCCCGTATTGCTAGTCAGGAAATATATCGTAATTCGGTGCGTATAGCAGTATTTCGTTATTTGGATTATTACAAGCCGCATGACATTGTTACCTTACTACAACAAACAACGGGTAGCTAACCCAAAACTCATTTTCACATCTAAATTAGCGTGTCGTCACAATAATCACGCTTGTGTAAATCTTCTCATACATAAATTCGCTTACCAATCAATGTGGCACGACGGGGATTAACCGTCAAGGCGCGAACTAGGGTGATCGTCCCCAAATAGTACTATTATATGCATAATAGTCTACCAAATCCCGGTAGTTCACAAGTCATGCTAATGGGACTTTTAGTGACATAACCTAACTTTAATAATCCATTTCATTTCATCTATCGGGTCATTTAATCATACATCGGGTCATACCATCATTCGGGTCCAAATCAATAAACAAACAATCGAGACAAATGGTGTCCTATTTTATCAAAACTAACATGTTATCTCCCTCGCGGGTTTATAAAACATTTTATAAAAACATTTAAAAGAGTGCGAGGCTATGAATTCACGTTGATGTGGGAAAGCGGGTTATCGGCAATTCGGATGTACGGTACGTGCTTCAATCACGGAAACCTAGAAAAATAATACTCGTCTTAGACTCTTGTCCAATGATTTATAAAATAAAAATTATGTATACATATGATGATTTTATATATATGATGATCAAGTGGGTTTATATATTCTCATTTACTCATTTTAGTGTTATGTGTTGGAAATTTTCAAGACTAGTTACACTAGTTCAACTTGTTTACATTTTGAAGCCCAATGGGCCTATTACAAGCCCAATACTATTCATTAGCCCAATTATACTTTTATTATCAATATTATACTTTACATGTTGGGCCCAAATGGGTTAAGCCCAATAAGTAAATTTATAAGTGTTTAGTCCATTTAGTTGGATTATTAGTCCAATATTGCTAACTTAGTCCGTTAATGCCCGTATGTTTTATAGTTCGGGTTTTATCGGTTTTTACTTGTATTAAGTACTTATATATCAGTATATGACTTTTAAAAAGTTTACATTAGACGGGTCCGACCATCTAAGTTTTAATTGACGAAAACGTTAATTTTACGGTTTTAGCTGAAAAGACGTAAAAATCATGTTTATAGTTTTATAACTTATAAAACTTATCAAATTGCCATTTTTATAAAATGTCTCATTTATTTATTATTGTACATACTTATATAAATGTTATATATAAGTTAGTGGGTTTTAATTTTACATTTTATACTATATTTATTTGAGTGCTATTATAATACTATTATACTTTAATTTCACAAATCTGATTTTTAGTTTCACTTTCACCATTTTTATCATATCTTGAGTTCTACAAGGAGATAGAAGCTCATTTTTGGACACCATAAACTACATGATATGTGATACAATTAACCTAGCTTTAGCTACTGCTAAATATAAGTCTAAGTATCCCTAACAGTCCTCACAAAACTGACTATTCAGATTGATACATCAATTTTGTTTTGATCATATCTCACTCATTATAATGATTCCATTGCATGGCCAACTCTCACATGTGTACAAGAATTAATACATACTGTATATTGATTCCACTATGCCATTTTATCAGTTTACCATATGTTTTCTAACTGTTTTTATACAGCTAATTATTTTAAGCATGATTTAACCATTTTACATGTGGTTTTCCATCTTTTTACCCATGTTTATCAACACCAAATCCCCACATAATATTTTTAATCATCATTCATCATCATATACATATACATAAATAAATAAAATACAAGATTACATAATCAAAATAACAAGAGGATAGGAAGAAACAATCTCTATACCACCAAAGTGATGAAAAGGTTGAGATTTTGGATGAACAAGGCTTGGTTTTGGTAACCAATCTTATGAAATATCAAGACCACCTTCAAGATTACCAAGGATATGAAGACACCTTCAACAAATCAGCCCTAAACTCCTTCTTGAAAATCAGCCCAAAGACCACCATGAAAACTCCTTTTGATATGTTAAAATCACCTCCAATCTTCATCTTTTTGTGTAGTTATCAACATATGTTGATTATATCTTTTGTTTATGGTCAAAATTTGATGATGATGGTGATATAATGGTGGTGTTGGACGTTCAAGGGGAGAGAGGAAGAGTTGAGAGAGTTTCTTCGTTTGCATGTGTGAGAAATGGTTTATGGTTAGCTTGTTTTGTGGTTAAGTGGTTCTACATAGCACTAAGGACATGTGTCCTTAGTGTATATGTAAATTTGAAACCACACTTGGTGTGTTGTCTAAGTCTTGACCACCCATAGTGGGGGTGAGGCAAGTGTAATCTTGTCTCATCCCCATTTAATTATGGGTACTCCTCGATTCTAGTTTCCTCGATTTGCATGCCCTCGGTCCGTTTTACGAAAAACGTTTTTATAAATTATGAATCAACGGCGCAAAACAAATGTAATAAAAATTGTCTCATCAAAAACGGAGTTCGAAAACGTAAATACGTAATCCTAAGGTTTCCGTTTAGTCGTAAAGGACGTTAAATTATTCACGTAAGTCCTAATCTCTTCTCGTAAATTTGTGAGTTTATGAACCAACACAAATTTAAAATTCCAAAATAATATTTACGGATAAATTTATTTCTTGAAATGTCGGACTGTCACCAAAACGCTGTATGTAAACGTAAGCACGTAACGTAGAATCCTCCGGTTTAGACGTAGTCGATGCTACTTCAAGACGTAAATCCAAATTTCTTCCCAAAAATAAGTGAATTCATAATATAACATTAAAATAATGTTCATAAATAATATTTGAGAATAAAATATAAACCATAAATTGACGGATTGTCACATCATTTACCCCTAAACAGGATCTTTGTCCTCAAAGATCATCTTATCTTACTACTCGCTTCTTATAGAGTTAAAGCCATGTGGGTATTTCCTCCACATTCGGTCTTTTCTCACAAGTGTAATCCATTAAAATACGCGAGTTTCATCAAACATAACTATGAGAATAAGATCAGGCTAAATGTTGACTTACTTTCTCTATCCATGATGTTCACGGGTTTCTGATGAATGCAACTTTTCGCCGATCCAAACTTTACTAAGAAACAATCATATTCTCACTTGATAGACATTTTATCAAGTTCGATATACGAAACATAATTCACGCAGCTCTTGAAGTCCTAGGGTAGATCTAACTTATATGCCTTTCAAACCAATCTTTTACATAATCTCAATGGTCCCATACAACGGGGACTTATATCCCATGATCTTTTAGATCATCAATTCATTTTTCCATGGTTAAATTTTTTGGCATAACTTCGCTACCCATCTGGCACTTCAAGATCTACATTTCATATTCACATGACCTCCTGCCCACTACCGGCAGTCAATAATCAAATCCTATTTTCAACAACCATTTCAGGTCTCGCGGGTCGAGTATTTTGTAAGGTTAGGTTCGCCATCATAGGCAACCTTAAACCTAAAATACATGTCCAACTCACAATGGGTGTATGTCGGATGTCTTCATCCCAACTCTTGCTTACAGATGCTTTAATATATATCCTCACAACATTCGATCTTGATCCTAATACGATAATTATCAATGATAATCTCTCCAAAGGAAAACAATTTTACAGTTTATTACCAAAGGTCAATCATTCAAATATAAAACAGCACTTATGGTATGTTGTATCGTTACTTTACCTCGTCCCTTCGATTGGGGTGGTACACAGTACTCTCATCAAGATTCGTTCACAATGAATTCTGAGCAAATCTCTAGAAATTCGATGTGAAGCGAGGATCTTGATAGAGATGATCGATACAGGCACACCATGTTTACACAACTCCTTTAAATACAAAAGAGTCAATTTCTTCATCAAGAATCTATCATTAACAGGAATGATATTAGTAGCTTTGGTCAGTCTGTCGACGATGAACTAAATCGAATCAAATTCAGATGATGACCTTTGCAATAGCTAGACGTTTACTAATGTATGAGGCGGTGTCTGCCTTCATAATTTGCCGTTAGTACAACTTCTTCTGATAATGATACATTAAATCAGAAAATGACAGGAATATAATACTTATACTTACAAGATTCCAACATAACTATATCTCAAAATCTCCATTTTAGGCAACCTCAAGTGGCCTGTTATACATTCAACGCCATCGGCTTCTCAATTTTGATGGTTCACATTAGCCGCGAACCCCTTTTTATTATCTATATTATCCTTTTTACAATCATTGTTTATTTTTATATTGTTCGGCAATTTATTTTTCACCTTCATTATTAAGGAACATGTCCTAATTGGTTCTTTATCTTTTCTACATAATGTGTCACTAATTATATTCACCTTCCTTGATGAAATAAATATCATGACCGTATTTATTCAGAAATTATTCCTTCATATTTTCTAAGTCTTAGTTCTATCTCAACTATTATTTTTATCAGTTTTGCTTGATCCGACGTTTTAAAGCGTCGATAATTATTACACGTAAATTAACATTAAATATTAAGTTTTTATGAAACGTAAACGTTAAAAGTTTAAATTTCTTAGTTCGACCAATTATAATAAAATGTTCAAAACAAATTTGAATTTAATTAACACGATTTTTGTTGATTTATCGAAAATAATTAATAAGATTCGTAAATGTTTGAAAAATCTTTGGTTATACTTTGGTCAAAATTTTCTTAGATGAAAAGCAAAAAGTTTCGTTTCAAATTTCAAGTTATGGTTTAAATGGTTTCCTCAATCCCTCTTAGGTTGTCTTGAGGTATAAACGAACATTTACCCCTAAACAGGAGTTTAGTTAAATGTTCTGGGTATAAGGGAATAATCCCTCAAAAGTTCTTTTTGATAAAACATTTGTCAAAACACATTTGCACTTTCTTTTTGGTAAAACCCAAATTCTTAAAAGGGCTCTAAATTTTTGAAGAGTCAATATAGATTCAATTATCTTATTAATCACACGGTCAATTAATGTAAAGGATTAAGTCTTTAATCACATGTTAAATACTCAAGGTACAAGTTTTCATTGTTCGGCCAATTTAGGGCAGTCAATAACTAATTATTAACTCATTCTCATTCTTATAAACAAACAGATGGTCCTTAATGATCGCAAGCACGAATTTATCAATTTACAGCCTATACACGTGATCCACCCAATTTATGGATGCTACATGTGCATTAGTCAATCCAAACGACATAACATGAAACTCATAATAATCATTACAAGTTCTGGATGTAGTGATTGGAATAGATAATCTTTTTCGCGGACGCGAAATTGATGATAACCATGCCGAGGATCAAATTTTTAAAACATACGCTAGAACCTTATAAATGATCGAACAAATCTATCATCTTGGGTAGTGGATATAGATTTTTAATCGTCAATTTACCTAGTTCATGGTAATTCAGTAAATATAAGGAATAATAACACCATAGCTCTTCATGATGACGAGCTTGGTAGAATAAAAGCTTTCCCCGACAACTCTTTCAGTTGTACGGTAACACTTTCGATTTAGATGGTGATGATGTATAGTGCACATGACACAAGTGCAACACCGGGAATATAATCAATACCAATTTCAACTTGCCTTAATAGTAAAAGTCTAGTTAATTCACCAGCAAATACCTCCTAAAGTTTCAGATAACGGAAACATCTTTTAATAAATTCATATTAGGTTCTTTCTAGACTATAATATCTATGACTAATTCACAACCCTTCACGGTATAATTTCAAGTCTAAATGCAGGATATGGTCACCCATCAAGAATTATTTAGATCACTTTTGATAATCAACATCTTATCATTTAGGGGAATTCTATTCGAGTTCCCATTAATTAAGACAATGTCGTCATGTCATAATCAATCAATCCTTTCTACTAGCACTATCAACTTTTCAGTTTTATTGCCGTCGATAAGATGTGAACTTCTCAAAAGACTAATAATAACTCATAACCCTTCACAAATTCAAGGATATATGGAGACACAACTACAATCAAAAGAGTAAGGTCAACGCATAATTTACGCGAGAGAATTTCAAATTTGATACAGACAAAAACATTTAATGAATATGAATATATCCCATGTTTTCATAATTTGAGTACGCATTCGAAAGCTCCTCGGATCATTACCCAGGTCATTCAAATGAAATCAAATCAAAAGAAAAAATAAGAACGTCGATACATCCAGTCGGGTATCAACACTCGGTAATCAGATACTTTTCCTAAGAATCTCACTACGGGAGAATTGGACAAGGAAAAATTGTCAATTGTCAAATAAGACAATTTCCAAAGATGAGTAAATTCGACTCAGAAGAATAAATAGTACCAGCACATATGTAGGTGTCCCTATCAATATGTCCCTGTTTTTCACTTCTTGCAGATCTCATAAAATTTAATCTTTCACAATCTTCAAAGAAAATTTAGTGTTTATTAATAATTTCATGGTGAACACTAATCAGCCTTGCATGGTCACTTCCAAATTGTATGTAGGCGCGCAACTATATACAATTTCAAGATTAACGATGCAATACTCAGTTCGTCAAAATTTTATCATCATGTTTATAATAAAAACATTTTCATGCTTAATTCTTAAATAAGAATCAAGAATAAATTTACAAAGATTTTCTTTGTTATGAAAACAATTAGGTTTTCCAAGATATTTTATAAACAACTTCATTTTGATAACGATCACTTACAAATCTCACTTTGAATAATCCTTATAGTGATGAAAATTCAATTTTTCTCAAGGGATACTGTTTTATCTTATAAAAACAATGAGTGATCTGCAAAAGAGTGATGGAAAGTTGTTCACCAAGAACTAACTACGATATGCTAGGAAATGAGCTTTAGCCAAATAATCATGAGGTTCATGAACTCGATGGCACTCAAAAAGATTAATTCACAATGTAACTCAAATCAAGATGAGTACTTGTTCAATGGTTGCATCACTAATGTGAACATTAGGATGAAGCAATAAATGATAGATAACCTCGATACATGTAGATTTTAGCAATCAAAGGTAGTCTTTTCATTAATCACAAACAAGTCAAAATTGTACCGTAACACATTACGTGTCACTATGTCATACAATTCCAAGAACTCATCCTACCAACTGATGTCTCAGTTAAGTTAGGGATTATTTTTAAAAGATACCACAATGAATACTAATCTACAAGACTCATTAGGTGTTCCACCTGTCCCAGAAGATCCATCGGTCTCAATTCAGAAGAAGATTTCTTCAATTTATTTCTTGGACACTAGGCATCCTCATTAGTGGACAATGGCTTAGGAACAACCCTTAACACGAACTAACAATCATTTAAAACCTTATAATTCAATCACAGGACTTAACGACTTCCCCTTAACATTTTCTTATTCCATACAAGTTAAATTTGAACTTTATTCAAGTTTCAACCAAATTTTACTCAATGCGATATCCTACCTCATTCGCCAATACTTTCAATCCTTATTCTTAGACCTTAATAGGGCAATAAAAGCTCGATATGAGCAACACTTAATTTCCAATCCTATAACTCTTACAACAATAGTTATCAAATGATTCACTAGTATGAAATGACTCACACATTCAGTTAGACTTCTCGGAAAGGTACTAGTGGCATGAGGCTTTTGGGTAATGGTTCCAATAACAGCCTCAAGTGCAACATTCACCCTTTCGATTTTAAATTTAAGAATTGGGTGACAACAAACCAGATGACACCTTTCCAGGTGGTAACGTTTTGTCAAACTCCACTCTATAAGGAAAGATCGTCATGACATCGATATCAGTTTTAATCTCGCCAATTCTTCTTCAAGATCATAATCAACTAATATCTACATTTCTACGAATATCAACCATTTTGTTGGGATCACAAATATCCACAACTTGGTTTAGATCTGGAATATCTAGAATTCCTACAGAAATAGCTTAGATTATTTTTCTAGGGATTTAGGGTTCCTTGTGACAATCTACGTCGTATAAATACCTTGTATAAATATTAAAATAATCATCAAACAATCATGTAATCAAATTACAACATATATATATAATCCAAGTTATATATATATATTAAAATAACACTTCTCAGTCTGGTCTTGTCGGTAACTCGGGAATTCTTTAGCACCGTTATAGTCAAAAGATTTTTAGACATTTTAAGAAAACTGTTTATAGTTAAAAAGATTTTGAAATGTTTTATTCGAAACCTTAGCTTTAAAAATCTTTCGTTCTCTATAACGAAAGCTCTGGTACCAAACTGTAACACCCCCAAATTTATACAATTCAATACAACGGAACACTCGTTGGTGTTACGGGATAACACATTACTCACATCATAGACAACGCTTAAAAATTGCGTCGTTTAATAATAATGCATTTCCATTCATAAATATCAAATTTACATAGGTCCCAAGTCATTGTATTTTATACAGGTTTTACAAAACATTTGAATGGAAATTATTATTTAAGTGCGGGCCATGAATTCTTGTTGTCTTCCCGAGTTACCTTCTAGTACCTGAGATAAAACATGTTAAAAGAAAAGGTCAGCGATAACGCCGAGTGAATTCATAGAGTTTAATAAAACCATTAATATATCAACGGTATATAATTATTACCGAAAATCATTTTGTACAAATCTTTGTAATAGGCCATAAAATAGCCAAAGTCATTTTATACAAATCCGTATCAAAATCATAATATAGGCTTTTGCCTTCAAAATCATTATATGAACCAATGTCGTAAAAACATCATACAATATATCGTAAAAACCGTTATATGAATATGGTTATGCAATACCAAAACACGAATATAATATCAATAATAAGACCCCGTATTGCTAGTCAGGCAATATATCGTAATTCCGTGCGTATAGCAGTATTTCGTTATTTGGATTATTACAAGCCGCATGACATTGTTACCTTACTACAACAAACAACGGGTAGCTAACCCGAAACTCATTTTCCCATCTAAATTAGCGTGTCGTCACAATAATCACGCTAGTGTAAATCTTCTCATACATAAATTCGCTTACCAATCAATGTGGCACGACGGGGATCAACCGTCAAGGCGCGAACTGGGGTGATCGTCCCCAAATAGTACTATTATATGCATAAGCGTCTACCAAATCCCGGTAGTTCATAATTCATGCTAATGGGAATTTTAGTGACATAACCTAACTTTAATAATCCATTTCATTTCATCTATCGGGTCATTTAATAATACATCGGGTCATACCATCATTCGGGTCCAAATCAATAAACAAACAATCGGGACAAATGGTGTCCTATTTTATCAAAACTAACATGTTATCTCCCTCGCGGGTTTATAAAACATTTCATAAAAACATTTAAAAGAGTGCGAGGCTATGAACTCACGTTGATGTGGGAAAGCGGGTTATCGGTAATTCGGATTTCGGTACGTGCTTCAATCACGGAAACCTAGAAAAATAATACTCGTCTTAGACTCTTGTCCAATGAATTTATAAAATAAAAATTATGTATACATATGATGATTTTATATATATGATTATTAAGTGGGTTTATATATTCTCATTTACTCATTTTAGTGTTATGTGTTGGAAATTTTCAAGACTAGTTACACTAGTTCAACTTGTTTACATTTTGAAGCCCAATCGGCCTATTACAAGCCCAATACTATTCATTAGCCCAATTATACTTTTATTATCATTATTAAAATTTACATGTTGGGCCCAAATGGGTTAAGACCAATAAGTAAATTTATAAGTGTTTAGTCCATTTAGTTGGATTATTAGTCTAATATTGCTAACTTAGCCCGTTAATGCCCGTATGTTATATAGTTCGAGTTTTATCGGTTTTTACTTGTATTAAGTACTTATATACCAGTATATTACTTTTAAAAAGTTTACATTAGACGGGTCCGACCATCTAAGTTTTAATTGACGAAAATGTTAATTTTACGGTTTTAGCCGAAAAGACGTAAAAATCATGTTTATAGTTTTATAACTTATAAAACTTATCAAATTGCCATTTTTATAAAATGTCTCATTTATTTATTATTGTACATACTTATATAAATGTTATATATAAGTTAGTGGGTTTTAATTTTACATTTTATACTATATTTATTTGAGTGCTATTATAATACTATTATACTTTAATTTCACAAATCTAATTTTTAGTTTCACTTTCACCATTTTTATCATATCTTGAGTTCTACAAGGAGATAGAAGCTCATTTTTGGACACTATAAACTACATGATATGTGATACAATTAAATTAGTTTTAGCTACTGCTCAATCCAAGTCTAAGTATCCCTAACAGTCCTCACAAAACTGACTATTTAGATTGATACATAGATTTTGTTTTGATCATATCTCACTCATTATGATGATTCCATTGCATGGCAAACTCTCACATGTGTACAAGACTTAATACTTAATTTATATTAATTCCACTATGCCATTTTATCAGTTTATCATATGGTTTCTTACTGTTTTTATACTGCCAATTATTTTAAGCATGATTTAACCATTTTACATGTGGTTTTCCATCTTTTTACCCATGTTTATCAACACCAAATACCCATATAATATTTTTAATCATCATTCATCATCATATACATATATATAAATAAAGAAAATACAAGATTACATAATCAAAATAACAATAGGATAGGAAGAAACAATCTCTATACCACCAAAGTGATGAAAAGGTTGAGATTTTGGATGAACAAGGCTTGGTTTTGGTAACCAATCTTATGAAATATCAAGACCACCTTCAAGATTACCAAGGATATGAAGACACCTTAAACAAATCAACCCTAAACTCCTTCTTGAAAATCAGCCTAAAGACCTCCATGAAAACTCATTTTTATATGTTAAAATCACCTCCAATCTTCATCTTTTTGTGTAGTTATCAACATATGTTGATTATATCTTTTGTTTATGGTCAAAATTTGATGATGATGGTGATATAATGGTGGTGTTGGACGTTCAAGGGGAGAGAGGAAGAGTTGAGAGAGTTTCTTGGTTTGCATGTGTGAGAAATGGTTTATGGTTAGCTTGTTTTGTGGTTAGGTGGTTTTGCATAGCACTAAGGACATGTGTCCTTAGTGTATATGTAAACTTGACACCACACTTGGTATGTTGTCTAAGTCTTGGCCACCCATAGTGGGAGTGAGGCAAGTGTAAACTTGTCTCACCCCATTTAATTACGGGTACTCCTCGATTCTAGTTTCCTCGATTTGCGTGCCCTCGGGTCGTTTTACGAAAAACGTTTTTATAAATTATGAATCAACGGCACAAAACAAATCTAACAAAAATTGTCTCATCAAAAACGGAGTTCGAAAACGTAAATACATAATCCTAAGGTTTCCGGTTTAGTCGTAAAGGACGTTAAATTATTCACGTAAGTCCTAATCCCTTCTCGTAAATTTGTGAGTTTATGAACCAACACAAATTTAAAATTCCAAAATAATATTTACGGATAAATTTATTTCTTGAAATGTCGGACTGTCACCAAAATGGTGTATGTAAACGTAAGCACGTAACGTAGAATCCTCCGGTTTAGACGTAGTCGATGCTACTTCAAGACGTAAATCCAAATTTCTTCCCAAAAATAAGTGAATTCAGAATATAACATTAAAATAATGTTTTTAAATAATATTTGAGAATAAAATATAAACCATAAAATGACGGATTGTCACATGCTGCTTATAATAATCCGATAATAATACCTAAAATTGTAATTACTGAGGCTGCGTTCTCATAAATAATGTATGCTATATGAATGCAATTATAATACATTGCCTGACTAGCAATATGGGGTCTCATTATTGATATTATGCTTGTGTTTCTAATTTATATAACTGTTATACATAACGGTTTTTACTAAACTCTATGAATTCACTCAGCATTCGCTGGTATGTTTTTCGCATGTTTTATCTCAGGTGCTTGAAGGTAACTTGAATGGAGATCGACTCTGATGGCCCACATAATAATAATATTCATTCGAACTATGTTTTGTAAACAGTGAAACTGGGGGACCTTGTGTAAACTTTAAACTAGTACTCGAATGAATGTATATATAACTTTGTACAACCCTTTTTATGCGTTGTCTATGATTTGAGTTATTGTGCTATCCCATAACACTCCATTGACCCTTCCGTTGTACCTATACGAAATTTGGGAGTGTTACAGTTTGGTATTGGAGCTCTCGTTATAGAGAACGAAAGATTTTTAAAACCATGATTTTGAATAAAACATTTCAAAAATCTTTTAACCATAATTATTTTTAAATAAATTTTTGAGTAAAGAGTTTAAAAATATTTTGACTATAACGGTGTCGAAGATCTCCGATGTTACCAACAAGCCTTATTGAGAAGATATATATTTTGATATATAATCTAATATATATATATCTCTATATTATATATAGGTATAATTATGACTTGAAACCACAGTTTCAATCCCAGTCATATCCCAGTCACATCTTTTAACCAATAGGATTTGAGTATTTACTAAAAAATCTCACTTTTTTCCTTTTTTAACTCATTTTTGTTGATTTTGGGCGGACCACACTTTTGAAAATCACGTTTTATATAAAAACTGCGTTTTCATACCGCGCGTATATATTGTCCATATTTTTTATTTTTTTTCATTTTTCTTCCACAAACTACGGGTGAAAACACACACAACCTCCATAACCATCTTCTTCATCATGCAATCTTTATTCGATTCAATCATGAATCCAATCATGAATCCAATCATGAATCGGCTTATTCATCTATGGAATCATAAAAACCATGAATCATTCACAACACCAGAACAAAGATCTAGAGGTATTCAAAAACCCTAAATTAAAATATCATATTCTCAACACCAGATCAAAGATCCATACCTGATCAAGAAAAGGAACATACACCCATCAGTCAAGAAGACACAGCCACCTCTGTTGACGTCATCGTCAATAACAACACCAAACCTGCTGACCTTCAACCTTCTGATCTATATCAGGTATTTATTTATTTATTTTATTCAAATACGTTATTATTAAAGGTAGAACTTTGTATATCCCTCTCTTTTCATCATTAATTTCATATATAACCGCATTTTATACAATGCTTTAAAGCATGATTCGGGTATATATGAATTTTTCAAGTTTTAGTTGGGATTGCTGCTGAATGTTATGCTAATCATTGCAGGGTACCATGTGGTGTTCTTTGCACCTAACAGTCTCTGTGATATTCCAGATGATCTTAAATCTGCGATTGATAAAACCCATGAGGTAAGATTGGTCATTCCCATGGATATTGTTCACATGTAATTATTATCTGATATATTACCAAAAGAATCGAGGACCAGAGATACACCAGATACACCAGGAACAAGCAAGAAGGCGACCATCAAGGCAGTCAAAAGATCATTTTGTCCAGATCAGCAGAACTGAAGAAAGACACAAAGGTTGCACTATGCTACCAGCAACCTAATTAGGTTCCCGCCACAATATATAGTCTACAAAAAGCAGCTTTTTATTTTTTCCTTCAGGTATAGGTAATTTGTACATTATTGTACTCACTTCCTTATTATAAGCGGTTTAAGTCAGATTTTCTTTTTATATCAAGATAATATGCTATGTTAGTAAAGTTAGCAAGGACTATTGTAGGAGGGGGTCGGGGTGTTGGCATATCTAAAATGATGAACGTGATTCCTATGCAGGGGGAATAAAATTTGCACGCTCAGAATGGTTGATACCAACACCTGAACCAACATATGTTATAGCTGGGCCGATTCGGGAAGCACTTCATTGCAAAAATAGTGCAGAGTCAAATGTGATACTTGATGAAGAGGGAATGTATTTGCACAACCCCTCACTTCAGCAAGTTGCTTCTCCAGTTTCTGATTATTCAATGCCAACAGTTCTGGTATGTTCGTTAAAAAAGTTCTGGTATACCGCTTACTAAGTTCTGGTAAAATTATGTTAAATCATAAATATTGACATATTATAAAAATAGTGTGTCCTCCAACCTGGCGGTATGGCAAACTCCGGTTTAATTCCTACAATATTGTCATCATCGTTGGAGAAATTGACAAGTGGCACCTTAAAGTCTCTCCCTTTGTACTGGTACCAAGATCCAGTTTCCTCATCCTAAATCATTGAAAGTTAATCGAGTGTAAAGCGCCAGGATTATAGACACATATTAACATCCTTAACCACCAGAAACTTCAGCCAGTACCTTTAAGACAAATTTATAGTTGCAATTGAACTTGCAGTGTAAAAATCAATCTTCACTTCATAAACTGAATCTGTCTCTGTATCCGCTGATGATTTTGTCAAAGGGGTCTCAACTGCGTAGTCCTGAAAAACGCGTGTACAAAATATTAAGCACTCCCTCCAAAAAGCATAAAAGTGCATGTTCACATAATACGAGTATAATTTACTAAATTCTATACCTTTATGGTAATAGGGTCCGGGGGTCTCATCTCGTCAAGAGGCAGATCCCATTCACTACAAGTATCGAGCAACAAATAATAAAAAACATATTCTGATTCATATGACAATAGCTTATATTAATCAGAACTATAATTGAGGTCAAAATGGATTAAATAACGTGTACGTTAGTCATGAAGAACATGATTGGACATTTTTTCATATACGAACATGTTAAGTGATGTTATAAGGTTGTTCAAAGTATTGAAAGATATACAAGACTGCAACCAATTTCCCCCTATCCAGTCAGGCGTACCTTATGCCCAGGGATATATAAATTCACATAATGGCAGTGTGAGGTCCCACAAGACAATTCTATGCATAACTTAAGACAGATGGAACCTTTATTATCATAAGGCGCTAAGTCCTAATTATTGTTTGCTAGGCTAATCTCTTAGGGTTGTGTAGTGCCTTATTTAGATTGCATTATCTCTTGCATCTTGTATTATATGTATCTTGATTCTTGAAGGAATCAAGGGATGCCAGTCACAGTTACAGATCCTTTATGCTGAAGGAATCAAGGGATGCCATATGGAGTTTTCTGGTTACAACTTACAATGTGTTAACTTGCACTCTAATAGCAACAGAGATCTGTTGTCGGCAATGTCGAGGTTTGAAACATCATATGACAATATTCATTCATTTATATATCAGCCTAAGATATAGATATTATTTCGTTTAAAAAAAAGATATATCAGCCTAAGTTATATACATTATATTTTTGTTCAAAAAAAAGAAAGATATATATATTTATTTCATCAACTCGATTAGCTTTAAAGTGAACTTCTATTGCACATTTAGATTATCAGTCGAAACACAGAAATATTCAACAGTAAAACACTAAAACATGCTCTTGCAGTTCGTGCTGCTGTCTCCTCTGGGTACTACGTACCGTTCTTCAGATTATACAAGAACGCACCTAATCTGAATAGGGAAAATTGCATATAAAGCATTGTACTTTCAGTCAATTTCTGTTTTCGGGTATGTACTTTCCAGTCAACATTAAGGCCCGTGTTATAGCTTCATAATTAGATATGTGACTTATTAGATGTTAAACAATTATTAACGGTCGAATTCCTTAGTCTATTATTTAGTCCTAACTTCTCACTTCTTTCCTAAAATTTACATGTCTGCGGGAAAGGGAGTTCTTTAAAATTGATAGCTAAACAGTTGAAGTCCTTTATGCTGCTTCTTTTGGCAACGAGAAGGAAAGTCTCTAAATTCGAAGCTCATATAGACAGGTTTGTTTACCATATCAGCTTAACCAAAATCAAAAGTGTAATAGTAAATCAAAAGTGTCATTTATATTCATCAAGAGGTTAGTGGTCATTTATATAATTAAAAATTATACTATTACTTAATAGTAAATCAAAAGTGTAAACAAAAATGTTGCTTTTTCAACTTTTTAAAAAGAGGTTGTATTATAGCCCTTATTTTATGCCTACAGCTCTCCTCCTTCATCATCACATCG
The DNA here is from genome assembly GCA_025667525.1 of Glebionis coronaria. Classification (NCBI taxonomy): domain Eukaryota; kingdom Viridiplantae; phylum Streptophyta; class Magnoliopsida; order Asterales; family Asteraceae; genus Glebionis; species Glebionis coronaria. Next base: position 322,105,215 of record CM046881.1, on the reverse strand, counting down.
CATGTAGCCTCTTGCAAAAGCATAATTTTTGCACCGCTTGCGGACCACATGTTGGATGCTTCCTGTACATCTCTCTCCATGTTGGCAATTTTTCCAGCTGCCACTGCGTTCTTTAACTGCACCGCAAAAGCTACCATTATTACTAACAGAAAAATTCACATAAAAGTTAGTCATAAAACAGTTTTCCTCAAACATACATCCAGGCCTGATTCTCATTTCTGTTTCCATGGATATTTTTATGCCATTTTTGTCTGCTTAATATACACTCCTGCCACCATACCTGTAAGGCTATCGTGTCGATATTTGCCCATTTAATTAATAAGTTGGCTGATCTGGTATTTTATATTAAAACAGTAGCTTAGAAAGAAGCAAGTCAAATGGGTCGAATGAGTCGCGAGTCGACCGAAGTGTAGTTTTAATGCATACCTATTTTAGACTGTTTGATATCATATAGGTTTTTTTAATCAAATATGACATGGTAATTAACTACAGAAAAGTTTAAAGTTGGGGCGAAACACGTGCCAAGAATTACCCGTTAGCCAACACATCCATACCATGGTCCTTGCTGTTGAACTGACAGTAACCTATGTTTCTTATCTTTTGGCATGTAAAAAAGTTTACCTGATTCAGTGAACACATTATTGGGTGTAAATTGGGTGTAAGACGTGCCTGTGTATCACAAAAAAACTCTGTTCCGAGCAGTTCAGTCACAGTACCTTCACTAGAAACACCAATTGTGTAAAGAAGGAAGTGACCAGTCATATCGTTTTCAAGACTTGCACTAGCAAACAGATTCCAGTATTTTTCGGTTATCTGGTTCACCTTCTTCACGCATTCAGTACTCTCAGGGTGCTACAAACTCTCATCAAGCATCCCAAGATGTTCATACCATCAAGACATATGGAAGCCATGGACGTGGCCCCTTGCATGTGTCCTGGTAGCAATATGGTGAGGTTGGTATGATCCCATGGCTATCTCAGAAAAAATAATGAGCTCAGCAAAAATAATAAGCTCCACAACCGATACGTTTTGAAAGAGCTTAAACTGTTTTAACATTGTGCATGGTGTCACAAACTGAAAAACATGTACGTATAACTTTTTGATATTGGAATATATTGATAGCCGAATAATTTTTTTTTTAAATGTTTGACAATCTGACCACATATGATTCTGATTCTGATTCACAATAATTGAATTTGAAGGAGCAGTATGGAGTCCTTATCAGAAAACTGTTTATCAAGACACAGAACTTAATCAGTAGCACTAAAGTTAAACATGTGATAATTTGATTCTGATTCTCCAAATTCTAATAATAAGTTTGAAAATATGAATCCATAAAAGTTCTGTATATGTTAGAAAATACTCGAATATGCGGCTTATTTATCATCATTTTGACAGGGCTCGGCTTGGTGATTGTTGATGGTGGTGTATGGTGCAGCGGGAGGAGGCAAGTGGAGAGGAGCATCAAAACCTAATATACATGAAAAGTGACATTAAGCGGGGATTGTTGTGACATACAAGAGAGTAGATGATCCTAATATACATGAAAAGTGACTAGAATGCCTGACTTCTGTGCCTAACATTCAATGTCTGGAACTCTGAACTCTGACACATGGATAGCACCTGATTTATCTTCTTACATTTACCGTAGATATTCGCACATCTCTCTATTTTCTTAATATGATGCAGGTTGGGTCAAAAAGGGTCATTTTGTTGTGGTATGTGGGTCAAAATAGAATCACTAACGGCACTGAATATGATTAATAATATGAATACTAAATCACACTCAATTTATGAATGTCAAATTTAAGTCAGTGGATCGATTCTGAATGGAGGTCCCTGCATATGTTGTCTGATGTCACGGATGGAGAAGCCATGTTACGTCGCCAGGTACGTTTACCGATTGGCTTAAACGATTGATTATGCTCAATAAGTTATACTCGATACCTTTAATTACTGATTCCTTCGACACATTCCAAATACCCTGGCCAAATTTCTTATATTTCGAATTTCAGAATATGAACATGGGACTATGTTTCATATATTAATCAATTGTTTTCGGTGATTCGTGCAGCTTCAAGGTCTGATAAAACTTTATTATACTCCATTGTTTGTGATATTAATCTATTGTTCTCGCTGTTTTGTTTATTAAGACAAGCTATCACTGATTGGCCTTTTGGTGGTGAAAGGTCTAGATTCGCATTCATGGAAGTTATATCGAATTCTTTCATGAGGTCATCAAACTCAGGCAGAAGATAGGCATCTTCATCTGACTTGCAACTTGGAGAAATATCAGCATTTGAATTATGAAACTCTCCCTGAAAGAAACACATATAAACTGATGTTAAATGTCAGGTCAAACTTACTCGACATAAATAATACCTACTCTGTTACTTACACGTGATTTAATTCATTTTATTGCAAATTTTTTGTTCACATGCCTGTTTGTGGGACATTTATAATATTTTTACACAATCAAAGCTGAGTTAAACTGAAATTATTGATTGAAATGGTTTATTATCTTGATCATTGCAGGCTAAACTAATTAAAAACTGCATTTTTTCGTAGAGTGTATAAGAAGAACATCTATGACTGCTGATCACGGAGGTTTAGTAATTTTGCAATACATACAGCAAACACACACACAGTAACATAATAACCAAATTATAATGTTCTATGTAAAATGTACATAGATGCGACATTCTTGCAACTTATATCAGATGAAGGACGAACAAAAAAGATTTACTTTTGTTGTGTCATCTTTCCAAGGGGTTAGCCTTTTTTAATTGATTATTTATATCCTTTTAATTGTTCCAACATATTAGTCCATGAACTTACGTTGTTGTTTGTGCAATATGGAATTTAACTCACGTTTGTTTGTGCAATATGGAACTGTAGGTAGTTCTGTTTATTTAAACTTTAAACTATGTTCTCGATGTGCTTTGGAATCATTTTTAGTGGGTGTTTTGTATTGCTATTTTTCTCTACTTATATGCATTTTTCTCTACTCCTATGAAGTCGGACACACCAACTACAGGTCTCAAAGTAACTGTATGCTCAGTTTATTTTTAAAGTCATTAACTTGGTTCCTTTTTTTGTATGGGACATATAGCAGACATAGATATCGAGTCCGAGAAGTATAGGTGGATGGGAAGTATAGTTTCGTAACCCGCCCAAGCCCTAAGGTTGACTTCTCGAGTTCATGTTGGAGAAAGCTCAATGGTCTGTTTATTGGTGTTTGGCTTCAGAATGTTCCTTGGGGTTCTGAAACAGCCAAGGTCGCACCTAATGCTAAGGTTTGTTTTAGCTTATTATTCGTGATTTTGTTCTATCAGCACTTGCATTCTTGCTTAATGGAGAACGAGAGATTGTCAAGAACTTTTTTCTTCCCTCTCTTCAATTGCAAGGAATCTTCGTCCCCCTTTGTGCTATTTTTTGTAAACTCTTTGCTAAAATGGAAAGTCAACAACCACAAATGAGCTCAGGTCTTCTTATTCTAATACACTAAATGAGAGTGTGAAATAACCTTAACAAGTATGAGTGACCTAAACCTGTATAGACAAAAGGTCTTAAGTCTTCTTAATCTATAATCTTTGAATCATTATGTTTATTATTACGTTATTGTCAGTAACAGAATACACGTACACATGAGATCTTATTGAAAAATAGAGCTCCTCAATTTTTAAATGGCCTAGCTTTGATTAACAACGTAGCTGAACCTAATTTATCTTGCATAAGTACCTAATTAACTATATAGTGTTACGATAAGTCAAAATCGGCACTTCTCTGCTTTGTGATGCATGATAGGCTCGATAGTAGAAAGTCAAGTATTATTGAACAAATAAAAGTTCACAAACCATTTCTCTATTTGGTATCTCAACTTTTTTGGAAAGTAACTAATTGAAATCTTGGCTTGCAGCTCAAACATGAAGCCAAGAGCCTGGTAGACATTTAGACATTATCACCAGCTTACATAGTGTCTACTGAAACGAAGGCATGAAGTCATGAACTGTTAATATAAGGCCTTGGGTTAGGTCTATTAATGTTGGCGTTAGCTGTGTAGCCAGAGGAACACGTCCGAGTAGGGAAGAGTTCAGCTCTACTCATAGCCAAGGTAAACATGTCACCCTTGCCTTCCCATTGTTCTGTAGCTTAGTTTTACAAAATAATTGTTGTATATAGAATCCCCTTTAAAATCCACCGACGTTGCTTTATACTGACTTAGGAGACTTAGACCAACAATTCTATGTACACTTGGCAACGTGATATTGACTGATCCTGATGCATTAAAAGTTTAATGGACTTTGGACTGCTAAAATGGTCAACTTATCTCTGTTTTCTCCTTGGTCTTAGGCGTATTAGTTTTGAGAAAATTGATATTAGGGGTGAACCTATTATTCATATTTGTCGTATTTTGATGATTATAAAGCAGCAAATTTCTTGCTAAGCTCAACCCGAACACCATGATTAGTTAAGGTTATGCACCAATATAAAGATTTAGTTTCTACATTGGGTGCCGAACAGCCGACTATTTCTCTTTTGACAGGAATCTTTGGTGCACATTGTGTAACCCCTATGTAGTGAATATTAGGGGTGCCGAACCCCGAAGATACAATATTTTCAATTGATCTAGCCATATCTGGGCTCATTCTATTTGCTCTATTGACTGGCAACATGTTTGTCAAGGTTTGTGAGCCTATTGGAAAATTTCAGCTCTATATAAATTATACAACCATCTTAGATGAGAATCGTCTGAAGGTGAGATGATCAATATTTATCATTTATAAGTGTTTTGCTGCCGCTTTTGTAATATATCTTTTTGTAATGCCATCATCCCAGGATAAAAATTGTTTTTGCATTTCTTATTGACTAAATTTAGAATAGTTTGATCAAACAGTATTTTGGTGTAACAGTGCGGTTCTATTTTTGTAGTGATAGCATATGACCTGCCATGGAGGTTGCAATGAAAGAGCATAATTTTCCACAAAGAAATTTGCATCTGCATGATCCCTGGAAGTGGCTACTCACCGAGTTTTCATCATATTATGGAGTTGCAGAAAATTATACAAAGCTAAGGTACTGATTATGATGTTACTGTGATCTTGGTCGTCGAGATAATGAATGATATGCCTGTTATTGTATAATTTCATAAGGTTTAATATTGTCGTTAAAAAAACAACATAGGCCTAATACCAGGTATATCGTGTTTGTACATCCAGAGGCTCAATATATTGCCTTTAAAAAGGACTAGGTCAGCAAAATCGAATCTGCAATTTTATGTTTCCAAAAGGGTGTTTGGGGTAGACTTTTTCACAAGCGAAGTGGAGGAAACAAATGATCCTTTGGAGACCTTTGATTCACCCAAAATACATAATGTCCTGGTGCATTTTGTTGATAGTTTTTGTGTTTATATCTTCAGCAACATACGGCTAAGGATGAAGCCAAGGGGTTTATTTGCTGTAGAAAATAGTAGAATTTTGTTCTCTGTGAAAAAGAACTATTGCTCCTGGTGTGTCATTTCCTTAATCATATGTGTACATATGTCATAATGATCACTGATACCAGTACTATATTTATACCTTAGAACCCAACCCCACGTTCGCTTATCAATTGTCTAAATATTATTTCTTATAAATGTTTGTCGGGGTTATCAATTGTCTAAATATTAGTTTTTTGATAATGTGGTTTTTTGTGTTAGTCTTTGCTCTTAGGTTTGATTATTTTCTTTGCTTAGGAATAGTATTTCTTATTATTCAAAGGTATATTCAAGGACCCACTATCTGACACAATGACGTACAAGAATTTGTAGCTTGAAGCTAAATCAGAACTATGTGTCACGAGTTACAGAACCTGATTGGCAAGTCCCGCACTACTCTTGGTTGGTGTGACTTACAAAATGACTTTATGCAGGTATTTGGGTACAGAATATCCCTTTGGGTTGAGCATATTGGTGGACTTGAGAGCACTTTTGAAAGACCAGAAAGTATCGGCTGTGTGAGAAGGGTCAGATCACTGAGTGAAACACACAGAAATCAGTATGCAACCGATGAAGTGACTGATATGAAGTCTCACCTTCTCAAATATCCTGTAGAAATTGATTACGACGGTCAGGTGAAACCTCTTCCTGGTTGTCCGAATTTCCCAAATGTCGTTGGCAACATTGTGGCCACATATGCAGACATTAAAAAAGACCTCACCATTTGATATCCAGAAAAATTCATACTTTCTATGTTATTGTATCGTGCACGTCAATACTCTAAAAAACGCTCTGCCAATATATGTGCTAATTGGTGACCAGTTACAGATGTTGAAGCTTTTCCTTTTAAGGTCGATGACTTGAAGATTGCAACGTCACATTTCCAACGTCTACACAAAAAGCGGATACAAAGCAGTTTCAGGTAATAATAACTCACAATTTCACCATTGTAGTAGTGGTGATAGTAGCAAAATCTCAATCATTGGTAAAAGAACGACTTTTTATTATTATTTATTCGGTAAAGTTAGTAAGACCTCACATTTTTACCATTTTCACCCCAATTTAAATATAATTATGGAATGTGTACTTATATGACGAAACTTATGGCATATGCAGGTGCCACTTACATCAAAAGATATGTCGTGTTGGGTTTTAAAAAGGAAATATAACCTGTTGCATCCCATATGCTTTAAATTTAAAAAGGAACTTTAGACAGTTGCCCTGATTTTAACCTTCTGCAAATACAAATCAACAAGATAACTTTGTAACTACTATTATTAGTTCAACATAATTCTTTTGTTTGTATAGGAACATCAGTCTGCAGCTTCTAAGAAATAGAATTTTGATGGACTTTCTGGAGATGGACTTTCGGGAGGTGACGGTGCAGTTAGAGTTGAAAATGATCTTGTGTCACAAGTAGAAGTAGAGGAAGTGGAAGCTCTTCTAGGCACATACGTATTTTTTCTATTTTAATTTTCTGTTTATAGTCAAAGTCACCTTATATACCTAACAATATATGGTAATATACTGTTGTTATTACCATTATTTCAAAATTGTTTATGAAATTGTCTGATAATGGTGCCAATGTAATTGTTCCCAGATATGCAATGGGCATTGGGAAGCAGAAATGTTGTCCGAGAGGATAAAACGAGAGCTTCATGCTTTAGAAGCAGCAAATGTACAAGCACTTTTGGAAACTGAGCATTTGGTAGATGAGGTAAATCACTCGTACTATGCATCAATATGAATTCATTCCATTTTAAAATTTATACCAAACCTTCGGTTCTGCAGGTGTTACAAGGGCTTGAGTCAGCCACTATATGTACTGAAGATATGGATGAATGTTTGGCACTTTTTAATGTTAAGCTCAGACATATGAGAGAAGACATAAAATCTGTATGTCTGTATCTTTTCTACCTCAAGCTTGCTTTTATACAGTGATCTTATAAAATATATAAAGTTACCATCACAGATAGAAACACGGAACAACAAGCTGGAAATGCAGTCGATAAATTATAAATCTTTAGTTACTGAACTGGAAAGTCTTCTTGCAAGACTGCATATCCCTCCAAAGGTTTCAGCATGTTTAGCAAGTGGCACATTTGATGAGTCACACATGAGTAAATATATTGAAGCATGTGATTCTGCTTTGGATCCAAGATTTGCAAAGACTGAAGCTGTACATTTGTTACATTTTACATTCTTTTTTGTCTCATAATGTTTTCGTATACTAATATATAACTCTGAGTCGCAGGTCAACGAAAAGAGGGCGGAAGTGGACATTATAAAGTGTCCTTTGTACGGATGTCTTGTGAGTTTTTAAGAGATCATTTCGTTAAATTGGTGGATTCTGTAACGAGCGATAAAAGAAACTTCTCACAGGTTTGTTAATTGGGGTGTCTTTTGAGGGGGCCTATTTCCATAAAATATAAGCGAACTCTTTCAAGTTATGGAGTTTTATAAACATGTCCTTTTTTTGTACATCCAACTTATTATTAGATGAAATCTTGTCCTGTTCGGGTCATTTTGTAACCAAAATACCCCTAAAGGATATATTTAATCTTTTTAAATATAGAGTATTAGAATTTGTGTATAGAAATGTTTTTGAATTAGAATATGATAAACTTTGTATTAAAATTTTAAAATTACAGATTGGACTGAAAACCATGTTATAACGACTCAAATGTACAAAAAGACTATGATGACATGATGAATGAAAAAATATGTTAGTATCTATTACGATTAATCATTTTAATTCATGCACTGTGAAGACTTTAGTATTGTAAAGCAGAATTTTTTACTGGTTTTTGACATTTGGCAGCATGGGCAACTAAAGAAGCCTGATCATTCCGATCTGTACAATAAATGCAAGATTTACGCTCCCCTGTTGCAGCACATGAAGGGTAAGTACATAGAAACTTCGACTAATAATAATAATATTTTGTCTACCCGATATATGTATTTAGATTTTGAATATCATATATTCTCTCATGCACTTTCAGTTTCTTGATAAAAGCAGCCTGGCTCCTTCGAGAAATCTTATTGTAGTTCCATTAATCAGCTTTTACGGCGAGAGGTAAAGGCTCTCATGAAATATAGGCCTGTAAATTCAAATTAGGATTTTTTAAATGTTATTTTTTTTCAGACTTGTGAGTTTGCCAATGAGCTTCGGGCTGGTACTAAACCACCAAAAGTTCAAAGTGTATGGTTTGAAGGTCCTTCTGCCCCTAATCCAAATGTTGACACATGCATGATTTCTGAAGCTTACTTTAAAATGCTAACTGTATTTGTTCCACTCTTAGCCGACAAGGTCTAAACGACAAATTTATTATTTATATTTTCCTGTTATATTTTTTTTGTCAATGCCTAAAGTATTATTAGTGCTACTTATGACGCAGAGTTCCTTTTTATCATTCTTCATGCACTTTGAGGGTTCTTCAGCTAATCCAACTCGTGATGACGACGAGGACGAGGATGATGAAAAGTGATGCCAAAAAGTGTAAGACTTATATATATGTTACAAGTGTATTTGTATTTTTTGTTTAATGGTAGGTACATCTAATATACCAGATTAAAGAAGACTGTTTTGCTGAAATTGTTGATGCTGCGACTAAAGAAGACTGTGATATTGAAGCTTGTGTCTGTTTTTTTTTGTCTGAAGAACAAGTCCGTTGAACTTACAAGCCAATGTTTTTCTAGGTATCTTAATACTTTTTTGTGAACTTCATCTCTTTTACTGCTCTTTGGTAATTGGCTCTGCCCCTTCAATCATCCATATTAGTAAAATAAGACCAGACACAATAATATATTTATATCACGTCCTTTATTTACTCTTTCAATCATTTTTCTTTTTTGTAGTTTCTTTTTTACATATGTATTATAGTTAAACATGTGAATTATGAGTTTGAATTTAAGCGTATTATATATATTTATATGGTATTAAATAACTAATATACGCTTTTAACTATGGCCTTGATTTTGTGTTTTTTGTATAAAACATTATTGTTGATGTTTGTAGATGACACACAGATTTGCATTACCAAATATTCACACTTGACAAAACATGTTCTTTGGGTGGGCAGAGACTAAAAATATCAAAAATTAGTTTCTTTTAAATATTCTTTTAACAATAACGCGTCCCACAGATGTAACTAATTCACAACTATACTTTTAAAACTTCGGATAGTTTAGAAAATTATATTATTCGGACTTTTAAAAATTGTAAAAATTAGGAACTTTTTTTTTTTAAATTCGTATTGAATTTTAAACTTAAAAAAAAATCTATTTTTAACATAAATTTAACGTTACTCAAGTGTAAACTATAACTAAAATATACTAAAGTTGAATTACAAATTCAATAAACTAAAAACACACAAACCATAAACCCTCCGAAAAACAAAACAAAAAGCGACCCCGCCCGTTGGGCGGGTTACGACGCTAGTATATATATATATATATATATATATATATATATATATATATATATATATATATATATATATATATATATATATATATATATATATATATATATATATATATATATATATATATATATATATATATATATATATATATATATATATATACTAGTGGCAAAACCCGTCCGATGGACGGGTATAACTTCTGATTTTCATTTAACTTTTTTTATTGCGTAAATATTGGTTTATAAATTTATTTTTTTAGTTTAGTTGCCTTTTGATACATTATCATTGAGGCATAACTTGTATTTGTTGTTTTAGGTTTTTATTTACGAAAGTAATTGTTTGTAAGCTTTTTATTTGATAAATATTTGTTAATAAATCAAGAATGTTAGACTTCTCTAATCGAAGGTAAATTTGTAATGCGTGATGAAGCATGATATTAAGCATGGTTCTTAATAAAATATATAGATGAATCATATTTGGTGTCCATCAAGCCATTCGCTTGTAGCTAGTTGAGTAAGAAAAAAGCATCATAGTGTATTATACTTTCAGACTAGCCATGCTTTCCATAAGTAGTGACTACAAAAGTGACCATGATAAGCGGGCATGACTTATAATTATCGTTGCATTTTTTTGTTTATGCAAATATTGGTGTTTAAAAGTTACGTATTCGATAAATATTTTCCTAATCATATTAGTTGTGTTTGTCAAAAAATTTGTGTTTATTATTTTACTAAGCATATTTTATTGTTTTTAAAGTAATCATATTTAGTTCGTATTAATTTTATTAAAAATTATATATGTTAAAACATCAAAAACTTAACATCAAAAGTTAAAAATATAACAAATGAAGGTTTAAAGATTGAATTCTATTTAAAGAATGATCATTTCTGTTATATCACTAACTGGTGTAAACGTTAAGGTTTATATTTTTAACATATGAAAAATGAAAAAACTATTGAATTTTCTAAAGAATACCTTATTTGTTCATCGTCTAACAAAAAAAATCCTAAACATGTATTAAATTTGGTTTTGGTTCGAGTTATCGAGCTACCGAATTTATGTAAATGTGTAGCTCAAAGTTTCCCAACCTGAAATTACATATTTTATAAGTTTAGATGTAAATTTGACATGTTTTAAATGTGTCTATAAATACGCAATTAAGTTTTTCAGAAAGATTGATATAGGTAACATACTAAATATATGGTTGAATGTCACTCATTAACTTTCAAAATATGTTCAATATACGTAATATGATCGGGTATATAACTTATTGACCCTTTGCCACTGATATCTTTTACAATTTTAATCCTTATGACTTGAGTTGATTTCCGCCATTAATCCTTGGAGTTCTTTCCTTGGAGTTCGAAAACGTAAATACGTAATCCTAAGGTTTCCGGTTTAGTCGTAAAGGACGTTAAATTATTCACGTAAGTCCTAATCTCTTCTCGTAAATTTGTGAGTTTATGAACCAACACAAATTTAAAATTCCAAAATAATATTTACGGATAAATTTATTTCTTGAAATGTCGGACTGTCACCAAAACACTGTATGTAAACGTAAGCACGTAACGAAGAATCCTCCGGTTTAGACGTAGTCGATGCTACTTCAAGACGTAAATCCAAATTTCTTCCCAAAAATAAGTGAATTCATAATATAACATTAAAATAATGTTTTTAAATAATATTTGAGAATAAAATATAAACCATAAATTGACGGATTGTCACATCATTTACCCCTAAACAGGATCTTTGTCCTCAAAGATCATCTTATCTTACTACTCGCTTCTTATAGAGTTAAATTCATGTGGGTATTTCCTCCACATTCGGTCTTTTCTCACAAGTGTAATCCATTAAAATACGCGAGTTTCATCAAACATAACTATGATAATAAGATCAGGCTAAATGTTTAATTACTTTCTCTATCCATGATGTTCACGGGTTTCTGATGAATGCAACTTTTCGCCGATCCAAACTTTACTAAGAAACAATCAGATTCTCACTTGATAGACATTTTATCAAGTTCGATATACGAAACATAATTCACGCAGCTCTTGAAGTCCTAGGGTAGATCCAACTTATATGCCTTTCAAACCAATCTTTTACATAATCTCAATGGTCCCATACAACGGGGACTTATATCCCATGATCTTTCAGATCATCAATTCAATTTTCCATGGTTAAAATTTTTGGCATAACTTCGCTACCCATCTGGCACTTCAAGATCTACATTTCATATTCACATGACCTCCTGCCCACTACCGGCAGTCAATAATCAAATCCTATTTTCAACAACCATTTCAGGTCTCGCGGGTCGAGTATTTTGTAAGGTAAGGTTCGCCATCATAGGCAACCTTAAGCCTAAAAGACATGTCCAACTCACAATGGGTGTATGTCGGATGTCTTCATCCCAACTCCTGCTTACAGATGCTCTAATATATATCCTCACAAGATTCGATCTTGATCCTAATACGATAATTATCAATGATAATCTCTCCAAAGGAAAACGATTTTACAGTTTATTACCAAAGGTCAATCATTCAAACATAAAACAACACTTATGGTATGTTGTATCGTTACTTTACCTCGTCCCTTTGATTGGGGTGGTACACAGTACTCTCATCAAGATTCGTTCACAATGAATTCTGAGCAAATATCTAGAAATTCGATGCGAAGCGAGGATCTTGAAAGAGATGATCGATACAGGCACACCATGTTTACACAACTCCTTTAAATACAAAAGAGTCAATTTCTTCATCAAGAATCTATCATTAACAGGAATGATATTAGTAGATTTGGTCAGTCTGTCGACGATGACCTAAATCGAATCAAATTCAGATGATGACCTTTGCAATAGCTAGACGTTTACTAATGTATGAGACGGTGTCTGCCTTCATAATTTGCCATTAGTACAACTTCTTCTGATAATGATACATTAAATAAGAAAATGACAGGAATATAATACTTATACTTACAAGATTCCAACATAACTATATCTCAAAATCTCCATTTGAGGCAACCTCAAGTGGCCTGTTATACATTCAACGCCATCGGCTTCTCAATTTTGATGGTTCACATTAGCCGCGAACCCCTTTTTATTATCTATATTATCCTTTTTACAATCATTGTTTATTTTTATATTGTTCGGCAATTTATTTTTCACCTTCATTATTAAGGAACATGTCCTAATTGGTTCTTTATCTTTTCTACATAATGCGTCACTAATTATATTCACCTTCCTTGATGAAATAAATATCATGACCGTATTTATTCAGAAATTATTCCTTCATATTTTCTAAGTCTTAGTTCTATCTCAACTATTATTTTTATCAGTTTTGCTTGATCCGACGTTTTAAAGCGTCGATAATTATTACACGTAAATTAACATTAAATATTAAGTTTTTATGAAACGTAAACGTTAAAAGTTTAAATTTCTTAGTTCGACCAATTATAATAAAATGTTTAAAACAAATTTGAATTTAATTAACACGATTTTTGTTGATTTATCGAAAATAATTAATAAGATTCGTAAATGTTTGAAAAATCTTTGGTTATACTTTGGTCAAAATTTTCTTAGATGAAAAGCAAAAAGTTTCGTTTCAAATTTCAAGTTATGGTTTAAATGGTTTCCTCAATCCCTCTTAGGTTTTCTTGAGGTATAAACAAACATTTACCCCTAAACAGGAGTTTAGTTAAATGTTCTGGGTATAAGGGAATAATCCCTCAAAAGTTCTTTTTGATAAAACATTTGTCAAAACACATTTGCACTTTCTTTTTGGTAAAACCCAAAGTCTTAAAAGGGCTCTAAATTTTTGAAGAGTCAATATAGATTCTATTATCTTATTAATCACACGGTCAATTAATGTAATTGATTAAGTCTTTAATCACATGTTAAATACTCAAGGTACAAGTTTTCATTGTTCGGCCAGTTTAAGGCAGTCTATAACTAATTAGTAACTCATTCTCATTCTTATAAACAAACAGATGGTCCTTAATGATCGCAAGCACGAATTTATTAATTTACAGCCTACACACGTGATCCACCCAATTTATGGATGCTACATGTGCATTAGTCAATCCAAACGACATAACATGAAACTCATAATAATCATTACAAGTTTTGGATGTAGTGATTGGAATAGATAATCTTTTTCGCGGACGCGAAATTGATGATAACCATGCCGAGGATCAAAATTTTAAAACATACGCTAGAACCTTGTAAATGATCGAACAAATCTATCATCTTGGGTAGTGGATATAGATTTTTAATCGTCAATTTACCTAGTTCATGGTAATTCAGCAAATATAAGGAATAATAACACCATATCTCTTCATGATGACGAGCTTGGTAGAATAAAAGCTTTCCCCGACAACTCTTTCAGTTGTACGGTAACACTTTCGATTTAGATGGTGCTGATGTATAGTGCACATGACACAAGTGCAGCACCGGGAATATAATCAATACCAATTTCAACTTGCCTTAATAGTAAAAGTCTAGTTAATTCACCAACAAATACCTCCTAAAGTTTCAGATAACGGAAACATCTTTTAATAAATTCATATTAGGTTCTTTCTAGATTATAATATCTATGACTAATTCACAACCCTTCACGGTATAATTTCAAGTCTAAATGCAGGATATGGTCACCCATCAAGAATTATTTAGATCACTTTTGATAATCAACATCTTATCATTTAGGGGAATTCTATTCGAGTTCCCATTAATTAAGACAATGTCGTCATGTCATAATCAATCCATCCTTTCTACTACCACTATCAACTTTTCAGTTTTATTGCCGTCGATAAGATGTGAACTTCTCAAAAGACTAATAATTACTCATAACCCTTCACAAATTCAAGGATATATGGAGACACAACTACCATCAAAAGAGTAAGGTCAACGCATAATTTACGCGAGAGAATTTCAAATTTGATACAGACGAAAACATTTAATGAATATGAATATATCCCATGTTTTCATAATTTGAGTACGCATTCGAAAGCTCCTCGGATCGTTACCCAGGTCATTCAAATGAAATCAAATCAAAAGTAAAAATAAGAACGTCGATACATCCAGTCGGGTATCAACACTCGGTAATCAGATACTTTTCCTAAGAATCTCCCTACGGGAGAATTGGACAAGGAAAAATTGTCAATTGTCAAATAAGACAATTTCCAAAGATGAGTAAATTTGACTCAGAAGAATAAATAGTACCAGCACATATGTAGGTGTCCCTATCAATATGTCCCTGTTTTTCACTTTTTGCATATCTCATAAAATTTAATCTTTCACAATCTTCAAAGAAAATTTAGTGTTTATTAATAATTTCATGGTGAACACTAATCAGCCTTGCATGGTCACTTCCAAATTGTATGTAGGTGCGCAACTATATACAATTTCAAGATCAACCGATGCAATACTCAGTTCGTCAAAATTTTATCATCATGTATATAATAAAAACATTTTCATGCTTAATTCTTAAATAAGAATCAAGAATAAATATACAAAGATTTTCATTGTTATGAAAACAATTAGGTTTTCCAAGATGTTTTATAAACAACTTCATTTTGATAACGATCACTTATAAATCTCACTTTGAATAATCCTTATAGTGATGAAAATTCAAATTTTTTCAAGGGATACTGTTTTATCTTATAAAAACAATGAGTGATCTGCAAAAGAGTGATGGAAAGTTGTTCACCAAGAACTAACTACGATATGCTAGGAAATGAGCTTTAGCCAAATAATCATGAGGTTCATGAACTCGATGGCACTCAAAAAGATTAATTCACAATGTAACTCAAATCAAGATGAGTACTTGTTCAATGGTTGCATCACTAATGCGAACATTAGGATGAAGCAATAAATGATAGATAACCTCGATGCTTGAAGATTTTAGCAATCAAAGGTAGTCTTTTCATTAATCACAAACAAGTCAAAATTGTACCGTAACACATTACGTGTCACTATGTCATACAATTCCAAGAACTCATCCTACCAACTGATGTCTCAGTTAAGTTAGGGATTATTTTTAAAAGATACCACAATGAATACTAATCTACAAGAGTCATTAGGTGTTCCACCTGTCCCAGAAGATCCATCGGTCTCAATTCAGAAGAAGATTTCTTCAATTTATTTCTTGGACACTAGGCATCCTCATTAGTGGACAATGGCCTAGGAACAACCCTTAACATGAACTAACAATCATTTAAAAACCTTATAATTCAATCACAGGACTTAACGACTTCCCCTTAACAATTTCTTATTCCATACAAGTTAAATTTGTACTTTATTCAAGTTTCAACCAAATCGTACTCAATGCGATATCCTACCTCATTCGCCAATACTTTCAATCCTTATTCTTAGACCTTAATAGGGCAATAAAAGCTCGATATGAACAACACTTAATTTCCAATCCTATAACTCTTACAACAATAGTTATCAAATGATTCACTAGTATGAAATGACTCACACATTCAGTTAGACTTCTCGGAAAGGTACTAGTGGCATGAGGCTTTTGGGTAATGGTTCCAATAACAGCCTCAAGTGCAACATTCACCCTTTCGATTTTAAATTTAAGAATTGGGTTACAACAAACCAGATGACACCTTTCCAGGTGGTTAAGTTTTGTCAAACTCCACTCTATAAGGAAAGATCGTCATGACATCGATATCAGTTTTAATCTCGCCAATTCTTCTTCAAGATCATAATCAACTAATATCTACACTTCTACGAATATCAACCATTTTGTTGGGATCATAAATATCCACAACTTGGTTTAGATCTGAAATATCTAGGATTCCTACAGAAATAGCTTACATTAATTTTCTAGGGGATTTAGGGTTCCGTGTGACAATCTACGTCGTATAAATACCTTGTATAAATATTAAAATTATCATCAAACAATCATGTAATCAAATTACAACATATATATATATATATATAATCCAAGTTATATATATATATATATATTAAAATAACACTTCTCAGTCTGGTCTTGTCGGTAACTCGGGAATTCTTCAGCACCGTTATAGTCAAAAGATTTTTAGACATTTAAGAAAACTGTTTATAGTTAAAAGATTTTGAAATGTTTTATTCGAAACCTTAGTTTTAAAAATCTTTCGTTCTCTATAACGAGAGCTCTGGTACCAAACTGTAACACCCCAAAATTTATACAATTCAATACAACGGAACACTCGTTGGTGTTACGGGATAACACATTACTCACATCATAGACAACGCTTAAAAATTGCGTCGTTTAATAATAATGCATTTCCATTCATAAATATCAAATTTACATAGGTCCCAAGTCATTGTATTTTATACAGGTTTTACAAAACATTTGAATGGAAATTATTATTTAAGTGCGGGCCATGAATTCTTGTTGTCTTCCCTACCTTCTAGTACCTGAGATAAAACATGTTAAAAGAAAAGGTCAGCGATAACGCCGAGTGAATTCATAGAGTTTAATAAAACCATTAATATATCATCGGTATATAATTATTACCGAAAATCATTTTGTACAAATCTTTGTAATAGGCCATAAAATAGCCAAAGTCATTTTATACAAATCCTTATCAAAATCATAATATAGGCTTTTGCCTTCAAAATCATTATATGAACCAATGTCGTAAAAACATCATACAATATATCGTAAAAACCGTTATATGAATATGGTTATGCAAAACCAAAACACGAATATAATATCAATAATAAGACCCCGTATTGCTAGTCAGGCAATATATCGTAATTCGGTGTGTATAGCAGTATTTCGTTATTTGGATTATTACAAGCCGCATGACATTGTTACCTTACTACAACAAACAACGGGTAGCTAACCCGAAACTCATTTTCCCATCTAAATTAGTGTGTCGTCACAATAATCACGCTTGTGTAAATCTTCTCATACATAAATTCGCTTACCAATCAATATGGCACGACGGGGATCAACCGTCAAGGCGCGAACTGGGGTGATCGTCCCCAAATAGTACTATTATATGCATAAGCGTCTACCAAATACCGGTAGTTCACAATTCATGCTAATGGGACTTTTAGTGACATAACCTAACTTTAATAATCCATTTCATTTCATCTATCGGGTCATTTAATAATACATCGGGTCATACCATCATTCGGGTCCAAATCAATAAACAAACAATCGGGACAAATGGTGTCCTATTTTATAAAAACTAACATGTTATCTCCCTCGCGGGTTTATAAAACATTTCATAAAAACATTTAAAAGAGTGCGAGGCTATGAACTCACGTTGATGTGGGAAAGCGGGTTATCGGCAATTCGGATTTACGGTACGTGCTTCAATCACGGAAACCTAGAAAAATAATACTCGTCTTAGACTCTTATCCAATGAATTTATAAAATAACAATTATGTATACATATGATGATTTTATATATATGATTATCAAGTGGGTTTATATATTCTCATTTACTCATTTTAGTGTTATGTGTTGGAAATTTTCAAGACTAGTTACACTAGTTCAACTTGTTTACATTTTGAAGCCCAATCGGCCTATTACAAGCCCAATACTATTCATTAGCCCAATTATACTTTTATTATCAGTATTATACTTTACATTTTGGGCCCAAATGGGTTAAGCCCAATAAGTAAATTTATAAGTGTTTAGTCCATTTAGTTGGATTATTAGTCCAATATTGCTAACTTAGCCCGTTAATGCCCGTATGTTATATAGTTCGAGTTTTATCGGTTTTTACTTGTATTAAGTACTTATATATCAGTATATGACTTTTAAAAAGTTTACATTAGACGGGTCCGACCATCTAAGTTTTAATTGACGAAAACGTTAATTTTACGGTTTTAGCCGAAAAGACGTAAAAATCATGTTTATAGTTTTATAACTTATAAAACTTACCAAATTGTCATTTTATAAAATGTCTCATTTATTTATTATTGTACATACTTATATAAATGTTATATATAAGTTAGTGGGTTTTAATTTTACATTTTATACTATATTTATTTGAGTGCTATTATAATACTATTATACTTTAATTTCACAAATCTGATTTTTAGTTTCACTTTCACCATTTTTATCATATCTTGAGTTCTACAAGGAGATAGAAGCTCATTTTTGGACACCATAAACTACATGATATGTGATACAATTAACTTAGTTTTAGCTACTGCTCAATCCAAGTCTAAGTATCCCTAACAGTCCTCACAAAACTGACTATTTAGATTCATACATAGATTTTGTTTTGATCATATCTCACTCATTATGATGATTCCATTGCATGACCGACTCTCACATGTGTACAAGACTTAATACTTAATTTATATTAATTCCACTATGCCATTTTATAAGGTTATCATATGGTTTCTTACTGTTTTTATACAGCAACTTATTTTAAGCATGATTTAACCATTTTACATGTGGTTTTCCATCTTTTTACCCATGTTTATCAACACCAAATCCCCATATAATATTTTTAATCATCATTCATCATCATATACATATACATAAATAAAGAAAATACAAGATTACATAATCAAAATAACAATAGGATAGGAATAAACAATCTCTATACCACCAAAGTGATGAAAAGGTTTAGATTTTGGATGAACAAGGCTTGGTTTTGGTAACCAATCTTATGAAATATCAAGACCACCTTCAAGATTACCAAGGATATGAAGACACCTTAAACAAATCAACCCTAAACTCATTCTTGAAAATCAGCCCAAAGACCTCCATGAAAACTCCTTTTTATATGTTAAAATCACCTCCAATCTTCATCTTTTTGTGTAGTTATCAACATATGTTGATTATATCTTTTGTTTATGGTCAAAATTTGATGATGATGGTGATATAATGGTGGTGTTGAACGTTCAAGGGGAGAGAGGAAGAGTTGAGAGAGTTTCTTGGTTTGCATGTGTGAGAAATGGTTTATGGTTAGCTTGTTTTGTGGTTAGGTGGTTTTGCATAGCACTAAGGACATGTGTCCTTAGTGTATATGTAAACTTGACACCACACTTGGTATGTTGTCTAAGTCTTGGCCACCCATAGTGGGAGTGAGGCAAGTGTAAACTTGTCTCACGCCATTTAATTACGGGTACTCCTCGATTCTAGTTTCCTCGATTTGCGTGCCCTCGGGTCGTTTTACGAAAAACGTTTTTATAAATTATGAATCAACGGCACAAAACAAATCTAATAAAAATTGTCTCGTCAAAAACGGAGTTCGAAAACGTAAATACATAATCCTAAGGTTTCTGGTTTATTCGTAAAGGACGTTAAATTATTCACGTAAGTCCTAATCTCTTCTCGTAAATTTGTGAGTTTATGAACCAACACAAATTTAAAATTCCAAAATAATATTTACGGATAAATTTATTTCTTGAAATGTCGGACTGTCACCAAAATGGTGTATGTAAATGTAAGCACGTAACGTAGAATCCTCCGGTTTAGACGTAGTCGATGCTACTTCAAGACGTAAATCCAAATTTCTTCCCAAAAATAAGTGAATTCAGAATATAACATTAAAATAATGTTTTTAAATAATATTTGAGAATAAAATATAAACCATAAAATGACGGATTGTCACATGCGGCTTATAATAATCCGATAATAATACCTAAAATTGTAATTACTGAGGCTGCGGTCTCATAAATAATGTATGCTATATGAATGCAATTATAATACATTGCCTGACTAGCAATATGGGGTCTCATTATTGATATTATGCTTGTGTTTCTAATTTATATAACTGTTATACATAACGGTTTTTTCTAAACTCTATGAATTCACTCAGCATTCGCTGGTATGTTTTTCGCATGTTTTATCTCAGGTGCTTGAAGGTAACTTGAATGGAGATCGACTCTGATGGCCCACATAATAATAATATTCATTCGAACTATGTTTTGTAAACATTATGACTGTGAAACTGGGTAACCTTGTGTAAACTTTAAACTAGTACTCGAATGAATGTATACATAACTTTGTACAACCCTTTTTATGCGTTGTCTATGATTTGAGTTATTGTGCTATCCCATAACACTCCATTGACCCTTCCGCTGTACCTACACGAAATTTGGGAGCGTTACAGTTTGGTATTGGAGCTCTCGTTATAGAGAACGAAAGATTTTTAAAACCATGATTTTGAATAAAACATTTCAAAAATCTTTTAACCATAAATATTTTTAAATAAATTTTTGAGTAAAGAGTTTAAAAATATTTTGACTATAACGGTGTCGAAGATCTCCGATGTTACCAACAAGCCTTATTGAGAAGATATATATATTGATATATAATCTAATATATATATATACATATATATATATATATATATATATATATATATATATATATATATATATATATATATATATATATATATATATATATATATATATATATATATATATATATATATATATATATATATATATATATATAGAGAGAGTGCCGTTATTATGGTGACCATCTTTAATGTAAAAACAATAAGAACCGTTTTTGTCCGTTAGATATATCATTCTAGATTAGATTCAATAAATATGAAATTAAATGAACACGATGGCAGTATTGCAATAAACTATAAATATAATGTCACTATGTAAATTCATCCAAGAAGTTATTACATGCCCCACATGACTCCTTGGTTCTTTTCCTACATTTTTAAATGTTAAAAACTGTTACTTTGGTTACTTTTTTTTCTTTCTTTGTTCCCAGGCCAACTTTTTAGTATGTACCAAGTACTAACTTTTAGCATGAACCAACTATAAATTAAATTAGAATTCATATTAATATGATATAATTTGTGTTGCGTCACGTAGCTTTGGTGATACACATTCGAAAATAAACGTATCAGTTAAGAAAAATAAAAATTATTAACATCTTAATATGGATAACCGATTAAAAAAATCAAATAATACAAATCTAAAAAAATACATAACCAACAAAAAATACTAAATTAATACGCATCCGAAAACTACACAACAACTAAAAAACCAAGTGACACGTATTCCAAACAATACACAACCAACTAAAAAAACATAATGATAACTAAAAAATGACCAAAGTGATACGTATCTGAATAATAGATAACCAAATAAAAAAGACCAAAGTGACACAAGTGACACGTATCCTGAATAATGCACAAGCAATTAAAAATAACACAAGTGACACGTATCCGAAAAATACACAACCAACTAAAAGAGACACGTAAGTGATACGTATCCGAAAATAGTACACAAGCAACTAAATGTACCAAAGTGATACATATTCGAAGAAATTGATGACCAATTAAACAAAGACCCAAATAATGCATATACCAAAATGACACGTCGCTTAAAAAATAAAAAAGGTTTAAGTGATAGGTATTAAAGAAAATACACAACTAACTAAAAAAAACTAAACAATATGTATTAGAAAAATAGAAAATGACCCAAGTGATACGTAACTTAAAAATACATAAACAATTAAAAAATATTAAATGATACATATCTTAAAAAGTATACTAACAATTAAAAAACATCAATTTGATACGCATTCGAAAAAATACACGATAAAAAATGTTTGCAAAAAAACTAGGCAATTTAACGAAAAAACCTTACTGTCGTAATCGTAATAACTAAGTGGTGCATGAAGATTTTAAGACATGGAAGAAAATGACAAAAGAAAGGTAGGCTTAACTAATTGGTGTTGGTAGTTGTAGCTTTGATATTGAATATACCGTGTCAAAATATAAAATAGAAGTACATAGTATGTTGTAAACAATTTAGATGATGAAAAACAAATCGGGCTTAAATTCTTATCAGAGGTAGTAATCCTCAAGTTTGCGAGTGACAATACCATATATACCCTTATGGGTTTATTCTTTATTTAATTTAATATTACTACTCATTTAATTAAAAATGCCACATGTCACTTTGTAGTTGGTTCTTATTGTTTTCATTTTAAAAGTGGTGTTTACATGAACGCAAATCTATATATATATATATATATATATATATATATATATATATATATATATATATATATATATATATATATATATATATATATATATATATATATATATATATATATAGAGGAGGGTTAATGTGAGAGATTTTTTAAAATTATTAAAATGAGAACCAATCTACACCGTTGGATCTATTAAGTTGTATTAAATAAGAATGATAATTAATGAGTGAAATTATGATCATTAAATGTAGATTAAAATATATTTTACGTACATTCTTTTTTTTCACCAACTATTAGTTCAATGTCTCGAAAATAATTGATACGTCGTGGTACAATATCTCGATAATAACTGATGCGTCTTGATACAATCTCAAAAATAACTGATGCACATGGTATAATATCTCGAAAACACCTGATTCATCGTGGTACAATATATCGAAAATAACTCATGGTGCGTGGTACAATATCTCGAAAATGACTTGAGTTGATTTCCTTATGACTTGAGTTGATTTC
Organism: Glebionis coronaria; assembly: GCA_025667525.1. Taxonomy (NCBI): domain Eukaryota; kingdom Viridiplantae; phylum Streptophyta; class Magnoliopsida; order Asterales; family Asteraceae; genus Glebionis; species Glebionis coronaria. Next base: position 322,081,864 of record CM046881.1, on the reverse strand, counting down.
CGCCATTAATCCTTGGAGTTCTTTCACTTGTACTATTTTATTTATTTATCTATGATAAATTATTTTTTTCCTTTTTTACCACATATTCATAAACTAATCTTTTCACATTTACAAAATACTTTTTTGAAAAAAACTAAAATTCGTTTTTTTCGAAATTTTGGAAAAACATATTTAAGAAAAAATTATTTTTAGAAAACAGATTTTTCGAAAAAAACAGATTATTAAAATAATTCATCTGTCTCAAAATTATTATTCCTCCGACAAAAACACACAGTTTAAGAAAAGTAGATTTATTACATTTTTTTCTTTTTTGACAGAATGACACTTTTACCCCAAGGTAAATTAATTAACTCTTCATTAAATCTTGTAATAATTTCAAATAGAGTAATCTAGTAAAATTGACCAAACTTTCATATGTATTTTTAGTAGTAGACAATTAAATTGTGAAATCCAAAAAGAAAAGTGGACAATAAAAATGAGACGGGGAGTGTAGTTTTTAATAAACATAAATTTTTGAATCTTTTTTTCATGAAAAAAAAATTTCGAAAAAATTATTTTTTGAAGAAAAACAAAGTTTCTAAAAGTATTTTCATAAACAAAAGCTTTTTTAGAAATTTTGTTTTACTTAAAAAAGTAAATTTTTAAAAAAAGTTAAATTTTTGTTTTTTTAAAAACTTTTTTAGAAATCTGCTTTTTTTTCAAAAGTAACATGCATATATTAATTATTTGCTATATATAATTTTTTTTCTAAAAGTACGTTCTTTTTTATAAAATCCATTTTTCCAAAATATCGAACAAAAAATAAATTTTGCTTTTTTCTTTTTCAAAAAGGTGTTTTGTAAATGTAAAAAAATTAGTATATGAATAAGTCATATACCCGGTCATATTACATATATTAAACATATTGTGAAAGTTAATCAGCGCTGTCTAGCCATATATTTAGTATGTTACATATATAGAATCTTTTTAAAAAACTTAATTACGTATCTATAGCTTTGACCCTATAAGTTTTTTATTTATGTATCTATACCTTTCACCCTATATGTTTTTTATATTTGATTGTATAAATTCTATTATTTTTCTGTTTTATAATGATTTATGTATTGTTCAAAGGTGTTGTTCAATATCCCTTTGTGTTTAGCTATTATCATTATTTCTGCATCGCTCGGGTTTTCCTTGGGCATGTAGATTATCAAAACTAAAGTTGGTGCTACCATTATCTTATTTGTACTTGTGTATTCATAAATAATGAATCAAATAAGGATGTTGACTTTTGAGTAAGTTTATAAGGTCTATATATTGTTACCTTTTATCATGCTTTTAAATGATTTGTCATATGTAATCAGATCATGTAATGTGTCCAGTAACTAAAAATCACTTAATCATATAAAGTAGATAAATAACAGTGTGCACAAAATAAGAAACAAAAATGCTGCAAATTTGCACACAATAAGAAAAATAAATAAGAAACCATGTCGTATAGGGTATCAGTTATTCGAATCACGCTCTAACCCTACATAGATGAATACTTTCAAACCCAATTTCAAAATAGGATCGACATCTATTTAATACCAAATATGTTGAACAGAAAGAGATACCTTGTTTTCCATTCAGATTCTGCTCATAGAATTACTATAAGTTGCATCACTACACACTGTTGCATCATTACACATTTGAAGTTAGAAAAATAAAAAATACTGTAATATTATTTGAAGTTTGTTGAATAATATGATTCAGTTTATTTGCAGCATCTCTGTCCTTAACAGATTCGCCTGTAACACGTTTATATCATCTTGAACCTCGTCCTCTAACTCCAGCAGGCTCATGCCATGGCAATTAACCGAAACGAAATAATATATTAGACAGTGTCCCGTCACTGCTGTATCCTCCAGGATTCTCGTTTAATAATCCCAATACAGCCCGTTAAGCTGGAGGTTTCACATCATGAAAGATGAACTCTTTCAGTTATAAATCAATATATTTAGTTTTTGAGGTTGGATGGTTATTACAAACTGATATGCTAGAGAATAGTGACAACAAAAGGAACTATAATCTCGATGAGCTTGTGTGATCCAAAACTTGCTTGTATTAACATATTTGTAAAATCTTTTTACCTGAGGTACCAAATGAAGATCTTCAAAATGTTGCTTGTTGTAATCCCGTGTTCCTAGGACCACACCCATGCACCACCTCAAGAACTTATTACCTGTCAAAAAATAGTGTGCGTAAGCTAATCCTCCATCAACAATCGTCATTAAATTAAAGACTGGTTTTTACTTCCTAACACTTCCGCTATTTTATTTGACTCTGAATTGTCTCCATTCTAGGACATGTTCAGTATTTTATCAAGATCAAAATATTCCATAAACCTTGGGTAGTTTATGCTGGCCAAACTTTATATCCTTGCTATATTATTTGAATCTTGTACAGACATTAGCAAGTTTATGGGATGTTATGGTGAATCTCTAGAAAAAAAAGATGGGTTGCTAAATTTGTTCATCACACTAACAATGATATATTCATTTGTGATCTTGTGATTCAGCTTTTCGTGGACATCCAACTATTCTCGGTACATACAGACCTGGTATTATCTCTTTTCCAAAAGGATTAGCACATGTTCAAGCTTGACGTTGTAATGTATAGTCATAGGCAGTTCAGCGCAGACTGAGAGAAGGGCGCACATTTGACAAAGCACTCACAACTTAGAAGAATCATAATTTCATACAATGAAGCACCAATAACTAAATTTATTATTGACTAAGTAAAACTTTTGTTCTTTTTGTTCTATATATATGAAATAGCCGCTGCGAGACATGGAAATTTGCAACATGAAAAGTCAATACATTTATACACATACAAAAAAGCCAGACTTAATGGAAAAAAATGACAGATGAGCAAAACATTATAGATTAGGTAAAGTCCTGCATAGACTCGGAAAAGTTGGATAACTAATCTGTGGATTAATCATACGTACCCACTGACTTCATTACACAGCTTGTGTACTATAACTGACATATGTTTCTCTAGAAAACCTGTTTGATAAATATTTTTGAAGCTTATAGTATATAGCAGGATTTCCTTGACTTTTGTAAACCAATCCCGCATTATGTGAGGAATTGAAGAGTCCTAAAAACTACTCTAACTTGTAGAATAAGCACGTGAAGATATGATCACTTTACACGAATTACAATTTAGTATATGCAATCATCCAAGGAACATATATCTACCATAATAAACTCGCTAGCAGGCCAAAAAAATAAACACATATTTTGTTCGAGCTTCTATTTGATTGTTTCAACTACACGTGCAAGTGAGGCATGATGTATCTATGTGAACTGGAAACAACCTTGCTACACAAGACTTGGATTAATAACCTAACTCGTTTAATGCAACTAACCATAATTTGATTGGTCCCATCAGAAATCGATACTTTGCATATCTACATATCCTAGTAAATACTAAACAAATACTAATTACCTTATATAACAAATACTAAAAAACAGTTGACCATATCCTAGGGAACCAACAGTAAGAAGAAGCTGTGAGATACCTCTTTTTTTATCCCATTGCAAATCTGGTGTGTATGAAATATCATTCTCCTCTACATTAACAAATGAAAGAAGTTTTTCAAAAATATATAAATCATATAAATGCTCTTAGAGTGGCAAAGTGAAAAGAATGTTACTGCTTGTTTTACCTTACAGATAAGACGCCTCATGATGGTGTGATTATTAGCCAGGTTCTATATCAGCAAGGCTTTATTAGCATGGTTCTAGAAGCAAGGTTTCGCCAACAAGCTTCAAAGTTCTATCAGATAGGTCCATCCCAGTAGTCCCTATTCAAGTAAATGTTGAAAACTCTGTTATGGTTACCTTTTAGTATTTGAGTTTCAGCGAAATGCAAGTAGATGAAAACATATCATTGGAATTACCGAGTGCAGCAACCATGGCCTATGATGGTGGGTCAATGTTTGTAGAAGGGTCTGGATAAATTGTATCATTAGTTAAAACGATAGCCGAAGTATCACCCACTATAGGATCGAACATCCATCATGAAATCGTACTTGTCTGCTCTATACCTAACCAAAGAAATTAAATAAGTAAAGTTAGTACTTATGTAAAATCTGAATCATATAAAATTGCTTTTGGGTTGCCTATTTGAACTACCAAAAATTCTTTAACTGGTTGCATGAGCCTTGGCAACTCATACACCCTACTCTAGCTTCCAACTTCAGCTCTGATAGGAACCGTTGATTCAGGTTGTTAACACACTCCATCCTTTCACACCCACCATTATGAATTCGTCTCAGCAATAACGACTTACTGAACTCAAGAAACATGAAGATTTTACAATTAGAATTCTTTGTTCAAATAACTGGAAAAACAAAAAAAATATAAAAAATTTTCGACACCATGTAGGTCTTGGGAGGCTGAGAGCAAGCTCCAGGTTAATTAACTGCACCAATACATTAAGTTATGAATATAAAATTATGAGATAGCAGGTTGCAAAAATTATTGAAGTTTCATAAAGAACTGGTCATATGGTGTCGGATAGCTATGGAGACGTACCTTGATAACCAAGGTTTCTTATACCCTTGTCTAATCATAAAAAAATGAACGATAAGTAGGACATCCCTAACAACATCTGCATGATTGCTAGCACACAAATGCAGGACAACGACCTTGTGATGCCTCTTCATCGTCGTTCCGTTACCTGATGGCAACACAGAAAACAATAAGCATATGATGTTCATTTTATGCATCACTTAATTCTCTCAAAAAGATGTAGGGTAAAATTAGAGTAAAGTGCAAAAATCATCCCTGTGGTTTGTCAAAAGTTTGAATTACATCCCTCGTTAATACTTCGCGCAACATACATCATTGTGGTTGTAAAATAGTACACCATACATCCCTGAGGACGGATGGTGCAAATATTTTTCCGTTAAGGGTTAAAAGTGTTTGTTATCTTAGGGGTATTTTAGTCCTTTTACAACCTAGGGATGATTTTTGCACCTAACTTTTCAAAAAAAAAAATTTCCAAAAAAAATTTCAAAAAAATTTCAAATTTTTTTTAAAAAAGTTTCGAAAAATGTTTTCTTTTTTCGAAAAATGTTTTAAAATAAGTTTCAAAAAAAATTTGAAATTTTTTTTTTTCGAAAAAATTCAAATTTTTTTTTAAAATTTTCGAAAAAAGTTTTTTTTTCAAAAGTTTTTTTTTAAATGTTTTTAAAAAAAAAAACTTTTTTAAAAAAAAGCTTTTCTAAAAAACTTTTTTTTCAAAAAAATTCATATTTTTTTTTAATCTTTGAAAAAAAAAATTTCAAAAGTTTTTTTTATAAAAGTTATTTTTTAAAATGTTTTTCGAAAAAAAAACATTTTTTAAAAAAAGCTTTTTTTAAAAAAAACTTTTGAAAAAAAAAACTTTTTTCGAAAATTTAAAAAAAAAATTTGAATTTTTTCAAAAAAAAAAATTTCAAATTTTTTTTGAAACTTATTTTAAAAAAGAAAACATTTAAAAATAAAACATTTTTCGAAACATTAAAAAAAACATTTTTCAAAACTTTTTAAAAAAAAAATTGAATTTTTTTTGAAAAAAACTTTTTTCAAATATATTTTCGAAACTTAAAAAAAACATTAAAAAAAAAAACATTTTTCGAAAAAAGAAAACATTTTTCGAAACTTTTTTAAAAAAAATTTGAAAATTTTTTGAAATTTTTTTTGGAATTTTTTTTTTTTGAAAAGTTTGGTGCAAAAATCATCCCTAGGTTGTAAAAGGACTAAAATACCCCTAAGATAACAAACACTTTTAACCCTTAACGGAAAAATATTTGCACCATCCGTCCTCAGGGATGTATGGTGTACTATTTTACAACCACAATGATGTATGTTGCGCGAAGTATTAACGAGGGATGTAATTCAAACTTTTGACAAACCACAGGGATGATTTTTGCACTTTACTCGTAAAATTAAATCAAGTTTAATACCTATGGTGCAGCCAACATATGCTATAGCGTAAAACCTTCTCATATATCCATATAAGCAAATGCACGGTTGTGTTACCATTTTAGGCGGTACAAATTGTATGGACAGCCGGTGGCACATGACGGTTAGCAACTACATCTTCTCCTGAGATTTCTGTCTCTATAAGTCCGCCGACCACCTGCAGATGTACCACAATATATACTTTAATGCAACAACCCAATAAACAAATTTCAAACAAAAGAATAAGGAAGGGAAATTGTTGACAAGTTAAAGTAATAACCTTGAGACGGATGGGTTCCCACCCCATCTTCTAAAAATCGTTGCTTTCCCTCTAGGGTCAGCTAGTGGCACATTTGAATGTTCTCAAGATCCCGGTAAGCTCACTGACTGAGTAAGAAAGTTCGGAGAGTCTAGAAGCATAATATACAAAACATACCCGAAGAATAAGTAAGGCTAAATTTTTTTTAATAGGTTCAAGCAATAACCTTGAAACGGAGGGGTTCCTACCGTGTCTTCGAAAACAGATGGCCTGCCTGTTCCGGGTAAACCAAACGTTCCTGGGTATTCAGTTCCAGCATCCGACGTTCCTTTACCATGCCAAACAGCTGTATAACTTGTGTATTTAAGCGTATCATGCCATAGTACTTCTGCATAAGGCAGAAACAATTTCAAATGAAAGCCTAGACTTTAATTCTTACTGAATAGTCATAGTCTATGTTTTTGTTTTAAGGAAGCGTCATTTTGTGGTCACTCAAGTACTTCTTAAATCAGGCAGACGGTTTCCCATTTACTGAAATCCAAGGGTTAATGCGAGTCACTTGGTTCCGCCTTTTGCCTTCCTTTGCATAGTTATTAGTTTTGCCTTTGCTAATTCATACCTATTTACCTCCTGATATATTGATCTTGCGCCTGTCGCTTGTTGTTTATTTTGTTGAGCAATGAATTTTCGACATAGCTTCAAAATCCTTCATATAAATATTTTATTTACAGACAGTGATTCGCACTCGAGGTATAGCTTCACAGCACGCTCCTCATCTGAACTGGAAGTTCTGACCCGTTTGAACTTACATAACATGCCAACCCATTTGTTGCATTAAGTAACCAAACAGGCCATTCATCATCCGGGAGAAAAAAATATTTTTGTAAATAAATGATCCGAAGATACCTCATGTGGTGCTACATAGAGCATGTAGAAACAATGATCGAAAACTTGGCAAACATGTGATCTTCTAAGAAGGTAAAGTGCATCTTCGCCGAATTAAATTGGTGCATCAGTTGCACAACTTCTTCCCCTTTTGTAGAGAAACTTCAATTTTATCCTATTCTCAAGCTCCTATATACACATATGGCAGATCATCAATAATTCATTATAATCTACATAATGCTTTATTATTTACATGTGTGTATACTATATGAAAGTGCAGGAGTTAATCGGAACTAACAACTTAAAAAAAGGTAAGTTGTGTGCATTATATGAAAGTGCAGTATCAGTAATTCATCTCAGCGTCTTCAAGAAATTGTGCTGCCACTTGATGACCATGAACTAACTACGTTTCTATGTAAAACATAATAATAGCACATAAAGTGAACTACAATTAAAGCTAAGGTCGTGGTCGAAGCTCCTGGTTTAAGGGTTATTCGTGTCACTTGACAACATAATTCACTATGAGCGACTCCTTGGGAACGACGGGAGTATCTCAACATTAAACTAAGCAAATAGATTCATGCGAGCCACTTATAACCAAATCATCATGATAGCCGTTTGAAACAACACAATTTGCAAATAATGCACCATTATAAAAGTCGAGACACTTGCAAAACTAAAAATAATTATACCCAAAACTACCAAATCCGAAATGAACTAAAACCCTATTTTACTAAAACTCGAATACTCATAACTATTTATTAGCATTAGCAAGGTCACCAAAAAAAACCTCATATTTTTTTATCAGTTCCCCTGGTGGTTTTGGTTCACAGAAAAAAGAGCTAAGTTAAAGATCCGAAGACCAACACGGATATTCCAAGTCAATAATATATTGAAACTTATCATCTAAAAAAATAGTATTCAACCCCTAAATACTCAGACAATCAGAAACACAATTTTTAAATCCAACATATAAAAGTGTCAGTGATCATTTGCAAAAACTAAATCTAAGCACCCCCAAATATTAGCATAACTAATTTCACTTTCTGATAACTGTTTTCCAACAAACTGATCAAACTATTGTAATCCAAACCTGTTCCATTAGCCATATTTTGCACCTGCAGTTATCGATAACCAATATTTTACCCACCCGTAAATCTTCGACCAAACAATTTTGATAGACATACCAACGATACCTACCTTAATGCCCAGGCTTCTAATATTTGCTCACGTGTGTATCCCACACCCACCTCTTTTCAAATCCTCACTCGTAGATTGATGCAGGTCTGTGACGCCCAGTTTGCTTAGGCACACATATGGAGAAAAAAGAAGTGATCTATATAGTGTGCTTAGGCACACAGTTTAAGCCAATAAACCATAAATAATACGAACCATGCCTTATATGCATGCAAAATCAGTACAATTTAAATAAATCAATATAAGGTCTACCAATTGCAAGCTTTAATTAATCGAAAGCATATATTAACAAAACTGGAATTCAAGTTCAAACATATGTTAATAAGTACTACACATTAATATGAATTTCATATGTACTCTACTAATTCATAACTAAAATCAATCACCAAAAATAAATTCATAAGCAATAAACGCATCACTGGATTCAATCAAAATAAAAATAAAAATAAAAATTACCTTCGAAGATGTTATCGGTGATTTTGAATGAGATAAATTGAAGAGGTATTAGGGTGAAATTATTGGTGGTTTTGATCGTGATGTTAAGGATTGATTTGGTAAACAATAATTCAAGAACGATGGATGCTGTGAGTATATAAAAATTTCCAATTTTTTTTTAAGCCCATGATTTTAAGCCCACGCTGACGTGGATTAGTTCCTGTTAGATGACGTGGCAAATCCCTCCTCTTATACATAATGTAAAGATATATATATATATATATATATATATATATATATATATATATATATATATATATATATCATGATTTCAGTATGTAACTGCTTAATAATTATTTTATGCTAATACGAGATATATTATATAATGTAGATTTGTCATGGCAGACCTTAATATTCCCGTAGAGAACCCTGTTATTCCTGAACCTAACGTAGATGATAACCCTTACTTAGACTTAGTGGATTATAATGTAGAAGATGATATGGATGATGAAGAGGAGGAACCATTTGAGGATCCGGAGCCCAAAATAGGACTAGGAGATCAGATTGCCCCTCAGGTTGATATTGTAGAGAATGATAATGTTGGTGTCCAGGAATATGATGAGGTTGATAGAGATGATGTAGGTAATGAGGATGACGATGAGTATGTCGAGGAGGAGGTATATATAGGTGATGAGATTGATGATGATGAGGCCGAGCTTATCTTTCCTTATGATGTAGAGGATAGTGAGCCCTTACCTCCTCCAGTGGGGTGTTCTGATTCTGATTCTAAGTTACCTAGTGATGAATCGTCCGAGTCTGAGTCTGATTCATAGGATGATGAGGATGATGATGATGCACCTGATGGCACTAATGGGATTACTACTCGTAGGACGATTGATAGGGTTGACTTTCAGAGGAGTGTGCATGTGATAGGAGAGTCGTCGAGCGTTCGAGAGGCTACTCATATTGATGGACTTGCACCTTGGGCCTTAAGACGTGATTTAGATGCTTCTCGAGTTCAAGGTAGTATGTAGAGATTGGTTTAGGTGTTGTTCAGACTCATGTTGCTTTATTGGAGTCGAAGACAAAGATTGGTAAGAAAGAGCGAGAGTTGCTTGATTTGGATTTGAGTGATGTGGAGCGTAGTTTGAATGAAGCATTTATGAGATTGTCTGTGTTGGAAAGTGGTGAGTATGCAGGGATGAAGAAAAAGTTGAACACGATGGAGATTCAGTTGAGTGTGGCTCGTGCGATGCGTGAGAAGGCGGAAAAAGAGTTGAATGTGTCTGTTGGTTGGAACAGTAGATTTTATACTGAGATGGTTGAGAGAGGAGTGATTCATAAGCGCGCAAATGATGATGACGAGTCTTGTGATCGTCCTAGGAAGATATCAAAGAAAAATGATGATGGACCTTCTAGCAGTTCTTATTAGACTAGTTTATCCTTAGTAGTATCTTTGTATCTTTTGTAAAACTTTAACTAAACCGGTATGTCGGTTAGTAGATCTAGCACAAATTTTGGGCTTGTATAGTGCTAGAATTATGATGTGGAAGTTGAATTAGACAATGTGGTAGCATATGATCTAATGAAATATGTATCTTTTGTCTTAAATTCCGTGTCATACCTTATATATTTGCTACCTTAATTATCATCTCGACCCTTTTTATTTAAACTCCTCATTGAGTGAATGCTTATTATACTTTAAATTGTGCGATAATAGAATCATGCCACCCAAGAGAACCGTGACTGAGGAAGATGTGCGTAGGATCATTGCGGAGCAAGTTGCCGCATCTATGGCTGAGTTTATGGCAAATGCTAGAAATGGAGCTGGCAGTAGTGGAGCTGGCGGTAGTGGAGCTGGCGGTAGTGGAGCTGGCAGTAGTGGAGCTGGCGGTAGTGGAGCTGGCGGTAATAATGTGAATGATAATAATGTGAATGCTAATGGTGGAGGAAATGTAGGAGGACCTGGACCTAATGCACCTGAGGTCGGTGGTTGTACTTATGTGACGTTCATGAAGTGTGTCCCACTCCCTTTTAATGGAACTAAAGGTGTTGTAGGATTAAGTCAGTGGATTGAAAAGATTTAGTCTGTGTTTCGCATTAGTAAGTGTAAGGAGGAAGATAAGGTGACTTTTTCTATGGCTACCCTTAGAGGTCGTGCTTTGACTTGGTGGAATGGGAGGATTGCTTTTATGGGCATTGATGTTGCTAATGCTACTCCATGGCTGAAATTAAGAAATGGATGACACAGAAATTTTGTCCTCATAGTGTGATTATAAGGTTGGAACAAGAGTTGATTCATTTGAAGATGGAAGGTGTGGACATTGATAGTTATTCTAATTGATTCTGTAAGTTGGCTTTGTTGTGTCCCCGGTTGGTTAAACCTGAGGAGATAAGGATTGAGCAATACATTAAGGGGTTGACCAAGAACATCTGAGGGATGTGACATTGTCAAATCCGTTGATCATTGATGATGCGGTTCAGATGGCTTACCAGCTCATTGGACAAATCATTCAAGACAAGGAGGATGAAGCACATGCTGGTGAGAAAAGAAAGGGTGAAGGCGATCGTGGAGGTAACAGTGACAATAGGCAAAGTATTAATCTCCGTCAAAATCAAAGAAAAGGAAATGTAAATGCTCTGACTAACAATGCCCCTCGAAGTGATGAAAAGTGTCCAAAGTGTCGTAATAAGAGGCATGCTGGTGATTGTTGGAAGTGCTGAAATTGTGGAAAGATAGGACACAAGGTGGAAAAGTATAAGAGGGGAATTGTTTTTTACAATTGTGGAGAAGAGGGTCATAAGAAGCCAGATTGTCCAAAATTGAAAAAGATTGGCCAAGGAAGTAACAACCAGGGAGGTGCTTATCTACTTGGGACGGTTGAGGTTAAGAAGAAGGATCCGAATGTCGTTACTGGTACGTTTTTACTCAACAATCATTATGTTGTTGCTCTATTTGATCCGGGTGCTGATAGGAGCTTTGTATCTACCAAATTTAGTGCCCTTATTGACATTGAACCTATAGAGATAGATACCAGTTACGAAGTAGAATTGGCTGATGGTAAATTGGTAAGAACTAATAAGTTATTGCAAGGGTGATCTTTAAATCTCTTGAACCATTCCTTCCCGATTGATTTGATGTTAATTGAACTAGGTAGTTTTGACATTATTATTGGTATGGATTGGTTATCCATGAATGATGCTACAATTTTATGTGGAGAAAAGAAGGTTAAAATTCCTCTTAAGAATAGGACGTTAGTAATTGATGGTAATCGAGGTGAATCCCGTCTGTAAATTATTTCATGTATTAAAGTCCAAAAGTACATCAGGAATGGTTGTGAGCTATTCTTAGCTCAAGTTATCGGGAATGAGTCTAAGGAAAAATGATTAGAAGACGTGCCTATTATCTATGGATTTTCGGAGGTATTTCCCAATGATTTACCCGGACTTCCGCCGATAAGGCAAGTTGAGTTTCGAATCGATCTAATTCCTAGTGCTGCACCGGTGGCACGTGCGCCTTACCGATTAGCACCTTCCGAATTGAAGGAATTATCCGAACAACTCAAGGAGTTGTCTGATAAAGGTTTCATTCGACCGAGCTCGTCACCTTGGGGAGCTCCAGTATTGTTCGTTAAGAAGAAGGATGGATCTTTCCGTATGTGCATCGATTACCGTGAGCTGAACAAGTTGACGATTAAAAATCGATATCCTTTACCAAGGATTGATGATTTATTCGATCAACTACAAGGCTCTAGTATATGTTCTAAGATAGATCTGCGGTCTGGATATCAACAAATTCGCGTCCGCGAAGAAGATATTCTCATCACTGCATTTAGAACTCGTGATGGACACTACAAATTTCAAGTAATTCCATTTGGGTTGACTAACGCACCGGCTGTATTCATGGATCTAATGAATTGAGTGTGTAAACCCTATTTGGATAAATTTGTGATCGTGTTCATTGACGGCATTCTAATATATTCTAAGAATAAAGAGGAGCATGGAGAACACTTAAGAACTATCTTGAATTTGTTAAAGGATGAAAAGTTGTATGCAAAGTTTTCAAAATGTGAATTTTGGTTGGACTCTGTTCAATTTCTTGGTCATGTGATTAACAAAGATGGAATTCATGTTGATCTGGAAAAGGTTGAAGCCATTAAGAGTTGGTCTGCACCGACAACGCCAACGGAGGTGCGACAATTCTTAGGATTGGCTGGCTATTATAGACAGTTCATTAAAGAATTTTCTTTAATAGGTAAACCCTGACCAAGATTACTCAGAAAAATAAACCTTTTGTATGGGGAAGTGAAGAAGATGAAGATTTTAGGTATTAAAGCAAAACTTATGTAGTGCACCTATTTTATCATTACCCGAAGGTAGTGAGGATTTTGTGGTATTTTGTGATGCGTCTCTTAGAGGTTATGGATCTGTCTTGATGTAGCGAGAAAAGGTGATAGCTTATGCTTCTAGGGAATTAAGGAAAAATGAGGAAAATTATACTACTCATGATCTGGAATTAGGAGTTGTAGTCTTTGCTCTTAGGTTGTGGAGACATTATCTCTATGGCACCAAGTGTACGGTATTCACCGATCATAAAAGCCTGCAGTATATTCTCGATCAAAAAGAATTAAATATGAGGCAACGAAGATGGATAGAACTGTTAAGTGATTATGACTGTGATATAAAATATCACCCAGGTAAAGCAAATGTTATTGCCGGTGCATTAAGTAGAAAGGATAGAGAGCCTATCAGGGTACGTTCTCTAGTCTTGCCTGTGCCCAATAATTTGCCTGAACAAGTTAAAAATGCACAAATAGAAGCTTGTAAGAAGGAAAATTTTGATAATGAAGGGTTTCGAGGTGAAGGAAATCCTTTAGAGGTTAGAGCAGATGGAGTGAAATGATTGAGAGGTCGTATGTGGATACCTAAGTATGGAGGCTTAAGAGATTTAATCATGTTAGAATCCCATATATTTAAATATTCCATTCATCCTGGTTCTGATAAAATGTATCATGACCTGAAGTAGTTATACTGGTGGCCGAATATGAAAGCTGACATTGCTATGTATGTTCTTCAATGTTAGACTTGTGAAAAAGTCATAGCTGAACATCAAAAGCCATCAGGACTACTTCAACAACCAAAATTTCCTGAATGGAAGTGGGAGCGAATCACGATGGATATCATCACTAAGCTTCCTAGAACCTCTTCTGGAAATAACTCGATTTGGGTCATTGTCGACAGACTGGCCAAATCAGCTCATTTCATTCTTGTTAAAGAGCAGTTCTCACTGGAGAATCTGACTCGCATTTATCTTAAGGAGGTTGTATGTAAGCATAGAGTGCCTGTATCGATTATTTCTGATCCAGATCCTCGATTTGCGTTGAATTTTTGGAGATCCTTCCAAAGATCTTTGGGAACGAATCTTGATATGAGCACCGCTTATCACCCCCAAACTGATGGGCAGAGTGAAAGGACGATACAGACACTGGAGGATATGTTAAGAGCATGTGTAATAGATTTTGGTAAGAATTGGGATAAACATTTGCCATTGGCAAAATTTTCATATAATAACAGTTATCATGCTAGTATTAATGCTGCACCGTTTAAAGCTTTATATGATAGAAAGTGTAGATCTCCTGTATGTTGGAGTGAAGTTGGGGATACCCAACTCACTGGACCGGAATTGATCCAGGAGACTACGGAGATGATAGTTCAGATCAAGAAACGGTTGTTGACAACCCGAAGTAGGCTGAAAAGTTACGCGGATGTGCGGCGGAAACTGATGGAGTTCGAAGTTGGTGACAGTGTGATGTTGAAAGTGTCTTCATGGAAAGGCGTCATAAGATTTGGAAATCGTGGGAAATTGAATCCCCGCTATATTGGATCATTCAAGATATTATCTAGAGTTGGTCCAGTGGCTTATAAATTAGAGTTACCCCAAGAACTTCATGGTGTCCATAATACATTCCATGTATCTAATCTGAAGAAATGTTTAGCTACATGTGATGAGAAAATTTCATTGGCTAAGATCAGGATTGATGAGAAGTTTCAATTTATTGAAGAACCCGTAGAGGTTATGAATCGTTAAGTAAAGCAACTTAAGCAAAGTCGTATACCTATTGTTAAGGTTCGGTGGAATCCAAAGCATGGGCTAGAATATACTTGGGAGCGAGAGGATGAAATGTGGAAGAAATACCCACACCTCTTTGACTTCAATAAGAAACGGGCATGAAATGAAATGGATCTACGATGGTGTACATCCCTTTTTAGGAGGAAATGCTGTGACAACCTGATATTTTCAGGTAGTAAATTTATTCTCGTATATTATTTTTATATTATATTTTAATGTTGGTTCATGAACTCACATATTTACGGGATGAAATTAGGGCTTACGTGCATAATTTAACGTCTTTTACGATTAAACCGGGAACCCTAGGTTTACGTATTTACGCTTTTGTGCTATGTTTTTTATGATACAAGTTTTATTAGAATCGTTTTTTGTGCCGTAGATTCATAATTTATAAAAATATTTTCAGTAAATCGACCCGAGGGCACGCATATCGAGGAAACTAGAATCAAGGAGTACCCGTAAATTAATAGGGATGAAACAAGTTTACACTTGTCTCACCCCCACTATGGGCGGACAAAACCAAGAGGGTGATACCCTTGGTGTCACAATTTAACAACTCTTTAGGACACTTATCCTATAAACTCAAAAACCATTAAACCTCAAACCATAAAAACCCTTGTTTTCTGCACACTTCTCACACACTCATGCAAACTAACTAGAAAATTTCTCCCACTCTCTCTTCTTCCCTCTCTTGACGTCCAACATACACCACCATACACCACCATCATCAAAAATTTTAACCATACACATTATCCACAATTCACATATGTTGAAAGCCACTTAAAAAGATGAAGATTGGTGGTTATTATAACATGTAAAAAGGAGTTTTTATGGAGGTTTAGGGATTATTTCAAGAAGTTGTTCATCCATTTGTAGATTTATAAAATTGGTCTTGCTAAGTTCATAATATTTGGTGACAAGATCAAGTCTTGTTTATCATAAATCTCATCTTTTCATCACAAATTGGTTGGTATAGAGATTGTTCTTTCTATCATCCTAGTAATATTGTAATAGGATTCATATATTCTTTTCAAAAATTTATATGTATGATGATGATAAATGATGATCAATGTATTTACAATGGAATGTTAAAAATGAGCAAGATATGGCCAAAACACTTTTGTAGTACTAATCTGTCTAGTCTGTTTTGGACAAATTATTACAAATACTTAGAAGCTGTTTGAGCAGGAGCTACAGAAGAGTTATTTGTAGCACATATCATGTAGTTTATACAGTAAAAATTTGAGGTTCCAATTCATTGTAGAACTCAAGATATAATCAAAATGGTGGACTTGAAATTTTACATCAGATTTGACCTTAAGATATATAATATTAAAAAGGCACTCAAAGTGAAATACTATATAAAAAAGGTTTATAATAATAAGTAAATATTACATTTTATTAAAATAAAACTCAAATGTTTTTCTAAACTACAAACTATATATAAATTTTACGTCTTTTCGGCTAAAACCGAAAGGATGGCGTTTTCGCCAAATAAAACTTAGATGGTCAGACCCATCTAATGTAACATTTTTATAAATCATATACAGATATGTAAACGCACTTGACAAGTAAAAATCGACCAAACCGAGCTTTGTAACTTATGGACCATAATGGGCCAAATTAGCCTTGTTGGACCACTAGGCCCAACTAGTTTGGCTTAACACTATTGGACCTACTCATGGGCTTAACCCACTTGGGCCGAACATATGAGTATTGGATTAGTCTTAAAAAGATAAATGAACTAATATAATGTATTGGACCCTTAATGGGCTTATTGGGCCTTAATATGTAAATGGTCTAAAACTAGTATAACTAGACTAAGTTAACTAGTACCTAACAACTAGTAATGTTGTATAAGGAAATAAGACCCCACTTGATCATCATGTTATGACATCATTACATATACATAACAACTTTTATAAATATTATTTGACGATAGTCTAAGACCGAGTATTATTTGTCTAGGTTTCCGTGATCGAGGCACGTACCGTACATCCTAATTGCCGATAACCTGCCTTTTCTAACTAACGTGAGTTCATAGCCTCGCACTGTTTTAAATGTTTTATGAAATGTTTTATAAACCCGCGAGGGAGATAACATGCTAGTTTTGATAAAAATAGAACACAAGTAGTCCCGATTGTATGCTTATTGATATGGACCCGATTGATTGTATGACCCAAATTGGATGATTGAAATGGATTATTAAAAGTTAGGTTATGTCACTAAAAGTCCCATTAGCATGAATTGTGAACTACCGGGAGTTGGTAGATGCTTATGCATATAATAGTACTATTTGGGGAAGATCACCCCAGTTCGCGCCTTGATGGTTGATCCCCGTCGTGCCACATTGATTGGTAAGTTAATTTATGTATGAGAAGATTTATATAGCGTGATATTAGTGACGACACGCTGATTTAGATGGGCACATATTTGTTGGGCTCGCGACCTGTTATATTTTATAGAAAGGCAACAATGACATACGACTTATAATAATCCGATAATAATACCGGAAATGGTAATTACTAAGGCTACGGTCTCATAAATAATGTATGCTATATGAATGGAATTATAATATATTGCCTGACTAGCAATATGGGGTCTCATTACTGATATATGCTTGTGTTTCTGATTTGTATAACTGTTTTACATAACGGTTTTTACTAAACTCTATGAATTCACTCGACATTCGCTGATATACTTTTCGCATGTTTTATCTCAGGTGCTTGAAGGTAACTTGAATGGAGATTGACTCTGATGGCCCACATAATAATAATATTCATTCGAACTATGTTTTGTAAACTTTATGACTATGAAACTTGGGGACCTTGTGTAAACTTTAAACCTGTACTCGAATGAATGTATGTTTAACTTTATACAACCCTTTTTATGCATTGTCTATGATTTTAGTTATTATGTTATCCCATAACACTCTATTGACACTTCTGTTGTATCTATACGAAATTTGAGAGTGTTACAAATAGGGTTTGATTGATTGGTTTACCAGTGAGATCAGGACCTAAGTTGTTAGGGGGAACCATGGGAGTCTTTACTTAAGCACACTAATAAGTGTGAAAACACTTATCCTTTTACCGCTTATTTCCAATAATAACAAGACCAAAATGTATAATTTATGTCGTAAAAGTCGGAAATGTGTGGTTTGTGTTTTTATTGTGTTTTAGGACCAAAAGACGAAAAAGGAAGAAAACACGGGCTTTCACGGGCTTTTATCGAAGAAAACGAGAAAAGACGAAGTCAAGAGATCAAGAGTGCTTAAAGAACGGATGTCCAAGACCTATTTTGAAGAATTATCGAAGAAAAAGTCTAAAGACGGAAGTTTAATGAAATCGAAGAACTTAAGTCTAAATTATAGAAGAAAATTATTAAGACAAGTTCAAAACCCGAGACGACGTCGAGAAAAGACAAAGAATTAAATCGAGTCGAGAAGAAAAGAAAGAACGAAGCATACCATACATGCACTTCCCATTTAGCCTATAAATACCCTCCTAATCACATTAGGAGGGTGGTTAGCTAGTTGCACTTTTAATTTTTTCCTTTCTAGTTTTTAGAGAGAGAAAGTTCTAAACTTTCTCTCACTAAATTTTTCATCTTTTCTTCCTTTTAATCTTTCAAGTTTAAGCTTTGTGTATTTGGATTTCATCAATCAAGTTCAAGTTAAGTTTTAAGTTCTTTAATCTCCTTCTACATTTCTTAGTTTACCTTAATCTTTGATCCGACTATTTTGTTTCCTACGGTTTGAGTGGTTTGATGAATTCGTGATTAAAGGTTAATCTTTCTTGTTCCTACATAAGCTCATACACGTATAAGCTATAAGCCCTTGATGCTTATTGGCTTATTCGATTGTTTTGGATTATTTACTTTTAAGTTTTCCTAAACGATTTATCGTTTTATATTCAGTTTATAAAGGTTACGTGTTTAGATTCCAAAAAGCTTTCTAATTTGTGCTAAACAAGTTTTGGGTAAGTTGATAAGTGCTTATCGTGTTAACTGCTTCTCCGTCTTATTCGTTTAAGCTTATTTACTTTTTGGACACCTTTTCCATCTTAGGAGGGTTCTACTTGGTCCCGATCTTGTTACGATTGCATTAAGTGCGATCCATTTGTTTTACCTTGGTACGATCCATTTGGCTTCGATCGTATAGACTGCGATGTGTTGTTCTTTCCCTGGTACGATCCACACCCACGATCACTCATTGCGATCTGGGGTGCGATCGAGTCTCACTTCCTTACTACGATCGCATTGATTGCGATCTGATTTCTTACGATCAGGCTACGATCCTGACCACGATCCACTTGTTGCGATCGTGGTTGCGATCGGGAGTACGATCACCCCTACCCATCGTACTGCTGAATACGATCCAATCCCTTGTTGTGATCGCATTGAGTGCGATCGGTGGATACGATCCATCTATTTGAGTACGATCACATTACGATCGGACTCAGGCTTTTATTTGTTTTCTTAAAATTTCAAATTTACTCTTTCCCGCCTTTTGTCTGAGTTGATTTTTAAACAAGTTTCTAAGTTTTTGATTATTTAAGTTTTAATTTCCAAAGATTGCACGCTTTTATTTCTAGTTTAAATTCTTAAATCTTTCACTTTACTCAAACGACAACTTAATTACTTACATTTAGTTTAAAAATAGAAAACCAATCCAAACCATTTTGTTTTCCAAAAGATAATTGAGTCACACTCTTATCCGGTAATCAATTTGAAGAGATCGGACGATAAAATATTTTATACTTGGATAAAACCTTGTATTAAATGGCGCCGCTGCCGGCTCTTTTCGTTGAGATTAACGGTTTCTAGTGAGAGACGCATTGAATTTTGGGACCCTTTCTTTTAAGAACGTTATTTTCCTTGCTCAAAATTTTTCAAAAACCCATAAAAAATATAGAATTTTCAAATATACAAAAAAAATTAATTAAAAAACCTATAAAAACCGAAAATATTTTATACTTGCATTTTCTTTTTAGTGTATGCGTACTCGATCAACGTCTTATCCCGAGCCCAAGACTCTTCAAGATTTAGACATGGTCGGTGTACACAACAACAACAATAATCCACCCCTCCCTAACATGAATAATCCACCCCAACCCGATTTACGAACCATGGAGGAGTTATGCCAACCTACGATGAATGGACGTAGAGGCGCGATTGCGCCGATGCAAATCACGGCTCAAGAGTTTTCGTTGAAGCATCACATGATCCAACAAGTGCAAACTAATCTATTTCGCGGAATACCGGATGATGATGCCAACAAACACCTCGACAAATTCATTACCATCACCCAAAGCATGAAGTTGCCCTGTGCTTCTATGGATGTACTTCGCCTTCAACTATTTCCCCATTTGCTTTCTCACCATGCCGAAAAATGGTTTGACCGTCTCCCAAAGAATTCTATTCATACTTGGGACGACATGACTCAACAATTTTTGTCGCGCTATTTTCCACCATCCATGGTCACGAGCCTTCGTAACCAAATTAGTGGATTCATGCAAGACAATGATGAATCGCACTTTGATGCTTGGGAACGCTACAATGATTTGATCGACCGTTGTCCAAATCACAACATGCTCCCCATCACTCTAATTGATACTTTCTACAATGGTCTCACTTTTCGTGATCGTGACACGATCAATGCCGCCGCCGGTGGTACTTTTATGAAAAGGAGACCGGAGGAGTGTAGAGAGTTGATTGAAAACATGACTACTCACCACAAGAATTGGGATTCATCTGCATCCTCAAGATCTAATATGATAGTCAATGTTTCTTCTACTTCTTCCAATCCCGAGATAGCCGCACTTACCCGCCAAATTGCGGAAATGAACAAAAATTACATGTCCATGGCTACTTCCCACTTTCAACAAGCTAAAGCCGTTGCTATTTCTTGCGACACATGTGGTGGTCCTCATTCTTACAATGATTGTCCTTCTACTCAAGGCAGTTTTTGTGAAAATGTTAACGCGGCATACGGTACTTATCCCACGGGAGGCTATCAAGCTCGTCCTCAAGGAGACCGTAACTTGCTAAGTTATCGTTCAAACAACTATCTTTCACCACCCGGTTTTACTCCTCAACACCAAAACCAACAACAAAGCGATAACCGAAATAACCAAACCCAACCTCGTGCTAACAATCAATATCAATCCTAAAGAAACCCATATCCACCTCAAGGAAATTCTCAAGTTTACCAAGCTCCACTTCTTAATCAACCAACGGTGTTGAATCAAGACATCGAGACGTTCATGAGGACTAACAGAGAGATGGTAACGAATCTTCAGAGTCAATTCATCAACATGAAGGGAGACATGGCGAAACAAGGGACCGATATTCGAGCCGAGCTAAGGAATTACATGGCGAAACAAAGAAATGATATTCGCGCAGACATGAGAGACTCTTTCAGCACTCAAGCGGATAATATACGTGATATAATCGGTTCGCTTTTCCAAGGTAATCAACCCTCTTCTTCGGGTACTCTTCCGAGTAACACCGTTGCTAATCCACGAGGGGAGATGAAAGCAATCACCACTCGTAGTGGAAAAGGTTATACGGAACCCGAGCTTCCTACACCTCCACTCGTGATTGTGAACAAGAAAAACGAACAACTTTCTTCACCTCCTTTACCTTCTTACCCCATTCCCCCACCACCCGCAGTTGTGAGTGATCCTACTCCCCTAAAGCCTTCCTCTTCATCTGATATACCTTATCCTTCAAGGTTGAGGAATGAGAAGAAAAAGAGAAAGGATGATATTCAAGTTTCGAACTTTCTCAAAATGTTTAAACAATTGAATTTCAACATCTCCTTCGCTGAGGCTCTCGCTCACATGCCTAAATATGCGAAGATGTTTAAATATCTTCTTAGTGACAAGGGAAAGCTTCTAGATATTGCTAATACCCAACTTAACGAGAATTGCTCTGTGGTTCTCTTAAGGAAATTGCCCACCAAACTTGGTGATCCGGGTCGCTTCTTGATTCCTTGCAACTTCCTGGGAGTAGAAAATTGCATGGCCCTAGCCGATCTAGGTGCTAGTATAAACTTAATGCCTTTAAGTGTTTGGAAGCAATTATCTCTCCCCGAGCTAGTCCCCACCAAAATGACCTTGGAATTAGCTAACCGTACGGTTGCTTATCCGGTGGGGATAATCGAAGACGTCTTCGTTGGCGTTGACAAATTCTCTTTCCCGGCGGATTTTGTTGTCGTTGACTACGAGATGGATCCCCGTGTTCCATTAATCGTTGGACGTCCCTTCTTGAGGACCGGTCACACTCTCATTGATGTAGCCGCTGGCGAAATAATCATGAGAGTTGGTGACTATAAAATTGTCTTCAACATGGGTAAGATTTCTAAGCAACCATATTCATATGAGAGTGTTAATGCTATTGACGTTCTTGATGAGGCTTGTGAAGAACATTTCAAAGACGTCTGTAAAAGTGGTTCTTCTTCTCTACCCACTGTTGAGACCGTTGCCTCTATTGCTCCGTCGCTAACTCCATTTGGAGAAAGTGATTTCCTCTTGAAAGAATTTGAAGCAACTCCGGGAGATGTGGATTTGCAATATGACGATTCTCCCTCCAATTGGGATGAAGACATTCGTACCATTGAGAAACTTCTCAATGAGGACCATATTTCTCCACAGTCTCCTAAGGCTATCTCTACCGATGATCCGAAGTTGATTACACCGTCCATCAAAATACCTCCGGATTTAGAGCTTAAGGATCTTTCGTCTCATCTCGAGTATGTTTTCCTTGAAGACAACAAGAAGTTACCGGTAATCATCGCAAAGGACCTGAAAGAAGAAGAAAAATCCCGAATTATCGTCGTGCTGAAGAATCATAAGAAAGCAATTGCTTGGAAAATCTCCGATATTCATGGAATTGATCCTCACTTTTGCA
This sequence comes from Glebionis coronaria, assembly GCA_025667525.1. Taxonomy (NCBI): domain Eukaryota; kingdom Viridiplantae; phylum Streptophyta; class Magnoliopsida; order Asterales; family Asteraceae; genus Glebionis; species Glebionis coronaria. The sequence continues at coordinate 322,059,063 of CM046881.1, read as the reverse complement.
CACATAAAATTCTCATGGAGGACGACTTTAAACCCACTATTCAAAGCCAAAGAAGGGTGAATCCCAAGATCCATGACGTTATCAAAAAAGAGTTATCAAACTTCTTGATGCAGGCATGATCTATCCCATCTCGGATTCCCCATGGGTTAGTCCAGTCCATTGTGTGCCTAAGAAAGGCGGAATCACCGTTGTTCCCAATGAAAACAACGAGCTAATTCCTACTCGTCTCGTTACAGGGTGGAGAGTTTGTATAGACTATCGCAAACTCAATGATGCTACGAGAAAGGATCATTTTCCCCTTCCTTTCATGGACCAAATGCTTGAACGTCTAGCGGGTAATGATTATTCCTGCTTCTTAGACGGTTTCTCGGGTTATTTTCAAATACCCATCGATCCCAAAGACCCAGAAAAAACCACATTCACTTGTCCCTACGGCACATTTGCTTATAAATGAATGCCTTTTGGCTTATGCAATGCTCCAGGGACATTCCAATGGTGCATGATGGCTATCATCCATGACATGGTTGAAGAAACCATGGAAGTCTTCATGGATGATTTCTCGGTCTATGGTGATTCCTTCTCTACGTGCCTTGTCAATTTGGAACGCATGCTTAAGCGGTGTGAAGACACTCGCCTTGTTCTGAATTGGGAAAAATGCCATTTCATGGTGAAAGAAGGCATTGTGTTAGGACACAAAATCTCTAAAGCCGATCTTGAAGTGGACCGTGCTAAAGTGGATGTCATAGCCAAATTACCTCCACCTTCAACCGTGAAGGGTGTGAGAAGTTTTCTGGGTCATGCGGGCTTCTATCGTCGATTCATTCAAGATTTCTCTAAAATGGCTCTCCTAATTACCCACCTCTTGGAAAAAGATACTCCTTTTATCTTTTTCAAAGAGTGTATTGAAGCCTTCAATCTTCTCAAGGATAAGCTAACTAAGGCACCGGTCTTAGTCACCCCTAATTGGGAGCTACATTTTGAATTGATGTGTGTTGATGCAAAAGTTGGGTGATCCTTGCTAGACCCGAATTAGGCTTAATTCGGGTTGGCTGGGCTCCGGCTCTTGCACCAAGTGAATCGTTTGGTTGGGATCCTGCACACTGAACAACATGCGTTAGGCTTACCGTGGGAATGTTTCACACGATTAGACTCCGGCGTGAGAGTAAGTAATCGGTTAGGGTTTATGTGAGTTGAGAGTATAGAACGTAATACCTTTGTGGAACCCTTGGGGGTTCCTTTTATAGGCAGTGGAACCCTAGTGGGCTGCCACTAACACTTCGGCCCCAAGGAAAGGATAACTATCAGAATTAGAATGATTGTTATCTTCTAATTATAGTAGTGAATATCCTCCTCTTTTGGGGTAAACTTAGTCCTAGACAGAATATGATTCTGTCTAACCCTATGTCGGCCGCACCGAGCCGTGGGCCGCACACGTGTGTACGGTCACTGTTCATCCAAGCCCATAAGCCTGAAAAACATTATCCCACCCATCTGTGATGGGTCGGATACGGGTAGTACCCATGGGCCGGGCTCATGACCCGGCTGGGGACTATACGTCATCATGTCCCCCCAGTCTAGTTGTTACAACCCTAGGCGTAACCTCTAGACTACCAAGATGCTCCCTGGACGTACCAAGAAAAAATAGGGAATGATAAGTTGTCCAAGAATTTGTATTGGCCGCACATGGCAACCTGCCTTAGGAAATTATTCCATTATTACCTCAACCGCACATGGCGACCGAGACAAATTAAATATAGCATTAAATGACAACTCTTACGTAAGAGCCGCATATCCCGACATTAATAACTGTTCACCTGACATGTTGACTGACAAAAGTGCAAATAGTCAGAACCTTGAGCAGTGCAAACGTTTGAGTCAGAAGTGACCCGTGGGTCCCGCCTGACGTTTCACTTGCCACTTGCCCCCTAACCACACGATCAAGAATAGTGGCAGACATGTGTCACACATCCAACAGGTCATGACCCACAAGGCAACCCTATAAATAAGCCACCCATACGGCTGTGTGAAACACACAGTTATAATCTCCATTTCTGCCATTAAAGCTTTCTTCTTAGCTCGAATCAATTACGCACGGATCCCTTCACACGCAGGTTAGAACACCACGTCCTTACATTTTTATTTAGTAATGGCTCACAGAAACAACCCTACCATTGGATCCGTGCTGAATGTAATGACCCAAGACCAACTAAATCACTTTTGTGCAAACTATTTCATCCCTACCAACCTACACCCCCCACTTCCAGGCGCCGGGGACCTCATAACTGAGGCACCGGCGGGTAAGATTGGCATGTACACTCGCCTGTTTGATGCGGCTAATTACCGCATTCCCTTCACCCATTTCCTCGTAGATCTGTTAGGATACTATGATGTACATATTAGTCAGCTTCACTGTATAGGCGCCTGTAAGATTAGTCAATTCGAGATCCTCTATCGTGCTAGGAGAATCCCCCCAACCGTAGAATTATTCCGGCTCTTTTATGTTCCCAACATAGTAAATGGTTGGGTATCCTTTAAGAAACGATCCCCTAACAGTCCCCAATCGCACAATAAGCCAATGGATTCGTTAAAAACTAGTATGACCACTACTTTTTCATTGACGCAGTAGTATGGTCGGCTGATTATACCTTTAGACATAGGATACCCCACGACCCCAAGCTGCACACAAGTACATACAACCCCCGACATTCCCAAGAATTAGATCTGAATAGGACCGGGTTCCATAGAAGTCTGCCCGAGTCATTTCTATGTTTGCTAGGGATTAGCCGCAATTATTTTGGCCCGTCCAACAGATATCCTGTGTTTTGGAGAAGGCAGGGCGAAGGTAGGCTAACATCCGCACACAAAAACTTATTCAATCATTTTATAAATGGCTAACATATTTTGTTTTATGTTGGGCAGAAATGAACTTCTTTGGACTTTTACGCCAGGGCGACCCGAAGCTCGTACCTGAGGGTTCCCGTCCCCTCCGTGAGAATGAACTACCCCTTCTTGAGCATACCCGAAACGTGACGGTTGCTCTTGAAGCCGTGCCAGATCCCCACTCGGACGAGGAAGAGCAAGGAGATAACGAGGGTGGTGACAACAGGATGCGTGAAGGAGGAGCCGGGCCCTCCTCACCACATAGGGAAGAGCAGGGAGATAATATTGACTTAACCACCTCCAGCCTTCGCCGGATGATGGCCGATGATGATGAAGAAGTACAACAAACCAATGAGGAGGAAGAGGAAGAAGTGGAGAAAGAAGTAGAGGAGGAGACTGAAGAAGTAACAGCTCAGCCTGTCGCCAGGCGTACCCGTAAAAGAAACAAACGAGCAAGAAGAGCTGCTTCAGCCGAGATCGGCGAACACAACGCCCCTCCCAAGAAACTTCGAGAAGACCATCCCTTGTACCAATCTGTTGGGAGCACCACCCAGGCATCCGAGACTATCCGGGCCGCACATGTCGATCCCGTCACTCAGATTGCCCCAACCACATCAGAATTAGCAAGAAATGACATGTAAGACTCCATCCTAACACGTAAGAATTACAGATTACCTTTAAGCAATACTTAACATGTATCCAAATTCTTGTTTCACAGGGACGAACAAACTGGTGTCGCGCCTCCTCCTGATACTCAAATAGATAAGGGAAAAGGAAAAGAAGTGGAAAGAAACCCCATGCTTCACACGGCCGCCCCAAAGTCCGGCCCCGTATTTGAAGAAGGTTCACCCACAGCCTCCCAAGACCTCCCAACGTCCGCCCCCCCTCAATCGTTCAACCCCATATGGAATATCACAACTGCATCACGAATGAGGGACGCCGATGAATGCCGAGAGTACCTCAACAATTGCATACCACCAGGCTTGGTACGAGAGGTGAATGCGCTCAGCCATGCGGCCTTGGTGGATGAGTATAATGGTGCCTTGGTACACCAAATGGCGATGGGCACCTCGATGAGGGTAATGTTCGAAGCCGCACTTAGGCATGTGGAATCTCTTAAGAGGAAGGTTGGACAGAGGGAGAATGTAACACCCCATTTTGGAAATGGAAATATCACAACAATTATGGCGTGTCATCAAAGCATACAAGGTAAAATGTCTAAACATTACTTGACCATATAAAGGAAAATACCGGAATCAAACATCGGTAGTCCAAAAGTAAAGCTCATCACACACAACATAGTATAGTAAAGGAAAAGGACGAAACAATATCCAAAGCATAAGTGTCATAAAGAAAAGAAATGCATAATGTAAAGAAGGCTAGACAGCTTCCAGTCCATATGCACGTACTCTTAGTGTCTACGAGCGTCCCTGAGTACCTGCCGTTTTGGGAACATAGAAAAGGAAAATGGCTGAGCAATACGCTCAGTGCACGAATGTACAATAAAGCATGAATAGGATAAGCATATAACATATAACAGCGGAAGAAACTATGTCCCGAGTAACCTGGTTAAATCTTAATAAAACTGGTTTTATAGTTTGAAAGTCTTATGTTTATCTTATAAAAACTGTTTGTCATATTTTACCATTAGCCAATATAGGTCATGAATATCCACCGTGCATGAATAATTGGAGGGGTGACCTCATCATGCAAATTAGAGGGGCTGCCTCTAATTTAATATACTGGTTATTGGGTAGGAAGGATCAGCTCCTTGTGAAGGATGCAAGGCACACACCACATTCACCATGAATCCTGAATAAAACATGTAACTAGGATGCACCCATACGCCCCACATGATAATATAAATAAATGGCCAAAAGCTGAAGGGACGCCACGAGCAATCACTTCGCCGTGGTGAAGTCATAACATCAGTGCCTCTAATGTTATGGTTATGGTACCTCCATAACTAGGTGAAACTGGTCATGCATGTATATGGCTATAGGTAATCATATTTAAACATAAGCAATCAAACTCATACTTATACTACGGGAAAACAGTTGGCTGCATACGGGGAAATCCTAATAAGGAAAGAATGTCCATACTGAAAGGACGGGAATCCGTACCTTATGTCCAGTGAACGAGAACGATGAACTGCGAGAATCCTACTTCGGAAACACTAATGCTACATAAATACGTACATGAAATAAGTATCTGCTTACTACATACATAGCTGGTTTTATGTCATGTCTTAGCTTATTTTATGTGTTCTTACTATTTACACTGTTTAAAGCCTTAAACTGTGTTAAATCTTATATTCTGTTCAATCTGCTTAAGTATTTCTGATATTTCATGTGTTATTATACTTACTGTGTAATAATAAGTAACTTCCAAAAATAGCAGGTTTCCTAAAATATAAAGTTTCCAAAAATAGAAAGTTTCCAAAAATAGAAAGTTACCAAAAATAGAAAGTTCCCAAAAATAGAAAGTTTCCAAAAAGAGAAAGTTTCCAAAAATAGAAAGTTTCCAAAAATAGATTTACTGCTTAAAATAGATAAGTTTCTAAAAATAGAAAGTTTCCATAAATACATTAGCTGCCTTAATTAAATAAGTTTCCATAAATAGATTAGCTGCCTTAAATAAATAAGTTTCTAAAAATAGTTGGTTTCCATAAATAAAATAGCTGCCTTATTTAATTAAGTTTCTAAAAATAGAAAGTTTCCATAATTAGAAATAAGCTGGTTAAATAAGCTAAGTAAATAAGCCTAAGTGTTTTCATGATTATATCCTAAGTCATATGATATATTATATAGTTTAATAATTATTTCATGTAATTTAATTAAACTATAGGTTATAATATTTAATTAAAGTATGACATGTTTTAATTAAATATATTAAATACTTAGGTTAAAATATGTATTATTAAATACTAATAATATAACCTAAGTCATGTTTAATTAATTAATCATATCCATGGTTTTTAAAATAATTAATTAATTATAAGTCTTAATAATAAAAATACTTAGGTTAAAATAATTCATGTTTATTAATAATTAGTTAACCTAAGTCATGTTATTAAATTAATTACATCTTATTAATTTAATTCTTAACCTAAGTTTATAACATAAACAACTCACATAATCATGATCCGGATCTAAGCTTAAAACATGCACCGGGTATGAACAAACACCGTACCCCGAACCAATTCGGGGTACCCCCTTGCTGTCGTGGGACCCACACGCACCAACCAAGACCAAAAAGGTCTTGGTGGTGGTCGGTTAACAACAAACCGAACCCCCTTGGGGTCGGTTGTTCCTGCGGCCCAAAACAAACACCCCTTAGATCCACCCCTTTTGATTAATTAATGATCAAACATGTTAGATCTAGGTTTATTTAATGTGTTTTTATGAAAAACATCATGTGTTCTTAATTAATAAAAGATTAATTAAAAAGAAAACAAGTAAAAAGGTTTTACCGTATTCGTGGATCAAAAGGGTGAAGAACAAACACGAACAAACACTAAAATAACAAGATCCAAGATCAAGCTCACCCCCTTATGGTGGTTTGTAGGTGGCGGCACACAAAGGAGAAGGAGGAAGGGTTTCTAGGTTTTCTTGAAATTCTTTTGTAAAAATAATCTGAGTAGTAAAACTCTTAACCCTCCCTTTTAGTAAAATTGACAATGGGCTTGGCCCATTGTCCTATGTTGGCCGCGGGTAGGGACTCCCTTGTGGGGGTCCCGTACCTCGTTTCGTGTCTTGTAATTTCATACACGTTTACGTTTAATTTAGTTCGTGTTTTAAAAGTTCTCGTTACGTAAATATCCTACACTTATATATTTAATTACGCTCGTATTAAATATATATACGTAATAAATAATATCTTGTGTTTTAATTACGCTCGTGATCTCGTGATCGTATGTTCGTGATTAATTATTGCTAAATAATTATTACGTGATCGTTCATATAAAATACTTATCGTGTTCTAACCCGTACGTAATACATAAACTCCTAATATGTAATCGTAATCATGCTATATTAGGAAAGTTTTTAACTAGTACGTACGAACTTAAGGTACTATGCATGAGAAAAGCATGCGGGTTTTACAACTCTTCCCCCCTAAAAAGAATAATTCGTCCCCGAATTATAGATAAAGTAACTGGAAAAGAAGAACATACCCGAATTCAAAATATGAAATGAGGGTAAGAAGTCCGGATAGACTCCTCTGTTTCCCAAGTGGCCTCCCGCTCGGTATGATCCCTCCATAGAATTTTGACGAATGGAATCGTCTTCTTTCTCATGACTCGTTCTTGCCTGTCAAGAACTCGTTCGAGTTCTTTTATAAAAGTGAGATCTTCACGAATCTGTTCCAGTGGATACTGAACCATGTGAAGGGGATGATATTGGTACCCTCTAAGTAAGGACACATGAAACACATTGTGCACATACGAAAGTTGCGGAGGTAACGCCAATCGGTAAGATACTTCACTGACTCGTTCAATGATATCAAACGGTCCGATGAAACGAGGACTGAGCATCCCTTTAATCCCAAAGCGTCTAACACCACGTGCCGGCGAAACCTTAAGGAAGACGTGATCTCCTACGTTAAAGTGTAAATCCCTACGATGCTTGTCGGTGTAACTCTTTTGACGTGACCGTGCCTCCTGAATCTTCTGTCTAGCTACTGCGATCTTCTCGTTTGTCAACTCTATGATTTCTGGTCCTTCGAGTGTTCGCTCGCCAACCTGATTCCAGCAGATTGGGGCGCGACACTTTCTGCCATACAACATCTCAAATGGAGCACACTTGATGCTCGCGTGCCAGCTGTTGTTGTACGCAAACTCCACCAAACAGATGTATTCGTCCCAATCACCCGTCCATTCCAACGCACATGACCTCAACATATCTTCCAATGTCTGAATGGTTCGCTCCGACTGTCCGTCCGTTTGAGGATGAAAAGCCGTGCTAAGCTTAAGTTGTGTACCCCAAGCTTTCTGCAGACTTTTCCAAAAGCGCGAAGTGAATCGAGGATCTCTGTCTGAGACGATGCTGGACGGTGCACCGTGTAGTCTCATGATCTCTCGTCTGTACGTATCTGCGAGTTTACTTACCGGATCTTCCTTGCGGATCGGTAAGAAATGAGCTAATTTGGTAAGTCGATCAACGATAACCCAAATTGCATCGTGCTTCCTTTTGGTAGGCGGAAGACCGGTAACAAAATCCATGGTGATTTTATCCCACTTCCACTCTGGAATGTCTAACGGTTGAAGGAGACCGCCAGATCGCTGATGCTCGATCTTAACCTGCTGGCAGGTAAGACATTTGGAGACGTAAGTGGCCACATCCTTCTTCATACCACTCCACCAAAAGTACTGCTTGATGTCATGGTACATTTTAGTTGAACCAGGATGTATCGAGAATGGGGAGCTATGAGCTTCTGCTAGAAAAGCTTCCCGGAGTTCTTGGTCATCAGGAACACAAAGTCTAGTGTCCTGCCATACGATACCATCTGCATCTACTCTGAATTCTGTCTGCTTCTCCAAATTCTGAACTATCGCCCATAATTCTCCGTCATCCTTCTGAGCTTCCTTGATCTTAGATAGTAACTCGGGTTCTACTCTAAGTTTAGCCCAGTAACCATCCTGTCCACGTACCATGATCTCGATGTCTAGTCGCTCCAAGTCTCTTATGATTTCCTCTTTGATTCTAATGCTGTTGGTCATTTCGGACTTCCTGCTAAGGGCATCTGCTACTACATTTGCCTTTCCGGGATGATACTGTAGATTAATGTCATAATCCTTCAACAGCTCTAACCATATCCTCTGCCTCATGTTCAATTCACGCTGAGTGAAGATATACTTCAAGCTCTTGTGGTCCGTGAAAATGTCACATGATTCTCCATATAAGTAGTGTCTCCATATCTTCAATGCAAACACGACTGCAGCAAGTTCCAGATCGTGCGTGGGGTAATTCTCTTCGTAAGGCTTAAGCTGCCGTGAAGCGTACGCGATCACTTTCCCATGTTGCATGAGAACACAGCCAAGTCCCTTCCCTGATGCATCGCTGTAGATTTGAAATCCACCCGTACCAGATGGTAGAGTAAGAATAGGTGCAGATACTAGCTTCTGCTTCAGGTCTTCAAAGCTCTTCTCTCGATCTTCAGTCCAGACGAATTTCTCCCCTTTTCGCATCAGTTTGGTCAATGGTAGTGCTAAGCGGGAAAAGTTCTCCACGAACCTACGGTAATAGCCAGCTAAGCCTAAGAAACTGCGGACTTCCGTCGCTGATGTCGGCCTCGGCCACTTAGTGATGGCCTCAACCTTCGCTGGATCCATAGTGATTCCTTCTGCTGATACAATGTGACCTAAGAATGCCACCTTGTCTAACCAGAACTCACACTTGGAGAATTTAGCATACAGCTGCTTCTGGCGATGAATCTGTAGTACTGTACAAAGATGGTCTTCGTGTTCCTCCTTGGACTTAGAGAAAATCAGGATGTCATCGATGAAAACAATGACGAATTTGTCCAGAAATTCATGGAAGATTCTGTTCATCAGATCCATGAACACTGCTGGAGCATTTGTCAGGCCAAATGGCATAACTACAAACTCGTAGTGGCCATAACGATTACGAAAGGCAGTCTTAGCAATATCCTGCTCCTTGACTCGTAACTGGTGATAGCCTGACCTAAGATGGATCTTGGAGAAGTGTTTGGACCCTTGGAGTTGGTCAAACAGATCGTCAATGCGTGGCAGTGGATATCTATTCCGAATAGTAATCTTGTTGAGCTCGCGATAGTCTATGCAAAGACGCATACTGTCGTCCTTCTTCTTAAGAAACAAAACCGGTGCGCCCCATGGAGATGCGCTCGGTCGAATGAAACCTCGTTCGAGAAGTTCTTGTAGTTGATCCTTCAACTCCTTCAGCTCTATGGGAGCCATGCGATAAGGAGCCTTGGAGATTGGTTCAGCTCCTGGAACCAGCTCGATACTGAATTCCACTTCTCGTGCAGGTGGTATGCCCGGAAGTTCTGCTGGAAACACGTCTTGGAATTCCGACACTATTGGTTGATCCTGAATTGATGGAGATTCAGCATCCATGCCGTGAACCGTAGCTAGATAACCCTCGCAGCCGTGTGACAGTAGTGCACGCGCTTGCAGAGTGGATATGACTTATACAGACCGTCCGGGTATGAACCCGTTATGAATGTACTCTGGTGCATTGACATCACCGAAGATAACTCGATATGAATGGCAGTCTATGGTAGCATGATACTTGGATAGCCAATCTATGCCCAAAATCATGTCGAAGTCATTCATGTCCAACGGAAGTGCGTCGACAGGTCGAACCTTATCATCAAATTCTAGGGGAAGACTCTTGTATACATGGGTGATTAATACAGAGTCCCTCAAAGGCGTGGAAATAGTAAGCCTATTTTCTAGTGGCAAGGGAGGCATCCTAATGTTCTTAGCATAAGCAGTAGAAAAAACCGAGTGAGTAGCACCCGTATCGAAAAGAACACATGCAGCGCGACCATACATATACAAGATTCCAGTGATGGTACCTGTAGACTTGTTGGCCTGGTCTCGAGATGTCATGTAGACACGCCCGGCAGTAGGAGGCGGCTTGGTATCAGCATGTCCCGATGTACCCTCCATCTCGCCCTTACGGCAATCCTTCATAATATGGCCAGGAAGACCACACTTGAAGCACGCATCAGTATTACGGCGACATGGTCCTGGGTGCCTACGGTGGCAAGTAGAGCAAAGAGGATGAGTGTATCCTCCAGCAGGTGCTCTGGCTGGCTGAAGACCTAATAAAACATTTTACATGAGACATAATAGTTGGGTACAAAGGACGAAGAGGATAATCGTAAGATTGAATACCAGTGATAGCTGGACGGCTAGGCTGGGAACCTCTCTGGTTCTGGTCCCTACCGTTTCCATGGTTCCTGGTAGAATTTAGCTAGAGTGTCAGAATATGAGTTATAACATAAAACATAAGAAATTTCGTAAGTATTGAGACCTGCTGTTGCTGGATTTCCCGGCGTTGTTACGGTAATTGTCATTACCGCCATGCCTATCCGTACCAGATCGGTCATTAGTCTGACCATTTCCCTTGGGCTGATGAGGCTGCTGCTGAGTAGCCGGCTGAGACCGGTCCCCAGTTTTCTGCCTGGAAGATACATTTAATGAGATGAATAATTGACATATGGAAGATATACGGATTGATCACCGCTTGAATATGAAGGTTTTACATCTTGTCGGGTCTTTCAGCTTCCCCGAACTCATCCCTCTCCTGCAGCATCTCCAGTTTTCGTGCTGCATCGGCCACTTGTGCTACCGTATTGAACGTAGCACACACCAGATTGTTTGCGACCGATGTGCGAAGAGCCCATCTGAAGTGATGTGCCTGCTCTTCAGGAGTACCTGCTGCCGCACCAAGAAAACCAGCCAAGCGAAGAAAGCGCTGCATAAACTCGTTGCTATTCTCCCCAGCTCTCTGACGGATCCCATGGTACTCTCTCTTTAGTTTGTCCTGCTCAGCCTTGGAAAAGAACTGCTCCATCACCCTGTCCTTGAACTGAGCCCAAGTCAAACCAGCAACCCACTCATCACCACCTTCAGATAGCATCAAAGCTAACCACCAGTTAAGTACATCGCCTTCGAACCGATAGCATGCCAACCGCGCCTTGTATGCGGGGTCACAGCCCATAGCATTGAAGATCTTCTCTATGTGAGCCAACCAGCTTTCAGCACCGCTGGGGCTATCAGTCTTTTCAAAAGCTCGAGGGCGGAGCTTGTTGAATCTCTCCAGCCATACTGCTAATGTCACTGGAGGAGGAGGAGGAGGAGGTGGCTGATTGTGTTGCTGCTGATTGTTGGCAGCTTGAACTTCGGCACGGATGTCATTCCTCAGTTGAGGAAGCAAGGCTTGCATGGCAGCCTGAATTGCAGCATTGAGCTGCTCCTGTTCGCGTGTGAGAACCATCTGACAGTATAACAATAAAACATAAGATTAAACAGTTCAAAATATAAACTATATACATGAAAAAAAAATTCTACAAAAAAATTTCACGAGAAAAATTTTATGCAAGAAAATTTTTGTATGAATGCATGATGTAGTTTTATGAAAACTTTGGATGCTCGAGAGTGAACGCCTCTGGTCAGTTCACTCAAAACAAAAGACATATCGAGGGGACGCCTATGGGTCGGTCCCAAATCTAAAAGTTTCGATAAAACACATGCGACTAAATAGGGCCAGTCATGTACCAACCATTACTTAGTCAAAAACCCTGTAACAATGACATATATATGTATGCTTAAAATGATGAATGCATGAAAACAACTGTCAGTTCTAGGAAGACCGTACTGACTACCAACTAATCACAGGTCATATTTGAGAGCCTACAGGTCGAAGCCTTGGCTCTGATACCATAATTGTAACACCCCATTTTGGAAATGGAAATATCACAGCAATTATGGCGTGTCATCAAAGCATACAAGGTAAAATGTCTAAACATTACTTGACCATATAAAGGAAAATACCGGAATCAAACATCGGTATTCCAAAAGTAAAGCTCATCACACACAACATAGTATAGTAAAGGAAAAGGACGAAATAATGTCCAAAGCATAAGTGTCATAAAGAAAAGAAATGCATAATGTAAAGAAGGCTAGACAGCTTCCAGTCCATATGCACGTACTCTTAGTGTCTACGAGCGTCCCTGAGTACCTGCCGTTTTGGGAACATAGAAAAGGAAAACGGCTGAGCAATACGCTCAGTGCACGAATGTACAATAAAGCATGAATAGGATAAGCATATAACATATAACAGCGGAAGAAACTAAGTCCCGAGTAACCTGGTTAAGTCTTAATAAAACTGGTTTTATAGTTTGAAAGTCTTATGTTTATCTTATAAAAACTGTTTGTCATATTTTACCATTAGCCAATATAGGTCATGAATATCCACCGTGCATGAATAATTGGAGGGGTGACCTCATCATGCAAATTAGAGGGGCTGCCTCTTATTTAATATATTGGTTATTGGGTAGGAGGGATCAGCTCCTTGTGAAGGATGCAAGGCACACACCACATTCACCATGAATCCTGAATGAAACATGTAACTAGGATGCACCCATACGCCCCACATGATAATATAAATAAATGGCCAAAAGCTGAAGGGACGCCACGAGCAATCACTCCGCCGTGGTGAAGTCATAACATCAGTGCCTCTAATGTTATGGTTATGGTACCTCCATAACTAGGTGAAACTGGTCATGCATGTATATGGCTATAGGTAATCATATTTAAACATAAGTAATCAAACTCATACTTATAGTACGGGAAAACAGTTGGCTGCATACGGGGAAATCCTAATAAGAAAAGAATGTCCATACTGAAAGGACGGGAATCTGTACCTTATGTCTAGTGAACGAGAATGATGAACTGCGAGAATCCTACTTCCGAAACACTAATGCTACATAAATACGTACATGAAATAAGTATCTGCTTACTACATACATAGCTGGTTTTATGTCATGTCTTAGCTTATTTTATGTGTTCTTACTATTTACACTGTTTAAAGCCTTAAACTATGTTAAATCTTATATTCTGTTCAATCTGCTTAAGTATTTCTGATATTTCATGTGTTATTATACTTACTGTGTAATAATAATTAACTTCCAAAAATAGCAGGTTTCCTAAAATAGAAAGTTTCCAAAAATAGAAAGTTTCCAAAAATAGAAAGTTACCAAAAATAGAAAGTTCCCAAAAATAGAAAGTTTCCAAAAATAGAAAGTTTCCAAAAATAGATTTACTGCTTAAAATAGATAAGTTTCTAAAAATAGAAAGTTTCCATAAATAGATTAGCTGCCTTAATTAAATAAGTTTCCATAGATTAGCTGCCTTAAATAAATAAGTTTCTAAAAATAGCTGGTTTCCATAAATAAAATAGCTGCCTTATTTAATTAAGTTTCTAAAAATAGAAAGTTTCCATAATTAGAAATAAGCTGGTTAAATAAGCTAAGTAAATAAGCCTAAGTGTTTTCATGATTATATCCTAAGTCATATGATATATTATATAGTTTAATAATTATTTCATGTAATTTAATTAAACTATAGGTTATAATATTTAATTAAAGTATGACATGTTTTAATTAAATATATTAAATACTTAGGTTAAAATATGTATTATTAAATACTAATAATATAACCTAAGTCATGTTTAATTAATTAATTATATCCATGGTTTTTAAAATAATTAATTAATTATAAGTCTTAATAATAAAAATACTTAGGTTAAAATAATTCATGTTTATTAATAATTAGTTAACCTAAGTCATGTTATTAAATTAATTACATCTTATTAATTTAATTCTTAACCTAAGTTTATAACATAATCAACTAACATAATCATGATCCGGATCTAAGCTTAAAACATGCACCGGATATGAACAAACACCGTACCCCGAACCAATTCGGGGTACCCCCTTGCTGCCGTGGGACCCACACACACCAACCAAGACCAAAAAGGTCTTGGTGGTGGTCGGAACAAACCGAACCCCCTTGGGGTCGGTTGTTCCTGCGGCCCAAAACAAACACCCCTTAGATCCACCCCTTTTGATTAATTAATGATCAAACATGTTAGATCTAGGTTTATTTAATGTGTTTTTATGAAAAACATCATGTGTTCTTAATTAATAAAAGATTAATTCAAAAGAAAACAATTAAAAAGGTTTTACCGTATTCATGGATCAAAAGGGTGAAGAACAAACACAAACAAACACTAAAATAACAAGATCCAAGATCAAACTCACCCCCTTATGGTGGTTTGTAGGTGGCGGCACACAAAGGAGAAGGAGGAAGGGTTTCTAGGTTTTTTTCAAATTCTTCTGTAAAAATAATCTGAGTAATAAAACTCTTAACCCTCCCTTTTAGTAAAATTGACAATGGGCTTGGCCCATTGTCCTATGTTGGCCGCGGGTAGGGACTCCCTTGTGGGGGTCCCGTACCTCGTTTCGTGTCTTGTAATTTCATACACGTTTACGTTTAATTTAGTTCGTGTTTTAAAAGTTCTCGTTACGTAAATATCCTACACTTATATATTTAATTACGCTCGTATTAAATATATATACGTAATAAATAATATCTCGTGTTTTAATTACGCTCGTGATCTCGTGATCGTATGTTCGTGATTAATTATTGCTAAATAATTATTACGTGATCGTTCATATAAAATACTTATC
This sequence comes from Glebionis coronaria, assembly GCA_025667525.1. NCBI lineage: Eukaryota > Viridiplantae > Streptophyta > Magnoliopsida > Asterales > Asteraceae > Glebionis > Glebionis coronaria. The sequence continues at coordinate 322,043,940 of CM046881.1, read as the reverse complement.
GTGTTCTAACCCGTACGTAATACATAAACTCCTAATACGTAATCGTAATCATGCTATATTAGGAAAGTTTTTAACTAGTACGTACGAACTTAAGGTACTATGCATGGTAAAAGCATGCGGGTTTTACAGAGAAGATGATCGTGGACAATGAAGCTCAAATTGCAGCCCTCCAGTCCCAACTTGCTAGTGTCGAGGCGACCATAAAGAAGCAAACGGCCCGCATGAATGAATACGACCAACAAGTGGCCAACCTTGAGTCAAAGATAGATGCCGCGTCCACCAAGGTACATATCCGTGTCGCACCCCACTTTTTATAAAAGAAATATATTCTAACAATTAACCTCATATAGGTAGCCACAGCGGAGGCGTCTGCCAAGTCTTCTTCCAGCCAGGTGTCCGTGCTTAACCAGAAACTAGAAGATGCGCACATGGCAATCCAAAGCATGGAGAAGATACAAGAGGAACTTGCTGAAGAGAGGGCTATCACCCAGGAGCTGAAAGAGGCGTTTGCCCAAAAAGATTTGATCATTGATGCCCTCACCGCCGAGCGCGATGACGTGCTATGCCCTCAACTACTAGCGGCTATCGCCGGCCGCAGGTGGATGGTAGGGCATGGAGCACGCTTGACCGTCACCAAGGTTCTAGAGGCCCCCGAGTTTGTGCAACAAGTTGCAACTCTTGTGTCCGATGGCATTGACCACGGACGTTATGAGGGAATGGTCCAGGCCGTAGAGCTGATTAAGAATAGGGAGAACTTCACCAGACATGCTTTCTTTAACCCTGAGGCGGCTAACAAGATGGCTGCTTCTATGGCCGCAATGCGAGACTTGCATTATCCATTCTTGGCTGAGCTGGAGGCCACAAAAGATGCATCCAACATGGAAATCATGGAAAAGCTAAGTCTGAGTGCGTTCTCCCAAGATGAAAGTCATTCCCGTGCCTCCTTCACCCCATCGCCCAGCCACCTGACGCTCCCCGTCTATGAGGATGTAACCAGAATCGTGCTTGACGAAGAACCTTTAAGTGTGGTGCTAGAGAGGAATGCTGCTCAAGCCCGGAAGCGGAAGGAAAGTGGTGAGTGGTTGTCATCCTTGATCGAGGAACAAGTGGAGATAGGTAAGCTCCTCCCCCCTATGTAGGGTGCTTCCACTTTATGATCAATTTTGGATAACTCTGGTTTGTAACCGCCGAATATTTGTTGTTTCCTTTTCGTCCGTGTATGTACACGGCTATAACATGTGCATTTTGTATGTAAGTCCGTGATGACCACAGCCATTTTTTCTATTTTATTTGGAAACTTGTGTATTTTGATTGTGTTAAATATTGTATACCAATACTGCATGATACGTCACGTCTTACACACAAAAAAGGAAAATACATACAAGCCTATAATTTACTAGACATGCGACGTGCGTCTTTACTATGCGAAGCACGGTGTGACTACGGCATATGAAACTTACCACAACGTCTTGTGAGTAAGGTGTCTAGTAAGGATACATGATCCGTGCGGCTGGGGTTGCATCCCTCTTACGCAGCAAGTTGAATTAGTAGGTTCACTTAATCCTCTTACCCCGCCTGGAGGCGTATAGTACATGTACAGTAGTTTGAGTGAATGCATATGAATGAAACATGGCATATTATAATACAAGTAAAATTCATACGACTAACAAAAAATCTAAAAAAATTGATTAGCACGAAACAAGCCGTGGAGCTAGCTAGGCACCACGACATTTTATTAGAACGTTTACATTTTTGTTTGAACGATAATAACAAGTCCTAAAAAACAAGAAAGGAAACTAAGCAAAACATAAGAAAAAAAACAGATAAACCGCATGGTTCTTTATTAAGGTCACATATAGCGAAGCACCCATGCGGAAGCCGTAGCTTTTTAAAGATAGCACCTTTTGAGATTGGAGATGTTCCATGTGCGCTCTAGGTCGCGGCCATCCATGTCACGTAACTTGTACGCGCCTCGTCCTAAGGCTTCCGTGACTTCATACGGTCCTTCCCACTTAGGGCCCAACTTTCCTGTATTCTACGCTCGACTTGCCTCGTTAGCACGATAGACGTAATCTCCCGGACGGAAAGAAACACCCTTGACCTTGGCGTCATAATAAGCCTTCATCTTATCCTTGGACTTAGCCTCATTGATAGCTGCTATCTCCCTCTTTTCTTCCAACAGATCCAGGTTGATTCGCAGCTGCTCGTCGTTCGTGACGACATTAACTTCCGCCGTGCGGATGGTAGGCATTCCTATTTCTGCTGGTATAACAGCTTCAGTGTCGTAAGCCAATGCAAATGGAGTATCTCCGTTGGCTGTTTTGATCATAGTTCTATGCGCCCATAGCACATGTGGTAACTCATCGACCCATTTGGCACTTCGTTCATCCAAACGCGCCTTGATGCCATTTCCCAAGCTTCTATTTGCCCGTTCGACCAGGCCATTTGTCTGCGGATGCTTAACAGATGCGAAGCGCCGCTTGATGCTCAATGATGCACACCAGTCTTTGAATGGATTGTCCGTGAACTGTTTACCGTTATCCGAGATGATTTCTCCTGGTAGGCCAAAACGGCACACAATATGTTCCCAAACAAACTTTTTAACTTGTTTGCCTATGATAGATTTGACTGCCTTGGCGTCTATCCATCGTGTGAAGTAGTCCATCGCGACAATCAAGAATTTAACTCCCCCCGCAGCTACAGGAAATGGTCCTACAATGTCGATTCCCCACTTATAGAATGGCCATGGGGACGTGATAGGTGTAAGCTCCTGCTGCGGGTGCCGCGGCACTGGCCTATGCACTTGGCAATCACTACACTTGCGAATCATGTCGCGCGCGTCTCTGTGCACGGTAGGCCAATAATATCCTGTCCGTAAGGCTCTAGCTACCATGGATCGTGGACCTGCATGCATGCCGCACAATCCTTCATGTATGTCATTGATTACGTATGCGGCCTAACGTGGTCCAACACACCGCAGCCACGGCTGCAAGAAAGAGCGCTTGTAAAGGATGCCTTCTCGAAGTTCGAAGTGTTGCGACTTCCTCCTGATGCGCCGTGCTGCTTTTTCCTCGTCTGGAAGGGTCTCGCTAGTCAAATGGTTGATAATCGGGGTCATCCATGTAGGTCCATCCTCATCAACTATAGTAGCGACCTCCCCTTCCGTTATAGATTTCTCCTTGAGTATTTCCACCAAGACTTGTTTAGATAAGTGAGCGAAGCTTGTGGATGTGATCTTACTAAGAGCGTCCGCCTTCTTGTTCTCGCCCCTTGGCACCTGCTTGATGGAAAACTTACTGAAAACCGTGATTAGCGACTTGACTTTTTCCAAGTATATGACCATGTTGTCCTCCTTAGCCACATATCCACCTAGAATATGGTTCGCGACAAGCCGTGAGTCCACGTAGGCCTCAAGGTTGCGGACTCCCATTCTAGCGGCGATTTTCAAACCCGCAATTAATGCTTCATATTCCGCTTCGTTGTTGGTGGCCGTGAACTCAAAACGGAGGGCATACGTGAATTCCATTCCTTCCGGATTTGTGAGAATGAGACCAGCTCCGGACACGTCCGTACACGAAGATCCGTCCGTGAACAACACCCATGGTTCTGTTGGAGTCTCGTCTTGCTTAACGATTGGCCCTTCCTCATCCGGCTTCTCTATTAGGAAATCTGCCAAGATCTGGCCTTTCACAGCCGTCCTTGGCCTATAAGATATATTGTGCTCCCCCAATAAGATGCTCCATTTCTGTAGCCTCCCTGCCACATCCGGTCTAGAAATAACCTGCTTGATTGGCTGATCCGTAATGACTACAATTGGGTGTGCCTGAAAGTACCGGCGCAGCCGTTTTGTAGCAAACACTAGTGCTAACACCAATTTTTCCATAGAGGAGTAATTCAGCTCCGACCCTTGTAGTGTTCTACTTATAAAGTAGACCGGAGTTTGCACGGTATCTCTATCTGTCATAAGTACCGCGCTTATTGCGCCATGAGTGGCTGAGAGATACATAATGAGTTCATTCTTTGGCCGGGGAGCTACTAGCATAGGGAGGGATGCAAGATGCTGCTTGAGTTGGCCGAAAGCTTCCTCGGCTTCCTTCGTCCACCGGAAGTCTCCCTTCCTAATGCACTTCTTTAGTGTCTTAAATAGGGGTAATGACTTTTCTGCGGACTTAGATAAGAACCTATTCAGCCCGGCTAGTTTCCCATTTAAGGATTGCACCTCCTTCCGTGTCTGGGGGGATGGCAGTTGTATTACTGCGTCCGTCTTCTCTGGGCAACGTTTGATGCCGTTTGGATCAATCAAATATCCAAGGAACATTCCCTCCGTTGCCCCAAACGTACATTTCTTTGGATATAACTTCATGTTAATCCTTCTCAGTGTGGAGAATGTCTCTTGGACATCCCGGAGAAGTGCCTCCTCCGTGTGATTTTTTATAACCAAGTCATCCACATAGACTTCCAAGTTACGACCTATCTGTGATTCAAAAGCTTTGCCCACCAGCCATTGATATGTAGCACCGGCGTTCTTCAGTCCAAACGGCATTTTCGTATAGCAATATACGCCCTGGCTCGTATGGAACGCCATTTTTTCTGCATCCTCCTCCGCCATCTGGATCTGGTGATATCCTTTATATGCGTCCAAGAAGCATTTTAAAGGATACCCACATAGGGATTCCACCTTCCAGTCTAGTTCCGGTAACGGGTAACAATCCTGTGGGCAGGCCTTGTTTAGATCCGTAAAATCCACACACATGCGCCAACTTTCGTCATGTTTCTTGACCATGACCGGATTGGATAACCACTCGTGGTAGTATACCTCGCGCATGATGCCTGCGTCCACTAGTTTCCGTACTTCCTCCAATATCACTTGGCTGCGCTCAGGCGCCTGGCCGCGCTTCTTTTGCTTGACAGGTTGGTACCCTTGGCGGATCTGGAGCTTATGCTCTGCAATCGCACGTGGCACGCCTATCATATGCTTTGGCTCCCATGCGAATATATCTAAGTTTGTACTTAAAAGAGAGCACATGGCCCTTTTGCCGCTATCCGAGAGCGCCCCTCCTATGGATACCTCCTGTTCCGGATAGTCAGGGTGAATGGCTACCTTCCAATTGGGAGGTGGTGATCCATCCTTGGGTGGAACAGGTGGAGCCGGTGTTGTTACGGTGTGACACTCGGATGCCGGTACGATTGTGTTGTAAATGGTAACAATTCCCCCCTCAACGGGGAATTTGATCATTCCGTGCGCCGTGGAGGGTACCGCTCGTATGGCCAAAATACCTGGTCTACCTATGATCCCATTGTACGGAGAATGTGAGCGTATCACCATGAAGTTCATCTACGCCGTAGTGGAGTGTTCTTCATTCCCAATGGTTACAAGCAGCCGTAGTTGCCCTATTGGCCAGATAGTGTCTCCACTAAAGCCGGTGAGCGGCGCCGTGGCCGGTACTAATTGGCTTCTTATTTCTGGGCATAACTACACAAAACAGTGTTCATACAGTACCTCTGCTGACGACCCTCCATCCACATACATGCGACGAACATTGTGTGTTCCAATACTTATCTCAATAGTGAGAGGCGCATCGGTCACATCGCTCGCTGTGATGGGAGGGAACGAGATTTCCCTGCCGCGTGAAATTTTTTGGCCTACTTTCTGCCTCGTGCGGCGTTGTCTGGATTGGATCATGTATATAGTCGAAGGTTTTTCCTTTTGGGGATCCTTCTTATCGTACTTCTTGTTGTTTTCTTTTCCATCCTTCCAATCCTTAACTAAGTACTTGAGTTTACCTAATTTGATCAGCGACTCAATATGCTTCTTGAGCTGGATACACTCCTCTGTACCGTGGCCTTTGTCATTATGGAACTCGCAGAAGCGATTTCCTTGCCGACGTTCCGGCGGAGTGGTCATTGGGGGAGGCCTTGGAAAGTTCGCTCCTTCCATCAGCAAGATCTCCCGATAGGACATCTTTAGGGGAGTGAACTTATCGTCCGGCCGTCCTCCTTTGCTCTGGCTCTTATAGTCTGAGCCCTTGCTATTGTTCTGATTGCCTTGACCGCCCGACTGTCTCCGAGACTGGTCATTTGACCGGTACCCATTTCCTCTGGATGGGTAGGCCGCGGCAACAGCTGTTTCTCCTTCTATGAAATTTCTGACCCTTTCCATGAGGTCATCATATTTCTCTAGACGCTTGTCATTGAGGCGCCTGATCAACTCCCTGTCTGTTATGGCGTGCATGTAGTCAGAGATTTTCAGGAGCTCCGGCATTGTTTTTGTGCGCGTGCACTCATCATTGAAGCGTTCAGTGAAGGCTTCTGTGGACTCCCCCGGCCGTTGTTTGACAGTTGCCAATGAGACCGGATCCCTATTATACTTCTTCCTCTGAGTATAATTGTTCTCGAACGCAGTGCGTAGTTCCGTGAAACTATCAATGCTCCGTGGAGGGAGTGCCTCAAACCAGTCACGGGCATTTCCGATCAAAGTTGAATTGAACATTTGGCACCATATAGGCATGGGCCATCGCTCAATATTAGCCTGCGTATCAAATATTTTAAGGTGATCAACCGGATCATCAGTCCCATCATAGGTCTTGACACACGCCGGCATGCGACGTTTGGTGTCCTCGGAATAGTTCCGTATACGGAGGGTGAACGGGTCTTCCCTGGGATCCGCCCATGGCCGGGTGAGCCTAGGGTCATCCCATGGTTCACACCATGGACGCGAAAGATCCTCCGCTTCTGCATCTCGATAATAAGGGCCACCATAATACTCATCATTGTTTGGTGGTGGTGGAGGGGTGCGCCTAGGTTGGCGACGCTTAGGCAGATGGTCATCTGAGTCCTCTCCTGACAGGCCTGGAGATTGTGGTGGTGCCCCATCCTTTGGGTAGGGACCACTTTTTTGGGATGAAACGGAAGCCTTCTTCCTAGTGTTCATCCTGTCCCACACGCTCGTGCGACGAGCGGTTCTGGCCAACTCTCGATCTGGCCGCTCGGGTGAACCATCAGACTTATCTCCTCCTTCTCGAGACTGCATTAGTTCCTGTATGAGGCGATCTCCTATGCGCTCAAACACATTCCTGGGTTGAGGGGTTTCCTCAAAGATGCTCTGCTCCTGAGGCCGACCTCTCCTTTTCCTCTGATTTTGGGAAGAGGTGATTGGTCCGGTGTCACCAAAGTTGAGTCTGGATTGGAGGTTCCTCCCCAGATTCAACCTTGACGCGATCCCTGGGACGATCCTATCGAAGTTCTGCGTGAGAACTCGAGTAAGATCCTCCTCGCTGAGTGGTAGGACCTCTACTCCTTCCTCTACCGATGGTCTGCGCGGCTCCTTGTTGGGAGGGTTGGGCGCACTCCCTGGGTCAGGATTGTCCAGGGTTGAAGTAGGTGGGGGTGTCATGGAGATCGTGCTCGTCACCCCCAAGGGCTGAAAGCCGCCACGGTTACCAGGTCCGCCTGCAAGGCGGCTAGGTGATTGATTGGGGATGAGTATCCCTTCCCCTTGGGACTTCCGATTTCCAGGATTCGTATTCCTGGGATTGGCTTGCTGATGCCCCTTCGTCATTGGAAATTCAGAATGAGGTTTTGTTCTAGCTTAGTGTAATGGGTCCCACGGATGGCGCCAACTTGTTGATGCAAAAGTTGGGTGATCCTTGCTAGACCCGAATTAGGCTTAATTCGGGTTGACTGGGCTCCGGCTCCTGCACCAAGTGAATCGTTTGGTTGGGATCCTGCACACTGAACAGCACGCGTTAGTCTTACCGTGGGAATGTTTCCCACGAATAGACTCCGGCGTGAGAGTAAGTAATCGGTTAGGGTTTATGTGAGTTGAGAGTATAGAACGTAATACCTTTGTGGAACCCTTGAGGGTTCTTTTTATAGGCAGTGGAACCCTAGTGGGCTGCCACTAACACTTCGGCCCCAAGGAAAGGATAACTATCAAAATTAGAATGATTGTTATCTTCTAATTATAGTAGTGAATATCCTCCTCTTTTGGGGTAAACCTATTCCTAGACAGAATATGATTCTGTCTAACCCGATGTCGGCCGCACCGGGCCGTGGGCCGCACACGTGTGTGCGGTCACTGTTCATCCAAGCCCATAAGCCTGAATAACATTATCCCACCCATCTGTGATGGGCCGGATACGGGTAGTACCCATGGGTCGGGCTCATGACCCGGATGGGGACTATACGTCATCAATGTGCGATGCTAGCGACTTTGCTATTGGAGCGGTTTTGGGCCAAAGAGTGAACAAACACTTCCAACCAATCCATTATACTAGCAAGACAATGACGGGGACTCAATTGCATTATACCACTACCGAAAAAGAGCTTTTAGCTGTAGTGTATGCTTTTGAGAAGTTCCTCCCCTATCTTGTCCTTTCCACCACAATTGTATATACCGACCATTCCGCGTTGAAGTACTTGTTTACTAAGCAAGATTCTAAGCCAAGACTTCTTCGTTGGTTTTTGCTCCTTCAAGAATTCAACATTGAAATTCGTGACAAAAAGGGAGCCGAAAACCTAGCAGCGGATCTTCTGAGTAGACTTGAGGATCCGTATCAAGGGGATCATCCAAACCAAGAGATCAATGACTCTTTTCCCCTTGAGGCCTTAATGTCTGTTCACTCCAATCTTGATGACACCCCGTGGTTTGCGGACATTGAAAACTACTTAGCGGGTGGTATTCTCATCAAAGGGTTCACATCCCAACAAAAGAAGAAGTTCTTTAAAGATGTTAAGACTTACTTCTGGGATGACCCTTATCTCATCAAACAATGCGCCGATCTGATCATTCGTCGATGTGTTGATGGACCGACAGCTTTACAAATCTTTGATGCTTGCCATAAAGGACCCACCGGTGGTCAATTTGGTCCCAACTACACCTCCAAGAAAGTGTTTGACTCTGGATTCTATTGGCCCACCATTTATCATGACGCTCACGAAATGGTTAAGCATTGTGATGCTTGCCAACGACAAGGCAAGATCACACATAAAGACGAGATGCCTCAAAATTTCATACAAGAATGTGAAATCTTTGACGTATGGGGCATCGACTTTATGGGGCCATTTCCATCATCCAAAGGGAACAAGTACATCCTCGTAGCCGTTGACTACATTTCTAAATTGGTTGAAGCTAAGGCTCTCCCAACGAATGATGCGAGGGTGGTTGTGAACTTTTTGAAGCAGCTGTTTGCTCGATTTGGTGTTCCTCGTGCTATAATCAGTGACCGCGGGACTCATTTTGCAATGATCAATTTGTAAGAGTCATGGCTAAGTATGGTTTCAATCACCGTCTTTCCACCGCCTATCATCCCCAAACCAATGGGCAAGCCGAGATTTCTAACCGCGGATTGAAGCGAATTCTTGAGAGAACTGTGGGAGAGCATCGTGCCGCGTGGGCCGATAAGTTAGATGATGCTATGTGGGCTTTCCGTACCACTTTTAAGACGCCGATTGGTTGTACACCTTATCGTCTTGTGTACGGGAAAGCATGCCACTTCCCTATCGAGCTAGAACATAAGGCATACTGGGCCTTGAAGTGGGCCAACTTCGACATCACCAAAGCCGGCGACCTTCGGAAGATTCAACTCAACGAGCTTAATGAATTGAGGAATGAAGCTTATGAGAACTCATTGATCTACAAGGAGAAGACCAAGATCATCCACGATGCAAGCATTAAGAACCGAGAGTTCCACGTTGGCGATCAAGTTTTACTCTTTAACTCTCGGTTGAAGATCTTTTCTTGTAAGTTGAAGAGCCGCTGGTCTGGTCCATTCACCGTCACCAAAGTCTTTCCATATGGCACCATTGAGATTTCTCAGCCAAATGGGCCTAATTTTAAGGTGAATGGCCAGCGTTTGAAGCTGTACTTTGGTGAGGACATCTCTCATGAGATGATTCCATCCCTCACCACGTTTGAGTCAGGCTCGTGACTCGGTTATAAAAAACAAGCGCTTCTCGGGAGGCAACCCGTGATCTATCCTTTACCATTTTCATAATAAAGGTAGGGGGAGCCCCGTATGTGTTGGTTGTCTTGTTTCTTACTTTGTGCAGGGATTCAAGCTTCAAAGAGCACCTCGATGACTTTTGACGAACCGTGATTCCGTGTTCCCGTCTTCATGGTTCTATCCTAAACTGTCGTGATTCAATTTTTCATATCTTATATGTTCACATTGAAATCACTTTAGTTGTCCTTTCCTTAGCAAGACTTAAACAAAGTGCACAATGTCCTAAGTGTAGGGGAGGTTATTCCCACATGCTTAAACATTGAGGACAATGTTTATATCAAGTGTAAGGGGGACTTCTATCGAAGTAAGTGGTCTTTTCCATGAATTTTCCCTCATTTTAACCGGAAAATTTGATTTTTCGACATTTTTCAAAAAATTTAATCTATTTTGGCCTAGTTATATAGTTGTATTTTCCTTTGTTATGGTTATTTTCTTTCCTTGCTAGAATAAATTTTCAATAAAGTGGTTTTAAATTTTTCAAAGTCATGAATATTTTGACTCAACCCGAGTTTACTTATCTAAGTTTACTCTAGCTAGTATCCTTAACGTGTTTAAGTCAAGTTTTGCTAGGCTTTCATATAGGGAACTTTAAAACGCGAAAGTCTTAACTCTCACGGGTTAAGAGCAAGAACTTTTTGCAAGTTCCTATAATCGATCCTAGAGAGTCGTTTATCAAGGGAACTTTAAAACACGAATTCTAAACTTGAAAAATTCTAAGAGTTTGCAAGATCCTATAGATGACTCGAAAACCCAAAACATTGATTTAATTGGCTAAGCATCCACGAGTCTCATTCCTTGAGATTTTAAACTGTGGAGAACGAGAGATGATAGAGTCAATTATAAGTTTGGTATTCTTTCGTGAATTTATGTGAGTTAATTATGAGCCTATTCTCTCATCGCTTGTTAATAAATTTATCTGCAATAAATAAGGTTGTACGATTTGAAAAGTTACTTAGCTTCTAGCCCAAGATCGTTTAAAAGTTGCTCGGTATTAATTAGAGTTCATAGCCAAGGCATAACTTATTGAAGCGGGATGCGAAGATTGGCGAGTCCGAAAAGGCCCTAACAAGACATGAGGCCTACATTTTGTTGCTAAAGATCCAAAAGTGATGTGAAGATTCATTTATCGAAAATCAATATGAAGGATCGAGACACACGACGAAAAGCAAATACTCCCCTAAAGATCATGGAGAAGTCTATCCGAAAAGACCCTAGCGAGGTATGAGGATAAATAGATCCAAGTCCTAAAAGGAGGCAGATCGTTGTATATCAAAGTCCAAAATAAAGATTGGAGAAAAATGAAGAAGTCGTGGTCCAAGTATGAAGAATCTCTCAAAAAATTCAAGTGAAGAAATTCCTATTATGAAGAGAAGACCATAATTTCAAGAACGTCTCTCAAGATTTGCAGTATGAAGTCACTACCAAATATCGATCCGAGAAAGGTCTCAAATCATGAAGCGAGTTATGCCAAGATATGAACTTTAAGAGGTCCCGAGAAGCAGTTTTAAAAGATTTTGTCCTTTAGCTAACTATTGATTAAATAGTCCCACTTTATTTTCGGCCTAAATAACTATCGAAATAAGTCAAACAATGAATCCTCGTGATCATTCAAGACAAAAATAAAATATAAGAGATACACCTAGGAATAAGAGAGTCTAAGTGAATAATTGGCCCACATGAATTCGTGTTAGTTTGCTAACTTATAATAACAATGATCTCGTTTTTAAGCTTGTTATGGGGAAAGTGAAACTTGAGGATGATAAACTTTCATGGCAACCAAAACCTAATGTAAGTCTTTGATTTCTTTACTTGTTTTCTATCTTCTTATTTTCCTTAAATACTTAGTATTTAATAAAGGCCAAGGTGGGTTATTTATGATGGAAAATGTAAACCGTGCTTTAAAATTAATGCATTGCATGAGGGCATTGCAATGGTCAAGTGTAGGGGATTTAATAAGTGTGAAAACACTTATCCTTTTATCGCTTATTTCCAATAATAACAAGACCAAAACATATAATTTATGTCGTAAAAGTCGGAATTATTCTTGCTTTGTGTTTTTATTGTGTTTTAGGACCAAAAGACGAAAAAGGAAGAAAACACGGGCTTTCACGGGCTTTTATCGAAGAAAACGAGAAAAGACGAAGTCAAGAGATCAAGAGTGCATAAAGAACGGATGTCCAAGACCTATTTTGAAGAATTATCGAAGAAAAAGTCTGAAGACAGAAGTTTAATGAATCGAAGAACTTAAGTCTAAATTATAGAAGAAAATTATTAAGACAAGTTCAAAACCCGAGACGACGTCGAGAAAAGACAAAGAATTAAATCGAGTCGAGAAGAAAAGAAAGAAGGAAGCACACCATACATGCACTTCCCATTTAGCCTATAAATACCCTCCTAATCACATTAGGAGGGTGGTTAGCTAGTTGCACTTTTAATTTTTTCCTTTCTAGTTTTTAGAGAGAGGAAGTTCTAAACTTTATCTCACTAAGTTTTTCATCTTTTCTTCCTTTTAATCTTTCAAGTTTAAGCTTTGTGTATTTGGATTTCATCAATCAAGTTCAAGTTAAGTTTTAAGTTCATTAATCTCCTTCTACATTTCTTAGTTTACCTTAATCTTTGATCTGACTATTTTGTTCCATACATGCACTTCCCATTTAGCCTATAAATACCCTCCTAATCACATTAGGAGGGTGGTTAGCTAGTTGCACTTTTAATTTTTTCCTTTCGAGTTTTTAGAGAGAGAAAGTTCTAAACTTTCTCTCACTAAGTTTTTCATCTTTTCTTCCTTTTAATCTTTCAAGTTTAAGCTTTGTGTATTTGGATTTCATCAATCAAGTTCAAGTTAAGTTTTAAGTTCTTTAATCTCCTTCTACATTTCTTAGTTTACCTTAATCTTTGATCCAACTATTTTGTTTCATACGGTTTGAGTGGTTTGATGAGTTCGTGATTAAAGGTTAATCTTTCTTGTTCCTACATAAGCTCATACACGTATAAGCTATAAGCCCTTGATGCTTATTGGCTTATTCGATTGTTTTGGCTTATTTACTTCTAAGTTTTCCTAAACGATTTATCGTTTTATATTCGGTTTATAAAGGTTACGTGTTTAGATTCCAAAAAGCTTTCTAATTTGTGCTAAGCAAGTTTTGGGTAAGTTGATAAGTGCTTATCGTGTTAACTGCTTCTCCGTCTTATTCGTTTAAGCTTATTTACTTTTTGGACACCTTTTCCATCTTAGGAGGGTTTTACTTGGTCCCGATCTTGTTACGATTGCATTAAGTGCGACCCATTTGTTTTACCTTGGGACGATCCATTTGGCTTCGATCGCATAGACTGCAATCTGTTGTTCTTTTCCTGGTACGATCCACGCCCACGATCACTCATTGCGATCTGGGGTGCGATCGAGTCTCACTTCCTTGTTACGATCGCATTGATTGCGATCTGATTTGTTACGATCAGGCTACGATCCTGACCACGATCCACTTGTTGCGATCGTGGTTACGATCGGGAGTACGATCACCCCTACCCATCGTACTGCTGAATACGATCCAATTCCTTGTTGTGATCGCATTGAGTGCGATCGGTGGATACGATCCATCTATTTGAGTACGATCGCATTACGATCGGACTCAGGCTTTTATTTGTTTTCTTTAAATTTCAAATTTACTCTTTCCCGTCTTTTGTCTTAGTTTATTTTTAAACAAGTTTCTAAGTTTTTGATTATTTATGTTTTAATTTCCAAAGATTACACGCTTTTATTTTTAGTTTAAATTCTTAAATCTTTCACTTTACTCAAACGACAACTTAATTACTTGCATTTAGTTTAAAAACAGATAACCAATCCAAACCATTTTGTTTTCCAAAAGACAATTGAGTCACACTCTTAGCCGGTAATCAATTCGAAGAGATCGGACGATAAAATATTTTATACTTGGATAAAACCTTGTATTACACACTCAGAGATGTCATATTTTTTTAAGTATTTCTCTAGTGTATTTTTCTTGACATACTGAGATCCCTTTGTCCCCCCTGCTTGATTTGTTGTCCAATAAAATATGTTAATTCACCCATCATACTTATTTCGAATTTCTTTGTCATATGTTTTTCAAACTTTCTACAAAGGTCATAGTTAGTAGATACGAATATGATGTCATCAACGTATATTTGAACTAGTAGAACATCCTCCTTGGTTTTGAAGATTAACAAAGTATTGTCTATCTTCCCCCTGACAAATTTGTTCATTATAAGGAAGGTACAGAGAGTTTCATACCACGCCCTTGGTGCTTTTTTAAGTCCATATAGAGCTTTGTCAAGTTTGCATACATTGTTTGGGAACTCAAGACTCTCAAAACCAGGAGGCTGAGCAACATAAAATTCCTCAGTGATCTTGCCATTCAGGAAGGCACTTTTTACATTCATTTGAAATACTTTGAAGTTCATGTAAGTGGCATAGGTAAGAAATATCCTGATGGCTTCCATTCTTGCAACAGGGGCAAAGGTCTCTTCATAGTCAATGCCTTCAAGCTGACCACACCCTTGAACAACAAGCCTAGCCTTGTTTTTTTATAACAATTCCGTTCTCATCAGTCTTGTTTTGAACACCCATTTTGTGCCAAGAGCTTATTTCCCCTTAGGGAGAGGAACTAGTTTCCATACTTTGTTCCGGAGGAGTTGATTGAGTTCTTCTTGCATACCCCGGATGTGTCAGGGTCTCTGAAATCTTTTTGGGTTCAATTTCAGAAATAAAGTCTACTAATAGACATTCATGGGCTGAGGTAGCAGAGAGTTTAGCAGCCTGACTGCGTGGGAGCCTCCTGTCAGATACGTCACCAATTATATTTAAAAACTCTATATGTTGTTGTTCAAACCATCTATCCTTAGGACATGGATTGGAGCTTGTGGATAATGGATGGTTATCAGGGAATGGTTCTTAAGTACTTGGTACTGGATCATCACTTCCTGCTGAAGGATTTTCAGTGATTGGTAGGTCATTATTTTCATAAATTATCCCTTCAGTGTCGGCATGGATGAGATAATCGGTTGATTCTTCAGCCTGAGTAGCAATAACTTCCGGGACATGTTGATTTGTAATCAAGTTATTGATTGACCTATTGTGAGGTGATATATGGAAAAATATGTCAACATCAGTTTGATACTGTTTTGAGGGATTACTTTCATACTCATCGGGAGGATATCTTGACGAGTCATTAATCCCAATCTCTGTCATTGATTGATTTGTAAAATTAATGGCATCCATGCTTTCATCAAATGTGATATGAAATGATTACTCGACTTTTTGTCTCCTTGTGTTAAAGACCCTGAAGGCTTTAGAGACAAAAGAGTATCCAAGGAAGTATCCATCATCCTCTTTTGAATCAAATTTACCAAGATGGCCCTTTTGACTATGAATGAACACAAAACATCCAAACACATTAAAATAGCTGATATTTGGAATTCTTTCCCTGAATATTTCATAAGGAGTCTTATCATATCTTTTTACAATGATACTTCTGTTTTGAGTATAGCAAGCTATTTTTACAGCCTCAGTCCAGAAGTGTTTTGAAAGATCGGATCTATTGAGCATGGTTCTTGTAGATTCAATGAGAGTTATATTCTTCCTTTCTACCACACCATTTTGTTCAGGTGTGTAAGGAGAATAGTAGTTTTGAGAAATTCCTTTCTCATCACAAAAACTCTCAAGCTCTTTGTTCTTGAATTTTATCCCATTATCAGTCCTTATTTATTTGACTTTGATGTCACTTTGATTTTCTACTTGCCTGATAAATGACATGATGAATTCAGGAGCCTGATTTTTCTTTTTAAGAAAGTATACCCATGTGTATCTAGAGTATTCATCAACAAGCACACGGGTATATTTCTCATGATTTATGGACATTGGACTGACATGCCCAAATAAGTCCATATAAAGAAGATGGAGACACTTCCTGATAGAAAAGTTTTGTTTTGGCTTGAAAGAAGCTCTCTTGTCTTTAGTTTTTTCACAGCCTGAATAATGTTTGTCTTTTCAGTACACAAGAGATGAAAAGCCAAGAACTTTGTTTTATTTTGCAAGATTGTTATATCTTTGAAATGGAGATGTAACAGTCTCTTGTGCCAAAGCCAATTGATAGAGTCTGAGGCTTTAGCAAAGAAACATGCTCCTGAGAGATTTAGAGATGACATGTCCAAGATATATACATCATTTCTTCTTGGAGCAGTCAGTACAATTTCTTTTTTAGCATTAAAGATTGTTCCTTGCTTATCATCAAGCTGAACGATGTATTTAGCATCACACAATTGACTGATACTTATGAGGTTATACTTTAGACCATTTACAAACGCCACTTTTGAGAACACTATTCCACCACATTTTATCGAACCATATCCCTCAGTAACACAAGATGAGTTATCACCAAATACTACCTTAGGACCTGGTTGCTCCACGTATTTATGCATATAACTTTTTGAACCCTGTCATACTTCTTGAACACCCACTCTCTAAGTACCAGACAGGCTCCTTGAAGTGTTTCTACACAAATAACGAGATGGATTAGTTTCTCTTGTGAGCCAACTTTATAGCAGGCTCTTTGACTCTAGGAGCCTGACGTCTTTCACCTTATTTGAAGTATTCAAACTCAGCATGATCTAAGGTGGAATAAACATTTCTTCCACATGTGTTGCAGCTTAGTCCTACTGAGGATTCATTATTTTGAGATGACTAAGCTAGCTTGCCTCTTGTGACCATAATTATCCTATTGTGTCCTGAGGTAGTGTGATCATTTCCTCCACAAATTCCACACTCAGGGTAATATACACAATGATTAATTCTATGATCAGAGATGCCACAGTGTGTACATGGTGTGTTGGGAATAAAATTAGCTAAGTCACTGGGACGCTGACAAGAGGAACTTGGACGCTGACAAGAGTAAAAGAGGCGCTGACAGATGAGCACTGACAAATAATATTTGAGCGCTGACAAGAAGAAGTTCAACCACTGATAGAATTCTTAGTCTACACGTTTTGTAATTATAGTAAAGATATGTTCAATATTGTATTTCTTATGTTTATCTTTACCTAGAATAGTTGATAGGTAGACCTTTGTACACGACTCCTTGTATTATAAAAGGAGGTCGTAGGGTTCATAGTTTCATATAAGTTTTTACAAGTTTTTCACACTTTCATTGTATGCAAGTTCGATCATTAATCAAAGTAACAGTTTGGAATACTTTGTTTTGTTTGTTCTTTGCTCTAAGTGTTAATTCCGCATAACACTTAGATTGTATAATACACAAAGTTTCTATAAGTGTTAATCTTGATTCAATCTCGTTTAACACAAAGTTAATCGATCTAAGTTTGGGATCAACAAGTGTATCAGAGCTTGTTCAGGAACTTTGATCTAAAAGAACAGTAAACTCTAAAAACCCTAAATCACCAGAAACCCTAAACCAAACAAGATGTCTACCACAGAATCTTCATCCTTATCAAATTACAACCTCAAAATCACTATGCTCGACCCTGAAAACTTTGAACAATGGAAGTTCAGTTTTGAACAGTATCTTCAAGTCAATGACTATGCTCTTTGAGAAGTCATTGAATATGGAAATCAATTCGATAAAGCAGCTAAGATTCAGGCTGCTATTCTAGCACGAAGTACAGCTGTACAAACTAGTGATGCTCTTAATGAAAGACCTGAAGATGGAAGAGTTGTCTTAGGGGCTGAGATAGCCTTGAGAAATAATGATATGAAGACCTTAAACTTTCTTAAACTTTCCTTGGGTCCAAAGAAGCAGCACAAATACAGAAGCTATGAATCTGCTAAAAGTCTTTGGGCAGCCCTTCAAGTTACATATGGTGGTAATGATAATACAACCAAAGAAAGGAAGAAGCAACTGTTGAGTGAATATGCTATGTTTAAGGCTCATCCCAATGAGAAGCTAAGTGAGGTAATAAGTATCCTTCAAGACATCACTAGCATGTTTGCTTTTATGGGAACATAACTTGAAGATGCTGATATCATTGCTACATTCCTTGGTGGTCTTGGTAATGCATGGAAAATTGAAGCCAGATCAATTGTTGCTACTAATGCCCATAAGAGTGCAACTTTTAATGATATCTACAATAAGTTAAAGATTGTGGAGAATGAGACCTTACTTGAGCATGGGAAGAAGTCAACATCTGGAAACATGTCCTTCTTCTCACATAGTGACTCTCAAGCCATTGACAAAGATTTATATGTTAATGGATTGAATGTACATTCTATTACTGGATCAACCTTGTCAGTGGTGGATCAACTTTTGTCAGCGGCTCAAATTTTGACAATGACACATACAATGTTGGATCACCAAGTCTTAAACCGGCTGGTATTGATTTGGATACATTATGTGCATACATTGTCGCATTGCCCAATGGTTCCTTAGTTACCTATGAAGATCTGGAGCAAATCAGTGATGCCGATCTGGAAGAGATGGATATCAAGTGGAATATGGCACTTGCAAGCATAAGAGACAAAAAATAGAACAAGAGGTTTGGTAGAAAGATGAATTTTAATGGCAAAGACACGGCTAGATTTGACAAATCCGAGGTCGAATGCTATAATTGTCATACGATGGGACACTTCATGAGAGAGTGTAGATCTCCATGAAGTGATGACGCTAGAAAGAAGTCAAGATAGATGGCTACTATTAAGGATGTTGAGCCAAAGGCTATGGTTGCCATGCAAGGTATTAATGGCATTGGATGGGACTAGAGCTTTATGACAGATGAGGTGGTAGAAAATCAAGCTTTGGTGGCTGAAAAGGAAGAGGAAAAGAACGTTCACTTTGTTCTCATGGCCAAATCCTCCTCTTCATCAGATAATGAGGTATGTGATGATGCCTTTTGTAGTAAAGGTTGCAGGTTAAACACTAAAAAACTTAACAAAGAAAATTTAAAATTAAAATCAGATGTTCTTGATGTAGAATTTAAACTTGCAAACTATAAAAGGGGGCTTGCACAATCTGATGGTATGGTAGAGGAATATAAGAAAATGGAATTTGACCTAAAAGATCAAATTAATGTTTTAACTAGAGATCTGAGAGTCAGTAATGAAGCTAGAGAGTCTTTAATGAAATGTAGAGCTGACCTACAACTTCAGCTAACTGAAGCCATTAAGGATAAAGAAAATGTAGGGATTAAAATTGAAAAATTTGAAAAAGCCAGCCAAACCCTAGAAAAATGTGTGAGTGAACAAAGAAACCTTAGGGACATGTCGGGAATTTGGATGAAAGATTATGTTGCCATTCCACCACCAGCTGGGGACTTCTATGGTGTCCTGAAAAAGGATCTCTCTTGGACTGGTATTCCAGAACTCCAAGAAAAGGAATTTATTCCTCCACCTAAAGTGCTTTCCCTAGTTGAAGAGTATAAGTAGAAAGTGACTGACCTTGAACAGTGGAAGAAAGCATACCTTATGTTATTTGTTAAGGGTGGGCTTCTTAGTGATGAAGAAACTAAAGTTAAACCAATATCCATAACTAACCCTACCACTGGAAGAGCTATTGACCTTGGCTCTACAAGTAAGACCAAATCTAGTGTTAAATATGCTAAAATGTATAGGAAACCTAGATCACCTCAAAGTCAAGCAAGTGTTAATGGGATAGGTTTCTTTCAGTCTAGACCTAAGGTTATATCTAGAAAGGCGTGTTACACATGTGGGAGTTTTTCTCACTTGGCTTATAAATGGGTCAGCGGCTCTAAATTCACCGCTAACAAAAGGTCAACCATGGTCAAACCTAGACCCTTTTTCTAAACTAGTTCCCAGGACACTAAACCAGCTCCTTTCTTTTCTAGAGGGACTAACACTCATGGACAAATACCCTTTCAAAAGACCAACACTTGGTCTAACAGACAATGGGTTCCTTTAGCAAACCCTAATTTAGACGCTGAAAGGAACAAATTTTCTGCTGACAAGACAAAATCAGCCGCTGACAGATATAGTTTTGGTATGAAAATGCCACAACTGACGTCTATTAGATCTCATGTTGGACCAAGAAATAGGTATCTAAAACCTAAGGCACCAAGGTCTAAAGCTTCATCCAGTTTGACATAGAGACCTAAACAAGACCAAAACCTTAATTCTGATGGAATTTCTATGAGCTGTAACAGATTTAACTTTCTTTCAAAGGTCATCACGAAACCTATGGGGTAAATTGGGTGTTTAGGCCACAAATGGATGAACAGGGGGTTGTTACAATAAATAAGTCAATTCTTGTTGAACAACCAGATGAATCCAAGTCTGCAAAGGCTTGGGTTCCCAAAGAAATCTAATTTGTTTTCTTCATGTGCAGGGTATTCACAAGCAGGTTAATGATAAAGGATATTGGGATAGTGGATGCTCAAGGCACATGACTGGGAAGGAAGACTATCTGACTAATTTCATTCCTGTCTAGAATGGTGATAAAGTGTATTTTGGAGGAGGTTTTGTGACCATCTCTAGAAAAGGCACTCTCATTACCAACAATCTAAGGTTTGATGACGTCTTCCTGGTAAAAGAACTTGACTACAACTTGTTTAGTGTGTCACAAGTTTGTGAAACAAAAATAAAGTTCTTTTTACTGATACTGAATGCTTGTTGTTATGTAAGGATTTTAAGATTCCTTATGAGAAGTTTATTGAGTATAGAACACCTAGGCATAAGGACATTTATAATGTTAATCTAAATGGAATTAAGATGAACACAAATTTGTCATGTCTTTATGCTAAAGCTTCAGTTGATGAGAGTAATTTATGGCAAAGAAGGTTAGGGCATAATAACTTTAAGAACATTAATAGACTTGTGAGACATGATCTTGTCAATAGCTTTCCTTCTAAAGCTTTCCTTAATGATCATTCTTGTGTTGCATGCCTTAAAGGCAAACAACATATGGTCTCCTTTAAGTCTAAAAGTACGCATTCTAGTCCTAAGCCACTTCACTTGTTACACATAGAATTATTTGGCCCAACCAATATAGAAAGCCTAAATGGTAAATCTTACTGTTTTGTTGTCACTAATGATTATTCTAGATTTACTTGGACTTTCTTTTTGGCTTTAAAGAGTGATACTGCTAAGACTTTAACTAACTTCATCACACAGATTGAGAAGAAAATGGGTAATGAGGTTAAAATTCTTAGAAATGATAATGGTGGTGAGTTTAGAAACAAACCTCTAGATACCTTTTGTGTCAATAAAGGAATTTCTAGAGAGTTTAGCATAGCTATAACTCAACAGCAGAATGGTGTAGCTGAAAGAAAGATTAGACCTCTAATACAAGCGGCTGCAACCATGTTAGCAGATGCAAATTTACCCATTGCGTTTTGGGATGAGGCTGTGAATACTGCATGCTATGTTCAAAATAGAGCCTTGGTGAATAAGTTTCATAATAAGACCCCCTATGAGTTGGTTTGGAATAGGAAGCCTAGTATTAACTTATTTAGGCCTTTTGGATGTCATGTAGTTATTTTAAATAATAGTGATAATCTAGGCAAGTTTCACTCAAAAGGTGATGAGGGACTTTTTATGGGATATTAAACAAATATCAGGGGGTACAAGGTTTATAACAAGAAGACTAAGATTCTAACTGAAAATATTCATGTTGACTTCTTGGAAACTAAACCTAGTGATCCTAAGTCTGGACCTAATTGGTTGTTTGATTTGGAACCATTATCTAGGGCTTTAAATTATATGCTTGTCACTAATCCAGACATTATTGAAAAGGATCCAAATGTAATTGAAGAACCTATTGTTGAGATTTCAGGTAGACATGTTGCTAAAAAAGAAGGATCACATGCATTTGAGTTAACTCCCATATTTGATTATGTCACCATACTTATATGGACGGATGGGTTTGTGCAAGCATCTGTTGCTGCTGGAAAGGAGGAAGAAGGGCCACAAGAAAAACTAGTTGATGAATCCATGCATGCATCTTCATCTGCTGACAAATCCAATTCAGACGCTGACACGTTGAATTCAGCCGCTGATACTCTGTTTGGAAATTTATTTTCTTCCTCCAACAGAAATATTTTTGAACATGTTGAAGACCCCATACCCACTCAAGATGTCAGTGGACCTGTTCCAACCACTAAAAACATACCTTCAAGTTCAAGTGTGGATGGGAGTAGCAATGAAGATGATATTGGCAACATGGAATCCACTATACATGACAATTCACTATTTGGGGGAGGAATACTTTAAAAGGTGGCCAAAGATCATCCTCCTTCCCAAATAATTGGTGATATTCAGACTCTTGTCCAAACAAGGAGGACTCACTTGAATCAAGGCGGATTCATTTCTAATATTCACAAGAAGGAAGATACCCCTCTTGTGCAAGCATCTTTGTTTGCCTGTTTTCTGTCACAAAATAAACCTAAGAAGATTTTTTAGGCTCTTAAAAAACCAAGCTGGGTTGAAGCAACGCAGGATGAGCTTCACCAGTCTTCAATTCAAGATGTTTGGGAGCTAGTGGACTGTCCAAGGTATGTCATACCTATTGGGACACGTTGGGTTCTAAGGAATAAAATGGATGAAAGAGGGATTATGGTCAGAAACAAGGCACGTTTAGTTACTCAGGGATATATAAGAGAATAAGGGATAGACTATGCAGAGGTTTTTGCACCAGTTGCAAGGATAGAAGCAATAAGGATTTTCCTAGCCTATGCTTCTTGCATGGGTTTCATAGTTTGTCAAATGGATGTGAAAAGTGCTTTCTTATATGGCATAATTGAGGAGGAAGTGTATGTTATGCAACCTCCAGGTTTTAAAGATTTAGAGCATCCAGACAAGGTGCATAGAGTCAAGAAAGCAATGTATGGACTTCATCAGGCCCCAAGAGCATGGTATGGTACATTATCCACTTACCTTGTGGAAAACGGATTCAAGAGGGACACCATAGACTAAACTCTATTTACCAAGAAGAATGGCAAGGATTTTGTTCTTGTACAGGTCTATGTGGATGATATTATTTTTGGATCATCAAATCCAATGATGAGTGAAGACTTTTCTAAGCTCATGAAAGACAAATTCAAGATGAGTGCTATTGGAGAGATGAACTTCTTTCTAGGTTTACAAGTACAAAAGAAAGAAGATCGAATCTTTATCTCTCAAGACAAATATGTGGCTAAGATATTGAAGAAGTTTGTTTTTTCTTCTCATGAAAAACGGGCTAGCACACCCATGGATAGGGAACACCCTTGGGGAAAGACTAGAGATGGAAAAGATGTCGACGTTAGGCATTATAGATCCATGATTAGATCATTGATGTATCTTACTACCTCTAGACCTGACATCATGTTTGTTGTGTGTGCTTGTGCACGCCATCAAGTGACTCCCAAAGAGTGTCATTTTAATGCTGTTAAAAGGATCTTTAGATACCTTAGGTGCTATCCCACCTTGGGATTATGGTATCCTAAAGATTCTCCATTAGAGCTTATTGGCTATTCAGTCAGTGACTATGGAGGTGATAAGTTTGATAGGAAATCCACAACTGGTGGATGTCAATTTCTTGGGAGCAGATTTTATCTTGGCAATGCAAGAAACAAACAGTGGTGGAAAATTCTACAACTGAAGCAGAGTATGTGACTGTAGCTGCATGTTGTGGACAAGTTCTATAAATTAAAAACCAGCTATTGGATTATGGGTATAATTTTATGCATACTAAGATATTTGTATATGCATTATTAAGAATCTTGTACATCATTCTAAAACTAAACACATAGAAATTAGGCATCATTTTATAAGAGATTGTTTTGAAAAGGATTTAATACATCCAGGTAGGGTAGACACAAAAGAGAATGTGGCTGATCTTTTAACTAAACCTTTTGATGTGGGGAGGTTTCAGTACTTGGTAACAAGTATTGGAATGATCAATCTTACCTAAATGTGTTTTTGAAATCATTATATAGGATGTGTACTGTTATTTATCTTAGTAAAGCATTAGATTTTCCACTTTATTTTTCTAACACTAACAGAGGTTATTTTTATGCTGGCAAGTGTAAAAATGGCTGCTGACAGCAACATGTTAGTTTTGTGGTTTTTCATCTAATCATGCAGGCATTGTGTGTATTGTAAAATTGGATAAAGAGTTACTTATGGATCTTTGGAGCTTAAAAGGAGTGTGCCAAAGTTTATTTATGATGGTTGGAATGTTTACATTCCTATCTTGAAATAAAAATTTGTCATACATATATTATTTTGCAACTTTGTACATCCAAGTTTAAGGGGAGGTTTAGGAAACCATTAGGATTTTGGGTATTATTAGAATACTCTTATCACAATTCTAGATTGTTTCCACAGGTGAGTAAGAATTGGAATTTATAGTTCTTGAGCCACTGTAGCATGCAAAGTTGATATACTGTGCATGTTCCCAAGACATTTTGGCCTAGAATTGGGATTGGTCAGTTGGGAGAATTGGTGTAAATTTTAATTGGGCTTACCTGAGAAGTTACAAAGAGTTTATATGAGATTTATTCACTGATAAGAACTTTGGTTAGCAAGGGACACATGAGGACAATTATGTCTATCTTGCTTATGCAAGTGTGCATGATTGGACAGTGCTTGCCACCCTAAAGTCATTTTCAGAGTAAGAGTTATCTTCACTAGGGTAAACTTATTTGTTAAGGTCATTTTTTTTTGCCGATGACATAATTTAATTCCAACGCTGATAAGACAAATTTAAATGCTGACATGACAAAATTTACACGCTGACAAGAATATAGACGTTACACGCTGACGTTTACTTTTTTACCGTTAAAAAACATTGGGGACCACCGAGTTGTTATTTTTGACGAAAATTTGGGCCGTAATTTTAGCGAGTTGGTAACTTTTAATTAATGAAAGAGATAAGTTAATTATTTTCAAGATTGTGATCATTACTTTTTGAATATAACTATCTCATTTTTCAACCAATCGTATATTATCTCACTCCTATAAATTTTGTTCATTTCTCTCAAACAGGGTAACTACTATTCTTGTCTGCTAAAATTCTCAACACCTTAATACCTCCATTGTTATCATCTTACAGTTTTCATAAATCATTCAAAATAGCACCAAAGTTTAAACCTGCTAGTGTGGAGTTAGGGTTCAGAAGCCAACATAATATGGTGACTTATATGGTTGAAGATAATACTTTGCACCCCAATACACAGAGATGATTGGGTATTTGATGGCGTCTCCTCTAAGGTATGCACTTTCTCATACTCCACTCGTCCCTATCACACACATTAAGTAGTTTTGGAACATCGTTCGTTCTGAAACAAATGATGGAGTTATTATATTAGTTGGAACTGTTCATGGGGCTAAATAGGTTGTTACTGAAGCTCTAGTTCGTCAGGATTTACATCTTGACGGCGCTGATGGTATAAAAACCCTTCCCTTAGCAGAGCTTGAGTTAGGGCTTCAAGGCTTGGGATATTCTTTGCCCCCAGTTGGGCCAAAAATTTTGATGTGTGGGAAAGTGTCGGTGTATTTTAATATAATACGTTATAGAGCAAATTTAGGAAATTACCTTTAGGAAAAAGTAATAATCCAAAATAAGCTAAAGACGGATTAATTGAACATGAGAGTGATCCCGGTTCGTTGTAAACAAGGAATTGTGAATTTGAGACTTTTGTTTTGAATTTGGACAATCGATTTGAATTGATTTGGGTTTTTATCTAAAATCCTACTAATTTAACCTAAAGTGCATGAATCGTCTACCCAAAATTAAAATCTACAAGACAAAACTAAAACTATGTAATGTTTTAAAACAATTTATTTTAACTAAATAATTTCATCAATTTTAATTTCCAAAGTAATTAACTATTTCTTTATTTATCTTAAACTTATTTTATTAAAACTAATATTTTTTATATTATTAATTTAGACTAATATTTTTATTTATATCAAATTTTAAACAAACAATTTAAAAAATAAAACTAATTAAAATACTTTTTAAGATACTTTAAAACTATTCAATTTATGAAAATGGAAGTTCAACTAAGGCTATAAATCCGAAAAGGAAATTATATTAAAAACGTACTAGGTAAATAAACAAAAGAGCTCACATCTCAGATGGTAAGTGAGTTGAAGTTAAAACGTGAGGTCACGAGTTCGATCTCCAAGGGGACATAGTTTTTTGGAATTATTTATTTTTGGAACAGTTTGTATGTTAGGAAACGTACAGTAAAATCGCAATAATGAAAACTGATAAACAACTCAGTAAACCTTATAATCACACAACAAAAGTATTCAACCCAAAACCACAATCAAAATCATGTGCAAAAGCAAATTAAGCACAAAGTAAAATCAGAGTACAACTTGATTAATGTTCCAACTTATACATTAAAATCAATACCTCAATTCCTCAAAAGTATGAATCATTAAACCAAAATAGTAATGTATAATCATACAGTTTTATGCAGCAATAAAAATCATCTCAAAACTACCAGATTCGATCTATCAGTCACAAAACAAATCGAATCCACTTAAAACTTCAGCAAGATCTTCAAACTAATAGTGACAGATTAATTTAAGTTGAATCATACACTTAAACAAAAGCAGATCTCTCATCATATCAGTTTAAAAAAATTAAGCAGATTTACTTAAACATAAATCGAAAATAGTTTTAACCACACAAATCGAAATTAAACAGATTCTTCATCAATAACATAAGCAGATTTATCAAACATCAAATAACAAACAGTAAAAATCTAACTAAATATTATTACACTAATAATGCAATAATAATGAATTAGAGCTTAACCATGAATCGAAGATATCCGTTGGGTAGAAGATGAGCGCTTAGCTCCCTTTGACTAAAACGACACCATTAAACACCATAGAAGACATCTCGAACCATCATATAACAAACATCATGAACCATAACATCATCGAACCATGAACCACCATTAATTTAAAGTCTAATAGTGGGTTAAACTTTTTCCTAATCTAACTCTATATTAATCATTCAAGCTATAGATTCAGCTTAAACAAATAATATAATATTATATATTCAGTTTATCATAGATTAAAGCTTTATATAATTCATCAAAAATTAATAAATGCTAGTAAAGAGAAATCATAGAATGAAATTTTAAACTTTTATTAAATCAATAACTTCATTACAATACTTGAAAAATTTAAATTACAATAATCTAAAACTAAATTGACATAATAACATTAAAGAAAGAAAAGGATGATTTTCTGAATAAAAAGGGGGGATTTATAGCCTACCTAGAGGAGTTGGGGTGAGGTGTTTCTTAAAGATGAGGTGATTCTTGACCCTCGATTCAGCATCTCTTCATTCTCTTTCCATCTTTTCTTGATCTAAGGGCTGATAATCACCCTTGTTGACTTGGATTGCCATGGTGGCACCAAGTTGTGTGATAGTTGTAAAATACGTCTTTTAGGAAAAAGAGCGTAAATGTGGAAAGTATTACACAAGTGGTTTAGGAAAACCAAGTGTTTATGACCCAAAATGGTGTGGGATCGTTCTCAAGGAGGCTAGTGTGTTGGGTAAAGAGATGATTAATATTTGTGATCATGATTATGAGAAAAGAAAAGAGAAAAAGATGACGGTTACGATTAAAATTACACTAAGAGGAAAGTCGTATACGTAAAATCGTAAAATATGATGAAATTTAAAAATTACCCTAAAAATCCCAAGAAAACTGCAATAAATCCTAAAAATGTAATTAGAGTTTACAAAAATCAAAAATCACTCAAACCTTTTATTTAATTAAATAATAATTTTTTAATGCTAATTAAAGCCCAAAAAATCACTTTAATTAACAAAAAGCCCAAAATGAGATTTTTCAATTTTTAAGCCTCTAAAATAACTTAATTAAACTTAAAACTATTTTGGAAAATTTAAAATTAATTAAAACTATTTAAAAATGATTAAAAACTATTATAAATTTAAAATAATCCTAAAAAATAATTAAATGACATAAAAATTAATCTAAAAATTTTAAAACTCCTAACTTAATGTTTTTAACCTAGGAAAATTGAAAAAGTTGCAAAAATATTAAAAACTAATTTTAATAATAAAATAATAATAAAATATTACTCCCTCCGTCCCATAATAAGTGTCCACTATGGAATATTCTTAGTCTTTGTTACTAAACTTTGACCATAAATATTTGTATTTATATTATATAATACTCGATAAAAATTATACCAATGAAAATATTTTTTAAAACCGAATCTATTCATATAACTTTCGTTAAGTATTATATAACACAAATACAAAAATTTATGGTTAAAGTTTAGTAAAAAAGACTTTGAATATTCAATAGTGGACACTTAATATGGGACGGAGGTAGTAATAAAAAACCAAAATTTATAAAAAATAATCTAAAAAGTTGAAAACTAGTATAGTTTAACTTAAATAAATAGAAAATGAACTTGAAATGACCAAATTAACCCTAATAGGCCTCCAAATAGGCCAAATAGTAAAACAAATCCCTTAATGGGCTCAAATTAGCCCAATAAGAAAAATGTCCACAAAAATGGCCTAAAACATCCAGTTAAGCTTAAAATTCAATTCTAAACACAAAATTTCAAAGGCCCAAAAACTAAAAATGAGCTTATCACAGCTTATTTCAAAACAACTTATTCTTAATAGGCTTTTTGGCCCATTAAGCTATAAGCTGATGCCATAAGCTTAAATTTGACACACATCCTCCTCTTGACCTAATTTAGCTGTTTGTAAAAATAATTTTTGAATAAGCCCAAGAAATAAGCCTGAATTAAGCAAAAGCTCTCTACGTAAAACGACAAAATAATCATTTTCGAGTTCTAAACCAATTCAAGGGCTGATTCTTTTTGCAAAATGTTTCAAATCACTTAACTAAGCTTAATAGTCAAAAATATTTCCAAAAAGCACAATGAATAAGCTAGAAAAAGCAAATAAGCACTTATGTAAAAGTCAACTAAGTTGGTTTTTTAATCAAACCTAAAAGTCAAAGTCTCAAATGCTCCAGAATAGTCAAATGGGTTAGTTAAGAAAGATTGGTCGTTGCAAGTCTAAATAAGCTATTATAGCTTATTGATAAGCTGTTTGATAATTAACACTAGCAGTGGCTAGTTTTGGGTGTCCAGCAGTGGGAAAAGTTTCCACTCCTTGACTTAATTGACTTTTTGTCTTTTGTGGACTTTTGTTGGAATCCAAGAACAAACAAGGCACGCTTATAACCAATGGGTTATAAGGTGTCAATAACAACAAAGAAATCACAATTTCACCAAGCCAATTTGTACAGTTTAATCAAACAGTTACCAGATCTAGCACATACATGAAAATAAACAGTTTTGAACAAAATAAGCATATTAAGCAAGAATAAGCCAACCAAATTGAACCTAATGCATACACAAGCTATAATAAACTCAAATAAGCATACATAAACTTGTTTCAAACACTAGTTTAAAGATTAGACCAAGATTCAAGCTATGAAAGTTAATTGATGAACAAATGATGAACACACGATCCTTTTACTGATGTATTTGACCATAAGCCCAATTTCAAACCCTCAAATCTTTCAAATAGGTTACACAAACTTGGTTTAAGAACTTGTTAATCCTAAACATGCATACACTCTAAGTGTTCCCAAGATTTTAGGTCAAAATATGCAAAAACAAGAAAGTTATGGCACATATTAGATTTTGATGTTTAAAAGCTCAAGTATGGCAAATATCAGCACACAAAAATCCTAATTATCCGCTACCAACTCAAACAAACACTTACCTCCTACTCAAACTAGCATACAAAGCTTAAATCAGTAAACCCAAACACCCCTTAATCTTTTTAATCCAAGATTTAAAAAAGTAAATGTGTATTTTAGGTTAAGCCAAGCTTAGATATGCATCATAACAACATCACAAAGCATAATCAACAAGATTCATGCATCAAGAACACACAAAACAACATCAGGTTACAAAATCACTTAATACCACTTTTCAAACAAATTTTTGGAAAGAAGGCTCAAACCTTATGAATGTACATCCACACTCACGAATTTTAGAGCTTATGTGCCTAGCTTAACAAGGCACAAGCTTCTAATAAGCTTCTAAGAACAAGGTTAGAAATAACAGATTATATGAAAAAGAAAATGAAAAATAAAGCTGATTGATTCAAGCTTTGTACCCCACTCCTTGATTATCCCCAAGCCAAGATCTCACCTCACCTTGATAATCTTCTTATCAGGGTGATGTGATCAACCTTTGACCAAAAAATTCCAAGGGTTTGAACAAAGAACTTAGAAAAATAATAGATTGTAATCTAGAAGCTTTATATAGAGCCTTACAAGTCCTACAAAGCTGAAAAACAAAGTGAAACCCTAGTTATGAATTTCCAGTATTGCCCTTGGAAGATTTGAATTTTTGCTTAACATGTGAAGTCTTCTTGGCTGTTTGTGGAGTTGCTAGCTAGTGCAATTGTTCAAAGGGCTCTCAATGAGCTTAGAAATGAAGCAACATTCCGGATGGTTGATTCTCTGCATGGATTTGTCTTTTTCCCCAAAAACGTGTGCATGGGAGGTATCATGTGAACATATGAGTGGTGAGGTGGCAAGTTTATGGCTTGGGTTATGTTTAGTATTACCTTAATCATAAAACTGGACAAGATTATGGGTTAATTTTTGCTTAAACACAAATACCCAATTTGTGTTCATGTTGTGAATATTGGGTGTTTAATCCATTTTTGTGTTTAAAAATGTTGTTTAGCGCGTTTTAAAACTAATCAGTTTAATTAGTTTAAAAATGGTTGAGTGGATGTGTGAGTTGGCAAAGGGGAGTGTTGTGATTGGTTAGAAAGGGTTAGTAGGACACGTGGTGATAATTGGTTGGTCTAGGTAACTTCCCTGTCTTGGCAGAATAAACCCCTTGTCTTTCTTTCTCCTTTCATTTCAGTTTAATACCACAAAACTGAATTTCCCTTTATAAGCAAGTTTTGTTTTTCATACTTTTGCCCCAAAAAGTTTTGCAAAGTATTTTCAAGGGTATTTCTTGCCATTTGATGATATTTGAAGGGTGATTCTTGTAATATCTTCAATCTTCAAGGTCTTGACTTGTTTGGGTGACTTTATGGAGGACTAATATTGACAAGTCTTCATATTTGAGGGACCATTCTTGCCAATTCTTTAAAGTAGAGGGTCCTTTTTGTATTTTTGACAAACTTTAAGGACTAAGCTTGTAATTATGAATATACAAGGGTTTAAAGTGTAAATTATTTAATAATGGAGGACCCTTCTTGTACAATCTTCAATTCTTCAAGGGTTTTTCTTGGAAAATCAACTATAGGGCCCGGTTCATTGTGCGGCTTCGTTTTCCGTGTTCGTTTTTGCTTGTTTCTTGTGATCTTTTGCCATTTTCTCAATATTCGTACCTAAAATACACATTCAACAAACACAACCATATATTTGACACATTTTATGATATTTTTACCATTTTAAGCCAATCTTGGACGATGAGACTATGTATAAAAGCAGTCTCATCACTCCCCCATACTAAACCATTGTCGTGCCATCACGCAATGCTAGAATAAAGTATCTTAGCACCTCCAAAAGTCATTTTATGCACTTTCATTGAATGATAAACCATTTACACTACTACTACTTGCTACTACTTGCGTTTTAGACATAATGTAGGATTTTCATCGCAAAATTGGACGTTTAGGTTCATAGAACAAGAACATGTGAATGCTTCGTTAGAAATAATTTCATCGACCTCGATTTTCATCCCAATTCCATGCCAAGCGTGCAACGAGATCATTGTCATTATAAGTTAGTAATGCTAACACTACTCATATGCCCTAATCACGTACTTAGACTCCCATTTTCCTAAGTGGTATTTCTTATATTTTATTTTCTCTTGAATGTTCACAAGGATAAATTTTTTACCTATGCGATGATAGAGATTTAGGTCTAAAAATAGAGTCATAACGGTGTAACCAAGACCATCGAATTAATAACCCCCCCCCCCTAATAGAAAACGATGTCAAAATACTAAGTCAACAAGAAGGATCGATAAACACGGTTTTATAACGGTATTGAACATGAGACTTATTACCAACACTTTTATACGCCCCCTAACAGATGGGCCTTATTATCATAGGTTTACCTCCATCTTTTATTCAACTTCGCCATGAAGCTTTTATTATGACTTCGGTATTGCCTTGCCTTTTATTATCCTCCTCATCGGTGGTTTTATTATGGCCAAAGACGTATATCCTCACGTTAAGGAGAATTTTGGATCTTTAAAGCTTCAATGATTAAGGCATAAATCACTTTCAATTTCGCATAGATTTTTCTGCCTTGTGGGCTTCAAATTGTTTTCTTGATTTAGGTGAGCACTTGAAATCTTATTATTAGGTGAAGCTTTCGATTATTCGGGTTGCCAATACTTCAAAACCGTGACGCTGGCGATACCTTAATGTCTTCCCAATTTAAATACATGGAAGCTACTAGAAAAGACTAGAAACCAACAATCAAGACTAAAGCGCTAAGCCAATACTTATTAAGCAAAATATATATACAAGCGAAGGGAGAATAAGCAAACAACGAGAACACATGAGTTTTTGAAAGAATACGAGTACTCTACGTTTAGCATAGTAACTTATAATTAACTCTATTATTTCTCGTCCTCATTTAAGAGACTTAGCCTAATATAAAGTTAAGGAATCAAAGCTAAGTACTCAACATGCACGGTCGAGTAAAAAATTACTCTTATTCTCGCCATCAGAAAATCTACATTCGTGTCTTCAAACACTTAAAAAACATGAGAAAAGTTTTAAAATTTGGCCATTTTTAGCCTTATTTTGAAACAAAACGATAAACAAAAACATAGACTTTAGAAAGCGTGAAGGTTTGGCAAGGCAAGTATCTATTCACCCCCCATACTAAAGTTAAACATTGTCCTCAATGTTTCGAGTCTAAGGGTAGGATACCCCCATACTAGAGACGTATCGAATGCATAATCTAGCATGAAAAGGGTGTAACCGTTAAATTAATGGCCATTTATGAAGTGTGTTTAAAAACCTAAGGTTAGAACAAATAAGGATATATCATGTGGACATTGAGAAATTCTTCAAAACAAACGATCGAGTGCTCCCATAAAACGAACACGAGAGGCTCCAATCGTGAAGATCATTGTCATCTAAAAACCACAATGCACAAACAACCACGGAACAAAGTTTGGAAGGGCATAAATCCCCTCATATTAAACTACATTAGAAAGCGATAATATGAACATGGATAAGCATGGGACTCCCCCACGAGGCCCCTCGTTTTTGATGACCGAGTCATGAGCTCGACTCGATCCCCTCAATATTAATTATCTTTGGGGAAGGTGACTTGGTCGAGGTACTTCAAAGAGGGAACTTCCCCACCAAACTAGTGCTTCAACCTATGGCCATTCACCTTGAAATTAGGACCATCATTTTGAGCTAGCTCGATGGTCCCATATGGAAAAACTTGGGTAATGGTGAATTGACCAGACCAACGGGATTTCAACTTGCCAGAAAAGATTTTCAAACGTGAGTTAAAAAGCAACACTTGATCTCCAATGTTAAAAAGCCGGTTTTTAATTTTAGAATCATGAAACTTTTTAGTTTTCTCTTTATAAATCAATGAATTTTCATAAGCAATGTCTCTCAATTCATCCATTTCATTAAGTTGCATTTTCCAGTGTTTTCTCGCGGTCTCAATGTCATCATTACAATGCTTTAGGGCCCAATAAGCTTTGTGTTCGAGTTCAATTGGCAACTGACTATTCTTCGCATACACAAGCTTGTAAGGAGTGCACCCGATGGGTGTCTTATGAGCGGTACGAAAGGCCCATAAAGCATCGTCAAACTTATCCAACCATGATTGTCGGTTTTCTCCTATCGATCTCTCCAAGATCCTCTTCAACGCTCGGTTTGAAACCTCGACTTGCCCACTCTTTTGTGGGTGATAAGCCGTAGAAATCAGATGTGTAACCCCATATTTCCTTAGGACCCTTTCGAATTGGCATTACAAAAATGGGTTCCACGATCGCTTATGATTGCACGAGGGGTTCCAAACCGAGAAAACAATTGCTTCAAGAACTTGACTACCACACGAGCATCGTTCATGGGCAAAGCCTTAGCTTCCACCCACTTAGATAGGTAGTCAACGGCGACAAGGATGTACTTATTACCACGAAATGATGGGAACGGTCCCATAAAACAATTCCCCAAACATCAAATATCTCACACACTTGGATGATGTTTTGTGCTATTTCATCGTTTTGTGAGGCTTTTCCTTGTCGTTGGCATGAGTCACATGACTTGACAAGTGCATGTGCATCTCGGTAAATAGTAGGCCAAAAGAAACCGGCATCAAAAACCTTCTTCGCCGTGAGATTAGCACCATGGTGACCACCCGTTGGTCCCTCGTGACAAGCTCTAAGGATATTAGAAGCTTCGGTGCCAAACACACTACGTCGAATAATTTGATCGGCACAAGTCCGAAATAGGTAAGGTTCGCTCCAAAAGTAGAACTTGACGTCATGAAAGAATTTTCGTTTTTGTTGAGTCGTCATACCCTTAATGATGAAGTTCCCCGCATGGTAATTTGTGATGTCCGTAAACCATAGGATGGATGAGTCAAGCTTAGAATTCACTACACCAAGTGTCTCGAGAGGAAATGTTTCGGTAATTTCCTTGTTCTTGTACACACTTTGGTGAGGATCTTCCAAGCGAGAAAGATGATCAACCGCTAGATTCTCGGCTCCTTTTTTGTCAAGGATTGTGACATCAAATTCTTGTAGGAGGAGCATCCAACGAATCAATCTCGGCTTTGTATCTTGCTTATCCATGAGATACTTGATTGCCGAGTGATCCGTATACACTCTGCATTGGGTCAAGACGAGGTAAGGTCAGAATTTCTCAAATGCATACACCACGGCAAGGAATTCCTTTTCCGTTGTAGTGTATTTAAGTTGAGCCTCAGTCTTCGTCTTGCTAGCATAGTGAATAAGCAAGAATTGATTTTCATGACGTTGCCCCAATATGGCCCCAATAGCGTAATCACTAGCGTCACACATGAGTTCAAAGGGGAGGTCCAATTGGGAGCAACAAGAATGGGAGCTTCGGTAAGTTTCCTCTTAAGGATTTCAAAGGCTCGTACACAATCATCGTTAAAGACAAAAGGAGCATCTTTTTCGAGGAGATGTGTAATAGGTCGAGATATCTTTGAAAAATCCTTGATGAATCGACGATAAAAACCCGCGTGGCCTAGGAAACTCCTAACTCTCTTGACGGTTTTGGGATGAGGTAATTTGGCGATGACGTCTACCTTAGCTTTGTCTACCTCAATCCCCTCTTTCGAGACCTTGTGCCCTAAGAAGATTCCTTCCTTAAACATAAAATGACATTTTTCCAAATTGAGCAAAAAGTTGGTTTCCTCACAACGTTTTAACATTCTCTCAAGATTCGACAAACATGAAGTGTGAACAACCAAACATGGAAAAATCATCCATAAAGACTTCCATCGTCTTCTCGATCATGTCATGAAAAATAGCCATCATACACCGTTGAAAAGTTCCTGGTGCATTGCAAAGTCCGAATGGCATTCTACGATAGGCAAACATTCCATATGGACACGTAAACGTAGTTTTTTCTTGATCACGAGGATCGATGGGGATTTGGAAGTAACTAGAAAAACCATCTAAAAAGCAATATAAATCATTTCTCGCAAGAAGCTCCAACATTTGATCTATGAAGGGCAAGGTAAAATGGTCTATACGAGTGGAGTCATGTAACTTACGATAGTCGATGCACACCCTCCAACCGGTCACGAGTCGAGTTGGAATTAACTCGTTGTCATCATTAGGCAAAACGGTCATTCCTCCATTTTTAGGGACACAATGAATAGGACTCACCCAAGGGATATCAGAAATAGGGTAAATCATTCCCGCGTCAAGGAGTTTAAGGACCTCCTTTTTTATGACGTCGTGAATTTTGGGGTTCACCCTCCTTTGACATTAGATTGCGGGCTTGTAATGTGACCATCCATCAATTTAAGGTTAATATTTTATTCTCAAGTATTATTTAAAAACATTATTTTAATGTTATAATATAACTCAATCATTTTTGGGAAGAAATTGTGTTTACATCTTGAAGTAGCATCGACTACGTCTAAACCGGAGGATTATATGTTACGTGCTTACGTTTACATACACCGTTTTGGTGACAGTCCGACATTCCAGAAAATAAATTTATTCTTGAATATTATGATGGAATTTTAAATTTGTGTTGGTTCATAAACTCACAAATTTACGAGAAGTGATTAGGACTTACGTGTAAAATTTAACGTCCTTTACGACTAAACCGGAAACCCTAGGTTTACGTATTTACGTTTTTGAACTCCGCTTTTGATGAGACAATTTTTATTAGATTCGTTTTGTGCCGTTGATTCCTAATTTATAAAAACGTTTTTCGTAAAACGACCCTAGGGCACACAAATCGAGGAAACTAGAATCGCGGAATACCCGTAAATTAGTGGGGATGAGACAAGATAACTCTTGCCCCACCCCCTACATATGGCGTCCAACATACCACCAACACATTTGGTATGTGTCAAGTTAAGGAGAAAACCAAGGACACTTGTCCTTAGTTTTCATCCAAAACCATTTAACACTTGAAAACCACTAGCAACTTACAACTACCTTCATTTGATACATGCAAACTCTCTCAAAACTCACAACTCTCTCTCTCTCACTCATTTTGGCCGTCCATTATAGCACCACCACCACCATGTTCATCAAAAATCTAGCCATAAACCAAGGCTATAATCAACATATGTTGAAGCCTAGTTGAAAAGACGAAGATTAGAGGTGGTTATAACATGTGAAAAGGAGTTTCCATGGAGCTTAGGGGCTGATTTTCAAGAAGATATTCATTCACATGAACATCTCAAGGAGTTCATTTGCCAAGTTAAAGATGTGATAACAAGAACCAAGTCTTGTTCATCATCAACCCCATCTTTACATCACTTTGGTGGTATAGAGATTATTTCTTCCTATCATCTTGTTATTTTGAATATGTAATCTTTTATTTTCTTCATTTATGTATATGTATATGATGATGAATGATGATCAAAATATTATGTGGGGATTTGGTGTTGATAGATTTGATTAAAATGATTAAAAGCTACATGAAAGGATGTTAAAATCATGGCTAAAAATGTATGCTGTATAAAACAGTAAAGAACTATATGATAAATTGTTAAAATGACTTGGATAAATTAATATACAGTAAGGTATGTGTCTTGTACATATGTGAGAGTTGGCCAGTAAATGTAATCTATAAAATGAGTGAGATATGATCAAAACAATACTGAAGTTTAAATCTGAGTAGTCTGTTTTAGACGGACTGTTAGAGACATTTAGGGATTGATTGAGCAGTAGCTATAAGAAGTTAACTGTAGCACATATCATGTAGTTTGTGCTACCCAAAAATGAGCTTCTATCTCCTTGTAGAACTCAAGATATGATAAAAATGGTGAAAGTGAAAATCATAATCAGATTTGTAAAATATATGTATATATAATAAAATGAGCACTCAAGTAAATATAATATGAAATTTATACCTAAAACCCACTAAATTATATATTATATATAAATAAGTATGTACTTTAATAAATAAAAGGGACATTTTATAAAAATGGCAATTTGATAAGTTTTATAAGTTATTGATAGTAGTAAAAACACGTCTCTTGTTTAGGAAAACAAAAAGAACGTGTATGAGCGGTAAGTATCGACGAGTGATTTAGGAAAACCACAAGTAATGACCCACAATCACTTAAAAGAGATGAAAGATTCGTTTCCCAAGGAGGTATGGTGTTGTGAATTAACTTGTATTTCTTTGAGATTAATATTGAGAAGATGGAATGACGGTTTCTTGGAAATTACACTATGACGTAAAAAACGAAAACGTAAAACCGTAGAAAAACCACAAAAATTAAAAATTATTAAAACCAAAAACAAAATATCAAAAATAAAAAGACTAAAAAGAAGTCTCAAATAATATAAATAAAGATAAAAATTCAACAAAGATATTTTAAAACCTTTTATTAATTAAATAATTAATTTTAAATGCTAATTAAAGCCCTAAAATTAAATTTAATTAATTCAAATGTCAAAAATATGATTTTATTGAATAATTACTCAACTTATATTATTATAAGACTAAAAAGTAATTTTCTAAAAATTAAAACCTATTAAAACTATTTTTAAAACCCTAAAAATGATTAAAAATGATTAAAACCTAATTAAACTTAAAATAATTATAAAAATAAATCCAAAAGTGATAAAAATAATCTAAAAATGGAAATAGTCCTAATCAATGACAAAGAACCTAGGAAAAATGAAAAAGAAAGAAAAATAAAATTTTGAAAATTAATTAATAAAATAATATTAAAACACTGTCTTGCGCCGCAGTGCTTGGGTCTTGCGGCGCAACGTGTGAAACGGGAATACCAAGATCTGCAGCACCTTTAGTTGCGCCGCAGTGCTTGGGTCTTGCGGCGCAATTTGTGTTACGTGTCTGGTTGTTTTGCTGATGTTCAAGCTTTCTCAGATTTCAAAAGGACCAAGAGGTGCTTGGTCCTATGGCTTATTTGGAGGATGCTTATTGGACAATAATGGCACTCTTGTGATCCTTTGATCACAAGAAGTCAAGAACAACACAAATTAAACACTTAAGCACACCACAAATAAGCAAATCAAGCACAAAAAAAACAAGAAAATTGGCAAATAAGTGAAGATGCAGATTTTTAACACCCTTTATCCTTAAAAACTCAACAAATTCACTCCAAACTTGTTCCAAATTAGACTATAGCTAGCATACACCCTATCTTAACTATTTTAGCAAACTTCTAACACCTTTTAGCAACACAAATCAATGATTATACCCTGCTAATCCGTATTGCCAAACACCCTTTAATTTTCTGAAAATCGTTTTTAACACATCAAATCCTTACAAAACTTGATTAAACTTGTTCCAATATCTCAAAACATGCATAACAACACTTGAGAACACAAATCCACTATCTATAACACACTTAATCAACAAATCACTTAAGATCATATAAACTAGCACTTTTATGAACTTTAAACAAGGAACAAGGTTTGTACCTTAGGGCTTTACATCCAAAGCCCTAGAGGGTGTATAACCCTCCTCCAATCCAACCCGGGTTGGAGCTGAACTAAATCAACAAGCCTTCAACCTATTTGAACACAAAACAAACAAACAAAATGGATAAAACAAGATATATCAATATTTTGTTTTTATTCTCTTTTTTTTTTATAACTCTTCCAAAACCTTTTTAATCTTCTTAAAATGTTTCTATAACACTTAAATCACCAACACACATGAACTCCAACAACAAAAACCTTTTGAGAAGATTTTACCAAAATCTCTCAAAATCTCAAACTTTGAAAATATTTTGAAACCTCAAAAACTTTTAACCAAATCAAACATGGAACTCAGAATTAAGCTTAACACAACACTCAACTTTTAAAAACAATAAAAAAGGAATTACACTTGAATATTTCAAAAACCAAACTTTTTATTTCTTTAAAAAGGTATTACATGTGCAAGCTTAAAAACTGGAACAAAGGGATCACCACAACTTGGGTCTCCTTTTATAGAGCCTATAGAACATCCTAGAAGCATAAAAACATAAAACCCTAATACATAGAAAATCCCAAATGTGCCCTTGAATGGTTTTGAGTGCATTTTGTCCTCTCATTTGATCTTGGCCTTTAAATTTTGCTTTGTGAGCAAGCATAGCATCTTGGACGTCCATTTTGCCACGTCACTAGTCTTGGAGGCTAAGGAATGATGTGATTGGTGGATTGGGGAATTGGGGGTTTGGTGCACATGAGTGGGATGCAGGTTTTTAGGAGTGGGATAGGTTTTGGCATGTGTGAATTACTTGTGTGCAAGTTTAATTGGTTTTTACCCAAGGAAAAGTGAAGGTAAATTCTGGGCTTGGTAAAATGGTGAATAGTGCTCCTTTGATCCGAAAATGGGGGTGGTATAGTTGTTAGGCGCACTTTTTTTTCAAATGTTTCAAAAATGGCGAATTTGGTCCTTGTCTTTTGGAATTTTTGGCTTTTAAAGATTTTCAGCCTAAAATCGTCTCTCCCTTGTATTTAAGTTTCATCACTTGACAATTTTGGCACAAACTTTCCATAAAGATGTTTCAAAGGCAATTTTTGTTATTTGGTGATTTTTCAAGGACTAATCTTGGACAATGTTGATCTTCAAAGGTCTTCAATGAGTCTTTTACTTGTTGAGGGACCATTATTGGCAATTTGAAATTGTTGAGGGACTAATCTTGCCATTTCTTCAATCTTGAAGGACCTTTTTGCACATTTTGACAAACTTAAGGGACCAAACTTGTACTTATCAATATACAAGGGTTTTAAGTGTCATTTCTTCAAAGAATAAGGATCAATCTTGTTTTGTCTTCAAGTCTTCAAGGGTATTTGATGAAAATTCCATGATTAGGGTCCGGTTCTTTGTACGGCTTCGTTTCTCGTGTCCGTTTTTCCTTGTATCTTGTGATCTTTTGTCTTTTTCACGATATCCATACCTAAAATACACAAGTAAACAAACACAAGCATATATATGGTATTTTATGACATTTTAGTGCATTTAAAGCCCGAAAAGAACGATGAGACCATGTATAAATGCCATCTCATCACTCCCCCATACTAAGCCATTGCCGTGCCCTCACGCAATGCTAGAATAAAGTATCTAAGCATCACCAAAGTTCAATTTTATTAACCTTTATTGAAGAGTAAAAGACTTGCAACATACTACGATGATGTGTAAAGACATAATGTATGATTTTCATCACCAAAATGTGACTTTTAGGGTTTAAGAATAGAAACAAGTTAATGTCCCTTAGAGTAAATTTCGTCATCCTTGATTGTCATACATTCCATGCTAAGTGCAAAAACAAGATCATTGTTGGTACAAGTCACAATGCTAACACTACTCATACGTCCAAATTGTGTAATACTTTTTCTCCCCGCAATCCTAGTTATTATAAAAGGAAATGGGTTACTAGCATTTTTTATCTATTTGTCATGGATCACAAGTGATTCATATTGACTTATTTGAGTAGTTATTAGTCCGAAAGCAAAGTAGCACGATTTGATCAATAGTTAGCCGAAGGACAAAATCTTTTAAAACGGCTTCTCGTGTATCTCCTTAAGTTCATATCTTGGCATAACTCGTTTCACGATTTGAGACCTTTCTCGGACCGATATTTGGCATGTACTTCATACTTCAAATCTTGGGAAGACGTTCTCGAAATTATGGTCTTCTCTTCATATATTTGGAATTTCTTCACTTGACGTTTTTGAGAGATTCTTCATATAGGACCACGACTTCATCATTTTTCTTCAATCTTTACTTTGGATTTTGATATACAACGATCCGCCTCCTTTTCGGACTTGGATATATTTATCCTCATACCTTGTTAGGGTCTTTTTGGATAGACTTTCTCCATTCTTTAGGGGAGTAATAGCTTCTCGTCGTGTGTCTTGATCCTTCATATTGATTTTGGAACAATGATACTTCACATCATCTTTGGATCTTTAGCAAAAATAGAGCTCCTCATGCCTTGTTAGGGCCTTTTTGGATGATCGCCAATCTTCGCGTCCCGCTTCAATAAGTTATGCCTTGGCTATGAACTCTATTCAACCCCGAGCAACTTTTAAACGATCTTGCGCTAGAGGCTAAGTAACCTTTCAAATCGTACGACCTTACTTATTGCAATTATGTTTTATTCCTAATGCATTGATCTTATGGGAAGAAAAAGCCACAATTAAAAACATATGAGTTTTTGAAAGAACACTTTCATGTTCTACGTTTAGCATGATCACTTGTCTAACTCTATCATTTCTCGTTCTTCACTATTTAAAGACCTCTAATTAAAGAGACTCGTGAATACTTAGCCATGCAAGTCAAAATTAAGCCAAATTTGGATTAGCTTTCATTAAGACTATATCAAATCAAAGTTTTGGGTTTTCAAGCCACCTATAGGATCTTGCACTTTCTTGGACTTTTTCAAGTTTAGAGAATGCGTTTTAAAGTTCCCTTGATAAGTGACTTTCTAGAATCAATTATAGGAACTTGCGAAAAGTTCTTGTTCTTAATCCGAATGAATTAAGACTTTCGCGTTTTAAAGCTCCCTATATAAAAGTCTAGCAAAACTTGAATTGAGCGGGTTAAGGAATGTAAATGGCTCCAAATGCCCATCAAGTCAAAAATTAAATCTTATTCTATCCATCGGAAAATATACATTCGTGTCTTAAAAACACTTATGAAAACTAAGAAAAAT
This sequence comes from Glebionis coronaria, assembly GCA_025667525.1. NCBI lineage: Eukaryota > Viridiplantae > Streptophyta > Magnoliopsida > Asterales > Asteraceae > Glebionis > Glebionis coronaria. The sequence continues at coordinate 322,001,575 of CM046881.1, read as the reverse complement.
TTTAAAATTTGGCCATTTTTAGCCTTATTAGCAAAACAAAACATTGAAAATTGGAAAACGTGAGGGCGTAGCAAAGCAAGTACCTATTCACCCCCCCATACTAAAAGTAAACATTGTCCTCAATGTTTCGAGTCTAAAGGTGGATCACCCCCATACTAGAGACGAAGAGTCGAATGCTTAGGATCTAGCATGGAAAGGGTGATCAACAATATATCTAAAGCCGTTTATTAATTATGCTAAAAGATAATTGTTAGAACAATAAAGGATATGTCATGGATTCGTGAAAAACTTCTTCAAACGAACGATGGAGGCTCACGTAAACGAACACGAGAGTCTTCAATCGTAGACGATGATGATGATCTAGATAACACAATCACAAACAACCACGAGACAACGAGTTGGAAGGGTACAAGTCCCCTTATTAGTGAACATAAAGCATAAAGATAAGCATGGGATCTCCCCCACGAGGCACCTCGTTTTTGATTACCGAGTCATGAGCTCGACTCGATCCCCTCAAAATGTGAACATTTAGGGATATCATGGTGTGGTCAATGGGGCTTACATGATAAACAAGGCCCAAAAAGCAACCGGTAAAAAGGACTAAGTCCTTAATTGATGCAAAATACCGGGGTCGAAGATGGCGTTCTCGTTTTCATGGAAAAAACAATTCAACGCCACTTCAACATGTGCCATAAACTCAAAGAGTTTGAAGAAAATAGATGAGAAGTAGAAGGGTGAGACAATTGGTAAGACAAACGTTTGAGCTACTCGAGGTAGACTCGCACCAAGCAAATAGATAGAGTTTCCATTTATTGCATCGGTGGAAGACCGAGATTTCCCTTTACATGAAATTCCGGGATCGAAAATCTCGTCCTCGGTGGACAAGGATGAGGGAACATAAGGGGCTTCCCCCATACTAGAACCACACAAAACATCGTCAAAAGGAGTAGACGAGTTTGTAGCACTCAAATCACGCGGTGATGACGGAGTTAGATTTGTAGAAAAATCAATTAAATCACATTTAAGATCTTTTCCTTTGTTATCTTTTGAACTCTCCTTATGAAAACCCTTTTTGATTATGTCGAAAATATTCGGTGTTTCTAAGACGATGTTAGTTACACTAAAAATTCTCACATTTTGAAACCGTTTTGGTTTTGGTGGTGGCAAGTTCTCAAAACGTTTATCGACGAAGAAAACCTCCCCATCGGGGTCCATAAATTCATCATCCGAAAGATCTTCCGTAGAAACCGGCAATTTATCAACACTTTTCAAGAATGAAGGTGAAGGATTTTTCGATTCAAGTATTGATGGTTTCTTCTTTGTAGGCTTTACACTCATAACCTCCACCGGCGGAGGAAATGGTAAATTGTTTTTGGCGACATTCCCTAAAACTCTTGGTGAAAATTCTTTGCAAATGACATTGGTCGAGTCACCATGGTTTAAAGTTGCAATAGAATATACATGAGAAAGATTGGAGTTTTGTGTTGCATTGATGACAAGTTCTTCTTCATTGAAACGAAGGGTGATTTTACGAGCATGAACATCGATAAGTGCTCTTGATGTATCCAAAAATGAACGACCCAAAATGAGAGGAACTTTTCGATCGATGGGAATGTCTACAACGATAAAGTCAACGGGATAGTAAAACTTTCCGACTTTAACGAAAACGTCCTCGGCTACTCCACATGCCATGATCGTAGAATGATCGGCCATCTCGATGGACATGTTCGAAGGAGTAAGAGCCGGAAGCGAAAGCGATTTGAAAATCTCGAGAGGCATTAAATTAATACTAGCGCCAAGATCGGCCAAGGCGTAGCATTCCTCCATATCTTGTATAGCACACGGAATCAAAAATTTACCGGGATCACCGACTTTTTGTGGTATGCGGCTTAGGAAAACCGATGAACAACTAGACGATTGTTGTAACTTTTCTTTGTTGTTAAGCATACTTTTGAAGTTTGCGGCGAATCGAGGCATCATGATTAAAGCATCGGCAAAACTTATGTTAAAATGCAAATCACGAAACATTTTCATAAATAGCTCAAATTGATAATTGTTCCTTTCTTGTGCTTTTTCTTTGTTACGTCTCGAAGGGTAAGGTAAGGGTGGTGTGGGTTGGTCATTAGGCAACGGCCTTGGAATCTCGGGTTCCACAATTGGTATTGGTGTAACCGTAGGTGTGGTTTGAGCGGTACTTCGTGGGATTGTAATGTGCTCCTTTTCGACCATCACCTCGGGTTCTTTCTCGATTTCCTTCTCCGTAGAAGTACTTGGTCGAGAGATTGGTTCCTTGAAAGTTTTACCACTTCGTGTAGTAATAACCTTCATTTCTCCCTTCGGGTTTGCAATGGTATCACTAGGAAGACCACCCGAAGAAGAGGGCTTACACATGATTGCTTCGAACATCTTAGCCATTCGGTCCTCAAATTTTGATTGCCTAGCATCCGCTTTCAATAACTCTTGCTTAATCTCATGTTGTCCTAATTCCATCTTTTGTTGGTTTTGTTGAAGACGTTGGACATTTCCTTCCATTTTATTAGCATGAGTTTTAAGTTCATTAGCAAGTTCATTTTTAAGCTCGTTTTTCAACTCGGACCTTAAGCTAATCATCTCACGTTGCATATTATCAAATTTTGCATCATTTGCTTTTGCATAATCTAAAAATTCTCCTTGCAAATTTTTCGTGTGAGCATTTTGAAAACCTTGTGTAGTATTTTGAAAATCACGGTTTTGGTTTTGATTAGAGATTTGTCCATTCCCACTTTGATAATTCCCTTTGTTGTAATTGCGTGTGTTGCCTTGGTAATTACCTTGGTTGTTGTTTCGATAATTGTTAGCATTTTGGTTTGGTGGAGCTTGATTTTGGCGGGAACCTTGGCCGTTTTGGTTGTAAGTTCCCGTTGCTACATAAGCACTCGAAGTGTTACCATCCGCGGTAATGCACTCGGATAAATCATGAGCTCCTCCACACGATAAACAACTCTTAGCAACCGCTTTAACCGAAGCGGAATTGGAAGCTTCTTGAGCCTTCCAATGGGACATTAGATTAGCAAATCTATCAAAAAACTGATTTTCCTCATTAGCTTCATCATGTAAGGCGTTAATGCTACGAGACGATTGTGATGACGATGACGAACCCATATTGGCAACACTCGGTGTGTTACGAGGGCTATAAACCTTAGATCGATTTTCAATGATTTGTAAAGCCTCATTTGTCGTCTTGCACAAAAAATTACCACCCGCGGCGGCATTCAAATAATCTCGTTCATGATCATTAAGCCCATTATAAAAAGTATCGATTTGATGCAATTCCGAAAAATCATGGTGAGGACATTCATGTAACATCTCCTTAAATCGTTCCCATGCCATAGAAAAACTTTCATTGTTACGTTGCACAAATCGTGAAATCTCATTTTTTAAGTGTGTTGTTTTCGATGGTGGAAAAAACTTGTTCACAAACTTAGAGACGAGATCGGCCCATGTCAAAATCGAATTTGGCGGTTCTTTCTCGAGCCAAATTTTTGCGGGTCCATCCAACGAATATGGAAACAACATCATCTTAATGGCGTCATGCGGAACATCCTTGAATTTGCTAGTGGCCGTGAGACGGTTGAAATTCCTAATGTGGTAATGCGGGTTGTCTTTCTCATGACCTCGAAATTTGTTTGCTTGTAGCATCGACATTAAACCCGTCTTAATCTCGAAATTCTCCGCAAGGATGGCGGGAATAACAATGGCCTCTCCAAAACCCTCGGTGGGTGCTTGTAGCAACTCCATCATAGTACGATTAGCCATTACGACTTCTTGTTCTATAATAGGTTCAACAATTGGAGGTTCTTCAACAATCAACGATTGATTGGCTTGCTTTTGAAGTCGTTTACGAGCTCGTTTAGCTTGATTACGAGTGATCATAAACTTCACGAAGAATGGGAGGTGAGCAAAGAAGATTCTTTTTGGTTGTTTTGTGAATTTTCAATTTTTTTTTTTTTTTTTTTTTTTTTTTTTTTTTTGTGTTTTTGATGATATTTAATTTTTTTGGATTTTGGGTGTATTACGTAGACAACAATCTACAAAATCTCTCCTCGAATCAAACTCTTGATTAAAGAAGCCTCAAAGGAATGAAAACGATCACGTGGAGTGAACGCCTTCGAATGACTTTAGAACTTTGGTGAAAACCAAATTGTTCACGAGGGTTTAATCACAAAGAAACCAAGCAAATATAGTATACGTATTAATACTTTGGGCGGCAAAACCCTCGATTAGCCTTCAATCTCAAAATACTCACAAGCAAGCGGGGAAACGAGGCGGCGCGAAGCACTTAAGAGCCTTTTTCCTTAGGGTATATTTTATAATACCCGCCTTATACCCACCTTATAGTTCGTATCTTTCAAAATCGAGCTTCTCGAAAGTATTTATCTATTTTTGCCTTTTCTTTTTGTTTGAGATTCGAATACAATGATCGAGTGATGAAATCCCGAATCAAGGTTGTGTTTTCACACTTTTGGAGATATTGTATTTTGATTGTGATACTTAATACAATATATTAATAATATTCACAAAGAAAAACCGAGAAAACCGATAATACGTGTTAAGGGAGTTCCACTTAACACAAATACTATTTTGGATAATATCAAAAACAAAATTTTCCAAATTAAATCACGACACACCTCCCCGGCAGCGGCGCCAAAGTGATAGTAGTAAAAACACGTCTCTTGTTTAGGAAAACAAAAAGAACGTATATGAGCGGTAAGTATCGACGAGTGATTTAGGAAAACCACAAGTAATGACCCACAATCACTTAAAAGAGATGAAAGATTCGTTTCCCAAGGAGGTATGGTGTTGTGAATTAACTTGTATTTCTTTGAGATTAATATTGAGAAGATGGAATGACGGTTTCTTGGAAATTACACTATGACGTAAAAAACGAAAACGTAAAACCGTAGAAAAACCACAAAAATTAAAAATTATTAAAACCAAAAACAAAATATCAAAAATAAAAAGACTAAAAAGAAGTCTCAAATAATATAAATAAAGATAAAAATTCAACAAAGATATTTTAAAACCTTTTATTAATTAAATAATTAATTTTAAATGCTAATTAAAGCCCTAAAATTAAATTTAATTAATTCAAATGTCAAAAATATGATTTTATTGAATAATTACTCAACTTATATTATTATAAGACTAAAAAGTAATTTTCTAAAAATTAAAACCTATTAAAACTATTTTTAAAACCCTAAAAATGATTAAAAATGATTAAAACCTAATTAAACTTAAAATAATTATAAAAATAAATCCAAAAGTGATAAAAATAATCTAAAAATGGAAATAGTCCTAATCAATGACAAAGAACCTAGGAAAAATGAAAAAGAAAGAAAAATAAAATTTTGAAAATTAATTAATAAAATAATATTAAAACACTGTCTTGCGCCGCAGTGCTTGGGTCTTGCGGCGCAACGTGTGAAACGGGAATACCAAGATCTGCAGCACCTTTAGTTGCGCCGCAGTGCTTGGGTCTTGCGGCGCAATTTGTGTTACGTGTCTGGTTGTTTTGCTGATGTTCAAGCTTTCTCAGATTTCAAAAGGACCAAGAGGTGCTTGGTCCTATGGCTTATTTGGAGGATGCTTATTGGACAATAATGGCACTCTTGTGATCCTTTGATCACAAGAAGTCAAGAACAACACAAATTAAACACTTAAGCACACCACAAATAAGCAAATCAAGCACAAAAAAAACAAGAAAATTGGCAAATAAGTGAAGATGCAGATTTTTAACACCCTTTATCCTTAAAAACTCAACAAATTCACTCCAAACTTGTTCCAAATTAGACTATAGCTAGCATACACCCTATCTTAACTATTTTAGCAAACTTCTAACACCTTTTAGCAACACAAATCAATGATTATACCCTGCTAATCCGTATTGCCAAACACCCTTTAATTTTCTGAAAATCGTTTTTAACACATCAAATCCTTACAAAACTTGATTAAACTTGTTCCAATATCTCAAAACATGCATAACAACACTTGAGAACACAAATCCACTATCTATAACACACTTAATCAACAAATCACTTAAGATCATATAAACTAGCACTTTTATGAACTTTAAACAAGGAACAAGGTTTGTACCTTAGGGCTTTACATCCAAAGCCCTAGAGGGTGTATAACCCTCCTCCAATCCAACCCGGGTTGGAGCTGAACTAAATCAACAAGCCTTCAACCTATTTGAACACAAAACAAACAAACAAAATGGATAAAACAAGATATATCAATATTTTGTTTTTATTCTCTTTTTTTTTTATAACTCTTCCAAAACCTTTTTAATCTTCTTAAAATGTTTCTATAACACTTAAATCACCAACACACATGAACTCCAACAACAAAAACCTTTTGAGAAGATTTTACCAAAATCTCTCAAAATCTCAAACTTTGAAAATATTTTGAAACCTCAAAAACTTTTAACCAAATCAAACATGGAACTCAGAATTAAGCTTAACACAACACTCAACTTTTAAAAACAATAAAAAAGGAATTACACTTGAATATTTCAAAAACCAAACTTTTTATTTCTTTAAAAAGGTATTACATGTGCAAGCTTAAAAACTGGAACAAAGGGATCACCACAACTTGGGTCTCCTTTTATAGAGCCTATAGAACATCCTAGAAGCATAAAAACATAAAACCCTAATACATAGAAAATCCCAAATGTGCCCTTGAATGGTTTTGAGTGCATTTTGTCCTCTCATTTGATCTTGGCCTTTAAATTTTGCTTTGTGAGCAAGCATAGCATCTTGGACGTCCATTTTGCCACGTCACTAGTCTTGGAGGCTAAGGAATGATGTGATTGGTGGATTGGGGAATTGGGGGTTTGGTGCACATGAGTGGGATGCAGGTTTTTAGGAGTGGGATAGGTTTTGGCATGTGTGAATTACTTGTGTGCAAGTTTAATTGGTTTTTACCCAAGGAAAAGTGAAGGTAAATTCTGGGCTTGGTAAAATGGTGAATAGTGCTCCTTTGATCCGAAAATGGGGGTGGTATAGTTGTTAGGCGCACTTTTTTTTCAAATGTTTCAAAAATGGCGAATTTGGTCCTTGTCTTTTGGAATTTTTGGCTTTTAAAGATTTTCAGCCTAAAATCGTCTCTCCCTTGTATTTAAGTTTCATCACTTGACAATTTTGGCACAAACTTTCCATAAAGATGTTTCAAAGGCAATTTTTGTTATTTGGTGATTTTTCAAGGACTAATCTTGGACAATGTTGATCTTCAAAGGTCTTCAATGAGTCTTTTACTTGTTGAGGGACCATTATTGGCAATTTGAAATTGTTGAGGGACTAATCTTGCCATTTCTTCAATCTTGAAGGACCTTTTTGCACATTTTGACAAACTTAAGGGACCAAACTTGTACTTATCAATATACAAGGGTTTTAAGTGTCATTTCTTCAAAGAATAAGGATCAATCTTGTTTTGTCTTCAAGTCTTCAAGGGTATTTGATGAAAATTCCATGATTAGGGTCCGGTTCTTTGTACGGCTTCGTTTCTCGTGTCCGTTTTTCCTTGTATCTTGTGATCTTTTGTCTTTTTCACGATATCCATACCTAAAATACACAAGTAAACAAACACAAGCATATATATGGTATTTTATGACATTTTAGTGCATTTAAAGCCCGAAAAGAACGATGAGATCATGTATAAATGCCATCTCATCAGTTATAAAACTATAAACATGAGTTTTACGTCTTTTCGACTAAAACCGATAAATTAACGTTTTCGTCAATTAAAACTTAGACGGTCGGACCCGTCTAATGTAAACTTTTTATAACTCATATACTGATATAAAAGTATATTTGACATGTACAAACCGATAAAACCCGCACTTTATAACTTATGGACATTAACGGGCTAAAGTAGCCTTATTGGACTATTAACCCAACAAGTTGGCTAAACACTAATGGACTTACTCATTGGGCTTAACCCACTTGGCCTAACATATGAGTATAGGCCTGATATTAAAGTATAATTGGGCTAATATAAAGTATTGGATTTTAATGGGCTTATTGGGCCTTAATATGGAATTGGATTGAAACTAGTATAACTAGTCTAAATTTGACTAACACATAACACTATAATGTGTATGAAGAGATATAAAATCCCACTTGATCATCATCATACTCATGATATCATCATATATATACATAGCCATTAATTTATAAATTCATTGGACAAGAGTCTAAGACGAGTATTATTTGTCTAGGTTTTCGTGATTGAAGCACGTACCATACATCCAAATCGCCGATAACCCGCCTTTCTAAATCAACGTGAGTTCATAGCCTCGCACTCTTTTAAATGTTTTTATGAAATGTTTTATAAACCCGCGAGGGATATAACATGTTTGTTTTAATAAAATAGGACTCTAGTTGTCCCGATTGTTTGCTTATTGATTTGGACCCGAATGATTATATGACCCGATGTATGAAACGATACGGATTATTATTAGTTAGGTTATGTCACTAAAAGTCCCATTAGCATGAATTGTGAACAACCGGGATTTGGTAGACGCTTATGCATATAATAGTACTAATTGGGGAATTTATGTATGAGAAGACTTATATCACCCCAGTTCACGCCTTGACGGTTGATCCCCGTCGTGCCACATTGATTCGTAAGTGAATTTATGTATGAGAAGACTTATATAAGCGTGATTATTGTGACGACACGCTGTTTTAGATGGGCAAATGAGTTTCGGCTTAGCTACCCGTTGTTTGTTATACTAAGGTAGCAATGTCATGCGGCTTATAATAATCCAATAAAGAAAATACTTCTATACGCATTAAATTACAATATATTTCCTGAATAGCAATACGGGATCTTATTATTGATATTATGTTCGTGTTTTGGTTTTACATAACCAGATTCATAATACGGTTTTTATTTAACTCAATACAACGTTATAAAACGTATTGTATAATGTTTTTATGACATTGGTTCATATAATGGTTTTGAAGGCAAAAGCCTATAGTATGATTTACAACAAAGATTTGTATGAAATGTTTTTGGCTTATTTTTGGCCTAGTACAAAGATTTGTACAAAATGATTTCGGTGATAATTTTATACCGATGATTTATTAACGGATTGCATTAAACTCTATGAATTCACTCGGCGTTTTCGCTGACCTTTTCTTTTAACATGTTTTATCTCAGGTACTTGAAGGTAATTCTCGGGAAGACGACAAGAATTCATGGCCCGCACTTAAATAACAATATCCATTCAAATGTTTTGGTAAAATTGTATGAAATACTATGACTTGGGACCTATGTAAATTTGATATTCATGAATGGAAAATGATTTATTATTAAATGACGCGATTTTAAGCGTTGCCTAAGATTTGAGTAATGTGTTATCCCGTAACACCAACGACTCTTCCGCTGAACTAAAGTATGAATATTTGGGGGTGTTACAGTTTGGTACCAGAGATCTCCTTATAGAGAACGAAAGATTTTTAAAACCAAGGTTTTGAATAAAACATTTCAAAATCTTTTAACAATAAAAATTTTTCACAAAATGTCTAAAAATCTTTTGACTACAACGGTGCCGAAGAATTCCCGAGTTACCGACAAGGCCAGACTGAAAAGTGTTATTTTAATATATATATATATATAACTTGGAGTATATATATATATATATATATATATATATATACATATATATATATATATATATATATATATATATATATATATATATATATATATATATATATATATATATATATATATATATATATATATATATATATATATATATATATATATATATATATATATATATATATATATATATATATATATATATATATATATATATATATATATATATATATATATATATATATATATATATATATATATATATATATATATATATATATATATATATATATATATATATATATATATATATATATATATATATATATATATATATATATATATTTATATGATGTAATTTTATTACATGATTGTTTGATGATTATTTTAATATTTATACGAGGTATTTATACGACGTAGATTGTCACAAGAAACCCTAACTCCCCTAGAAAATCAATCGAAGCTATTTTTGTAGGAATTCTAGCCATTCCAGATCTAAACCAAGTTGTGGATATTTATAATCCCAACGAAATGGTTGATATTCGTAGAAATGTTGATATTAGTTGATTGAAATCTTAAAGAAGAATTGGCGAGATTAAATCTAATATAGATGTCATGATGATCTTTCCTTATAGAGTGGAGTTTTATAAATCCTTACCACCTAGAAAGATGTCATCTGATTCGTTGTCACCCAATTCTTAAATTGAAATCAAAAGGGTGAATGTTGCACTTAAGGTTGTCATTGGAACCATTACCCAAAAGCCTCATGCCACTAGTACCTTTCCGAGAAGTCTAATTGAATGTGTGAGTCATTTCATACTAGTGACTCATTTGATAACTATTGATGAAGGAGCTATAGGATTGGAAATTAAGTGTTGTTCACACGAGCTTTTATTGCCCTATTAAGGTCTAAAAATAAGGTTGAATGTATTGGAGAATGAGGTAGGATATCGACTTAAGTATAAGTTGGTTGAAACTTGAAATAAGTATAATTTAACTCAGATGGAATATGAGATTGTTAAGAGGAAGTCGTTAAGTCATGTGATTGAATTATAAGGTTTTAAATGATTGTTGGTTTGTATTAAGGGTTGTTCCTAGGCCATTGTCCAATGACTAAGATGCCCAGTGTCCAAGAAATAAATTGAAGAAATCTTCTTCTGAATTGGGAACAATGGATATTCCGTGACAGGTGGAACACCTAATGACTATTGTAGATTAGTATTCATTATGGTATCTTTTAAAAATCCCTAACTTAACCGAGACATCAGTTGGTAGGATGAGTTTTGGAATTGTATGACATAGTGACACGTAATGTGTTACGATACAATTTTTAACTTATTTGGGATTAATGAAGAGACTAACTTTGATTGCTAAATCCTACATGTATCGATGTTATCTATCTTTTCTCGCTTCATCCTAATGTTCGCATTCGTGATACAACCATTGAACAATCACTCATCTCGGTTTGGGTTGCGTTGTAGATTCTTCTCTTTGTATTCCTGAGTGCCATCGAGGTCATGAACCTCATGATCATTGGCTAAGCTCATTTCCTATAATATTGTAGTTAGTTCTTGGTGAACAACTTTTCATCACTCCTTTGTAGATCACTTATTGTTTTTATAAGATACAATAGTATCCCTTGAGAAAAATTGAATTTTCATCACGGTAAGGACTATTTAAATTGAGATTTATAAGTAATCGTTATCAAAATAAAGTTGTTTATGAAAAAACTTGGAAGACTTAATTGTTTTCATAACAAAGAACATGTCTGTAAATTCATTTGATTTTTATTTCATGATTAAGCATGAATATATATATATATATATATATATATATATATATATATATATATATATATATATATATATATTAAACATGATAACAAAGTTTTGACGACCTGAGTATTGCATCGTTAATCCTAAAATTGTATATAGTTGCGCGCCTACATACAATTTGGAAGGGACCATGCAAGGCTGATTTGTATTCACCATGAAATTATTAATAAACACTAAATTTTTTTGAAGATTGTGAAAGACTGAATTTTTACGAGATCTGCAAGAAGTGCAAAAATAGGGACATATTGTTAGAGACACCTACATATGTGCCCGTACCATTTATTCTTCTGAGTCGAAATTAATCATCTGTGGAAATTGTCTTATTTGACAATTGATATTCCCTCCTTGTCCAATTCTCCCATGGTGAGATTCTTTGGAAAAGTATCTGATTATCGAGTATTGATACCCGACTGGGTGCATCGACGTTCCTATCAATCTTTTGATTAGATTTCATTTGAATGACCTGGGTAACGATCTGAGGAGCTTTCGAATGCATAATCAAATTATGAAAACATGGTATATACTCATATTCGTTAATGTTTTCGTTTGTATCTGATTTGAAATTCTCTCGCGTAGATCATGCGTTAACCTTACTCTTTTTAAGGTTAGTAATGTTTCCATATATCCTTGAATTTGTGAAGGATTATTAGTTATTATTAGTCTTTTGAGAAGTTCACATCTTATCAACGGTAATGAAACTGGAAAGTTGATAGTGCCAATAGAATGGATTGATTGATTAAGACATGACGACATTGTCTTAATTGATGGGAACTCGAGTAGAATTCCCCTAAAAGAGAATATGTTGATTATCAAAAGTGATCTAAATAATTCTTGATGGATGACCATATCCTGCATTTAGACTTGAAAGTATACCGTGAATGGTTGTGAACTAGTCATAGATATTGTAATCTAGAAAGAACTTAAAGTAAATTTATGTAAATATGTTTCTGTTATCTGAAACTTTAAGAGGTATTTGCTGGTGAATTGCCTAGACTTTCGCCATTAAGGCAAGTTGAATTTGGTATTGATTGTATTCCCGGTGTTGCACCCGTGGCGTGTGCACTGTACTTCAGAACCATCTGAATCAAAAGTGTTACCGTACAACTGAGAGAGTTGTCGGAGAAAGATGTTATTCTACCGAGTTTGTCATCATGAAGAGCTACGGTGTTATCATGCCTTATATTTCTTGAATTACCGTGCACTAGGTAAATTGGTGATCAAAATCTATATCCACTGTAACACACCCAAATATACACAATTCAATACAGCGGAAGACTCGTTGGTGTTACGGGATAGCACATTACTCACATCATAGACAACGCTTAAAAATCGCGTCGTTTAATAATAAAGCATTTCCATTCATAAATATCAAATTTACATAGGTCCCAAGTCATAGTATTTCATACAAGTTTTACAAAGCATTTGAATGGAAATTATTATTTAAGTGCGGGCCATGAATTCTTGTTATCTTCCCGAGAATTACCTTCAAGTACCTGAGATAAAACATGTTAAAAGAAAAGGTCAGCGAAAACGCCGAGTGAATTCATAGAGTTTAATAAAACCATTAATATATCATCGGTATATATAATTATTACCAAAATCATTTTGTACAATTCTTTGTAATAGGCCATAAAATAGCCAAAGTCATTTTATACAAATCCTTATCAAAAATCATAATATAGGTTTTTGCCTTCAAAATCAGTATACGAACCATTATCGTAAAAACATCATACAATACGTTTTATAACGTTGTATAGAGTTAAATAAAAACCGTTATATGAATATGGTTATGTAAAACCAAAACACGAACAAAATATCAATAATAAGACCCCGTATTGCTAGTCAGGCAATATATCGTAATTCAGTGCGTATAGTAGTATTTCGTTATTTGGATTATTATAAGCCGCATGACATTGTTACCTTAATAAAACAAACAACGGGTAGCTAACCCGAAACTCATTTTCCCATCTAAGTTAGCGTGTCGTCACAAAAATCACGCTATGGAAATCTTCTCATAATAAATTCGCTTACCAATCAATGTGGCACGACGGGGATCAACCCCAAGGCGCGAACTGGGGTGATCATCCCCAAATAGTACTATTATATGCACAAGCGTCTACCAAATCCCGGTAGTTCACAATTCATGCTAATGGGACTTTTAGTTACATAACCTAACTTTAATAATCAATTTTACTTCATACATCGGGTCATATATTCATTTGTCGGGTCATACAATCATTCGGGTCCAAATCAATAAACAAACAATCGGGACAAATGGTGTCCTATTTTATCAAAACTAACATGTTATCTCCCTGGCGGGTTTATAAAACATTTTATAAAATCATTTAAAAGAGTGCGAGGCTATGAACTCACGTTGATGTGGGAAAGCGGGTTATCGGCAATTCGGATATACGGTACGTGCTTCAATCACGGAAACCTAGACAAATAATACTTGTCTTAGACTCTTGTCCAATGACTTTATAAAAATAACAATTATGTATACATATGATGATTTTATATATATGATGATGATCAAGTGGGATTGTACATCTTTACTCATTCATTATAGTGTTTATGTGTTGGTAACATTTTTATACTAGTTTCACTAGTTTATCTTGTTTACATGTTTTAGGCCCAATAAGCCTATTACAAGCCCAATACTTTTCATTAGCCCAATTACACTTTTAATATCAGTATCATAATTTACATGTTGGGCCCAAGTGGGTTAAGCCCAATAAGTAAGTTTATAAGTGTTTTACGAAACTAGTCGGGTTAATAGTCCAATAAGGCTACTTTGGCCCGTTAATGTCTATATGTTGTAAGGCTTGGGTTTTATCGGATTTTACTTGTTATATAAGTTTATACATCAGTATGTGAGTTTATAAAAGTTTACATTAGACGGTTCCGACCGTCTAAGGTTTATTTGACAAAAACGTTAATCTTTCGGTTTTAGCCAAAAAGACGTAAAACTTAGGTATATAGTTTTATAACTTGGAAAAACATTTATACTTGTAATTTATATAGCATGTCCTCTTTTAGTATCAATATATATATATCTTTATTTATGATTATTATCAACTAGTGGGTTTTATATATATATATATTTTATATAAATTTTTGTGTGCTTGTAGTGTATACTATTTATTTACAAAATCAGTCCTAAATTTTGTGTCCACTAAAATGTCCATATCTATAGTTCTATAATGAGATAGGACCTCAAATTTTTATGACAGTAACTACATAATATGTTCTTCATTTTACTTCCTTATAGCTACTGATGAATCAACTTCTAAATATTTTAATAAATTCGTCCAAAACAGTGTAGGCAGATTTGCACTCTAATATTGTTTTGATCATATCTCACTCATTTTGATGATTCCATTGCATGGCCAACTCTCACATGTGTATAACACCTAATACTTACTGTAAATTGATTCCACTATGCAATTTTATCAGTTTATCATTTGGTTACTTACTGTTTTTATACAGCCATCATTTTAAGCAATATTTTAACCTTGTTACCTATGGTTTTCCATCTTTTTAACCATATTTATCAACACTTGATCCCCACACAATATTTTTATCATCATATATTAATCATATACATATACAATAGGAAATAAAATACAAGATTACATAATCAAAATAATAAGAGGATAGGAAGGACAATCTCTATACCACCAAGATTGAGTAGTTTATGATCAAGGCTTGGATTTTGATGGAAAAACTTGTGATAGATCAACACCAACTTTGAAGACCACCAATATTTGTAAACTTCTCGTAGAAATAATCCCTTGGACATCACAAAATCACCTCCTTAGATGTTAGAATCACCTCCAATCTTCAAGGCTTCAAAGGAGCATCATCATGTGTATGAATAACACATGATTTTATGGCTAAAATAGATAAAATAGGGGTGTTTGATGATGGTTTTGGGACGGAATAGAGAGAGAGAGAGAGGAGGGAGCATGAGAGTGGTTTTGCATGTATGTATTTAGGAGAAATGGTTTTGTTAACTTGTTTTGAAGGGGTGGTAGCTTGTTTATTAAGCTTACAAGACAAGTGTAGTAGTAGTTAACTACAAATTGACACCTCAAGGGTGTGGTGTTAGCTAGTTAGCCGTACCAAGTGTGGGGTGAGGCAAAACTTGTTTTGTCTCATCCCACTAATTTACGGGTACTCCTCGATTCTAGTTTCCTCGATATGCGTGCCCTCAGGTCGTTTTACGAAAAAAGTTTTTATAAATTATGAATCAACGGCACAAAACGAATCTAATAAAAATTGTCTCATCAAAAACGGAGTTCAAAAACGTAAATACGTAATCCTAAGGTTTCCGGTTTAGTCGTAAAGGACGTTAAACTATGCTCGTAAGTCCTTATCTCTTCTCGTAAATTTGTGAGTTTATGAACCAACACAAATTTAAAATCCCAAAATAATATTCACGGATAAATTTATTTTCTGAAATGTCGGACTGTCACCAAAACGGTGTATGTAAACGTAAGCACGTAACGTAGAATCCTCTGGTTTAGACGTAGTCGATGCTACTTCAAGACGTAAATCCAAATTTCTTCCCATAATAATATAACATTAAAATAATATTTTTAAATAATAATTGAGAATAAAATATCAACCATAAATTAAGGGATAGTCACAGCATTTACCCCTAAACAGGATCTTTGTCCTCAAAGATCAATTTATCTTACTACTCACTTCTTATAGAGTTAGAGCCATGTGGGTATTTCTTCCACATTCGGTCTTTTCTAACAATGTAATTCATTACAATACGCGAGTTTCATCAAACATAACTACGAGAATACGATCAGGCTTAATGTTGACTTGCTTTCTCTATCCATGATGTTCACGGGGTTTTGATGAATGCAACTTTTAGCCGATCTAAACTTCATCAAGAAGTAATCAGTTTCTCACTTGATAGACATTTTATCAAGTTCGATATACAAAACATAATTCACGCAGCACTTGAAGTCCTAGGGTAGATCCAACTTATATGCCTTTCAAACCAATCTTTCACATTATCTCAATGGTCCCATATAACGGGGACTTATTTCCCATGATCTTTCAGATAATCAATTCACTTTTCCATGGCGAAAATTTTCGGCATAACTTCGCTACCCATCCTGCACTTCAAGATCTACAATTTGTATTCACATAACCTCCTGCCCACTACAGGCAGTCAATAATCAGATCCTAATTTCAACCATCATTTCAGGTCTCGCGGGTCGGGTATTTTGTAAGGTTAGGTTTGTCATCATAGGCAACCTTAAACCTAAAAGACATGTCCAACTCACAATGGGTGTATATCGGGTGTCTTCATCCCAACTCCTTCTCACAGATGCTCTCATATTTAGATCTCAACAAGATTTCGATCTCGATCCTAATACGATAATTATCAATGATAATCTCTCCAAAGGGACACGATTATACGGTTTATTACCAAAGGTCATTCATTCAAACATAAAACAAGACTTCTAGTCTTTTACATCGTTACGTTACCTCGTCCTTTCGATTGGGGTGGTAAACAGTACTATCATCAACGTTCGTTCCCAATGACTTCTGAGCATATCTCTAGAAATTCGATGCGAAGCGAGGATCTTGATAGAGATGATCGATACAGGCACACTATGTTTACACAACTCCTTTAAATACAAAGAGTCAATTTCTTCATCGAGAATCTATCTTAACAGGAATGATATTAGCAGATTTGGTCATTCTGTCGACGATGACCCAAATCGAATCAAATTCAGATGATGACCTTTGCAATAGTTAAACGTTTACTAATGTATGAGGCGATGTTTGCCTTCATAATTGCCATCAGTACAACTTCTTCAGATAAAGATTCATTAAATCAGAAATGGCATGAATAGAATACTTAATCTTATGAGATTCCAACACGACTAAATCTCAAAATCTCCATATTTAGGCAACCACAAGTGACCTTTTAAACATTTAACGCCATTGGCTTCTTAATTCTAATGGTTCAGATTAGCCGCGAACCCCTTTTTATTATCTATATTATCCTTTTTACAAGCATCGGCTATATTTTAAATTGTTGGGCAATTTATTTTGCACATTCATTATTAAGGAACACATCCTAATTGGTTCTTTATCCTTTTTACATAATGCGTCGGTATCTACATTCACCTTTCCTGATGAAATAATTATTCATTAAAAATTTCTTTCTTCACATTTTCTAAGTTTGGTTTCGTCTCAACTATTATCTTTATCCGTTTTGCTCAATCCGACGTCTAAAGCGTCGATAATTATTACAAGTAATTAAATAATAAATATTAAATATCATGAAACGTAAACGTAAAAAGTTTTAAATTTTCTCAGTTCGACCAATTATTTAGAAATGTTCAAAATAAATTTGAATTTAATTAACACGATTTTTGTTGATTTATCGAAAATAATTAATAAGATTCGTAAATGTTTGAAAAATCTTTGTTTATACTTTGGTCAAAATTTTCTTAGTTGAAAAGCAAAAATTGGCGTTTCAAATTTCAAGTCATCAGTTATATAGTTTCCTCAATTCTTCTTAAGTTGTCTAGAAGTATACACAAACATTTACCCCTAAATAGGAGTTTAGTTAAATGTTCTGGGTATAAGGGAATAATTCCTTAAAAAATATTTTGATAAAACACTTGTCAAAACATATTTACACTTTCTTTTTTTTTGGTAAAACCCAAAGTCTTAAATGGCTCTAATTTTTAAAGAGTCAATATAGATTCCATTATCTTTTAATCACACGGTCAAATAATGTAAAGGATTAAGCCTTAAATCACATGTTAAATATTCAAGGTACATATTTTCATTGCTCGGACAACTCCGGGAAGTTTATAAAAAATTATTAACTCCTTCTTATTCTTATAAACAAACAGATGGTCCTTAATGATCACAAACATGAATTTATCAAACTACAGCTTACACACGTGATTCACCAAATTTATGGATGCTACATGTGTATTAGTCAATCCAAACGACATCACGTGAAACTCATAATGTTCATTACAAGTTCTGGATGTAGTAATTGGAATAGATAATCTTTTTCGCGGACGCGAAATTGATGATAACCATGCCGTGGATCAAATCTTTAAAACATACGCTAGAACCTTGTAAATGATCTGTTAGCCGTATTTAAAGTGATGGTCATATAATATTCCGTTGCGAAGCTCGTGAAAAAAAAATACTATTCAACGGTGTCGAGAGTTCTTAGTTATTAATGTTTATGTAATGGGAATTAGTCCCGAACACACAAATGAGGAAGGCCTCCTAAACACTTAATACTTAGTATAAAAGGCCGTCCTAAGCCTCATTTGTGTGTGTGTTTTCCATTTGATTAGTTTTAGAGAGAGAAAGATGTTTGTTTCTCTCACTAGGAAAATCACCATCTTTGTTTTTCTTTTCCCTTCCTTAATCTAATCTTTCTTTTTTAGTTTAATCCTTGCTTAATCTTCATCTATTTCATCATCTCTTTTAGTTCTTCATCATCTTTACACTTGTTCTTTTATCTAGTTCGTCATCTCTTCATTTTGATACATAAAGTTCAAGACATTACGTATTTGGTTCGTGTGTAAACATCCTACAAGTGGTATCATTCGCCAAGGGATTCGTGGTTAGCATTTTTGTGGTTTTTATAGGCTCAAAATCCTTCAAAATTTCGGAAAAGAGTGCTATTTCTCGTCCTTGTCTGATATCCTATTTTTTAGGAAAAAGTACCAAATTTCGCAATTGGGTCTCTATTGCGAAATTGAATTTTCTTGATATATTGCGAATTTTTGCATATTGCGGAATCTGACATATCATTTCGCAACTATAGTTATTGCGGAATCCTTGGAATTGCGGAATTAGTCTCATTGCGAAATTAGTGTTATTGCGGATTCCTCGCAATTGCGGAATTAGAACCTATTGCGAATTTGTTGGCCATTGCGGAATCCTGTGTATTGCGGAATCCTGTGTATTGCTGAATTAGTCCTTTCATTCCTTATTGCGGAATTTAGTTTTTTTCCCAATTGCGGAATTACGTCTTTTGGAGGATTGAGGATTTGAACCTTCTTCATATTGCGGAATCTTGCAATAATTTCGTAATTGGGGATTGTGAAATTATTGGGTTTTTGCGAATTTATATCCATTTCAAGGATTGCGAATTTGTTTGAACTCTAAGTATTGCGAAATCATTGCACTTTATTGAGGAATCTTCATATTGCGATATCTTTGGAACTTTTTCAAGATTTTTTGAAAAACGTGTTTTTGAAAATTTCGTTCGTGTGCAATTTTACATTGAAGTTTTGTTGGTTTCTTGAGCTTATTTTTTTAGGGGATTCAACTAATACACCTTTCACTTCGCTTTCTACGAATTGAGATCCTGATTTTCACATGACTCTTACGATGACATCCCAACAAGATATTTATGCTGCGGGTACTGAGAATCGTCCACCCATGCTTACCAAGGAGAATTACACTACATGGGCTAGTCGTCTCCTTTGTTATGCAAAATGTAAACCTCTGGGAAAGTTGATTGTCATCTCGATTCAAAAGGGTCCATACGTTCGAAGAACAATTATTGTGCCTGGGGATCCTACGAATGCTAACCCAGTAGCTGACTCTAGTCATGAGCAAACAGATGAAGAATTAACTGAAGCTGAATCCAAACAACTCGACGCTGATGATCAAGCAATTCAAGTCATTCTTATGGGACTTCCTGAAGATGTTTATGCTGCTGTCGATAGTTGTCAAACCGCACACGAGATGTGGCTTAGGATTCAAAAAATGATGAAGGGCAGTGAAATCGGTTTACAAGAAAAGAAAACTAAGTTGCTTCGTGAATGGGAGAAATTTACGTCTACTGAAGGGGAACAAATTGAACCTTATTATCATCGGTTTTCAACCCTCATGAACCATCTTAGAAGAAACAAACATGAACCTGCACAAATTGCTGCCAACATCAAATCTCTTGATAATCTTCCTTCTGAATGGTCACGATATGTCACTCTTGTCAACCAAACCAAGGATCTTCATGTCGTGGACTACACTCAAGTTTATGACTATCTGAAGATGAATCAAGACGAAGCTAATGAAGTTAGGGCAGAAAGACGTGCCAAGACACAAGATCCATTGGCCTTTATGGCAAACTCTCCATCATCTATGTCATATCCCATGGTACCCTACCATCAACCTTCATCAAGTAACTTCCTGCCACAACAACAACAACAACAACAACTCACCGCTTATGGATATCAACACCCTGCTGCTATGACTTACTTACAACAACCTATTGCCTGTTTTGATGACATTATCGATCATACTCATGCTATTAATACTGGTCTTGCCCTTCTTGCAAAGGCATTCAAATTCACCATTAACCCCACCAACAACAATTAGAGAATCTCCTCGAACACTAGAAATAGGCAGATTGCTCAACCGCTCATGAATGCGAATCAAGATCGCCAATTGGTAGTTGTTGGAAACACGGGGACTCAGTTTCAACAATATGGTCAGAATGTTGGGCAGACTGTAGGTAATGCAGGAAATCAGTATGGTCAAAACCGTGGTCAAAATCCGGGTGTTTCGAATGTGGGTAATCAGAATGGGTTAATAGTTGTGCCAGCGGTTGGTAACCAGATGGGAAACATTGTGGCTGCAAGGGCTGAGAATACCGGTACGGGAAATGGAAACAACAATCGTCAGGTTCAGTGTTACAACTGCAGGGGATTTGGTCATTATGCTAGAGATTGCACAGCCAAAAAGAAGAGGGATATTTCTTATCTTCAGACTTAGCTTCTCATAGCACAAAAGGAAGAGGCAGGGATTCCACATCAAGCTGAGGAATTTGATCTTATGGCTTCTGTTGCAGAATATGACGAGGAAGAAGAGGTGAATGCCAACTACATCTTGATGGCAAACTTACAGCAAGCATCAACCTCAGGAATGCATGATGACAGAGCTCCCGTCTATGATTCAGACGGTCCCTCTGAGGTACATCCAAGTCTTGATGATAATGATATATATAATATGTCTAATCAGGAGGAAGAGTATACTGAGATGCTTGAGCCCTACATTGAGACACACAAGGATCAAACGAATAATAGTAATATTATTTCGAATGAGCCTAGTGTGGACCTTAGTGTGGATCAAGTTGCTCAGCCTACAACCCTTCCTGATGAGACATGCATATTATAAATCTCTATTTGATAAGCTTGCTAAGGATGTAGATCATGCTACAGTGGTTAATAATAAGTTTAGAGAAACTAATGCCAAATTGACCACCGAGCTTGCGGGATATAAGGAACGGGAGAAAAGTTTTGAGATTCATCATGCTAAAATCAAGGAACTTGAACAAGCTCATGCTACATCGGTTTATCAAGAAAAATGCACCACTAAGAAATTAAATGCCTTACACTTAAGTAGTGCTAAAAAGATAAGAGAATTGAATGATGAAATCACTTCTCTTAATAAACAGCTTTCAACTGAAAAATCTATTGTTATTGATTTAAAAGAAGAAAGAAAAAAGCTAAAACATGATTTCAAAATTCGAGAAGATGGGCTTCTTGAGGATTTTTGCAAAGCGCAGGATAGGATTAGAGAATTAGACAACCTTTTAGTAAAACGTGGCTGATAGGTGTGTAAACACCCATCCTTTTACCACTTAATTCTGGCTAAAACAAGACCAAAACGCGTATTTAATATCATTTGTTTGGAATTATGCGTGGTTTTTGTGTTTATTGTGTTTTCAGAGCCAACCGGATGGATAATGGAGAAAACATGGGATTGCACGAGATTTATCGAAGAAAAAGACTCAAGATGAAGTCTATTGTCCAAGAGATGCAAAAGATTTGAAGTCACTGGGCCTATTCAAAGATTTATCGAAGAAAAGGACCAAAGATGGAAGATTTACAAAAGTCGAAGAAACACAAGTCTATTAAACGAAGAAATTAAAAGACGAGTTGAATTTAATCGACGACAAATCCCAAATCAGAATCGAAAACGTCAACTTTTCTGAAAAGACGAGAAGACAAGAAGAACGGGAGAAAGCCCACTCACCAACCAAAAGGAAGACCTATAAAAGGAAATCCCCTCACACAATAGTGCCAGTTTTTAAGTTTTTAGTTTTTTTTATTCCTCCTTCTTTTTCTCCCTTTCTGTTTGTAGCATCACCAACAACACTAGGGTGTTTTGTGATTTTGATCTTTGTTTTTCAATCTTGTAATTTTAATCTTTGTTTCGTGATTGTTAAAACCTTAATCATTCAATACATCAATCTTTCCATTTCATCTTGTTAATCTTCATTTATTCGGTTAAAAGTTTAAGTTCTTATTTTGTTGATTTGATCTTCAAAAGTTGTTGGGTTTTATGTTTTTGTTGATGGGATTTGTAGTTTACGGTTAGTAGATGCTTAGTGGTTAGTTTCTTTAAATTTTTGGTTAGAAACTTGGTGATTTTTGGTCTAAAACGTATTTCCCCTGTTCTTCGGGTAAAGTTACTGTTCTTGTGCATTTCCCAGGTTCCGAGTGAACCAAAAAGTTCCGGGTGAACTAAAAAGTTTCGGATGAGCATAATCTTCCGAATGAGCATAAAAAGTTCCGGCTGAAAGTGTTTTCTAAAAAAGTTCCGAATCAACTACTTTTTGAAAAGTTCCGAATGAGTTTATGTTAGAAAAGTTCCGAGTCAGTTTTTAAGTTCCGAATCAATTTTTAAGTTCCGAATGAGTTTTTAAGTTCCGAATGAATTTTCCTTTTAAAACTTCCGAATGAGTACAAAGTTCCGGATGAACCAAACTTCCAAATAAAGTTCCGGATGAACCAAACTTCCGAATAAAGTTCCGAGTAAAGTTCCGGGTGAAAGTTCCGAACCAACTTCCGAACCAATCTTCCGAACCAAGTTCCGGGTGAAGTTCCGAGTAAAGTTCCGAGTCAATCTTCCGGATAAACTTCCGAGTAAAGTTCCGGATCAAGGATTTTAACATCTTTCATTCGGAAATGTTCCGAATCAGTAAGAACTTCCGAATCAATTTACTTTTGAGCATTTTTAATTATTACTGTTTCTTTAATGTAACTGTTTCTTCATTTTTATTTCACATTTTAATCCTAGATTTTATTAACTGTTATTAATATAATTGCCCTTTAAATTTAAGTCTACATTTTCGAGCATTTAAACTTTTAGTAGATTAAAAACCAAACTCCCCTTTTTTAGTAACCAAGAACAATTATTCCACTTAAGGCCGAGATCAATTCGAGAGGATATCGAGAAACATAAATTGAACCTAGCAAAAGCAGTGTATCAAATGGCACCGCTGCCGGCTCTTCTCGTTAAGATCAACAGTTTTTTGTGAGAACTTGGATTTTGGGATCCGTTCCCCGTGAACGTTAATTTTTCATAAAAATTTTCAAAAACACAAAAAATATATAAAATTTTCAAAAATCCTAAAAAGTAAAAAACAATAAAAACCAAAAATATTTTTGCTTTGTTTTTCTCTTGTTAGTTCTTTTGCAGGTGTATGCGCACTCGATCCACGTCTTATCAAGAGCCCGAGCCTCTTGATCAATTAGACATGGCCGGTGTACAAAACAACAACAACATACCACCTCAAAACAATAATAATAACAACAACAACCCACCTTTCAACAACATGAATAATAACAACAACAATGAGCCTCAACCGGATAATCGCCCGATGATTGAACTGCTACAAGCTCATGTAGATGGCAACACTGATCCAATTGTCATACCCCTAATTGCCGCCAACAACTTTGAGCTAAAATCAGGCTTTATCCAGATGGTCTCCGCTCAACCATTCTTGGGACGTACCATTGATGATCCACACGACCATATCAAGAGATTCTTGCAACTAACCAACACGGTCAAATTCAATGGTGTTCCACAAGAGGTTATCAGGTTACAACTTTTTCCCTTTTCTTTAGAGGGACAAGCCCGGCATTGGCTTGCTAAGGAACCGCCACAGAGTATTCTCTCGTGGACGGATTTGGAGACCAAGTTTATCAATTACTTTTTCCCACCCTCTCGTACTACCGCTTTGCGGAATGAAATCATAAATTTTGAACAAAAGTACGATGAGTCATTCAGTGAATCTTGGGATCGTTTTAAAGATCTTTTAAGAAAATGCCCACAACATGGTTTTACCAAAGTACATCAAATTAATACTTTTTACAATGGTTTAAACATGAGTGACCAAGATTCACTAAACAGTGCCTCGGGTGGTAATCTATTGGTTAAGACTTCCAATGCTGCTTGGGATATCATTGAGAATAAATCTCGTGTGCAAACCAAGAGTGTTCGGACCAATGTCGCTAGTGCTAGCACTAGTGACAGCGACAAGCGACTGGACAAAATCACTACGCTTCTTTAATCGCTTGTTACCCACACCGTCAACAACACCAACAGCAGCCACGCTAAAAATGCTCAAGTTAACTATGTCAGCCAACCTTGTGAGATATGCGGTGGTCCTCACTCTTACACCACTTGTACCGCCACCCCAGACTACCCTGCTGAGAATGTGAATGCAGCATACGACACCTATCCTCAACCTGCTTATCAAGCACGTCCTCAAGGTGACCGTAACTTGCTGAGCTACCGTTCTAACAATTATCTTTCCCCACCTGGTTTTCCTCCAAACAACCCAAATCAACAACAAAACCTTAATCGCCCTCCTCAACAACAACAACAACCTCGTACACCATACATTCCACCTCACAAGCAGCAACAACCACCTCAACGAAACAACCAAGTCTACCAGCCACCTGCTTATCAACCACCCGCATACAATGCTCCTCCCAACCAACCCACCGCTCTTCACTAAGAAGTGGAAACTTATATGAGGACTAACGATGTGATAGTGGGAAATCTTCAGAGAGAAGTGCTCAACCTGAAAGCAGACTTGGTCAAACAAGGGAACGATTTGAGAGACGACATGAGAAATACTTAGGATAGCCAAACTAATGACTTAAAGAACATGATGGCTAGTTTCTTCCAAGGTAATCAACCCTCTTCTTCGGGTACTCTTCCGAGTAACACCGTTGCGAATCCAAGAGGGGAGATGAAAGCAATCACTACTCGAAGTGGCAAAGGTACCAAGGAACCCGAGCTTCCTATACCTCCACCGGTGATTGTGACTAAGGAGAACGAGTCACCTGCTCCTATTCCTCATCCTTCTCCTTCCCCAATTTCTCCACCTCTTCCTTCTACCCCTCCTCCACCCAAGGATGTGAGTGATCCTATTCTTCCAAATCCTTCCGCTTCTTCCAATATACCTTATCCATCTAGGTTGAGGAAAGAGAAGATCAAAAGCAAGGACGATATTCAGGTTTCGAACTTTCTTAAAATGTTTAAACAACTGAATTTCAATATCTCCTTCGCTGAGGCTCTCGCTCACATGCCTAAGTATGCGAAAATGTTTAAAGATCTTCTGAGCAACAAGGAAAAGCTTCTCGATATTGCCAACACCCAACTTAATGAGAATTGCTCTGCAGTGCTCTTATGGAAATTGCCAACCAAGCTTGGTGATCCGGGTCGTTTCTTAATCCCTTGCAATTTCCCGGGAGTAGAGAATTGCATGGCCCTAGCTGATCTAGGTGCCAGTATTAATCTAATGCCTCTAAGCGTTTGGAAGCAATTATCTCTCCCTGAGCTAGTCCCCACCAAAATGACTTTGGAATTAGCTAACCGTACGGTTGCTTATCCAGTGGGGATAGCCGAAGACGTCTTTGTAGGAGTCGATAAATTCACTTTTCCTACTGATTTTGTCGTCGTCGACTACGAGATGGACCCTCGTGTTCCGTTGATCGTGGGTCGTCCATTCCTGAGGACCGGTCGCACTCTCATCGATGTTGAAGCCGGTGAGCTTATCATGAGAGTGGGTGACGATAAAATCGTCTTCAACATGGGAAAGTTGTCTAAACAACCTTATTCATACGAGAGTGTTAATTGTATTGACGTTCTTGATGAGGCTTGTGAAGAACACTTCCATAATGCTTGCAAAAGTATTCCTACCTCTCTTCCCAATGTTGAAACCGTTGCCTCTATTGATTCATCACTGTCTCTATTTGGAGAAAGTAATTTGTTTTGGAACAATCTTGAAGACACCATGGAAGATGTGAATTTAGCTACTAATGATTCTCCCACCGATGGGGATGAAGACATGAATTTCTTTGACAATCTTCTCAACGAAGACAATCCTCCGCCTCCATCTCCCACGGTCATTGCTATCGATACTCCGACTTCGAATACGCCTCCCGTCGAAAATCCTCCGAATTTAGAACTTAAGGAGTTGCCGCCTCATCTCGAGTATGTGTTCCTTGAAGAAGAGAAGAAGTCGCCAGTCATCATTGTGTAAGGACCTAAAGGAAGAAGAAAAAGCCCGACTTATCACCGTGTTGAAAGATCATAAGAAGGCTATTGCTTGGAAAATTTCTGATATTTATGGAATTGATCCTCACTTCTGCACACACTAAATTCTCATGGAGGACGACTTTAAGCCCACAATTCAAAGCCAACGAAGGGTGAATCCAAAAATACATGAAGTCATCAAAACAGAGGTTATCAAACTTCTTGATGCGGGTATGATTTACCCTATTTCGGATTCACCATGGGTTAGTCCAATCCATTGTGTGCCCAAGAAGGGCGGAATAACCGTTGTTCCCAATGAACACAACGAGTTAATTTCCACTCGTCTCGTTACTGGGTGGATAGTTTGTATAGACTACCGCAAACTCAATGATGCCACGAGAAAGGATCATTTCCCTCTACCTTTTATGGACCAAATGCTTGAACGTTTAGCGGGTAATGAATATTACTGCTTTCTTGATGGTTTCTCGGGTTATTTCCAAATACCCATCGATCCCCAAGATCAAGAGAAGACAACATTCACTTATCCCTATGGCACATTTGCGTACAAAAGAATGCCTTTTGGCTTATGTAATGCGCTCGGGACTTTCCAAAGGTGCATGTTAGCTATCTTCCATGACATGGTTGAACAAACCATGGAAGTCTTCATGGATGATTTCTCGGGCTTCGGGGATTCCTTCTCTTCTTGCCTTGCCCATTTGGAACGTATGCTCAAGCGGTGCGAAGACACTCGCCTTGTTCTAAATTGGGAAAAATGCCATTTTATGGTAAAAGAAGGCATCTTGCTAGGACACAAGATCTCGAAAGCCGGTCTTGAAGTAGACCGTGCTAAAGTCGATGTTATCGCTAAGTTGCCTCCACCTTCAACCGTGAAGGGTGTGAGAAGTTTTCTGGGTCATGCGGGCTTCTACCGTCGATTCATCAATGATTTTTCTCAAATCGCTCGCCCGATGACCCACCTCTTGGAAAAATATACTCCTTTTATCTTTTCCTAAGAGTGTCTTGAAGCCTTCAACTCGCTTAAGGATAAGCTTACTAAGGCACCCGTCTTAGTTACCCCTAATTGGGAGCTGCCTTTTGAGTTGATGTGCGATGCTAGTGATTTTGCTATTGGAGCGGTTCTGGGACAAAGAGTGAACAAACACTTCCAACCGATCCATTACGCTAGTAAGACAATGATGGGGGCATAATTGCATTATACGACAACAGAAAAAGAGCTTTTAGCTGTTGTCTATGCTTTTGAAAAATTCCGCCCCTATCTTGTCCTTTCTACAACTATTGTGTATACCGATCATTCCGCGTTGAAGTACTTGTTGACAAAGCAAGATTCCAAACCAAGAATTCTTCGCTGGGTTTGCTGCTCCAGGAATTTAAACTCGAAATTCGCGATAAAAAAGGAGCAGAAAACCTAGCCGCGGATCATCTCAGCAGACTTGAGGATCCTTACCAAGGGGATCATCCGAACAAAGAAATCAATGATTCTTTTCCCTTGGAGACCTTAATGTCTATCAATTCGAATTCTGATGCAACCCCGTGGTTTGCGGACTTTGCAAACTACTTGGCGGGTGGAATTCTCAAGGAAGGGTTAACGTCCCAACAAAAGAAAAAGTTCTTCACCGACATTAAGACTTACTTTTGGGACGACCCTTACCTATTCAAACAATGTGCCGACCTGATTATTCGCCGATGTTTTGATGGACCAGCAGCTTTGAAAATCCTTGATGCTTGCCACAAAGGACCCACCGGTGGTCACTTTGGTCCCAACTACACCGCCAAAAAAGTGTTTGATTCGGGATTTTATTGGCCCTCCATATATCGTGACGCTCACAATATGGTTAAACGATGTGATGTTTGCCAAAAACAAGGCACAATCACACATAAAGACGAGATGCCTCAGAATTTCATACAAGAATGTGAAATCTTTGATGTTTGGGGTATCGACTTTATGGGGCCATTCCCTTCTTCTAAAGGAAACAAATACATCCTTGTAGCCGTTGACTACGTTTCAAAGTGGGTTGAAGCCAAAGCTTTACCCACTAATGACGCAAGGGTGGTTTGTAACTTTTTGAAAGCTCTATTTGCTAGATTCGGTGTGCCTCGTGCCATTATAAGTGATCGTGGGACTCATTTTTGCAATGACCAATTTGCTAGAGTCATGGCTAAGTATGGTGTAAATCATCGTCTTTCCACAGCCTACCACCCACAAACTAATGACCAGGCTGAAATATCCAACCGAGGATTAAAGCGAATTCTGGAAAGAACCGTGGGAGAGCATCGTGCCTCATGGGCCGATAAACTTGATGATGCTTTGTGGGCTTTTCGTACTGCTTACAAGACTCCGATTCGTTGTACACCATATCGTCTCGTGTACGGGAAAGCATGCCACCTCCCCATTGAGTTGGAGCACAAGGCTTACTGGGCCTTGAAGTGGGCTAATTTTGATATTAACAAAGCCGGTGACCTACGCAAGATCCAACTCAATGAGCTCAATGAACTCCGTAATGAGGCTTATGAAAATTCTTTGATCTATAAGGAAAGGACTAAGCTCATTCATGATTCTAAGATCAAAAACCGAGAGTTCCATGTTGGAGACAAAGTCTTACTCTTTAACTCTCGGTTGAAAATCTTTTCGGGCAAGCACAAATCTTGTTGGTCCGGCCCATTCACCATTGCCCAAATTTTTCCATATGGTAATCTTGAGCTCGCTCAACCTAATGGACCTAATTTTAAGGTGAATGGCCAACGAGTGAAGTTGTACTTTGGTGAGGACACCTCTCAGGAGGTGATTCCATCCCTCACCACGTTCCCCATGAACTAATTTTGGGTCGAGTCAGGCTCGTGACTCGGTTATCAAAAACAAGCGCTCCTCGGGAGGCAGCCCGAGTATCTATCCTTTTATGTCTTAACCTCCTAAGTGTAGGGGGACCTCTATAGGTGTTTGTATTTGTGTGGTGATGTGATTACAGGGATAAGTGCACTCTTGGAATCTCTGCAGAACCGTGCTCCCGTGTTATCCGAAATCCGCTTCTATCTCTCCACTATCGTGATTCAGTTTTCTTCATACTCACATTTGAAATTGATCACTTTAGTCGTCTCTTCCTTAACTTGAGTTAACCAACGTGCACAATGTCATAAGTGTAGGGGAGCCTTTTCCCACATGCTTAAACATTGAGGACAATGTTTATCTTAAGTGTAGGGGGACTTCTATCGAAGTTTTAAGTGGACTTTTCCATGAAAATGCCTTCATTTAACCGGAAAATCATATTTTTCAACATTTTTCAAATTTTTAATTAACTTTGGCCATTTAGTTGTAATTTTTAAATTTTATCGTTGCTTTCGTATGTATATATCCCGCAATAAAGTCAAATATTAACAAAGTGGTGTAGCTAGTTTTGAAATCTTTGACATATTAGGCCCGTTGCGTTTATTTTGACTCAACCCGAATAGACTTATCCAAGTTTATTCTAGCTAGTATCCTTAACCATGTAGACCTTAATTGGTTTATTAGGCTAAGTATCCACGAGTCTCATTACTTGAGATTTTAAATTGTGGAGGACGAGAAATGATAGAGTCAATTATAAGTCGGTATTCTTGCACAAGCTCACTTGGTGTAATTATTTGCCTATGCTCCCATCACTTGCTAATAATTTATCTGCAATAAGTAAGGTCGTACGATTTGAAAGGTTACTTAGCTTCTAGCCCAAGATCGTTTAAAAGTTGCTCGGTAATGATAAGAGTTCATAGCCAAGGCATAACTTATGAAGCGGGGCTCGAAGATTGGCGAGTCCGAAAAGGCCCTAACAAGGCATGAGGATTCCATTTTATTGCTAAAGATCCCAGGTGATGTGAAAAGCATTATTCCCAAAGTCAATATGAAGGATCAAGACTCACGACAAAAAGCAATCAACTCCCATAAAGATCATGGAGAATTCTATCCGAAAAGACCCTAACAAGGTATGAGGATAAATAGATCCAAGTCCGAAAAGGAGGCAGATCGTTGTATCTCAAAATCCCAAATAGAGATTGAAGAAATAATCATGAAGTCGTGGTCAACAAAGTTGGAGTACCTCTCAAAAGTCTCCAAGTGAAGAAACTCTATGAACGATGAGAAGACCATTATCTCAAGCACATCTCTCAAAGATATGAAGTATGAAGTACATGCCAAATATCGGCCCGAGAAAGGTCTCAAATCGTGAACCAAGTTATGCCAAGATATGAACTTTTTGATATCCCGAGAAGCAGTTTTAAGAGATTTTGTCCTTTAGCTAACTATTGATCAAATCGTCCTACTTTGCTTTCAGCCTAAATAAACTATCAAAATAAGTCCAAAAATGCATCTTCATGATCATTCTAAGACAAAAATAAAATATAAGAGATACACCTAGGAATAAGGGAGTTTAAGCATATAATTAAGCCATGTGTGTAAGTGTTTAATTTACTAACTTATAATAACAATGATCTCGTTTTTAAGCTTAGTTTGGGGAACGTGAAACTTGAGGGTGATAAATCTTCGCAGCACCAAAGCCCTAATGTAAGTCCTTGATCTTTTGCAAGTTATTTCCATGTAGCTATTTTCAAGTGAAAATGGTTTTCTATCCTTTTGTTTCCGTTTAAGTTTTAATTTCTTTTAGTACCTTAATTTTTGTTTAAGTAGTATTTTAATAAGACCAAGGTTGATTAATTATGAGAAAAGTGTAAAATTGCTTTATCACTAAGCATTGCATGAGGGCATGGCAATGGTTAAGTGTAGGGGATTGATAGGTGTGTAAACACCCATCCTTTTACCACTTAATTCTGGCTAAAATAAGACCAAAACGCGTATTTAATATCATTTGTTTGGAATTATGCGTGGTTTTTATGTTTATTGTGTTTTCAGAGCCAACCGGATGGATAATGGAGAAAACATGGGATTGCACGGGATTTATCGAAGAAAAAGACTCAAGATGAAGTCTATTGTCCAAGAGATGCAAAAGATTTGAAGTCACTGGGCCTATTCAAAGATTTATCAAAGAAAAGGACCAAAGATGGAAGATTTACAAAAGTCGAAGAAACTCAAGTCTATTAAACGAAGAAATTAAAAGACGAGTTGAATTTAATCGACGACAAATCCCAAATCAGAATCGAAAACGTCAACTTTTCTGAAAAGACGAGAAGACAAGAAGAACGGGAGAAAGCCCACTCACTAACCAAAAGGAAGACCTATAAAAGGAAATCCCCTCACACAATAGTGCCAGTTTTTAAGTTTTTAGTTTTTTTTATTCCTCCTTCTTTTTCTCCCTTTCTGTTTGTAGCATCACCAACACCACTAAGGTGTTTGGTGATTTTTATCTTTGTTTTTCAATCTTGTAATTTTAATCTTTGTTTCGTGATTGTTAAAACCTTAATCATTCAATACATCAATCTTTCCATTTCATCTTGTTAATCTTCATTTATTTGGTTAAAAGTTTAAGTTCTTATTTTGTTGATTTGATCTTCAAAAGTTGTTGGGTTTTATGTTTTTGTTGATGGGATTTGTAGTTTATGGTTAGTAGGTGCTTAGTGGTTAGTTT
Organism: Glebionis coronaria; assembly: GCA_025667525.1. Taxonomy (NCBI): domain Eukaryota; kingdom Viridiplantae; phylum Streptophyta; class Magnoliopsida; order Asterales; family Asteraceae; genus Glebionis; species Glebionis coronaria. Next base: position 321,969,171 of record CM046881.1, on the reverse strand, counting down.
CTTTAAATTTTTGGTTAGAAACTTGGTGATTTTTGGTCTAAAACGTATTTCCCCTGTTCTTCGGGTAAAGTTACTGTTCTTGTGCATTTCCCAGGTTCCGAGTGAACCAAAAAGTTCCGGGTGAACTAAAAAGTTCCGGATGAGCATAATCTTCCGAATGAGCATAAAAAGTTCCGGGTGAAAGTGTTTTCTAAAAAAGTTCCGAATCAACTACTTTTTGAAAATTTCCGAATAAGTTTATGTTAGAAAAGTTCCGAGTCAGTTTTTAAGTTCCGAATCAATTTTTAAGTTCCGAATGAGTTTTTAAGTTCCGAATGAATTTTCCTTTTAAAACTTCCGAATGAGTACAAAGTTCCGGATGAACCAAACTTTCGAATAAAGTTCCGGATGAACCAAACTTCCGAATAAAGGATCACGAGTAAAGTTCCGGGTGAAAGTTCCGAACCAACTTCCGAACCAATCTTCCAAACCAAGTTCCGGGTGAAGTTCCGAGTAAAGTTCCGAGTCAATCTTTCGGATAAACTTCCGAGTAAAGTTCCGGATCAAGGATTTTAACATCTTTCATTCGGAAATGTTCCGAATCAGTAAGAACTTCCGAATCAATTTACTTTTGAGCATTTTTAATTATTACTGTTTCTTTAATGTCACTGTTTCTTCATTTTTATTTCACATTTTAATCCTAGATTTTATTAACTATTATTAATATAATTACCCTTTAAATTTAAGTCTACATTTTCGAGCATTTAAACTTTTAGTAGATTAAAAACCCAACTCCCCTTTTTTAGTAACCAAGAACAATCATTCCACTTAAGGCCGAGATCAATTCGAGAGGATTCTGAGAGATTGATTGAACCTAGCAAAAACCTTGTATCAGTGGCCAAACTATGCAGACGATAAATATGCTCGCACCAAAAGTGAATGAGATAAATTACACTCGATACAAAATGGCTTTAGGTTGTCCTCTTCCCCCTAATCCAGGATACCTTAAGCATGTTCAGGCCACTAATGAAACTTTATATAATGGTAGTGTGCTATTGTCTGATGAGCATGATCCTCCTAGTGTGCATGATTCCGAGGAAACTACTGAACTTGTTGAAGAGACTCGTTTAAAAATGAAAAAGCTTGATAAAGAAGTGATACCCGTTTATTATCCGAAAGTTAATCCTCCAACTGTTTTTGTTCGGTCTAAAACGAGTACTGAAATGCTTTTGCTACCAAGTGAGGAATTGTCTGATGACCCTCCTAAACCGAGCATCACTCGCCGATTTCTAAACGAGCTTAAAGATAACTTTGTCATCATTAAACGTGTTGTTAATTCAAAAATAACTGGAGGTAATTTTACATCACCTGTTCAGATTGAGGTTCAAAAAATTCTTCAAAACGATATTAATCCGATTATTAATCAAGTTGATGCTCGGTTAGGAAATTTGGAAAACGCTTTTCTAAAAGAATTAGCCAACTTTGTTGAAGACTTTAAATCATTGACGAAGGAAGCTGATGAATCTCTTGATAAAATTAAAGTTTTGGAAAACGATCTCGAACGCCTCTCTAAAGCTCGTGATTGTATTGATAGTAGCCCTGTTGAGTTAGCTACCTCTATGTCGCATAATGAAAACCTCCAAACTGAGCTTGATCTTATGAAAGAGAAAATGGAATTTTATGTCATTAAAAAGGATAAAGAATTCACCGATCTTTGGAATAAATTTGTCAAAAAATGTGATGAATGCAAATATGACAAGATTTCGTATGAAAAAGCTCACAATGAAATGCAACAAACTATCGCACGGTTGTAGGCTCAGTTAGGAGGGGTTTCGGAAACGAATTTGGCCTCGTCAGGGTTAGAGAGTGCTAGTGGTGGTAATGTTCAGAAGCTTAAGGCTAAGATTGCAGATTTAGAATCTGTTGTTGTTTCTTATAAGCGGGCTGTTGAACAAAGTAAGTCTGTCTATCAGAAACTTATTGACAAAATCTGTCAGAACTGTAAGTTAAAGGCCTTGTTAAAAGATAAGACTTCTGAACCTAGCTCGATTGTGGATACGACGATCCAGAAACCAGCAACCTCGGGACCCACTCTTATTGCTGTGACACCTTTTCCCAAGGTTGCTGGAACGAAAACTGTTGTGATTGCCCCAGGAATGTTTCGTGTTAGCTCTCCCTCTGTGCCTAGCAAACAACATAAAGCAAGCGTTAGGACAAAACCGACCACTATCACTCAACCACAAGTTATTGATTTAAAAAGTGCTAATTCTAATAGACGCGTGTCTTCTTCTACAGGAATAAACAACTACACTATAAGTAGAAGGCCACAGCCTACGAGCAATACAAGGAATGATAGGGTCCCTTTTGCCTCTAGAAGTAGTCGCCCCAAGATCAATAATGTGGATGTAGAAGAACACCCTAAGAATTTACCGTTTTTTAATCATAATCAGAAACCTAATTCATCTGAATGTAATGACTTTAAGCTTGCTATTCGGAATGAAAAATCTGAAGTTATTTGTGCTAAATGTAATAAATGTTTCTTTACTTTTAGTCATGATACTTGTGGTTTGACTATGAATGGTCTGAATTATGGTGGTTACACTCGAATTGACAAGCTGTCTGTCAGTGAACAACAACGCACTCCTAAGGCTAAGGTGTATGTTCCAAAAAGTACGCATGTAGGGTCCACAGAAAGTCTTGCTAAGCCTAGTATCCCTAGACTCACCTCTAAATGGTTGCCTACTGGTAGAAATTTTGACTGTAGTGGCAAAATTATCGACACTAGTAGATCTCATACTGATAGTGAAACGTCGGTATGTGATACGGCTTAATTATCTTCTAACCCTACAGGAACCAATTTCATCGGTTGCTAAAATATTTGTTTCTCTTATCACTGGCAGGCTGTTGAAATTTGTCTCTGGTGCGTGGACTCGGGCTGTTCTAAACATATGACTGGGAATCGAAGCCTTCTCAAGAACTTTGTATGGCGTTTCATGGGAACTGTTCGATTTGGAAATGATCATGTTGCGGTAATTCTAGGCTATGGTGATATTCATTGGGGAAATATTATCATCACCAGAGTCTCTTTTGTTGATGGCTTGGGACATAACTTGTTCTCGGTTGGGCAATTTTGTGATTCAGACTTGGAGGTCGCTTTCAGAAGTCATACATGTTTTGTAAGAGATCTTGAAGGAATTGATTTGTTGAAAGGAAATCGTACCACCAACCTTTACACCATTGATCTTTTTCAAATGTCTACTGCTTCTCCAATTTGTCTCATGGCCCGAGCCACATCAACAAAGTCGTGGTTATGGCATCAAAAGTTAACTCATCTCAATTTTGATGCCATCACCCATCTTGCGAAAGATGATCTCGTTACCGGTCTTCCAAAGTTCAAATATACAAAAGATCATCTTTGTCCTTCATGCAAGCAAGGTAAAAGTAAGAAGAAGCCTCACAAACCCAAACCTGTTCCCAACTCAACGAATAGGTTACATCTCCTACATATGGATTTGTGTGGCCCAATGAGAATCAAAAGTATTAATGGAAAGCGGTATGTCCTGGTCATTGTGGATGACTATTCTCGTTACACATGGGTTCATTTTCTTGCTTCGAAAGATGAAACCCCTGATGTAATTATTAACTTCTTGAAGAAAACATCAGTACTACTGCAAGCCCCTGTCATTATTGTGAGAACGGATAACGGTACATAATTCACCAATCAGAAATTGAAAGCTTATTTTGACGAAGTTGGGATTTCTCATCAAACTTCGGCTGTAAGAACTCCAGAGCAGAATGGAGTTGTGGAACGGAGGAATCGTACGTTAGTTGAAGCTGCTCGAACGATGTTTCTCTCCTCTAGTGCACCGTTATTTCTTTGGGCTGGCGCTATAGCAACTGCATGTTATACTCAAAACCGCTCCATAATTCACACCCGTTTCAACAAAACACCTTATGAGATCATTAATGGAAGAAAACCGGATATCTCATTCTTACATGTCTTTGGAGCATTATGTTATCCCAAGAATGATCGTGAAGATATCGGTAAACTTGAACCTAAAGGTGATATTGGATTTTTCATTGGTTATTCTTCAACTGCTTGTGCTTACAGGGTTTATAATCGAAGGACAAGAAAGGTAATGGAGACTATGAACGTTACCTTTGATGAACTCTCGGGTATGGCATCTCAGCATAGAAGTTCACATCCCGAGCTTCAAGGTCAGACTTCTAGACACGTAAGTTCAGGACTCGCGCTTCAATTTGCACCGTCAGCAATCTCTTCGTTACAACCTTCGGAACGTGACTTGGGAGTTTTATTTGGGCCAATCTATGATGAATATATGGAGGGTCCTTCGTCATTTGGTGTTCCTCAAAATGCCCCGGCTGCACCTGCTGCGGTAGTTCTAGAACCACCAGCTGCATCTACATCAACGGCATCCGTTTTTGCACCATCTACGTCAACCTCAACCATATTGACTCCAAACATTCCAACAACGTCTCCGACTGCTGACGTAACTCAACAACATTCTCAGCAAATTCCTACTCATGTTCATCTTCAGAATGAAATAGTTGCTGAAAATGCAAACAATGCGATGCTCAACGAACACGAGTTTGTTAATCCATTTGCGGCTTCCACAAGCACTACTCAGCCTTCAGCACCATATGTGGATCCGTCGAGCTCGCATCAAGTTTCTCATACACTTCCACATGAACACAAATGGACTAAGAATCATCCTTTGGTTCAAGTGATTGGCAATCTCTCACGACCGGTCTCAATACGAAATCAGCTGCGTACCGATGGTGATATGTGTATCTATGAACTATCAGTTAGCACAATGGAACCAGCAAGTGTGAAAGAAGAAATGACCGATGCATCATGGATTGAGTCTATGCAAGAAGAACTCAATCAATTCATCCGACTTGATGTATGGGAGTTAGTACCTCGACCGGACAATATCGATCCGCTTACCCTGAAATGGTTATTCAAAAACAAGATGGATGAGGAGCAAACGGTCATTAGGAACAAGCCTCGGTTAGTTGTGAGAGGTTACAAACAGCAAGAGGGAATTGATTTCGCTGAATCCTTCGCCCCGGTTGCTCGGATGGAAGCTATTAGGATTTTTTTGGCATATGCTGCACACAAATCGTTCACTGTGTATCAAATGGACGTGAAGACGGCATTCTTGCATGGGCCGTTAAAAGAAGATGTGTATGTATGTCAACCTGAAGTTTTCATCTATTTTGAACATCCAAGCCATGTATACAAGTTGAAAAAGGCAATTTATGGTTTGAAACAAGCACCGAGGGCATGGTATGACGAATTATCATCATTTCTTCTCCAAAATCACTTCAGCAAAGGAACTATTGATCCAACGTTGTTTATCAAGCACTACGGCAACGACATCTTGGTCGCTCAGGTCTATGTAGATGATATTATATTTGGTTCTACGAACCCAAAATATTCCATATTATTTGCCGACCTTATGAAAAGTCGATTCGAAATGTCCATGATGGGGGAAATGACGTTTTTTCTTGGTCTTCAAGTTCACCAATCCCCCCGTGGTATTTTCATAAATAAATCCAAGTATGTGCTTGAGATTCTAACGAAATTTGGTATGGATAACTGTGATCCTATTGGTACTCCAATGGACACAAAACACAAGCTTGATTTGGATAGGAAAGGGACATTTGTAGATGCTACAAAATACCGAAGTATGATCGGGTCCCTTATGTACTTAACCTCAAGCAGACCAGACATTGTGCATGCTACTTGTTTATGTGCTCGGTATCAGGCTAAGCCAACCGAGAAACACCTAAAGGAGGTTAAAATGATCTTTCGTTATCTCCGGGGAACCATTAACATGGGTCTCTGGTATACGAAGGATTCTGGTTTTAATCTCACTGGTTTTTCAGATGCCGACCATGCAGGGTGTCATGACACATTCAAAAGCACTTCAGGTGGAGCACAATTCTTAGGCGAGAAGCTAGTGAGTTGGTCATCAAAGAAACAAGACTGTACGGCGTTGTCAACCGCGGAAGCAGAATATGTGTCTCTATCCGTGTGTAGTGCTCAAGTCCTTTGGATGAGAACACAACTCATGGATTATGGCTTTTACTTTAACAAAGTCCCTATTTATTGTGATTCACAATCAGCCATAGCCATATCGTGCAACCCGGTCCAACACTCCAAGACCAAGCACATAGCTGTCCGATTCCATTTCATAAAGGAGCATGTGGAAAAAGGAACGATCGAACTGTTCTTTGTCAAGACGGACTACCAACTAGCCGACATCTTCACCAAAGCTATTTCTCAAGACAGATTTGAATTCTTGGTTCGTGGACTTGGTATGCGTAGTTTCACACCTGATGAACTTGAACGTCTTGCTCATTCGTAGTAATCTTGTATATATTTATCAGAAAATCAAAATACAAAAATATAAAACCTATAAAATCAAAATAAAAAATGAGAATATCTTTCAAAAATACCAAAAATATTCTTCTCTGACATGTCTCTCAGCATCGATAATATGGACGTACTTAGAAATGTTGTTCAATAACGACACGGGTACGTACATAAAGTTCGAATGAGAGTTCAAAGGTTTTCAAAACATGTCTTTTCTCCTTTCTTCTCATAATGGCTTATAGTCACATGTCAGACTATAACCCGGTCCCTAAATAAAGGAATGTCTTTGACTTATCCTCAACAACGAGAAATTCATTTTTCTCGGTCATGAGCTTATATCGTAACATTCAAAGTTTAAGCTCATGAACACAATTTTTCTCGGACTTTTGAGCACAATTTTTCAATGTATTTCAAAATAATGTGCTCATGTACTCCCCTATTTAAATAGAATCTCTTTTTGAAGGGGAGTATAATGATTTCATAAACATTTGTTCCAAAGTTTCATGACACATTATTCTCTCCATGTTTCATCACTTGTTTCACAAAAATTTCAATGTCATGCAATTTTTGAGGGGTAGAATAGTGATTAAAATGTGTTATCTTGAATAAGATCTTTGATATAAGTTCTTTCTCTTCCTAATATCTGCAAAAACCTTTCTGTTTATGATGCACATATGTAGGGGGAGCGTTTTTGGTGATATAGAAAACTTTCAAGGTGTAAACATTGATTTCATCAACACCTTGACTGCATTTTCAATTGATTTTTCTGGTTACGATATCTATACCCTTCAACACATAAATTCACGATGGTATTGGTGTCAAAAGGTGGTTAGGTATTCGTCCTATGATCCAACCAGAACCGGAGGGATCTTCCCAGGGACAATCCATTAGAAAATAGAAGTCCTTAGGAAAGATGGAGTAGTTGAGTGTACGGGGATAATGCCGACTAATGACTTAAGCTAGCACTGGAACAATCACAACAAGGTGCTAGTTATAACGTCTTGGTAAGCATTGAAGGGGTTGAAGAATGAAAAACAAATGTAAGGATAAAGGGTGTAAAGAAAGAAGCCCTCCATACAACTTAGGCAGAAACCGGGTCAATACATCTATTATCAGAATCACTTTGATGATTTTCTAATACTGAAGACAAAGCATCATGGACCCAGTGATGCAATGCACAACCCTTCCCAGCCTACTCAAGCTTCTCTCAAAAGAAGTTTGTTTTATTGTCACGGAGTTCAACTAATTTCTATCAACTGTCTCACTCCGAGATAGTAGATATTGAACAGGTGGCAGCCTGCTCCAGCCTCCGATCACCAAATAAACGTGCACTTATAGAGTCTAGAGCCAACGAGATTCGACAAAAATCTCATTAGGACACTTATTCCATAGATCAATTGTTGTTCATCATTAGAACACAAGCGATGATTTACAGAGTCCTACGCTCTATCCTTGTGGTATTGCTAGAACATTCAGAGTGATACTCTTTAGTATTCACAGTGATGAATGGAAATCCTTCCAGTGTTAACATCAAACAGCACTGCGGTAGGTCATATGTAAGATTCACTTGAATTAAACATATGTTAACTGGAAAGCAACAGTGGTTTGATTCTTAATTTATTCAAACTCGTTCCAGGTCTCGACGCAATATCTTTATGATCTTGCCAGAACATTCAGAGTAATACTTTTCAGTATTTACAGTGACGAATGGAAATCCTTCCAGTGTCATCATCAAACAGCACTGCGGTAGGTAACTTGTGCGATTCTGTATGAATCAAGCCTGTGTCAACTAGAAAGCAACGATGGTTTGATTCTTAATTGATTCAGACTTGTTCCAGGAAAGTGAATTGACGACTTAATCAGCAGAATGGAACTGCATGATTCACTCCTTACTTTGAATTATCTTTCGATATATTCAAGTATTGAGAACGGCTACCACAGCTGGAAATCCTGTCAAGGAAGTTCTTTGAACTTACCTGATCACAGGTACAGTATTCGTACTGTATAACGGGAAACCGGTGGAAGGCAAACGGTGGCGTTATCTCAAGAGTCGCAGTTCAAGGCCACATATTCAGGATTATTGAAGAAAGCTCAAGAACATCTAAAGACAAAGACTTCCGCTACTCTGATGATTAAGGGAGATTGTTTACAAGCTTTCAAGTCAACACAAAACATGAGTATGTGGAGAAAGACACAAGAACACAAGCTGGCAAAGCTTCAAGATCAAGTCAAGGCAAAGATCAAAGATCCAAGATCACAAGTCATGAAAGGAACTATGAAAGAACTCTCAAGGCAACGAGCTTCAAAGTCTGCAACACCAACGAAGTGAAGTCACATATTACATGACCACCCCTTAGGGGGAGATTGTTAGCCGTATTTAAAGTGATGGTCATATAATATACCGTTGCGAAGCTCGTAAAAAATACTATTCAACGGTGTCGAGAGTTCTTAGTTATTAATGTTTATGTAACGGGAATTAGTCCCGAACACACAAATGAGGAAGGCCTCCTAAACACTTAGTACTTAGTATAAAAGGCCCTCCTAAGCCTCATTTGTGTGTGTGTTTTCCATTTGATTAGTTTTAGAGAGAGAAAGATGTTTGTTTCTCTCACTAGGAAAATCACCATCTTTGTTTTTCTTTTCCCTTCCTTAATCTAATCTTTCTTTTTTAGTTTAATCCTTGCTTAATCTTCATCTATTTCATCATCTCTTTTAGTTCTTCATCATCTTTACACTTGTTCTTTTATCTAGTTTGTCATCTCCTCATTTTGATACATAAAGTTCAAGACTTTACGTATTTGGTTCGTGTGTAAACATCCTACATGATCGAACAAATCTATCATCTTGGGTAATGGATATCGATTTCGATCGTTAATTTACTTAGTTTACGGTAATCAATAAACATAAGGAATGATAACACCATAGCACTTCATAATAACGAGCTTGGTAGAATAAAATATTTTTCCGACAACTCTCTCAGTTGTACGGTAACACTTTTGATTCAGATGGTGCTGACCTATAGTGCACATGCCACAGGTGCAGCACCTGAATTATAATCAATACCAAATTCAACCTGCCTTAATTGCGAAAGTCTAGGTAATTCACCAGAAAATACTTCCTAAAGTTTCAGATAACAAAATCATCTTTTAATAAGTTTACTTTAAGTTCTTTCTAGATTATAATATCTATAACTAGTTCATAACCATTTATGGTATAATTTCAATTCTAAATGCTGGATATGGTAAGAATTATTTAGATCACTTTTGATAATCAACATCTTATCCTTTAGGGGATTTCTACTCGAGTTCCCATCAATTAAGACAATGTCGTCATGTCATAATCAATCAATCCATTTTACTGGCACTATGAACCTTCCAGTTTCATTACCGTCGATAAGATGTGAACTTCTCAAAAGACTAATAATAACTCATAATCCTTCACAAATTCAAGGATATCAGGAGACATAACTAACCTTAAAAGAGTAAGGTCAACGCATAATTTACGCGAGAGAATTTCAAATCAGATACAGAAGAAAACATTAACGATATGAGTCTATCCCATGTTTTCATGAATTGAGTACGCATTCGAAAGCTCCTCGGATCGTTACCCAGTTCATTCAAATGAAATCAAATAAAAAGAAATGATAGGAACGTCAATACATCCAGTCGGGTATCAACATTCGGTAATCAAATACTTTTTCAAAGAATCTCACTACGAGAGAATTGGACAAGAAAGAGTTGTCAATTGTCAGTTAAGGCAATTCCCACAGATGATTAAATTTGGTTCAGAAGAATAAATAGTACGGGCACATATGTAGGTGTCCCTAACACTATGTCCCTATTTTTCGCACTTCTTGTAGATATCACAAAATTTCAATCCTGCACAATTTCAAGGAAAATGTAATGTTTATTAACAATTTTATGGTGACTACTAATCAGCCTTGCCTGGTCCCTTCCAAATTGTATGTAGGCACGCAACTATATACAATTTCAAGATTTTATCATCATGTTTTTAATAAAAACATTTTCATGCTTAATTCTTAAATAAGAATCAAAAATAAATTTTCAAAGATGTTCTTTGTTATGGAAACAATTAAGTTTTCCAAGGTGTTTCATAAACAACTTCATTTCGATAACAATTACTTATAAATCTCACTTTGAATAATCCTTATAGTGATGAAAATTCATTTTTTTTTTCTCAAGGGATACTGTTTTATCTTATAAAAACAATGAGTGATCTGTAAAAGAGTGATGAAAAGTTGTTCAACAAGTACAAGCTATAATATAATGGGGAAATGAGCTTAGCCAATTAATCATGAGGTTCATGACCTCGATGGAACTCAAAAAGAATAATCCACAACGTAACTCAATTCGAGATGAGTACTTGTTCAATCGTTACATCACTAATGCGAACATTAGGATGAAGCAATAAAATATAGATAACATCGATACATGTAGAATTTAGCAATCAAAGGTAGTCTTTTCATAAATCACAAACAAGTCAAAATTGTACCGTAACACTTTACGTGTCACTATGTCATACAATTCCAAGAACTCATCCTACCAACTGATGTCTCTGTTAAGTTAGGGATTTTTAAAAGATACCACAATGAATACTAATCTACAAGAGTCATTAGGTGTTCCACCTGTCCCGGAAGATCCATCGGTCCCAATTCAGAAGAAGATTTCTTTGATTTATTTCTTGGACACTGGGCATCCTCGTTAGTCTACAATGACCTAGGAACAACCCTTAACACGAACCAACAATCATTTAAAACCTTATAATTCAATCACAGGACTTAACGAACTCCTCTTAACAATCTCATATTCCATACAAGTTACATTTTACTTCATTCAAGTTTCAACCAACTTATACTCAATGCGATATCCTACCTCATTCTCCAATACTTTCAACCTTATTTTTAGATCTTGAAAGGGCAATAAAAGCTCGATATGAACAACACTTAATTTCCAATCCTATAGCTCTTACAACAATAGTTATCAAATGAGTTACTAGTATGAAATGACTCACACATTCAATTAGAATTCTCGGAAAGGTACTAGTGGCATGAGGCTTTTGGGTAATGGTTCCAATGACAGCCTCAAGTGCAACATTCACCCTTTCGATTTCAATTTAAGAATTGGGTGACATCGAATCAGATGACACCTTTCCAGGTGGTAACGTTTTGCCAAACTCAACTCTATAAGGAAAGATCGTCATGACATCGATATCAGATTTAATCTCGCCAATTCTTCTTCAATATCACAATCAATTAATATCTACATTTCTAAGAATATCAACCATTTGTTGGGATCATAAACATTTACAACTTGGTTTAGATCTAGAATAGCTAGAATTCCTACGGAAATAGCTTCGATTGATTTGCTAGGGGAGTTAGGGTTCCTTGTGACAATCTACGTCGTATAAATATCTCATATAAATATTAAAATAATAAACAAACCATCATGTAATCAAATTACAACACACATATATATAATCCAAGTTATATATATATATATATATATATATATATATATATATATTAAAATAACATTTCTCAGTCTGGCCTTGTCGGTAACTCGGGAATTCTTTGGCACCGTTATAGTCAAAAGATTTTTAGACATTTTGAGAAAAATGTTTATAGTTAAAAGATTTTGAAATGTTTTATTCAAAACCTTGGTTTTAAAAAATATTTCGTTCTCTATAACGAGAGCTCTGGTACCAAACTGTAACACCCCCAAATATACAAAATTCAATACAGCGGAAGACTCGTTGGTGTTACGGGATAGCACATTACTCACATCATAGATAACGCTTAAAAATCACGTCGTTTAATAATAAAGCATTTCCATTCATAAATATCAAATTTACATAGGTCCCAAGTCATAGTATTTCATACAAGTTTTACAAAGCATTTGAATGGAAATTATTATTTAAGTGCGGGCCATGAATTCTTGTTGTCTTCCCGAGAATTACCTTCAAATACCTGAGATAAAACATGTTAAAAGAAAAGGTCAGCGAAAACGCCGAGTGAATTCATAGAGTTTAATAAAACCATTAATATATCATCGGTATATATAATTATTATCAAAAATCATTTTGTACAATTCTTTGTAATAGGCCATAAAATAGCCAAAGTCATTTTATACAAATCCTTATCAAAAATCATAATATAGGCTTTTGCCTTCAAAATCAGTATACGAACCATTGTCGTAAAAACATCATACAATACTTTTTATAACGTTGTATAGAGTTAAATAAAAACCGTTATATGAATATGGTTATGTAATACCAAAACACGAACATAATATCAAAAATAAGACCTTGTATTGCCAGTCAGGCAATATATCGTAATTCAGTGCGTATAGCAGTATTTCGTTATTTAGATTATTATAAGTCGCATGACATTGTTACCTTACTACAACAAACAACGAGTAGCTAACCCGAAACTCATTTTCCCATCTAAGTTAGCGCGTCGTCACAAAAATCACGCTATGGAAATATTCTCATACATAAATTCGCTTACCAATCAATGTGGCACGACGGGGATCAACCGTCATGGCGCGAACTAGGGTGATCGTCCCCAAATAGTACTATTATATGCACAAGTGTCTACCAAATTCCGGTTGTTCATAATTCATGCTAATGGGACTTTTAGTGACATAACCTAACTTTAATAATCCATTTTACTTCATACATCGGGTCATCTATTCATTTATCGGGTCATACAATCATTCGGGTCCAAATCAATAAAAAATCAATCGAGACAAATGTTGTCCTATTTTATCAAAACTAACATGTTATCTCCCTCGCGGGTTTATAAAACATTTTATAAAAGAATTTAAAAGAGTGCGAGACTATGAACTCACGTTGATGTGGGAAAGCGGGTTATCGGCAATTTGGATGTACGGTACGTGCTTCAATCACGGAAACCTAGACAAATAATACTTGTCTGAGACTCTTGTCCAATGACTTTATAAAAATAACAATTATGTATACATATGATGATTTTGTATATATGATGATCAAGTGAGATTGTACATCTTTACTCATTCATTATACTGTTTATGTGTTGGTAACATTTTTATACTAGTTTCACTAGTTTATCTTGTTTACATGTTTTAGGCCCAACAAGCCTATTACAAGCCCAATACTTTCCATTTGCCCAATTATAATTTTAATATCAGTATCATACTTTACATGTTGGGCCCAAGTGGGTTAAGCCCAATAAGTAAGTTGATAAGTGTTTTACCAAACTAGTCGGGTTAATAGTCCAATAAGGCTACTTTGGCCCGTTAATGTCTATATGTTGTAAAGCTCGGGTTTTATCGATTTTTACTTGTTATATAAGTTTATACATAAGTATGTGAGTTTATAAAAGTTTACATTAGACGGGTCCGACCGTCTAAGTCTTATTTGACAAAAACGTTAATCTTTCGGTTTTAGCCGAAAAGACGTAAAACTTAGGTATATAGTTTTATAACTTGGAAAAACATTTATACTTGTAATTTATATAACATGTCCCATTTTAATATCAATATATATATATATATATATATATATATATATATATATATATATATATATATATATATATATATATATATATATATATATATATATATATATATATATATATATATATATATATATATATCTTTATTTATAATTATTATCAACTAGTGGGTTTTATATATGTATATTTTATATAAATTTTTGAGTGCTTATATTATATACTATTTATTTACAAAATCAGTCCTAAATTTTAAGTCCACTAAAATGTCCATATCTAGAGTTCTATAATGAGATAGGACCTCAAATTTTTATGACAGTATGTGCTTCATTTTACCTTTTTATAGCTACTGATGAATCAACATCTAAGTATTTTAATAAATTCGTCCGAAACAGTGTAGGCAGATTTGCACTCTAATCTTGTTTTGATCATATCTCACTCATTTTGATGATTCCATTGCATGGCCAACTCTCACATGTGTATAAAACCTAATACTTACTGTAAATTGATTCCACTATGCCATTTTATCAGTTTATCATTTGGTTACTTACTGTTTTATACATCCATCATTTTAAGCAATATTTTAACCTTGTTACCTATGGTTTTCCATCTTTTTAACCGTATTTATCAACACTTGTTCCCCACACAATATTTTTATCATCATATATTCATCATATACATATAAAATGGGAAAGAAAATACAAGATTACATAATCAAAATAATAAGAGGATAGGAAGGACAATCTCTATTCCACCAAGATTGAGTAGTTTATGATCAAGGCTTAGATTTTGATGGAAAAACTTGTGATAGATCAACACCAACTTTGAAGACCACCAATATTTGTAAACTTCTTGTAGAAATCAGCCCTTGGACATCACCAAATCACCTCCTTGGATGTTAGAATCACCTTCAATCTTCAAGGCTTCAAAGGAGCATCATCATGTGTATGAATAACACATGATTTTATGGCTAAAATAGATCAAATAGGGGTGTTTGATGATGGTTTTGGGACGGAATAGAGAGAGAGAGAGGAGGGAGGATGAGAGTGGTTTTGCATGTATGTGTTTAGGAGAAATGGTTTTGTTAACTTGTTTTGAAGGGTTGGTAGCTTGTTTATTAAGCTTACAAGACAAGTGTAGTAGTAGTTAACTACAAACTAACACTTCAAGAGCTGTGGTGTTAGCTAGTTAGCCGTCCCATGTGTGGGGTGAGGCAAAACTTGTTTTGTCTCATCCCACTAATTTACGGGTACTCCTCGATTCTAGTTTCCTCGATTTACGTGCCCTTGGGTCGTTTTACGTAAAACGTTTTTATAAATTATGAATCAACAGCACAAAACGAATCTAATAAAAATTGTCTAATAAAAAACGGAGTTCAAAAACGTAAATACGTAATCCTAAGATTCCGGTTTAGTCGTAAAGGACGTTAAATTATGCTCGTAAGTCCTTATCTCTTCTCGTAAATTTGTGAGTTTATGAACCACACAAATTTAAAATCCCAAAATAATATTCACGGATAAATTTGTTTTCTGAAATGTCAGACTGTCACCAAAACGGTGTATGTAAACGTAAGCACGTAACGTAGAATCCTCCGGTTTAGACGTAGTCGATGCTACTTCAAGACGTAAATCTAAATTTCTTCCCATAATGAGTGAGTTTAATAATATAACATTAAAATATTATTTTTAAATAAATTGAGAATAAAATATCAACTATAAATTGACGGATTGTCACATCCACTACCCAAGATGATAGATTTGTTCGATCATTTACAAGGTTCTAGCGTATATTCAAAAATTTGATCATGACATGGTTATCATCAACTTTGGATATGCGAAAAAGATTATCTATTACAATCACTACATCCGAAACTCGTAATGAACATTGTGAGTTTCATGTTATGTTGTTTGGAGACTAATGCATATGTAGCATCCATAAAATTTGGTGAATCACGTGTGTAGGCTGTAATTTGATAAATTCATGCTTGTGATCATTAAGGACCATTTTTTTGTTTCTAAGAATAAGGAGTTAAGAATCATGTATAGACTGCCCTGTGTTGGCCGAATAGTGAAAATTTGTACCTTGAATAATTAACATATGATTTAAGGCTTAATTCTTTACATTATTTGACCGCGTGATTAATGATAGTAAAATCTATATTGACTTTTCAATGATTAGAGCCATTTAAGGCTTTGGGTTATACCAAAAAGAAAAGTGCAAAAATGTTTTGACAAATGTTTTCCACAAAGAAAATTTTGACCAAAGTATAAACAAATATTTTTTGTACATTTACAGATCTTATTAACTATTCTCGATAAATCAACAAAAATCGTGTTAATTAAATTCAAATTTATTTTGAACATTTTTCTAAAATTGGACGAACTGAGAAATTTAAAAAATTCACGTTGACGTTTCAGAATAATTAAATATTTATTATTTAATTAATTGTAATAAATATCGACGCTTTAGACGTCGGATTGGGCAAAACTGATAAAAATGATAGTTGAGACGAAACTAAAACTTAGAAAATATGAAGAAAGAAATTTTGAATGAATACGGTCATGATAATTATTTCATCAGGAAAGGTGAATGTAGACACTGACGCATTATGTAGAAAGGATAAAGAATCAATTAGGATGTGTTCCTTAGTAATGACTGTGCAAAATAATTTGCCCAAGCAATCTAAAAATAGCTAATATATGTAAAAAGGATAATATAGATAATAAAAGGGGTTCGCAGCTAATGTGAACCATTAGAATTGAGAGCCGATGGCGTTAAATGTATAAAAGGCCGCTTGCGATTGCCTAAATATGGAGGATTTTGAGATTTAGTCATGTTGGAATCTCGTAAGTTTAAGTATTCTATTCATGCCATTTCTAATTAAATATATCTTTATCTGAAGAAGTTGTATTGATGGCAAATTATGAAGGCAGACATCGCCACATACATTAGTAAACGTCTAACTATTGCAAAGGTCATCATCTGAATTTGATTCGATTTGGGTCATCGTCGACAGACTGACCAAATTTTCTAATATCATTCCTGTTAATGATAGATTCTCGATGAAGAAATTGACTCTTTTGTATTTAAAGGAGTTGTGTAAACATAGTGTGCCTGTATCGATCATCTCTATCAAGATCCTCGCTTCGCATCGAATTTCTATAGATTTGCTCAGAAGTCATTGGGAACGAACCTTGATGAGAGTACTGTTTACCACCTCAATCGAAAGGACGAGGTAAAGTAACGATACAAAACACTAGAAGTCTTGTTTTATGTTTGAATAATTTACCTTTGGTAGTAACTAGGAAAATCGCTTTCCTTTGGAGAGATCATCATTGATAATTATCGTAGTAGGATCAAGATCGAATCTTGTGAGGATCTAAATATGAGAGCATCTGTAAGCAGGAGTTAGGATGAAGACACCCGACATACACCCATTGTGAGTTGGACATGTCTTTTAGGTTTAAGGTTGCCTATGATGACAAACCTAACCTTACAAAATACCCGACCCGTGAAACCTAAAATGATTGTTGAAATTAGGATCTGATTATTGACTCCTGGTAGTAGGCAGGAGGTTATGTGAATATGAAATGTAGATCTTGAAGTGCAGGATGGGTAGCGGAGTTATGCCAAAAATTTTCACCTTGGAAAAATGAATTGATGATCTGAAAGATCATGGGAATTAATTCATCGTTATATGGGACCATTGAGATAATGTAAAAGATTGGTTTGAAAGGCATATAAGCTGGATCTACCCTATGACTTCAAGGCCTGCGTGAGTTATGTTTCATATATCGAACTTGATAAAATGTCTATCAAGTGAAAATCTGATTACTTCTTAATAAAGTTTGGATCGGCGAAAGTTGCATTCGTTAAAAACCCATGAACATCATGGATAGAGAAAGTAAGTCAACTTAAGCCTGATCGTATTCCCATAAGTTATGTTTGATGAAACTCGCGTATTGTAATGAATTACACTTGTGAGAAAAGACCGAATGTGGAGGAAATATCCACATGGCTCTAACTCTATAAGAAGTGAGTAGTAAGATAAATCGATCTTTGAGGACAAAGATCCTGTTTAGGGGTAAATGCTGTGACAATCCGTAAATTTATGGTTAATATTTTATTCTCAAGTAATATTTAAAAACATTATTTTAATTTTATAATATGAACTCATTCATTTTTGGGAAGAAATTGGGTTTCATCTTGAAGTAGCATCGACTACGTCTAAACTGGAGGATTCTACTTACGTGCTTACGTTTAGATACACCGTTTTGGTGACAGTCCGACATTTCAGCAAATGAATTTATTCTTGAATATTATGATGGAATTTTAAATTTGTGTTGGTTCATAAACTCACAAATTTACGAGAAGAGAATAGGACTTACGTGCAAAATTTAACGTCCTTTACGACTAAACAGGAAACCCTAGGTTTACGTATTACGTTTTTGAACTCCATTTTTGATGAGAAAATTTTTATTAGATTCGTTTTGTGCCGTTGATTACTAATTTATAAAAACGTTTTTCATAAAACGACCCGAGGGCACGCAAATCGAGGAAACTAGAATCGCGAAATACCCGTAAATTACTGGGGATGAGACAAGAAAACTCTTACCCCAACCCCTACATGTGGCGTCCAACATACCACCAACACATTTGGTATGTGTCAAGTTAAGGAGAAAACCAAGGACACATGTCCTTAGTTCTCATCCAAAACCATTTAACACTTGAAAACCACTAGCAACTTACAACTACCTTCATTTGATACATGCAAACTCTCTCAAAACTCACAACTCTCTCTCTCTCTCACTCATTCTGGCCGTCCACTTTAGTACCACCACCACCATGTTCATAAAAAATCTAGCCATAAACCAAGGCTATAATCAACATATGTTGAAGCCTAGTTGAATAGATGAAGATTGGAGGTTGTTATAACATGTGAAAAGGAGTTTACATGGAGCTTAGGGGCTGATTTTCAAGAAGATAATCATGCACATAAAGATCTCAAGGAGTTCATTTGCCAAGTTAAAGATGTGATAACAAGAACCAAGTCTTGTTCATCATCAACCCCATCATTTCATCACTTTGGTGGTATAGAGATTATTTCTTCCTATCATCTTGTTATTTTGAATATGTAATATTTTATTTTCTTCATTTATATATATGTATATGATGATGAATGATGATCAAAATATTATGTGGGGATTTGGTATTGATAGATTTGATTAAAATGATTAAAAGCTACATGAAAGGATGTTAAAATCATGGCTAAAAATGTAGGCTGTATAAAACAGTAAAGAACTATATGATAAATTGTTAAAATTACTTGGATAAATTAATATAACATAAGGTATGTGTCTTGTACATATTTGAGAGTTAGCCACTCAATGGAATCCATAAAATGAGTGAGATATGATCAAAACAATATTGAAGTTCAAATCTGATTAGTCTGTTTTGGACGGATTGTTAGAGACATTTAGGGATTGATTGAGCAGTAGCTATATGGAGTTAATCGTATCACATATCATGTAGTTTGTGCTACCCAAAAACGAGCTTCTATCTCCTTGTAGAACTCAAGATATGGTAAAAATGGTGAAAGTGAAAATCATAATCAGATTTGTAAAATAAATGTATATATTATAAAATGAGCACTCAAGTAAATATAATATAAAATGTATACCTAAAACCCACTAACTTATGTATTACATATAAATAAGTATGTAACTTAATAAATAAAAGGGACATTTTATAGAAATTGCAATTTGATAAGTTTTATAAGTTATAAAACTATAAACATGAGTTTTACGTCTTTTCGGCTAAAACCGACATATTAACGTTTTTGACAATTAAAACTTAGACGGTCGGACCCGTCTAAGGTAAAAAATTTATAACTCATATACTGATGTAAAAGTATATTTGACAAGTAAAAACCGATAAAACCCGAGCATTATAACTTATGGACATTAACGGGCCAAAGTAGCCTTATTGGACTATTAACCCAACAAGTTGGCTAAACACTAATGGACATACTCATTGGGCTTAACCCACTTGGGACCAACATATGAGTATAGGCATGATATTAAAAGTATAATTGGGCTAATATAAAGTATTGGAATTTAATGGGCTTACTGGGCCTTAATATGGAATTGGATTGAAACTAGTATAACTAGTCTAAATTTGACTAACACATAACACTATAATGTGTATGAGGAGATATAAAATCCCACTTGATCATCATCATACTCATGATATCATCATATATATACATAGCCATTAGTTTATAAAGTCATTGGACAAGAGTCTAAGACGAGTAATATTTGTCTAGGTTTCCGTGATTGAAGCACGTACCGTACATCCAAATCGCCGATAACCCGCCTTTCCCAATAAACGTGAGTTCATAGCCTCGCACTCTTTTAAATGTTTTTATGAAATGTTTTATAAACCCGCGAGGGAGATAACATGTTAGTTTTAATAAAATAGGACTCTAGTTGTCCTGATTGTTTGCTTATTGGTTTAGACCCGAATGATTATATGACCCGATGTATGAAACGAAATGGATTATTATTAGTTAGGTTATGTCACTAAAAGTCTCATTAGCATGAATTGTGAACTACCGGGATTTGGTAGACGCTTATACATATAATATTACTATTTGGAGAAGATCACCACAGTTCGCGCCTTGACGGTTGATCCCCGTCGTGCCACATTGATTGGTAAGCGAATTTATGTATGAGAAGACTTATATAAGCGTGATTATTGTGATGACACGCTGTTTTAGATGGGAAAATGAGTTTTAGGTTAGCTACCCGTTGTTTATTATAGTAAGGTAGCAATGTCACGCGGCTTATAATAATCCAATAACGAAAATACTATTATACGCATTAAATTACAATATATTGCCTGACTAGCAATACGGGGTCTTATTATTGATATTATGTTCGTGTTTTGGTTTTACATAACCATATTCATATAACGGTTTTTATTTAACTATATACAACGTTATAAAACGTATTGTATAATGTTTTTACGACATTGGTTTTGTATAATGGTTTTGAAGGCAAAAGCCTATAGTATGATTTACAACAAAGATTTGTATGAAATGTTTTTGGCTTATTTTATGGCCTACTACAAATATTTGTACCAAATGATTTTCGGTGATAATTTTATACCGATGATTTATTAACGGATTTCATTAAACTCTATGAATTCACTCGGCGTTTTCGTTGACCTTTTCTTTTAACATGTTTTATCTTAGGTACTTGAAGGTAATTCTCGGGAAGACGACAAGAATTCAAGGCCCACACTTAAATAACAATTTCCATTCAAATGTTTTGAAAAAATTGTATGAAATACTATGACTTGGGACCTATGTAAATTTGATATTCATGAATGGAAAATGATTTATTATTAAACGATGCGATTTTAAGCGTTGTCTATGATTTGAGTAATGTGTTATCCCGTAACACCAACGACTCTTCCACTGAACTAAAGTATGAATATTTGGGGGTGTTACATGTATTCCTCCTCCATTAAGATTTTGTGGGTACAAAATTTGGGATCGATCCCCTTAATGTCGGATAATTTCCATGTAATTTCCCCTTTGTGGTCCTTTAGAACATCGATAAGTGCGGTTTTTTCATCATCCGAAAGATCCTTCACAATAATAACCGGCAACTTATCCTCTCCTTCCAAGAATCCGTATTCAAGATGAGGAGGTAATTATTTTAACTCGAGGATTGGTGGTTCCTCGATTGAAGATTTGGGTTCGATACTCATAACCTCCTCAGGGCGGAAATGGGAAATCGTTAAGAAAATCCTTGATAATCGAGAAGACCTCATCGTTATCGACGTCTTTGTTACAAGTACGAGGAACATCAAATTCTTCCAACGTGAAACCACCACCTTCAAATAGAGTGAAGGATGGTGTCGAATTATAAAGAATAGGATCGAGCATAGTGGGATTGCAACTATTTTCATCGTCACCAAAACCTAAGAATTCTTGTGAAAATTCCTCGTAAACGACGTCGATCATATCAACGAGGTTTATAGTCGCGACGAAATAAACATGAAAAATTTGAGAATTTTGTGTTGCGTTTATAACAAGTTCCTCGTCGTTGAAACGTAAGGTTATTTTTCTAGCATGCACATCAATCAACGCCATTGACGTATCAAAAAACGAACGACCTAAAATAAGAGGAACTTGAGGATCCGTGGGAATATTGACAACGATAAATTCTACCTGATAATAGAACTTTCCAACTTTCACAAAAACGTCTTCGGCCAATCCACATGCGGGAATCGTGGAATGATCGGCCAATTCGATAGACATTAGTAAAGGAGTAAGATTAGGCCGATTGAGCGACGTGAAGATTGCAAGAGGCATCAAGTTAATGCTAGCACCATGATCGGCCAAGGCATAACATTCTTCCATATCTTGAATAGCATATTGAATCAATAATTTACCGGGATCACCAACTTTTTGAGGTACGCGGTTAAGATAAACCGATGAACAACTAGACAATTGTTGCAATTTCTCCTTGTTGTTCAACATACTCTTAAAGTTAGCGGCAAATCGAGGAATCATGACCAAAGCGTCGGCAAAACTTATCTTGAAATGCAAATCACGAAACATTTTCATAAAAAGATCAAATTGGTAATTCTCTCGTTCTTGCCGTTTCTCCTTACGAAGTCTCCATGGGTAAGGCAAAGGTGGTGTGGGTTGAGGCATAGGTATAGCCTTTGGAATCTCGGTCCAATGATGGTAATGGGTCAACCGTAGGTGTGGTTTGAGCGGTACTTCGTGGGATTGGGATATGCTCCTCTTCGACCACCACCTCGGATTCTTCCTTAATTTCCTCCACCGTTGGAGTAATTGGTTGAGGAGTTGGTTCATTAAGTGTCTTACCACTACGTGTGGTAATCACTTTCATCTCTCCCTTAGGGTTCGATATGGTGTTACTAGTAAGACTACTCGAAGAAGAAGGTTTACACATTATCGCCTCAAACATAGATGAAACTTTATCCTCAAACATAGATTGCCTCTAATCGGCCTTAAGAATCTCTTGTTTTATCTCATGTTTCCCTTGTTCCATCTCTTGTTGGTTTTGTTGTAACCTGGTCACATTACCCTCCATTTTGTTGGTATGAATCATAAGTTCATTTGCTAACTCATTTTTCAACTCTTTTTTCAAATCATTCTTAAACTCGGATCTTAGGCTAATTATCTCCCTTTGTATATTATCAAACCTAGCATCATTTTCATTTGCATATTCAACAAACTCATTTGGAAGATCTTTCAAGTTTTGCAAACTCTTGTTGTTTTTTTGAAAATCATGGTTTTGATTTTTGTTTTGCACTTGGTTATTAGCCCCTTGATTCCCATAGTTGTTACCCTTGTAATTGTTCCTTTGATTTCATTGATAACCAACTTGATTGTTTCGATAATTGTTAGCATTTTGATTTGGTGCAAAACCCAGTGGAGTCAATTGATTAGTGCGGGTAACTTGAACATTTTGGTTATAAGTTCCCGTGGCTGCGTAGGCACTCGAAGTTTTAACACCGTTGGTAATGCACTCGGAGAAATCATGACCTCCACCACAAAACATACAAGAAACCTCAACCGCTTTAGACGTAGCGGAAGTGGATTTTTCACCAACTTTAAACTCAATCAAAAGTCCCTTAAGCTTATCTAAGATTTTGTTCTCCAAATTTGCCTCGATTTGGCAAGCATCAATGGTATGAGATAATGAAGGCGAAGCCGAAGATGAAGTCTTACGAACACTCGATGTGCTACGAGGACCATAGACCTTAGACCTATTCTTAATAATCAACAACGCTTCCTCGACCGTTTTACACAAATAATTACCACCCGTGGCGACATTAAGATAATCTCTCTCATGATCGTTCAATCCATTGTAAATCGTGACAATTTGATGCAAGTCGGAAAAACCATGATGTGGACACTCATGTAAAATTTCCTTAAACCGATTACAAGCCGTCGAAAAACTCTCATTAGACACTTGTGAAAACTTTGAAATCTCGTTTTTCAAATGCGTAGTCTTAGAGGGCGGGAAAAATTGGTTCACGAATTTTGAAACGAGATCCTTCCACGTCAATATATAATTGGGTGGCTCTTTCTCTAACCATGTTTTAGCGGGCCGCGCTAAGGAATACGGAAAAAGCATCATCTTCATCGAGTCGTTAGAGACGTCCTTAAACTTGCAAGTGGCGGTAATACGATTGAATTGGTGGATATGGTTGTGAGGGTTGTCCTTTTCATCACCACGGAATTTGTTATTTTAGATCATCGACCACAAACCCGTCTTAACTTCAAAATTATCCGTAAGGATGGCGGGAATCACAATAGCCTCTCCATAACCCTCGGTGGGGGCTTTTTTTTGAACATCAGTTTTATTAAGGCTAGCTAAAAGCTAGAAAAACATTACAAGGGAGAACTAAAGGCTTACGCAGCCAAAAATCCAAGCTAAACTTACAATTATGATTTCGAGAAGAAATCCAAAGATAAGAGAACGAAAGAATCAAGTCCCATACACAAGACTTCTTCATCAGAGTATGCGAAAAGAGAAGATCATTCCTAGACTTCCAAATGCACCATAAAATCGTACCTCCCACTGCTTCAATTACAGCCTTAGACACCCGCGAGATGTGTAAAGATTCAATCCACCCGTACCAATCATCAATAGAATAGTAAACTGGAAGATCAATCTCCCACCAAGAAGCGAACTTGCCCCACAGGACAGACGCCAATTCACAAGAGATAAAAATGTGATTGACGGTTTCTACATCTTCCAAACACAAATGGCAAAGGGTCGAGTCCAAGTCAATGCCCCTCCGATCCAAATTAACCCTCATGGGAAGCTTATTTAGATCCAACCAATGAAAACATTGATCTTGATAGGCATAAGTTTATTCCATCTCGTAGCAGTAGGAGAAGAGTTCAAAAGATTCGAATCCACAAGAGAACGCACAGACGCGACTGAGAACCCTTTTGAAGCATTTAAGGACCAAGTCCAAGAATCATGCGAATCTGATAAAACAACATTTTGAAGCAGAGCCCGAAGGTCATTAAATTGCGAATCCTCGACACCGCCTCTAGGCTGCCGTCTTAGAAAAAGCGCCCAACCATTATTCGAGAAATGATCAGCAACCACACAGCTTCTATCCACGTCCAAATAATAAACACGCGGGAAAATACTTTTGAGAGGAGACAAACCAATCCAGACATCCTCCCAAAACCTGCACTTCTTACCGTCTCCTAGCTTGCGAGTACATAAAGATAAAAGATCTATACCTTTCTGGTTGAGCCTGCGAATGGCAGAATGTATACCACCCCAAGTCGACTGGTTTCAAGGATACAAACCATCAGAAATGCCACCACGATCCCCATAGATATTCTTGATGACCATGACCCACAGCTCTGAAGAACTACACAAAAACCTCCAAGCCCAATTAGAAAGAAGACCGATGTTGAGACCATATATACTACCAATACCGATCCCCCCCCCCCCCCAAATCCTTAGATGCGAGACACTTCTTCCATCTGACCCAAGTCATTTTTCGAACATCAACGTCACCACCATTAAAAAAAATTTCTTCTTAAAGACTCCAATTCTTTTTGGACAGAAGCGGGCATCATATAAATCGACATATAATATATAGGGAAACTACTAAGAACCGATTTAATAAGAGACAACCTACCTCCAGCCGAGAGAAGACGCACCTCCCATGGAGCCAAAGTAGATCGGAATTTATTAATAACATCCTCCCAACTGGATCGTCGGCCCATACTACCACCAACAAGCACCTTGAGGCACACAACCAAGAGAGAGAGCCATAGCAAAAACCTCTCCCTCCGTCTTACCTACTCCAAATATACTGCTTTTGTTGACTGATGAGACTGATTTTATACATAGTCTCATCGTCCAAATAGGGCTTAAAATGCATTAAATATCATCAACATACCCATATATATGCTTGTGTTTGTTGCTTGTGTATTTTAGGTACGAATATTGAGAAAATGACAAAAGATCACAAGAATCATGAAAAAACGAACATGGGAAACGAAGCCGCACAATGAACCAAGCCCTAATGAAGAATTTTCCCAAGAAAACCCTTGAAGACTTGAAGATTTATGAAGAAGGGTCCTCCAATATGGAAGAAGTGACACTTTATACCCTTGTATCTTTATAATTACAAGATTGGTCCCTAAAGTTTGTCAAAATTACAAAAAGAGCCCTCCACTTTGAAGAATTGACAAGTTTAGCCCCTCAACAAAGCTAAATTGTCAACCATTATCCTCCACAAAGTCAAATATATCATGAAGTCCTTCAAAGAACAAGAAATTACAAGTTTGGTCCTTTGAAAATCACAAAATTACCAAAAGGACCCTTGACTTTCAACATTTGGCAAGAATGGTCCCTCATAAATGAAGACATGGCAATTTCAGTCCCCCAAAATGCCAATCATACAAGTTAAGACCATAATCCATGAAGAAAATACCAAACCAGTCCTTCAAGAATCACAAAATGGCAAGAATTACCCCTGAATTCACTTTGTAAAACATTTTTGGGCAAAAGTGTGAAAATGCAAAAGTTGTTACAAAGGGATTTGGCGTTGACAGCTTTTCAAACTAAAAAGACAAGAAAGAAGGAGTTGAGGGACCAAAAGGGGCAGACAGCATTTGATACCTAGACTAATAGTGGGGTGACACGTGCCCCACTAACACCTCTCCACCAATCACATTTCACCCTTCTTCCACATCACCCTCCACTCACCAGATTAAATACTTAATTAATCTTGGCGCCTTAACACCAAATTTAAATAAATCCAACACTAATCCGGATCAAACATTTAACTATTTACCAAGAACACAAATTGGTGTTTTGTTAATTACTTGTAATTAAACCTTAATATTGTGCAGATTTGTGATTGATGATCATATTAACACAACCAAACCTTAAAAAAACCTGCCACCTCACTCCCTTGTCCCACACAAGATTCCCCTGCTACACCATTGAGCAAGAAGACAAAACAGTAACAAGGATCCAACGTCCCACAACAAAGCTTGAAAGTTAAGCTTATTACAATCCCTTTGATCAACTTTTCATCTACCAACTCATGCAAACAGCCAAGAAATGTCACATGATCTTCAAGATATTCAAATTTTCAAAGGGCAATTGGGAACTTCACAGCTTTAGGGTTTACGTTTTTTAGCTGCTTAGCATTAGTTTGTAGCCTATATAAAGGCATAAGGGTGCAGCATTTGCAGTTTGCTTTTGGTTTTTCCTTGTTCAAAAACTTGTAAATCCTCTTTTCAGTTTAATGAAAGTGTGTTAAGTTTGTTGAAGAAAGACCAAGTGCCACTTACTTTTATGCTTGTTTATGTTATTTGTTAACTGAAATTGAATCTCAAAACCTTTTTTTAAGGAGGGTGCAAAAGTTTTCATTTTTCCTTCAAGCTTGATATTTTTCTAAGTTCTTGTTCAAACCTTGGAATTCTTGGGCTATAGAGCTGATCATAGCATCCTGATATTGTGTTATCAAGGTGTGGTGAGGCTTATAACTTGGAGATAATCAAGTGTGGGGTAGCAAGGTTGCATCAATCAAGGCTTTTTACTTTTCTGATTATGATAATGTGCTACTTACCTTGTTGAATCTTAGCAGGGTTGCTGTTGGAGCTTGTGCTTGTTCTAGCTAGCACGTAAGCTGATGTGATCGTGATAGTATAGTGATAATTTAGATACGTTATAGGGAAAATTAGAAAATTACCTTTAGGAAAAAGTAATAGACTAATATTACCAAAGACGAATTCAATTAAACACGTGATGAACCAAGTTCGTTGTACACGAAGATCGAGTAAATTTAGACGTTTTGATTCAATTTGGACAATCGATTTGAATTGGTTTTATGTTTTTAAACTAGAAATTAAATCTACCAATTTTAAACTTATTTAAAATATTCCTAAAGTGCATAAATCGTAAACCCCGTTATTATTTAATCTAATAACAAATAATTAAAATTAAAACTATTTAAAAATTAAACTAATTTAAAAATCTATAAAAAAAATTGTATTTAATTAAAAATGACTTTTAAACTATTTTTAGAAATCTAATTAAACTTTTTAACTCTACTAGAATTTACTTTTACCAAATCTATTTTTTTAAAACTATATTTATTTAAATCTAAAATTATAAAAATCTAATTATTAAAATAAACTAATTAAACTTTTAAATTAATAAAAACATTTTTTTTATTGTTTTTATTTATATTTATAAAACTAATATTTACTTTTAACAAAAATATTAATTAAAAATTATTTAGAGACGTAAATTTAAGTAAAACACTCTTAGAGTCAAAATCTGCCAAAAACAAACCTACTATATTAATTAACTTTCTGATAATAAAATCAAATAAGCATGTAGCTCAGTTGGCTAACACGCATAACTGTGAACCTGGGGTCTCGAGTTTGATTCCCATGAGTGACATATTTTTGGATTATTATTTTTTTACAGTAAAAATGATAAGCAATCATAGGAGGTGACTGAATGGACTGTTTTAGCTTGGTAAAAACAGTCAAAATGCAGAATCAAACAATTAATATGAAACTCAGTTAAATCCCAGTCTACTAAAGCATATAAACCGAAATAACGAATCACTTAACACATCATGAATTAAAGTCATATAGGTATAACAATCAATCCAAATATAACCAAAATTCAGCTCAGCAATTCACTATACAGTTATATATAAATTTAGCTAAAACATAATATCAACAGTCCATGATTTAGATTAACCTGAGCATAACATTCTAACAAACACAAAATAACAGCAATCTAAAATTATATATCAGCAAGGTTCAATTACCTTGTAACTGAAATGTCAAACTATACAAATCAGTTACTCAAAACATTAACAGCCAAAACAATATCAGCAAGGTTCAGCATAAAACGTTTAAAACTCAACATTATAAAAACAAGCTTAATCAGATTCAAACAACAGACATTCATAACATCATTAACATCAAAACTCGAAAATATCCAGCATAAATTCATGCTACATACTAATCCCAGTTCAGATAAACATCTCAGCAAGAAAACATACATACAAAGCTAGCAACATTGATATTAAACGAATATCAAATTAACAAGAAGTTTCAGTAATCATTTAAGTAATACAAATTCATAAAAACAATAACAATAAGATTAAATAAGAATAGAACCTATTGGAGATTCCTTTCAGTAGAAGATTTGCGCTGAGCAATCTTAGACTAATCGACACCACTAATGAACCATCTAACCGAATCACGAACACCATAAAGAATACTATCTCCATACACTAAATGATTCTTGATCCATGGACATTAGACGAGTCAACATTGATTTAAATCCAACCAGTAGGGTTAAACTTATATTTTTCCCTTTTTCTACTTATCATTCACAAAAGCTATAAACTCCAGCTTAAATGAATAACTTTAAATTATAACATCAATTCATAAACTCAAATTGTAATTTTCTCAATAAAGGTAAATAAAAACGTAAGAAAGAAATCAATTAACTAAGAAATTAAATTTTATTAAGATGATTCAAACATTACAACTTTAGAAAAAAAACTACAATTTCTGAAAATAAACTAACATTATAACAATATAGTAAAGAAAGGGATAATGATTACAAGATAAATGGGGGGGTTTATAGCCATCCCAAGGCTGTTGAGGGAAGAATATTCGGATAGCATATCCGAATCTTTTCAGCATATTCCTTCTTCAAACTTGATCTTCTCTCTCATCTGATGATCTACGGTTGATAATACACAACTAGCACACGGATTGCCAACGTGGCATCCGTTTGTGCTAGTTGTGCTTCTTGGTTGCTGAGGTGTACCCTTTTGATTGGAGATTAGGGGATGGTGAGGTGTTTCACCCAGTTATTCGCTGCCACGTACCCCTGCTAGCCCACTCTTCTCTTCCTAAAACTTGGGGGATTTAATTCCCTCATGCTTGAATCAACCGTGTGCCAAAAAGCCCCTTATTAATTTTGTGATTAATTGATTTAGGGTTTTTAAACAATAACTATAAAGTTACTGGTTTTTGGTTTTGTGGAAGATGGAAGGTACATAGAGAGTAACGATGGGATTATTTTATCTGTGTGAGTGGGTGAGGATTTATTTAATGTTGTATGTGAAAAATGGATAAAAACGTGTGAGGTGAATGCGTGGGTAGATGTGAGTGAAAATGGACGTTTTATATATTTATTGTGTGTGAGTGATGGGGTAAGTTAAATAAACTTCACCGTTAGTTTGTCTTACAAACCCTAAAAGGCTCAATTTGGGCTTCATCCGTCTCTGATAACCATCTTGGGCTTTTAATCTTTTCCATCCGTTTGAAATTTGTCCCAATATTGAACTTGGGCTTTTAAATTGAGCTTTTGATCCATGAACACATAATACACTTTTCAAAATGGGCTTTTTAACCCATTTACTCAAGTGTGGGACCCACAAGCCCATTAAGCATGATAAACGATTAAATCCGCTAAAAACGAGCTCGATATTGGCTTTGTTGATCTTTTTCTTCAAACTCGTGTCGATTTCGCCGGTCTTTGTGAACCTTGGTACCTACACATAAAACAACAAACAAACGTATACAAGGCATTTTTGATACATTAATCGCATATATTGATCGTTTTTAGATACAAATGATATGAGTAATTACACTCATATCAAATTCCCCCTTGCTAAGCAATTGTCGTGTCCTCAGGCAATGATAAAATAAAACACTACTACACCATTATTCAACTCTTGACATTTTATTTTGCAAAGACATAATGTATTGCTTTCATTATTTGAAAAATAACTTTAAGGATCATAAAACTCAAATAGATTCATCGTCCTCGACTTTTCACTTTTCCATGCCAAGTGCAAAAACAAGATCATTTTCAATCATAAGCCCCAAAATTAAACCAACTCATACAAGTAATTTGTGTTAAACTCAATCTCCTATTATTCCTAGTTGTATCTCTAGATTTTATTTGTCATTCACCCAAAGGCTCATTTGACTTTATTTGATATTTATTAGTCCAAAAATGAAGGCAAGAACGGTGTAAACTCAACATTCAAAACCTAACCTCGACTTTAAAAATCGTTGTCACTAAAGAAAGCCCACATCAAGGATAACTTAACACGATTTGAGGGATAAATCCCGAACCCGAAATTTGGCTAATATGGCTACTTAAAAGCAACAATAAAACCTCCAAAGTCAATTATGACCTTATTAATGGAGTTAGCAACAATTACACCATAACACCTTTTGGCTCTTTAAGATGCAATTGTGCTCCTTATTTAAAATCCACACCCTAAGGCTCCTTGGACAAAAATAAGGGAATTGACTTCACCATCCCACCTTACGGATCATGATGATGAAGCAATTTTTATGCAACACGCCCCTTGACATACACCCTAAGGCTCTAATGACAAGGTTAGTGCTACATGACTCCCACCCGAAGGCTCCTAGAGAACATGTTTTTATTTATTCTTCTTTATTAATATGATATGTATAGTAAGCCAAATTTCCGCAATCCCATGATCAAAAGTCCATGACGCTGACACCCTTAATGTGTTCTCACTTTAATTACAAGGGAAGAAAAATAGGAGTTACGAGTTAAGATATCAAGCCTAAACCGCTAAAAACTTCATTTATTAAGCAATTATTATTCAAGCGTGGAAAGTAAATACAAGGAGATTAAATCAAACACAAAAATACTTGCACAAAGAAGAATTTAACCTTAGAAACTTATGATTGAACTCTATCATCTCTTGTTCTCCATATTATAAAATTCCAAAAATGTGAAATCAATGGATACTTAGCCTATTAAATCAAAGTTTTGGGTTTTCAAGTCATCTATAGGATCTTGCATCTTCTTATACTCTTTCAATTTTTAGAATTTGCGTTTTAAAGATCCCTTAATAAACGACTTTCTAGGATCAATTATAGGAACTTGCGAAAAGTTTTTGTTCTTAACTCGTATGAATTAAGACTTTCGCGTTTTAAATCTCCCTATATAAAAGCCTAGCAAAACTTAATTCAAATACGTTAAGGAAAAGCTAAGGTTAAAAAGCGAGTCGAGTCAAAAACTATTTTTATTTTCACCAACGGAAAGCCTACATTCGTGTCAAAAGCACTTATTTTATTTATTAAAACTTTAAAAATAACACTAAAAATTTAAAATTTTATTAAAAAATGAGAAAAACAACGTTTGGACACGACAAAAGAAATTGCAAGCGATTATATCGATTGACTCCCCCATGCTAAAACCAAACATTGTTCTCAATGTTTCTTAGCTCAAGAGTAACACCCCCTTGCTAAATAACGAAGAGTCGAATGCAAAATCCTAACATGGAAAGAGCACGCAAATCTATAAGCCGTTTATTAATTATGCCTCAAGATAAAACGTTAGTCGATAAAAATCAAGGGATAGAGAGTGTGCCCCTTTTGGCATTCAAAGAATGGAAGATCAAGTGGACCGGCAAAAACCGAACATGAGAGTCTTCAAATATAAGGGTCATACCTAAGATTCACAACACAACAAAACACGAGCACGAGCTTGAAAGATCAAGCCTTATTAGTGTTAAAAAATAGAAAGAAGATAGAATGTATGGGACTCCCCCACAAGGCACCTCGTTTTTGTTCACCGAGTCATGAGCTCGACTCGATCCCCGCATTCATTGGTCCTTAGGGAAAGTGGTGAAAACCGACAAATTGGAATAGAATCCAACATAAAGCACAATGTCGGGGTCAAAGATCTCATCCTCGTTTTCGAATGACAAACGAAAGGATAAAACTCCAACACAAATCTCTAAAAAGAGATAGGGGTCAAAAATCACGATATGGATATAGCATGCTCCCTGAGATAAACTCGCACCAAGATGATCTAAAAATCTTTCAATTATTACATCGGTGAAAGGCCGAGATTTCCCTAAATCAACGATTCTGGGATCGAATACCTCGTCCTCATGAGAGAAAGGAATAGACAACACGGTGTCGTCCCCCATGCTAATTCAAGATCATATAAAGCACATGGCAATGGTGTGGTAAAAGTTTCATCCAAAGAGGAATCAACATTCTTAGCTTTAACGACCATTTCACCCTTAGAAATGTGATCAATTGGGTCATGGTACTCAATATGAGACACATGAAAAACCCGCACATTAAGGTCAAAGTGGGTGGGAGGAGGACTTGGGATGAAATCATCATCAAGTAAATTCTCTAAAAAGAGAGCGTCCCCCTCCGGGTCGATTTCATCAACACCCGGTGGTATCGAATCATTAGAAGCAAGAAAAGTGTCAATCTCCTCCATAAGCGGATCACTATCCTCAATGGGAATAAGAGATGGAGAGAAAGACTCGGCATTAGGCTTAGAATTCAAGGCCTCGATCCTAGAAATGAGAAGATAGACGTTTGATAACTTCTCACGAAGAATCACGTCTTCCACATCTAAATGAGTAAGTTCATCGGTGAACTTCTCAAGGATCGGAATAGTCAAATCAACCTCATTTCCCGGTGGAAATGGTTCTAAAGGAGCAAGTTCAAAAGTGAACCTCTCAAAAATCGGATCACAATCATCCTCATTTCCCTGGTGGAAATGGGTGAAGCAGAGTAGGTTCATCGATAAACCCCTCAAAATCCGAGTCGTGAATATCATCCTTATAAGAAAGTTCATCAGAGAACTTCTCACTAGAAAATTCACTAGAAGTAGAATCATTCTCAAAATCTTCATTTCCATCACAATTTTCATCATTAGAATTGGAGAAAATATCAAAGTGAATGGAAGAAGTAGAGTCATCATATTGTGGCAAATCACACGTCTCATTGGAAATACCGTCAAACTCTTTCGGGTTTTGGACAAGAATTTCAACACTAGACTTTATTACTTCGTCCGATTCCGTGTCCGGAATAGTGCTAAAATACTCGTCCCCCTTGCTTAGAGAATTTTCGGGTTCCACGGTGGAAGAATCATGAATAGGAGTGGTGATGTCATGAGAGATTTCCTCATCATCTAGGATGGGAGAATCCTCGGGCTCCGTAGCCGGTAAGATATGAAAAGGAAGCACGATAGCACTAGACGAAGGATGTAGAGCAATAAGATCTCTCAAAGAAATAGCACTATCCTCGTCATCATCCAAAAGAAGAGAACGCTCGAGTTCACGATTAGCAAGAGATTTTGCCTCCGCTTGAGCTCGTTCTCTCTCTCGAATTTCAATGCTTAAACCATTATAATCTTTCGAAAGTTGTCTAATCATAAGTTCACAATCTCTTTTAAATCCTTCATCACTTATTTCTCCATGAAATCTACGACTTCCGAATTCATTAGTTATATCATTAATCTCTTGATTGATTTGTCTCTTTTCAAGCAACATATCTTCAATGCTCTTTTCATCAATTTAGACATTTCTTTGGCACATTGTTTCAAATCGTTCAATATCGAAAGAATATTGTGGAGATTGGTCAAAACCGGAAGGAATCGAATTATAGCAAGGACTAGGCTCATAAAAACTTTGATCCATCGGTTGACAACAAAAACTCTCGTGAGGACCTCCACAATACTCACAACAAAGATATTGTTGTGATAAACTCGGTAAATCTTGTGGATAACAATTATCATTAAAGTTTGATTGTAGCTCGGTTCTTGCTCGTAATTAAGCGAGAATCGATGCGAACAATCATCAGAAAAATGAGAATCGTTTCCACAAAACTCACACGAGGGTGTCTCGTATGTAGGGTGTGGAGGTGGATTGAAATCGATAGGATTATTCGAAAAATTCGGATTTCCACATGAAGTAATTTCATTACAAGAAGGACAAAATCCAACTTGTAAATCGTGACGTAAATCATTTCCACAACGCTCACACGTGCACCACCGACATGGTGAAAGACCATATAACGGTTCTCCACACCCTTTAGAATTGACGAAGGAATTCATTGAAGAATTAAAATTTAGAGGGTGAGGAGAAAAAGAATTAAACATGATAGAGGATTAAGAAGATTATTTTTGGTATTTTTCATAAAAACGATACATACTATATAATAAGAAAATAACAAAACTTTCCGAGGACGAAAAGGGTCTTCAAATCAACGATCAACAAATCTCAACGAACGAATCGTACACAAGATCCCCGGCAGCGGCGCCAAAATTTTGATGTGATCGTGATAGTATAGTGATAATTTGGATACGTTATAGGGTAAATTAGAAAATTATCTTTAGGAAAAAGTAATAGACTAATATTACCAAAGACGAATTCAATTAAACACGTGATGAACCAAGTTCGTTGTACACGAAGATCGAGTAAATTTGAGACGTTTTGATTCAACTTGGACAATCGATTTGAATTGGTTTTCGGTTTTTAAACTAGAAATTAAATCTACCAATTTTAAACTTATTTAAAATATTCCTAAAGTGCATGAATCGTAAACCCCGCTATTATTTAATCTAATAACAAATAATTAAAATTTAAAACTATTTAAAAATTAAACTAATTCAAAAATCTATAAAAAAATTCTATTTAATTAAAAATGACTTTTAAACTATTTTTAGAAATCTAATTAAACTTTTTAACTTTACTAAAGTTTACTTTTACCAAATCTATTTTTTTTTAAACTATATTTATTTAAATCTAAAATTATAAAAATCTAATTATTAAAATAAACTAATTAAACTTTTAAATTAATAAAAACATTTTTTTATTATTTTTATTTATATTATTAAAACTAAAATTTACTTTTAACAAAAATATTAATTAAAAATTATTTAGTGACGTAAATTTAAGTAAAACACTCTTAGAGTCAAAATCTGCCAAAAACAAACCTACTATATTAATTAACATTCTGATAATAAAATCAAATAAGCATGTAGCTCAGTTGGCTAACACGCATAACTGTGAACCTGGGGGTCTCGAGTTTGATTCCCATGAGTGACATATTTTTGGATTATTATTTTTTTACAGTAAAAATGATAAGCAATCACATGAGGTGACTGAATGGACTGTTTTAGCTTGGTAAAACAGTCAAAATGCAGAATCAAACAATTAATATGAAACTCAGTTAAATCCCAGTCTACTAAAGCATATAAACCGAAATAACGAATCACTTAACACATCATGAATTATAATCATATATGTATAACAATCAATCCAAATTTAACCAAAATTCAGCTCAGCAATTCACTACACAGTTATATATAAATTTAGCTAAAACATAATATCAACAATCCATGATTTAGATTAACCTGAGAATAACATTCTAACAAACACAAAATAACAGCAATCTAAAATTGTATATCAGCAAGGTTCAATTACCTTGTAACTGAAATGTCAAACTATACAAATCAGTTACTCAAAACATTAACAGCCAAAACAATATCAGCAAGGTTCAGCATAAAACGTTTAAAACTCAACATTATAAAAACAAGCTTAATCAGATTCAAACAACAGACATTCATAACATCATTAACATCAAAACTCGAAAATATCCAGCATAAATTCATGCTACATACTAATCCCAGTTCAGATAAACATCTCAGCAAGAAAACATACATACAAAGCTAGCTACATTGATATTAAACGAATATCAAATTAGCAAGCAGTTTCAGTAATCATTTAAGTAAAACAAATTCATAAAAACAATAACAATAAGATTAAACAAGAATAAAACCTATTGGAGATTCCTTTGAGTAGAAGATTTGCGCTGAGCAATCTTAGACTAATCGACACCACTTATGAACCATCTAACCGAATCAAGAACACCATAAACAATACTACCTCCGTACAATAAATGATTCTTGATCCATGGACATTAGACGAGTCAACATTGATTTAAATCCAACCAGTAGGGTTAAACTTATATTTTTCCCTTTTTCTACTTATCATTCACAAAAGCTATAAACTCCAGCTTAAATGAATATCTTTAAATTATAACATCAATTCATAAACTCAAATTGTAATTTTCTCAATAACGGTAAATAAAAACGTAAGAAAGAAATCAATTAACTAAGAAATTAAATTTTATTAAGATGATTCAAACATTATAACTTTAGAAAAAAAACTACAATTTCTGAAAATAAACTAACATTATAACAATATAGTAAAGAAAGGGATAATGATTACAAGATAAATGGGGGGTTTTTATAGCCATCCCAAGGCTGTTGAGGGAAGAATATTCGGATAGCATATCCGAATATTTTCAACATATTCCTTCTTCAAACTTGATCTTCTCTCTCATCTGATAATCTACGGTTGATAATACACAAATAGCACACGGATTTCCAACGTGGAATCCGTTTGTGCTAGTTGTGCTTCTTGGTTGCTGAGGTGTACCCTTTTGATTGGAGATTAGGGGATGGTGAGGGGTTTCACCCAGTTATTCACTGCCACGTACCCCTGCTAGCCCACTCTTCTCTTCCTAAAACTTGGGGGATTTAATTCCACCACGCTTGAATCAACCGTGTGCCAAAAAGCCCCTTATTAATTTTGTGATTAATTGATTTAGGGTTTTTAAACAGTAACTATAATGTTACTGGTTTTTGGTTTTGGGGAAAATAGAAGGTACATAGAGAGTAACGATGGGATTATTTTATCTGTGTGAGTGGCTGAGGATTTATTTAATGTTGTATGTGAAAAATGGATAAAAACGTTTGAGGTGAATGCGTGGGTAGATGTGAGTGAAAATGGACGTTTTATATATTTATTGTGTGTGAGTGATGGGATAATTTAAATAAACTTCACCGTTCGTTTGTCTTACAAACCCTAAAAGGCTCAATTTGGGCTTCATCCGTCTCTCATAACCATCTTGGGCTTTTAATCTTTTCCATCCGTTTTAAATTTGTCCCAATATTGAACTTAGGCTTTTAAATTGAGCTTTTGATCCATGAACACATAATACACTTTTCAAAATGGGCGTTTTAACCCATTTACTCAAGTGTGGGACCCACAAGCCCATTAAGCATGATAAACGATTAAATCCGCTAAAAACGAGCTCGATATTGGCTTTGTTGATCTTTTTCTTCAAACTCGTGTCGATTTCGCCGCTCTTTGTGAACCTTGGTACCTACACACATAAAACAACAAACAAACGTATACAAGGCATTTTTGATACATTAATTGCATATATTGATCGTTTTTAGTTACAAATGATATGAGTAATTACACTCATATCATAAGCTCTAACATTCGTGGGTGTGGATGTACATCCATGAGGTTTGTCTTGAAACCTTGAAAATCTGATAAAAATTGGATTTTTTGTGGATTGTTGCTCTACTTTTGTTCTTGGTGATTTCTTGGCTTGAATCTGCTTAGTCTTGCATGATAATGTTGTTTATATGCTAGATTAATCATTTGGTAAACTGAATCATACTTTTACTTCTTTAAAATTTGATTTGAAAAGTTAAAAGGGTGTTTGGGTCTACCTATTTGTGTTGAAATCTTGTTATTGTGTGAAGGAAAGTTTGTGTTTGTGTTCTATATCTGATATATGCTTGGTTGAGAGTGTTTTGCTGCAAGTTTTTGTGTTTGAAACCTTGAATCACATAATCTGCTATATCTTGTTGAGTTTGACTGATTTTGACCTAAGAATTTGGGAAAACCTAGAGTTTATGCATGCTTAGGGTTAAAAGCTGTTAAACATCATTAATATAACATACTTGATAGATCTTGAGGTTTGAATCTGGCTTGTTGGTCAAATACATCTGCAAAGTGAAAACTGCATGTGTTACTGTTCATCAGTAACATTCATTAGCTTGAATCTTGCTTAAAACATTGAATCATTGCATGAAACCTGTTTAGACTTGTTCATTTGAGTTTATAATAGCTTGTGTATGCATTTGGTTGAGTTTGGTTGGCTGAATTGTGCTAAAAGTGCTTATTGAACCTAATATGCTTACTTGTTCATGTCTGTATCATATCTGGTGCTTAATTCAATTAACGGTATCAATTGGGTGATTGTGTTTGTGTTTTTTTGATTGTTACTGACTCCTTATGATCCAAAGATCATTTGGGTACCTTTGTGAAATCTGAATCTCCAAAAAGTTCACTAAAGATAAAAAAGTCTACAAGTCAAGCAGTGGAAAAAGTTTCCACTGCTCAACACCCAAAACTAGCCCCTGCTAGTGTTAATTTGTACTCAGCTTATCAATAAGCTATTTTAGCTTTTCCAGACTTGCAACAACTTATTTTTTGTGATAGATCTTCATTATTTGACCTATTTGATTAGACTGGAGCTTATTGGACTTTGACTTTGACTTTTTGCTAGAAAACCAACTTATTTGACTTTTTCATAAGTGCTTATTTGCTTTTTCCAGCTTATTGAGTCAGCTTATTTGAAAACTTTTTGTTGAAATAGCTTAATTAATCATTTAAAAGCTTTAGAAACTTGAATCAGCTCTTGGGGTGGCCTAGAACTCAAAAACGACTATTTTGTCGTTTTCTTTAGATTGCTTATTGCATTTTCAGGCTTATTCCTTGGGCTTATTTCAAATTTCTTTTTACAGAAGTCTTATTTAGGACAAAAGAAGCTTGTGTGTCTAATTTAAGCTTATGGCATTGCCTTATAGCTTAATGGGCCAAAAAGCCCATTAAGAATAAGTTGTTTGGTATAAGCTAGCTTATTTCACACTTTCAGCTTTTGGGCCTTTGGAAAAAGTTGTTTAAAATCCAATTTTGAGTCAAGTAGTGCTTTTTGGACTTATTTGGGCCACTTTTTCATTTTGGGCTCAAATTTGGCCCATTAAGGATCTGTTTTGGGTTTAGCCCATTTTCTAGGCCCATTAAGGGTATTTGGGTAATTTCAAGTTCATTTCTGAGTTATTTAGGTTAAATTAAGCAAGTTTACAACTTTTTAGAATTTTTTATGATTTTTAGATTTTTAATAATATTTTAATATTATTTTATTGTAAAAAATTAAAAGTCTGATTTTCCAAGTTTTTATATTTTTCCTAGATTGTAGACACTTAATTAGGAATTTTGCAACTTTCCAAAATTTTTTAGAGTCTTTTAATTATTTTCTATAATTATTTCAAGTTTTAATAGCTTTTAATAGTTTTTAATTGTTTAAAAATAGTTTTTAGTGGTTTTAAAATTTTGAAAAATACTTTTTAGCTAAATCAGGTTATTTTAAAGGTTTACAAACTATAAGATCTTGATTGGGACTTTTTATTAGTAATATTGATTTTTAGGGCTTTAATTAGCATTAAAAAGTTAATATTTAATTAACTTTAAGGTTTTGGCAAGTTTGGATTTTTTTGTAAACTCTTAGAATATTTTTGTGGATTTTTAGTGATTTTTAGGAATTTTTAGGGTAAAATTTTAATTTTGGTGCTTTTTGCGGTTTTACGTGTACACCTTATTCGTCTTAGTTTAATTCGACATCGTAACCGTCATTCTCTTCTTATCCCATTTCTATTTCTCTTTCTCACAAATATAATCACAAAGTTAATCCAAATCATTACACTCATAACACACTAGCCTCCTTGAGAACGATCCCCATTTTGGGTCATTAGTGCTTGGTTTTCCTAAACCGACACTTAATACTTGCCACTTTTGCTCTCTTTTCCTAAAGAGTAGTAAAACCACTACATCATTTTTGGCGCCGCTGCCGGGGAGGCGTATTGTGTTTTGATTTGGAATTCTTGTTTTCATATACTAACCATAATAGTAATTGTATTAGTAGCACTATACTAATACGTATTATCGGTTTTCGATTTTTGTGTGAATACTATTACTATATTGTATACGTAGAACAATAAATTCACAAGTACTCCAAATACGTGAGAAATCAAAACCTTGACTTGGGAGGTCATTACCCAATCATTGTATTCGAATCTCAAACCAAAGAAAAAGGAAAAAATAGATAAATACTTTCGTGAAGCTCAATTTTGAAAAATACAAACTATAAGGTGGGTATAAGGCGGATATTATAAAATATATCCTAAGGAAAAAGGCTCTTAAGTGCTTCGCGCCGACTCGTTTCCCCGCTTGCTTGTGAGTATTTGATTTTGAGAGCTAATCGAGGTTTTTGCCGCCCAAAGTATTACTAAGTATCATATATATTTTCTTTGTTTCAATTGATTAAACCCTTTTGAACGTTTTGGTGTTCCACCAACGTTCTAAAGTCATCGAAGGCGTTCACTTCTCGTGATCATTTTCATTCCTTGAGGCTTCTTTAATCAAGAGATTTGATTAAGGAGGAGATTTGTAGATTTTTGTCTACTTAATACATTCACCAAAATCCAAAAAGGTTAATACAATCAAAAACCACAAAAAAATTGAAAAATACAAAACACCAAAAAGAATCTTCTTTGCTTATCCCCTCGTTGTACGTGACGTTTATGCTAACTCGTAATCAAGCAAGACGTGCAGGTAAACGAAAGAACAAAACTCCCACTCCTAATATTTCTAGTGAGGAGTCTCCTATTGACGAACCCATTGTAAGAGAAGCACCAACCATGGCGAATCGAACTATGATGGAGTTACTTCAAGCACCCACCGAGGGTTATGGAGAGGATATTGTGATTCCCGCTATCCTTGCGGAGAATTTTGAGGTGAAAACGGGTTTGTTGTCGATGATCCAAAACAACAAATTCCGTGGTGATGAGAAGGACAATCCACACAACCATATCCGCCAATTCAATCGTCTTACCGCCACTTGCAAGTTTAAGGATGTCTCAAATGACTCGATTAAGATGATGCTTTTTCTGTATTCCTTAGCGGGGCCTACTAAAATCTGGTTAGAGAAAGAGCCACCCAATTCTATATTGACGTGGAAGGATCTCGTGTCTAAGTTTGTGAACCAATTTTTCCGCCCTCTAATACTACGCACTTGAAAAAGGAGATTTATAAATTTTCACAAGAGTTTAATGAAAGTTTTTCAACGGCTTGGAATAGGTTTAAGGAAATGTTATATGAATGTCCTCATCACGATTTTCCGACTTGCATCAGATTGACACGTTTTACAATGGACTTAATGATCATGAAAGGGATTATCTTAATGCCGCCGCGGGTGGTAATTTTTTGTGTAAAACGGTTGAGGAAGCTTTGGTGATAATTGAGAATAGATCTAAGATGTATAGTCCTTGTAGCACGTCTATTGTTCGTAAGGCTTCGTCTTCGGCTTCACCTTCTTTGTCTCCTACCATCGATGCTTGCCAAATTGAGGCGAACTTGGAAAACAAGATTTTTGATAAGCTTAAAAGACTTTTGATTGAGT
Source organism: Glebionis coronaria (assembly GCA_025667525.1). Lineage (NCBI taxonomy): Eukaryota > Viridiplantae > Streptophyta > Magnoliopsida > Asterales > Asteraceae > Glebionis > Glebionis coronaria. Next base: position 321,927,015 of record CM046881.1, on the reverse strand, counting down.
TTAAGTTGGTGAACCAAGTGCTCCCGCTACGGCTAAAGCAGTTGAGGTTTCATGCATGTATAGTGGTGGAGGTCATGATTTCTCCGAGTGCATTACCAATGGTGGTAACACTTCGAGTGCCTACGCGACCACGAGAACTTACAACCAAAACGGTCAAGTTACCCGCTCTAATGAATTGACTCCACCGGGTTTTGGTTCAAATCAAAATGCTAACAACAACTATCGCAACAATCAAGTTGGTTTCAAAAACAATTACAACAAGGGAAACTATGGTAATCAAGGGGCTAATAATCAAGTTTCAAACAAAAATCAAAATGATTTTCAAAACAACAACAATGGTTTGCAAACGTTGAAAGATCTTCCAAATGAATTTGTTGAATACGCTAATGGGAATGATGCTAGGTTTGACAATATTCAAAGAGAAATCATTAGCCTAAGATCCGATTTTAAGAACGACTTGAAGAAAGAGTTGAAAAATGAGTTAGCTAATGAACTTAAGATCCACACCAACAAGATGGAAGGAACCGTAACTAGGTTACAACAAAACCAACAAAAAATGGAACAAGGGCAATATGAGATTAAACAAGAAATGGTTAAAGCCGAGAAGAGGAAATCCAATTTTGAAGATAAAATCTCATCTATGTTTGAGGAAATTATGTGTAAACCGTCTTCGAGTAGTCTTCCTAGCAACACCGTATCAAACCCTAAGGGTGAGATGAAAGTGATTACCACACGTAGTGGTAAGACACTTAAGGAACCGACTCCTCAACCAATTGCTCCTACGGAGGAAGCAATTGAGGAAGAACCCGAGGTGGTGGTCCAAAAGGAGCATGTTCCAATCCCACGAAGTACCGCTCATGCCACACCTACGGTTGACCCATTACCCATATTGGAACCCGAGATTTCAAAGGCTATGCCTATGCCTCAACCCACACCACCTTTGCCCTATCCTTCGAGACTTAGAAAGGAGAAATGTCAAGAGCGCGACAATTACCAATTTTAGCTTTTTATGAAAATGTTTCGTGATTTGCACTTTAATGTGAGTTTCGCCGATGCTTTGGTCATGATGCCTCGATTTGCCGCTAACTTTAAGAGTATGTTGAACAACAAGGAGAAATTGCACCAATTGTCTAGTTGTTCGTCGGTTTATCTTAATTACATACCTTAAAAAGTCGGTGATCCTGGTAAATTTTTTATCCCTTGTGCAATCCAAGATATGGAGGAATGCTTCGCCTTGGCCGATCTTGGTGCTAGCATTAACTTGATGCCACTTGCAATCTTCAAGTCGCTCAATCTTCCTAATCTTACTCCTTCACTAATGTCTATCAAGTTGGCCGATTCCACGATTCCCGCATGTGGATTGGCGGAAGACGTTTTTGTGAAAGTGGGGAATTTCTACTATCCCGTAGACTTTATCGTTGTTGATATTCCCACGGATCCTCAAGTTCCTCTCATTTTAGGTCGTTCGTTTTAAGATACGTCTATTGGTTTGATCGATGTTCATGCTAGAAAGATCAGCTTACGTTTCAACGAAGAGGAACTTGTTATAAACGCAACTCAAAACTCTCAAATTTCTCATGTTTATTCCGTTGCAACCATAAACCTCGTTGATATGATTGACGTGGTTTGCGAGGAATTTTCACAAGAAGTTCTAGGTTTTGGTGATGAAGAAACTAGTGGCAATCCCACTATGTTAGATCCAATTCTTGATAATTCGACACCAACCTTCACTCCCTTTGAAGGTGGTGGTTTTACGTTGGAAGAATTAGAAGTTCCACGTACTTGTAACGAAGACCTCGACAACAATGAGGACTTCTCGATTATCAAGTATTTTCTTAACGATTTCCCATTTCCTCCACCCGAGGAGGTTATGAGTATCGAGCCCAAATCTTTACTTGAGGAACCACCTATCCTCGAGTTGAAAGATTTACCTCCTCATCTCGAATATGTCTATTTGGAGGAGGGCGACAAGTTGCCGGTTATTATAGCGAAGGAACTTTCGAATGATGAAAAAACCGCACTTGTCGATGTTCTAAAGGATCACAAAGGGGCAATTGCGTGGAAGTTATCCGACATTAAGGGAATCGATCCCAAATTTTGTACCCACAAAATCTTAATGGAGGAGGATTACAAGCCCGCAATCCAATGTCAAAGGAGGGTGAACCCCAAAATTCACGACGTCATCAAAAAGGAGGTCCTTAAACTCCTTGACGCGGGAATGATTTACCCTATTTCCGATAGCCCTTGGGTGAGTCCTATTCATTGTGTCCCTAAAAAGGGAGGAATGACCATTGTGCCAAACGATGCCAACGAGTTAATTCCCACTAGACTCGTGACTGGATGGAGAGTGTGCATTGACTATCGAAAGTTGAATGAAGCCACTCGAAAAGACCATTTTCCCTTGCCCTTCATGGACCAAATGTTGGAGCGTCTTGCAGGAAACGATTTCTATTGCTTTTTAGATGGTTTTTCCGGTTACTTCCAAATTCCCATAGATCCTCGTGATCAAGAAAAAACTACGATTACCTGTCCATATGGAACGTTTGCCTATCGTAGAATGCCATTCAGACTTTGTAATGCACCGGGAACCTTTCAAAGGTGCATGATGGCTATTTTTCATGACATGATCGATAAGACGATGGAAGTATTCATGGATGACGTTTCCGTGTTTGGTAATTCGTTCACTTCGTGTTTGTCGAATCTTGAGAGAATGTTGAAACGTTGTGAGGAAACCAACCTTGTGCTCAATTGGGAAAAGTGTCATTTTATGGTTAAAAGTGGAATCGTCTTAGGGCACAAGGTCTCGAAAGCGGGGATTGAGGTAGATCAAGCTAAGGTAGACGTCATCGCCAAATTACCTCATCCCAAAACCGTTAAGGGAGTTAGGAGTTTCCTAGGCCACGCGGGCTTTTATCGTCGATTCATCAAGGATTTTTCAAAGATCTCTCGACCCATTACACATATTCTTGAAAAAGAGGCATGTTTTGTCTTTAACGAAGATTGTGTACGAGCCTTTGAAATCCTTAAGAGGAAACTTACCTAAGCTCCCATTCTTGTTGATCCCAATTGGAACCTCCCCTTTGAGCTCATGTGTGATGCTAGTGACTACGCTATTGGGTCCGTATTGGGCAACGTCATGAAAAGCACTTCTTGCCTATTCACTATGATAGCAAGACGATGATCGAGGCTCAACTTAAATACAATACAACGGAGAAGGAGTTCCTTGCCGTGGTGTATGCATTTGAGAAATTCCGACCTTATCTCGTCTTGACGAAATGCATAGTGTATACGGATCAACTGGCTATCAAGTATCTCATGGCTAAACAAGATGCAAAGCCGAGATTACTTCATTGGATTCTCCTCCTTCAAGAATTTGACCACAAAATTGTTGACAAAAAAGGAGCCAAGAATCTAGCGGCCGATCATCTTTCTCGTTTGGAAGATCCTCACCAAAGTGTTTATGAGCCCAAGGAAATCACCGAAACATTTCCGCTCGAGACACTTGGTGTAGTGAATTCTAAGCTTGATTCTTCCACCCCATGGTTTGCGGACTTTGCAAATTACCATGCGGGTAACTTCATCATCAAGGGTATGACGACTCAAGAAAAACGAAAATTCTTTCATGACGTCAAGTTCTACTTTTGGAACGACCCTTACTTGTTTCGAACTTGTGCGGATCAAATCATCCGACGTTGTGTCTTTGGTACCGAAGATTCTAATATCCTTAGAGCTTGCCATGAGGGACCCACGGGTGGTCACCACGGTGCTAATCTCACGGCGAAGAAGGTGTTTGATGCCGGCTTCTTTTGGCCTACTATTTACCGAGATGCACAATATCTTGTGAAGTCATGTGATTCACGCCAACGACATGGAAAAGCCTCACAAAAAGATGAAATGCCACAAAATATCATCCAAGTGTGTGAGATCTTTGACGTTTGGGGTATAGACTTTATGGAGCCGTTCCCGTCATCTCGTGGTAATAAGTACATTCTCGTTGCGGTTGACTACCTATCTAAGTGGGTGGAAGCTAAGGCTTTGCCCACCAATGATGCTCGTGTGGTAGTCAAGTTTTTGAAAAGCTTGTTTTCTCTGTTTGGAACCCCTCGTGCGATCATAAGCGATCGTGGAACCCATTTTTGTTACGACCAATTTGAAAGGGTCCTAAGGAAATATGGGGTTACACATCTGCTTTCTACGGCTTATCACCCATAAACGAGTGGGCAAGTCGAGGTTTCAAACCGAGCGTTGAAGAGGATCTTGGAGAGATCCGTTGGGGAAAACCGACAATCTTGGTCGGATAAGTTGGACGATGCTTTATGGGCCTTTAGGACCGCTCATAAGACGCCCATTGGGTGCACTCCCTATAAGCTTGTGTATGGGAAAAATTGTCATTTGCCAATCGAATTGGAACACAAGGCTTATTGGGCCCTAAAGCATGGTAATGATGACATGGAGACCGCGGGAGAACACCGGAAAATGAAATTGGATGAATTGAGAGACATTGCTTATGAAAATTCATTGATTTATAAAGAAAAAACTAAAAAGTTGCATGATTCTAAAATTAAAAACCGGGTTTTTAACATTAGGAATCAAGTTTTGCTTTTTAATTCTCGTTTGAAAATCTTTTCCGGTAAGTTGAAATCCCGTTGGTCCGGTCCATTCACCGTGACTCAAATATTTCCATATGGGACCATCGAGCTAGCTCAAAATGATGGTCCGAATTTCAAGGTGAATGGACATAGGTTGAAGCACTACTTTGGCGGGGAAGTTCCATCCTTGAACTACCTCAACCAAGTCACCTTCCCCAATGATAATTAGTATTGAGGGGATCGAGTCGAGCTCATGACTCGGTAATCAAAAACAAGGTGCCTCGTGAGGGAGACCCATGCTTATCCTATGTATATAACATCGCTTTCTAATGTAGTTAACGTGTGGGGATTTGTGCCTTCCAACCCTTGTTCTGTGGTTGTTTGTGAATTGTGGACTTTAGATGATCATGATCTTCACGATTGGAGCCTCTCGTGTTCGTTTTATGGGAGCACTCGATCGTTTGCTTTGAATACTTTCTCAATATCCATGATATATCCTTTGATGTTCTAACCTTAGGTTTATAGCACACTTCATAAACGGCTATTAATTTATTGGTTACACCCTTTCCATGCTAGATTAGGCATTCGACTACGTCTCTAGTATGGGGGTGTTTGCACCCCTAGACTCGAAACATTGAGGACAATGTTTAACTTTAGTATCGGGGGTGAATAGATACTTGCCTTGCCAAACCTTCACACTTTCCAAAGTTTATCTTTTTGTTTATCGTTTTTGTTGCAAAATAAGGCTAAAAAAGGCCAAATTTTATGAATTTTTCTCATGTTTTATAAGTGTTTGAAGACATGAATGTAGGTTTTCCGATGGCGAGAATAAGAGTAATTTTTGACTCGACCGTGCGTGTTGAGCACTTAGCTTTGATTCCTTAACTTCACATTAGGCTAAGTCTCTTAAATGAGGACGAGAAATGATAGGGTTAATTATAAGTTACTATGCTAAACGTAGAGTACTCGTATTCTTTCAAAAACTCATGTGTTCTCGTTGTTTGCTTATTCTCCCTTCGCATGTCAATATTTTTTGCTTAATAAATATTGACTTAGCGGTTTAGTTGGGATTGTTGGGTTTCTAGTCTTTTCTAGTAGCTTCCGTGTAATTATATTGGGAAGACATTAAGGTATCGCCAGCGTCACAGTTTTGAAGTATTGGCACCCGAATAATCAAAAGCTTCACCCAATAATATGATTTCAAAGGCTCACCTAAATCAAGCAAACAATTTGAAGCCCCACAAGGCCGAAAAATCTATGCAAAATTGAAAGTGAATCAAGCCTTAATCTTCGAAGCTTTAAAGATAAAAAATTCGCCTTTGCGTGAGGATATACGTCTTTGGCTAATAAAACTACCGATGAGGTGGATAATAAAAGGCAAGGCAAGACCGAAGTCATAATAAAAGCTTCATGGCGAAGTTGAATAAAAGATGGAGGTAAACCAAAGATAATAAGGCCCTTTCGTTAGGGGGCGTATAAAAGTCTTGGTAATAAGTATCATGTTCAAAACCGTTATAAAACTGTGTTTATCGATCCTTCTTGTTGACTTAATTTTTTCACATCGTTGTCTATTAGGAGGGGTTATTGATTTGATGGTCTTGGTTACACCGTCAGGACTCTATTTTTAGACCTAAATCTCTATTATCGCATAAGTCAAACATGTATCTTCGTGAAACATTCAAGGCAAAATAAAATATAAGAGATACAACTTAGGAAAATGGGAGGATAAGTACGTGATTAGGGCATATGAGTAGTGTTAGCATTACTAACTTATAATGACAATGATCTCGTTGCACGCTTGGCATGGAATTGGGGTGAAAATCGAGGACGATGAAATTATTTCTAACGAAGGATTCACGTGTTCTTATTCTATGAACCTAAACGTCCCATTTTGCGATGAAAATCATACATTATGTCTAAAACGCAAGTAGTAGCAAAGGTATTAGTGTAGCTAGTTTATCGTTCAATAAAGTGAATAAAAATGAATTTTGGAGATGCTACGATACTTTATTCTAGCATTGCGTGAGGGCACGACAATGGTTTAGTATGGGGGAGTGATGAGACTGCTTTTATACATAGTCTCATCGTCCAAATAGGGCTTAAAATGCATTAAATATCATCAAAATACCCATATATATGCTTGTGTTTGTTGCTTGTGTATTTTAGGTACGGATATTGAGAAAATGACAAAAGATCACAAGAATCATGCGAAAACGAACTCGGGAAACGAAGCCGCACAATGAACCAAGCCCTAATGAAGAATTTTCCCAAGAAAACCCTTGAAGACTTGAAGATTTAAGAAGAAGTGTCCTCCAATATGGAAGAAGTGACACTTTATACCCTTGTATCTTCATAATTACAAGATTGGTCCCTAAAGTTTGTCAAAATTACAAAAAGGGCCCTCCACTTTGAAGAATTGACAAGTTTAGCCCCTCAACAAAGCTAAATTGTCAACCATTATCCTCCACAAAGTCAAATATATCATGAAGTCCTTCAAAGAACAAGAAATTACAAGTTTGTTCCTTTGAAAATCCCAAAATTACCAAAAGGACCCTTGACTTTCAACATTTGGCAAGAATGGTCCCTCATAAATGAAGACTTGGCAATTTCAGTCCTCCAAAATTCCAATCATACAAGTTAAGACCATAATCCATGAAGAAAATACCAAACCAGTCCTTCAAGAATCACAAAATGGCAAGAATTATCCCTGAATTCACTTTGTAAAACATTTTGGGGCAAAAGTGTGAAAATGCAAAAGTTGTTACAAAGGGATTTGGCGTTGACAGCTTTTCAAACTAAAAAGACAAGAAAGAAGGAGTTGAGGGACCAAAAGGGGCAGACAACATTTGATACCTAGACTAATAGTGGGGTGACACGTGCCCCACTAACACCTCTCCACCAATCACATTTCACCCTTCTTCCATATCACCCTCCACTCACCAGATTAAATAATTAATTAATCTTGGCGCCTTAACACCAAATTTAAATAAATCCAACACTAATCCGGATCATACACTTAACTATTTACCAAGAACACAAATTGGGGTTTTATTAATTACTTGTAATTAAACCTTAATATTGTGCAGATTAGTGATTGGTGATAATATTAACACAACCCAACCTTAAAAAAACCTGCCACCTCACTCCCTTGTCCCACACAAGATTCCCCTGCTACACCATTGAGCAAGAAGACAAAACAGTAACAAGGATCCAACGTCCCATAACAAAGCTTGAAAGTTAAGCTTATTACAAGCCCTTTGATCAACTTTTCATCTGCCAACTCATGCAAACAGCCAAGAAATGTCACATGATCTTCAAGATATTCAAATTTTCAAAGGGCAATTGGGAATTTCACAGCTTTAGGGTTTACGTTTTTTAGCTTCTTAGCATTAGTTTGTAGCCTATATAAAGGCATAAGGGTGCAACATTTGCAGTTAGATTTTGGTTTTTCCTTGTTCAAAAACTTGTAAATCCTCTTTTCAGTTTAATGAAAGTGTGTTAAGTTTGTTGAAGAAAGACCAAGTGCCACTTAATTTTATGCTTGTTTATGTTATTTGTTAACTGAAATTGAATCTCAAAACCTGTTTTTAAGGAGGGTGCACAAGTTTGCATTTTTCCTTCAAGCTTGATATTTTGCTAAGTTCTTGTTCAAACCTTGGAATTATTGGGCTATAGGGCTGATCATAGCATCCTAATATTGTGTTATCAAGGTGTGGTGAGGCTTATAACTTGGGGATAATCAAGTGTGGGGTAGCAAAGTTGCATCAATCAAGGCTTTTTACTTTTCTAATTTTGATATTGTGCTACTTACCTTTTTGAATCTTAGCAGGGTTGTTGTTGGAAGCTTGTGCTTGTTTTAGCTAGCACGTAAGCTCTAACATTCGTGGGTGTGGATGTACATCCATGACGTTTGTCTTGAAACCTTGAAAATCTGATAAAAATTGGATTTTTTATGGATTGTTGCTCTACTTTTGTTCTTGGTGATTTATTGGCTTGAATCTACTTAGTCTTGCATGATAATGTTGTTTATATGCTAGATTAATCATTTGGTAAACTGAATCATACTTTTACTTGTTTAAAAATTGATTTGAAAAGTTAAAAGGGTGTTTGGGTCTACCTGTTTGAGTTGAAATCTTGTTATTGTGTGAAGGAAAGTTTGTGTTTGTGTTCTATATTTGATATATGCTTGGTTGAGAGTGTTTTGCTGCAAGTTTTTGTGTTTGAAACCTTGAATCACATAATCTGCTATATCTTGTTGAGTTTGACTGATTTTGACCTAAGAATTTGGGAAAACCTAGAGTTTATGCATGCTTAGGGTTAAAAGCTGTTAAAACATCATTAATATAACATACTTGATAGATCTTGAGGTTTGAATCTGGCTTGTTGGTCAAATACATCAGCAAAGTGAAATTTGCATGTGTTAGTGTTCATCAGTAACATTCATTAGCTTGAATCTTCCTTAAAACTTTGAATCATTGCATGAAACCTATTTAGACTTGTTTATTTGAGTTTATAATAGCTTGTGTATGCATTTGGTTGAGTTTGGCTAGCTGAATTGTGCTAAAAGTGCTTATTGAACCTAATCTGCTTACTTGTTCATGTCTGTATCATATCTGGTGCTTAATTGAATTAACTGTATCAATTGGGTGATTGTGTTTGTGATTTTTTGATTGTTATTGACTCCTTATGATCCAAAGATCATTTGGGTGCCTTTGTGAAATCTGAATCTCCAAAAATTTCACTAAAGACAAAAAAATCTACAAGTCAAGCAGTGGAAAAAGTTTCCACTGCTCAACACCCAAAACTAGCCCATGTTAGTGTTAATTTGTACTCAGCTTATCAATAACTATTTTAGCTTATCCAGACTTGCAACAACTTATTTTTTGTGATAGATCTTCATTATTTGACCTATTTGATTAGACTGGAGCTTATTGGACTTTGACTTTGACTTTTTGCTAGAAAACCAACTTGAAAATGCAATAAGTGCTTATTTGATTTTTCCAGCTTATTGAGTCAGCTTATTTGAAAACTTTTTGTTGAAATAGCGTAATTAAGTCATTTAAAAGCTTTAGAAACTTGAATCAGCTCTTTGGGTGGCCTAAAACTCAAAAACGACTATTTTGTCGTCTTCTATAGATTGCTTATTGCATTTTCAGGCTTATTCCTTGGGCTTATTTCAAATTTATTTTTACAGAACTCTTATTTAGGACAAAAGAAGCTTGTGTGTCTAATTTGAGCTTATGGCATTGGCTTATAGCTTAATGGGCCAAAAAGCCCATTAAGAATAAGTTGTTTGGTATAAGCTAGCTTATTTCACACTTTCAGCTTTTGGGCCTTTGGAAAAAGTTGTTTAAAATCAAATTTTGAGTCAAGTAGCGCTTTTTGGACTTATTTGGGCCACTTTTTCATTTTGGGCTCAAATTTGGCCCAATAAGGATCTGTTTTGGGTTTAGCCCATTTTCTAGGCCCATTAAGGGTATTTAGGTAATTTCAAGTTCATTTTTGAGTTATTTAGGTTAAATTAAGCTAGTTTGCAACTTTTTAGAATTTTTTATGATTTTTGGATTTTTAATAATATTTTAATATTATTTTATTGTTAAAAATTTAAAGACGGATTTTCTAAGTTTTTATATTTTTCCTAGATTGTAGACACTTAATTAGGAATTTTTCAACTTTCCAAACATTTTTAGAGTCTTTTAATTATTTTCTAGAATTATTTTAAGTTTTAATATCTTTTAATAGTTTTTAATTGTTTAAAAATAGTTTTTAGTGGTTTTAAAATTTTGAAAAATACTTTTTAGCTAAATTAGGTTATTTTAAAGGTTTACAAACTTTAAGAACTTGATTGGGACTTTTTAGTTAATATTGATTTTTAGGGCTTTAATTAGCATTAAAAAGTTAATATTTAATTAATTTAAAGGTTTTGGCAAGTTTGGATTTTTTCGTAAACTCTTAGAATATTTTTGTGGATTTTTAGTAATTTTTATGAATTTTTAGGGTAAAATTTTAATTTTGGTGCTTTTTGCGGTTTTACGTGTACACCTTTTTCGTCTTAGTTTAATTCGACATCGTAACCGTCATTCTCTTCTTATCCCATTTCTATTTCTCTTTCTCACAAATATAATCTCAAAGTTAATCCAAATCATTACACTCATAACACACTAGCCTCCTTGAGAACGATCCCCATTTTGGGTCATTAGTGCTTGGTTTTCCTAAACCGACACTTAATACTTGCCACTTTTGCTCTCTTTTCCTAAAGAGTAGTAAAACCACTACATCATTGACATTAATTTTAAGACCCGATATGAGATAAAAACAACGCAACATACACAGTAAATTAGAAGCACCCTCGTTGGACCATTCCCCTAAAAAGATGACATCATCCGCAAACATAAGATGCGAGATTGATAAGTTGTCCCCAAGAGAGACCCCTTTAAAAATACCACGCGATTCCGCTTTGCAAGAGAGCACATGAAGAGCTTCCATAGCCAAAATGAAAAGAAAAGGCGATAACGGATCACCTTGACGAAGCCCCTTTTGAAGATCAAATTCCTGAGTTGGGGAGCCATTCACTAAGACCGACGATCTAGCATTCTTGAAGCATCCAACAATCCAACTACATCTTTTAGAACCAAAACCAAGCTTCATCATGATCAAGTCCAAATAATCCCATCGCACGGAATCAAAAGCTTTTTCAAAATCGACTTTAAACACCATAAGATCCCTCTTATGCTTCCTATGGCAAGCAATAACTTCATTTAATATAAGCGGGCCATCAAGAATATTTCTTCCTTTGATGAAGGCAGTTTGCTCTCGACTAACACAATGATCAATGACTAGACTATGCCTATTAGGAAGGATTTTACCAATAATCTTATATTGACATCCAATAAGACTAATGGCCGAAAGTCGGAGACAAAGCTTGCATTTGTGAATTTCGGAATCAAAGCGATAAAGGAGGAGTTACAACCCTTAGGAAAAGCACCATACCGAAATAAATCATGCACAAACCGATATACGTCATCCTGTATGATGTCTCAAAAATTAGTAAAGAATTTAAATGAATTCCGATCAGGCCCAGGAGCACGATCACCTCTACAGTCCCAAACAGCCCGTTTGATTTCATCATTGGAAACAGGCCTCTCAACAAAACCCCTAAGACCACTTGGAAGAACATTGGGCATATCACCTTCAAGAAGGACCGACATGTTGGAATCCTGACTAAACCGTTTACCAAAATGAGAGTAGAATTCCTCCTTCACTCGATTAGGGTCTTCAACCCAGTCACCGTTAATGAAAACCCCTTTAATAGCTTGCTGACGTCTCTTTTTCTTCAACATGCTATGAAAAAATTTTGAGTTCTCATCACCTTCAACAGCCCACTTGACCTTTGCTTTTTTAACAATGTCTTTGGACTCAATACGATCAATTTCATACAACATCTTGCAGGATTCCCGTCGCTGAATAAAGTCCGCATCAGAATCAATCCTTTTATCAATCTTAATATCAATATCCGAGAGCTTAGATTGATGATCCTTCTTTACAATCAAGGACATCGCTTTGTAATTAGGTATCCATTCCCGGATAATACTTTTAAGATGCTGAAGCTTCCTCTTAAACAAAATAATCCCATTATCCTCCACTATGCCAAAATTACTCCACGTATTAGAAACTAAATCACGAAAACCTTCAATCTCAAGCCAAGAATGACAGAATCTAAAAGGAACTGGACCATAATCAACCTCGAAAACTTTAAGGAGAATGGGACGATGATCAGGGATCCCTTTCTCCAGAACGACACCACTGATGTTAGGAAAAGATTCAAGAAAACCATCAGAAACAAAGAATCTATCAAGCTTGCTCATCTTAGTCCCCCTCTTATCAGACCAAGTAAAGTTATAACCCCCTAGAGGAACGTCGGTGAGAAGAGAGTTACTAATAAAATCATTGAAGACATCTGCTTGCCTGCTATTAAAAACCGAGCCAATCCTCTCAGCTGCTTCACGCACTTCATTAAAATCGCCCATAATAATAATGCTCCCAACCCAGCCGGATATAAGGTTAGAGAGAGAGGATCATAGAGAAATTCTTTGAGAAAGACCTTGAGGAGCATATACAACAATCCACATGAGACGTACATCAGTTTGAGCCCAAAGGCCCTCAACAACCATAAAATTGTCATGACTACTAATTTTAGATTTATGAAAGAGCGCATTATTCCAAACACACAAGATACCACCCGAAAGCCCTCTAGACGAAGCAGCAGCAAAATAGAATTGACTGTTACCCCATGCCTGACGAACCTTCCAAAAATCAATCTGCAACATTTTTGTTTCTTGAATCGCTAAAAAATTAACCATAAATTTATGACACAAACTACTCAACCATCTTCTCTTATTAGAATCACAAAAACCTTGAATGTTTAGAGAGATCGAATTCATTTATTCACCTTGACATCTCCATTGCCAGCAATCAATGCTTTCATGGTAGTTTCACAACCATCCATATTAATTCCAAGAGCCGAACCTACTTTTATAGACTCTTGAAGCCTTTCAACCATGGAGAAACCCGTATGCGTACTAGTGCTATTCTCCTTATTGTGTGAAGAAGAAGAACAATGAGATACATAATCAACTTTCTGATCACATTTAGGTTCAAAACATCCCAGACTTGGAGATGGATCTGGGCCTAGAGTTTTTGGACGAACGACACCCCCCTCAGACTTACGCTTGCTACTTTTGTCAATATAATCAGCCAGACCAAACGAATCACTATTAGTGCCTATATTGCCCACACCAATTTCACCCTCAGGAAGAGCATTGGGAACATCAACTGGTTCACTCTCCAATACATTTGGAGAACTAGATGTGTTGAGAATCGGAGCACCATTCCCTACACCACTATCCTCCTCAGAGTCCCCCCCACATACATCCCATTATCCGAGTTACCCAATAAATCATCCTCTTGATCATCATATTTACTGTATTCAACATAATCCTTAATATCGTTAAAACTAGGAGTCCAACTGCATAACTCCCTAACACGGATAGAGTATGTGGCATCACAAAGCGTCACCATGATAGTAGCAAAGACCAAGAGGTGATGAGATTATTTAATACACATCCGCTTACTAAGCCTATTACATTTATCCGAATCGTCCATGAAAATAACCTCGCCTCACATAGCACATATTATTTCAAATACTTCATGATCCCAATCCCTAATCAGGACACCTTCAATTTCAAACCAAATAAGTCTTTCATCAATGACAAAATCATCATGCCATAATTTAAGAGAAGAAAACCACGTCAAAATTCCCTCATGCATAAGAAACTTATCCCGAGCTTCAATTGATTGGAATTCAAACAACACCCATAAACCACGTAGATATTTATATGAAACATCCAAGAAACCTTCACTTCGACACATCGCTTGTGCATTTGAAATCGTCCAAAAATCTTTATAGCATCCCAAAACAGCCAAAGGAAAAGTATCTGGTTGTAGATTGTAAAATCCATGATTTTACCATGATTATATGTAATGAAGTTTCACCCATTAATCCTAGAACACATACTCATGTGTTGTGTTTCTATAAGTTGTGTGTGAACTTGTCCATTATGTACTTATACTTTTACATTCATACTTGTTGTAATAAGTTTCATAATTTAAACCTTGTATTTAAAACTAGGGGAAACAAATAATAAAATGTATAATCAATATTTGAAGTGTACGACACTTACCTAAAATTTGGAAAGCATGCTATACATAGTGTTTGTAGTCGTGTATGTGTGAGTATTTATACCATAATCATGTTTTAAACCTTCTTGGATTAGCCCAAGACCATACTCCTTATGTGCTAGCCCAACATAAGCCCAAGCCAAAGCCCATTACCCCTTTGGATAGCTAGACACGACACACATGCATATGTGGAAGAAGAAGGGTTGTGTTGGTTTTGGAAAAGCCAACACACGGCACAATGGTTCTTACCAAGGCATTCATGCCTTTTGTCTTCACCCTTCTCTCTCCCCTTTTAGCCGAAAAACACACACATACATTCTCTCTCTAACACCCCACCAAATGCTATGCGCAGCGGAACTACAACATTTAGGTGCTAGGCAGTTATCATCGCACACAAGATATATCGAACGACTCCAAAGAGACGTCAAATTTTAAACTTAAATTAAAAATTGTTGAAAAGTTACATGTCTACGGTTTTCCAACCCCAAATGATACAACAGAGTTTTGCGTTACGGTCCCCATGAATCTCAACCCCAAAAGTTGCAGTTTTCACAACAACATGACATAAAGTTAAAAATGTGTAAGTAATAACGGGAGGAAAAACAAGTAGACTCCAAGCCATACACACAACATCCATCCAATGCACCCTCCATGCTACACTTCAGCGGTTACCTGAAACACATGCTAAATTTGGTCAACGAAAACGTTGAGTGGAATTCATAGGTTTTACAATTCATTTTGAACATATGTGAAATAAAAACCATTCACGATCATTCATAGACTTGTCGATCAAACAATCTATATTCTAGGTACTGACAATTGTGTTTAAGCTCATGACACTAAACCGTTAACTCAATCACCCGCGTAATAATTACCGGCGTGATTCAGATGAAACCAGTGCCCCTACTAAGGCATCAGTTGCAATTATACCTTATCTCTTATCACAAATTATCCGTCCGCAGGGGGTATCAACGTACTAGCCCTCGTCTCGGATAGGGTAGTCAACCCCATAGTACTATCACTTTGTATAAGCGGCTATTTCTAATCCACGCTAGGACTAAACAATAGTTAATAGTTCATGAATTTGGGGCCTTTTGCAACTAGGTACTCAACACAATTTCAAGGCAACATTCGGGTCCAACAATCATTCATGACATATGTTCATTTTGAAAACTAGCATGCATTTCCCTCGCGGGTAAAACAGTTTGAAATAATAATAAGCAAGGCTATAAATTCACACCTTATATAACAAGTAGTCGATAGTTCGAGTGACGGTTACTGACGACGATGAGGATGCCCGGGTAAATCAACACCTATCAAACCAAATAACGCGTAATGAGTAATCTCATTTATAAACCTTATGGTACTATATAAAATACATACATATTAGACACTTGTGATAAATACAACTCACGCCAAAACAAAACAATCAAGTGTTACTCGTTTTATACCATTTGTCCTTATTATTAACGTTATTCATTTTTACACATTTTCGCCGATACTTACCAAAAGTACGGACTGTTTTACTATACTTAACCCTTTATATAAAATTTGAGAAAATTCCCAAAAATACTTTAAGACCTGTAGAAAACACATATTTAATCCCAACAAAAGTTTTCGCTTTTACGACTCGTTATTCAACACTTTTCCAAAACTACATTTTTCGGACTGAAATTGTACTTTGACCAAGTCGGACTCATTTGACCCGTTTAAAATCCTCCATTGACCCATTTGACACCTAAGTCTTATAATAAACTCAAATGTGCCGGTTTGAGACCAAAATTTGACCTTTGACCATTTACCAAACTAAACCTATAGTCCCCGGGATTTGACCTAAAACCAAGCATAATTTCGGATTATGACGGTTTTCATCTACCGGTACACGAATTTCAAAACGTCGTAACTTTTGACTCGTTAGGAGTCGTAAGCTCTATCTTATACCAAATCGAAGCTAAGAAGATGCTCTACAACTCTATCCTTATCACAAGACCTGTTTTCAAAATAATCTTTACGAAAACACCTCAAACTTTCTGCCTAAAATTACCTATACCAAAATCATACCAACGCTCGTTTTCAAACCCATTTACCAACATTAGACATCATCCTAAGTACTACTAAGCATACCCAAACATCATTTTCAGTCCTAAACCCCTATTGATCAATATCCTCATAAAACCCAAATCATAAAAACAAACATGCAATTGGATATACCCATCTAAAAACATGTAAACATATGATTAAACACAAAATCAAACATCAAAACATTAACCACCATGATCCCCAAACAACCCCCTTTGAGCCGTGGGGTTTGGGTGATCAAAACCCATCAACCAAATTGATTTTGGTTGATTTGTTTGGTGTTCTAGCATCATTCTAACATGAATTAAACATGCAAATGCCCAATTAACATCCAAATGGACTTTTGAAAAATCTTTAATTTTTGGAAAATTTTTTGTTAATGCATGTTTGAAATAACCATGGATTAACACTTACTAAAGGATTTTAGAAGGTGGTCTTTGATTGGAATTAATCAAAACCCAAGAAAAATTGAAGTGATGGTGGTGTTGGTGTGTTTGGCCGTCGGCCTAGAGAGAGCAAAAAGGGTGGGTTTGATTTTTTTTTCTTTGAAATGTTATGTGTGTGAGTGTTTGTTTCCTTTTTGTGAAATGGGAGGGACCAAAGGTGCAATTTAAGCTTTCTTTTGGCCTCAAGTAAAAACGACTCTAAAACTTTACGGGATTGACCAACTAGTCATTTTAGAAAATTTTACGGGAGTCAGGAATCATCCCAAACACTCCAAAATACTTTTAGGACACTATAAATGTACCCGGAAAGCAATAAAACTCACTCGACTCGACTTAACACGAACCGTAAGTAAAATTCTCGAAAAATTACAATATCGATAAAACGACAATAATTATAGAAATTTGGGCATCCATCGGGATTGTATTCGTCATCGTCCTTCTTAAATCGTCAATCGTCAAAATTATAACCTCGAACATCAGTTTCAACCAAAATACTAAAATATATACCAATTAAAATTTATTAAAAAATTCAAAAATAAGTGTAATTTAGGGTAATGTTAGTGACCTCGGTTCTAGGGTATCACACTCTCCTTCTCTCATGCAACTTAATCTCACTTCTCTCTTCACCTTCTTTTTCAAATCATTCGGCTTTAAGCCACAAACATCCAAAGTTGTTCATTAAATCTACTAGATCCTTGTCCCATCTTAAGTACTAGTCATTTGGTAGCATCATCATCTTTGGAATCACTATAACAAGCCCTAGCTGAAACCTTAAAGTTCACTGCTTGGTTATAGTTAGGGTTTCCATCATCTTCTTGATTAGATCTCTAATCTCCTTGTTCATCTAGATCTTCCTTGGTAACTTTTAAGCAAGAAAGGTATACTCCTTATGATTCTTTATTTTTACTTGCATGCATCATCATCCATCTAGGAACACATGTAAATAACTTGTTAAAAATCAAGATTTGGTAAAAACCATGACCTTAAAGGTCACGGCATATTTTTGAGCACCATTAGTCATGGTTTAAAATACTTTTAATAAAGAAACCTATGACTAGTACTCTATGTTTTAACTTGATTTAAAATCATATGAATATTTTGTGAATTTTAAAAAAGCCGTGGGTTACAAGACTCACTTTTGGGATTTTGGTTAACTAATAATCATAGATCTCATAAGTTGATTTGTGTAACTCAAAAATCATGAAAACCATGACCTAAAGGGTAACGACATGATTAAGTGGTTAACTTATGATTTATGTACTAAGTTTTAATTATGGAAAATGTATTATTACATGTTAAATGGAATACTAAAAATCACTAAAATGAGTTATGTATACATATATAGCCGTGGGTTATATATAACCTTGAATGGGTTTTAGATGTACATGCATGCTTACATAAGACCTAGATCAAATGATAAGAGTTAACTTATCATGATAAACATAAAACAAGCTTATAAAAATCTTATGGGAACATTGGGAGAAAACAATATAGCCGTGAGCTATATGTTGCTTTCTTGGAATTGTGGTAACCTTGGAAACATGCATGAAACCTAGATAATCATGTTGTATTTTTATAAATATTTACAAGACATAAAACTAGCTAAAATGTTCATCTTGGAAACACCAAGATTTAAAATTATAGTCGTGGGCTATATGTATGTATGTATGGACTTGTTGATTTCTTGAATAGCTAGATCTTATTTTAGGGGCACTTATAAGTACATGCAACCTTAAAATAAGTTTTGACTCATCTTAATAAGCTATAATTAATTATAGACGTGAGTTATAAGCTCATATTAGAGCTTATGACTTGCATGCAACCTTGTAACACAATTAGATCTTATTTGGTATATCACATAAAATATACTATAAGTTTTATTCTTTTATTAAGATTTAAAACTAAATAGAAATAAGCTAATAATAAGCTTATAAGAAAATCCTAGGTTAATACTTACATAATATGAAAAGTAGTATTAATGGACTAATTAAGCCCATGCAATATTAGCCCAAGACTTAATGGACCCAATAAGCTCATTTAATAAATCTTAGTGACCTAATGGACTTAAGATTATACTTGAACCCATTTAAAATGGTTAATGGACTTAAAATGTATTTAAGCCCAATAAAAGTGTTAATGGCCCATTTAACAAGTTAGTAAACTTAAAAATGTATTTAAGCCCACTAGATGGCACATTAGATATTTTAACCCATTTAATTAGCCCATATAATATTTTGAATGTTTAAATAAAAGTTTTTATAATAAAATGTAATTTATAAAAACTTTTGGATTAAAATGACAATTTATGAAACTTAAGTTCTAAAACCGTGACTTATGAAACTTGTTTTGATAAATTAGTAAACACAAGGACTGAAAATGTAAATATCCAAAAGTCTAGGGTTTAATAAATACCATATGTGGCATATTAAACCCTAGGGACCCTTTTTGGAAGTTTCTAAAAGTCATTTTGTCATTTTATAACCCTAAGGATCATTTTTGTATTAATCCGAAACTTAAAGAAGCCCTAGGGGCTGTTTTGGTCATTTTATGAAAGTTATAAAACTTAGATTTAACTAGGGTGACTAAACCTGCCATAAGCCGAATAAATAGGTATTTAAATGGTGACACTCCTCTCCAGCCTCTGATTACTAAAATCCAAAGTGCACGATCGAGTCTAGAGCTATTTGAGATCATCAAATATCTCATTAGGACACACTTCCATAATTCCTTGCTTCTTCACACACTGTGAAAAGTAAGAAAGATCTTAAGATTCCTACGCAAAATATTCATGATCTTGCCTGAACATCCGAGTAATACGAAAGTATTTACAATGAAGATGGAAATCCTTCTTGAGCGAACATTAAAACGCTCATGGTAGGTGACTTGTGCGATTCTTTATGAATCAAACTTGTGATAACTGGAAAGCAACAATTGTTTAATTCTTAATTGAATTTAAACACGTTCCAGGCCTCTACGCAATATCTAAGTGATCTTGCCAGAACACTCAGAGTGATACCTTAGTGTTCACAGTGATGAGTGGAAATCCTTCTAGTGTTAACCTTAAACAGAACTTGGTAGGTAACTTGCAAGATTCAATATGAATCAAGCTCGTGACAACTAGAAAGAAACGATGGTGTGATTCTTTAACGAATCCAACTTGTTCCAAGAATCAGAATTGACGGCTTCAATCATGCGGATAATTTTATCCAAATGATTCACTCTTTACGTTCGTAGTCAGCTTTGGACAGTCGAGTAAAGAGAACGGGTTTACCCGCGAAATATTGTCAAGGAGATTTTTAATTAAATCTACCTGCCACAAGTACGATATTTTATATC
Organism: Glebionis coronaria; assembly: GCA_025667525.1. NCBI lineage: Eukaryota > Viridiplantae > Streptophyta > Magnoliopsida > Asterales > Asteraceae > Glebionis > Glebionis coronaria. The sequence continues at coordinate 321,906,827 of CM046881.1, read as the reverse complement.
GTCTAACGGTCTTCACCGACCGGAGGTAAAATTCTACCGAATTAGAATGAAATGTTCAAAGCCATTTAGTTCGTGTCTATTTATGTTGCGGCATTTGAAGACGGTTGCGTTGCGGAATCCGAGAAGAAGTTGTCCCCGCATGATTATACTTTATGCACTTAATACCTCATCTAATTCAAGAAAGCCTAAAAGTTAAGTCTTCCACTGTATTGAACTCTGAAACTTTCAAGAATTATGATGGTATAAGTATGTGGGATATGAAGTCATGAAGAGGCGAAGATCACAAGTGATGGATGCACAAGATCAAGGAAAGAGATTAATGCTAAAGATTGATATCAAAGATCACATCAGTATGTTCACCTTAAAAGAAAAAGAAAATAAAGAAGAAGACTACGAACTCAAGACAAGCATAGTATGCTAGGTTTATTTTATTATTGTAACTTGGGTAACGCCCTTGTTTGGAGTGACCTCCCTTAGGGGGAGATTGTTAGAAATACGTTTTTACATATTTAGGAAGATTCGGTCACTCCGAAAATATATTAAGTTATAGCTCGTAGTCTAGATATCTTATAACTAATTCACAAGGAAAGGCCTTGTCCATGTTATGTATGGACGACCCAACATTGTAAGCCCAAGCCCATCTTATGGGCTTGGTATATAAACCCTCTCCTTAGATGGAGAGGGTGTGGTTTCATTTCATTTTTCCACATAGTTAATCACTTTCTCTCTCTAAAGTGTGTGTGAAATCATCTATCTTTCTATCTCTTTCTCTCTCTAAACATAAGCAAGATTTACAACATCTTACAAATGGTATAAAGAGCCAAATTTTTTTGTGTTTTTTATGGTTTTCTCTTGATAAAAATCTTCTACATAGTTGTGGTAGAGATTTGGTATATTTACTTTGGCTAAAAACACAAAAATTTTGGGTTTTTTGATCATTTTTGGCTTAAAATCTCGAATTGGTTGAGTTTTGTCCGAGAAAAGTGGGAAATATTCCGACATAAACCATCAGAAAGGGGTTTAAGTATTCTGACAGCTTCTATCAGAAAAGGGTTTCTCATTCAGACCATTATTCCGACGAAGGGATTCCGAAGGTATTCCGATAGAAGGTATTCCGATAGTGGATATTCCGATAGGGGTTATTCCGATAGAAGGTATTCTGACAGGAGTATTCTGATAGAGGGTATTCCGATAGGTTTATTCCGATAGTGGGTATTCCGATAGAAGGTATTCCAACAGGAGTATTCCGATAGAGAGTATTCTGATTGGGGGTATTCCGATAGAAGGCATTCCGACAGGTTCTTTCCGACAGGGTTATTCCGATAGACTTATTCCAACGGTTTTCCGACTGATATTCTGACAGTTTTCCGATCATTTATTCTGATCAATATTCCGACGATCCAAAAATTATCCCTTAAAAAATTTCGAGAACATATTTTAGGGTATTTCAACATTGTTTCTCGACTTCAACTCACAACAACAAACACATTTACTTTTTCTCATTGTTCGATCAACATTTGTAAATCTTAACTTAACGAAATGGAGTAAACATCTCTTACGGATAAGTCCATCCTCTCGAGTACGGATAATCGTCCACCAATGTTCGTGACGACTATGTATGAGGATTGGGCTTCCCGAATGGAACATTATATGTTGAACAAAGAAAATGGACATCTAATTTGGGCATCAGTGCTCAATGGACCATTGGTATATGGTACTGTGACAGAAGGTGCTGTTACTCGTCCTCGCACAACGGGTGAACTAACTGGAGATGCTAAGATACAAGACAAGTGTGATAAACAAGCTACAAATATCATTCCCCAAGCCCTTCCTCCAGATGTCTACAAACTCGTCAGTAAACATAAAGTTGCCAAAGAGTTATGGGATAGAATTCGTGTTCTAATGCAAGGCACTTCGTTAACTAAACAAGAACGAGAGTGTAAGCTTTATGATACTTTTGATAAGTTTGCCTATGTGCCAGGGGAGACTCTCAATGATCACTATCTGAGATTTATCCTATTGTTGAATGAGCTTAATATCTATGGCATGGAAATTCCTACGTTTCAATTGAACACCAAGTATTTGAACACTCTTCCTTCAGAAGGGAAAAAGTACGTGACAGATCTTAAATTGGCTAAGGACTTGTATAACACCAATGTGGATCAACTTCAAGCTTTTCTTCAACAACACGAATGTCATGTGATCGAGGCTCGATTGTCTACACCTCACGTTCATGATCCACTTGCCATGTATGCTTCTCAACAAAACATGGCTTATACTTATCAACAACCATCATACTTGCAGCAGCCCCCACCACACAACTATCAGCAACCACAGCAACCATCGTATCAACCACTAATGATGCCCCATTAATCATTTCATCAAAGTGTTCATCAACAATCTTTTCCACAACAACCACCACATCAGACATCACCATCACAAGCCAACACTTCTCCAATGGGCTATACTCCTCAGCAAGGATATTTTCCAATTGAAGCACAACCAGCACAAGCCTTCTACTCCAATGAACTTCCACCAATCCAAGCACCGGTCTTTACTCCAAATGATACGCCAACTGATGTTCTAAACCATCTCACTGCCTACTTGTCAAAACTTGTTGCAACTAGAGGATTTCCACCAACAAACAATCAGCTCCGCACCTCTTCAAATCCTCGACAACAAGCCACTGTTGAAGATGGTCAAGTAACGGTGCAACCTATTCAGGGAAGGCAAACTTCATATGGACCTCCTACAAAGACTGTGAATGCTCAAGCTGTGAATTCTCAAGCTAATGGAAATGGAAGCCCTATTGGTCCTCAAAGGGTTGTGACATGCTACAATTGCCGAGGACAAGGTCATATGGCTAGGGAATGTACTCATCCAAAAAGAAGAAGGGATGCAACATGGTTTCGTGAGAAGATGTATTTGGTTAATGCTCAGTCTAAGGGAAAGATCTTAGATTCAGAAGAGTTAGCATTTCTTACAGACCCAGGGGCAGCAGATAATGAAGGCATTGCAGTCGTTTATACTTCTAATGCAACATATCAAGCGGACGATCTTGATGCATATGATTCAGATTGTGATGACATTCACTTAGCCTCAGCTGCTCTCGTTGCTAATATTTCTTACTACGGTTCTGATGTCGTCAGTGAGGTACCCACCACAACCAATCTTGGTAATGATGATAACCCACATCAAGTTGGGCATGAAAATGACAACCTCGAACAGCATTCCGGAACTAGTAACTTAAATGATGTGGTACCCAATCCTACACATTTGAGTGAAACTCAACCAAATGCTACGACGGGTATGGAATCTTATGCTCAACATGATTTGGTCATGGTGCCTAAACATATTATTGATCAAATGCATATGGCTCTCAGACAATCCGTAGATACGAATACCACCCTAACAGCTGAGCTTGTGTTTCATAAAGAAAAGGTCAAAGCTTTTGAAATGGTCCCTCAAGCAGAGAAAATAACATGTTATGAATTTGACCAATTTTGTTTTGAAAAGATTGAACACTTGAAAGAAATAGAATCATTAAAAGCTAATCTTTCCAATGAATTAAAAGAAAAAGAGTCGGTTGTCAATGATTTTCAGAAACTTAAAATGGATTTCGAAACTCTCGAGTCTAAAAAGTTTGAATCGTAAATTAATGCTACCAAACTTCTTAAATTCAAAGAACAACAACTTTTAAAACAATACGCTTCCACATAAAAGGTTCATCTTTCAACTAAATCGTTTAAAGAACTCGAACTTAAGCGTCTTCAAGATTTACCACCTAATTCCGGTTATGCAAAACAAGCTCAGGAATATATTCCGTGTCTTTATGATATGACCCTAATTGGCAAATCGAAAGAAGCACCTTTTGTTCGTAGTACTGAGGAGAAACAGTCACTTACGGAAGAAACTCATTCTAAAATGCTTTCAAAATTCCATAAGCTTGATTATGATAAGTATAATAAAGATCAATTTTCTAAAAAACCCGCATTCGCTTACAAAAGGAATTAGCTGAATTGACAGTTCTTGTGCCCCAAAGTTTGTCAAATGAAAACCCTCCTAGTACGTCTCCTACACTTGTCAAAACGGATTTAACGAAGTTAATTCCACCGGTAAGTAAGGCGTCCGTTAGCTTAAATTCGGTACACCAACACTTAGCCGATTTTGACAAGGTCATTTTGGAACGTACGACGGCTTCAGCCATAACAGAAGGTGAATGGAATTTTGAGCACACTAGAGCTGCGTTCCGAGACGAAATTGTTCCATTTGTAAACAATGTTAATGCTTGTCTTAGTACTATTGATCAAGATTTGCTTTTTGAAATAGAAGAAGTTAGACGTGTTTTAAATGAAATGGATGATGCTTATGAAAACAATTTACTTGAAATAGAACGAGTTTCATTCTAAAATGATCAGCTTTTGAAGCAAGTGATGTCTCATGATATAGTTTCCGCCTATGTGAATAAAAGTGTTGATAATGATTCTATTGTGCATAATGTGGAATCAAACACATTGTATTTCGCTTGAATACAAGCAACAATTTATTCAAGAAATCTTTGAAACATCATTCGAAGGTGTTAATATTGATGATGCAAATTTTTAAAATAATTTTCGATTGAATTTACAATTAAAACAGTGTCAGCCAAGTGACAAGGTTGCTAAATCTTTGCCGATAGAAATAGAGCAATCTAAGGAGCTTAACTGTGCGAACGTACTTGAGGCCGCTGAGAAAAATAAACTTGATCTAGATAATCGAGTTTCCAAGATTTTGTCCAAAGTTGATAACTTAAAACAGAAAAATACACAACTCTTCGATTCAGTAAAGCCCGCATGTGCTAATAACACTGCACAGAATCAATCATTGATTGAACAATTGAATCGAAATTCGGTGGAAATATCTGATTTGAGGGAACAAATTTGTGATAAAAATCTGGCCTTGGCTGAGTTAAAGGAAACACTTCGTACTCTAAAAGGTAAGAATGTTGTTGATAACGCAACCACTGTCTTAGCATCATCCTCTAGTGCAATAAAAAGGAACCTTATATCCGTCACACCATTTAATAAGGGCCCTAGGACTAAACCATCTCAAACATTGGTCACTAAAGATAAGGAAAAATCAAAACCAGCTTCTAATATTCCCGTGTTGCCTTCTACAGGAGTAAGCACCACTACTAAGGCTCAAAGATATAAGCTTAAAAGGAACAAGAAGAATGATAGGATCTTGCCCCCATCTAGTAGTCAAGTGAAGAAGAAAGTAGAAGCCCATCCTAGGAATGTTATTTCTGTTTTGAATAAAAAGAATCATGTAGCTAAACCTAAAGGCTCTGCGGTTGTGTAGCGTTCTAAGCCTACTGTGAATTCTAATTTGAAATGTTGGAATTGCAATGAATGTATGTTTTCTAGTCGTCATGATTCTTGTCTTATTGACCATATGAATGAGATGAATGCCCGGAAAAATGGATTAGAATGGAAACCGACTGGGAAAGTGTTAACCCAAGTTGGTTGGATGTAACGCCCCACTGGTAGAACTTTCACTATAGTAGGAAATATGTGCCCTTTAACTAGGATCACTCCCACTAAAGCGAAGAAAGCGTACCCTTTAATTAGGAGTACCAAGGCTACCAAAACATCAGCGTGTCCTTTAACTAGGAGCACCAACACTACTGTAGGAAACAAGTGCCCTTTAAATAGGTCTACTCCCACTGTAGTGCCCGCTAATAATCCAAAACCTAAGAAAGTTGGAACAGTAAAACATGTTAGTGTTAAAACTCACATTAGAAAACGCAGGAAATCTAAGGGTCACACAAATGTTAGCAATTCTGATAATCTTATATATGTATCTGCTAACACTCCGGAACCAATAGTTTCCAATGCATTGTCTACTGTTGTTACTGAAAAAAGGTGGTCCAAATTGTTCTCTGGTATTTGGACTCTGGTTGCTCCAAGCATATGACCGGAGATCGCTCTCAGCTCAGAAATTTCGTCAGCAAGTTTCTTGGTACGGTTGGATTTGGAAATGATCATATTGCAAAGATAATGTGTTATGGTGAATATCATATTGGGAACGTTATAATTTCAAGAGTGTATTATATGGAAGGTCTCGGTTATAACTTATTTTATGTGGGACAATTTTGTGATGCAAACCTAGAAGTTGCTTTTCTAGAGCATACCTGCTTCATTCGTAATTTAGAAGGGGTTGATTTAGTGAAGGTACTCGAGGGAATAATTTGAACACTTTGTCTCTACAAGAAATGATGGCTGCTTCTCCCGTATGTCTTCTCTCCAAAGCATCGAAGACTAAGTCATGGTTATGGCATCGACGGTTATCTCATCGTAACTTTGACGCTATTAATCATTTGGCGAAAAACGAACTTGTTCGTGGTCTTCCTAAACTTTCATTTCACAAGGATCATTTGTGTTCCGCGTGTACAATGGGGAAGAGCACTAAGAAATCATACCAACCCAAGACTGAAGACACCAACCAAGAGAAACTTTATTTGTTGCATATGGATCTTTGTGGGCCAATGCGTGTTGAAAGTCTTAGTGGCAAAAACTACATCCTCGTAATTGTCGATGATTACTCTCGGTTTATGATACAGAGATTTTGCGAGATAAAAAAGTTTGTTTTTCTCGGTGGCTAATCGAATTGACCTCCGGTTAAAATGTGTGACTCATTCGTCTTTGGTGAATAAAAGAAAAGGTGTCGTTGTCTAAAACTAATTAAGGATAAAAATAAAGCTTTAAAAGGAAATGACAAAATATAAAACGAATAAACTAAAAATTAAAACGAATGACAAATAATAAAGAAACGATATTAAAAACAAATATTAAAACAAAACAATTAATAAAAATAAATCTAAAAGAAGAAATTAACTTTCGATTTGAAAATAAAGTTTACCTAATGAAAAAGGAGGAAATAAAACTAAGTGGCTACTCTAAAACTAAACGAGGTAAAAGCTAAAGCGGGTAATAAATAAAAGATAAAACGTAAACTGTAGGAAAAAATACTAATACTAAAAATTGACAAAAAATTCAACTAAATACGCGACTTTCAGAATTAAAATCAGAACAACTTTCAGATAAAACTAAACTATTACGAAACAATATTAATTAATAAACAAGAAACCAAGCTAGCAGCTCAAGCTAGCAAGCTACTAGCTGAAATTGGCGCCAAAAGTGATAAGCTAGTTAGCAGGCATGTAGGTCAAATTAATGTTATACGGAGTCTTTTATTATTGTCCTTATACGGAATCTTATTAGTCGGATGAAGTCATCTTTTTATCCGGAATAAAGGTTTTTTGCATTATCCGGAATGAGTGCTTTTTTTGTTTATCCGGAATATATGTTTTTTTGCAAGCTTATCCGGAATACCGTCTAATGCTTATCCGGAATGTTGGGGTTTACTAGTTCGGAATAATTAAAAATGACCAAAATGAAAATAAGCTAAAATCTAATATGCACTTATCCAAAAACTTAACCAAAAAGATTTTAAGAAAAAGCAAATAAGCCAAAATTTAAAAACTTTTAAAAACACTAAATAATAAAAAATATTTAAAAACAACTTTTTATAAAAATTAACTAATAAGCACTTAATTAAAAAAAATATTAAGATAATAAGCACTAAAATACTATAAGCTTTAAAAATCAAACATTAAAAGATCAAAAGCACAATCAAACACAAAAATCAATCAATCAAGATCATATTTAATAAACTACATACTTATCTAAATCAAAACAAGATTATAAATAAGGAAAAGTAGAATGAGCATGATTAATTGAAAAAGCTTGAAATTAAGATGATTAAGATTCAAATTACAAGATTAATGAAAAAGCATGGAAATTTAGATTACACCTACTCCTACTCCTAATATAAAAAAAACTAACTAAAATCTAATTAACTAACACGCTCCTAATGACACATTAGGAGGGTATATATAGGAGGAGGGGAGGCTAGGTGTTGATGCTTTCTCCTTTCACTTTGTCTCGACTCGACTTAAATTCTTTGTCTTTCTCGACGTCGTCTCTGGATTTATCGATATAAATTGAACTCGTCTTATAATTTTCTTCTTTAATTAGACTTGGTTCTTCGACTTCATTAAGCTTCCGTCTTTTAGACTTTTTCTTCGATAAATCTTCAGAATAGGCCTTGGACTTCCGTTCTTTTTGTACTCTTGATCTTTTGACTTCGTCTTTTCTCGTTTTCTTCGATAAACGCCCGTGAAAGCCCGTGTTTTCTTCCCTTTTTACATTTTGCTCCTAAATCACAACAAAAACACAAACCACGCAAATTCTAACATTTAAGACATAAAATACACGTTTTGGCTTGGTTATTATTATAATTAAGTGGTAAAAGGATAGGTATTTTCACACCTATCAAATCCCCTACACTTGACCATTGCAATGCCCTCATGCAATGCATTAGTTACAAAGCAAAATTTACATTTTTCATCTTAATTAACCCAGCTTGGCCTTTATTAAACATAATACATAATTAAAGGAAGAAAAACAAATTAAGAGATTAAAGACATACATTGGGGTTTTGGATTGTCATGAATGTTTATCACCCTCAAGTTTCACATTCTCCTTACCAAGCTTAAAAACGAGATCATTGTTATAATAAGTTCGCAAACTAACAACCACTCATGTGGCCCAATTATTCACTTAGACTCCCTTATCCGTAGGTGTATCTCTTATATTTTATTGTTGTCTTAAATGATCACGAGGATGCATTGTTGACTTATTTCGATAGTTTATTTAGGCTAAAAATAGTACGATTTAATCAATAGTTAGCTAAAGGACAAAATCATTTAAAACTACTTCTAGGGACCTCTTAAAGTTCATATCTTGGCATAACCTCGCTTCACGATTTGAGACCTTTCTCGGACCGATATTTGGCAATGACTTCATACTTCAAATCTTGAGAGACGTTCATGAAATAATGGTCTTCTCTCTATAATAGGAATTTCTTCACTTGAAATTTTTGAGAGATTCTTCATATTTGGACCACGACTTCTTCATTTTCTCCAATCTTTATTTGGGATTTTGATATACGACGATCCGCCTCCTTTTAGGACTTGGATTTATTTATCCTCATACATTGTTAGGGTCTTTTCGGATAGAATTCTCCATGATCTTTTGGGGAGTATTTGCTTTTCTTCGTGTGTCTCGATCCTTCATATCGATTTTTGATAAATGATTCTTCACATCACTTTTTGATCTTTAGCAACAAAATGTAGCCCTCATGCCTTGTTAGGGCCTTTTCGGACTCGCCAATCTTCGCATCCCGCTTCAATAAGTTATGCCTTGGCTATGAACACTAATTAATACCGAGAAACTTTTAAACGATCTTGCGCTAGAAGCTAAGTAACTTTTCAAATCGTACAACCTTACTTATTGCAATTAAATTTATGAACAAGCAACGGGAGAAAAGCTCATAATTAACTCACATAAATTCATGAAAGAATACCAAAATTATAATTGACTCTATCATCTCTCGTTCTCCACAATTTAAAATCTCAAGGAATGAGACTCGTGGATGCATAGCCTATTAAATCAAAGTTTCAGGTTTTCAAGTCATCTATATGATCTTGCAACTGCTTAGACTTTTTCAAGTTTAGAATTCGCATTTTAAAGTTCCCTTGATAAACTACTTTCTAGGATCAATTATAGGAACTTGCGAAAAGTTCTTGTTCTTAACCCGTAAGAGTTAAGACTTTCGCGTTTTAAAATTCCCTATATAAAAGCCTAGCAAAACTTGACTTAAACACGTTAAGGATACTAGCTAGAGTAAACTTAGATAAGTAAACTCGGGTTGAGTCAAAATATTCATGACTTTGAAAAATTAAAACCACTTTATTAAACTTTATCTTAGCAAAGAAAGTAAATAACGATAACAAAGGAAAAACTACTAGGCCAAAATAGATTAAAAATTTTGAAAAATGTCGAAAAATAAAATTTTCTGGTTAAAATGAGGAAAAATGATTGTGGTAAAATTTAGATAACTTGCTTTAGGAAAAACAAGCAACTAAATATGAGCGGTAAGTATCGACGAGTGATTTAGGAAAACCACAAGTAATGACCCACAATCAAATAAAAAGAGAGAAAGATTCGTTTCCCAAGGAGGTATATGTGTGTGTTCTAATTTGTATTTCTTTGAGATTAATATTGAGAGATGGAATGACGGTTACGTGAAAATTACACTATGACGTAAAAAACGTAAACGTAAAGCCGTAGAAAAACACAAAAATTAAAAATTAAGCTAAAGCCAAAAACAAAATCAAGAAAAGATTAAAAAGCTAAAAACAAGTCTAAAATAATATAAATAAAGATAAAAATCCAACAAATATATTTTAAAACCTTTTATTAATTAAATAATTAATTTTAAATGCTAATTAAAGCCCTAAAATTAAATTTAACTAATTCAAAAGTCTAAAATATGATTTTATTGAATAATCACTTAACTTATATTATTAGAAGACTAAAAAGTATTTTTCTAAAAATTAAAACCTATTAAAACTATTTTTAAAACTCTAAAAATGATTAAAAGTGATTAAAACCTAATTAAACTTAAAATAATTATAAAAATAAATCTAAAAACTTAAAAATAATTCTAAAAATGGAAATGGTCCTAATTAATGACAAAGAACCTAGGAAAAATGAAAAAGAAGGAAAAAGAAAATTTTAAAAATTAAATAATAAAATAATATTAAAATATTACTAAAAATAAAAAGTTTATAAAATAAACTTTAAAAATTTTCTAAAAATCCTAAATAATATAATTAAGAGAAAAACACAAATCTAAGCTTCTAAACCTTTTTTAATAATTTTATAAAAATCTTTAAAGTTTATTAAAAACCTTAAAATATTATAAAATTAAAAATAAATGTCTTTGAAACCAAAATAGAATGTAAACCTCAAAAATATATTTCAAAAACTAAAAACTATTTTTCCTAAAAATAAAAACTATTTTTGATATTTTTTAATGCTTTTATAAAAAACGTATAATAACTAAATCCTAAAAAATAATCTATTGAATGGAAAATTATGAAACTAATTTTGAAAAATCTATAAACCTATTAACTTCCTATGAAAAATAAGCTAAGCAAAATAAGCTTAAAGAATAAGCTAGGAAAAATAAAAAGGGCTACGGCTTTTGTAATAAGCAACAAACCAAAAACGGGTTAAGTAAAGTTTGAAAACAAACTTATCAGTCAAAGTCCCCAGGGCGCAGTTGGTTATGTTGTTGGTGTGTTGAACGGCAGGTCACGGGTTCGAGGCGTGTAACCCCCCCTTTTTATCACTTAGTTGCGCCGCAACGCTTTTGTCTTGCGCCGCAACTAGTGAAACGAGAGCACCTTGATCTGTAGCTCCTTCAGTTGCGCCGCAATAGGTAGGTCTTGCGGTGCAACTTTTATTTTTATTTTTTTTTGCTTTTTAAACTTTACCAAACCAAACTGTGACAACTAGTAAACTTGAAAACCAACTCTTATTCAATTTTTAGGCCAGGATTAGAACAAAAACATCACAAAAAAAAAAACGTGGCAGCTAGAGTTATGAACACAAGCAAGATAGCTTGGTGTTCTTGCTTTTGATTTAGCCAAGAGGTCTTGGCAATGCTATTTGGTGATGATATTATGGATACAAAGGGCACTCTTGTGCTCCTTTGAGCACAAGAAGTCACAACAAGCTGAAATAAACACTTAAGCACACCACAAAATAAGCAAAACAAGCACTCCCTAGCCTATGATGAGTTTCTGAGGTCTAGTGAGCAAGTCTGTGGGTGTTTATTCAGTTTACCAGCAACCTAGAGAGTTTCAGAAGTCCAAACTTGGCAAACAATCTCACAAATTAGCATACAAGTAAACTTCAACCTTAAATCACTCTAACAATAACAATCACTTAAGGATCTAGCATCAAAATCTTCACAAAAATGAGCAAAATATGGTTATGCAGATTTCTAACTAGCCTTATCCTTAAAAACCTAACAAACTTGTTCAAATCTTGTTCCAAACTAATTAACTACTTACTAAAAACCTTAATCAACCCTAAACAAGTAATCTAACACCTCTAATAATCACTACTTAAGATCCATCCCCTGCTAAAACGTATTGCCAAACACCACTTTAAAAACTTGTAAACCAAAATTATCAAACCAAAACCTTATAATCTTGCTCAAACTTGACCCAACTAGCATCAATCATGCATAATGACTCAAATGAACACAGATCAAAAGGCTTAAACACACTTAATCACAAAATCACATAAGATCAAACAATACTTCAATTTTCTGAAATTTCAAAGGGAAGAAGAAGTTTTACCTTAGGACCCTTACATCCAAGGGTCCTAGTGGAAGCAAATTCCACCTCCAATCCAACCCGGGTTGGAGCAGATCCTTGGATCAAACAATCTTCAATACCTGCTCAAAACAAAGCAAAAGAAGAACCAAAACAAGCAATAATGTTATAACTGATTTCTTTTCTTCCTTTTTTTTAAACCTTCCAAAACTTTTTAAAACCTTCTAAAAACGTTTCTATTATTACTTTAACCACCAAATAACATGAACTACTAACACCAAATCCTTTGAGCAGATTTTACCAAAATCTCTCAAAATTCAGAAACCTTAAACAACTTTGAAAATCAAAGTTGCTTAACCATAAAACAAAGTGGAACTCAGAATCAATCTCCTCACAACACACAATCTTTTAAAAACAATAAAAAAAGGAATTACACTTGAATATTTCAAAAACCAAACTTTTTATTTCTTTAAAAAGGAATTACAAGTGAGAGAATTGAAACTGGAACAAAGGGATCACCACAGCTTGGGTCTCCTTTTATAGAGCCTATAGAACATCCTAGAAGCATAAAAACATAAACCCTAATACATAGAAAATCCCAAATGTGCCCTTGAACGGTTTTGAGTGCATTTTGTCCTTTCTTGATCTCAACCTTTAAATTTTGCGTTGGGAGGAAGCCTTTGATCTTGGCCATTCATTGTGTACACGTCACAAGACTTGGGGACTAAGGAATGAGGTGATTGGTGGATTGGGGAATTGGGGGTTTGGACCATGTGAGTGGGATGCAGGTTTTTAGGAGTGGGAAGTGTTTATACGTGTGGGAATTACACGTGTGCAAGATTAATTGGAAAGTTACCCAGGATAAATGAAGGTAAGTTCTGGGGATGGTGAAAGTGGTACAGTAACTGGTTTGATCCTAAAAAGGGGGAAACAAAAGTGTTAAGCGCCCTTTTCATTTTAAATCTTTCACAGTTGGCAACTTTGGCCCTTGTAACTTGAAACTTTTGGCATTTAAGGTTTTTGGCCCTAAATTCGTCTTCTCTTTGCAAATAACTTTCCCATATTGACAATTTTGGCACAAGACTTTGTAAAAGGCTTATCAAGGATGAATTTTGACATTTGGTGATTCTTTAAGGGCTGATCTTGGACTTTGATGATCTTCAAAGGTCTTCAATGAGTCTTCCACTTTATGAGGGACCATATTTGGCAATTTGAAATTGTTGAGGGACTATTCTTGCCATTTCTTCAAAGTTGAAGGACCTTTTTGTAATTTTGACAAACTTAAGGGACCAAACTTGTAATTATTAATATACAAGGGTTTTAAGTGTCATTTCTTCAATAAATGATGATCAATCTTGTTTTGTCTTCAAGTCTTCAAGGGTATTTGATGAAAATTCCATGATTAGGGCCCGGTTCATTGTACGGCTTCGTTTCTCGTGTCCGTTTTTCCTTGTATCTTGTGATCTTTTGTCTTTTTCACGATATCCATACCTAAAACACACAAGTAAACAAACACAAGCATATATATGGTATTTTATGACATTTTTTATGCATTTAAAGCCCGAAAAGAACGATGAGATCATGTATAAATGCCATCTCATCACTCCCCCATACTAAGCCATTGCCGTGCCCTCACGCAATGCTAAGAATAAAGTATCTAAGCATCACCAAAGTTCAATTTTATTAACCTTTATTGAAGAGTAAAAGACTTGCAACATACTACGAGATTGTGTAAAGACATAATGCATGATTTTCATCACCAAAAGGTGACTTTTAGGGTCTAAGAATAGAAACAAATCAATGTCCCTTAGAGTAAACTTCGTCATCCTTGATTGTCATACATTCCATGCTAAGTGCAAAAACAAGATCATTGTTGGTACAAGTCACAATGCTAACACTACTCATACGTTCAAATTGTGTAATACTTTTTCTCCCCGCAATCCTAGTTATTATAAAAGGAAATGGGTTACTAGCATTTTTTATCTAATTGTCATGGATCACAAGTGATTCATATTGACTTTATTTAAGTAGTTATTAGTCCGAAAGCAAAGTAGCACGATTTGATCAATAGTTAGCCGAAGGACAAAATCTTTTAAAACGGCTTCTCGTGTATCTCCTTAAGTTCATATCTTGGCATAACTCGTTTCACGATTTGAGACCTTTCTCGGATCGATATTTGGCATGTACTTCATACTTCAAATCTTGAGAAGACGTTCTCGAAATTATGGTCTTCTCTTCATATAATTGGAATTTCTTCACTTGACGTTTTTGAGAGATTCTTCATATAGGACCACGACTTCATCATTTTTCTTCAATCTTTACTTTGGATTTTGATATACAACGATCCGCCTCCTTTTCGGACTTGGATATATTTATCCTCATACCTTGTTAGGGTCTTTTTGGATAGACTTTCTCCATTCTTTAGGGGAGTAATTGCTTATCGTCGTGTGTCTCGATCCTTCATATTGATTTTGGAATAATGATACTTCACATCATCTTTGGATCTTTAGCAAAAATAGAGCTCCTCATGCCTTGTTAGGGCCTTTTTGGATGATTGCCAATCTTCGCGTCCCGTTTCAATAAGTTATGCCTTGGCTATGAACTCTATTCAACCCCGAGCAACTTTTAAACGATCTTGCGCTAGAGGCTAAGTAACTTTTCAAATCGTACGACCTTACTTATTGCAATTATGATTTATTCCTAATGCATTGATCTTATGGGAAGAAAAAGCCACAATTAAAAACATATGAGTTTTTGAAAGAACACTTTCATGTTCTACGTTTAGCATGATCACTTGTCTAACTCTATCATTTCTCGTTCTTCACTATTTAAAGACCTCTAATTAAAGAGACTCGTGAATACTTAGCCGTGCAAGTCAAAATTAAGCCAAATTTGGATTAGCTTTCATTAAGACTATATCAAATCAAAGTTTTGGGTTTTCAAGTCACCTATAGGATCTTGCACTTTCTTGGACTTTTTCAAGTTTAGAGAATGCGTTTTAAAGTTCCCTTGATAAGTGACTTTCTAGAATCAATTATAGGAACTTGCGAAAAGTTCTTGTTCTTAACCCGAATGAATTAAGACTTTCGCGTTTTAAAGCTCCCTATATAAAAGTCTAGCAAAACTTGAATTGAGCGGGTTAAGGAATGTAAATGGCTCCAAATGCCCATCAAGTCAAAAATTAACTCTTATTCTACCCATCGGAAAATATACATTCGTGTCTTAAAAACACTTATGAAAACTACGAAAAATTTTAAAATTTGGCCATTTTTAGCCTTATTAGCAAAACAAAACATTGAAAGTTGGAAAACGTGAGGGCGTAGCAAAGCAAGTACCTATTCACCCCCCCATACTAAAAGTAAACATTGTCCTCAATGTTTCGAGTCTAAAGGTGGAGCACCCCCATACTAGAGACGAAGAATCGAATGCTTAGGATCTAGCATGGAAAGGGTGATCAACAATATATCTAAAGCCGTTTATTAATTATGCTAAAAGATAATTGTTAGAACAATAAAGGATATGTCATGGATTCGTGAAAAACTTCTTCAAACGAACGATGGAGGCTCACGTAAACGAACACGAGAGTCTTCAATCGTAGATGATGATGATGATCTAGATAACACAATCACAAACAACCACGAGACAACGAGTTGAAGGGTACAAGTCCCCTTATTAGTGAACATAAAAAGCATAAAGATAAGCATGGGATCTCCCCCACGAGGCACCTCGTTTTTGATTACCGAGTCATGAGCTCGACTCGATCCCCTTAAAATGTGAACATTTAGGGAAATCATGGTATGGTCAAAGGGGCTTACATGATAAACAAGGCCCAAAAAGCAACCGGTATAAAGGACTAAGTCCTTAGATGATGCAAAATACCGGGGTCGAAGATGGCGTTCTCGTTTTCATGGAAAAAACAATTCAACACCACTTGAACATGTGCCATAAACTCAAAGAGTTTGAAGAAAATAGATGAGAAGTAGAAGGGTGAGACAATTGGTAAGACAAACGTTTGAGCTACTCGAGGTAGACTCGCACCAAGCAAATAGATATAGTTTCCATTTATTGCATCGGTGGAAGACCGAGATTTCCTTTTACATGAAATTCCGGGATCGAATATCTCGTCCTCGGTGGACAAGGATGAGGGAACATAAGGGGCTTCCCCCATACTAGAACCACACAAAACATCGTCAAAAGGAGTAGACGAGTTTGTAGTACTCAAATCACGTGGTGATGACGGAGTTAGATTTGTAGAAAAATCAATTAAATCACATTTAAGATCATTTCCTTTTTTATCTTTTAAACTCTCCTTATGAAAACCCTTGTTGATTATGTCGAAAATATTCGGTGTTTCTAAGACGATGTTAGTTACACTAAAAATTCTCACATTTTGAAACCGTTTTGGTTTTGGTGGTGGCAAGTTCTCAAAACGTTTATCGACGAAGAAAACCTCCCCATCGGGGTCAACATATTCATCATCCGAAAGATCTTCCGTAGAAACCGGCAACTTATCAACACTTTTCAAGAATGAAGGTGAAGGATTTTTCGATTCAAGTATTGATGGTTTCTTCCTTGTAGGCTTAGCACTCATAACCTCCACCGGCGGAGGAAATGGTAAATTGTTTTTGGCGACATTCCCTAAAACTCTTGGTGAAAATTCTTTGCAAATGACATTGGTCGAGTCACCATGGTTTAAAGTTGCAATAGAATATACATGAGAAAGATTGGAGTTTTGTGTTGCATTGATGACAAGTTCTTCTTCATTAAAACGAAGGGTGATTTTTCGAGCATGAACATCGATAAGTGCTCGTGATGTATCCAAAAATGAACGACCCAAAATGAGAGGAACTTTTCGATCGATGGGAATGTCTACAACGATAAAGTCGACGGGATAGTAAAACTTTCCGACTTTAACGAAAACGTCCTCGGCTACTCCACATGCCATGATCGTAGAATGATCGGCCATCTCGATGGACATGTTCGAAGGAGTAAGAGCCGGAAGCGAAAGCGATTTGAAAATCTCGAGAGGCATTAAATTGATACTAGCACCAAGATCGGCCAAGGCGTAGCATTCCTCCATATCTTGAATAGCACACGGAATCAAAAATTTACCGGGATCACCGACTTTTTGTGGTATGCGGCTTAGAAAAACCGATGAACAACTAGACGTTTGTTGTAACTTTTCTTTGTTGTTAAGCATACTTTTGAAGTTTGCGGCGAATCGAGGCATCATGATTAAAGCATCGGCAAAACTTATGTTAAAATGCAAATCACGAAACATTTTCATAAATAGCTCAAATTGATAATTGTTCCTTTCTTGTGCTTTCTCTTTGTTACGTCTCGAAGGGTATGGTAAAGGTGGTGTGGGTTGGTCATTAGGCAACGGCCTTGGAATCTCGGGTTCCACAATTGGTATTGGTGTAACCGTAGGTGTGGTTTGAGCGGTACTTCGTGGGATTGTAATGTGCTCCTTTTCGACCATCACCTCGGGTTCTTTCTCGATTTCCTTCTCCGTAGAAGTATTTGGTCGAGAGATTGGTTCCTTGAAAGTTTTACCACTTCGTGTAGTAATAACCTTCATTTCTCCCTTCGGGTTTGCAATGGTATCACTAGGAAGACCACCCGAAGAAGAGGGCTTACACATGATAGCTTCAAACATTTTAGCCATTCGGTCCTCAAATTTTGATTGCCTAGCATCCGCTTTCAATAATTCTTGCTTAATCTCATGTTGTCCTAATTCCATCTTTTGTTGGTTTTGTTGAAGACGTTGGACATTTCCTTCCATTTTGTTTGCATGAGTTTTAAGTTCATTAGCAAGTTCATTTTTAAGCTCGTTTTTCAACTCGGACCTTAAGCTAATCATCTCACGTTGCATATTATCAAATTTAGCATCATTTGCTTTAGCATAATCTAAAAATTCTCCTTGCAAATTTTTCGTGTGAGCATTTTGAAAACCTTGTGTAGTATTTTGAAAATCACGGTTTTGGTTTTGATTAGAGATTTGTCCATTCCCACTTTGATAATTCCCTTTGTTGTAATTGCGTGTGTTGCCTTGGTAATTACCTTGGTTGTTGTTTCGATAATTGTTAGCATTTTGATTTGGTGGAGCTTGATTTTGGCGGGAACCTTGGCCGTTTTGGTTGTAAGTCCCCGTTGCTACATAAGCACTCGAAGTGTTACCATCCGCGGTAATGCACTCGGATAAATCATGAGCTCCTCCACACGATAAACAACTCTTAGCAACCGCTTTAACCGAAGCGGAATTGGAAGCTTCTTGAGCCTTCCAATGGGACATTAGATTAGCAAATCTATCAAAAAACCGATTTTCCTCATTAGCTTCATCATGTAAGGCATTAATACCACGAGACGATTGTGATGACGATGACGAACCCATATTGGCAACACTCGGTGTGTTACGGGGGCTATAAACCTTAGATCGATTTTCAATGATTTGTAAAGCCTCATTTGTCGTCTTGCACAAAAAATTACCACCCGCGGCGGCATTCAAATAATCTCGTTCATGATCATTAAGCCCATTATAAAAGGTATCAATTTGATGCAATTCCGAAAAATCATGATGAGGACATTCATGTAACATCTCCTTAAATCGTTCCCATGCCATAGAAAAACTTTCATTGTTACGTTGCACAAATCGTGAAATCTCATTTTTTAAGTGTGTTGTTTTCGATGGTGGAAAAAACTTGTTCACAAACTTAGAAACGAGATCGGCCCATGTCAAAATCGAATTTGGCGGTTCTTTCTCGAGCCAAATTTTAGCGGGTCCATCCAACGAATATGGAAACAACATCATCTTAATGGCGTCATGCGGAACATCCTTAAATTTGCTAGTAGCGGTGAGACGGTTGAAATTCCTAATGTGGTAATGCGGGTTGTCTTTCTCGTGACCTCGAAACTTGTTTGCTTGTAGCATCGACATTAAACCCGTCTTAATCTCGAAATTCTCCGCAAGGATGGCGGGAATAACAATGGCCTCTCCAAAACCCTCGGTGGGTGCTTGTAGCAACTCCATCATAGTACGATTAGCCATTACGACTTCTTGTTCTACAATAGGTTCAACAATTGGAGGTTCTTCTACAATCAACGATTCTTGATTTGCTTGCTTTTGAAGTCGTTTACGAGCTCGTTTTGCTTGATTACGAGTGATCATAAACTTCACGAAGAATGGGAGGTGAGCAAAGAAGATTCTTTTTGGTTGTTTTGTGGATTTTCAATTTTTTTTTTGTGTTTTTGATGGTATTTAATTTTTTGGATTTTGGTGTATCTTCGTAGACAACAATCTACAAAATCTCTCCTCGAATCAAACTCTTGATTAAAGAAGCCTCAAAGGAATGAAAACGATCACGTGGAGTGAACGCCTTCGAATGACTTTAGAACTTTGGTGAAAACCAAATTGTTCACGAGGGTTTAATCACAAAGAAAACCAAGCAAATATAGTATACGTATTAATACTTTGGGCGGCAAAACCCTCGATTAGCCTTCAATGTCAAAATACTCACAAGCAAGCGGGGAAACGAGGCGGCGCGAAGCACTTAAGAGCCTTTTTCCTTAGGGTATATTTTATAATACCCGCCTTATACCCACCTTATAGTTTGTATTTTTCAAAATCGAGCTTCTCGAAAGTATTTATCTATTTTTGCCTTTTCTTTTTGTTTGAGATTCGAATACAATGATCGAGTGATGAAATCCCGAATCAAGGTTGTGTTTTCACACTTTTGGAGATATTGTATTTTTATTGTGATACTTAATACAATATATTAATAATATTCACAAAGAAAAACCGAGAAAACCGATAATACGTGTTAAGGGAGTTCCACTTAACACAAATACTATTTATGGATAATATCAAAAACAAAATTTTCCAAATTAAGACACGACACACCTCCCCGGCAGCGGCGCCAAAAATGATTGTGGTAAAATTTAGATAACTTGCTTTAGGAAAAACAAGCAACTAAATATGAGCGGTAAGTATCGACGAGTGATTTAGGAAAACCACAAGTAATGACCCACAATCAAATAAAAAGAGAGAAAGATTCGTTTCCCAAGGAGGTATATGTGTGTGTTCTAATTTGTATTTCTTTGAGATTAATATTGAGAGATGGAATGACGGTTACGTGAAAATTACACTATGACGTAAAAAACGTAAACGTAAAGCCGTAGAAAAACACAAAAATTAAAAATTAAGCTAAAGCCAAAAACAAAATCAAGAAAAGATTAAAAAGCTAAAAACAAGTCTAAAATAATATAAATAAAGATAAAAATCCAACAAATATATTTTAAAACCTTTTATTAATTAAATAATTAATTTTAAATGCTAATTAAAGCCCTAAAATTAAATTTAACTAATTCAAAAGTCTAAAATATGATTTTATTGAATAATCACTTAACTTATATTATTAGAAGACTAAAAAGTATTTTTCTAAAAATTAAAACCTATTAAAACTATTTTTAAAACTCTAAAAATGATTAAAAGTGATTAAAACCTAATTAAACTTAAAATAATTATAAAAATAAATCTAAAAACTTAAAAATAATTCTAAAAATGGAAATGGTCCTAATTAATGACAAAGAACCTAGGAAAAATGAAAAAGAAGGAAAAAGAAAATTTTAAAAATTAAATAATAAAATAATATTAAAATATTACTAAAAATAAAAAGTTTATAAAATAAACTTTAAAAATTTTCTAAAAATCCTAAATAATATAATTAAGAGAAAAACACAAATCTAAGCTTCTAAACCTTTTTTAATAATTTTATAAAAATCTTTAAAGTTTATTAAAAACCTTAAAATATTATAAAATTAAAAATAAATGTCTTTGAAACCAAAATAGAATGTAAACCTCAAAAATATATTTCAAAAACTAAAAACTATTTTTCCTAAAAATAAAAACTATTTTTGATATTTTTTAATGCTTTTATAAAAAACGTATAATAACTAAATCCTAAAAAATAATCTATTGAATGGAAAATTATGAAACTAATTTTGAAAAATCTATAAACCTATTAACTTCCTATGAAAAATAAGCTAAGCAAAATAAGCTTAAAGAATAAGCTAGGAAAAATAAAAAGGGCTACGGCTTTTGTAATAAGCAACAAACCAAAAACGGGTTAAGTAAAGTTTGAAAACAAACTTATCAGTCAAAGTCCCCAGGGCGCAGTTGGTTATGTTGTTGGTGTGTTGAACGGCAGGTCACGGGTTCGAGGCGTGTAACCCCCCCTTTTTATCACTTAGTTGCGCCGCAACGCTTTTGTCTTGCGCCGCAACTAGTGAAACGAGAGCACCTTGATCTGTAGCTCCTTCAGTTGCGCCGCAATAGGTAGGTCTTGCGGTGCAACTTTTATTTTTATTTTTTTTTGCTTTTTAAACTTTACCAAACCAAACTGTGACAACTAGTAAACTTGAAAACCAACTCTTATTCAATTTTTAGGCCAGGATTAGAACAAAAACATCACAAAAAAAAAAAACGTGGCAGCTAGAGTTATGAACACAAGCAAGATAGCTTGGTGTTCTTGCTTTTGATTTAGCCAAGAGGTCTTGGCAATGCTATTTGGTGATGATATTATGGATACAAAGGGCACTCTTGTGCTCCTTTGAGCACAAGAAGTCACAACAAGCTGAAATAAACACTTAAGCACACCACAAAATAAGCAAAACAAGCACTCCCTAGCCTATGATGAGTTTCTGAGGTCTAGTGAGCAAGTCTGTGGGTGTTTATTCAGTTTACCAGCAACCTAGAGAGTTTCAGAAGTCCAAACTTGGCAAACAATCTCACAAATTAGCATACAAGTAAACTTCAACCTTAAATCACTCTAACAATAACAATCACTTAAGGATCTAGCATCAAAATCTTCACAAAAATGAGCAAAATATGGTTATGCAGATTTCTAACTAGCCTTATCCTTAAAAACCTAACAAACTTGTTCAAATCTTGTTCCAAACTAATTAACTACTTACTAAAAACCTTAATCAACCCTAAACAAGTAATCTAACACCTCTAATAATCACTACTTAAGATCCATCCCCTGCTAAAACGTATTGCCAAACACCACTTTAAAAACTTGTAAACCAAAATTATCAAACCAAAACCTTATAATCTTGCTCAAACTTGACCCAACTAGCATCAATCATGCATAATGACTCAAATGAACACAGATCAAAAGGCTTAAACACACTTAATCACAAAATCACATAAGATCAAACAATACTTCAATTTTCTGAAATTTCAAAGGGAAGAAGAAGTTTTACCTTAGGACCCTTACATCCAAGGGTCCTAGTGGAAGCAAATTCCACCTCCAATCCAACCCGGGTTGGAGCAGATCCTTGGATCAAACAATCTTCAATACCTGCTCAAAACAAAGCAAAAGAAGAACCAAAACAAGCAATAATGTTATAACTGATTTCTTTTCTTCCTTTTTTTTAAACCTTCCAAAACTTTTTAAAACCTTCTAAAAACGTTTCTATTATTACTTTAACCACCAAATAACATGAACTACTAACACCAAATCCTTTGAGCAGATTTTACCAAAATCTCTCAAAATTCAGAAACCTTAAACAACTTTGAAAATCAAAGTTGCTTAACCATAAAACAAAGTGGAACTCAGAATCAATCTCCTCACAACACACAATCTTTTAAAAACAATAAAAAAAGGAATTACACTTGAATATTTCAAAAACCAAACTTTTTATTTCTTTAAAAAGGAATTACAAGTGAGAGAATTGAAACTGGAACAAAGGGATCACCACAGCTTGGGTCTCCTTTTATAGAGCCTATAGAACATCCTAGAAGCATAAAAACATAAACCCTAATACATAGAAAATCCCAAATGTGCCCTTGAACGGTTTTGAGTGCATTTTGTCCTTTCTTGATCTCAACCTTTAAATTTTGCGTTGGGAGGAAGCCTTTGATCTTGGCCATTCATTGTGTACACGTCACAAGACTTGGGGACTAAGGAATGAGGTGATTGGTGGATTGGGGAATTGGGGGTTTGGACCATGTGAGTGGGATGCAGGTTTTTAGGAGTGGGAAGTGTTTATACGTGTGGGAATTACACGTGTGCAAGATTAATTGGAAAGTTACCCAGGATAAATGAAGGTAAGTTCTGGGGATGGTGAAAGTGGTACAGTAACTGGTTTGATCCTAAAAAGGGGGAAACAAAAGTGTTAAGCGCCCTTTTCATTTTAAATCTTTCACAGTTGGCAACTTTGGCCCTTGTAACTTGAAACTTTTGGCATTTAAGGTTTTTGGCCCTAAATTCGTCTTCTCTTTGCAAATAACTTTCCCATATTGACAATTTTGGCACAAGACTTTGTAAAAGGCTTATCAAGGATGAATTTTGACATTTGGTGATTCTTTAAGGGCTAATCTTGGACTTTGATGATCTTCAAAGGTCTTCAATGAGTCTTCCACTTTATGAGGGACCATATTTGGCAATTTGAAATTGTTGAGGGACTATTCTTGCCATTTCTTCAAAGTTGAAGGACCTTTTTGTAATTTTGACAAACTTAAGGGACCAAACTTGTAATTATTAATATACAAGGGTTTTAAGTGTCATTTCTTCAATAAATGATGATCAATCTTGTTTTGTCTTCAAGTCTTCAAGGGTATTTGATGAAAATTCCATGATTAGGGCCCGGTTCATTGTACGGCTTCGTTTCTCGTGTCCGTTTTTCCTTGTATCTTGTGATCTTTTGTCTTTTTCACGATATCCATACCTAAAACACACAAGTAAACAAACACAAGCATATATATGGTATTTTATGACATTTTTTATGCATTTAAAGCCCGAAAAGAACGATGAGATCATGTATAAATGCCATCTCATCAACAAATACAAGGAAAAGCCCACTTAACTTCGATAGAAGTCCCCCTACACTTAATATAAACATTGTCCTCAATGTTTAAGCATGTGGAAGTAACCTCCGCTACACTTAGGACATTGTGCACGTTGTTTAAATCTTGCTAAGGTAGAGACAACTAAAGTGATTCCTATTTCAACATAAATGATAAAATAATGAATCAAAAGAGTTTAGGATAGAACATGGAAGACGGGAACACGAAATCACGGGTCTTCAAAAGTCATCAAGAATGTATCTTTGAAAGCTCAAATCCCTGCACATGATAAGAAAGAAAACAACAAACACATACTAGAGTCTCCCCTACACTTATTAGAAAAACAGAATAAAAGGATAGATAATCGGGTTGCCTCCCGAGAAGCGCTTGTTTTTCTTAACCGAGTCACGAGCCTGACTCATCCCCGAATTAAATATTCCATGGGGAAGCCTCAAATGTAATACCGGGATCAAAGACCTTGTCCTCGTTCCCGGAGGAAAATACAACAAGAGAAGCCGGAGGATAAGTCTTGAAGGGTAGAAAAGTCCCCTCAACATACGAAAAGTATGTGAAGTTGTGATCCACGGGAGGTGGGGTGGTTAAAGGAAGCACATTGTCATCCCCCAAAGACAATGGATGTTGACCAAGCGGCAAAGCCGTAAAGTTAACACTCATAAAAAAGTCAATGTCACCTCCCGGGTCAAAGCACTACATCCTCCGTAATGGTGTCTAAAGGAGTGGATGAAAGGTGCTCGGGAGGGGGACTTGGGACAATATCTTCATGCAACAAACTATCAAAAATAATATCCCCCTCCGTGTCATCATCATCAATACCCGGAGGTATTGAGAGAATGTCGATTTCTTCCATAGTTGTATCATTATTCTCAACTGAAGTAATAGACGGAGGTAAAGACTCGGAAATAGGAGAAGAATTCAACGCTTAAATTTTAGCAATAATAAGATGAACTTGCAGTAATTTGTCCCGAGGAATAACGTCTTACACCTCATCTACAAGACCAAGTTCAGTGGTGAACTTCTCGTATGTCGAAGAGAATAAATCAACATCGCCTTCATCGCCCGGAGGAGAGAAGGAGAAATTTCAAAAGTGAAATTCTCATAGCATGGAGAAAAATCATCATTAAGAGCGACCTCGTCCGTAGGCTTCACAAAATTCGGTGCATCACAAACCTCATCAAATAATTTATCAAGACAAAAATCACTAATCTCACTCGATGTATCGCTATCCTTAGACGCAATAGGGATATCAAGAGTAGGAGTAGTAATCTCAGAAGATGGGTTGAGATCATAGATATCATCGTCGTCATCATCATAATAGTAGTATGGACGCACAAGAGGAGGAGTATAATCACTAAGATTAGATACATGCTCTTGTTGCTGTCGCTTTTCCTTCTCCCTTGCTTCTTTTAGTTGAACCACGGCTTCTTGAAGTTGCAAAATAAGGGCGTATGTTTCGTCATTCAGATTCAAAGAAGGTTGATGATCGAGGTTGTATTGTGGGGGCTCAAAATTATGAAAACCAGAATTATAGCACGGATGTGGTTCATCATAAATCATCGGCTAAAAAGAATTAGAACATGGATTTGGCTCATAATAATTCATCGGCTGACAATAAAAGGTATCGTGAGGGCCCCCACAATTGTTGCAATACGGGTATTGAGGAAAACCCGGTGCTTCTTGTAGATAGCTATAACCATTGTCATAATTGCAACCCAGTTCTTGCTCGCCATGAGACGGGTATCGAATTGGACACGAAACATGCCAATGAGAATCGCTTCCACAATATATGCAAGAGGGTAGAGTAAGTGCATTAGAATAAAAGGATGAGTTTATCAAATTGCACGAGGGACAAAATCCAAATTGTGTATTGTCGATATCATTTCCACGCCGCTCACATGTACACCATTGACATGTTTGAAAGCCATACAATGGTCTTCCACACCCCGCAGCACAAGCAACATACGAATTCATTAAGAACAATAGATAAGCAAGAAGAATATTTTTGGTGAAAAACTTTCGAAAAAGAAATGCTTTTTATGATTTTTCAAATGTTTTTGGATTTTTGAAATTTTTTAATTTTATGGATTTTTAAAAAAAAATTGACACGGGAAATAACGTTCAATAGTGAACGGATCCCAAAATCCAACGAGTCTCTCACAAAAAACCGTTAATCTTCACGAAAAGAGTCGGTAGCGGCGCCATTTGATACAGAGAGTTTACTAGATAAAAAAGTTCGTTTTTCTCGGTGTCTAATCGAATTGACCTCCGGAATGAGTGATTTTTTTGTTTATCCGGAATATATGTTTTTTTGCAAGCTTATACGGAATACCGTCTAATGCTTATCCGGAATGTTGGGGTTTACTAGTTCGGAATAATTAAAAATGACCAAAATGAAAATAAGCTAAAATCTAATAAGCACTTATCCAAAAACTTAACCAAAAAGATTTAAAAAAAACAAATAAGCCAAAATTTAAAAACTTTTAAAAACACTAAATAATAAAAAATATTTAAAAATAACTTTTTATAAAAATTAACTAATAAGCACTTAATTAAAAATAAAAAGATTAAGATAATAAGCACTAAAATACTATAAGCTATAAAAGTAAAACATTAAAAGATCAAAAGCACAATCAAACACAAAAATCAATCAATCAAGATCATAATTAATAAACTGTACATTTATCTAAATCAAAACAAGATTAAAAATAGGGAAAAGTAGAATGAGAATGATTAATTGAAAAATCTTGGAATTAAGATGATTAAGATTTAAATTACAAGATTAATGAAAAAGCATGGAAATTTATATTACACCTACTCCTACTCCTAATCTAAAAAAACTAACTAAAATCTAATTAACTAACACCCTCCTAATGACACATTAGGAGGGTATATATAGGAGGAGGGGAGGCTAGGTGTTGATGCTTTCTCCTTTCACTTTGTCTCGACTCGACTTAAATTCTTTGTCTTTCTCGACGTCGTCTCAGGATTTGTCGATATAAATTGAACTCGTCTTATAATTTTCTTCTTTAATTAGACTTGGTTCTTCGACTTCATTAAACTTCCGTCTTTTAGAATTTTTCTTCGATAAATCTTCAGAATATGCCTTGGACTTCCGTTCTTTTTGTTACTCTTGATCTTTTGACTTCGTCTTTTCTCGTTTTCTTCGATAAGAGCCTGTCAAAGCCCTTGTTTTCTTCCCTTTTTACATTTTGCTCCTAAATCACAACAAAAACACAAACCACGCATAATTCTGACATTTACGACATAAAATACACGTTTTGGCTTGGTTATTATTATAATTAAGTGGTAAAAGGATGGCTGTTTTCATACCTATTAGTTTACATGGGTGAAATTTCTCACAACAAAAAATGAGGCACCTAAATTCATCATCGGGTTTCTCAAGATGATTCAAGTGCGTCTCAAAACTACTGTCCGACACATTCGTACATATAATGGAACCGAATTTGTGAATCAAATCTTGCGTGATTATTATGAAGAAGTTGGCATATCCCATGAAACATCCGTTGCTCGCACTTCACAACAAAACGGTGTCGTTGAAAGGCGAAATCGCACACTTATGGAAGCTGCTCGAACGATGTTAATTTACATAAAGGCTCCATTGTTTTTATGGGCAGACGCAGTATTTACAAGAGTGTTCACCCAAAACCGGTCACTAATTCGTAAACTCCATGGTAAAACACCTTATGAGCTTCTACATGGAAAAGTACAAGATTTATCATATCTTCATGTATTTGGTTCTCTCTGCTATCCAAATAATGATGGTGACAATATGGGAAAACTTCAACCCAAGGCTGATATTGGTATTTTCATTGGTTATGCACCCATAAAGAAGGCATATCAAATATACAACCGTAAGTCTCGAAGATCCTCAAAACTATGAATGTTGATTTTGATGAGCTGACATCAATGGCTTCTGAGCAAAGCAGCTCTGAACCCGCACTTCATGAAATGGGACCCAGTAACATTACTTCTGGTCTTGTCCCAAACAACCCTACTTCATCATCATTTACACCACCTTCTAGGAATGAATGGGATACGTTGTTTCAACCGTTCTTTGATGAATTATTTACTCGTCCAACTATTATTGCTCCAGAACCTGAGCTAATAGCTCCGGCAACTGAAGTTGTCGCTCCAGCAACCGAAGCACAATCAGACACATCTGCACCTACAATTGGTCAAGATATACCTTCCACGAGTAATTCACAACCAACACATGTTTCAACTACCCATGTCATGCCTATTGATGATGAAGAGGATAATGATGATCACGATTTGGAATTCGCTCAAATGCGTGAACTTCCATTCTTCGGTGTACCTATTCCCGACCTCAATCAAGCCGGGTCGTCCACCTCAGAGGAAGCTCCTACTACGGTCTACTCCAATCCACGGATTCGTGAACATGACAGCAAGTGGACAAAGGATCGTCCTATAGATTCTATTATCGGTGACCCTAATCGTTCGGTATCCACACGAAGTCTGCTACAAGAAAATGCAATGTTTTGTCATTGTGATGCTTTTCTCACTAAAGTTGAACCTAAGACATGGCAAGAAGCTTTTACTCAATCCTGTTGAATAGAAGCTATGCAAGAAGAACTTAATGAATTTATACGTCTTGATGTATGGGAACTTGTCCCATGCCCAGATAAAGTGCAGTTACTCACTTTGAAATGGGTGTATAAGGTGAAACTCGATGAGTTAGGCGGAATATTGAAGAACAAAGCTCGACTAGTAGCTCGTGGATACAAGCAATTATTGGGCATCGACTTTATGGAATCCTTTGCATCTGTTACCCGTTTGGAAGCTATTAGACTATTCCTTGCTTATGCAGCCCACATGAATATGATCATCTATCAGATGGACGTGAAGACGGCATTTCTTAATGGTGAAATCAAGGAAGAGGTCTATGTTCAACAGCCGGATGGTTTTGTGAATTCTAAATTTCCTAACCACGTGTACAAGATTAAGAAGGGTCTCTATGGGTTGAGGCAAGCTCTACGCGCATGGTATGATCTATTGTCACAATTTCGCATCATGCAAGGCTTCGCTAAAGGCAAGGTGGATCCCACGCTGTTCATTTAGAAACAAGGTAAAGATATGATTATGGTACAAATATATGTTGATGATATTATATTTGTTGTTGATACTAGGGTTTTGCAATGGTGTAGTAGGTTCTATATTCTCTCGGAATCCTTTCGAATTGATCTCGGCTCTAAGTGGAATGATTTGTTCTTGGTTAATAAAAAGTTGTTGGTTTGTTTATCTGTTTTTAAACTAATAACGATTAAGTGTAAATGACGTTGAGTAAATTAAAGCTTAAATTGACAAATTACAAGTAAACGTTTGAAAATGTAAAGAAAAGATTAGACGAATACTTTGAAAACTAAATTGAATTAATGCTTAAAAACTTGTTCTATCGGAATATCGAAAATTATTTCTATCGGAATGTAAGAAAATCAAAAGCATCGGAATGTAATCACAACTACCATCAGGATGTCCATGTTTGGTACTATCGGAATGTTCAAAGACCAAGCTGTCGCAATGTGGTCTATCAAAATGCAGTTCTTATCGGAATGATGTAGATCGGAAAGTCTGATCGAAATAACGTAAACAATTCTGTCGCAATGACTTACTATCGGAATGTTGCAAAGTAATAATGGCCAGAGTTTCGCCTTAAACAGGAACCTTAAACCCTATCGGAATGTGCGATCGCAATAAGCGATCGCAATCCAGATCGGAATAAAGGGTAAGAAACAACCTATCGCAAAGTAAAACCTCACTTGGGTTATTGCGATACTGAGCAGAAACCGTCGGAATAAATGTAAACCCTTGTATTGCGATGGACTGAATGCAGTTCCGAAATTGGAGCAAAGCAAAAATTTCAATAAGCATACACAATAAGATACTTTAACCGGGACTTTAAATAACTCAAAAAGCTAAAATTTAACAACTTTTAGAAATGAAAAGTCTTGAACTTTATGAAAGGAACTTTTATAAAACTAGAACTTATATGGAATCTGAAATAAAATAAGCCAAAGCAAGCAATAAGCTAATAAGCATAGAAGGCTAACCTATACGTGTGAAAGCTTTAAAAAGAAACAAGAAAGATTGAATTTTGATCACGGACAAATCCACAAATCCAAACCGTATCGAATTTACAATCGGATTAAGGATTTTGACAAATCAAGAAAAGTAGAAAAAGATTAAAGAACTTGAAAGCTTAACTTGATTGAGATTAATGAAATTCAAAATACAAGGATTAAAGAAAGCTTGAATTTGAAAGATGAAAACAAAGAGAAAGTTTTGTGAGAGAAAGTTTGGAACTTTCTCTCTCTAAAAACTAGAGAAATGAAAAACTAAACTAAGACTAGCTAAGTGTGATTTTTGTGAAGTAAGGGCCTTTATATAGGCGTGTGTATGGGCTTGTGTATTGGCTTTGGTATCGGGCTTCTTTTCTTCTTTCTTCTTTTAGTCTTCACGATTCTTTAAGTACACGTTTCTGACTTAGATTTGAGAAGTGTCGGTGAATAATTCCAACTCGTCTTATAGTCTTTTGTTTAGTAGACTCGAGTTCTTCGACATATATGAATCTTCCATCTTTGGCTCTATTCTTCGATAAATCTTCAAATAGGCAGAATGACTTCAAATCTTTTGCATCTCTTGGACAATAGACTTCGTCTTGAGTCTTTTCCTTGATAAAACCCGTGCAATCCCATGTTTTCTTCAATATTCCCCCGGTTGACTCTGAAAACACAATAAACATAAAAACCACGCATAATTCCAAACAAATGATATTAAATACGTGTTTTGGTCTTGTTTTAGCCAGAAATAAGTGGTAAAAGGATGGGTGTTTTCACACCTATCAAATCCCCTACACTTAACCATTGCCATGCCCTCATGCAATGTTTAGCGATAAAGCAAGTTTACACTTTTCTCATAATCAATCAACCTTGGCCTTATTAAAATTCTACTAAATAAAAATTAAAGTATAAAGAGAAATTAAAACTTTAAAGTAAACAAAAGGATAGAAAACCTTTTTCACTTGAAAATAGCTACATGGAAATAACTTGCAAAAAGATCAGGGACTTACATTAGGGCTTTGGTGCTGCGAAGATTTATCACCCTCAAGTTTCACGTTCCCCAAACTAAGCTTAAAAACGAGATCATTGTTATTATAAGTTAGCAAATCAAACACTTACACACATGGCTTAATTATATTCTTAAACTCCCTTATTCCTAGGTGTATCTCTTATATTTTATTTTTGTCTTAGAATGATCATGAAGATGCATTTTTGGACTTATTTCGATAGTTTATTAAGGCTGAAAGCAAAGTAGGACGATTTGATCAATAGTTAGCTAAAGGACAAAATCTCTTAAAACTGCTTCTCGGGATATCAAAAAGTTCATATCTTGGCATAACTTGGTTCACGATTTGAGACCTTTCTCGGGCCGATATTTGGCATGTACTTCATACTTCATATCTTGAGAGACGTTCTTGAGATAATGGTCTTCTCATCGTAATAGAGTTTCTTCACTTGGAGACTTTTGAGGGGTACTCCAACTTTGTTGACCACGACTTCATGATTATTTCTTCAATCTCTAATTGGGATTTTGAGATACAACGATCCGCCTCCTTTTCGGACTTGGATCTATTTATCCTCATACCTTGTTAGGGTCTTTTCGGATAGACTTCTCCATGATCTTTATGGGAGTTGATTGCTTTTCGTCGTGAGTCTTGATCCTTCATATTGATTTTGGGAATAATGCTTTTCACATCACTTTGGATCTTCAGCAATAAAATGGAATCCTCATGCCTTGTTAGGGCCTTTTCGGACTCGCCAATCTTCGCGCCCCGCTTCATAAGTTATGCCTTGGCTATGAACTCTTATCATTACCGAGCAACTTTTAAACGATCTTGGGCTAGAAGATAAGTAACTTTTCAAATCGTACGACCTTACCTATTGCAGATAAATTATTAGTAAGTGATGGGAGAATAGGCAAATAATTACACCAAGTGAGCTTGTGCAAGAATACCAACTTATAATTGACTCTATCATTTCTCGTCCTCCACAATTTAAAATCTCAAGTAATGAGACTCGTGGATGCTTAGCCTAATAAACCACTTAAGGTCTACATGGTTAAGGATACTAGCTAGAATAAACTTGGATAAGTCTATTCGGGTTGAGTCAAAATAATCGCAACAGGCCTAATATGTCAAAGATTTCAAAACTAGCTACACCACTTTATTAATATTTTTGACTTTATTGCGGGATATATACATATGAAAGCAATGATAAAAAAATTTAAAAATTATGACTAAATGGCCAAAGTTAATTAAAAATTTGAAAAATGTTGAAAAAAATGATTTTCCAGTTAAATGAAAGCATTTTCATGGGAAAGTCCACTTAAAATTTCGATAGAAGTCTCCCCTACACTTAAGATAAACATTGTCCTCAATGTTTAATCATGTGGGAAAAGTCTCCCCTGCACTTATGACATTGTGCACGTTGGTTAACTCAAGTTAAGGAAGAGACGACAAAAGTGATCAATTTCAAATGTGAGAATGAAGAAAATTGAATCACGATAGTTGAGAGTTAGAACCGGATTTCGGATAACACGGGAGCACGGTTCTTCAAAGGTTCCAAGAGTGAACTTATCCCTGTAATCACATCACCACACAAATACAAACACCTATACAGGTCCCCCTACACTTAGGAGGTAAAAACATAAAATGATAGATACTCGGGCTGCCTCCCGAGGAGCGCTTGTTTTTGATAACCGAGTCACGAGCCTGACTCGACCCAAAATTAGTTCATGGGGAACGTGGTGAGGGATGGTATCATCTCCTGAGAGATGTCCTCACCAAATTAAAGCTTCAGACGCTGGCCATTCACCTTGAAATTGGGCCCATTTGGCTGAGAAAGTTGAATGGTCCCATATGGAAAGACTTTTGCCACGGTGAATGGACCAGACCAGCGGCTCTTCAACTTGCCAGAGAAGATCTTCAACCGAGAGTTAAAAAATAAGACTTGATCCCCAACGTGGAACTCTCGGTTCTTGATTTTTGCGTCATGAAGGATCTTCGTCTTCTCCTTGTAGATCAGCGAGTTCAAATAAGCTTCATTCATCAGTTCGTTGAGTTTGTTGAGTTGACTCTTGCGATGATCACCGGCTTTGTGGATGTCGAAGTTAGCCCACTTCAAGGCCCAGTGCGCCTTATGTTCCAGCTTGATGGGTAGGTGGCACGCTTTCCCGTACACAAGACGATACGGTGTACAACCAATCGGGGTCTTATAAGCAGTACGGAAAGCCCACAGAGCATCATCTAACTTATCAGCCCACGCGGCACGATGCTCTCCCACAGTACGCTCCAAAATTCGCTTCAATCCACGGTTGGATATCTCGGCTTGCCCATTGGTTTGGGGATGATAGGCGGTGGAAAGACGGTGATTGACACCATACTTAGCCATGACTCTTGCAAATTGATCGTTGCAAAAATGAGTCCCGCGGTCACTGATAATAGCACGAGGAACGCCGAATCTAGCGAACACCGATTTCAAAAAGTTACAAACCACCCTTGCATCATTAGTAGGTAAAGATTTGGCTTCAACCCACTTTGAAACGTAGTCCACGGCTACAAGGATGTATATGTTTCCTTTAGATGAAGGGAATGGCCCCATAAAGTCGATACCCCAAACATCAAAGATTTCACATTCTTGTATGAAATTTTGAGGCATCTCATCTTTATGAGTGATCTTGCCTTGTTTTTGGCAAGCATCACATCGTTTAACCATCTCGTGAGCGTCACGATAGATGGTGGGCCAATAAAATCCCGAGTCAAACACTTTTTTGGCGGTGTAGTTGGGACCAAAGTGACCACCGGTGGGTCCTTTGTGGCAAGCGTCAAGGATTTCTAAAGCTGCCGGTCCATCAACACAACGGCGAATAATCAAGTCGGCACATTGTTTGAAAAGATACGGGTCATCCCAAAAGTAAGTCTTAATGTCGTTAAAGAACTTCTTCTTTTTCTGGGATGTTAACCCGTCAACGAGAATTCCACCCGCCAAGTAGTTTGCAATGTCCGCAAACCACGGGGTTTCATCAGCAGTCGAGTTGATAGACATTAAGGTCTCCAAGGGAAAAGAATCATTGATTTCTTTGTTCGGATGATCCCCCTGGTAAGGATCCTCAAGTCTACTGAGATGATCCGCGGCTAGGTTTTCAGCTCCTTTTTTATCGCGAATTTCGATTTTAAATTCTTGGAGTAGCAAAACCCAGCGAAGAAGTCTTGGTTTGGAATCTTGCTTTGTCAACAAGTACTTCAACGCGGAATGATCGGTGTAAACGATTGTGGTGGAAAGGACAAGATAGGGGCAGAACTTTTCAAAGGCATAGACGACAGCTAAAAGCTCTTTTTCGGTTGTCGTATAATGCAATTGGGCCCCCGTCATTGTCTTGCTAGCGTAATGGATTGGTTGGAAGTGTTTGTTCACTCTTTGTCCCAGAACCGCTCCAATAGCAAAGTCACTAGCATCGCACATCAACTCGAAAGGCAGCTCCCAATTAGGGGTAACCAAGACGAGTGCCTTAGTTAGCTTATCCTTAAGCGAGTTGAAGGCTTCAAGGCACTCTTTGGAAAAGATAAAAGGAGTATCTTTTTCCAAGAGGTGGGTCATCGGGCGAGCGATTTGAGAAAAATCTTTGATGAATCGACGGTAGAAGCCCGCATGACCCAGGAAACTTCTCACACCCTTCACTGTTGAAGGTGGAGGCAACTTAGCGATAACATCGACTTTAGCACGGTCTACTTCAAGACCGGCTTTGGAAATTTTGTGTCCTAGCACGATGCCTTCTTTTACCATAAAATGGCATTTTCCCTAATTCAGAACAAGGCGAGTGTCTTCGCACCGCTTAAGCATACGTTCCAAATTGGCAAGGCAAGAAGAGAAGGAATCCCCGAAGACCGAGAAATCATCCATGAAGACTTCCATGGTTTGTTCAACCATGTCATGGAAGATAGCTAACATGCACCTTTGGAAAGTCCTGGGGGCATTGCATAAGCCAAAAGGCATTCTTTTGTAAGCAAATGTGCCATAGGGACAAGTGAATGTTGTCTTCTCTTGATCTTGGGGATCGATGGGTATTTGGAAATAACCCGAGAAACCATCAAGAAAGCAGTAATATTCATTACCTGCTAAACGTTCAAGCATTTGGTCCATAAAAGGTAGAGGGAAATGATCCTTTCTCGTGGCATCATTGAGTTTGCGGTAGTCTATACAAACTCTCCACCCAGTAACGAGACGGGTAGGAATCAACTCGTTGTTTGCATTGGGCACAACGGTGATGCCGCCTTTCTTGGGCACACAATGGACTGGACTAACCCATGGTGAATTCGAAATAGGGTAAATCATACCCGCATCAAGAAGTTTGATAACCTCTATTTTGATGACTTCATGGATTTTTGGATTCACCCTTCGTTGGTTTTGAATTGTGGGCTTAAAGTCGTCCTCCATGAGAATTTTGTGTGTGCAGAAGTGAGGATCAATTCCGCGAATGTCGGAGATTTTCCAAGCGATAGCTCTTTTATGCTTCTTCAACACGGCGATAAGTCTAGTTTTCTCTTCATCTTTCAAGTCCTTCGCGATAATGACGGGCGACTTCTTCTCTTCTTCAAGGAACACGTACTCGAGATGGGGCGGCAACTCCTTCAGTTCTAAATCCGGAGGATTTTTGATGGGAGGCGTTTTCAGAGTCGGAGCATTGATAGCAATAACCGTGGGAGATGGTGGA
This sequence comes from Glebionis coronaria, assembly GCA_025667525.1. Classification (NCBI taxonomy): domain Eukaryota; kingdom Viridiplantae; phylum Streptophyta; class Magnoliopsida; order Asterales; family Asteraceae; genus Glebionis; species Glebionis coronaria. The sequence continues at coordinate 321,870,858 of CM046881.1, read as the reverse complement.
GAAAGATTGTCTTCGTTGAGAAGGTTTCAAAGAAATGCATGTCTTCATCCCCATCGGTGGGAGAATCATCATTAGCTAAGGTCACATCTCCCATGGTGGCCTCAAGATCGTTCCAAAAGAAATCACTTTCTCCAAATAGAGACAGTGATGAATCAATAGAGGAAACGGTTTCAACATTGGGAAGAGAGGTAGGAATACTTTTGCAAGCATTTTGGAAGTGTTCTTCACAAGCCTCATCAAGAGCGTCAATACAATTAACACTCTCATTGGAATAAGGTTGTTTAGACAACTTTCCCATGTTGAAGACGATTTTATCGTCACCCACTCTCATGATAAGCTCACCGGCTTCAACATCGATGAGAGTGCGACCGGTCCTCAGGAATGGACGACCCACGATCAAGGGAACACGAGGGTCCATCTCGTAGTCGACGACGACAAAATCGGCAGGAAAAGTGAATTTGTCGACTCCTGCAAAGACGTCTTCGGCTATCCCCACTGGATAAGCAACCGTACGGTTAGCTAATTCTAATGTCATTTTGGTGGGGACAAGCTCAGGGAGAGATAATTGCTTCCACACACTTAAAGGCATTAAGTTGAAACTGGCACCTAGATCGGCTAACGCCATGCAATTCTCTAGTCCCGGGAAATTACAAGGGATTAGGAAACGACCCGGATCACCAAGCTTGGTTGGCAATTTCCTTAAGAGCACTGCAGAGCAATTCTCATTAAGTTGGGTGTTAGCGATATCAAGAAGCTTTTCCTTGTCACTCAGAAGATCTTTAAACATTTTCGCGTACTTAGGCATGTGAGCAAGAGCCTCAGCGAAGGAGATGTTAAAATTCAATTGTTTAAACATTTTAAGAAAGTTCGAAACTTGAATATCGTCCTTGCTTTTGAGCTTCTCTTTCCTCAACCTAGATGGATAAGGTATATCGGAAGAAGAGGAAGGCTTTGGGATCGAAAGATCACTCACATCCTTGGGTGGAGGAGGGGTAGAAGTAAGAGGTGGAGAAATTGGGGAAGGAGAAGGATGAGGAATAGGAGCAGGGGACTCGTTCTCCTTAGTCACAATCACCGGTGGAGGTATAGGAAGCTCGGGTTCCTTGGTACCTTTGCCACTGCGAGTAGTGATTGCTTTCATCTCCCCTCTTGGATTCGCAACGGTGTTACTCGGAAGAGTACCAGAAGCAGAGGGTTGATTACCGTGGAAGAAACTAGCCATCATGTTTCTTAAGTCATTCGTTTGACTGTCCATAGTGTTTCTCATATCAGCTCTCAGATCGTTCCCTTGTTTCATCAGGTCAGCTTTCAAGTTGCGTACTTCTTGTTGAAGATTTTCCACGATCACATCGTTAGTTCTCATGTAGGTCTGCACTTCGTGGTGTAAAGCGGTGGGTTGGTTGGGAGGAGCATTGTATGCGGGTGGTTGATAAGCAGGTTGCTGGTAAACTTGGTTGTTTCTTTGAGGTGGTTGTTGCTGTTTGTGAGGTGGTATGTATGGTGTACGAGGTTGTTGTTGTTGTTGAGGAGGGCGATTGAGGTTTTGTTGTTGGTTTGGGTTGTTAGGAGGAAAACCGGGTGGTGAGAGGTAGTTGTTATTACGGTAACTAAGAAAAGTACGGTCACCTTGAGGTCTAGATTGATAAGCAGGTTGAGGATAGGTGCCGTATGATGCATTCACATTCTCAGAAGGGTAGTCTTGGGTGGCAGTACAAGTGGTGTAAGAGTGAGGACCCCCACATATCTCGCATGGTTGGCTAACAGCATTAACTTGAGCGTCTTTAGCGTTTCTAGTGTTGATGCTGTTAGTGTTGCTGGCGGTTTGGGTAGCAAGCGATTCAAGAAGCGCAATGATTTTGTCAATTCGCTTGTCGCTGTCACTAGTACTAGCACTAGCGACATTGGTCCGAACACTCTTGGTTTGCACACGAGACTTATTCTCAATGATATCCCAAGCAGCATTGGAAGTCTTAGCCAAAAGATTACCCCCCGAGGCACTGTTTAGTGAATCTTGGTCATTCATGCTTAAACCATTGTAAAAAGTATTAATTTGATGCACTTTGGTAAAACCATGTTGTGGGCATTTTCTGAAAAGGTCTTTGAAACGGTCCCAAGATTCACTAAACGACTCATCGTACTTTTGTTCAAAATTTATGATTTCATTCCGCAAAGCGGGAGTACGAGAGGGTGGGAAAAAGTAATTGATAAACTTGGTTTCCAAATCCGTCCACGAAAGGATACTCTGTGGCGGTTCCTTAGCAAGCCAATGCCGGGCTTGTCCCTCTTAAGAAAAGGGAAAAAGTTGTAACTGGATTACCTCTTGTGCAACACCATTGAATTTGACCGTATTGGTGAGTTGCAAGAATCTCTTGATGTGGTCATGTGGATCATCAATGGTACGCCCCATGAATGGTTGAGCAGAGACCATCTGGATAAAGCCGGATTTGAGCTCAAAATTGTTGGCTGCAATTGCTGGTATAAGAATTGGATCAGTGTTGCCATCTACATGAGCTTGCAGAAGTTCAATCATCGGGCGATTATCCGGTAGAGGCTCATTGTTGTTGTTATTATTCATGTTGTTGAATGGTGGATTGTTATTGTTATTATTGTTTTGAGGTGGTATGTTGTTGTTGTTTTGTACACCAGTCATGTCTAAGTTATCGAGAGGCTCGGGCTCTTGATAAGACGTTGATCGTGTACGCATGCACCTGCAAAAGAACTAACAAGGCAAAAACAAAGCAAAATTATTTTTGGTTTTTTATGTTTTTTAATTTTTAGGATTTTTAAAAAATTTATATTTTTTAGTGTTTTTGAAGATTTTTTTAAGAAAAAGTAACGTTCACGGGGAATGGATCCCAAAATCCAAGTTCTCACAAAAACTGTTGATCTTAACGAGAAGAGCCGGCAGCGGCGCCATTTGATACTAGGGTTTTGCAATGGTGTAGTAGGTTTTATATTCTCTCGGAATCCTCTCGAATTGATCTCGGCTCTAAGTGGAATGATTTGTTCTAGGTTAATAAAAAGTTGTTGGTTTGTTTATCTATTTTTAAACTAATAACGATTAAGTGTAAATGACGTTTCCCAAACCTGATTTCAGACCTTAGATCCAAGTAACAAAGAAGTTATTGGATCTGATGTGTTTGACCAATTCCAAAACACTTTTATCAGATTTTAGCAAAACTTCCAATCCTTTTTCCAAACATTCAGAAACTTAACAAACGACTAAAACTTGTTCAAAATGACTTGTTTAGACTTCCCAAACCCTAAGAACCAAGGGCACAAGGCCACAAGGCCTTATGAACTAGTAATCCCAAACAATCCTTAATCAACCACTTTTTAAAGCAACTTGTGATTTTTAAACACAGCCTACTGATTTTATCATTCAAACAGCTACACTAGGTGACAACTACTAGATTGCAACCATAAAACACAAAGTAAAAACACAGAATCACCAAATCATATACCAAAATGCAAAACAGGCAGTAACATGACATTTTTAGAGGACTCTTGAACAAGGGATGTGACAATCCGTCAATTTATGGTCGATATTTTATTCTCAATATTTATTTGAAAATATTATTTTATGAACTCACTTATTTTTGGGAAGAAATTTGGATTTACGTCTTGGAGTAGCATCGACTACGTCTAAACCGGAGGATTCAACGTTGCGTGCTTACGTTTACATACACCGTTTTTGGTGACAGTCCGACATTTCAGAAAAATAAATTTTTCCATGAATATTATTTTGGGATTTTAAATTTGTGTTGGTTCATAAACTCACAAATTTACGAGGAGAGATTAGGACTTGCGATTTTATTTTAACGTCCTTTACGACTAAACCGGAAACCTTAGGATTACGTATTTACGTTTTCGAACTCCGATTTTGATGAAACAATTTTTAGTAGATTCGTTTTGTGCCGTTGATTCATAATTTATAAAAACGTTTTTCGTAAAATGACCCGAGGGCACGCAAATCAAGGAAACTGGAATCGAGGAGTACCCGTAAATAAATGGGGATGAGACAAGTGGGACACTTGTTCCACCCCCACTCAAACCATCCAACCCTTCACACCACACCACTTAGGTGTCAAAGTTTAGCTAACAAGCTAAACACTTGTCCTTGTAAGCTTACAATGTAAGCCACTTTCCATCAAAACTAGCAAAACCACAAACCGATACCACACACTCATTTTCCACTCATGCAAACTACTCTAAATCCTCTCTTCCTCTCTCTATTATTTGGTCCAAAAACAACCCCAAAATACCCATTTGATCCAAATTTAACCAAAAACATATGTTATAACTTACATATGTTAATCTCCATTCAAAAAGAGGAAGATTGGTGCAAGTTTTAACATCCAAGGAGGAGTTTCCATGGAGTATTAGGGCTGATTTTCCACAAGGAGTTTATGAAGATTGGTGGTCTTGAAGATGGTCTTGGCTATTCACAAGTTTCTCCATCAAAATCCATGTCCAAATCATAACCTACATCAACTTGGTGGTATAAAGATTGTCCTCCTCATCCTCTTGTTATTTTTGATTATGTAATCTTGTATTTCTTTCACTTATGTATATGTATATGATGATGAATGATGATTAAAAGTATTGTGTGGGGATTTGGTGTTGATAAATATGATTAAAAAGGTGAAAAACTATAAGAAACAAGGTTAAAATCTTGCTTAAAAATGATGGCTGTATAAAACAGTAAAGAAACATGTCATGAACTTATAAAATGGCATAGAGTAATGGATTTACAGTAAGCTATCGGTCTTGTACACATGTGAGAGTTGGCCATGCAATGGAATCATTGTAATGAGTGAGATATGATCAAAACAAGTTTAGAGTACCAATCTGAGTTCATTGTTTTGGACGATTTTTAGAAAATACTTAGAAGCTGATTCAACAGTAGCTATAGAAAAGTTAAATGTAGCACATATCATGTAGTTTATGTGATAAAAATTTGAGCTTCTATCTCCATATAGAACTCTAGATATGGCAGTTTTGGTGAAGATGAAAATAAAAATCAGATTTTTAGAATTAATGTTTATTATTATTATATAAGCACTCAAAATTATATTGTATACAATGTAAAATAAAAACCCACTAACTTATGGATTTTATTTATATAAATATGTAAAAGGTTAAATAAGTGTATAAATTATAAAAATGGTAGTGGAATAATACTTATAAGTAATAAAAACTATAAACTTGATTTTTACGACTTTTTCGGCTATTACCGTAAAATTAACGTTTTTCGCCAATTAAAACTTAGACGATCAAACCCGTCTAATGTAAAGTTTTTAAAAGTCATATACTGATATATATATATATATATATATATAAGTAACTAATACAAGTAAAAACCGATAAAACCCGAACTATAGGACATACGGACATTAACGAGCTAACTAAGCATATTGGACTAATAATTGGACTAAATAAGATAAACACTTATAAAAAGTATTTATTGGGCTTAACCCATTTGGGCCCAACATGGAAAGTATAGATAATGATAATATAAGTATAAAATGGATTAAAACAAGTTAAAGAACTTATAATAAGCTTACTGGACTTAAAACGTGTAAATAGGTAAAACTAGTAAACTAGTATAAAAGTTATCGACATATAACACTAAAATGAGTAAACGAGAATATGTAAATCCACTTGATCATCATATATATAATCATCATATGTATACATAATTTTTATTTTTATAAAGTCATTGGACATGAGTCTAAGACGGGTATTATTTGTCTAGGTTTCCGTGATTGAAGCACGCACCGTACGTCCAAATTGCCGATAACCCGCCTTCCCACATCAACGTGAGTTCATAGCCTCACACTCTTTTAAATGTTTTTATAAATGTTTTATAAACCCGCGAGGGAGATAACATGTTAGTTTTTATAAAATAGGACACCCTTTGTCCCGAATGTTTGTTTATTGATTTGGACCCGAATGATTGAATGACCCGATTGTATGACCTGATAAATGATTAAAGGACCCGATAGATGAAATTAAATGGATTATTAAAGTTAGGTTATGTCACTAAAAGTCCCATTAGCATTAATTGTGAACTACCGGGATTTGGTAGACGCTTATGCATATAATAGTACTATTTGGGGACGATCACCCCAGTTCGCGCCTTGACGATTGATCCCCGTCGTGCCACATTGATTGGTAAGCGAATTTATGTATGAGAAGATTTCCATAGCGTGACCTTTGTGACGACACGCTACTTTAGATGGGCAAATTGAGAATCGGGTTAGCTACCCGTTGTTGGTTTAGTAAGGTAACAATGTCATGCGGCTTATAATAATCCAGTTAACAAAATACTACTAGACGCACCGAATTACGATGTATTGCCTGACTAGCAATACAGGGTCATACTATTGATATTATGTTCGTGTTTTGGTTTTCATAACCATATTCATATAACGGTTTTTATTTTCATACAACGTCATAAGACGTATTGTATGATGTTTTTACGACATTGGCTCGTATAATGATTGATTTTAAGGCAAATGCCTATATTATGATTTTCGATAAGGATTTGTATAAAATGACTTTGGCTATTTTATGGCCTATTAAAATGATTTGTACAAAATGATTTTCGGTAATAATTTTATACCGATATTATATTGATGGTTTATTAAACTCTATGAATTCACTCGGTGTTATCGCTGACCTTTTCTTTTAACATGTTTTATCTCAGGTACTTGATGGTAATTCTCGGGAAGACAACAAGAATTCATGGCCCGCACTTAAATTACAATTTCCATTCAAATGTTTTGTAAAACCTGTATTAAATACATTGACTTGGGACCGATGTAACTTTGATATTTATGAATGGAAATGCTTTTATTATTAAACAACGCGATTTTTAAGCGTTGTCTATGATGTGAGTAATGTGCTATCCCGTAACACCAACTAGTCTTCCGCTGTATTGAGTTGTATAAATTTGGGGGTGTTACAGTTTGGTACCAGAGCTCTCGTTATAGAGAACGAAAGATTTTTAAAACCAAGGTTTTGAATAAAACATTTCAAAATCTTTTAACTATAAACATTTTTCTAAAAATGTCTAAAAATCTTTTGACTATAACGGTGCCGAAGAATTCCCGAGTTACCGACAAGGCCAGACTGAGAAGTGTTATTTTAATATATATATAACTTGGATTATATATATGATGTAATTTTATTACATGATTGTTTGATGATTATTTTGATATTTATACGAGACATTTATACGACGTAGATTGTCACAAGGAACCCTAAATCCCCTAGTAAATTAATCGAAGCTATTCTCGTAGGAATTCTAGCTATCCTAGATCTAAACCAAGTTGTGGATATTTATGATCCCGACAAACGGTTGATATTCGTAGAAATGTAGATATTAGTTGATTGTGATATTAAAGAAGAATTGGCGAGATTAAATCTGATATCGATGTCATGACGATCTTTCCTTATAGAGTGGAGTTTGACAAAATGTTACCACCTGAAAGGATGTCATCTGATTCGTTGTCACCCAATTCTTAAATTTGAGAATCGAAAGGGTGAATGTTGCACTTGAGGCTGTTATTGGAACCATTACCCAAAAGCCTCATGCCACTAGTACCTTTCCGAGAAGTCTAGTTGAATGATCAAGTCATTTCATACTAGTGACTCATTTGATAATTGTTGTTGTAAGAGCTATAGGATTGGAATTAAGTATTGTTCATATCGAGCTTTTATTACCCTTTTTAAAATCTAAGAATAAGATTGAAAGTATTGGAATATGAGGTAGGATATCGAATTGAGTATAAGTTGATTGAAACTTGAATAAAGTAAAATTTAACCCGTATGGAATATGAGATTGTTAAGAGGAAGTCGTTAAGTTCTGTGATTAAATTTTAAGGTTTTAATTGATTGTTGATTCGTGTTAAGTGTTGTTCCTAGGCCATTGTCCACTAACGAGGATGCCCAGTGTCCAAGAAATAAATTGAAGAAATCTTCTTCTGAATTGGGACCGATGGATCTTCCGGGACATGTGGAACACCTAATGACTCTTGTAGATTAGTATTCATTGTGGTATGTTTTAAATATCCCTAACTTAACTGAGATATCAGTCGGTAGGATGAGTTCTGAGAATTGTATGACATAGTGACACGTAATGTGTTACGGTACAATTTTGACTTGTTTGTGATTAATGAAAAGACTACCTTTGATTGCTAAATCCTACATGTATCGATGTTATCTATCTTTTATTGCTTCATCCTAATGTTCGCATTAGTGATGAAACCATTGACCAAGTACTCATCTCGATTTGAGTTACATTGTGAATTATTCTTGTTGAGTGCCATCGAGATCATGAACATCATGATTAATTGGCTAAGCTCATTTCCTGATATATCGTAGTTAATTCTTGGTGAACAAGCTTTCATCACTCTTTTGCAGATCACTCATTGTTTTTATAAAATAAAACAGTATCCCTTGAGAAAAATTGAATTTTCATCACTATAGGGATTATTCAAAGTGAGATTTACAAGTGATCGTTATCGAAATGAAGTTGTTTCTAAAACACCTTGGAAAACTTAATTGTTCTCACAACAAAGAAAATCTTTGTAAATTTATTTTTGATCCTTCTTTAAGAATTAAGCATGAAAATGTTTTATTATAAACATGATGATAAAATTTTAACGAACTGAGCATTGCATCGTTAATCTTGAAATTGTATATAGTTGCGCGCCTACATACAATTTGGAATGGACCATGCAAGACTGATTAGTAGTCACCATAAAACTAATGGATAAACACTACATTTTCTTTGAAGATTGTGAAAGAATAAATTTTATGAGATCTGCAAGAAGTTAAAAATAAGGACATAGTGTTAGGGACACCTACATATGTGCCTGTAGCATCTATTCTTCTGAGTCGAATTTACTCATCTGTGGAATTTGTCTTATTTGACAATCAACAATTCTTTCTTGTCCAATTCTCCCGTAGTGAGATTCTTAGGAAAAATATCTGATTACCGAGTGTTGATACCCGACTGGATGTATCGACGTTCCTATCATTTCTTTTGATTAAATTTCATTTGAATAACCTGGGTAACGATCCGAGGAGCTTTCGAATGCGTACTCAAATTATGAAAACATGGGATATATTCATATTCGTTAAATGTTTTCGTCTGTATCTGATTTGAAATTCTCTCGCATAGATTATGCGTTGACCTTACTCTTTTAAGGTTAGTTATGTCTCCAGATATCCTTGAACTTGTGAAGGATTATGAGTTATTATTAGTCTTTTGAGAAGTTCGCATCTTATCGATGGCAATGCAACTGGAAGGTTGATAGTGCCAGTAGAATGGATTGACTAATTATGACATGACAACATTGTCTTAATTAATGGGAACTCGAATAGAATTCCCCTAAATGATAAGATGTTGATTATCAAAAGTGATCTAAATAATTCTTGATGGATGACCATATCCTGCATTAGACTTAAAATCATACCGTGAATGGTTGTGAACTAGTTATAGATATTGTAATCTAGAAGAACCTAATATGTATTTATTAAAAGATGTTTCTATTATCTGAAACATTAGGAGGTATTTGTTGATGAATTACTTAGACTTTCGCCATTAAGGCAAGTTGAAATTGGTATTGATTATATTTCCGGTGTTGCACCTATGGCATATGCACTGTACGTCAGCACCATCTGAATTAAAGGAATTATCGTACAACTGAGAGAGTTGTCGGAGAAAGATTTTATTCTACCAAGCATGTCATCATGAAGAGCTATGGTGTTATCATTCCTTATATTTATAGATTACTGTGAACTGAGTAAATTGATAATCGAAAACGATATCCATGACTCGAAATGGAAGATTTGTTTGATCATTTAAAAGGTTCTAGCGTATGTTTTAAAGATTTGATCCACGGCATGGTTATTATCAACTTCGCGTCCGCAAAGAAGATTATCTATTCCAATCACTACATCCGGTACTTGTAATGAACATTATGAGTTTCACGTGATGTCGTTTGGATTGACTAATACGCATGTAGCATCCATAAATTTGGTGAATCTCGTGTGTAGGCTGTGATTTGATGAATTCATGCTCGTGATCATTAAGACCATTTGTTTGTTTATAATTATAAGAAGGAGTTAGTAATTATTTATAGATTGCCCTAAATTGGTAGAACAACGAAAACCTGTACCTTGAATATATAACATGAGATTTAAAGACTTAATCCTTTATATTATTTGACCGTATGATTAATAGAAAAAGGAATATATTGACTCTTCAAAAATTGGAACCATTAAGGCTTTGGGTTTTACCAAAAAGAAAATGGAAATATGTTTTGAAAAATGTTTTAACAAAGGATTTTTAAGGGATCATTCCCTTATACCCAGAACATTTAACTAAACTCCTGTTTAGGGGTAAATGTTCGTGTATACTTCTAGACAACCTAAGAGGAATTGAGGAAAACATTTAAACCATAACTTGAAATTTGAAACGAATATTTTACTTTTCAACTAAGAAAATTGTGACCAAAGTATAAATAAAGATTTTTCGAACATTTACGAATCTCACTAATTATTTTCAGTAAATCAACAAAAATCTTGTTAATTAAATTCAAATTATTTTGAACATTTTCATATAATTGGTCGAACTAAGAAATTTAAATTTTTTTACGTTTACGTTTCATAAAAATTTAATAATTATTATTTAATTAATTGTAATAATTATCGACGCTTTAAACGCTGGATTGAGAAAAACTGATAAAAATGATAGATAAGACGAAACTGAAACTTAGAAAATATGAAGAAAGGTGAACGTAATTACTGACGCATAATATAGAAAGAATATCTGAGTGAATTGTGGACATGATAATTACATCATCAGGAGAAAGTGAATGTAGATACTGACACATAATATAGAAAAGATAAAGAACCAATTAGGACATGTTCCTTAATAATGAAGGTGCAAAATAAATTGCCGAACAATTTAAAAATAGCCGATGATTGTAAAAAGGATAATATAGATAATAAAAGGGGTTCGCGGCTAATGTGAACCATTAAAATTGAGAAGCCAATAGCGTTAAATGTTTTAAAAGGCCACTTGTGGTTGCCTAAATATGGGGATTGTGAGATATAGTTGTGCTGGAATTTGTAAGTATAAGTATTCTATTTATGTCATTTATGACTAAAAGTATCTATGTCTGAAGAAGTTGTACTGATGGCAATTATGAAGGCAGACATCGCCTCATACATTAGTAAACGTCTAGCTATTGCAAAGGTCATCATCTGAATTTGATTCGATTTGGGTCATAGTCGATAGACTGACCAAATCTGCTAATATCATTCTCGTTAATGATAAATGCAAAAGAGTTATGTAAACATAGTGTGCCTGTATCGAACATCTTTATCAAGATCCTCGCTTCGCATCGAATTTCTAGAGAATTGCTCAGAAGTCGTTGGGAACGAACCTTGATGAGAGTACTGTTTACCACCCCAAATCGAAGGGACGAGGTAAAGTAAAAATAGAAAACACTAGAAGTCTTGTTCTATGTTTGAATGATTGACCTTTGGTAATAGACCGTATAATCGTTTTCCTTTGGAAAGATTATCATTGATGATCATCGTATTAGGATCGAGATCGAATCTTGTTAGGATCTATATTAGAGCATCTGTAAGCAGGAGTTGAGATGAAGACATCCGACATACACCCACTGTGAGTTGGACATGTCTTTTAGGTTTAAGGTTTCCTATGATGGCGAACCTAACCTTACAAAATACCCGACCCGCGAGACCTGAAATGATTGGTGAAATTAGGATTTGATTATTGACTGCCGGTAGTGGGCAAGAGGTTATGTGAATATGAAATGTAGATCTTGGAGTGCTAGATGGGTAGCGAAGTTATGCCACAATTTTTAACCTTGGAAAAATGAATTCATGATCTGACAAATCATGGGATATAAGTCCCCGTTGTATGGGACCATTGAGATGATGTAAAAGATTGGTTTGAAAGGCATAAGTTGGATCTACCCTAGGACTTCAAAAGCTGCGTGAATTATGATTCGTATATCGAACTTGATGGAATATCTATCAAGTGAGAATCTGATTGTTATTTAGTAAAGTTTAGATCGGCGAAAAGTTGCATTCATCAGAAACCCGTGAACATTTTGGATAGAGAAAGTAAGTCAACATTTAGCCTGATCTTATTCCCGTAGTTATGTTTGATGAAACTCGCGTATTGTAATGAATTACACTTGTGAGAAAAGACCGAATGTGGAGGAAATACCCACAAGGCTTTAACTCTATAAGAAGCGAGTAGTAAGGTAAGATGATCTTTGAGGACAAAGATCTTGTTTAGGGGTAAATGCTGTGACAATCCGTCAATTTATGGTCGATATTTTATTCTCAATATTTATTTGAAAATATTATTTTATGAACTCACTTATTTTTGGGAAGAAATTTGGATTTACGTCTTGGAGTAGCATCGACTACGTCTAAACCGGAGGATTCAACGTTGCGTGCTTACGTTTACATACACCGTTTTTGGTGACAGTCCGACATTTCAGAAAAATAAATTTGTCCATGAATATTATTTTGGGATTTTAAATTTGTGTTGGTTCATAAACTCACAAATTTACGAGGAGAGATTAGGACTTACAATTTTATTTTAACGTCCTTTACGACTAAACCGGAAACCTTAGGATTACGTATTTACGTTTTCGAACTCTGTTTTTGATGAAACAATTTTTAGTATTCGTTTTGTGCCGTTGATTCATAATTTATAAAAACGTTTTTCATAAAACGACCCGAGGGCACGCAAATCGAGGAAACTGGAATCGAGGAGTACCCGTAAATAAATGGGGATGAGACAAGTGGGACACTTGTCCCACCCCCACTCAAACCATCCAACCCTTCACACCACACCACTTAGGTGTCAAAGTTTAGCTAACAAGCTAAACACTTGTCCTTGTAAGCTTACAATGTAAGCCACTTTCCATCAAAACTAGCAAAACCACAAACCAAAACCACACACTCATTTTCCACTCATGCAAACTACTCTAAATCCTCTCTTCCTCTCTCTATTATTTCGTCCAAAAACAACCCCAAAATACCCATTTTATCCAAATTTAACCACAAACATATGTTATAATTACATATGTTAATCTCCATTCAAAAAGAGGAAGATTGGTGCAAGTTTTAACATCCAAGGAGGAGTTTCCATGGAGTAATAGGGCTGATTTTCCACAAGGAGTTTATGAATATTGGAGGTCTTGAAGATGGTCTTGGCTATTCACAAGTTTCTCCATCAAAATCCATGTCCAAATCATAACCTACATCAACTTGGTGGTATAAAGATTGTCCTCCTCATCCTCTTGTTATTTTTAATTATATTATCTTGTATTTCTTTCACTTATGTATATGTATATGATGATGAATGATGATTAAAAGTATTGTGTGGGGATTTGGTGTTGATAAATATGATTAAAAAGGTGAAAAACTATAAGAAACAAGGTTAAAATCTTGCTTAAAAATGATGGCTGTATAAAACAGTAAAGAAACATGTCATGAACTTATAAAATGGCATAGATTAATGGATTTACAGTAAGCTATGGGTCTTGTACACATGTGAGAGTTGGCCATGCAATGGAATCATTCTAATGAGTGAGATATGATCAAAACAAGTTTAGAGTACCAATCTGAGTTCACTGTTTTGGACGATTTTTAGAAAATACTTAGAAGCTGATTCAACAGTAGCTATAGAAGAGTTAAATGGAGCACATATCATGTAGTTTATGTGATAAAAATTTGAGCTTCTATCTCCATATAGAACTCTATATATGGCAGTGTTGGTGAAGATGAAAATAAAAAATCAGATTTTTAGAATTAATGTTTATTATTATTATATAAGCACTCAAAATTATATCGTATAAAATGTAAAATAAAAACCCACTAACTTATGGATTTTATTTATATAAATATTTAAAAGGTTAAATAAGTGTATAAATTATAAAAATGGTAGTGGAATAATACTTATAAGTAATAAAAACTATAAACTTGATTTTTACGACTTTTTCGGCTATTACCGTAAAATTAACGTTTTTCGCCAATTAAAACTTAGACGATCAAACCCGTCTAATTTAAAGTTTTTAAAATTCATATACTGATAAATATAAGTAACTAATACAAGTAAAAACCGATAAAACCCGAACTATAGGACATACGGACATTAACGAGCTAACTAAGCATATTGGACTAATAATTGGACTAAATAAGATAAACACTTATAAAAAGTACTTATTGGGCTTAACCCATTTGGGCCCAACATGGAAAGTATAGATACTGATAATATAAGTATAAAATGGATTAAAACAATTTAAAGAACTTATAATAAGCTTATTGGACTTAAAACGTGTAAATAGGTAAAACTAGTAAACTAGTATAAAAGTTATCGACATATAACACTAAAATGAGTAAACGAGAATATGTAAACCCACTTGATCATCATATATATAATCATCATATGTATACATAATTTTTATTTTTATAAAGTCATTGGACATGAGTCTAAGACGAGTATTATTTGTCTAGGTTTCCGTGATTGAAGCACGCACCGTACGTCCGAATTGCCGATAACCCGCCTTCCCACATCAACGTGAGTTCATAGCCTCACACTCTTTTAAATGTTTTTATAAATGTTTTATAAACCCGCGAGGGAGATAACATGTTAGTTTTTATAAAATAGGACACCCTTTGTCCCGAATGTTTGTTTATTGATTTGGACCCGAATGATTGAATGACCCGATTGTATGACCCGATAAATGATTAAAGGACCCGATAGATGAAATTAAATGGATTATTAAAGTTAGGTTATGTCACTAAAAGTCCCATTAGCATGAATTGTGAACTACCAGGATTTGGTAGACGCTTATGCATATAATAGTACTATTTGGGGACGATCACCCCAGTTCGCGCCTTGACGGTTGATCCCGTCGTGCCACATTGATTGGTAAGCGAATTTATGTATGAGAAGATTTCCATAGCGTGACCTTTGTGACGACACGCTACTTTAGATGGGCAAATTGAGAATCGGGTTAGCTACCCGTTGTTGGTTTAGTAAGGTAACAATGTCATGCGGCTTATAATAATCCAGTTAACAAAATACTACTAGACTCACCGAATTACGATGTATTGCCTGACTAGCAATACAGGGTCATACTATTGATATTATGTTCGTGTTTTGGTTTTCATAACCATATTCATATAACGGTTTTTATTTTCATACAACGTCATAAGACGTATTGTATGATGTTTTTACGACATTGGCTCGTATAATGATTGATTTTAAGGCAAATGCCTATATTATGATTTTCGATAAGGATTTGTATAAAATGACTTTGGCTATTTTATGGCCTATTAAAATGATTTGTACAAAATGATTTTCGGTAATAATTTTATACCGATATTATATTGATGGTTTATTAAATTCTATGAATTCACTCGGTGTTATCGCTGACCTTTTCTTTTAACATGTTTTATCTCAGGTACTTGAAGGTAATTCTCGGGAAGACAACAAGAATTCATGGACCGCACTTAAATTACAATTTCCATTCAAATGTTTTGTAAAACCTGTATTAAATACAATGACTTGGGTACGATGTAACTTTGATATTTATGAATGGAAATGCTTTTATTATTAAACGACGTGATTTTTAAGCGTTGTATATGATGTGAGTAATGTGCTATCCCGTAACACCAACTAGTCTTCCGCTGTATTGAGTTGTATAAATTTGGGGGTGTTACAAGGGATTATACCTGCCCTCCACAACATCCTAGGAGGGCCAGCTATGCTCCTTGGACCTTGTTCAACAACTAGAACAAGACCAATATTCTTCAAAAAGGAAGATCAAATCCTGCTGATGTTGAAAGTAGAACAAGGATTTGATTATGATATATCTTCAACACAAAACAGCAAACAACTCAACCAAGAGCTTATAACTCTTCTCAGGCTTGGTGTCAACAAGCTTGAAGGAGCTTAAGGCTGTTGGCTAAGGGTTAGTACACAATAATAAGCAAATTAATCAACCACTTTTCAAACTTTTTCAAACTTGAAAAACTTACCAAACATAAACGTCCTTGAACCAAATGATTCAGGCACACTTATAACAACAAATGGAACTCATAATCACCTTTAAACAACACCAACTTTCAAAAACATAAAAAGGAATTACAATTTTCTCAAAATACCAACTTTTATAAATTTCAAAAAGGAATTACAAGTTTAAAAGTTAAAACTGGAACAAAGGGACTCTCACAGGTTGAGGTCTCCTTTTATTGGCAAATGCTAAGCTAACACTATTCACAAACCCTAGAAGTGAATTTCCAATATTTTCCTTGAGGTCTTCTAGACGATTCTTTGATGTGAGCTGTCCAAAATGATCAAAACCGTTCAAAATAGCTTTGGAGTGAAGCAAAGAGTATTGGCTGTTGATCTTGACACGTGGCAGTCCTTGGGGAATAAGTGGTGATGTGATGGGTGAAACGGTTTTGGGTGTGGGACCCTTTGGTGAGTGGAGAAGAGGGTTTTAAGTTGGGATGAGTTTCTGCATGTGTGAATCACACATGTGCCAAGGTAATTGGTTTTTACCGTTTTTTTTAAGTGAGGTAAAAACTGGGTTCTTCACGTGAACAGTAACAAAGTTTGATCCGAAAATGGGGGATTGTGTTTGTTTGGCGCATGTTTGTGCATTCAAACTTTGGGAATGGCACAAGTAGTCCTTGTTCTTTGGGAAAAAGTGTATAACAAGTATTTCAGCTCAAATAAACGCATCCCTTTGTTAATAAACTTCCATTTTTCACACTTTTGGCACAAAACTTCTCTAAAAACGGTTTAAAGGGTTGTTTTTGCCATGTTTTCATATTTGAAGGACTGATTTTGGACTTTGTTGATCTTCAAAGGTCTTCAATGTAACTTTGACTTCATGAGGGACCATTAATGACAATGTTGAATAGTTGAGGGACTAATCTTGCCATTTCTTCAAAGTTGAGGGACCTTTTTGAAATTTTGACAAACTTAAGGGACCAAACTTGTAATTATGATTTCACAAGGGTTTTAAGTGTCATTTCTTCAAAGTTGAGGATCAATCTTGTATATCTTCAAGTCTTCAAGGGTAATTGTTGGATAATTCATGAACTAGGGCCCGGTTCTTTGTACGGCTTCGTTTCTCGTGTCCGTTTTTCCTTGTTTCTTGTGATCTTTTATCTTTTTCACGATATCCATACCTAAAATACACAAGTAAACAAACACAAGCATATATATGGTATTTTATGACATTCTTATGCATATAAAGCCCGAAAAGAACGATGAGATCATGTATAAATGCCATCTCATCACTCCACCATACTAAGCCATTGTCGTGCCCTCACGCAATGCTAGAATAAAGTATCTAAGCATCACCAAAATTCAATTTTATTAACCTTTATTGAAAAGTAAAAGACTTGCAATAATACTACGAGAATGTGTAAAGACATAATGTATGATTTTCATCACGAATGTGACTTTTAGGGTCAAAGAATAGAAACAAGTAAATGTCCCTTAGAGTAAATTTCGTCATCCTTGATTGTCATACATTCCATGCTAAGTGAAAAAACGAGATCATTGTTGGTACAAGTCACAATGCTAACACTACTCATACGTCCAAATTGTGTAATACTTTTTCTTCCCGCAATCCTAGTTATTATAAAAAGAAATGGGTTACTAGCATTTTTTAACTATTTGTCATGAATCACAAGTGATTCATATTGACTTAAGTGAGTAGTTATTAGTTCGAAAGCAAAGTAGCACGATTTAATCGATAGTTAGCCGAAGGACAAAATCTTTTAAAATGGCTTCTCGTGTATCTCCTTAAGTTCATATCTTGGCATAACTCGTTTCACGATTTGAGACCTTTCTCAGACCGATATTTGGCATGTACTTCATACTTCAAATCTTGGGAAGACGTTCTTGAAATTATGTTCTTCTCTTCATATATTTGGAATTTCTTCACTTGACATTTTTGAGAGATTCTTCATATTTGGACCACGACTTCATCATTTTTCTTCAATCTTTATTTTGTACTTTGATATACAACGATCCGCCTCCTTTTCGGACTTGGATATATTTATCCTCATACCTTGTAAAGGGTCTTTTTGGATAGACTTTCTACATGATCTTTAGGGGAGTAATTTCTTTCCGTCGTGTGTCTCGATCCTTCATATTGATTTAGGAATAATGATACTTCACATCATCTTGGATCTTTAGCAACAAAATAGGGCTCCTCATGCCTTGTTAGGGCCTTTTTGGATGATCACCAATCTTCGCGTCCCGCTTCAATAAGTTATGCCTTGGCTATGAACTCTATTCAACCCCGAGCAACTTTTAAACGATCTTGCGCTAGAGGCTAAGTAACCTTTCAAATCGTACGACCTTACTTAATGCAATTATTTATATTCCTAATGCATTGATCTTATGGGAAGAAAAAGCCACAATTAAAGACATATAAGTTTTTGAAAGAACATTTTCATGTTCTACGTTTAGCATGATCACTTGTCTAACTCTATCACTTCTCGTTCTTCACTATATAAAGACCTCTAATTAAAGAGACTCGTGAATACTTAGCAATGCAAGTCAAAATTAAGCCAAATTTGGATTAGCTTTTATTAAGACTATATCAAATCAAAGTTTTGGGTTTTCAAGCCACCTATAGGATCTTGCACTTTCTTGGACTTTTTCAAGTTTAGAGAATGCATTTTATAGTTCCCTTGATAAGTGACTTTCTAGGATCAATTATAGGAACTTGCGAAAAGTTCTTGTTCTTAACCCGAATGAGCTAAGACTTCCGCGTTTTAAAGTTCCCTATATAAAAGTCTAGCAAAACTTGAATTAGGCGAGTTAAGGAATGTAAATGGCTCCAAATGCCCATCAAGTCAAAAATTAGCTCTTATTCTACCCATTGGAAAATATACATTCGTATCTTAAAAACACTTATGAAAACTAAGAAATTTTTTAAAATTTGGCCATTTTTAGCCTTATTAGCAACAAAAACAAAACATTGAAAGTTGGAAAACGTGAGGGCGTAGCAAAGCAAGTATCTATTCACCCCCATACTAAAAGTAAACATTGTCCTCAATGTTTCAAGTCTAAAGGTGGAGTACCCCCATACTAGAGACGAAGAGTCGAATGCTTAGGATCTAGCATGGAAAGGGTGATCAACAATATATCTAAAGCCGTTTATCAATTATGCTAAAAGATAATTGTTAGAACAATAAAGGATATGTCAATGGATTCGTGAAAAACTTCTTCAAGCAAACGATGGAGGCTCACGTAAACGAACACGAGAGTCTTCAATCGTAAATGATGATGATGATCTAGATAACACAATCACAAACAACCACGAGACAGTGAGTTGGAAGGGTACAAAGCCCCTTATTAGTGTATAGTAAGCATAAAAGGATAAGAATGGGATCTCCCCCACGAGGCACCTCGTTTTTTATTACCGAGTCATGAGCTCGACTCGATCCCCTAAAAATGTGAACATTTAGGAATAATCATGGTATGGTCAATTTTTGATGGGGCTTACATGATGAACAAGGCCCAAAAAGCAACCGATATTAAGGACTAAGTTCTTTAATGATGCAAAATACCGGGATCGAAGATGGCGTTCTCGTTTTCATTGGAAAAACAAATCAACGCCACTTCATCATGTGTCAACACAAACCCAAAGGGTTTAAAGAAAATAGATGAGAAGAAATAGAAGGGTGGGACAATTGGTAGGACAAACTTTTGAGCTACTCGAGGTAGACTCGCACCAAGAAAATAGATATAGTTTCCATTTATTGCATCGGTGGAAGACCGATATTTCCCTTTATATGAAATTCCGGGATCGAATATCTCGTCCTCAGTGGACAAGGATGAGGGAACATAAGGGGCTTCCCCCATACTAAAACCACACAAAGCATCGTCAAAAGGAGTAGACGAGTTTGTAGCACTCAAAACACGTGGTGATGACGGAGTTAGATTTGTAAAAAAATCAATTAAATCACATTTAAAATCTTTTCCTTTTTTACCTTTCAAACTCTCCTTATGAAAACCCTTTTTGATTATGTCGAAAATATTTGGTGTTTCTAAGATGATGTTAGTCACACTAAAAATTTTCACATTTGAAAACCGTTTTGGTTTTGGTGGTGGTAAGTTCTCAAAACGTTTGTCGACAAAGAAAACCTCCCCATCGGGGTCTACATATTCGTCATCCGAAAGATCTTCCGTAGAAACCGGCAACTTATCAACACTTTTCAAGAATGAATGTTCAAGGTGAGGCGAAGGATTTTTCGATTCAAGTATTGACGGTTTCTTCTTTGTAGGCTTTACACTCATAACCTCCACCGGCGGAGGAAATTGTAAATTGTTTTTGGCGACATTTCCTAAAACTCTTGGTGAAAATTCTTTGCAAACGACATTGATAAGTGTGAAAACACTCAACAATAATGATCCAAATACCACTCAAAACACAGTCAAATACATAATATTTAACTTTAAAATATCAGAATTATGCGTGTATTTGTGTTTCTGTGTTTTCAGGTAAAAAAGATACATAATGGAGCAAACATGCGTTTTCGAGGGATTTATATGATAAAAGACGAAGAAAAAGACGAAAGATGCTTCAAGGACCTTGCATGCCAAAATTTCAAAGATCGAGGGCTTGAGTTGCAATTTCTATAAAAACAAAGGATGAAAAGGAGATTTGAATTAAAAGTTTTTAATCACTTTTGATTAAGAAATGATAGTTGAGGGACTGAACATAAAAATGGGAAAGTCTATTAAACTTTAATTTACTTGGTCAGATTGACCAACTCTCAGTCAAACACAAACACATTCACGCATCTTTCTTCTCCAAATGTGAAGAGAGAGAAAGAAAGATAACAGAAGACTCTATTTCTTTTTCTCCAAGACCTTCAAATCATTTTCGAGGATGATCCATGAAGATTCAGGCGAAGAGTAAAGAAGAAAAAGTGTTCCTCTCCTTCTCCTCTACAAGATGGTGACAGTTAATTAGATCAAGAGTGACAGGAGAAGAAACCCCCAAATCCAATTTAAAGAAGGAAGAACGAGTCTATCCTCGTATTTACACGTGGAAGAAATTGATTGGAGGACACACGTCATCCCACCTCCCTCGACGGCTATAAATAGAGACGAAGCACTTCATTTGGAACGGTTAGACTAGGAGTAGATTACACCTAGTTGTTAGGAGTAGTTTAGTTTTCTCTCAAAGTTTTATGAATTTTAGTTACGCAATCAGTTTGATTCAGTTTGATTTTGTTACTCTTGTTGTAACCGAATATTATTTTTCACCATTAATGGAAGTTTCAAATTTACAGTTTTCTCAATCTTTTTCTTTTTCTATTCTTTACTGTTACTTTCGAATGTTCATCAATTCATTCTCGTTAAAATCTTTTTCTTTAACTCGATCTCGTTACTGTATAAGGTCGTAGGGTATAATCTTGTTATAAGCTCATATGATAGGTAGAGTAATCAGGATTTTGTTATAAGCTTTTCATGGAATTTGAGTTTTTATCAGTTTTAAGGCAAGAAGCTTTTAAGCTCAATTGAGCTTATGAGAAGTTTATTTTCAGAATAATAGATCGATTTAGTTTGTGAAATACTGAGTATAAGAATTTAGTTTAGTTTTGTTACTCAAATGTGTCTTTTGTATTCCATTAATGAAAGTAAGATTTATTTTAGAATTCTTGATTCATCTACTATTCAGAAAGTTAATAATCAGTTTTGGTTAATAGATTTGTTAAGAATTTCAAGCTTTTAGATTTAGTTTGTTGAGGAAGCTGTTCAGTCTGCTGGTCTGATTGACTTTGTTAGTAGCTTTAGAGTTTCGTTTGATTGCATCATAGATCGAATTAAACAAACTTAAATTCAGTATCAGTGTTAAACTTAGAAGTAAGATTCAGATAGTCAATTTAGAATTGTAGTATAGCAACTTGTTTTGCAGGATTTGTTTGGATTTTGTTATGCAGGTTTTTGCTTGGAGTCGTTGATTCACTAGTTGCTAGCAGAATAGTGGTGTTTCGTTGGCGTTGTAGATATTAGTTTCTAAGCGAGCTCAGCGCTCCGCTTCTCCTCAACGGAGGCCTGGGTAAATTTGGTTAAGCACGTTTTTATGTTTCTGTAATAAGTAGTATAGAATGCTAGATCATTTGTGTAGTGATTAGTCCTTTTGCAAATTGCTCTATGTGATCATTTTTGATATGCTTATTAATTGATTTGGCTCAAGTTTATTAGCTTTTCATCATTACTGTGCATTCCAGTAGTTATATTTCCTCTTGTTTACTTTCCTAATAAACTTCTTGTAATTGTTCATGTTAGTAATGACGCTTTATATATCCCATCTTAGTAGCTTTATTAATTGAAATTTATAACATTAGAATAGTGTGATTAGTGCTTAATCCGACAGTCCATTATATGAAGTTTTTGCTGAGCTGCGATTATTGTTTACGCTGTGATAAATTGGAATTGATAATCGATATATGTCCTACTCAGTTTAGGTAGTAGCATTACTCTAAACTTGGTCATCACTTGAGACTTTTTCTTGTTCTTATATTCGTAGTTTAAAGATTGTTAAGAAAGTCTAGGTAGAAATATATACTGAGCTGCTAGGTACATAGGATGATTTGTTGATTAATATGGCATTCACTTTAGAATATTAGTTAAAGTAGAAATTAATGAGTCTTTTTGATAAACTTGTAAAAGTTTTATTCATAAAAAAATAGGTAACAGGTGAGTAGTAAGTTTCATATTACACAGCTTGATTTCCATAAACTTTGTAACTAGTTTCGTAGTATGTACACATTCAGCCCTTCATTGTGTATATTGTAATTTCGCCCACAGTCCTGTATCATTAGATAGCATACAATTAGCCACGTTAGTTAGCAACATAGTTTCACTTTAGGTCCAATTTGATTAGATTTGTTAACAGATTGTATGTGGACAGTTACATGTTGGGCTGAGTTTTCTATTGGGCTTTTTGATGTAAATTCGGATTGGAATAGTAATTTTGAGTATAAAGCAGTTAAGTTTGAGTTTGCAATTTTCTTTTACACATCTTGAATTTGTATATTTCATAAAAAGTGCATATTTTTAGATCTATGAAGATTACTTTCTAGTTTAGTATTTTGAATTGGCATTTTTAGAATAAATTTGAATTTTCATTTTTTTTTTACATTTTGTGCATTTATTTGAAGTAATTGCAATGTGTTTTTAGATTAGTACGTATTACGTAGTATATTCTATTTTTTTATCTTTTTACATGCTCTTTGTGCCAAGTAGTTAATAATTCCAAACAAGATCTTTTAACCAAAAACAATTAAGTCGAGCTTAAAAACGTGCAATCAATTCGATTAGACAGAGAGAAAAACGAACTAAAAATGAGATATTAAATGGCGCCGCTGTCGGTTCTTTTCGTGAAGATTAACGGTTTCGAGTGAGACGATTGGATTTTGGGATCCGTTCACTTTGTGAACGTTATTTTTACGTATTATAAATCAAAAACATAAAAAATCAAAAAGATAGAAATACAAAAAAAATAAAAAATCACAAAAATCAATTCTTTTCCTAAAGAATTGAACCAAAAAAATAAAAAATCCAAAAAGTAATCTTTTTCCTAAAAGATTACACCCAAAAATATATATTATATCGGTTTTCATCGTTTTTACGTACATATAGTATTTTTCTTAAAAACCAAATAAATACAAAAATATTTTCTCTATATTATTATATGTAAATACGTATACATATACGAACAACCAATACACATATCTTCCATAAGTATTGCCGAGGCAATACACCGTGTTGAGGGGCGTTCCGGTCCTTGACACGCGTATCGATCCAATTTAATTAAGCAAGAATAGATAAATACTTCCAATAGGAAATAATTCGAAGAATACAAACTACAAAGTGAATAGAAAGGCGATGTGCTATAAAATGCCATCTAAGGGTCAATAGGTACTTAAGTGCTTCGCGCCACCTAACCCCCCGTTCACTAGTGCGTATTCTAAGAAGGAAGGTGATAGGTGTGTAAACACCCATCTTTTCTACCACTTAATTACAATAATAACCGGACCAAAACGTGTATTTTATGTCTTTTATGTCGGAATTATGCGTGGTTTGTGTTTTTGTTGTGATTTAGGATGAAAAGGTGAAAAGTGGAGAAAACACGGACATTCACGGGCATTTACGGACTTTTATTGAAGAAAAGGATGAAAGACGAAGTCAAGAAGTCAAGAGTGCAAAAAGAACGGAAGTCCACGACCAATTCTGAAGATTTATCGAAGAAAAAGTCAAAAGACAGAAGTTTATCAAAAGCCGAAGAATTCAAGTCTATTTTATTGAAGAATTTAAAGACGAGTTCGAAGAAATCCCGAAGCCAAAAGTCCCTTAAGTCCAGGTTTAAATAAGATTAGAAGAAAAGGACTAATGACGCAATTAATAAAGAATTAAGAAGAAAGGGACTTAATCTTGCAATTAACAAGAAAGGAAGGAGGGGAGGAAGCTTCCTTAATCCTCCCCTATAAATAGATTAGGATGTTTATCATTTCATTCTTGTTGGCTAATAGTGACAAATTAGACCTTCCACCATTTACTTATCTTGTCATTTACATATCTTGTCAATTTAAATTCATGTTATGCACCTTAATTACCATTTAATTTCAAGTAAGTTTTCATTTTAATTCTTGTCAAATCTTTATTTTATCTTGTCAATCTCTTATCTACCTTTCTTATTCTTTGATTCATGTGTTTATGTTATGTTCATGTTCATGCTTTTATTTTGATCCAAGTGGTTTTTGATTATTGTGGTTAAAGTTGTTTAATTTCTTGTTTTTAACTGTTTGTTGATGTTTATTTGTTGATTCGTTACTGTTTATATTTATCCGTATGTTTGATTTTGGTTAATTTGAGTTTCTATCTGCTGTTATTGTATCCCTTGTTCTTCGGGGGTGTTTGCTTTGTTTCTGATCTTTCCAGGAAAAGTTCTGAACCAAGAAGGAGGGAAAGTGTTCATTCGGAACTTCTAAAGTTCCGAATCAAGGCTTCATCCGGAAGATTTTAACTCAACAAAACTTCCGAGCCAAACTTGTTCATCCGGAACTTTCAAAGTTCCGGACGAAGTGAAAACTTCCGAACAAAAGTATTCGTTCGGAACTCCAAAGTTCTGAACCAAGGGTTTCATCCGGAACTTCTCAAAAGTTCCGAATCAACTCAAAGTTCCGAATCAAGGGGGCAAGTTCCGAATCAAGGCCTTTCATTCGGAAGTCATAAACTTCCGGACCAAGCTTCATTCGGAACTTAAAAGTTCCGAATAAAGTTCCGGATCAAGGGTCAGCTTCCTACTCAAGAGGTGTTCATTCGGAAGTTCTAAACTTCCGAATCAAGGGGCTTCATTCGGAAACTTCCGAATCAAGGGGTGACCAAATACTTCCGAATCAAGGCAAGATTTAGAGTTCCGAATCAGTAAAGTTCCGAACGAAGGATTATTTTGGATAAGTGACATATTCAGATCAATTAGTTCCGGATCAAGGATTTTGGTAATATTCCAAGTGAAGAAAAATCATTTCAACCGAAGGTGACATTCCGGACGAGTGATTGTTCCAAACGAAGGTTTATTCCGAATGAGCTGTATTCAGGTTCTTATTAGCTTTTGTCTTTGATTTTTATTTTCAAGCTTTATTTTTCCCGCCTTTATTTTAATTGCACTTTAAGATTATTTGCCTTAGTTTTATTTTAGATTTGCTTTAGTTTTAGTCGCACTTTAAGTTTGCCTTAGATAGATTTAAGTTTACGTCATTTACTTTAGTGCCCTTTAACTTCAGTCACGTTTTTAAATACTTGCACCTTTATTTGAATTAGACTTAGATTTACTTTAATTGCACATTTACTTTATTTGTTCTGCACCTTTTACTTTAAACACTACAACGACACATCTTTGTTTCCACCAAAATAAAACGAAGTCACATAGAGAACTAAGATCAATTCTATTAGACCAACACGAGAACGATAATTTTTCTTACAGGGTGTCAAAAGCCTTGTATCAAATGGCGCCGCTGCCGGCTCTTTTCGTTAAGATCAACAGTTTTCTGTGAGAGACACGTTGCTTTTTGGGATCCGCTCACTTGTGAACGCTATTTTTCTTGCATAAAAAATTCAAAAATCATAAAAATTAAAAATTGATAAAAAACCATAAAAATTATAAATTTCAAAAATCCAAAAAGATTTTATCTTTATTGTGTATATATATTGTCTTTGTGTTTGGTTTTGTTTTCTTTTGCATTTTCAGGTGTATGCGTACTAGATCTTATAATTACCAAGAGCCCGAGCCTCAAGAAGATTTAGATATGGCAGGTGTTAACAACAACAACATTCCACCGAACCTCAATAATAATAATAACAACAATGCTCTTCCACAGCCCGATCTTCGGACCATGGAGGAACTTTGTCAACCAACAATGTTTGGACGAGGAGGACCGATTGCGCCGATGCAAATCAACGCTCCTGAGTTTTCGTTGAAGCACCACATGATTCAGCAAGTACAAACAAACCCATTTAGAGGATTGCCTGATGATGATGCCAACAAACACCTCGACAAGTTCATTACAATCACCCAAAGCATGAAATTGCCTGGGGCCACAATGGATGTACTCCGCCTACAACTCTTTCCACATACTTAATCGCATCATGCCGAGAAATGGTTTGATCGTCTCCCGAAAAATTCTATTCACACTTGGGATGATATGACTCAACGCTTTTTGTCGCGCTACTTTCCACCATCCATGGTCACAAGCCTTCGCAATCAGATCAGTGGTTTCATGCAAGACCCTGATGAATCTCTTTTTGACGCTTGGGAGAGATATAATGTCTTGATCGACCGTTGTCCAAACCACAACATGCTTCCCGTCACATTGATAGACACTTTCTACAACGGATTGACTTTTCGAGATCGTGATACGATCAATGCAGCCGCCGGTGGCACATTCATGAAAAGGAGACCCGAGGAGTGTAGAGAGTTAATAGAGAACATGACTACTCACCACAAGAACTGGGATTCCTCTGCTTCTTCTAGGAACAACCCGAGAGTCAATGTTTCCTCAACCTCAGCAAACCCTGAGATGACCGAACTCACCCGCATGATGGCCGAAATGAGCAAAAGTATTACGCTTCTCGCTTCAAACCAACAACAACAACAAGTTAAAGCGGTTGCTAATCCTTGTGAAACATGTGGCGGTCCTCACTCATACACTGATTGTCCTTCGACACAAGGAAATTCGGAAAATGTGTATGCTGCTTATGGTAATTATTCACCGGAAAATTACCAAGCTAGACAACAAGGGGATAGAAATATGTTGAGCTATCGTTCCAACAACTACCTTGCACCTGGTTTTTCTCCTCAAAACCAAAATCCCGCCAACAACTACAATAGAAGCAACCAAATCCCACCTCGTGCTTCTAACCCTTATCAACCACCCACCCAACAACACCCACCCATTAATCCCGATGTTGACACCATCATGAGAACTCAAGGTGAGCAAATCAAGAATCTACAGAGCCAAATAATAAATTTGAAAGGAGATATCTTGAAGCAAGGTAATGACATCAGAACCGAGGTTCGTGATAATCTTCAATCCTCCTTCATCACTCAAACAACTGAATTAAAGAATCTGTTGGCTAGTTTCTTGCCCGAAGCTCAACCTTCTTCTTCTTCGGGTTCTCTACCTTCAAACACCGTCACCAATCCGCGAGCTAATGTGAGTGCTATAACTACGTGTAGTGGAATTACCATTGTCAATCCACCTGACCCACCACCATCATCTACACCTCCTCCACCACCATATATCCCTACTCCTCCTACACCTAGTAGTAGTACACCATTACCGTCTCCGCCTCGTCATGACGATGTATCTCGGAAGGACCCTTCAACATCACAACCTTCACCAACTACACCTTCACCTAACCCTTATCAACCTAGAATCCCATACCCTTCTCGCATAGGCAAGACCAACGAGCTAACCAAGAATGACTGTCAAGTATCGAAATATGTGGATATGCTATCTAAAATGACCATAAACATTAGCCTTGTTGAAGCACTTTGCCACATGCCGAAATTTGTCAAAGCATTCAAGGAATTGCTTAGCAAGAAGGAGAAGCTGATTGAACTCGCCAACACACGATTAAATGAAAACTGCTCTGCAGTCCTTCTTAGAGAACTTCCGGAAAAACTTGGAGATCCCGGTCGTTTTGTGTTGCCTTGCGTGTTCAACAAAACTGAAGAATTTACTGCCCTTGCTGATCTCGGGGCTAGTATAAATTTGATGCCACTGAGTGTTTGGAAAACACTATCATTACCCGACCTCATTCCAACAAAGATGACTCTCGAACTTGCTAATCGCACTCTCGCTTACCCCGTTGGTATAGCCGAAGACGTGTTTATCAAAGTTGGCACATTTACTTTCCCGGTCGATTTTGTCGTAGTTGATTATGAAATGGACCCTCGTATTCCTTTAATACTTGGTCGGCCATTCTTGAGAACCGGACGAGCTTTAGTAGATGTGGCCGAAGGTGAGTTAATCTTACGAGTCGGGGATGATTCAAAAAATTTTAAAATGGGGAAGCTTACAGGCAAATCCTTTGGAGGACGAGAATCAGTGAATATGATAAATGTGCTTGATGACTTTACCGTCTATGACAATCCTCTATTCGATTCTTCCATCAATAATCCACTCTTTGAAGATGATGTGGATTATTCTCTTCCTACTTTGGAACCTTCTACCATTTATGATTCGCCACCGATCTTTGATGCTTATGATGCTGATGATTCTAGCTCAGATTCGGATGATTTTGATTGTACTTCAGAGTATCCCGAGCTGCCCACTTTCGATGATTTCGATGAGGCTGATACTCTATCGAGCGATTCTTCACATGATGAAGATCCTCCACCATCACTCGATCCTACTTTGGACGATTATTCATTTGAGGAAGATTTTTCTGAATTTCTTAACACTTACTTCCCTCATGAGAGTGATGCTCCTCCTTTGGACTTTGAAGATTATCGTCTTGATCCTACTTTGGATTTGAAGAGCATTCTGTCAAAGGAGAAGAAACCGGTCGACACCGAAATCCGTTGCACTTACGATTTGACACCTCTTTGTCCCCCTTCTGAGGACGAGGTTGTGCTTCTTTGCGGATCTTCTTCACACTCGACTGAGCCTGAGTGCTATTTTCCCTTAAAGGAAAAGGTGTTCGACCCCGGTATTGAAGTCTTTAAGCCATCTCAGTATCCACCTGATGAAATAAAAGGAAAAATATTTGGAAATCTTGAAGACAAGCTTGCACTTCACCCTTGCTTCCACCGTGCTCCATCGCTGCTTAAGGGAACCCTGCCACTTCTTCTTTGGCTTGCCTTGTTCGCCTTAAGCTCGTGCTTATTGATGGATGAAAACTATGTCTTTGATCCTGGTGGATATGTTTCATGCTTCTTCCGTTGATGATCAAGGTCGAGTCAGGCTCACGAATCGGTTAACAAAAACCAAGCGCTTCTTGGGAGGCAACCCATGCATCTATCTTTTCGCTTTCTTTACCATAAGTGTAGGGGGGACCCTTTGGTTTGCTATTTCCTCTCCTCACTTCTTAATCAGGGATTCGAGCTTCAATGATCCACTCGTGATGATTCTTGACGACCCGTGATTCCGTGTTCTACTTCTTTCCGGTTCTATCCTAAACTCTTTTCGATTCACTATTTTATATATTTTCTAAATATTAAAATAGGAATCTCTTTAGTTGTCCTTTCCTTAGCAAGATTTAAACAAAGTGCACAATGTCCTAAGTGTAGGGGAGTTTACTCCCACATGCTTAAACATTGAGGACAATGTTTATCTTAAGTGTAGGGGGGACTTCTATCGAAGTTAAGTGGTCTTTTCCTTGTATTTGTCCTCATTTTAACCGGAAAATCAATTTTTCGACATTTTTCAAAATTTTTGATCTATTTTGGCCTATTAGTTTTTCCCTTTTGTATAATTATTTTCTTTCTTTGCTAGAATAAATCTTTGAATAAGTGGTTTTAATTTTCAAACGTTGTGAATCTTTTGACTCAATCCGAGTTTACTCTAGCTAGTATCCTTAACGTGTTTAAGTCAAGTTTTGCTAGGCTTTTATATAGGGAGCTATGAAACGCGAAAGTCTTAACTCTCACGGGTTAAGAACAAGAACTTTTCGCAAGTTCCTATAATTGATCCTAGAGAGTCATTTATCAAGGGAACTTTAAAATGCGATTTCTATACTTGAAAGAGTCTAAGAATTTGCAAGATCCTATAGGCGACTCGAAAACCCAAAACTTTGATTTAATAGGCTAAGTATCCACGAGTCTCATTACTTGAGATTTTAAACTGTGGAGAACGAGAGATGATAGAGCCAATTATAAGTTCGGTATTCTTTCGTGAATTTATGTGAGTTAATTATGAGCCTATTCTCCCATCGCTTGCTAATAATTTATCTGCTAATAAATAAGGTTGTACGATTTGAAAAGTTACTTAGCTTCTAGCCCCAGATCGTTTAAAAGTTGCTCGGTATGGATTAGAGTTCATAGCCAAGGCATAACTTATTGAAGCGGGACGCGAAGATTGGCGAGTCCGAAAAGGCCCTAACAAGGCATGAGAACTATATTTTGTTGCTAAAGATCCAAAACTGATGTGAAGAATCATTTATCGAAAATCAATATGAAGGATCGAGACACACGACGTAAAGCAAAACTCCCCAAAAGTCATGGAGAAGTGTATCCGAAAAGACCCTAACAAGGTATGAGGATAAATAGATCCAAGTCATAAAAGGAGGCGGATCGTTGTATATCAAAGTCCAAAATAAAGATTGGAGAAAAATGAAGAAGTCGTGGTCCAAGTATGAATCTCTCAAAACTTCAAAGTGAAGAATTCCTATTATGAAGAGAAGACCATTATTTCATGAACGTCTCTCAAGATTTGAAGTATGAAGTCGCTGCCAAATATCGGTCCGAGAAAGGTCTCAAATCGCGAAGCGAGTTATGCCAAGATATGAACTTTATGAGGTCCCGAGAAGCAGTTTTAAAAGATTTGGTCCTTTAGCTAACTATTGATTAAATCGTTCACTTTATTTTCAGACTTAATAACTACCGAAATAAGTCAACAATGCATCCTCGTGATCATTCAAGACAACAATAAAATATAAGAGATACCCCTAGGAATAAGGGAGTCTAAGTGAGTAATTGGCCCACATGAATTCATGATAGTTTACTAACTTATAATAACAATGATCTCGTTTTTAAGCTTGGTTTGGAGAAAGTGAAAAATTGAGGATGATGATTATTCATAACATTTTCAAAACCCAAGGTATGCTTTCGATTTCTTTATTTTGTATATCTTTAATTTTCTATTTCTTTAATAAAGGCCAACGTGGATTGATTATGATGAAAAGTGTAACCTTGCTTTGTAACTAATGCATTGCATGAGGACATTGCAATGGTCAAGTGTAGGGGATTTGATAGGTGTGTAAACACCCATCTTTTCTACCACTTAATTACAATAATAACCGGACCAAAACGTGTATTTTATGTCTTTTATGTCGGAATTATGCGTGGTTTGTGTGTTTGTTGTGATTTAGGATGAAAAGGTGAAAAGTGGAGAAAACACGGACATTCACGGGCATTTACGGACTTTTATTGAAGAAAATGATGAAAGACGAAGTCAAGAAGTCAAGAGTGCAAAAAGAACGGTAGTCCACGACCAATTCTGAAGATTTATCGAAGAAAAAGTCAAAAGACGGAAGTTTATCAAAAGCCGAAGAATTCAAGTCTATTTTATTGAAGAATTTAAAGACGAGTTCGAAGAAATCCCGAAGCCAAAAGTCCCTTAAGTCCAAGTTTAAAGAAGATTAGAAGAAAAGGACTAATGACGCAATTAATGAAGAATTAAGAAGAAAGGGACTTAATCTTGCAATTAACAAGAAAGGAAGGAGGGGAGGAAGCTTCCTTAATCCTCCCCTATAAATAGATTAGGATGTTTATCATTTCATTCTTGTTGGCTAATAGTGACAAATTAGACCTTCCACCATTTACTTATCTTGTCATTTACATATCTTGTCAATTTAAATTCATGTTATGCACCTTAATTACCATTTAATTCCAAGTAAGTTTTCATTTTAATTCTTGTCAAATCTTTATTTTATCTTGTCAATCTCTTATCTACCTTTCTTATTCTTTGATTCATGTGTTTATGTTATGTTCATGTTCATGCTTTTATTTTGATCCAAGTGGTTTTTGATTATTGTGGTTAAAGTTGTTTAATTTTTTGTTTTTAACTGTTTGTTGATGTTTATTTGTTGATTTGTTACTGTTTATATTTATCCGTGTGTTTGATTTTGGTTAATTTGAGTTTCTATCTGCTGTTACTGTATCCCTTGTTCTTCGGGGGTGTTTGCTTTGTTTCTGATCTTTCCAGGAAAAGTTCCGAACCAAGAAGGAGGGAAAGTGTTCATTCGGAACTTCTAAAGTTCCGAATCAAGGCTTCATCCGGAAGATTTTAACTCAACAAAACTTCCGAGCCAAACTTGTTCATCCGGAACTTTCAAAGTTCCGGACGAAGTGAAAACTTCCGAATCAAAAGTATTCGTTCGGAACTCCAAAGTTCCGAACCAAGGGTTTCATCCGGAACTTCTCAAAAGTTCTGAATCAACTCAAAGTTCCGAATCAAGGCCTTTCATTCGGAAGTCATAAACTTCCGGACCAAGCTTCATTCGGAACTTAAAAGTTCCGAATAAAGTTCCGGATCAAGGGTCAGCTTCCTACTCAAGAGGTGTTCATTCGGAAGTTCTAAACTTCTGAATCAAGCGGCTTCATTCGGAAACTTCCGAATCAAGGGGTGACCAAATACTTCCGAATCAAGGCAAAATTTAGAGTTCCGAATCAGTAAAGTTCCGAACGAAGGATTGTTTTGGATAAGTGACATATTCAGATCAATTAGTTCCGGATCAAGGATTTTGGTAATATTCCAAGTGAAGAAAAATCATTTCAACCGAAGGTGACATTCCGGACGAGTGATTGTTCCAAACGAAGGTTTATTCCGAATGAGTTGTATTCAGGTTCTTATTAGCTTTTGTCTTTGATTTTTATTTTCAAGCTTTATTTTTCCCGCCTTTATTTTAATTGCACTTTAAGATTATTTGCCTTAGTTTTATTTTAGATTTGATTTAGTTTTAGTCGCACTTTAAGTTTGCCTTAGATAGATTTAAGTTTACGTCATTTACTTTAGTGCCCTTTAACTTCAGTCACGTTTTTAAATACTTGCACCTTTATTTGAATTAGACTTAGATTTACTTTAATTGCACATTTACTTTATTTGTTCTACACCTTTTACTTTAAACACTACAACGACACATCTTTGTTTCCACCAAAATAAAACGAAGTCACATAGAGAACTAAGATCAATTCGATTAGACAAACACGAGAACGATAATTTTTCTTACAGGGTGTCAAAAGCCTTGTATCAGAAGGCTTTATTGGGGGTCTTGCACCCAAGTAGTAATTATATATATTATACTTTCTTGTAGATATTTCATATCGAACCTCGAAGAGGATAATCCTTTTCTCTTCAAAGTCGACCGAGGGCTACTCCCTCATTCCTCGTATTTACTTACACGTGTACTCGCACACGTGTAAACATACCACCTTTGGTGTATTACTACCTTCCCCGAGGAAGCTTTTAGACGTCATTTCACTTGTATATACATTCGACCATTTTGCCACACATGGATAATCGTCCTATTTTGGAGATATTACAAGAGGAGCATTATCGAGCTGTGTATGGGCCTTGTGCGACCTGTGGAGGACCGCATGGTACAAATAATTGTCATCTATACGCGAGTGATTATGATCAAGGGTTTAATGAGGATTTTCAAAATCTAGAATTTCTAAATCAAGACGATTTTCAAAATGAAGAGAATTTTCAAAGTCATAATCAAAAAACTTCTCACAATCAAGGCATTTATCATTTCTTGAGTAAAGACGCTTTTAAATTTGTAATGCAAGCACTTGAGACAATGCAAGAGGCAACTGATCCGAACATCTTACGCTTGAGCACATACGTCTTGCAACTCATGAGACCTGACGATGCCTTACCTGATGATGAGCCTTCTTTGAGAGTAGATGTTGAGGATGATACACTTAGTGATGTTCCTATTATAGACCCATCCATCTCTCCACCGACTATACTTGAGCCATACACACCTTCAACACCTTTACCTCACATGGGACCCACCGACTCTTTAACCATGGGGGACGAGCCTGTTCACACTAATACAAATACCTATTTGGATGAATTAACTGCTTCTAGTGTTGAGAACCTTATCCCTATCCAAAGAGAGATTGAGGGTATTTCCAATGAACCATGTGATGAGCTTTGTGTTAATACCTCTTCTCCTCATGATCACATTGAGATTTCATCACATATTGACCTTCATGCTACTACTAGTGATGTTGGTGATTTTGATCTTCATGAATTGTTTAAATAAAGGGATAATGAGACTGAGGAAGAGTTTGTGAAAGACTTGCCACAAATTGAGGATGAATATTGTGATTCTAGTGACGCATCTTATGCTATATCATCCAATGATTTGTCTTGTCAATATAACATTCCTAATTTAGATGAAGAGTTTGCTCCTATAGGAAAAGTGGATCCTTCTCCTTTACCACCTTATGAGTCTTGTGATGAAACCTTTGATGATCTTTCTGATAGTGATGAGTCTTTTACTTCTGATGATGATGACTCTATTTCTTCTATGACTCCTTCACCTATTCCTCTTAGTGATTTTGTGATACATTCAAATCCTCTTTTTGAGACATGTTTTGATAACCCACTTTTTGAGGAGTGTGAAGAACCTAATAATGAGTCTATAGAAGAAGAACCCTTGATTGATCATCCTTCACTGGTTTTTGAGGATACACCTATTGATTTTCATGATCATATCATCCCTTTGAGTGATTCTCTCATTAATAAACCTCCTTTTGAGCCTTATGTTCCCACCCTCCCACCCTTGAAGTTGGTTATTGATGAAGATCCTTTCCTCTTAGAGATTGATACTTTTTCATCTAAGGCACCTTTAGAACTCAAAACCTTTGATATGGACTCTTTTATGGAGATTGATGCCACCATAGAGGATAATCTTGCACATTTTGATATAGAGGTCGACGATAGTGTTTCTAATTTGGAAGAGGAGGTTCGTCTTATTACTACATTGCTTTTTGGGAACATAGAGCCTACACCTCCTCCACATGACACTATTAATTTTGATCCTCCTTTCGCTATGCCTTATATGGAAGATTACCCTCTTTTTGATGATGATGATGAGCCTAACATGGACATAATAGTTATGAATGTTTTGATACCTACACCTTCATTGTCTCATGATGCTTTGATATCTAAGGGGGAATCTTATATGGTTGGTATGAGCTCATCTCTTTATTTTCCCATGAAGGGAAAGGTTTTTGATCCTGGGATACGTAAATTTGAGACACCTTGGTTTTCATCTACTCGACTTAAGAGTGTGATTTTGATTGATCTGGGCTTTTCGTATGAGCTTACTTTGGTGATGCTACCTATTTTTGAGTTGTTCGAATGTAGAGATGGAAACTATGTATTTGATCCTGGGGTGTTTCCGTTTTGAGAGATTTCATATGTTGGACAAACTTGAGACACGTTGGACCGTTCCATTTATTGAGGCGGATATTGTAAATCTTATAGTAAATGGCAATGTGCTAAGTTTGTGTGTATCATGTGAGATGCGCTTCAAAGTGATATCCTTTATTCTCCATGATGGTTTCCCCAAGGACAACTTAATTCGGGGCCGAGTCGAGCTAGCGACTTAGGGTTAAAAAAACTCAAGCATTGAATAACTAGGTTAGAAAACGTAGAGTAGATTTTCTAAATAGGTTAGGTTTAATTAAAAGGATGTTATAGTAGAGTTGAAGTGGAGGGGTGCCTTTCTTCGTCTTTTCGTGTTTGTTTCAAGGGTTGCTCTCTCATCATTTCATGCTTGGAGCTTATGGAGGAGGCCCGTGTATCTGGTTCACTTCGATTAGTTTTTGCTATCGTGATATTAAATACTTGTGCTTAAAATGAATACCCTTTAGTTGTCTCTTCCTTAACTTGAGTTAAACAAAGTAAGCAATGTAATAAGTGTAGGGGAGTTCACTCTAATACTCTTAAACATTGAGGACAATGTTTATCTTAAGTGTAGGGGAGACTTCTATCGAAGTGACCTTACCTAGACCATTGCCTTAACTTCATGATAATTTGGAAAATTAATTTTTCGATCATTTTTTAAATTTTTTATCTACTTTGGCCACCAAAAATATGCATTCATAATTTTTGCATCAATCATTTTTCATTTGCATAACACATTTGCATTGTATATATTTCTTCTTTTATTTTTCATCAAAAAAATATAATAAGGACATGGTTTAACAAGTTTAGACTTCTTTGACATATTAGGCCTGCCATGGATATTTTGACTCAACCCGAGTTTGCTTATCTAAGCATTCTCTAGCTAGTATCCTTAACCATGTAGTCCTTCATTGGTCTATTAGGCTAATCATCCACCAATTTCATTATTTGAGATTTTAAATTTGTGGAGAATGGGAAATGATAGAGTTGAAGCAAGTATAAAAGGGCTAGATAAACTTCATGATAATTACTTGTGGCTAAACCCTTCTCTTCTTTACCTCTATTTTCTTCGCATGTATATATGTTAATAAATAATCAAGAACGGTTTTAATTGGTTTGTAATCTCTTATGCATTTTTGTCTAATCATTCATGGTTGATATAAGTACGTCTTAAGATTCTAAGTTAGGACGTTTTATGTGTACTAGACTTATGTCATGCTCAATATTTAGCGGGTGTTTTTCCTTTTATTCTTTTAAACTTTCTTTGTGAGGAATAAAGAAAAATAAGAGCGGCTTATGAAAAAAAATGAGTGGCTAGAAAAAAAGAAAAAAAAAATAATATGATTATACAAGACTCCCAAGAGGGGCAGTGTGGTGTTAATTATAGTGACTATTGAGTTCCAATATTACCTTGACGGGTTGCGGGGATTCAATAGATTGCTCCAATCCAATATTACCTTGACGGGTTACGGGGTTGAAGATCCAAAGTCTCAAAAAGATGGCGGATGTAAATTATTGCGTGAGTTTTATTTTTCTTTCCTTAGCGAGTGTGTAGCTACTTATGAAAGCATGACATGAGGATTTTACACATAAGGCGAATGACTTATTACTATGTAAACGGACTTATATTAATTGTGAGCGGTTTTTCAAGTAATGGATGAGAGGATTACTTAGGATTAAAACCGTGCTTCCTTATTTTTTGATTTTACACTTCTTATACTCCACACTTGAAATAATGACAAATTTGCCCACAAGCAATTTGCTCAAATAATAACCGGTTCCACATTTAATTGTCATGAATAAGTTGATGCACTTTTTACTTGTGAATACAATGATCCCATTTTTAAGCTTGGTATGGGGAAAGTGAAACTTGAGGGTGATAAATGTCCATGGTACCCAAGCCCTAATCCAAGTCATTGACTTCTTTATGAGTTATTTCCATCAAACCTATTTCAAGAAAATACAAAAAGATATAAATAGAATTGCTTTTCTTTGCAATTCATTGTATAAATTCAAAATCATGCATCATATAGTGTAGAGTAGTGTAGATGCATTCCATAATGGCCAAGGTGGGTTAATTATGAGAAAAGTGTAACTTGGTGCTTTAAAATGCTGCATTGCATGAGGTCATGGCAATGGTCAAGTGGAGGGGAGTTGATAAGTGTGAAAACACTCATCAATAATGATCCAAATACCACTCAAAACACAGTCAAATACATAATATTTAACTTTAAAATATCAGAATTACGCGTGTATTTGTGTTTTTGTATTTTCAGGTAAAAAAGATACATAATGGAGCAAACATGCGTTTTCGAGGGATTTATATGATAAAAGACGAAGAAAAAGACGAAAGATGCTTCAAGGACCTTGCTTGCCAAAATTTCAAAGATCGAGGGCTTGAGTTGCAATTTCTATAAAAACAAAGGATGAAAAGGAGATTTGACTTAAAAGTTTTAAATCACTTTTGGTTAAGAAATGATAGTTGAGGGACTGAACATAAAAAATGGGAAAGTCTATTAAACTTTAATTTACTTGGTCAGATTGACCAACTCTCTGTCAAACACAAACACATTCACGCATCTTTCTTCTCCAAACGTGAAGAGAGAGAAAGAAAGATAACAGAAGACTCTATTTCTTTTTCTCCAAGACCTTCAAATCATTTTCGAGGACGATATATGAAGATTCAGGCGAAGAGTAAAGAAGAAAAAGTGTTCCTCTCCTTCTCCTCTACAAGATGGTGACAGTTAATTAGATCAAGAGTGACAGGAGAAGAAACCCCCAAATCCAATTTAAAGAAGGAAGAACGAGTCTATCCTCGTATTTACACGTGGAAGAAATTGATTGGAGGACACACGTCATCCCACCTCCCTCGACGGCTATAAATAGAGACGAAGCACTTCATTTGGAACGGTTAGACTAGGAGTAGATTACACCAAGTTGTTAGGAGTAGTTTAGTTTTCTCTCAAAGTTTTATGAATTTCAGTTACGCAATCAGTTAGATTCAGTTTGATTTTGTTACTCTTGTTGTAATCGAATATTGTTTTTCACCATTAATGGATGTTTCAAAGTTACAGTTTTCTCAATCTTTTTCTTTTTCTATTCTTTACTGTTACTTTCGAATGTTCATCAATTCATTCTCGTTAAAATCTTTTTCTTTAACTCGATCTCGTTACTGTATAAGGTCGTAGGGTATAATCTTGTTATAAGCTCATATGATAGGTAGAGTAATCAGGATTTTGTTATAAGCTTTTCATGGAATTTGAGTTTTTATCAGTTTTAAGGCAAGAAGCTTTTAAGCTCAATTGAGCTTATGAGAAGTTTATTTTCAGAATAATAGATCGATTCAGTTTGTGAAATACTGAGTATAAGAATTTAGTTTAGTTTTGTTACTCAAATGTGTCTTTTGTATTCCATTAATGAAAGTAAGATTGATTTTAGAATTCTTGATTCATCTACTGCTCAGAAAGTTAATAATCAGTTTTGGTTAATAGATTTGTTAAGAATTTCAAGCTTTTGGATTTAGTTTGTTGAGGAAGCTGTTCAGTCTGCTGGTCTGATTGACTTTGTTAGTAGCTTTAGAGTTTCGTTTGATTGCATCATAGATCGAATTGAACAAACTTAAATTCAGTAGCAGTGTTAAACTAAGAAGTAAGATTCAGATAGTCAATTTAGAATTGTAGTATAGCAACTTGTTTTGCAGGATTTGTTTGGATTTTGTTATGCAGGTTTTTGCTTGGAGTCGTTGATTCACTAGTTGCTAGCAGAATAGTGGTGTTTCGTTGAGTTCTGTTTGATACGGACGCAGATCAGTAGGAGTGTGTTTGGCGTTGTAGAGATCCGTTTCTAAGCGAGCTCAGCGCTCCGCTTCTCCTCAACGGAGGCCTGGATAAATTTGGTTAAGCACGTTTTTATGTTTCTGTAATAAGTAGTATAGAATGCTAGATCATTTGTGTAGTGATTAGTCCTTTGGCAAATTGCTCTATGTGATCATTTTTGATATGCTTATTAATTGATTTGGCTCAAGTTTATTAGCTTTTCATCATTATTGTGCATTCCAGTAGTTATATTTCCTCTTGTTTACTTTCCTAATAAACTTCTTGTAATTGTTCATGTTAGTAATGGCGCTTTATATATCCCATCTTAGTAGCTTTATTAATTGAAATTTATAACATTAGAATAGTGTGATTAGTGCTTAATCCGACAGTCCATTATATGAAGTTTTTGCTAAGCTGCGATTATTGTTTACGCTGTGATAAATTGGAATTGATAATCGATATATGTCCTACTCAGTTTAGGTAGTAGCATTACTCTAAACTTGGTCATCACTTGAGACTTTTTCTTGTTCTTATATTCGTAGTTTAAAGATTGTTAAGAAAGTCTAGGTAGAAATATATACTGAGCTGCTAGGTACATAGGATGATTTGTTGATTAATATGGCATTCACTTTAGAATATTAGTTAAAGTAGAAATTAATGAGTCTTTTTGATAAACTTGTAAAAGTTTTATTCATAAAAAAATAGGTAACAGGTGAGTAGTAAGTTTCATATTACACAGCTTGATTTCCATAAACTTTGTAACTAGTTTCGTAGTATGTACACATTCAGCCCTTCATTGTGTATATTGTAATTTCGCCCACAGTCCTGTATCATTAGATAGCATACAATTAGCCACGTTAGTTAGCAACATAGTTTCACTTTAGGTCCAATTTGATTAGATTTGTTAACAGATTGTATGTGGACAGTTACATGTTGGGCTGAGTTTTCTATTGGGCTTTTTGATGTAAATTCGGATTGGAATAGTAATTTTGAGTATAAAGCAGT
Source organism: Glebionis coronaria (assembly GCA_025667525.1). NCBI lineage: Eukaryota > Viridiplantae > Streptophyta > Magnoliopsida > Asterales > Asteraceae > Glebionis > Glebionis coronaria. The sequence goes on along the minus strand of CM046881.1, from coordinate 321,830,269 downwards.
TAAGTTTGAGTTTGCAATTTTCTTTTACACATTTTGAATTTGTATATTTCATAAAAGTGCATATTTTTAGATCTATGAAGATTACTTTCTAGTTTAGTATTTTGAATTTGGCATTTTTAGAATAAATTTGAATTTTCATTTTTTTTACATTTTGTGCATTTATTTGAAGTAATTGCAATGTGTTTTTAGATTAGTACGTATTACGTAGTATATTCTATTTTTTTTATCTTTTTACATGCTCTTTGTGCCAAGTAGTTAATAATTCCAAACAAGATCTTTTAACCAAAAACAATTAAGTCGAGCTTAAAAACGTGCAATCAATTCGATTAGACCGAGAGAAAAACGAACTAAAAATGAGACATTAGACATTGGTTGAATTACCATGGTTTAAAGTTGCAATAGAATAGACATGAGAAAGATTGGAGTTTTGTGTTGCATTGATGACAAGTTCTTCCTCATTGAAACGAAGGGTGATTTTTCGAGCATGAACATCAATAAGTGCTCTTGATGTATCCAAAAATGAACGACCCAAAATGAGAGGAACTTTTCGATCGATAGGAATGTCTACAAAGATAAAGTCAACGGGATAATAAAACTTTCCGACTTTAACGAAAACGTCCTCGGCTACTCCACATGCTAAAATCGTAGAATGATCGGCCATCTCGATAGACATGTTCGAAGGAGTAAGAGCCGGAAGTGAAAGCGATTTGAAAATCTCAAGAGGCATTAAATTAATACTAGCACCAAGATCGGCCAAGGCGTAGCAGTCCTCCATATCTTGAATTGCACACGGAATCAAAAATTTACCGGGATCACCGACTTTTTGTGGTATGCGGCTAAGAAAACCCGATGAACAACTAGACGATTGTTGTAACTTCTCTTTGTTGTTTAGCATACTTTTGAAGTTTGCGGCGAATCGAGGCATCATGATAAGAGCGTCGGCAAAACTTATGTTAAAATGTATATCACGAAACATTTTCATAAATAGCTCAAATTGATAATTATTCCGTTCTTGTGCCTTTTCCTTGTCACGTCTCGAAGGGTAAGGTAAGGGTGATGTGGGTTGGACATTAGGCAACGGCCTTGGAATCTCGGGTTCCACAATTGGTATTGGTTCAACCGTAGGTGTGGTATGAGCGGTACTTCGTGGGATTGTAATGTGCTCCTTTTCGACCACCACCTCGGGCTCTTTCTCGATTTCCTTCTCCGTAGAAGTACTTGGACGAGAGATTGGTTCCTTGAAAGTTTTACAACTACGAGTAGTAATAACCTTCATTTCTCCCTTCGGGTTTGCAATGGTATCACTAGGAAGACCACCCGAGGAAGAGGGTTTACACATGATTGCTTCAAACATTTTTGCCATTCGGTCCTCAAATTTAGATTGCCTAGCATCCGCTTTTAACAATTCTTGCTTAATCTCATATTGTCCTTGTTCCATCTTTTGTTGATTTTGTTGAAGACCTTGGACATTTCCTTTCATTTTATTTGCATGAGTTTTAAGTTCATTAGCAAGTTCGTTTTTAAGCTCGTTTTTCAACTCGGATCTTAAGCTAATCATCTCACGTTGCATGTTATCAAACTTAGCATCATTTGCTTTAGCATAATCCAAAAATTCTCCTTGAAGATTTTTAGTGTGAGCATTTTGAAAACCTTGTGTAGTGTTTTGAAAATCACGGTTTTGGTTTTGATTAGTGACTTGTCCATTTCCACTTTGATAATTCCCTTTGTTGTAGTTACGTGAATTGCCTTGATAATTACCACCTTGATTGTTGTTTCGATAGTTATTAGCATTTTGATTTGGTGGAGCTTGATTTGGGCGGGAACCTTGGCCATTTTGGTTGTAAGTTCCCGTTGCTACATAAGCACTCGAAGTGTTACCATCCGCGGTAATGCACTCGGAAAGATCATGAGATCCACCACAAGACAAACAACTCTTAGAAACCGCTTTAACCTAAACGGAATTCGAAGCCTCTTGAGCTTTCCAATGAGTCATAAGATTAGCAAATCTATCGAAAAACCGATTTTCCTCATTAGCTTCATCATGTAAGGGATTAATGCTACGAGACGATGACGACGATGACGAACCCAAATTGGCAACACTTGGTGTGTTACGAGGGCTATAAACCTTAGATCTATTCTCGATAATCTTTAAAGCTTCATCGGTCGTTTTGCACAAAAAATTACCACCCGCGGCGGCATTCAAGTAATCTCGATCATGATCATTAAGCCCATTATAAAAAGTATCAATTTGATGCAATTCCGAAAAATCATGGTGTGGAAATTCATGTAACATTTCTTTAAAGCGTTCCCATGCCATTGAAAAACTCTCATTATTTCTTTGCACAAATCTTGAAATTTCATTTTTCAAATGTGTTGTTTTAGATGGTGGAAAAAATTTGTTCACAAACTTAGAAACGAGATCACCCCATGTCAAAATCGAATTTGGCGGTTCTTTCTCAAGCCAAATTTTAGCGGGTCCATCTAACGAGTATGGAAACACCATCATCTTAATGGCGTCATGTGGATCATCCTTAAACTTGCTAGTAGCGGTGAGACGATTAAAATTCCTTATGTGGTAATGCGGGTTGTCTTTCTCATGACCTCTAAACATATTAGCTTGCAACATCGACATTAAACCCGTCTTAATTTCGAAATTCTCCGCAAGGATAGCGGGAATCACAATGGCCTCTCCAAAACCCTCGGTGGGTGCTTGTAGCAACTCCATCATAGTACGATTAGCCATGACGACTTCTTGTTCTACAATAGGTTCAACAATTGGAGTTTGTTCTTCAATCAACGTCTCTTGATTGGCTTGCTTTTGAAGACGTTTACGAGCTCGTTTTGCTTGATTACGAGTGATCATAAACTTCACGAAGAATGGGAGGTGAGCAAAGAAGATTCTTTTTGGGTGTTTTGTGGATTTTCAATTTTTTTGTGTTTTTGATTGTTTTTATTTTTTTTTGATTTGGTGTATCTTCGTAGACAACAATCTACCAAATCTCTCCTCGAATCAAACTCTTGATTAAAGAAGCCTCAAAGGAATGAAAACGATCACGTGGAGTGAACGCCTTCGAATGACTTTAGAACTTTGGTCAAAACCAAATTGTTCAAGAGGGTTTAATCACAAAGAAACCAAGCAAATATATTATACGTAATAATACTTTGGGCGGCAAAACCCTCGATTAGCTTTCAATCTCAAAATACTCACAAGCGAGCGGGGAAACGACGCGGCGCGAAGCACTTAAGAGCCTTTTTCCTTAGGGTATATTTTATAATACCCGCCTTATACCCACCTTATAGTTTGTATTTTTCAAAATCGAGCTTCACGAAAGTATTTATCTATTTTTGTCTTTTTCTTTTTGTTTGAGATTCGAATACAATAATTAGGAGATCAAGTCCCAATTAAGGTTGTGTTTTCATACTTTTGGAGATATTTTGTATTTATTGTGATACTTAATACAATATAGTAATAATAATTTCACAAGAAAAACCAAAAAACCGATAATACGTATTAGTAGATTTCTACTAATACAAATACTATTTATGGTTAATATTAAAAACAACAAGACAAATTAATCACGACACACCTCCCCGGCAGCGGTGCCAAAATGATTGTAGTAAAATACCACTCTTGTTTAGGAAAACAAAGAGCGTAAAATAGGGAAAGTATTAAATACGACGGTTTAGGAAAACCGTGTACAAATGACCCTAAGATGAAGTTCAAGTTCGTTTCCCAAAGAGGTATATGTGTGTGAGTAATTCGTAATTGGTTTGAGATTAATATTGGTTAGAAGGGGATGAGAAAAGAGAATGACGAAGACGTGAAATTAATTACTACTACGACTTAACGTAAAACCGTAAAATAAGCTAAAATAAAAATTAATTCTAAAAATTACCAAAAATTCACCAAAAATCTAAATAAATAAACTAAGAGTTTACCAATTATCAAAACGTTTTCAAACCTTTTAATTAATTAAATATTTAATTTTTAAATGCTAATTAAAGCCCTAAAAATCAAATTAATTATCAAAAAGCCCAAATAAAGATTTTTCAATTGGTAAACCTCTAAAATGACCTAAAAAGATTAAAAACTATTTTTAGAAAATTTTAAACTAATAAAAACTATTTAAAATGATTTAAAAACTATAAAAACTTAAAATAATTATAAAAATTAATCTAAAGATGATAAAATTAATCTAAAAGTTGCAAAATTCCTATTTTAATGTGTTTAAGCTAAGAAAAATGTAAAAAGTGCAAAAATGTGAAATTTGAAAAATAATAATAAAATAATAATAAAATAATAATAAAATAATATTAAAAATTATAAAAAATTCTAAAAACTTGTAAACTAGTTTATTTTGACCTAATTAAACATAAAATGAAAGTGAAATGACCAGAATACCCCTATTGGGCCCTCTTAACCAAAAACAATCAACACTAATGGGCTTTTTAGCCCAAAAAGTCAAACTTGGCCCAATTGACTTGGAAAAGCCTAATCTGACTCAAAATTTAATTCTAAACACAAAACTCTAAAGGCCCAAAAGCTGAAAGTGAGCTTATCACAGCTTATTAAGCAAACAGCTTATCCTTATTGGGCCATTAAGCCCATTAAGAAATAAGCCAATGCCATAAGCTCTAATTTAACACAAAACCTTCTTTTGGGATACTAAAGAGATCTGTAAAAAGAAATTTTGAAAAAGCACACTCAATAAGCCAGAAATAAGCAAAGTACAAATCCACAAAACGACAAAATAGTCGGGTTTGAGTTCTAGGACGTTTCAGAAGCTCTAGTTTTTTGCAAAAGCTCACAAATAGCTTAACTAAGAATAGTCAATCAAGAAAATCACAAAAAGCCAAGCAGAATAAGCTGTGAGAGCCAATAAGCACTCTGAAAAAGCTAAATAAGCTAGTTTCCTAGGAAAAGGTTAACCAAAAGACTTGTAACCTTTCAGACTTGATATTAAGCTGAGAAAAATGAGTTCTATTACAAAAACTAAGTTGTTGCATGCACCAATAAGGAAAACAGATTCAATAAGCTTAGTGACCAAGTTTGACCAAAAGTCAAACGCTGACAAGTGAAAATCAAACGCTGACAGGAACAAAATGGACGTTGACAGACTTAATGAAGTGTTTAGACTTGTTTTTCACCCTGCTGGTCAAGGTTTGAGTGCAAACCTTGTGAATCAAAGCCTACCAGTTGAGTAGTTCTTGACAAGTTTTGGCACAAATAAGCCAATAAGCCAGTAAGCTTATAAGCTGTCCACAGATAAATCCAAATAGCCAAATAACCTCACAAGCAGCACACAAATAGAGTCCAAGCAATAGAACAACAATCCTTATACTAGAAATAACAATGCAACACCAAATGAGGTGGTCACTTTGCTGATGCAAATAACCACTTCAGCCAACTTTGATAAGCTATAACAAACACAATAAGCCACCAAATTTAACAACCAGATAACCAATAGATAGCTTATCACCCAGACTATTCCCAAACCTGATTTCAGACCTTAGATCCAAGTAACAAAGAAGTTATTGGATCTGATGTGTTTGACCAATTCCAAAACACTTTTATCAGATTTTAGCAAAACTTCCAATCCATTTTCCAAACTTTCAGAAACTTAACAAAGGACTAAAACTTGTTCAAAATGACTTGTTTAGACTTCCCAAACCCTAAGAACCAAGGGCACAAGGCCACAAGGCCTTATGAACCAGTAATCCCAAACAGTCCTTAATCAACCACTTTTCAAAGCAACTTGTGATTTTTAAACACAACCTACTGATTTTATCATTCAAACAGCTACACTAGGTGACAACTAACAGATTGCAACCATAAAACACAAAGTAAAAACACAGAATCACCAAATCATATACCAAAATGCAAAACAGGCAGTAACATGAAATTTTTAGAGGAATCTTAAACAAGGGATTATACCTGCCCTCCACAACATCCTAGGAGGGCCAGCTATGCTCCTTGGACCTTGTTCAACAACTAGAACAAGACCAAGGTTCTTCAAAAAGGAAGATCAAATCCTGCTGATGTTCAAAGTAGAACAAGGATTTGATTATGATATATCTTCAACACAAAACAGCAAACAACTCAACCAAGAGCTTATAACTCTTCTCAGGCTTGGTGTCAACAAGCTTGAAGGAGCTTAAGGCTGTTGGCTAAGGGTTAGTACACAATAATAAGCAAATTAATCAACCACTTTTCAAACTTTTTCAAACTTGAAAAACTTACCAAACATAAACGTCCTTGAACCAAATGATTCAAGCACACTTATAACAACAAATGGAACTCAAAATCACCTTTAAACAGCACCAACTTTCAAAAACATAAAAAGGAATTACAATTTTCTCAAAATAACAACTTTTATAAATTTCAAAAAGGAATTACAAGTTTAAAAGGTAAAACTGGAACAAAGGGACTCTCACAGGTTGAGGTCTCCTTTTATAGGCAAATGCTAAGCTAACACTATTCACAAACCCTAGAAGTGAATTTCCAATATTGTCCTTGAGGTCTTCTAGACGATTATTTGATGTGAGTTGTCCAAAATGATCAAAACCGTTCAAAATAGCTTTGGAGTGAAGCAAAGAGTATTGGCTGTTGATCTTGACACGTGGCAGTCCTTGGGGAATAAGTGGTGATGTGATGGGTGAAACGGTTTTGGGTGTGGGACCCTTTGGTGAGTGGAGACGAGGGTTTTAAGGTTGGGATGAGTTTCTGCATGTGTGAATCACACATGTGCCAAGGTAATTGGTTTTTACCCTTTGTTTTAAGTGAGGTAAAAACTGGGTTCTTCACGTGAACAGTAACAAAGTTTGATCCGAAAATGGGGGATTGTGTTTGTTTGGCGCGTGTTTGTGCATTCAAACTTTGGGAATGGCACAAGCAGTCCTTGTTCTTTGGGAAAAAGTGTATAACAAGTATTTCAGCTCAAATAAACGCATCCCTTTGTTAATAAACTTCCATTTTTCAAACTTTTGGCACAAAACTTTTCCAAAAAAGGTTTAAAGGGTTGTTTTTGCCATGTTTTCATATTTGAAGGACTGATTTTGGACTTTGTTGATCTTCAAAGGTCTTCAATGTAACTTTGACTTCATGAGGGACCATTAATGACAATGTTGAATAGTTGAGGGACTAATCTTGCCATTTCTTCAAAGTTGAGGGACCTTTTTGCAATTTTGACAAACTTAAGGGACCAAACTTGTAATTATGATTTCACAAGGGTTTTAAGAGTCATTTCTTCAAAGTTGAGGATCAATCTTGTATATCTTCAAGTCTTCAAGGGTAATTGTTGGATAATTCATGAACTAGGCCCCTATTCTTTGTACGGCTTCGTTTCTCGTGTCCGTCTTTCCTTGTTTCTTGTGATCTTTTGTCTTTTTCACGATATTCATACCTAAAATACACAAGTAAACAAACACAAGCATATATATGGTATTTTATGACATTTTTATGCATTTAAAGCCCGGAAAGAACGATGAGATCATGTATAAATGCCATCTCATCACGCCTAAACTATAGTATTATATTTAGGTTTTTGCTAGAGTTGCTCGCTACTATTTGATCATACTTGTGCGGTTTGAATCGTTGTTTGAGGTGAGTCTATAGATCCCTATTAAACTATTTTATATGTTTAATGTTTTGGGATGTGATAAATGCTTTCGATGCTTGCTTGTGGACGCAAGTAAAACTAGATTTCTGTGAACGTTTTGTGAACACTGTTTATGAGATAGCTTAAGTTGCTTTAGTCGTAGTCCCCACTATCGTGAATCATTAATTATTCTACTGGAGTAAGCTCTTATGATATGGATAGATCTATTGAGGGTTGACAACCTCCACTCGGGCATTCAGACGCCGGACGAGTGTATACCATTTGTGTGAACGGAGTTATCTTGGCTAGGTACTCTATTGGGGCAAAATTTATATATACAATCTATTGTATGTACTGGATCATTAGTTTCGATGTAACGAGCTTAGCTATCATAAATATTGTGAACACCCAATTTATCCTACACTTGGCACTATACCTCCTATAGTTGCATGTGTATATGAAATGAAATCTGAAATCGAATTACTATGAATTTTTACTTGAAACCTATATTCTCACCAACTTTATGTTGACCCAATTTAGCATTTATCTCAGGTAATTGATGATGATTTGTATCTGTTGTATGAAGTACTTGGAGTCCGCATGCATTTCTTGGCTATCTTCGGTCATTTATTTACTTATGCTTTTGAACTGTTATCTCGTTGGTGTTTAAAACTTTTATATTCCGCTACGCTATCATTTGAAACTGAGTCCTTTTGTACTTTGATGCTTTTATTAAATTCAACGAGGTATTTTTATAAAACGTCTCATTTAGAGTCGTTTTCTTGTACCTTGAACTATGATACAATGACGTAACAGCCCCCGAGATTTACCGCTTCCGCATATCACATTTTGGGGTGTTACAATAATCACGCGTGACATTCCATTTATCAAAACGGGGCGTTACAGCGTTTCCCTGGCGACATGTCGCCAGGGAAACGCTCGAAATTTCGCCAGGGAAACGCTCGAATTTTGTAGTGTTACCCTAGCTCTGGCTAGGGTTCCCATCATCATTCATAACACATACACATATCTGTGTGTGCGCGGCTCTCTCATCTCTCTCTCACTAAACTATGAAGGTTGACCTGGGAGTTTGATTATTTTCGTCTTGTATAGCTGTGTGTTTGAGTGATCTTTGTATGTGAGGGAGAACGGATCAACCTAGTTGGGACGTTCTCATCTTTTCTGTTGTAATCGTTCGATTAGCATCCGTTTGGGGACTAATCTTTATCTGTTTTGTTTTAGTACTTTGATTTATAATAAAATACACCAAAGGGTGGTTTGTTGGGTGTAAGATCTCTCTTGTTCTATGATATTATGTTTATTAACATGGTATCAGAGCACACAAGACATCATCAGCATAAGACTCCCTTAAACAAGAATCATCAACAAAAGCAAACTTGTTCCTAGCTTGTAAAGCAAGTCTCATAGCATTATTCCACATTCTATAGTTCTCAGTCCCTAATAATTTGAAAGGGACAAGGACAGAACTACTGTTGTCACTATTATGAATATGAAGTGGGTTTCCAGCATCCAAGTTGCTAATGAGAGCAACTAGATTGGTAGTGGTTTCAGGGGGACCCCTACCACCACCATTACCTCCACCACCATTGGGTGTAGGAGGTGGACCACCATCACTCATAATTCACACAAAAAAAAGAGCAAAGCAGGCCAACAAAAAACAGTAAAAGCAATACAAGAATATGAAACAAATATAGCAAGTAGAGCAATCTAGCAAATAAACACAAAAAACAACCAGAAAATGAGCACCAGAAATGTTAAGCTGCAGACTGGGATTGGCCAGAGCATGTATCCACACCAGTCAAGGCTGGAGGGTCAAGGTGTTAACCGAATCCGTTTGCACCCACAAACTTAACAACAGTAGCTCACAAAGTAACCAAGAGAGAGATAAGAAAGGAAATGAAAGAAGACTTACAGCGGAAATCAACAACCAGTGTCAATAAAAAAACACCCAATATCTAGATTCACTTAGTCTAGAGGATGGGTGAGCCACCAACAGGATGCCCCCAAAAACAAGAGTGACAAACTAGGGTTAGCAAACCCTAGCAAAGATATACCTGTGCGAGCTAGCTAAAAAAGGTAACGGCACCACCAAAGGTGATACCAGGATACCAAGTAAAGAGAAAACCCCAAAAAATTAAATTAGGGTTTCAAGAAACCCTAATCCAATCTTCAAGATTTTTAACGGCATCACCGAATAAAGCAACGGCACCACCTATTAAAGCTTCCTGGGCACCAGAGAATCAAAACCCCCAAAAAATAAAAGTAGGGTTTGTGAAAACCCTAATAATATTTTTCAAGAAAACGAACGGTACCACCATTACAAGATTCCAGAGACGTCAAGAGAGCAAGAAACACCACCCAAACTATAAAAACCCTAAAAAATTAATTAGGGTTTTGCTAAATCAAAAAATTGATTATAATAAAAAGAAACCGAGAGAGCTTCGATAGGCTGAAAGATCTACAACCATGGCTCTGATAAGACACCAATAAGACACACACATATCATCATTCACAACAAGAGTATTAATCATCATCAACCCTTGAAGATCTCACCCAATCATCATCATTCACAACACACACACATATCTGTGTGTGCGCAGCTCTCTCGTCTCTCTCTCACTAAACTATGAAGGTTGACTTGGGAGTTTGATTATTTTCATCTTGTATTGCTGTGTGTTTGAGTGATCTTTTTATGTGAGGGAGAACTATCAACCTAGTTGGGACGTTCTCATCTTTTCTATTGTAATCGTTCGATTAGCATCCGTTTGAGGACTAATATTTATCTGTTTTGTTTTAGTACTTTGATTTATAATAAAATACACTAAAGAGTGGTTGGTTGGGTTAAAATCTCTCTTGTTCTATGATATATGTTTATTAACAATTTTTTACATTGAAGCAACTTAAAATATAGTTAATTTCACTTTCATGGAGATTAGTGTTCTAGAAAAAGTTAATGCATATAGATATACTGTCTTTCATGTATGTCTCATTCACCTACATAGTTCATGAATATATTTTAACTTTTATTACCCATGGTGTATTTGAATGACCTAAGTAAGCAAAAATTGAAAAATAGCATAAAACAAACAAAAACACAAAAGCACAGTTACATCAGATATGTATTAACACTTCTAGATGTATATAGTATGCAAGTAGTATTATAAACTGGTAATTTAACTATATCTCTACGGGTAAAATAAGATTATATGCAAATGAGTTAGGGTTTACGTGTTTGAGTCCTAACCATATTGACACGACTAACCTCTTTAAAAGTCAAACTAGTTATAACCTACATCAGATATGTGAAATCTTTGACCACAAACTACGTGTTAATATTTCCGATCCGACCCGAACCTGATCCGACCCGAATCCGACCCGAGCATATTCGGGTCGGGTTACTCGGGTTAAAATTTCAATTCGGGTTAGTCGGGTCAACCCGACTAACCCGAATTCGAAATCGGGTCGGACATCGGATAAAATATTTATGTTTAATTCGGGTCAACCCGATTGACCCGAATAAGAAATTTTTTTATTTTGTTTATTTTTAAAATTAAAATTAAATATAATTTCTATTAAAAAAATTAAAAAAATGTTTTTTTTATATTTTATCCGTAGTCGGGTTGACCCGAACCCGAATAGACCCGACCCGAGTAGACCCGACCTGAATAACCCAAACTCGACCAACCCGACCCGATTCCCACCCTAGTTATAACATTGAAGGAATTCCCACCAGATGCAAATAACTTTGAGTGGCCACGCCAACCTCCTGAAAAAGGAGGGCTTTAAATGGTTTGAGTCTATGTGACGGTGGGCTTAAACCCCGTGGATTAGTCGGCCAATGATACGGAAATCACGGTTAAAAAAAAAAAAAAATAAATAAAAAACATTGAAGGAAAAACACTAGATGACATAAAATAAATTAGAGTAGAGAATCTTCGTTATAATCAAGGAGGTCCTGGAAGATTAGAAACCAAATACTACAAAACAAATACAATTGTAATAACCTCTTACAAAATCTTAATGCAAAAGAAAGCTTTGGGAGTGTTAAAATTTGACAGCCTCTTAGTTTCCTCTCTAAATCTTTCGCTACTATATGAAAGTCAATACCCGAACCTACAACCCTCGAAAGATGGTGGCCACGTTGTTTTCTTTCTTCTGTTACTTTACATCGACACGAGGTCACCATACTGCAAGGGTCATTTTTAGGTGCGTTCTTGACTTCTTCCATTTTGTTGCCAATGGTGAAAGAGTAAACATTGTCTGCCGAAGCCTTCATCCCCTCTTCCCTTACAAAATACCCACACTTTCTTTATGGCGATGCTACCGCAGCCTTGATCCTTTCGACTGTGCACTTGATAAGGCTATTAACTGTTGCTACCGACCCCAGTGATAACTTGGCTGTAGGAATTGAATCTACTAATATCTGAAATGCCACCGTAAGTAATGATCCACCAGTTCCTGCCTCAGGATTCCCCCCTTCTTGTTGTCCTGGTCCGTCAGGAAGTATAGCAAAACCTGATGGTAATAACGCAACATAATCCGGATCACCCCCACTTAGCACTACATTCATGGCTATGATATCTACTGGAGCATATATAACATACGATCCTGTTGAATCACTTGAACTCTCTTGTAGTATGAGCATGTTGCTTTGGCTCGAATTTGCACTCTAGAATATTAAATTAGTAAAGGTCAGTGGATATGGATCAGACATAACTAGCTATTGTGCCTTATAAAAAAAATTACATAAGTAGCTATTGTACACTGAAATGAGAGACTCACATTAACACGCAGAAGGGACACACAGTTTCCTGGATCACGGCCATTTGCGATGTGCGCCATTTCTTGCACTAATCCACCATTTGAAAGAATGTCCCACTGGATATACATAGCATAATCAGTTAATTAACTAAAAAAATATAGTCTAAGATCATTGCACCCCCTTATAAAGGATTTTTAACCTCATGTCCCGTAATTATATAGTTACCTCACTCCTGGAATTCTCATCTCGTAGAAAATCAAAAACCTGTTTTGGTTGAATAGGTATCCAAAAGGAAGTTGCAGCACTAAGCACTATACCAGGAGGCCTGCCTGGGTCATCCATGCTCTTCCGAGTCATAACACGAACATCATCAGCTCCACTACCAGACAAAGTAGTCCATGTGTGTGCAGTTGAGGCTCCAACACCACTGCAAAAGCTCAAAACCATTCTCTCAGCCAACTTTAACATACTCTTTCTCCCTTCTGGTGTAGTTATAACTGTCAAATGAAAAAAACCCATCATGAAGGAACTCGATACTATGTAAATATATTTGACCTAATTATGTAAACCCAAACGGTTCGCAGAGTAGGTTAACTATTAAATTTTCTGTACTAACCTCCAACATCTCCTGCAGGAATATTGTTTGCCATCGCACTAGCAAGCCGCTCACATTGCCTTTCTAAAGTCGCCACCCATCGTTTTGCCCCAAATCCTAGACCGGAAGTAACCAACGACCTATAGATGTCATGAACAGCTCTATCATCGACTTCAACATGTTCCACCCATGTAACCTGCAAAACAATAAAAAAAACATGAATCTAAATTTCCATTTCACATCAATTTTTCGTTTATACATTGTTAAAAAACTCGGTTTTTGTTCAGGACTGTACCTTTGAGTACCCATTGGGCAATTCTTGTATTAAACAACCAGATGGCCTTCTTCTGCATCTTGAGTTTGACGAAGTGCGCAAATTATCCAAAGATACATCAGCCACAGCCCAGGTACCATCAGAATGCTGTTTACAATACCTAACAAAGTAATTTTCTCGTGTAGGAACTAGTGGTGATGGAACCTGATACTCGGCTGTCATCTGAGAAAATATATGTAAGGATGTTAATAAAACAAAATAATCCGTATGATACTACTTGCAATTAACTCATTTGATCAATATATTTTCTAAGCTTACCACTTGTAGAGCTCCATTGTAATTGCCAGCAACTCCTGTTGAAAGTACTTCCAAGGTCATTGCTCTTGAAACAATGCCAGAAAACACATTTGACCATTGATTCTGAAATACAATTGTCAGATTAAAACACTGATATGAAAGCTAACTAAAAAAATTTAACTAGAAAAAATATATATGTTGTTCAAATTTGTACCACATCCATTAGAATTTCAACAAGAGTAATATGATTCATGATGACCACTGCAGTTTCCCTTGAAGCCTCAGATTTTAATCCCAATGGTTTTGGACCAATCCCACAGGGAAAGGTTCGGAAGTACTCTTCTTCGCTCAAAGCCTCAAATGAGGTATCCGAGTTTTGAACCCACAACGGATCACCAGCTTGAGCCATTCTAACTAGCTCCTCCATCGCTGCAACCGCTAACTCGATTATAATTGTTTTGTCTGCTTCATTTGGGCCTGAAACTGACCGAAGAAGATCATTGGTTCCAAACATGTCTCCTACAACCCCTTGTTGTGGGCTGAAATCAGCAACACCTATGTCAAGTGAACGACTTGGTCCATGGGAAGGCATGTTGGGATAACTTAATATTGGCTTGCCAACATACTTCGCAGCGATTCCCGATATCCTATCAATCTTTTGGACCACAACAGAATAAAAGATACATTAGTTAATAATATTATAAGTAACAACCACAAAATCATAACCCAGAACACATTATTTCACAGTTTTTTACATGAAGAGATTGAGTAGAGAAATATAGATTTTTACTTTCAGTTGAAATTTATTAATTTGAATGTTCTCATTTATTAGTGTGAAAAACTTACTAAATTTATCTACATTTATATATGTGAACTATTGTTACACACAAGCAACAAAAGCGCAAATTATTTTTTTTTAAGCCATAAAGTTAAGAAGGATGTGCATGAATATGAATCTCAATTTGTCTGTATTATGGTAACTTCTTTTATCTACCTCATCATGTAGCCGAGTATTTTCTATCCTCAATTGTTGTTCATCAAAAGACATTTCTCCGAGAGCAGCAGGACCACCACAGTTCGGACAAGTAGCATTCGCAAGAGCTTCTTTGTATCGTATGTTCTCAGATCGAAGTTTTTCATTTTCATTCCTCAGTTGTGTATTCTCATGGCGTTCATGTTGAGCCTGTATCAATAAAGGAAAGTACAAATAGAGTTATTAAACAGCTACTCTATATAATCAAGATACATAAACTATGTTACATTCCCGTGCACAATTGAAAGTTCAGTTATCATAGTATAAACTATACGTATATTACCTTCATTTGGGTACGTTTATTTTGGAACCAAAATTTGACTTGCAAAGGTTCTAAGGTTAATCTTCTGCCAAGCTCCTTTCTTTGCTTATCATCTGGATGGGGGCATTCCTTGAAAAACCTAAGAGATTCAGAAGATCAATCAATTCCAGCTTTAAATTCTTGAATATGATAACATGAATACTTTTCCATGAAGTTGGGAAATAGAAATAAGAAATATTTAGTTTTATGTTTGGCAGGAACATACGATTCCATTTCTTGAATTTGATGTTGAGTGTGACGATGATATCGTTTCTTTTTGTTGGGACGTTGGTTAGGATCTTGCTCATCTCCAGATGGAGCTTCCATCATATCAGTGCCCGATTTGCTCTCATAATCATCATCTCTCAGCATATCAAGCTCATTTTCTGAGGTTTTGTGGCTTATATCATGAATATGATGATGACTTTCAAACATATTTGGTTGAAACATCTTTTTTTAAAGGAATTCACTTTGACTTGCTTTTATAAATCTGCAAAAATAGAATTACAAGATGCAAAAGAATTAGGAGACAGCAAAAAAAAACTCAAATTAGCTGAACAAAAATAATAATGATAATGATAATAGAATGAAATACCGCATGGGAAATGAAACTAGACTACGGGAATTTGCATACATGAGCAAAGGAATTAAATGAATTTATTAATAAATTAACAGATCTATGGTTTATTGTGAGAAAAAAAGTCAACTTCAAAAGCATAAAAACTTGAAACCAGTCTCTCTCTTTCAATTCTTTTTGAGCAAACTCTCTCTTTCAATTCAAAGGCATAAAAGTTTAACCTATTTCAATTATCGAAAGGATTATGGTTGAAAATGATATACAACTATTAAACAAATTAAGCCAACCAAGTTCATAAGCAGATCTATAACTTACTTCTGAGTTAATCTCACAAAAAAAAACCATTGATAAGAACTATAACTGGCAAGAAGTTTAAGATGAATCATTGCTGAAAAACAGAATTTCAAGATGAAAGCTTAATAAGAATAATAAACTAAAATTTGATAGATAACAGATCTTTGTAACTCAAGTAAAATCTATCCATTCTTTTAGAGCTTCCAAAACATACCATAAAAATAAAAATAAAATCATATGAATTTTACTCAAGAAGATACATGTTTCTTTACATTTAGAATCCCTAGCAAATACAACTCTCTCGCCTATATTTCTCTCATTAGAAACAGAGATTCTCTTGCTTTTAGGTTTTCTATTAGGTACAAAAACTGATTGGATGACTTATATGAAGTGTAAAAAAGGACTAGACTTGACATATCCAAACACTTTTTGGACTATTTAGCAAATAAAGACATTGACAAAGCATACATCCATCTATTTTCCTTTTAGGTATTCCATCAAAAGACAAAACTAGAGAAAACCTAGCCCAAAAAACCCTCATTTCAACAAATAAGTTCTCTATGACATCAAATGCTAAGTAACAGAAAAAGGTTCTTAATAGACAGAAATGTGTGTATTAGTAAAAAAGCCACTAGTAAATTCAACAGATATTGGTGGTACATAACTAGTACATGTAAAAAGAAAAACTTACTCTTTTTTTTTACAGATTTTGATGAATACTCCAGCGTAAGAGTGTAAAGGGTCAACGGAAAACTACTTTTAGAGGGTAATGGAGTGGTTTTCAGACGACGAATTAATGGATGATATACCTTTCTCGTGACAGGAATTTAAGGAGAATCAAGAGAGAGAAACGGATGAGAAAAAAAGAGAGGAGATGATGAAGCAAAGTGAGAGAGAACAGGAACAAGTGAGAGAATTGAAGGAGTTGCAGGAAGTAAATGCTGAGAGTATTGAGAGGATGCAACTGCATTTATGGAGAATTGAAGTTTGTATTGCTTTTTAGAGATATAGAGAAGTTAATGCAATCTTGATGTTCAAACTTTCCATCACACACACTCACTGTTTGTTGTATGGTGAGATATGAAACAAGTAATTTTTAAAAATTTACACAAATTTACACTAGCTACTACGTTGAATATGCATGATACGTATATGTGTTTTGCTAGTATTTTTATATACACCATTTATATGAACTCTCAAAAATATACTGTGGCAGTTTTAGCAAAACCCTAGTATATAAAAGAAAAAAACATTTATGCTAGCAATTGGTAAAATTAAGTTTAATTAAATGACAAATTAGATGCTTGAAGAAAATGAAAGCAAAAACTTAAAATACTTTATGTACCGACTTATATTTTTTAACGAAAATTTATATACCGGATATGTTTTTCTAAACGAGCAGCCATAGCGACGAGCAGTAGCAGTGAGCGTTAGTTGTTAGCAGTAGCTGTGACATGTGACAACTCACTGCTTATTTGGCATCGCTTCTTAAACAAGCATCGAAGGGTTCATTTCCCGGCAACGGCGTCAAAACTTTGATTCGTCATTTGAGTATAGGGAAAATAATACATTATAGGTAAATTCAATAAAAAATTCTCAGAAGAAAAGGCTTACGAAAATGCACAATGATAAATATTCACAAGAACCGATTCTCGTGTCGTTTTTCCTCCGTGAAATTATAAATTGAGATGCACGTTTTAGTTTGAAATTGATTGAATGTTTTAAGATTTTTTTTTCGTTTTCTAAATCTTACTTGTAATATAATGAAGTTATTTTAAGATACTAAAAACTCAAATTATGATAATCTACGCGAATCAAAACGGGAACACGAATCGATACGAAACACAATTAATAGCTAAAAACATTTAAATTTACTAAACTTCTAAAAATACTAGAAATATGGAAATGATTTAAAAACTATTGTTTAATTTTTTTTATTTAATTATTAAACTATCTAATAAAACTTCAATTGTTAATGACTATAAATTGTAAAAGTAAATTTTTTTTTTTAAAAGTCCTATATAATATTTAAGGTAATAAAACTATTTTTCTAAGTTTTTATAACTATGTATATTATATTTAAAATGATCTATGAATTAAAAACTAATTTAAATATATGAAACTAGTTATTAATATTCTAGACAAAATATAGAAAGTGTAAAAATAGTATAAAAATAGTGCAAAAAGCTAATGGCATTAAAAGCCTCAAAATTAGACCATTCGATAAGCTCTAATAAGCTCAAATACGATGTTAACCTAATAAGCTAATTTTAAGAAATCTTATAAGAATAAAAATACGAGAGGTATAATCGGTAAGTCCCTTAAAGTAACTGTTTATCACTCTATGCATATGAACACGAGGTTGTGTGTTCGAGTCCCGTAACCACATTTTACTATTTATTTTTGAAAAAGTTTTAAATAAGCTTTTGGAAAACTATAAGGGGTTGAATAGTTTTATCGATTAGTTTTACTTCTTTAAAACTTTATAAGTGATTGGTGAGGATGTATAGATCAAGTAAGATTGAGTTTTAGTAAAGTAACTAATAGAGATAGAGAAAGAGTAAATAAAACCACAATACACAAGTGATTTATAGTGGTTCGGCTAACAAGATCTCACTTATCTTGCCCCTACTACCACTCGTCGAGTATCCACTCGAGAGTTCGACCTTCACTAGTCAATAACCTCCTTTATACCGGTGTAGAAACCCTTACACGTTGCTTATAATTTTTACCGACACCTAAGCTAAGATGTCGTGCTCTTTCACACGAGTACAACAACTCCCTTCACACTACGTATTTTGAGGACTAAAATACTAACCACACTATTACACAAGTAGTAGATGAATGGATACGACAATGGTTATTGTATAGATAACACTTGATACAATCACACAAGTAAATTTTGAAGGATCAAAGCTTTGATGTAGAGTTCTTGTATATGATCTTCAAAGATACTAAGATTTATATCACAAGAGACAAGAATGAGATTAAGAATGGAGATTAGTGTTAGAAATAGTCAGAGATTAGAGAGATTATATAGAAGAGGGGTGAACTTGAAGCTTGGAGAAAGCTTGGTGTTGGGAATTATTTGTAATATTACTAAGTACCGTTAGTATGTAACCAAGTACCGCTAGCATAGCAAGTACTGTTAGTGTATGTGCGGTATATAACCAAATACCGTTAGGCTTATTGTAAGTACTGCTAGTTAAGATAAGGACTGATATATCTTAACTAAAGATATGTTCTAGTTATTATAGGAGTATATCGTGTGTGATATACATATCCTTATAGAATATTCTAGGTGTTCCTTGCAGTATAAAAGGAACGTATGTACGATGAGTTTATTATACCTCAAATACATCAATTAATAAGAATCGAATAGTTAGTTTATACCTCTGTTCTTTTCTGCTTAATTAAGTTAGATTTTGCATAACTTATTTGAGTTGAGTAAGAGTATCTCAAGTTCTCTAGTTTGTTTGCAAGCTATTGTACAATCCTTAACATGATCTCGATCTATTCCAAGGGATCAACAAGTGATATCAGAGCTTGTTGAGAATCTCTGAATAAGAAGAACAAAACCGTAAACCTACACCCACACAAAATCCACATCATGTCTCATAATGGTGATCAACCTCTCTTTGGAGACAATTTCCAAAACAATGATTCTATACCTCAAGGACAACCACATGTGCAAGTTGCACCAGTTGTGCAACCTGCATCACCTGTACAAGATGCGCCAGTTGTAGTTGCAACACCAACAACTACAACCACTCCCCATACTCTATCTGCTGTAAAACTTTGCATTCTAAAAAATGACAACTGTGAAACATGGGCTATGCAGATGGAACACTACTTGAATCACACAGATTACACTATGTGGGAAGTGATCAAGAATGAGAACACTCCTAAAAAACTAAATTGGCTAGCTGATGGCACCTGTTATGCTTTACCTGCTGTAACTGTTGTTGATATTAGAGAGAGAAAGGCCAGAACTGGTTTGGCTATGGAACTCTCAAAAGATATCCTACCTAGCTTTCATCATTATAAAGATGCAAAGGTTCTGTGAGATGCAATCAAACCTAGATTTAGAGGAAACGAAAGATCTAAGAAGATGAAGAAAACTGTGTTGAAGCAAGAGTTTGATAGCTTCATAATCTCAAGTCAAGAAGGAATTCATAAAGGATATGGAAGGTTCAATAAGATGCTTGTTCAACTAGTAGTCAATGGACTTGATATCCCCAATCATGAAGCAAATCAAAATTTCTTGAGAGGAGTCCCACTAGAATAGAAAGCTATGGCTATTCACTTCCTTACAGGAGATGATCTAGATGTTACACCATTTGATCATCTCTACAATAATCTCAAGGTCTATGAGATTGATGTTATAGGTACCACACCAGATGTAGCACCTACATCAAAGCCTAACTTGGCCTTTGTATCTGAAGGAACTAGTGATACATACGTCCAAGGTACTGCTAGTAGTTCAACTAATGATATTTACTCTGAAAGTACCGCTGGTAACCCAACTAACAATACATACTTCGAAGGTACTACTAGTAATCCTTCAAGCACACAAGGAAGACCTCCATCATCACTTAATAAGAAAGAAGCATTCTCATTTCTTGTTGGTCAAGACAACAGACCAAGGTTAACCCTTGCTGATCTATTCCAATTGGATGATGTTGACATTGAAGAGATGGATTGGAAGTCGCAAGCTACTATGATATCTGTTAGATCCAATAGGCTCTACAAAAGGACTAGAAGAAAAATGACTGTTGAACCTAATGAACCATTAGGATATGACAAGTCAAAGGTTAAATGCTATAACTATGGAAATCTTGGACACTTTGCCAGGAAATACAAGAGGCAGAAAATTGAAGGAAGCAACTAGAAGTCCAAGAACAACAATAGATACAACACCAGAGTCATTGAAAGTGTTCCAAAAGGTGATAACAGAAGTTCATGGAGTCCAAAAGTTTCCAAGGCAATGATATCAATACATGGGATAATCAACTAGGCTAAAGCACATGAAGAAGAAGAACATGGACTAATGGCTCTTTCTCAAGGAGACAGTGAGGTACACCCTTGTTCTAAAGATTGTGTTATTAAGTTTAATAGTCTTAAAGTAAAACTAGAAGAACAATATCAAAAGTTTAACACATGCACTATAGAAGTAAATGCTTTTAAACCAGGTGTTAACAAATTAGAGGCCAATATATTTTTGTACCAAAAAGGTCAACAAAACAATTAAGAGAAAATTAGGATTTTGACTCTTCAAATGAGAGAGAAAGATGCAGCTATCCATGCCTTTGAAAGATAACTTTTAAAAGTTTCAACTGAGAATGAAGTGTTAAAAGCTAATCTATTTAATGAAAGAGAAACTATTAAAAACTGGAAAAACTCTTCAAAAGGTAATGGAAAGCTGATTAATTCTCAAATGGGTTATTATGAGAAGACTGTTTTGGGGTATATAAATGAACAACCTAGGATAACATTGTCTGATAAGGATCTTTCAAAAAGCATTTTTGATAATTTTGGTAGTGATTCAGAGGATGTTCATGAGAATGATAGATATGTTAAAGGAATAAAAGTTGTTCCTCTACCATTATTAGTTATATACATGCCCTCAAATAATGAAAGTAGTGTAGAATTGGATGAATCAAAAGCTATGTATGGTACAAAGAGGAGAGGTATAGTCGGTAAGTCCCTTAAGGTAACTGTTTATCACTCTATACATATGAACACGAGGTTGTGGGTTCGAGTCCCATTACCACATTTTACTATTTATTTTTGAAAAAGTTTTAAATAAGCTTTTGGAAAACTATAAGGGGTTGAATAGTTTTATCGATTAGTTTTACTTCTTTGAAACTTTATAAGTGATTGGTGAGGATGTATAGATCAAGTACGATTGAGTTTTAGTAAAGTAACTAATAGAGATACAGAAAGAGTAAATCAAACCACAATACACAAGTTATTTATAGTGGTTCGGCTAGCAAGATCTCACTTATCTTGCCCCTACTACCACTCCTCGAGTATCCACTCGAGAGTTCAACCTTCACTAGTCAATAAACTCCTTTATACCGGTGTAGAAACCCTTACACGTTGCTTATAATTTTACCGACAGCTAATCTAAGATGTCGTGCTCTTTCACACGAGTACAACAACTCCCTTCACACTACGTATTTTGAGGACTAAAATACTAACCACACTATTACACAAGTAGTAGATGAATGGATACGACAATGGTGATTATATAGGTAACACTTGATACAATCACACCAGTAAAATTTGAAGGATCAAAGCTTTGATGTAGAGTTCATGTATATGATCTTCAAAGATACTAAGATTTATATCACAAGAGACAAGAATGAGATTAAGAATGGAGATTAGTGTTAGAAATAATCAGAGATTAGAGAGATTATATCAAAGAGGGGTGAATTTGAAGCTTGGAGAAATGTAGTAACCCAAACTTTAAAATCAACATTTAGACCGAGTTCTAATACTAATTATATTTTCGAACCAATATTTATTAATCGACTTTTATTTGTCATGTTCGTTCGACGAATAATGTTGATTTCTCTACTAGACGGCAAGATTAGGGTTTTAACGTATCGAATATGTGTCATTTATTATTTATCGACAAAGTGTATGTCCGTCATCGACCGTAAATATCCTCATTATGACATAGAAATATTTTCTATTGTCGGTATTTTAATTTATCGCTTTACGAGCATTCTTCATAATTTACGCTAAGCATTTAGGCGTCATTCGTTTATGAAACGCATTAACGTTTATTAAATAATATGACCTCATTTTTATATCAAAATATAAATGTTCTCCGAATGTCGATGTTTTTATTTTATATTGAGCGTTTATTTTTCATGTTTCACACCTATCTAATAAATCAATTAACTTTCAAAATTTCGAGCTTCGATAATACCCGCTTACGCAAATTTGAGAAACAAACCTTTATATTAATACCACTTCCTGTATCTTGTGGAAAAATCCTATGACATAATATGCCTAAAACTAAGACGTGTCTAGTGGCATCTCAAACAAAGAAATAGATTGAAATAGATTTCATATCTATCTCTTTATCACTTGCATAAACAAAATTGATAACATCTCATCTCAATTTCCATTATATAAGTCACGCATACATATCTCTTTGTTCTTTCTTGCTGTTTCCGAAAGCCAACATCAACACCACAACATACAATTCTCATCTCATATTTTATATAACGTTTTGAAGGGTATACTATGCTATCTTAATTCTTTGATAAAAGCATGACAATACCCGAAAGAAAGTGGCGTTTATTACTTTGTCCGCTGTTGATTTCTATGAGAAGGTCTTGGGTTACACGTTACAAGATACGAGTTGCAAGTTTGTAATACGGGTTCGGGTTGATCTTGCGTGATTAGGAGATGTCTGTGTTTGTAGTCACTAGTCGATGGGGCTGAATAATACAACGAGTTCATATTCGAGTGAGACGTTTGATATCGTTCACTTGGTGGTCAAACTCGAATATAATTTCTTGGAGGTACGTCTCGAGCCCGGCGTGTGCATAAATATAAGTAATATGTTAATTTATGTGTACTAGAAACTAATGATGGATGGATTTCTATATTGATTTTAGAAGCTAAGATGAATAAACAATTATAAGTTGTTGTTCATCATCTTTGTAAGAGCTCATCATTTATATCTGTATTCTTCCTTTTTATATATTCTATTTGATTTTGTGTACTATGTAAATATAATTTCATCTCTGGAAATGATTATTTGTAATATTTTATTAGTAGTTTCGGACATTGTACATATATACTCGAATCATAAAAATATGCAAGAGAAGCCTAAGGTGAAAGTTATGATTTATATTCTAGATCAGTAGGTTTTGAGGTTGGTTGAAAGTTATGGGATGATAGGCCTATGTTTTGTGGCAATTTTTTCGGGTGACGCGTCTCGTGACGATACCCGATGAATTAGATATGGCCAAAACTGTAAAAAGTGTCGATTCTGAACATGTTGTATGAACAGACTGATAACTCATTTTAGAACCCAGAACGATTGAAAAAGGTAAAACTATGGGTTGTAGATAAACTTATGTAGAACACACACGAATCGAATGGTTTTATACGGATAAACGGTTTAGAAATGAACCATATTAATATAACGTAGAAGACTTATGGTTTAAGAGAATCGATCAAATTTACGGGGTATGTCGAGAATTTGTAAAAATTGAACCATATTAATATAACGTAAAACTTGACCATTTTTATATAACACGAGGTGGTAGGACCCACTTGTCGAGAAATATAGACTCATCTATATACTGAGATTTATGAAACCCGAGACTCGACCAACGTGAAATATTAGGTGGACATCGTTTGGAGGCGTTTTAGAACCGAAAAACCATATAAAGTGGACTTGGGCCACAAAAGCCCAACTTACACTTGTAATTGCTATTGGGCAATTATTGGGCCTGAGATTAATAACAAAATTGGAGTCTAATACTCATTTTGAAATGGCCTTAAGTTATATAAAAGTGTAATAGGCCACTAATGGGCCTTAATGAGCTTAATGACCATAATGAAATAATACATGGTAAATTGTTATCAAAAGTTTTATAAAACTTATGCAATGTCCAAACTTACTAAAGTAAACTATTTACATATATGTATGACTTACGTATAGACTCGAGCCTAAGACGCGTCTCGTCATTATAGGTCTCGTTCGGTCATATGTCGACCGTTGGGCATCTCATTCTTGATCAATGAGCGATTGATATCTCGTGAAGTCGTGTATCGACTATTGGATGTTTGTTCCTCGATAAACGTTGATAGCTATATCAGGTGAGTTCATAGCCTCGCTTTTACTGCTTTATATGTGTTATAAACCCGCGAGTGGGAATACATGCTCTTGGTAAATAATCATATGAGATTATATATATCCTTTAAAAGGATACATGTTTGTGAATAAACATTCGTTGTTTGAATATATGCTTTAAACGAATACATGCTGTTGTAAATAAACGTAAAGACGTTTGATTTAATGCTTTTGTAAAATGAACACAAGCGTTGATTGTATAGGTAATGAGCCACTATTAGTAAGACTAAGTTGCTTATTGCCAGTGAAAAGTCCCTATAAATCGTGAACCGTTAACTACCTGTGATGGGTAGGCGCTCGTACAGACGAATGGATCAATTGGGAATGATGACCCCCACCCAGGCAGGTCGCACCTGTGAGTTGGAGGCTCAGCTGGGTGTGTTGTACGTGAGATATGGGGTATTTGGCAAGATACCTGACTAGGGAAAATTTATTGATTAAGGCATCGGTGTCATGAGTTTAGCGTAATAGTGTGGAATATTGATATTGTATGTGTTACAATATCGCCGGTGGATGAGATTCTTGTGTTCAAAAGCTTTATGGTTTATTTAAAAACCCATTATTGTTTATTTAAAAACCTATGAATTCACTCAACCGTTGTGTTGACAGTTTAGCATGTATTCTCAGGTGTGTAGGTTTAAGAGTAGCTGGAGCATGGAGCCGCGCGGGATAAAGTAAAGGCAAAACAAACAATTTCAGTTCGATACATTTGAAAAACCTTTATTTTTAACAAAGTTTAAAATAGTTATTGGGACCTCTTTTTACTAAACTCTGATTTTGTCGAATTGTTTATTTTATAAAACGTCTCTTTCGAGTTCGTTTTCTATGACTGCGTGCGATGTGCTATGAAGTAACACCCAATGTTGATATTCCGCTGCCTTGTGAGTTTGGGGGTGCTACAAGAAAGCTTGGTGCTGGGAATTATTTGTAATATTACTAAGTACCGTTAGTATGTAACTAAGTACCGCTAGCATAGCAAGTACTGTTAGTGTATGTGCGGTATATGACCAAATACCGTTAGGCTTATTGTAAGTACTGATAGTTAAGATAAGGACTGATATATCTTAAGTAAAGATATGTTCTAGTTATTATAGGAGTATAATGACTGGATTTTGCTAGGTTCATTTGTGTGTTTTCTCGGTATCTTAACGAGTTGATTTCCGGTTCAAAGTACGACTCAGTTGATTTTGGTGAAACAAATATTTTTGGTTGTTTTTAAAAAAAATGTGCAAAAACAATTAAAGTAATTGACTTTAAAGTAAATCTAATTCTAATTTAAAATAAAGGGCGAGTATTTAAAAGCGTGACGGAAATTAAAAGGCACTAAAAATAACTAACGCAAACTTAAATCTATCTAAGACAAACTTAAAACGCAACTAAAACTTAAACTAAGGAAAGGGTAAAATAAATCTAAGGCAAGTAATCTTAAAGTGCGTCTAAGTAAAAAGGCGGGAAAATTAAATTTGAAAATTAAATTTAAACTAAAACTAATAAAATTCGCAATTAAATAAAAACTGAATTAATTTCGCAATAAAAAAAGAAATAAATTCGCAATTGTAAAAAAAACAAAAGATTTCGAAATTGAAATGAACAATTCCGCAATTGTGAAATCAAAGATTTCGCAATTGCTAGAAAAAGTTCCTAAATCGAATCAGGAAGAAGATTTCGCAATAGCAGAAAAAGGCAAGATTTCGCAATAGCAGAAAAAGTTCCTAAATCGAATCAGGAAGAAGATTTCGCAATAGCAGAAAAAGGCAAGATTTCGCAATAGCAGAAAAAGTTCCTAAATCGAATCAGGAAGAAGATTTCGCAATAGCAGAAAAAGTTCCTAAATCAAATCAGGAAGAAGATTTCGCAATACCAGAAAAAGTTCCTAAATCGAATCAGGAAGAAGATTTCGCAATAGCAGAAAAAGTTCCTAAATCGAATCAGGAACAAGATCTCGCAATAGCAGAAAAAGTTCCTAAATCGAATCAGGAACAAGATTTCGCAATGGGGAGAAAGTACAAGATTTCGCAATTAATGAAAAAGTTCCTAAATCGAATCAGATTTCCTAAAAACTAGGAAAACACAAAAAGTACGAAAATAAGCTCAAAGTTCTTAACTTTTGGAAGACAATAAGCAAAGTAAAACACCAATAAGCTAAATAAAAACACTAGATCAAAGATAAAACGTATGAAATCAACAAAAACAAGACACGAAAATTAAAAAGACTTAAACTTTTAAAAAACTTTGAAAACACTTAAGTTAAATACCAAATAAGCACATAAGATTGTCAAGCTTATGGCTATTTCGTATGAAAACTTAAAAGGAAAAAGAAAAGACAAAACTTTTGATCAAATAAGCAAATGGATTAAGCAAAAACTTGCTTAATCCGAAATTGGAACCGAATCAAAAAGAAGAAGAGTAGAATGAGATTGATAAAAGTAAACTTGATCAAAGATAAATAAAGATTAAAGAAAGAAAATTAAAAACACTTACTTGGAAATTAAAGGATAATTAAGGTGCAAAACATGTATTTAAATTGACATGAAAAGTAAAGGTGCACAAAAGTAAAGGTGGAAGAACTAGTGTCACTCTAGCCAACAAAAACTAATGAAATGAAAATGAGGGGTATTTATAGGTGATTAGGGAGGTGTTTAGAGGAAGCTTCCTCCCCTCCTTCCTTTCTTCTTAATTGCACCATTAGGTCCTTCCTTCTTAATCTTTTGTTAATCTTGGACTTTAAGGACTTTTGGCTCGGGATTTCTTTAAACTCGTCTTTTAATTCTTCAATAAATAAGACTCGAGTTCTTCGGCTTTTGATAAACTTCCGTCTTTTGACTTTTTCTTCGATAAATCTTCAGAATTGGTCTTGGACTTCCGTTCTTTTTCCACTCTTGACTTTTCGACTTCATCTTTCATCTTTTTCTTCAATAAAAGCCCGTAAATGCCGTGTTTTCTCCACTTTTCATAATTTCGTCCTAAATCACAACAAAAACACAAACCACGCATAATTCCGACATAAAAGACATAAAATACACGTTTTGGTCCGGTTACTATTGTAATTAAGTGGTAAAAAGGATGGGTGTTTACACACCTATCATATACATATCCTAATAGAATATTCTAGGTGTTCCTTGCACTATAAAAGGAACATACATACGATGAGTTATTGTACCTTAACATAGCAATTAATAAGAATCGAATAGTTAGCTTATACCTCTGTTCTTCTCTGCGTAATTAAGTTAGATTCTTCATAACTTATTTGAGTTGAGTAAGAGTATCTCAAGTGCTCTAGTTTGTTTGCAAGCTATTGTATAATCCTTAACATGATCTCGATCTATTCAAAGGGATCAACTAGTGGTATCAGAGCTTGTTGAGAAACTCTGAATTAGAAGAAAAAAATCGTAAACCTACACCCACAAAAACTCCACATCATGTTTCATAATGGTGATCAACCTCTCTTTGGAGACGATTTCCAAAACAATGATTCTATACCTCAAGGACAACCACATGTGCAAGTTGCACCACTTGTGCAACCTGCATCACATGTGCAAGATGCACCATTTGTAGTTGCAACACCAACAACTACAACCACTCCCCATACTCTATCTGCTGTAAAACTTTGCATTCTAAAAAACGACAACTGTGAAACATGGGCTATGCAGATGGAACACTACTTGAATCACACAGATTACACTCTGTGGGAAGTGATCAAGAATGGGAACACTCCTAAAAAACTGAATTGGCTAGCTGATGACACCTGTTATACTTTACCTGCTGTAACTGCTGCTGATATTAGAGAGAGAAAGGCCAGAACTGCTTTGGCTATGGCAATCTCAAAAGATACCCTACCTAGATTTCACCATTATAAAGATGCAAAGGTTATGTGAGATGCAATCAAGCCTATATTTGGAGGAAACGAAAGATCTAAGAAGATGAAGAAAACTGTGTTGAAGCAAGAGTTCGATAGCTTCATAATCTCAAGTCAAGAAGGAATTCATAAACGATATCGAAGGTTCAGTAAGCTTATTGTTCAACTAGCAGTCAATGGACTTGATATCCCCAATGATGAAGCAAATCAAAATTTCTTGAGAGGAGTCCCACAAGAATAGAAAGCTATGGCTATGCACTTCCTTACAAGAGATGATCTGGATGTTACACCATTTGATCATCTCTACAATAATCTCAAGGTCTATGAGATCGATGTTATAGGTACCACACCAGATGTAGCACCTACATCAAAGCCTAACTTGGCCTTTGTATCTGAAGGAACTAGCGGTACATACTTCCAAGGTACCGCTAGTAGTTAAACTAACAATATTTACTTTGAAAGTACCGTTGGTAACCCAACTAACAGTACATACTTCAAAGGTACTACTAGTTATCCTTCAAGCACACAAGGAAGACCTCCGTCATCACTTAATAAGAATAAAGCATTCTCATTTTTTGTTAGTCAAGACAACAGACCAAGGTTAACCCTTGATGATCTATCCCAGCTGGATGATGCTGACCTTAAAGAGATGGATTGGAAGTCGCAAGCTGCTATGATATCTTTTAGATCCAATAGGTTCTACAAAAGGACTAGAAGAAAAATGACTGTTGAACCTAATGAACCATTAGGATATGAAAAGTCAAAGGTTGAATGCTATAACTATGGAAATCTTAGACACTTTTCCAGGAAATGCAAGAGGTAGAAAGCTAAAGGAAGCTACTAGAAGTCCAAGAACAACAACAGATACAACACTAGAGTCATTGAAAGTGTTCAAAAGGTGATACCAGAAGTCTATGGAGTCCAAAAGTTTCCAAGGCAATGATATCAATACATGGGACAGTCAACTAGGCTAAAGCACATGATGAAGAAGAACATAGACTAATGGCTCTTTCTCAAGGAGACAGTGAGGTACACCCTTGTTCTAAAGATTGTGTTCTTAAGTTTAATAGTCTTAAAGTAGAACTAGAAGAACAATATCAAAAGTTTAACACATGCACTATAGAAGTAAATGCTTTTAAACTAGGTGTTAACAAATTAGAGGCCAATATAGTTTTGTACCAAAAAGGTTAACAAAACAATGAAGAGAAAATTAGGATTTTGACTCTTCAAATGAGAGAGAAAGATGTAGCTATCCATGCCTTTGAAAGATAACTTTTAAAAGTTTCAACTGAGAATGAAGTGTTAAAAGCTAATCTATTTAATAAAAGAGAAACTATTAAAAACTAGAAAAAACTCTTCAAAAGGTAATGGAAAGTTGATTAATTCTCAAATGGGATATTATGAGAAGACTGGTTTGGGGTATATAAATAAACAACCTAGGATAACATTGTCTGATAAGGATCTATCAAAAAGCATTTTTGATAGTTTTGGTAGTGATTCAAAGGATGTTCATGAGAATGATAGATATATTGAAGGAATGAAAGTTGTTCCTCTACCATTATCAGGAATATACATGCCCTCAAATAATGAAAGTATTGTAGAATTGGATGGATCAAAAGTTGTGTATGGTAAAAAGACAAGTGATTCAGATTATGACTATAGTAACTATACCTCATGCACCTCTGACTCTAGAACCAGTAGTGATTAAGAAAGTTGTATATCTACCTTTAATGAGCACCTTTGTTCCTTAGGGGTATGTGTCTCCACCTAGTTCTTCTCCCAAGCAGGTAAAAAACCATAGGAAAACAATAGATAGTAACCTAAAACATCATGGTAGTATTAAAAAGGGTGGAATAGGTTTTGAGAACACTAGTACAAATTTGCCTTTTGGGTCTGTCTTAAAAGAAGATGATGTTTTGTATGTGGTAGCTTAAGTCATTTTATCAAAGATCACATTGTGCATGAAGACAAAATTGCTAGACAACAAGCTGCTAGAAGAGTTACTATGAGAAATCATGATAAAGGTGCACAAGGTAAAGATGCATAAGGTAAAGGACTAATGGGACCAATGGATGTCAAACCTAAGTGGGTTATGCACAAAGGGAGAATAAACAAAATAATATAGATAAAGTAAGTCATCCTTGTTGAACCCAAACTTAGACCGATTAGCTTTGTGTTAACGAGATTAAGTCAAGTATAACACGTTGAGAAACTTTGTGTTTATGACAATCTAGGTGTTATGCGGAATTAAAACTTAGAACAAAGAACAAAGCAAAACACAATTTGTACCAAACTTTCACTTGTATTGATAAACGATTGAGTACGATGAAAGTGAGTAAAATATATATCAATAATGAACCCTACAACCTCCTTTTATAACATAAGGAGTCTAAAACAATAATCAACCTATCAACTATTCTAGGAGAAGATAAATATAGAGAATACAATGTTGATCATATCTTTCCAAAATATACAAAACGTGTTGACTAAGTAGTTGTCTTGTAACTGGGATTTCCTTTGTCATCGCCTTGATTTGTCTTGTCAGTGCCCAACCTGTCAGCGCCTCAATTACTCTTGTCAGTGTCCAAAATCCCTTTATCATCGGCTTAGTGACTTAGCTAATTTTATTCCCAACAATCCTCATGCCAATAGAGACTTTATACCCAGAGCAGTACTTGTGAAAATAGATCTAGTACCTTTAAGGTCAAGCTCACCAAGTACTAGTAGACCAAAAATGCTAGTACCGCTAGACCAAAAACAAGTATCGTTGGTCAAAGTTTAGAAATCCCAAGTCTCACACTCCTGTAAAGAACTTGTTTGACATTACTAGGAAGTATGCAGATAAGTTCAATGCTCAGAAACCTAATCTAATCCAAATGTGGAAGCCAATAGGTCAAAAGAAGGTCACAGATATAACCACTCCTTATGTTTTTTATTGACCTTCTAGAACCATGAAATTCAAGAGTGTTTGTAGTCTTACTAGAAAGACCACTTATCAAACACTTAAGTATGTTTTCCCCACCAGATCCAAGCCTAATGTGGCTTGGGTCCCTGTTAAAAACTAATATGGTTTTTACTTATGCAGAAGCATCTAATTAGTGAGCCGAAGGATAAAGGAATAGTGGATAGTGGATGCTCAAGGCACATGACAGGGAATAAAGACTATCTTGCCAACTTTGAAGAATTCAGAAGTGGACCAGTTGCCTTTGGTGGAAGTAAAGGCAAAATCACTAGAAAAGGAAAGATTAACAAAAGAAAATTGGAGTTTGAAGAATTGTTCTTTGTGAAGGAGTTAAATGACTTCAATCTCTTCTCTGTATCACAAATGTGTGATAACAAGAACAAGGTACTGTTTACTGATACGTATTGTATGGTATTCTCTTCAGACTTTGAGACGCCAAAAGAGTCTCCAATCCTACTCAAGTTTCCTAGGCAAGAAAACATGTACACTTTCAATCTCCATACTATTGTTCCAACAGGTGGTATTCATGTTTATTAGCTAAACGATCTGTTGACGAGTCTAATTTATAGCATAGGAGTTTAGGTCATGTAAATTCAAAAAATGTTAATAAATTTGTTAGGGGCAATCTTATTAGAGGACTCCCTTCCAAGTCTTTTCAAAATGACCTCACATGTGTTGCTTGTCAAAAGGGTAAGCAACACCGGGCCTCTTGTATGACCAAGACTGTCAATTCTGTTACTAAACCCTTGAAACTCTTGCATATGGACCTTTTTATACCTATTTTTATTAGGAGTAATAGTCATAAGACCTTTTGCTTATTTATCACTGGTGATTTTAACAGGTTTAGTTGGGTTTTCTTTATGGCTCATAAGAGTGAAACCAATGAATTGCTTACAGACTTTGTAAGATTAGTTGAAAAATAGTTCACTAAACAGGTTATGATCATTAGAACTGATAATGGGACATAATTCAAGAATGTCGAATTTGATGAATTCTATAGGTCTAAGGGGATCAAGAGACAATTTAGTAATGCTAGGACTCCACAACAAAATGGGGCAGCTGAGAGGAAAAACAGGACACTTATTGAGGCTGCTAGGACTATGTTAGTTGATTATATTTTACCTAATACATTTTGGGCAGAAGCAATCAACACTGCATGCTATGTACTTAATTGAGTCTTAGTGACCAAGCCTCAAAATAAGACCCTTTATGAACTTCTGACTAGTATTAAACCAACCATAAGTTATATAAGACCTTTTCGATGTCATATATCTGTTTTGAACACTCTTGATCATTTGGGAAAGTTTGATGGAAATTCTAATTTAGGATACTTAGTTAGATACTCTGTACAAAGTAGAGCCTTTAGGGTCTACAATTTAGCATCAGACATGGTAGAAGAAATTGCTCATGTCAGTTTCTTGGAGAATAAACCTAATGTTCTAGGAATAGGTTATGCTTGGATGTTTGATTTAAACTATCTGACTAACTCCATGAACTATTATCTATGCAAAAGGACTATCAAAATAACAATGCATGTCAAGAAGAACGAACTACTAGCACAGGCACACAATAGAAAGATTATCCTACCTTAGACTCTAAGGATGATGATGTTGATGGGAATATTTTGTACCTATCCTACCTCCTGTCTCACCTACCTTGCCTAATCCAACACAAAAGCAACCAATAATACCAAGGCCTGATCAAGCCTCAAATGATAAACTTTAGAGTCTTATTGATAATGAACAGAGAGCTATATCTGAAGCTGAGCGAGTTAGAGAAGAACCTTTGGAATCTAAAGGCTCAGCAGTACATGTACATACTAGCGGTACCTCACATCCAAATACCGCTAAGCAAAATCTTTCAACTGTTGCAGACTCACTAGAAGACATCTTCAATCAATGGATGATGAAGATATTTATGCTAGTCCAAAGGAAGGGATCTTCTCCAAATATTCCTATGAGAGGAGGGTGTAGCAACTGATTTTAATATCATGGAATCAACAATTATAGTCAAATCTATTCCCACTCATAGAGTTAAACTAATCATCCTATAGATAAAATAATTAGTGATCCTAAATGAGTTGTTCAGACTAGAAGACAAGCTAAAGCTAGAACTGAAGACCATTCACTCATTATTTATGTTAAGAAACAGCAGAGAACAAACCACAAGGATACAAAACACTGTCTGGTTGCTGGATTTTTATCACAGATAGAGCCTAAGAACATTTCTCAAGCTCTTGGAGATGAAAGTTGGGTGGATGCTATGCAAGATGAGCTAATACAATTTGAACTACAAAAGGTGTAGGTTCTTGTTGAACTACCATTTGGAAAAAGAGTAATTGGTACTAGGTGGGTTTTCAGAAACAAAAAGGATGAAAGAGGTGTTGTAGTCAGGAACAAGGCAAGGCTTGTTGCTTAAGGCTATAGACAGGAAGAAGGGATAGACTATGATGAGGTTTTTGCAGTAGTGGCAAGAAGAGAAGCTGTTAACATATAAGATTCAAAGTAACAAAGGGTGATACGAGGCCGGGAGGATAAAATAAGTGTTCAGAAATTTTAGAGAGAGAAAGTAACAATGAAGAAGGTAATGTGTGTATTTTAGAGAGTGTAACAACCCACTTTGATAAGTGGACAGTTACGTGTCATCAAAGCATGCAAGACAAATGTCTTTAAACATTAACTGACCATAAAAGAAATACCAGAATCAAACATCGGTAATCCAAACATTAGCTCATATAAAAAAATGAAGTACTGAAGGGAAGGACTAAACAATGTCCAAATAGGCAAATAAATGTATGAAGTGCATAAAGTAAAGAAGTCTGGATAGCTTCCATACAAATGCACGTACTCTCAGAATCCTAAGAGCGTCCTGGTGTACATGCCGTTAGAACATGAAAAGAACTACGGTTGAGCATAACCTCCAGTGAACGGATACAAAGCATGATAAGAAAAATGTAATGAAGCAGATAATAAAATATTGAAGCTGTAAGACAAGTAAGTAAAAGCAGCGGAATAAAAACTGTGTTTGTTCTGAAAAGTCTGGTTTATTATTAGTAAGCTGAACTATTATCTGTTATATCTGAAAACATGCATTTACTATTTTTTAAGTGCCAAGAGCTTATATAAGTCATGTACTGTAACAACGTCTGTATGAATACATAAAGGGGTGACCTCGTCATGCTGTAGAGGGGTGACCTCGAACTGATGTGCTGGGTGGAGGGATCAACTCCCATGTGAAGGATGTAGAGCACACACCACATTCACCTGATAAACTGTAAACTGATAACCTAGGATGCATCCATACGCCCCGCTGATAATACTGATAAAATGTCCAAGCTGAAATAATGGGACGCTACAAGAAATCCTTCTCCCGTAGAGGAGTCATGACACCGGTGCCTCAAGTGTCATGGTTACGGTACCTCCGTAACTAGTAATAACTGGTCATGCATGTATATAAAGCTCAAGCAATTTAACTTGATTATTAAGATATTTACTATAAATTTCAGAATATATACTGGGGAAAAACATTTGGTTGCAGACGAGAAATCCTAATCATGCATAGGAAAGAAAGTCCTTACAAAAGGACGGAAAATCCGTACCTCGTGTCCAGTAATGAAATAAGAATGAATGCTGAAGGATCTACTCCGACTTCACATATACTACATAAATAAGGGACGTGAATGAGTTGTCTGATTACTGTATACTTTTGTGACAACCCGTCAATTTCAGGTCGTTATTTTAATCTCGACTATTACGTATTACGTGTTTACTTTAAGGAGAATTTTAATTTATCGACTAACCGAGAAGGTTATGACTTGAAACTAGCGTAAAAATGTCGATTAGATGAAAACCGACAAGGAATATGTTAGGTATCGATATTATATTCTCAAATAATCATGAAAATGATTTTTATTATATTTAATCTTTATTTCTCGTATTTTACGTTTTAACGAATGACGATAACTAGTAGTGATCGCGATACCGACGGATGCCCAAAAATTTACGTTTTATTATCGATTGTCTCGATATTGTATATTTTCGACGTTTTCGATTTAATTACGTCTTAAGTCGTGTCGAAGCTTTATTATTATTTTTATGAAGCGTTTTAACTTACGAAAAGTATTTTTACGAAACCCGAGCCCCGTAAATATTTTTAAAATGTACAATTTACATTTTCTACCTTGTAAACTATTTACTTGCACTTTGGGACCAAAAGAATGTAAATTTGGCAAAAATTACCCTCACCCCACTATATAAGGAAATTCCACTAACTTATTTTATTTAAAAATTCATTTTAAACAAAAACTCAAATCTCTCTCCTTCTTCCCCATTTTGCCGTCCACCCCTAAGCCACAATCCATCAAATTATTTTGATTTCTAGCTTGAATCTAAAGAAACTAAAACAAGACCCATCCTAGAAATTTCAAGAGCTTTCTATTGGTATAATTTTCTTCCACATGCATTCACTAAATTTTTATTTCAATTTTTGATGATGAACACCATGTTTGATCCATTTTTATGGTGATATATGGTGTTAATATTATTATATTCATAGTGGGTTTTGGTTGCATGCAAGATTTTTATATATTTAATTTTTGTAAGATTAAATTTGAGGATGATATGAGTTAATTAGATGTGTTATTATGATATTAGGATCATGTTAGGACTAAAGGAATTGTTGGAATGGGTTGAAAATTTGATTTGGTATGATTTTTAGATAGGCTATTTTGGGCAGTAACTTTAAGTCCATTTTTGAAATTGTTACTGTGGTAAACTTGGTAAACTAATAAGATAGGGTCGTAGAGAATTTCGTTAGCTTCGATTTGAGCTAAAGTAGAGCTTCTAACTCATTACGAGCGAAAAGTTATGCTACTTTTAGTATTTGTGTACCGGGAGACGGGTATCGGCACAATCCGAAAATTGTTGTCGATATTTGGAACGAATCTCGGGGACTATAAAATGAGTTTTAAAAATGTTCAAGGGCTGTTGTAAGTTGATAAACCTCAGGTCATGAGTCTATTTTCAAACCCGAGTGTCGGTTTTGCAAACGGAAATGTTTAGATAAGTCAAAATGGTTTTACAAGTCAAAGGCGTAAAACTGTCCGGTTTTTGCAACACGAAGGTGTGTCGGGCAGAAGGTCTTAGAAGTAATATTTTTGAATGAAATTTAAAATGAGTTTTATTCATATTAGGTGTGAGTTTGTCACCAAGTTTCGTCGAAATCGGACATGTCTAGATAGGTTAGATTGGTGCGTACATTTGGAGTGTACATGCTGAGTGGTATTTTGGACACGTAGTTCAATACTTGTATGGCGTGAGTTGAGTATTCACTATTGGACATAGTGACTTACTCGAGTGTTAAGTCATTATATAAATGACTTAGCTACTGGTCCGAGGGAAGTAAAAATGATGGTTTGACTTGCGTTGACTTGGCGTCTTATGACGGGTCAATGTCGAGAGTGCAAGTGATTTAAATGAATAAGTGTTGAATAAAAGGGTATAGAAGTACACTTATATTTTGTTATTTTTCGGGATTTTTATGGTCATTCGAAATTGACTTTCACATTATTTAAGTATTATTTATACTTGAGTCGTTTATTAACGAACGCGCCTTAATTGGTAGGTTGCGGTCTTCGTGTTTAAAAGGGCATCACAAATCGTCGGCAATCGTCACGTCACTACTATCGTACCAAGGTGAGTCTATGGCCTCGCTTTACATGTTTACTTGTTTTATAAAACCCGCGAGGGGGATAACATGCTTGTTTTATTAAAATAAGAGGGGTACGACGAGAAGTTGTGGAAACCCTTATTATTGGAAAAACATTTATTGATAAATGAAGGGTACAACGAGAAGTTGTGGTAAACCCTCATTCTTTTAAAATTGAACACAAAGGACCCGATTGTATGCTTAGATGAAAGTTGTTATATAAGTTTGTTTAGCCTTAAAGACCCATGAATCGTGAATTGTTAATCGAAAAGAACGCTAATACTATGGATAGATCTATCGGGGTGACGCCCAGTCCGGTCGCGACTAGCTATCGCGTGGTGTTGTGATGCACCAGTAATGAAACATCGGATGCAATTGTATAAGAGAAATATACGCACTTGGCTAGGTGTGTTGGGCTGAAATAATATATGTTAACGTTCAATTTCACGAGACTTATGAAATAACAACGATAATTATGTCTGATCCACATGATTGTCAACTACGGAAGGTTTATTCAGAATACTTGTGTTCATTTATTTAAATTTAAACTCTATAGATTCACTCAACATTTTTGTTGACTTTATAGCATGTTTTATCTCAGGTCCATGAAGAAGGCACTCAAGGAAGGCGGTTTCACGCAGCTTGCTAAATTAAAATGTTTTGGCCCACTTTTCTAAACTAGGTCTATTCTAAGAAACTTTTATTATTTGGTTGGTTGTGTAAACTTAAAACTATTTGGGACCGTGTGTAAACTGTTTTATCTTTAAACAAATGAATGGACGTATGTTTTGTTAAAACGACTCATTTTGAGGCGTTTTCTATGATATTGAGGTTGAACCATGATAGTAACACCCAATGACCCTTCCGCTGCTATGACATGAAATTGGGGGTGTTACAGATTGGCATCAGAGCTCAAGTTATAGAGAACGAAAAGATTTTCCAAAAATAAATTTTTGAAATCTTTTAACTATAACATCTGCAAGCGAAACCTCCGAGTTGCCAATGGACGAGAACAAGCAAAGTATATATATATATGTTATACATATTTAATTATTAATTATGCTTAAAGCATAATGAAATTTCATTTATTTATAAATGTTTATTATTTGATTATTATAATACTAATACGTGATTTACAAACGACGCTGATTGTCACAATAGAAATCCCTGTCTTTTGACTCATTCCTCGTGAATCTTAGTTCCTTGTCTAAAATTCTATTCTCGTTCTATCATCCATTCTTGTTTCTTTTCATCTATCTATTCTTATTCTGTGTTATTCATGTTTTGTTATCACAAGTGTCGAATGAATACTCATTTTGATGTGAATTGTGTAACAGGATCATGCCGCCTAAACAGTTGACTGAGACTCAGTTACGTGCTATAGTAGCTGATCAATTTCAGATATCTATGAATGCATTTATGGCAAACTTGAATAATGGAGCCGGTGGATCTGGTGGAGCTAGTGGATCTGGTGGAGCTGGTGGATCCGGTGGAGCTGGTGGATCCGGTGGGGCTGGTGGATCTGGTGGAGCTGGCGATACTGGAGCTGGCGACACTGGAGCTGGCAACACTGGAGCTGGCGCCACTGGAGCTGGCGCTACTGGAGCTGGCGCTACTGGAGCTGGCACTACTGGAGCTGGCGCTACTGGGGCTGGCAATACTGGTGCTGGAACTGGTGATGCGGATAGACCAGTAATTCCTGAAAATAAGAAGTGCAATTATACCTCGTTCATGAAATGTAAACCTCCAACGTTTAAGGGTACTGAAGGCGCTGTTGGGTTAATGCAATGGTTTGAGAGATTTGAATCCGTGTTTCGATTTAGTGGAAGCGAGGAAGGAGATAAAGTGATGTTTGCCTCTGCTACTCTTCAAGGGCGAGCATTAACTTGGTGGAATGGAAGAATGGCATCATTGGGTATGGATGCTGCGTATGCTACACCTTGGGCTGAGGTAAGAAGATGGATGACTGAGGAATTTTGTCCAAGGAGTGTTATTCAAAGGTTAGAACAGGAATTATATCAGCTGAGACTGAAGGGTACTGACATCGATGGATACACCAACAGATTCCATGAACTTGCTCTACTTTGTCCCAACAAGGTTAACCCTGAATACTTGAAGGTAGAGCAGTATATTCGAGGCTTACCGACCAACATCCGTGGGGATGTGACCTCATCTAAACCTGCCAATATTGATGAAGCTGTTCGTATGGCCTACCAACTAATGGGTCAAATCATCCAAGACAAGGCTGATGGTGTTTCTGAAGGCAACAAAAGAAGAGTTGAAAATGACAATGATGATCGTGGTGATAACCGTCAATCTCACAACAGAAATCAAAACCGAAGGAGGGGCAACGCTAATGCAATGACTGAAGCTGCAACTGCTGATAAAGGAACCAGATGTCAACGATGCAAGAAGTCTCATACTGGTGAATGTACTAAGTGTGGAAAGTGCAACAAGTTAGGTCACAAGACTGAAGACTGTTGGGGACAAGGAAAGAAGGGAGTGACGTGTTATAACTGCCAAGGTAAAGGTCACATGAGGAACCAATGCCCTCAACCTCCAAAGAATGCACGTGGTGGAGATAACCAAGGAAAAGCTTATCAGTTGGGAGAAGCCGAAGCGAAGCAAAACCCGAAAGTTGTCACTGGTACGTTTTTACTAAACAACCGTTATGCTACAACTTTATTTGATTCTGGTGCGGACAAAAGCTTTGTGTCTACAAGTTTTAGTACCTTAATTGATATCAAACCGGTCGAATTAGACGCAAGTTATGAGGTAGAACTAGCTGATGGTAAATTAGTGAGAACCAATCGTGCGCTCCTAGGATGTTCTCTAAATCTCTTGAACCGTATTTTTAAGATAGACTTGATGATTGTTGAATTGGGAAGTTTTGATATTATTATCGGAATGGATTGGCTATCCAAGTATAACGCGTCTATCTTGTGTGGAGAAAAGAAAGTTAGGATTCCTTTAGACGACAAGACCATGGTTATCGAAGGTGATCAACGTAATTCACGACTAAAAATCGTTTCGTGCATTAAGGCTCGTAAGTATATCGAAAGAGGCTGTGAGTTATTCCTAGCTAAAGTAGTGGAGAAAGAACCAAAGGAGAAACGTGCTGAAGATGTACCTGTTATCCGTGACTTTCCTGAAGTGTTTCCGGAAGATTTGCCTGGACTTCCTCCTCCAAGGCAAGTAGAATTCCAAATTGACCTAATTCCTGGTGCTGCACCCGTGGCTCGTGCGCCATATCGTTTAGCCCCATCCGAGCTGAAGGAGTTATCTGTGCAATTGCAAGAGCTATCTGATAAAGGTTTTATACGACCGAGTTCGTCACCTTGGGGAGCTCCTGTCTTATTCGTTAAGAAGAGAGATGGTTCGTTTCGTATGTGTATTGATTACCGAGAGTTGAATAAGCTGACGATCAAGAATCGTTATCCGCTTCCAAGAATTGATGATTTATTCGATCAACTTCAAGGTTCCCGTGTTTTCTCTAAGATTGATCTTCGTTCTGGTTACCATCAACTTCGCATACGTGAGGAAGATATTCCTATTACGGCTTTTAGAACTCGTTATGGTCATTATGAGTTTCTGGTTATGCCTTTTGGTTTGACTAATGCACCTGCTGTATTCATGGACTTAATGAATCGCATTTGTAAGCCGTATCTTGATAAATTCGTGATCGTTTTCATAGATGATATTCTAATCTACTCCAAGAGCAATGAAGAGCATGCCGAACACTTAAGGATTATCTTGAACTTATTGAAGAACGAAAAGTTATACGCTAAGTTCTCGAAGTGCGATTTTTGGCTTAATTCTGTACAATTTCTCGGACACGTGGTCGATAAAAGCGGAGTACATGTTGATCCTGCAAAGATCGAAGCCATCAAGAATTGGAGTGCTCCGACTACTCCAACTGAAGTGCGACAATTTCTAGGTCTGGCTGGCTATTACCGAAGGTTTATTGAAGGATTCTCTTTGATATCGAAACCATTAACGAAGCTGACTCAGAAGAATAAACCGTATGTGTGGGGCGATGATGAAGAAGAAGCTTTCCAAACCCTGAAGATGAAACTCTGTAGTGCGCCGATTTTATCGTTACCTGAAGGAAGTGAAGATTTTGTTGTTTATTGCGATGCATCTCTCAGAGGATACGGTGCTGTTCTCATGCAACGCGAAAAGGTGATCGCATATGCCTCTAGACAATTAAGGAAGAATGAGGAGAACTACACTACCCACGACTTGGAATTGGGCGCTGTGGTTTTTGCTCTGCGACTTTGGAGACATTATCTGTATGGTACGAAGTGTACCGTATTCACTGATCATAAAAGCCTACAATACATACTGGATCAAAAGGAGCTGAATATGAGGCAACGTCGATGGGTTGAACTACTAAGTGATTACGACTGCGAAATTCGTTATCATCCAGGAAAGGCGAACGTGGTAGCTGACGCGTTAAGTCGAAAGGAAAGGGAGAAACCGATTCGAGTGCGTGCTTTAGTAGTGACAGTTCATAATAACTTACCTGAGCAGATTCGGAACGCACAAGTTGAAGCATGCAAGAAGGAAAATATTGCTGCCGAAAGATTTAGAGGAGACGGTGAAACATTTGAGACGCGACCCGATGGTATCAGATGTTTGAGAGGTCGAATTTGGTTACCATTATATGGTGGACTGAGAGACTTGATTATGTTAGAATCTCATAAGTCCAAGTATTCTATTCATCCTGGATCGGACAAAATGTACCAAGACTTGAAAAAGTTATACTGGTGGCCGAATATGAAAGCTGATATTGCAACATACGTCGCGAAATGCTTAACATGTGCAAAAGTGAAAGCTGAATATCAGAAGCCGTCAGGATTACTTGTCCAACCGGAAATTCCAGTCTGGAAATGGGAGCGAATTACGATGGACTTCATCACAAAACTCCCAAGGACACCGTCTGGGTTCGATGCAATTTGGGTTATTGTCGATCGTTTAACTAAATCCGCTCATTTTATTCCAATCAACGAGAGGTTCGGATTGGAGAAACTCGCCGATATTTATCTGAAGGAAATCGTGTGCAAGCATGGTGTTCCTATTTCAATCATTTCCGATAGAGATAGTCGTTTTGCTTCTGGATTTTGGAGATCACTTCAAAAGTCGTTAGGAACCAATTTGGATATGAGCACAGCCTATCATCCACAAACTGATGGGCAAAGCGAAAGAACAATCCAAACTTTGGAGGATATGCTACGTGCTTGTGTGATAGACTTTGGAAGTAGCTGGGATAAGCACTTACATTTGGCCGAATTCTCGTACAATAACAGTTATCACGCGAGTATTAAAGCTGCACCTTTTGAAGCACTGTATGGGAGAAAATGTAGATCACCCGTTAGCTGGAGTGAGGTTGGTGATGCCCAACTCACTGGACCAGATTTGATTAGGGAGACGACGGATATGATTGTGCAAATTAAGAATAGATTGTTGTCTGCTCGAAGCCGACAGAAGAGTTATGCGGATGTAAGAAGAAAACCATTGGAGTTTAACGTGGGAGATAAGGTTATGCTAAAGGTATCACCATGGAAAGGTGTTGTACGATTTGGAAAACGTGGGAAGTTAAGTCCTCGTTATATCGGACCATTCAAGGTTACATCTAGAGTAGGACCTGTGGCATACCAACTCGAACTACCACAAGAACTGTATGGGATTCATAACACTTTTCACGTGTCGAATCTGAAGAAGTGTTTATCCGACGAAGAACTCGTTATACCGTTAGACGAGGTTAAGGTTGATAAGAAGTTGCATTTTATTGAAGAACCGGTCGAGATCATGGATCGTGAGGTCAAGCAACTGAAGCAAAGCCGAATACCTATCGTCAAAGTTCGATGGAACTCTCGAAGAGGACCGGAGTTTACTTGGGAACGAGAAGACCAAATGTGGAAGAATTACCCTCATCTCTTTGATTTCAACAAGCGATCGGGCAAGAACGCAAGTTGATCTTCGAGGGCGAAGATCCTAATTTGGTGGGGATGATGTGACAACCCGTCAATTTCAGGTCGTTATTTTAATCTCGACTATTACGTATTACGTGTTTACTTTAAGGAGAATTTTAATTTATCGACTAACCGAGAAGGTTATGACTTGAAACTAGCGTAAAAATGTCGATTAGATGAAAACCGACAAGGAATATGTTAGGTATCGATATTATATT
This sequence comes from Glebionis coronaria, assembly GCA_025667525.1. Classification (NCBI taxonomy): domain Eukaryota; kingdom Viridiplantae; phylum Streptophyta; class Magnoliopsida; order Asterales; family Asteraceae; genus Glebionis; species Glebionis coronaria. The sequence continues at coordinate 321,786,916 of CM046881.1, read as the reverse complement.
CTCAAATAATCATGAAAATGATTTTTATTATATTTAATCTTTATTTCTCGTATTTTACGTTTTAACGAATGACGATAACTAGTAGTGATCGCGATACCGACGGATGCCCAAAAATTTACGTTTTATTATCGATTGTCTCGATATTGTATATTTTCGACGTTTTCGATTTAATTACGTCTTAAGTCGTGTCGAAGCTTTATTATTATTTTTATGAAGCGTTTTAACTTACGAAAAGTATTTTTACGAAACCCGAGCCCCGTAAATATTTTTAAAATGTACAATTTACATTTTCTACCTTGTAAACTATTTACTTGCACTTTGGGACCAAAAGAATGCAAATTTGGCAAAAATTACCCTCACCTCACTATATAAGGAAATTCCACTAACTTATTTTATTTAAAAATTCATTTTAAACAAAAACTCAAATCTCTCTCCTTCTTCCCCATTTTGCCGTCCACCCCTAAGCCACAATCCATCAAATTATTTTGATTTCTAGCTTGAATCTAAAGAAACTAAAACAAGACCCATCCTAGAAATTTCAAGAGCTTTCTATTGGTATAATTTTCTTCCACATGCATTCACTAAATTTTTATTTGAATTTTTGATGATGAACACCATGTTTGATCCATTTTTATGGTGATATATGGTGTTAATATTATTATATTCATAGTGGGTTTTGGTTGCATGCAAGATTTTTATATATTTAATTTTTGTAAGATTAAATTTGAGGATGATATGAGTTAATTAGATGTGTTATTATGATATTAGGATCATGTTAGGACTATAGGAATTGTTGGAATGGGTTGAAAATTTGATTTGGTATGATTTTTAGATAGGCTATTTTGGGCAGTAACTTTAAGTCCGTTTTTGAAATTGTTACTGTGGTAAACTTGGTAAACTAATAAGATAGGGTCGTAGAGAATTTCGTTAGCTTCGATTTGAGCTAAAGTAGAGCTTCTAACTCATTACGAGCGAAAAGTTATGCTACTTTTAGTATTTGTGTACCGGGAGACGGGTATCGGCACAATCCGAAAATTGTTGTCGATATTTGGAACGAATCTCGGGGACTATAAAATGAGTTTTAAAAATGTTCAAGGGCTGTTGTAAGTTGATAAACCTCAGGTCATGAGTCTATTTTCAAACCCGAGTGTCGGTTTTGCAAACGGAAATGTTTAGATAAGTCAAAATGGTTTTACAAGTCAAAGGCGTAAAACTGTCCGGTTTTTGCAACACGAAGGTGTGTCGGGCAGAAGGTCTTAGAAGTAATATTTTTGAATGAAATTTAAACTGAGTTTTATTCATATTAGGTGTGAGTTTGTCACCAAGTTTCGTCGAAATCGGACATGTCTAGATAGGTTAGATTGGTGCGTACATTTGGAGTGTACATGCTGAGTGGTATTTTGGACACGTAGTTCAATACTTGTATGGCGTGAGTTGAGTATTCACTATTGGACATAGTGACTTACTCGAGTGTTAAGTCATTATATAAATGACTTAGCTACTGGTCCGAGGGAAGTAAAAATGATGGTTTGACTTGCGTTGACTTGGCGTCTTATGACGGGTCAATGTCGAGAGTGCAAGTGATTTAAATGAATAAGTGTTGAATAAAAGGGTATAGAAGTACACTTATATTTTGTTATTTTTCGGGATTTTTATGGTCATTCGAAATTGACTTTCACATTATTTAAGTATTATTTATACTTGAGTCGTTTATTAACGAACGCGCCTTAATTGGTAGGTTGCGGTCTTCGTGTTTAAAAGGGCATCACAAATCGTCGGCAATCGTCACGTCACTACTATCGTACCAAGGTGAGTCTATGGCCTCGCTTTACATGTTTACTTGTTTTATAAAACCCGTGAGGGGGATAACATGCTAGTTTTATTAAAATAAGAGGGGTACGACGAGAAGTTGTGGAAACCCTTATTATTGGAAAAACATTTATTGATAAATGAAGGGTACAACGAGAAGTTGTGGTAAACCCTCATTCTTTTAAAATTGAACACAAAGGACCCGATTGTATGCTTAGATGAAAGTTGTTATATAAGTTTGTTTAGCCTTAAAGACCCATGAATCGTGAATTGTTAATCGAAAAGAACGCTAATACTATGGATAGATCTATCGGGGTGACGCCCAGTCCGGTCGCGACTAGCTATCGCGTGGTGTTGTGATGCACCAGTAATGAAACATCGGATGCAATTGTATAAGAGAAATATACGCACTTGGCTAGGTGTGTTGGGCTGAAATAATATATGTTAACGTTCAATTTCACGAGACTTATGAAATAACAACGATAATTATGTCTGATCCACATGATTGTCAACTACGGAAGGTTTATTCAGAATACTTGTGTTCATTTATTTAAATTTAAACTCTATAGATTCACTCAACATTTTTGTTGACTTTATAGCATGTTTTATCTCAGGTCCATGAAGAAGGCACTCAAGGAAGGCGGTTTCACGCAGCTTGCTAAATTAAAATGTTTTGGCCCGCTTTTCTAAACTATGTCTATTCTAAGAAACTTTTATTATTTGGTTGGTTGTGTAAACTTAAAACTATTTGGGACCGTGTGTAAACTGTTTTATCTTTAAACAAATGAATGGACGTATGTTTTGTTAAAACGACTCATTTTGAGGCGTTTTCTATGATATTGAGGTTGAACCATGATAGTAACACCCAATGACCCTTCCGCTGCTATGACATGAAATTGGGGGTGTTACAACTTTCTTGATCTTTATTGTTCTTAGTCTGATTTATTATAATCTTGTATGGCTATACTATTCTGTATATAATTTGATCACTCTGACTGTCTTTATATGTTTACTGATTAGTGTATATCTTGAATTTCTGATTACTATATATTATACTATATTTTGATATTTACGATATTACTATAAATAGTAACCTGCTATAAATATAAAGTTTCCTAAATGAAAAGGTTTCCAAAAATAGTTTCCATGAAAATTAAATCATTTAAAAAAAACCAAGCATTTTAAATTAATAAACTAATTAAATAATTTTAATTAAATTTACTAATTAAATTAATGAAACATTTTTAATTTGATTAAACCATGCTATATTTTACTTGGTAAAAATGATTTAATATAATTTAAATAAAACCTCGTTTATATCTTTCTAAAGGTATACCCAAAAACCCGAGTCCAAGACCTCCCCGAGACACCCTTGTCTCGGGTCAGTCCAACTCGAGGCCCACCATAGCCCGAGGTTGTGGTCTCTTCGCTGACGTCACCCAAGCAGTAGCCACTGCTCCCTTTGTGGTTCCTACTGTTGGTTAAAAAATACCCACTGTTCTATTATATTTCCCACTGTCTTGTTATTTGTTCCCACTGCTATGTCCCTGGTTCCCACTGCATACAAAACAAACAACCCCGATAAAACCAAACATCCCCCTGTTTGGCTTTGTTCCCCACTGTATACGAACCAAACACCCCCTATGGTTAATGACACCCGCTATTTGAACAAAATACACCCCGTTTGGGGGTTTTGGCTGCGGCTGGTTTAACAAAACACCAACGAGACTTGGTGGATCTCGACTGGTCATAACCAAACACCAAAAACTTGACTAATGTATGATTAATTAGTTGTTTATACTTTAACCCATCATGTTGATTAGGTTAAAACTTATGAACAATAAAATAAGGAAAAGGAATAGTGATTATCGATTCGTGTACGGTTCTAGGATTGATAAGCATAACGAATAACAAAATATTTTGGACATTTAAGAACGATTTTCTCCCTTGTTTTGTGTGTAACAGTCGGCGGCCAAGAAGTAGTACGCTAGGGTTTGTGAGATTATATTACACAACTTGAAAATGAGAAGGTTAATTTGATTCCCTATGTGGTTTACATGTTTTTAATTAGACTGGGCTCAAAGGCCATATATTCCTGTTCCCTTTTGTAGCCGTGACCCAACACATAAACTTACCCAAAATGCATATTTCATTCACGTATTTTATTTATCTATCGCACATGATCGTGATTAAGTTTCCGTGTTTAATCTTGACTTGTATTACTTATTTACTGGATGATAATACAAACTGTGAACCCTTGGATATATAAATATATTATTTATTTTTCTGGATAAATAATTCTGTAATGTTTTAAATAAGTCTGAGACTGCGTGTATTTTAATATTCGTGGATCTTAATTTCGGGTTTTACAATTTTTCCCCTCTAAAAGAATAATTTATCCTCGAATAAAGGACACGATAATGCTGTGGTTTTACAATTCTCCCTCTCTAAGAGGAAAATTCGTCCCTGAACTAAAGGTAAATTAAGTTGGTGAAGTTATAAAAGCTGAAGGAACACATATGTTGAAAGAACATGAAGGCTGAAAAGACATATAAGCTGAAGGATCATTCGTCCTCGAATTAGAACATAATGCTGCTGAAAGGGTACAAACATGACATGACTGAAGTGAACATGAAATGTGACATGGCTAAAGAGGACATGGAACGTAACATGACTGAAGAACTTAACTAAATTATTGAAGGAAAAGGATGAGAGGTCCGGATGGACTCCTCCGTTCCGAGTGGCTTCCCGCTCGAAACGGCTCCTTCAAAGGTCTAAACACAATGAAATTTTTTGTCATAGTGACCATGTCCTGACGATGCTGAACAGTTTCTGGTTCTATACCTGAGATGGATTTTCTTAATCTGATCGAATGAGTAAGATATAACATGTAGGATACATGAAACGATACGTACAAACAACCTAAAAAGATACATTTATATCCCTGAGCAAAGCTGTTGAAAACATATTGGGACGAACTACGTGAACAATTGTGAACGTGATACGTGAGAAATTATGAACGTGGTTCGCGATTATATGAGGAACGCTGTACCTGGAGTATATCATGAATGTGATACGTGAAACATATTGTGAACGTGATACTAGAACATATCATGAACTTATGCTGACTGGGGAAGGAATGTCAAATGATACTGCCTGAGACGAGAAACGTCTGCCCGGGTATGGAAAAGCTGTGCTAAACTTGAGTCTGGTTTCTTAAGCTTTCTATGACCGTATTCAGTAACAAGCTGTGAAACGTGTATCATGAGATGAAACACGGATCTGAATGTGAACAATGTCATGAACGTGAACGTAGACGTAAATAATGAGATGAACAACATATGAACAAAATTATAATTGTGTAAGTGAGACGTAAACGTGAAAGTGAACGTAAACGTACACATGATCGTGAACATGAACGTAAGCGTGATTCGCGAACGTGAATTTTCTATCTGATATGATGGTTGATGGAATACCTTGAAGTTGTACGATCTATTGCTGAATTTCCTGCAGATCTGCTACTGCGTAATCCTTTCAGATGAAAGAAACATGTAGGCTGGGTTAACTGGTCGACAATAACTTAGATAGCATTATACTTTTCTGAGTTCCGTGGTAAACTGATAACAATCTTCATGGAATCTTGTCTCATTTCTGTTCAGAATTTCCAATGGTTGTAATAATTCACTAGCATGACGACTTTCTATCTTGAACCTGCGGTGTGTCAGGCATCTAGATATAACATAGCTGCATCCGTGAGTTATACTACTTCTATCAAAATTCTACATGAGATTATGGTACATTATGGTGGAGTCTGGATAAATAGTCATGGAAGAATTATGAGTCTCGATAAATTTGATCTCTCTTAGCGTAGGGTCTTATGGAATACAACATTTTTGTGTAGGTCCCCTCCTTTATGCGTAAGCTTAGTCATGGAAGGCTAATCGTGAGAACAGTCAGCAATTTCTGTGATAGTAGTCAACTGAGTTGTAGAAATTTTTATACTTTAGTCACAGACATCGGTCTTGACCATTTAGTGATGGCCTTCACCTTCGCAGGATTTCTGAAATGTCTTTCTACTGAAATAATGTGGCCTAGAAATGCCACTTTGTTCAACTGGAATTCATATCTGGAAATCTGTGTATAAAATTTTCTCCTAACGGAGAATCTGCAAGATCATGAAAATATGATTCTCATGTTCTTCTCTAGAGTTTAGCAGATCAAGATGTTATCGATGAATATACTAGAGAACTTATCTAAGAATTCATGTAAAATTGATTCATCAATTTCGTAAAATAGCTGAATCATTTGGGAGCTCAGAAGCATAAATCAAACATTTTAGAAAGACTATAACGTGTGCAAAAGCAGTTTTTTTGGAAATGTCCTGTTCTGTCTCTCATCGCTGATGGTAGCATGATCGTGACGTGTATTTAGAAGAGAGTTTTAAGACTTTGTAACAGGTGAGATAAACCTTCTATACGTGGAATGAATATCGATTAAGAATGGTGATCTGGTAAATTTTTCGGTGGTCGATACATGATCTCATGTTACCGGCCTTCTTTTTGATTGACAGAAATGGTGCACCTTCTGGTGGTGCGCTAGGGCGAATAAAGTCTCATTCCGGTAACTCTCGCAGCTAATGCTGCAACTCTTTTAACTCAGATGAAGCCCTGCATAAAGGAGTTCTGAAAACAGGTTATGTCCTTGAGAGAAGCTCTATGTTAAACTCCGTCTCATGGTTAGGAAGGGATTTTTGGAACTCTTCTGGAAATACATCTGAAAACTCTGGAATAATCGGCTGACCATGGATTTAAGGAGTATCAGAAATCGGGTCATAACTGGTAGCTCGAAAGTCTTCGTAGCTTTGGAATAATAATTCACTTGCTTGAAAAGCATAGCAACTTGTACTGATTTTCTGGCAGAATATATAATGAATATATTTGGGAGTTAGTAAGATGGATATTGTCTTCAACTGGAAGAAAAACCTTTATAAATATGGGTGATATTGTGGAGTCTTTTTTGGCTAGGAGATAGGTAATACCTGATTTAAGATAAAGATGACATATGAATATGTGAAGTAAACGTGGTAGATCTCACTGAATGTGTTCGTCTGTAACCCTACAGAATGAACACTGCGTGTCTAACCTGGATAATACTCCAGCGATGGTAACTGAATTGTAATGGTCTGATTTATGCGTGGTATAACAGAACGGGTATACCCTCTTGGAGGGTACCCTGAATTACCGAGGACCTGGTTTAGAAGGCACACTGGTGTTATGAGTCTTGATTCGTGCCTTGAAAAGATATTCGTATGACATGTATCATGACTGGTATCCTGACATGTGTCTTCCGAAATGATACTTGAGACCTGTGTCTTGACTGATTTCTTGACATATGTTTTAGTAGGTGAATCTGAACAAGGTTAAAAATTTGGTTATTGTTAGGGTTGGCGGACCGGTTAGACTGCTGACCTTTGTTTTTCTAGTCACGTCCGTTCCAAAGTTCTGATGGTTACTGACTGATTAATTATTATCACGGTGGTTGTCACCACTGCCTTGTCTGTCAGTTTTATGACGGTTAATAAGTGTGTAAACACTTATCCTTTTACCACTAAAATCCATGAAAAACAAGACCTAATCATGTGTTTAATATCGTAAAAGTTGGAATTACGCGTGTTTTTGTGTTTTTGTGTGAAATAGGTACAAAAGATCAAAGGAAAAGAAAACACGGGATTTCACGGACAATTGCTGAAGAAAATTCAAAGAAAGAGACAAAGTCAAAGTCAAAGAACCAAAAGTGCAAAAATTGCAAAGGAACCAAAGTTTACGAAAACCGGCAAAATCGACATGGGTTTTGAAGAAAAGATCAAGGAAGCCAAAATCGAGTTCGTTTTTAGTGGATTTAAATTAATAAAGGTGAATTGGGCCTTGTGGGTCCCACATTTTGTTAATGGGCCTAAAAGCCTAACTATGGAGAAATTTTTATTTACTTTTGGATTTAAAAGGCCAAAAAGCCCAATGTATATTTCAATAAAGAGACGGATGAGTAAATGGGCTACAAGCCCAAATCATTTCTGTAACACCCCTAAGTTGGTCAAATGCAGCGGAATAGTAATTGGGGCGTTACGTGGGTGGATTGATAGCACATAGTATATAGAGCAATGATTATAAAAGTCATTTAATACAAATTACATGAATCAGTTGTACACATTTAGTATCTTGTTTGTAAACCACATTTATTATTAAAAACTAAAGTAAATATCCCAGCCCAATGGTAGACATGATGCTCCTAAGATGCTGGAATCCAAGGCATGAACCTGCTTTATTTTCCTGAGAAAACATATAAAGTAAAATGTGGGGGTCAACACGAAGTTGGTGAATTCACAGGTTTAATTAAATAATAAGTTAATAATATGCCAAAAAATCACAAAGATAGTAGAGCACTAAGCTACATACTATAGTAGTTCCTTTTGCCCTGTAATAGAAGCTAGACAAAATAAGTTGTTCGGTACGCCCATTTGGATCTGTCCCGATGTTGTTCGCTCAGTCCGACAATGATGTAAACCTGTTGCTTGGCCTAAGCGTTTCGTGATAGCAAGTCACGCAGGCCGGGTGTTGTCAACACCCAAATAGATCTATTCACACATTTCGCGCTACACTATTAACTATTACAGTCCACGGGTATGGGGCAAACAATAGGCAATAAGCTGTTGTTGTTGTTAGTGCATGTTTTGCATATTATAATAAATATAGTTTTTGTATGTTTTCTCCCCCAGTTATAAAACAGTAAAGATGGGGCCATAAACTCACCTTAGTGGTAATGATGTGATGATGACGATGTCACTGAACAAACTGGCATAATATGATCACGAACCTGAGTAATTACCTAAGTAAATTTAAGTGCCTTAGACAATGCATAATTTAACAATGCATGATGGATGTATGATTTTAAATAATGCATGATCACAAATTAATATATTATAACGATTGTCTAAATGTTTATACCTATAAAGGGTTGTGATAAACGTATATTTTTAGTGTCTAATAATATATATGTTGACTTAGTAAACGAGAATGATTTAAATAAATGGATTTTAATTAAATAAACCGTAAAGTAACATTATATTATTTTCATAAGTCTCAAAAATATAATTAACGGGATTCGTCAGTTTATAAAGTCTCGTAAATAAACTTACTGATTTATTTAATTATTTCAATAACTAAATTTAATTAAGTATTTTATTAATACTTTTAATTATTTTAAAACAAGCACTAGTAAACCCTTGTAAATAGGACAATTTACAAAAATAGCCTTTAGGGTTTTATTCGTTAAGTTTATTACGTCGTTAATCCTCGCCAGTTAGTTTATTTATAAAAACGCCCCTAGGGCTTGTAAAACTTTGGGGAAATGACAAAACACCCCCCCTCTAAGTCTCGAAATTAATATTATAAGGAGTTAGGGCTTGTTTCAAGTTTCCAAGTTGTCACAAATAGTCCTTTAAGTTTCGAAAATATTTTATAGAGTTTCTAGGGTTTGAGTTATGTTTCAAAAGTGGCAGGAATAGCCCTTTAAGTTTCGGATATTAATTAAATAAGATTAGGGCTTGTAAAACTTTTCCCAAATGGCAAAAATGACCCCTCAAGGTCTCGGTTTGTTTATAAAAACATTTAGGGCTCATTTTAGTTTAGGTTTTTTGACAATTATGGTCCTTGTGGTTTCATACAACTCACGATTTGAATAACCGTCCCCCCTATACTTTAGAAACTCACACGTTTGGCCCTTGTACTTACAAAAAGTCACAAAATGATTATATAAGTTTCATTAATTTATGAAATTGGACCTAACTTTCACCAATTGTCAAACGTGGCCCAAAAAGTCTCCACAATTTAGTAAATGGGCTTGACTAGCCCATTTTGGGTCTCGGCTTATTTACTATGGGCCTATTGGGCTTATATAATTTCACTAGGTAAATTAAATAGGTAACTAGTAACTTTTGGGCTTTACTAAGTGGGCCAAATTTTTACCATGGGCTTTTATTAAGTTTACTTACTTTCTAAAATGAATTAGGCTTATATTCCAATGGGCTTATTTAAGGCTTATATTTAGCTTATATGTTTCGGCTTATTTAAGAAACCTAGGGCTTATATTAAATTTAAAGCTAAATGACTTATGGGCTTACTTAGCTACGGCCTATTTCATTAGTGGGGTTAAATAAGCTAATGTTAAGACTTGGCTTATATAAGCTTTTAGGGCTTCATGTCACGGCTTAAATAACATAGCTTAAGTAAGTTACATCCTTGGCTTATATTTAGGTCTTATGAGCTTATATAAGGTTGATGGTTTCGGCTTATATTAAGTTTATAACACATTTCAAGGCAAGTGATTATACTAGGGCTTAGATAGGTTACATAAGCTTATATGTACACGTTTTCAAGGTTTTAAGGCAAGAACACCCATGAACTTCATATAAGCCGTGGGCTTGTATGTCGTTTTAGGGTTTGTTCATGAGACTTTAACGTGTGCATGCATCTTAAACTCCATTTCCATAACATGTATATGCATGAAACATGAAATAAGTAAGGAAAAGCTTAAAGGAGGTTTACACTTACTTGTTTTCAAGAAACATGGGATGGTGACAATGGCTTGATGATTCTAGACGTCGGGTTCTACTTGAAGGGTCTTGGATTCGTCTTAAATGCCAAGTATCTTGAATGAGGAGTTCTAAATGCTTGAGAGGACTAAGAACTAGTTAAAGTAAATGCTTGAGATATCTAGGTGTTTTGTTTGAGAGTGATAACCGAATATGGTAAGAGAAGAGTGAGTAAGGCTTGCTAAATATCTTGGAGTATGAATTTGTGTTGTGGCTTGGGGGTATGCCACGGCAAGAAAGAGAAATGGCAAGATATGAGGATTTTTGAGAGTGTACAATTGTAGTACATGTTTTAAATGCAAGCTAGAGTACATAGTCCTAAACATCCCTTATGCCGTCGCATGTATGTCTTCCAAGGGAACAAGAACTTGTTTACATAGTGTTTTAATAAATGTGCAAGTTGTATAAGAGTATCTGGTGTATTGTGGTGGTTTACTACACGTCTAAGGGTGCAAAGAGAGTGATAGGTGTCTTGGTCTTCTGACATAGGTATAGTAAGGTTAGTACATGTTTTAATTGCCCAAAATTGTACATAGTCACATGGTTTTAGGTTAATACCGGCGGTATTGGGTCTAGTCAAGGGAAAGGGAGTGTTTTCCATAGTGTATCACTTAAATAACTAGTTTTGTACAAGTCTAAAAGTCAAGGTTGGACATGGTAAGGGTTTTTGGTGTTTAAATGTTGCGTGTAGGCATATTTTCGGCTATAATTTAGTCTATGGGATTTTTATGTTTAATTTTGTGTCTAGGTAAGTTACTAGGAGTATAGGTGTCATATTGGGTGAGTATGTATAAGTCTAGGTAAATTTTGGTTAAGTTTGGGACCCTTGTTGAAAGTATGGTCATTTTTATATGTGAAACGATTTTTATTACATCAAAAGTATGTCAACTTAGTTTAAAAAGTAAAAAAAGGTCAAAGGTAATGTTGAAGTATAAAATAGTTGGTGTCGTAACATAAAGTCAATTATTGTGTGAGGAAAAATATATATACATTAATATATTTAAAGCTTTAGAATTTACACTTAAGTGATTGTGTATTAATTGTGATCATGAGTTTGGATATATGAACAAATGTGATGAATGCTTATGAGTGTTGTTCAAGTGACTAAAAATGTTTAGAAAGGAGTGATTGGTTAAAGTCTTGCATGTTTATAAAATGTAGTCACCCAAGTGTGACTATCCTTGTACTTAAGTGATGAGAATCATAATGTATGCTATGAGATTTAAATGTCCTCATGTTTTGATGATTAAAATAATGTATGCTGTCTATGATGCATATGATTACTCAAGAGATCTCATGCAAAGGTGGTACTATTTATTTAGATATCATAAAGTGACGTATATAATGATGACATAGTCAAAACCTGAATTTACAGGTTTTACAATTTCAAGTTATGAGACGGTAGAACATGGGCTTTAAACCCATTAGGGTATTATCTTGTTATGAGATTATGGTTGGTTAAAAAGTTATACATATTCACTTTGACAAACGTGTAAAACTCACACACCACATAATTCCTTTCGATAAAACCTAGGTTACTCTCATCTCTCTCACCTAAATAACCTGTTACCCTTTCACCCTAACCCTAAATAATCCAAAAAGGGCTTTTTGATTTATAGCGCGTGATAACACACGCGTGTCTAATTAATTCCCCTCTAATTCGGAGCAAGAAGATGGAAGGTATACTGAGTGACGTGGTAGTTTCCTCCCATATTATTGGCCAGAACACCTCATCCATCCTAAATCCACCAATAAGGAGATGACACATCAGCCATTAACTAGCACAACAAGCACAACCCCTTGACATGTTGGCAATCCGTGTGCAAGGGGTGTAATTACAGCCGTAAGATTGAAGAGAAGAAAGAGAGAGAAGATATCAACGACCAAGATCATTGTTTCGCCTCAACAAACTCTATCAGCAAGGCATGGGGGTTTGCCTATAAAAACCCCCATTTATTTTGTAATCTCTATCCCATTTTTTTTACTTAAAAGTTATTATGCAGAAATAGTTTTAGGATAAATTGTATTTTCGTTTTCTCAGTATTGTAATCAGTTTTTGTATTTTCCTTTTTCCCTCGAGGGACAAACCCGGATTTGGCTTGATAAGGAACCACCTCAAAGTATTCTTACATGGGCGGATTTAGAGACCAAGTTCATTAACTACTTTTTACCACCATCACGGAACACCTCTTTAAGGAATGACATCATTACCTTTGAACAAAAATATGGGGAAACGTTTAGTAAGTCTTGGGACCGTTTTAAGGAGCTTTTACAAAAATGTCCACATCATGGTTTTACAAAAGTGCATCAAATCAATATGTTTTACAATGGTTTAACTCTTAATGACCAAGACTCACTTAATAGTGCCGCGGGGGGGGGGGGGGGGGGGGGGTAATATTCTTGTGAAATCCATGAACGAGGCTTGGGCAATAATTGAAAACAAGGCCAAAGTGCAAACCAAGAGTGTAAGGGCTACTATGGCTAGTGCTAGTACTAGTGAGACCGACAAGAAAATTGACACGCTTATTTCAATCATGACCGACCTTGCTTTACATGTTAAGAACAATGTGAAAGTAAATGCCTTAAAAGAGACTTGTGAAACGTGTGAAACTTGTGGTGGACCACATTCGTAATATAATTGTGACAAGGTTTATAATCAACAACAAGAAGTTTATGCTTATAACAACAATGAAAATGAGCGGGTTCATTTCAAACCAAATGTTGATGTTAACCATTTGTCTTATAAGTCTAATAACTATTTGGCTCCCCCGGGTTTTGTAGCTCCACACCCCCACCCGCCCAAAATAGGAACCAAGGTCCTCAACGGGGTAATTTTCAAGGGAATTCAAATACAAGGGGTTTTAATCAAAATAAAGGGAATTTTCAAGGGCAAAACCAAGGGTTTAATAATCAAAATCAAGGATTTAATAACCAAGGTTTTCAAAATCCAGGTTTTAATCAAGGTTTTCAAAATTTAATCCAAACCAAGGTTTTCCTAATCAAGGGTTTAACAATCAATGATATAATCAAATGAACATGCATAATCCTCAAATGGACTTGGTTCTACAAAAAATAACCAAACATGAGCGAACCATGAAAGAGATGCAAGAATCGACCGATAGGAAATTTATGCAAATGCTTCAAACCCTTCGTCCCCAAGGTGCCCTCCCTTCTAACACCGTGACCAATCCTAGGGCTAACGTTAATGCCATCACTACTAGGAGCGGTAAGACCACCGAAGAACCTTCTTATTCCACACCTAACCAAGGACCCGAGATTCCTTTTACTTCTACCCACCCTCCTTCACCTTCTACTTGTGAGATACCACCCTTAATGCCTTCGTCTACACCTTATGTTCCACCTTTACCTCAATCTTATACCACACCTTCGATTCCCAAACCGGTTCCTTCACCTTCCATTTCTACCCCTCCTCCACCAAAGGATGTGAGTGAGCAATCCACTCCAAAGCCTTCATCTCAACCCAATATACCTTATCCCTCAAGGTTGAGGAAAGAGAAATTGAAGAATAAGGATGATATTCAAGTTTTAAACTTCCTAAAAATGTTCAAACAATTGAATTTTAATATCACCTGTGCCGAGGCTCTCGCTCACATGGCTAAGTATGCTAAAATGTTTAAGGACCTTTTAAGTGATAAGAAAAAGTTGCTCGATATTGCCAATACCCAATTGAATGAGAATTGTTCCGCGGTTCTTTTGAGAAAATTACCCGTTAAGTTAGGAGATCCCGGTCGATTCCTTATTCCTTGAAATTTTCCGGGTATAGAGAATTGTATGGCCTTGGCGGATCTCGGAGCGAGTATCAATCTTATGCCATTGTCCGTCTGGAAACAATTATCTTCACCCGAGCTAGTCCCCACTCGTATGACTTTGGAATTAGCTAACAACTCGGTTGCTTATCTGGTGGGGATAGCCGAGGATGTTTTCGTAGGAGTCGACAAATTCACTTTTCCCGCCGATTTCGTTGTAGTCGACTATGAGATGGATCCCCATGTTCCCTTAATTGTGGGACGACCCTTCTTGAGGACCGGACGTACATTGATTGATGTAGCCGCGGGTGAGCTTATCATGAGGGTAGGGGATGATAAAATCGTCTTTAACATGGGTAAAATTTCCAAACTTCCCGATGAGCCCGAATCCGTGAATTACATCGATGTGCTCGACGAAGCATGTGAAGAACATTTTCACGAGGCTTGTAAGAGCGGGATTTCTCATTTACCTCATGTTGAGACCGTAGCTTATATTGCTCCATCATTGACTCCATTTGGAGAAAGTGACTTTCTTTTACAAGAATTTGAGGCAAGTTTAGGGGATGTGGATTTAAAATATGATGATTCTCCCACCGATTGGGAAGAAGACATTAGTACAATTGAGAGACTTCTCAATGAGGACCATATTTTTCCACCTACTCCTAAGGAAGTTACAAACGATGATCCAAATTTGACTAAGCCTTCCACCGACAATCCACCGGATTTAGAGCTTAAGGATTTACCGTCTCATTTAGAATATGCTTTCTTAGAAGAGGATGATAAGTTACCCGTCATAATTGCCAAGGACTTAAAAGAGGATGAAAAATCTCGACTTATCGAAGTGCTAAAGAATCATAAGAAAGCAATTGCGTGGAAAATCTCCGACATCCGCGCAATTGATCCTAACTTTTGCACTCATAAAATTCTCATGGAAGATGACTTTAAACCCGCAATCCAAAATCAAAGAAGGTAAATCCAAAAATTCATGTAATCATTAAGAAAGAAGTTATAAAACTTCTAGATGCCGACATGATTTACCCTATTTCGGATTCACCATGGGTTAGTCCCACCCATTGTGTGCCTAAGAAAGGCGGAATAACCGTTGTTCCCAATGAAAACAACGAGTTGATTCCTACTCGACTCGTAACGGGTTGGCGAGTTTGCATAGACTATCGTAAGCTCAATGACGCCACTCGTAAGGATCATTTTTCCTCTTCATTTCATGGATCAAATGCTCGAGCGTTTAGCGGGTAATGACTACTATTGCTTCTTATATGGTTTTTCCGGATATTTTCAAATTCCAATCGATCCAAAAGACCAAGAGAAAACGACATTCACTTGTCATTATGGAACATTTGCTTATAAAAGAATGCCTTTCGGCTTATGCAATGCTCCCGGGACTTCCCAAAGGTGTATGATGGCTATGTTCCATGAGATGGTTGAAGAAACTATGGAAGTCTTTATGGATGATTTCTCGGTCTATGGTGATTCTTTCTCTTCTTGCCTTGCCAGTTTAGAACGTATGCTTAAACGATGTGAAGACACTCGTCTCGTTCTTAACTGGGAAAAATGCCATTTCATGGTAAAAGGAGGCATTGTCCTCGGTCACAAAATTTCCAAAGCCGGTATCGAAGTCGACCGTGATAAAGTTGACGTCATTGCTAAGTTGCCTCCACCTACCACCGTCAAAGGAGTTAGGAGTTTTTTACGTCATGCGGGATTTTATCGACGTTTCATTCAAGATTTTTCTAAAATAGCTCGACCAATGACTCATCTCTTAGAGAACGATGCTCCTTTCATCTTTTCTCAAGATTAAATCGACTCTTTCGAACTTCTTAAAGGTAAATTAACTAAGGCACCGGTCTTAGTCTCTCCAAATTGGGAGTTACCTTTCGAGCTCATGTGCGATGTTAGTGATTTTGCGGTAGGAGCGGTTTTAGGTTAACGAGTTAACAAACACATCCAACCAATCCATTATGCTAGTAAGACAATGACGGGGGCTCAATTGCATTATACCACTACCGAAAAAGAGCTTTTAGCCGTAGTGTATGCTTTTGAGAAATTCTGCCCCTATCTTGTGCTTTCCACCACCAACGTTTACACCGACCATTCCGCCTTGAAATACTTGTTGACCAAGCAAGATGCTAAACCGAGAATACTTCGTTGGGTTTTGCTCCAACAAGAATTTAAAATCGAAATTTATGACAAAAAGGGAGCGGAAAACCTAGCTGCGGATCATCTTAGTAGCCTCGAGGATCCTTATCAAGGGGAACTTCCAAATCAAGAGATTAATGAATCTTTTCCCTTTGAGACCTTAATGTCTATTAATTCCAATCTTGATGATACCCCATGGTTTGCAGACATTACAAACTATTTGGCGGGTGGTGTTCTTATCGAAGGGTTAACGTCCCAACAAAATAAAAAATTATTTAAGGATGTCAAGCGCTATTGTTGGGACGACCCTTATCTTTTCAAGAAATGTGCGGATCTTATCATTCGTAGGTGTGTTGATGGGCCGACGGCATTACAAATCCTTGAAGCTTGCCACAAAGGACCCACCGGTGGTCACTTTGGTCCTAACTACACCGCTAAGAAAGTTTTTGACTCCGGATTCTATTGGCCCACCATTTATCATGAGGCTCATGAAATGGTAAAGCATTGTGATGCTTGCCAAAGACAAGGCAAGATTACACATAAAGATGAGATGCCTCAAAATTTCATACAAGAATGTGAAATCTTTGACGTATGGGGCATCGATTTTATGGGGCCATTTCCATCATCCAAAGGGAACAAGTACATCCTCGTAGCCGTTGACTACGTATCAAAATGGGTTGAAGCAAATGCTTTACCTACTAACGATGAGAGGGTGGTTGTGAACTTCTTGAAACAATTGTTTGCTCGATTCGGTGTGCCTCGTGCTATTATTAGTGATCGCGTGACTCATTTTTACAATGATCAATTCGTACGAGTCATGGATAAGTATGGTGTCAATCATCGATTTTCCACCGCGTATCATCCACAAACTAATGGTCAAGCCGAGGTTTCCAACCGTGGACTTAGGCAAATCTTAGAGCGTACCGTGGGAGAGCATCGTGCCTCATGGGACGATAAATTAGATGATACTTTGTGGGCTTTCCATACCGCTTATAAGACACCTATATGTTGTACTCCTTATCGCCTTGTGTATGGAAAGGCATGCCACCTCCCCATTGATTTGGAGCATAAGGCTTATTGGGCCTTGAAATGGGCTAATTTTGACATAAACAAAGCCGGTGATCTTAGGAAAATCCAACTCAATGAACTTAATGAACTTAGGAATGAGGCTTATGAGAATTCATTGATCTACAATGAGAAGACTAAGCTCATTCATGATTCCAAGATTAAGAACCGAGAGTTCCACGTTGGTGATCAAGTTTTACTCTTTAACTCTCGGTTGAAAATCTTTTCGGGTAAAGTTAAGATCCGTTGGTCCGGTCCATTCACCATGGCAAAATTTTTCCCATATGGTACCATTGAGCTATCTCAACCAAATGGGCCTAATTTTAAGGTGAATGGCCAACGGGTTAAGTTGTACTTTGGAGAGGACATCTCTCACGAGATGATTCCATCCCTTTCCACGTTTCCCTTGAATTAATTCGGGAAATCGAGTCGAGCTAGAGACTTGTGATATATAAATCAAGCATTGTATAACTAGGTTATATTTTTACCTTTTCCACTCTTCCACCCTTTTTCACCTTCACCTATTTCCACCAATAAGTGTAGGGGGAGCCAAGTAGGTTGTGTGTTGTGATGTTGTGCAGGGACATGTGCTTTAATGATCCACTTTTGTTGCTTTTGACACGACCTGTGATCCCGTGTACCCGGTTTCTTCGATTCGTTTTTGCTATTGTGATTCAATTTTGTATATGAATAAAACGAAAAATTGATCACTTTAGTTGTCTCTTCCCTAGCAAGATTTAAACAACGTACTCAATGTCCTAAGTGTAGGGGAGTTTATTCTCCCACATGCTTAAACATTGAGGGCAATGTTTATATTAAGTGTAGGGGGGACTTATATCTATGTTTAGTGGGCTTTTCCATGAATTTGACCTCATTTAACTGGAAAATTTATTTTTTCAACGTTTTTCAAAATTTTGATCTACTTTGGCCTAGTAGTATTTTCCATTTATTTTTCATTTATTTCCTTTTATTATCACATCGTATGTATATATTCCATTTCAAGAATAAAGTCAAAAATAAATAAATAAATAAAATGGTTTGAACAAGTTTAGATATCTTTGATATATTAGGCCCGTCGTGAATATTTTGACTCAACCTGAGTTTACTTATCCAAGTTTACTCTAGCTAGTATCCTTAACCATATGGACCTTAATTGGTTTATTAGGCTAAGCATCCACGAGTCTCATTACTTGAGATTTTAAATTGTGAGAACGAGAAATGATAGAGTTGATAATAAGTTTAAGGGTTAATTCTTGCTTATATGAGTTTTTGTGGCTCTTTCTTCCCGCTTGTATATTTAATTGCTTAATAAATGAAAAATTTTGCGGTGTAGATTCGATATCTTAGCTCTTAGCCAAATCTTTTATCTCCTTGCAATTATAGAATGAACACATTGAGGATGCCAACGTTGTGGACTTCCGACTAAGGTGGCTCATAACCACTAAGTAGGAGGTATTCAGACCATGGGACCGCGGAATATGGCCTAATATATATATCATAAATAAAGAAAGAATAAGTTTAAAACATGACCTCAAGGAGCCTTAGGGTGTGGGGCATGTAGCACGAACCTTGTCATTAGAGCCTTAGGGTGTATGGCATGGTAAGTGTTGAATAAAAATTGATCAAAAATCAATTCCCTTGTTTATGGTTCAAGGAGCCTTAGGGTGTGGACCATCGATGAGGAGCATTTTTACATCTTAAAGAGCCTAAAGGGTATATGATGTGAACTTGCTAAACTCCACATAAAGTCTACATGACTTTGGAGGAACTAATAAGTAGTACTATTGGCCAAATTTCGGATCCGAGAATTTATTCCCCAAATCGTGTGAAATTATCCTTGATGTGGGCTTACTTTAGTAACAACGTTTTTGAGGAGGAGATTAGGTTCTGAGTGTCGAGTTTGCACCGTTTTGCCTTCATTTTTGGACTAAAGATTATTAAATAAGTCAAATGAGCCTACAGGTGAATGACAATCTTTAAAATCTAGAGATAAAACTTAGGAATTGGAGAAGAAGTATTACATAGTTGTCTTATATAAGTGGTTTTAACTTGAGAATTTATGGCAAACAATGATTTTGTTTTTAAGCTTGGTATGGGGAACGTGAAACTTGAGGTGATTAATATTCATGACACCAAAGCCCTAATCTAAGTCTTAGATTTCTTTACGAGTTTCTTCCATCAAACAATTTCAAAGTTAATAAATTAATTGAAATTATTATAACTTTTTTTTTCCGTGAATAAAGTTTTTATCTTTTCATCGTTTTTAGTTTCTTTTTATTATAGTAGTAATAGTATATCGTAATAAATGCCAAGATGAGTTAGTTATGAGGAAAATGTAACTTTATGTTTTAAAATTATGCATTGCATGGGGTCATTGTAATGATCATGTGTAGGGGATTTAATAAGTGTGTAAACACTTATCCTTTTGTGTTATTGTATGAAATAGGTACAAAAGATCAAAGGGAAAGAACACACGGGATTTCACGGACAACTGTTGAAGAAAAGTCAAAGAAAGAGACAAAGTCAAAGTCAAAGAACAAAAAGTGTAAAAATTTCCAAAGGAACCAAAGTTCACAAAACCCGGCAAAATCGATACGGGTTTTGATGAAAAGATCAAGGAAGCCAAAATCGAGTTCGTTTTTAGTTGATTTAAATTAATAAAGGTGAATTGGGCCTTGTGGGTCCCACATTTTGTTAATGGGCCTAAAAGCCCAAATATGGAGAAATTTTTATTTACTTTTGGATTTAAAAGGCCAAAAAGCCCAATGTATATTTCAATAAAGACACGGATGAGTAAATGGGCTACAAGCCCAAGTCATTTCAAGTTATGAGACGGTGGAACATGGGCTTTAAACCCATTAGGGTATTATCTTGTTATGGGATTATGGTCGGTTAAAAAGTTATACATATTCACTTTGACAAACGTGTAAAACTCACACACCACATAATTCCTTTTGATAAAACCTAAGTTACTCTCATCTCTCTCACTTAAATAACCTGTTACCCTTTCACCCTAACCCTAAATAATCCAAAAAGGGCTTTTTGATTTATAGCGCGTGATAACACACGCGTGTCTAATTAATTCCCCTCTATTTCGGAGCAAGAAGATGGAAGGTATACTGAGTGACGTGGCAGTTTCCTCCCATATTATTGGCCAGAACACCTCATCCATCCTCAATCCACCAATAAGGAGATGACACATCAACTATTAACTAGCACAACAAGCACAACCCCTTGACACGTTGGCAATCCGTGTGCAAGGGGTGTAATTACAGCCGCAAGATTGAAGAGAAGAAAGAGAGAGATGAGATCAACGACCAAGATCATTGTTTCGCCTCAACAAACTCTATCAGCAAGGCATGGGGGTTTGCATATAAAAACCTCCATTTATTTTGTAATCTCTATCCCATTTTTTTACTTAAAAGTTATTATGCAAAAATCGTTTTAGGATAAATTGTATTTTCCTTTCTTAATATTGTAATCAGTTTTTGATTTATTAATAAAAAGGTTATTCAGATTTGAAAGTTTTCTTTATTTACTTTCTGTTAAAATTATTATTGCAATTTTATTCTTTCATCTATTTAGTTATGATAATGTTAATGTTATTTAATTAAGCTTAAATAATAGCTTTTATTAAATAATCAAAGTAATATTTGGGAAAAACTCTTCCCCATTGGAAAAGTTCAACACAAAATCTATTTGGATCGAAGATACTCTGTTTGTTCGAGAAGGGTGTGTTGGTTCGAGCTGTTGATAAGTGTTGGGTTCGATGGTGGTTTCGGTTTAGAAAAGACGGCTCAGCGCCGATCTTCTTCCCAAAGGATTTCTCCAAAAGGTTTAATCCAAATTATTTTTATGTTATTTATATATTTAGAATAATTTGTTTAAGAGTTTTAAATGGATTAAATTCTAGTTTGTTGAGATTGTTTTCATATTTTAGATTATAAGCTTTTATAAAACTGCTTAAGTCTGCCTTTTATATGAGATGTTTTTAATCTGCTTGTTTAATTGTTGTTGTTGATTGTTAGTTAAATCTGAGTATGTGAGTTTTGAATGTAAGTTTTTAGCTGTTGTAAATCTGATTTGGTAATCTACTGTTTAAATCGTAGTCTGTTGGTTATATTTGTTGATATAGAAGTTATAAGTCTGCTGAATGTTCCTTTTTAAAATTGCTGAGTCAAATTGAGATTCATTTGAGATTAAATTTAATATCCTAGTTTTATTCATCAGGCAA
Source organism: Glebionis coronaria (assembly GCA_025667525.1). Taxonomy (NCBI): domain Eukaryota; kingdom Viridiplantae; phylum Streptophyta; class Magnoliopsida; order Asterales; family Asteraceae; genus Glebionis; species Glebionis coronaria. Next base: position 321,765,240 of record CM046881.1, on the reverse strand, counting down.
AAGTTTGGGGTTAATTTGAGTATTATAGTTGATGTTTAAAACTGATTTAGATTATTCTGTTTAATATAGATTTGGTAATTTTAGAAAGTCTGCTTGATTTGTGAAGTTTATCTGAGTTTATACTTCTGTTGTGTTCCTGATTTGAGCTTTAATTTGTTTCTTACCTTGATGATATAACGCATAGCTTTGCTGATATTTGTGAGTTGCTGAAAAAAATTATAATTCACAAACATTTCGTCCACCGTTGGACTCGAACCCCTAAGCTCCTGGTCATTGGTCCAACACGTTAACCATCTCTGCTAGCTACTTGTTTTTGTTTTAATACAATCAATTTAATTAATATAGGCTTTTAGATTTAGGCTTTCAGTTTTAAATATCCATTTTCAATACAAAGTTTCATTTTTAAATTTAAATCATATTACTTAAATTTACTTTTATAAAGTATAAAAAAACAAATAAAAATATATTTTATTTCTTCTAGAAATTTAAATTGTTTTAATTTTAGACTTTAAATAAATTAGATTTTAAATAATTTTCTTTTAAATAAAAATAGTTTTAACTAGATTTTATTAATTAAAAAGTAAAAATAGTTTTTTACATTTTTAGTATAAATTTGTCATTTTCAATTTTAGGATAATTTTAAGTTTACGTTTTTGGCATTTAGTATTTTGCATTTTTACTTGTCATTTTTATTTAGCATTTTAATAATTCTAGTTTACTTGTGCATTTTCTATTTCTACTTTGTGTTTTATTTAATTTGCGGTAATTGCACTTTGTTTTAGATTAGTAAGTATTTTACGTAGCTATAGTATTTTTTTTTATCTTTTTACGTGCATTCAAGTAACTTAAAACCAAAATATACATCTTAACCAAAAAAAAAGAAATCTTGTGAATTATTTGAGATCAATTCGAGACGATTTGAGGAACGATAAATAGAGATAAAAAGAATTGAAAAATTAAAATATTAATGGTCATTATCATGACCGTGATTTATGTAACTATCTCTGCTGAGTGGTCGGCTGGGTACCGGTTCCTACTCTTCTGACTGAAAAAAATAGCTGAGTGACGTGTGACATCTTAACTGGGAAGTAAAGGCATGGAATGGAATGATAGCGTCTGATGGTTGAAGTATATTATTGTCTGGAATATAGATCAATAGTCTCTGTTCTTGCTCTACAAAATCTTCATATTATGAACAACATTAGTATCTTGTGGAATCTCCAACTTATGAGCAACCTCAGCACCTTGTAAAGTCTCCAAAATATGAGTAGCATCTGTATCTAGTAAAATCTCTAACTTATGAGTAACATCAGCAATCTGGTAGAATATCGACAAGTTGATAACGCCTGAGATGACTGAGGATCGATTAACAATACACATGGAGTAAGGTACATGGAGTACACATGAGATACTGTACATTCAGTATACCTGAGACACTGTACATGGGTACACATGAAATACTATAGATGGCACGAATGGAAGTTTTATGGGATGATCAATACTGATGTCAATCATCTGACATGATCAAAGGAAATAAATTGATTTAAAAGGTTCACAAACCGAACTGAAATGAGTAACATGATAGGCTGGAAATTCCTGAGTAGACTTAATGCTGGTTTTATAGAGGCTCGAAGTATGATTAAACGGAGTTTCATCAACGGTCGGCATGGAGACATGATTGATAAAGACAAAACATGATTTATCATGAAAACAGAGTTTTATTGTACTCCTTTTGTATCTTAGCAAGAAAACATCATCACCTTACTAAAAACATAATCCTCATAACGAGACATGAAACTTAATCAACATGAAAACGACATCCATGTGAGAGTATAAAAACTTGACTGTTACAAAGAACATAATAGGATAATCAACTGAGGTTTAACATCAACTGGTGTGGATGGCTATGGTTAAATCCATAAAATACAAAAGAGAAGACATGTGACTAAGTATAGACGAATCTGGTTTGATCCATACTTGTCAAAATTTTACGAGTGTTGCTATGTATAGAAATTTATAATCTGGGACTAAATGTGGATGGTTGTTGTCCAATCCATACTAGTCAAAACTTTAATGAAACATCATGATATGAACAAAGGTAAACACCTATGGGTCAGTTCACGGGTCTGTTCACAAAACAACTATCGATTGAAAACATGAAATTTGACTTGAGCAATGGTAAACGCCTATGGGTCGGTTCACTATATAACATTCGACTGAAAACATGAATCTGACATGAGTAAGGGTAAACGCCTATGGGTCGGTTTACCAAAACAAAGTCTGAATGAGAAAAGGTGAACGCCTATGGGTCGGTTCACCAAAACAAAATTCAACTGAAAAGCACATGAGACTAAATATGGCCAGTCCTGTACCAACCTTTTACTTAGTCAAAATTTTAAGAAAACTGACTTATAAATGCATGAGAAACATGGGAGATAACAAATGCCAAAATCTAGGAAGTTCCTAGTGACTACCTACTAGTCACAGGTCAAGTTTTAGAGCCTACAGGTCGAACCTTGGTCTCTGATATCATAATTGTAACACCCCACTTTGATAAGTCGATCGTTATGTGTATTTATGGTGTGTCATCAAAGCATGCAAGGCAAATTTCTTGAAACATTAACTGACCATAACAGAAATACCAGAATCAAACATCGGTAATCCAAACATAAGCTCATATAAAAAAATGAAGTACTGAAGGGAAGGACTAAACAATGTCAAAATAGGCAAATAAATGTATGAAGTGCATGAAGTAAAGAAGTCTGGATATCTTCCATCCAAATGCACGTACTCTTAGAATCCTAAGAGCGTCCTAGAGTACCTGCCGTTAGAACATGAAAAGAACTACGACTGAGCATAAAGCCCAGTGAACGGATACAAAGCATGATAAGAAAACTGAAATGAAGCAAATAATAAAATACTGAAGCTTTAAGACAGGTAAGTAAAAGTAGTGGAATAAATATTGTGTTTCTTCTGAAAAGTCTGGTTTATTATTAGTAAACTGAACTATTATCTGTTAAATCTAAAGACATGCATTTACTGTATTTTAAGTGCCAAGATCTTATATAAGTCATGTATTGTAACAACGTCTGCATGAATACATAGAGGGGGGATCAACTCCAATGTGAAGGATGTAGAGCACACACCACATTCACCTGATAAGCTGTAAACTGATAACCTAGGATGCATCCTGATGAGACTATATTTATACATAGTCTAATCGTCCAAATCGGGCTTAAAACGCTTAAAAATATCATAAAATACCCCAAAATATGCTTGTGTTTGTTCATTGTGTATTTTAGACAGCATGAAATCAACAAAAGATCACAAGATTCAAGCAAAAACAAACACGGGAAACGAAGCCGCACAAAGAACCGGACCCGAACGATGAATATCCAAAGAATTCCTTGATGTTTTGAAGATTGTCAAGAATGGTCCCTCAACTTTTGAAGACTTGTCACTTAATACCCTTGTAAATCTCAAATATTATATCATTTCCCGTGTTCGTTTTTGTAAATCTCAAAAACGAACAACTGGGTCCCTTAAGTTTCAATATTATATCATTTATGTCCTTGAAGAATGCTAAAATTGCACCATTGGTCCTTGATAAAAGTTTTAGGAAAAGCATGTGCCATATTTGAAAAATTATTCAAAGTTGATAACAAAGGATTTGGGCTATATTGCTGTTAAGACTTGATATACACATTATTTGGAAGTATGGGGACTAAACATGGCAGACAACCAAAACCATCACCACCAATCCCAGCCATCCACGTCACCCCACTATCCCCACTCCACCACTCAGTCCACGCCACCTCACCTTGACCTCCACCTCATCAGTCAAACCCCACAAACCACCTTTATTAATATTAAACCACATTTTAAATATGTTGTTTAGTATTATTATTGGTGGGAAACACAACTAAAACCCCTAAACGAATCAAACCTTCACCTGCTTAACACCCTCTCCCTCATAAACCATAAAACCCAATCCACTCAAAACAAAGGGTTTTTCCCTAATACCCTCCAAAATCTTGATTAACCCCATCCTCATCAAAACCAACTCACAAACCATCCTACCTCGTTACTCAAAAGGGCCTCACGAATGTCCCCTGTCACCCCTAAAATGGTAAAAAGAGCATCTCTCAGCAATCCAACGTCTCTTGTGATTTTCTTCTTCCCAAAGGCTCTTATAAACGTCTAAGATCAATCAAGGATAGCTGGCATCAAGTACAAGGTCACAAGATGGCATTTTGACCAGATTCTTCAACAAGACAACGAAGGGCAACTTGGGAAATCTACTAGTTAGGGTTTTGTTATCTAGATAGTTCTTTAATCTAGTGTAAATAGAGGTGTGATGTGCCTCTATTTTCTTTTGTTCCAATTTTTCTTTTGTAAACTTTTATGAGATAAATAGTTAAAGTTTTTGTAAAACCTTGCAAAAGATAGATGTGTTCCATTTTATTTTGTGCTTTTATATATCTGCAAATTTATCTTAAAGTTTCTATCAACGGTTTTCATAGCAAGCTGTTTAGACTTTTGAGACCCAATGAGCCATAAGCTAACTTATAGCTTATACTGACAATATAAGCTATTAAGTATAGGTGATGGTTCATTATTTAATTCTTGTTGCAACGTCTCTCTTTACTTGAAGTTTCGTTCCAATATTCAGTCTTTTTATTGTATATTTTTGAAAAGAGTAAAAAAAATGATTTCATGGACTTACTGTTCACATAAGGCAATCCAATAAGCTGTGTGACAACTAGCTTATTGGAAGCTTATGTGAGCTGCATTGTGATTTCTTGTGTTATGATTAAGCATGTAGTATACCAAGACCAAAAAATACTATTGTCGTCTTTCTTGATTTGGCTGTTGTAGCCTTCAAGTTTTGTTCCTTCTCATTCCATTCAAACATCAAATCATAAGCCCTTTAAGCTCTAGCCTTGGCTTAGTGGAGAAGGCATCAGTAGGCCTTGGTGTGTCTTGGATGTAAGGCACACATGGTATAGCTTGAACCCTCTACCTAGTGTAATCTTGTGTGATTTCTAGCAAATGATTCTTGGCTGCTTTGCTTGGTTTGATTTCAAGTTGTGTTAGGATGTATGCATGTTAGTCATTATTTGAAGCATTTGATTAGATTTATTGGTAAAGAGTAGTGAAAATTTGAATCAGTCTAAAATAACAAAATTAGAGGGTGTTCGGTTTTGTGTCTTGCTTTTCTTGGGTGACACAAGGTTTAGGTTTAGCTATTCAAACATGCTCTAATAGGGTAGTGATAGGTAAAATTGCACTTTGCTTGAAGATTGGTAGTGTAAGTTAAAAGTTCACTTGTTTAATATTAGCATAAAAATTGCATAGAAATCAGTAGGCCCATTTAGACTTTGATTTTGAGTTTTAGTTATTTTAATCTTGGAATCTGATAGACTAGGACTAGGTCTAGGAGTTATTGTAGTTTATTTGGGTGTTTGTTAGGCTAGATATCAAGATTTGGGGATTCAAATCTCATCAGATTGCTAACTAGACCAGCAACATTGCCCAGACCCTTGTAGTTGATAACAGTAACTTTAATTTGCTTAGTTTAGGTGGATTTTGGTGTTTGAGTGGTTGTTTTTTGAATTGATGTGACTCCCCACAACCCAACTGGTTATGGGGTGCCCTTTGTTCCAACAAACAACACCAAACAAAGCTCTAATCGACCGTTTTTTAGTTTCTGTGAAGCAGCAGTGGGAACAAAGTTCCCACTGACAAGCTTATTCTACCCACTACTGGGGTAAAAGACAAAACCTAGTGAGGCGTCACTATCAGTTTTAGCTTTTTTGTCTTTCATGACTTTATTTGAGTATTTTTAAGATTTTCAAATTTTCCCTAGCTTTATTATTTGTTTTAAGATTTTTAGAAAGTTAAGTTTATTTTTCTGATTAGTTTAATTATTTTTTAGCATTATTTTAAATTTAAATTAGGTTATAATATTTTGTTTTTGTCTTTAGTGGTTAATTTTCAACATTTTTCAGTTTTTCCAATTTTCATATGTTCTTTTATTTATTTTAAGTGTTTTAGAAAAGAAAATTTATTTTTTCTGTTTATTTAATTACTTTTTAGAATTATTTTAAGTTAAAATAGGTTTTAATTATACGGTTTTTGTCTTATTAGGGAAAAATTAATTTTTTTCTAACTTTTTCATTTTTCTCAAGTTTAGATATATAATTTAGGATTTTTCAAAAAGATAAAATTATTTTTCTCATTATTTTATTATTTTTTATGATTATTTTCATTTAAAAAGTGTTTTTAGCCTTTTCAAAATAGAAAAATAGTTTTAAAAATTTAGGAAAAATACTTTTTAGTGTTTAATTAATATAAGTTAGATATTTGTTTGATAAAATATAATTTTGGACTTTTTGTTAATTATATTTAATTTTAGGGCTTTAATTAGCATTCAAAATTGAATATTTAAATAATAAAAGGTTTTAAAATTTATTTATTGAATTTTAATTCTTAACTATATTATTTTAGACTTAGTTTTACTTTTTAATATTTTTTAGTTTAAATTTTTAATATCGTCGCGTTTTATGTATTTACGTTTACGTTTTACGTTATTCGTCGTAGTGTAATCGTAATGTAACTCGTCTTTTAATTTTCTCTCTTCAAATCCAAAAACGACACTAATCCAAACTTGATTTTATATTATTGGCATATAACACATACACCTCCTTCGAGAACGAACTCGCACTTATTTGATTTGTCGGTTTTCCTAAACCGTCGAATTTAATATTTGCCACGGTTATTTGTTTTCCTAAAACAAGTGTCTAAAATACATATATCAAATTTGGCACCGCTGCTGGGGACGTGTGTATAGCCATATATATATCGTGTTTGTGTGAGTAGTGCATTATGGAAAGCGTAAATATCGTACATACTCGTTTTTATTTTCTTTACTATATTGTAGAATATCTAAATAAAACATGTTTAGTTTTCCTAAATTAAACACACAACAACCTTTTTAGTATATTGTAGATATCATATTATTCGTTTTCATTTTTCTTGGGAATATTATTAATATATTGTATACGTATCACAATAAATTTACAATATCTCCAAAAGCATGAAAAGAAATGGTAAAATAGATAATTACTTTCGAGAGGCTTAATTTTGATTAACACAAACTATAAGGTGGGTATAAGGCAGTTGTATTTCACGACCTAAGGGAAAAAGGCTCTTATGTGATTTGTGCTACCTCGTTTCCCCCGCTTGCTTGTGCGTGTTTTGATAAAAAAGGCTAATCGAGGTTTGTCACCCAAAGTATTATCTACGTATATTATATTTGCTTGTTTTCAAGATTAAACCCTCTTGAACGTTTTGGTGTTCCACCAACGTTCTAAAGTCATCGAAGACGTCCATTCAACGTGATCGTTTTTATTCCTTGAGGCTCCTTTAATCGAGAAATCGATTCGGTGAGAGATTTGTAGATTTGAGTCTACGTAATACATCGAAAATCCAAAAAAATAAAAAACAATAAAAAACAATAAAAAACAAAAAAATTGAAAAAAACGAAAAACCCCAAAAAGAATCTTCTTTGCTACCCCCATTCTCTACGTTAGTACATGCGCACTCGATCGAAGGATTATTCTAATTCTAGCGACGCTTCGAATCGACACAATCGAAATCAAAGGAATCGACGACGAAGACGAGATTTAGAAACCGACGTTCCTAATATCGTTGTCAAAAACGAAGACGAGATGGCCGACAATCGTTCGATGATGGAATTTCACCAAGCGCCCACCGAGGGTTATGGAGACGCGATCGTTATTCCCGCTATCGAAGCGGAGAATTTGAGATTAAGAGCGGAATGCTATCGTTGATTCAAGTAACAAAGTTTCAAGGTCGTGAGGCGGATAATCGTCATGATCACATTCGGAATTTTGATCGTCTTTTGGCCACAAGTAAGTTTAAGAACGTCGAAACCGATGTCGTCAAGCTTATGCTTTTTCCATACTCGCTCGATGGTGCCGCCAAGAATTGGTACGAGAAAGAGCCACCTAATTCCTTAATTACGTGGAAGGATCTCGTTTCCAAGTTCGTTAATCATTTATTTCCACCGTCGAAGACCAAGTTTTTAAAAAACGAGATCACGAGGTTCGAGCAAAATCCGAATGAGTCGTTTAGGGACGCGTGGGACCGTTTTAAGGAATTGCTTAGGCAATGTCCTCACCATAGATTTTCCGAGTTACACCAAATCGATACGTTTTATAACGGTCTTATTTTTCAAGAACAAGATTCGTTGAATTCGGCCGCCGGTGGCAATTATTTGTGTAAATCTCTGAAAGACATTATCGAGAATCGATCCAAGGTTTACCAACTCCGTAGCACACCGAGTGTTGCCAATGTTGCAAATGTTAGTAATTCTAATCGCGACATTGAGAGAGTTGATGCGAAAGTCGATAAGTTGACGAATGTGTTTACGTCGTTCTTAATCGAGATGTAAAAGAAAGACGCTCCCGCTACGGTGAAAGCGGTTGAGGCATTGATATGAGCTAAAACTCATATCAATTTATCAACAAATAACCCTAAAACATGAAGCAAAATACCAATTTATCTTGTAAAAACAGTATTATGTGGTATGTTTGTGTTTGTGTACACTTGTGTAGGTAAAATGATGCATTTTCAATCAAACAAGGAATAACCAAGCTTAATTTGATGAAAAAGACAAAGAAGGATCAAAAGTGACAAGACTTTGAAGTGCAAGGACCTATCTTGACAAACTGCCATAGATGAAGGACCAAAGTGTAAATATTGTAAAAGTCAAGATCATAGTCAAATTTGGTCAACTCTCAAGTCAACTCATTCAAAGGACCATTTTTGCTCAAGGATGAAGTTTGAAGGACTAAAAATGCCAAAGAAATGAAGCTGCTAGCCTTTAAATGCAATCTGCCAAAGTCTAGGGACTATTTCTGCCTATTTTGGAAAGTTGATATAAGTGTGATCCATGTGTTATATTGTGAACCAATGAGAAGCCAGGATTGAGAAGACATGGATTGCCACATCTTTGCATTAAATACCCACTACAGCCGCCTTCATTAAATGAGCAAATCTTAACAGTGTGATCCGTGTGCACACATTTCAGCTAATAAGGGCTTGACACGTGTCGTCTTCTTCATTTAAATAATTTGCCAGGATCGGGTTGAAGCTAGAGTGGATTTCATGGAATGCTATAAACATCAAACCTGCTAATTTTTAAGAGACGAATCCATTGGTCATGATCAATTAACATGAAATCAACTCAACAAAGAAACCCCAATTCATGTTCATAACATGGAAATTCAATTGAGCAGAATTATGACACGTGGAGACCTGGGATTGGTCCTAACACGTCACCAACTCCAACTGATCTTCTTCTTAATGTGGATCCCATTGATCGTTAGACTCAATGGTTATGAACCATTATATCTAGGTTGATCATCATTCATATGATAACATAGCGGAATAAGAACAATGATCATAACAAGGTGTTTAGGCACAAGAACATGAATTAAAACACATGGGTTGCTCATTATATTAATAACAAACAACCACTAGACGTGTATACATTGAATCCCACGTCTAGTGCGACACACACTTTAGGTTTACATTGTGAATGAATTAAATATATGAATAAAAACCTACGTATGTTTTCTTTATATACTAGAAAACATAGCTTACAAAGAAAGCTAATAATAAGACAACTAAATCTTCTATTATTCTGTGATAATATCTTCTACAAGTTTGTCCACCAGCTTGTAGAATTCTTCATTGTCAGATTTAGTCCTTGTCTTTTGTGTTTTGACTTATCAACTCAATAATTCGACCCAACAATCTTCCCCTAGTTGATGATGTCAAAACACTCCTCTTAAGCATGAATCCTTTGTATGTAGTACATGATCTCCAAGAAGCTTCCCCTTAAGTATAGCACATATTCTTCCCCTTTTTGACACATCAATAGGGAATATGTGAAAGTATGCAATCTTGTAGATTCTCCAAAAGTAGGCTCTGTGTAATGATCCTGAAGAAAAATAACTTTAATATTTTTGATGTAGAAGTAAAATATCCCAACCTTGTGTTCCATGTCTTGTACTATCCACGTGACTAAGAACTTATATCAGACCAATTATAAGTAGACCTCGATCCCTTGTCAATATTCTCATCCTATGTGAGACACTGAGCACGATAATGTAACTCCTTCAAGTGTCATGACAAGTCTTCATCACTAACCATGTAAAGCACGAACAAGTTACCTTTAAAGTCAGTGGCTGGAAGTCCATGACTTTAAGATATGATAGAACACAAACTCGCGAAAATCTTCTTCAATCATCAAACTTACAATAAGAATTCTTCCCCTTAAGCTAACACCTCTTCATGACAAGTCTTAATGAACCAATATCTTCATATGTAAAAGTTAGATGACGGATAACTCTTTCACAAGGCTATCCCGATTACATAATCTAATATCAATCAAAGTCTTCATGAATTGTTGCTAACTTACTTAAAAATCATTTACTCCTTGTAAAAATATCCGAGCCATAAATATCAACTTGATATTCTAGTATAAAAACGGAGATTCCATGTACCTTTGTGTGTAAATACTCCTTTTTGTGTGCTAAAATCGTACCCATTTTCTCAACAGCAGCAAACAGTGTGTCATCCGATATCTTCCTTTAACCAATATCTTTGGCAGTTGTATTGTCCGATATCGGACAATACGTATCAGCGTTCAAATTCATATATATCGGACAACACTGTCAACTTGACAGTGTTGACTTATTTCCTGTCAGCGTCCAAACCAAAACCTTGTCAGCGTCTCCTTTTGCTGACGTCATCAACTGTATCCTTTTGTATATCACGTCTCTTTCACCATATCTTTATCACAGAAAGTTAGCCAATGCACATAATATCCCATTGTTTTAAACACAATAATGTCCAAAAATATAGAATATATATACATGCCTATTGCTGAAAATCAGGAAACATATGCGTAACTTTTTCCTGTGGCTCACGTCTTTATCCCACAAAATCAGGACCATAAAGACGATCTTCATGTGTGACCAGATCCAAGATATTACGTATCTGTAGGAGAAAATATGCTTCATCCAATCAGACACTTTGAACCGTGTGAACACAGATTGCAATATATACTCCTCCAACAAGCATCGTGTGTTTTCCTTTCTTGGTCGTGTGAACACACTAATTTTCCACCAATGAGAAACATTGTATCGTGTGAACATAATCTTCTCCACCAATGGGGAAGCTAGCACCGTGTGAACAATTTTGCTAGCTATCTCCCATGCTTACGTGATCTTTGTATATTACGTTTTGTATAAAAACGTATGTAGTACCCATGTAATCGAATACGCTAAACAATACTTCACCCGTTTCCTTCTTTGTGTCACTTTGAAGCCAACATGCAATTAAATATTGACCACAATAGCTTCACTGTTAAGAACAATAGCTCTCAAAAGCTTAGGGTTTAGAATGAAACCCTATTCCCGCTGCTACCTATTAAACAATCTGCTGCAAACATCTCCTTTTCTGGAATAGATACGATCTAGGGTTTATAGAAACCCTAAATCATTATTTTATGTAATAATCAGAAAAGTGAAAAACCTTTTCTTCAGCCAACTTCGACGGACTATAACTTGACAATGAAAGCTCAAATCGAAGATCGCTTCGGTGAGATCCTAGACACAAGTGCCAAGAATCTACAGCAAAAATTTCACGAAGATCCAACGGTTAACGAAGGAGAAATCGTGTTTTTACTAAGGCTGTTCACAGAAAACTGCATATACTCCCTGCTGACTTTGACGCTTAATAACTTTTGATTGATGATAAAACTCGACAATCCCTCCGGTGGATGTCTAGATCTATGTATGTAGAACACACACAAAAAATTTCGTGACGATCCAACGGTTCAATCAAAAGTTATGACCTTCTGAATACTGCTGCGCACACAAAAACGTCCAGAAAAACTCCATACGAATTTTTCTTCTCTTCACCATACACGAACACCTCGTCGGACCTAGATATCAAGAGCCTTAGGCTCTGATACCAATTGTGGATCCCATTGATCGTTAGACTCAATGGTTATGAACCATTATATCTAGGTTGATCATCATTCATATGATAACATAGCGGAATAAGAACAATGATCATAACAAGGTGTTTAGGCACAAGAACATGAATTAAAACACATGGGTTGCTCATTATATTAATAACAAACAACCACTAGACGTGTATACATTGAATCCCACGTCTAGTGCGACACACACTTTAGGTTTACATTGTGAATGAATTGAATTGTATAAAAACCTACGTCTATGTTTTCTTTATATACTAGAAAACATAGCTTACAAAGAAAGCTAATAATAAGACAACTAAATCTTCTATTATTCTGTGATAATATCTTCTACAAGTTTGTCCACCAGCTTGTAGAATTCTTCATTGTCAGATTTAGTCCTTGTCTTTTGTGTTTTGACTTATCAACTCAATAATTCGACCCAACAATCTTCCCCTAGTTGATGATGTCAAAACACTCCTCTTAAGCATGAATCCTTTGTATGTAGTACATGATCTCCAAGAAGCTTCCCCTTAAGTATAGCACATATTTGATACCAATTGTTGAGTCCTATGATCGTTCGACTCAATGGTTATGAACCATTATATCTAGGTTGATCATCATTCATATGATAACATAGCGGAATAAGAACAATGATCATAACAAGGTGTTTAGGCACAAGAACATGAATTAAAACACATGGGTTGCTCATTATATTAATAACAAACAACCACTAGACGTGTATACATTGAATCCCACGTCTAGTGCGACACACACTTTAGGTTTACATTGTGAATGAATTAAATATATGAATAAAAACCTACGTATGTTTTCTTTATATACTAGAAAACATAGCTTACAAAGAAAGCTAATAATAAGACAACTAAATCTTCTATTATTCTGTGATAATATCTTCTACAAGTTTGTCCACCAGCTTGTAGAATTCTTCATTGTCAGATTTAGTCCTTGTCTTTTGTGTTTTGACTTATCAACTCAATAATTCGACCCAACACTTAAGTCTATAAATAGCTGTTTAGTCTTCATTTCTTGGAGAGTAGTTGTAAGAGTGAAAACACACACATTTACTTTTTCCTCTCATCATTTTCCCTTTTTAGCTAAACTACTCAAGAGTTTGACACACTCTTGAGTTAGTTAGTTAGTTAGTAACCTTTTTAACAGCTTTGTAACAAATCTCCATTAATAAAATTCAAATTCTACTTTTCCCGCCAATTCTTCTCATCATCTTTACTATTCATATCCTACTTCCGTTGATACTCTTGTTGCTGAATTGAGTTTGTTATGATCAAATCTTGATCATAACTAACTTTGAAGGAAGATTGTAGCTGTTGATTGATTTCAGTTCAAGTCATAGCATTTGTGATGAATTCAGGCCATTTTGATGATTCTTGTTGATGTGTAGCTGTTTTGCTGATTGTAGATAGGTGAATCTAGTGCTAAGGTGGTGGTTAGCACTAGACTAGAGAGTTCAGCACTCCTCTACTGCTCAAAGGGTACTTCACAAGGTGCAAACGCCTCTTGTTTTGGTTCCACTCAAATTGTCAAATGCATGCTCAATTCCTAGCTTAAATCTTTGTTGAATGCATGATAAAATCTGTTTAGCTTAGTTTTGATCTGATTCTAGTCAGTTTGTAGCTTAAGTGTAGCTAATCTGCTTATTGCTTTGATAATTGTTCTAGTTGATAGCTTATTTCTGTCACTTTTTGCTTAGCTATTCCATTTGAGTTCTAGTTGTTTCAAGTAATTGCAAGTAGCCTTCACACATCTCTTTTTGATCATTAAGTTTGGTTTGATAAAGGTTTTTACTCAGCTTTGACTGGTGCTTAAAAAGTCTTTGCAAATTTTCATAAAGATCAGTTAAAGAAGTGTTTGGCATTATATGATTTTTGATTTTCAACTGTTAATCTTTGGCAAACTAATGATCATTTCCAGTCACAAGGTCATTACAAAAGGTTTTAAACCATTTTCAAGACAAGTCTAAGGTCAAAAAGGCAATTGGCATATAAAAAGTTTGGGTCATTGTTCAGTCAATCTTATTCAGAAAAGTTATCAATTTCATTTGCTTGGCATTTTTTTGTTTCTTGATGAAATCCTACCAAACCAGTTCTCATTTGTAGGTCAATATATGAAGTTTTATTGTCTATAAGCATATTGTACAGTTTTCATTAAGCAAGTAGAAATAAGCAAAATTCTAAACACATAAGCAAAAGCAAGTTTCTGTAAATCAAAACTGCTTTTTCATATCTCTTAATTCACTTCATAAACCTGGCAATTTTCTTTCACAAAATCAATTAGTTAGTGTTGGTGGTTGATTTTTGAGATTTTCAGCTTTTTTGAAAAAAACTTGGTCAACGCCTGGTCAACATAAGCCAATGTCAGCTTAATTCGATTTTCAAGCTTATTTCTTGATGATTTTTGATAAGACTTGATTTTCCATTCATGTTATGAGCTCATTAATCAAATTCAGTACAAAAATCCAGTTGTGCATGTCTAGATTCTTGTAGGGTTTATTAAGTGCTTATTAGAAAGTGCTTATCAGCTTATTAGTCATTTTTAGCCAATTTCCTCTTACAGGTCTAGCTTATTTTCAATTCTAAGCATTTTGCAATTGGCTTGAACGATTTTGGTTGAGAAATAAGCTCAAACGAGCTTATTTGTGATTGGAACCCGTTTGGCTTAAAACTTTTCAGAAATTGCACTTTAGTCCCTAGTGTATTAAACTGGTTTAAAACTTAGCTTAACTTGATACTTTTTAGGGTTTTCAAAAATTAGGTCCTTTAAGTTTGGAATTTGTTAGAATTCAGTTAGCAAGTTTTGGAAATTGTTACAAATTGGTTAGTTTGTTACATAGTTTTCAAGTTCAGTCCTTATAGTTTGCTGTTTTGACATTTTCAGTCCTTGCACTTGTTAGTTTTATATTTTGAGCATTTATATTTCATAGAATTTACATTTTCAGTCCTTTTAGTTTTAAAATTTACATTTTGAATTTTACTTGAATAAAAACTTGGTAATTGCACGATGTTTTACATATAAGTAGATAATATTTTTCAATTTTGCAAGTCATTGTTTGAATTAGCAAATAGAATATCCAAAAAATATTAACAACCAAAAACAGTTAAAAACCCGATATTGTTAGGACTTTCAATTAGCGAGAACTGAGAAAACGAATTGCATTATACACGATTTCAAATGGCGCCGCTGCCGGTTCTTTGACTTTACGAGAGACTATCGATTGGCGGTTTTCATTGGCTTTTGGGATCCGTTCACCTTGTGCACGTTATTTTTACGTATCATAAATCAAAAACAAATAAAAAATCAAAAATATAAAAATATATAAAACTAAAAAATTAACAAAACAATTCTTTTCCTAAAGAATTAACCAAACAAATTAAAAAATCCAAAAAGCAATCTTTTTTCCTAAGAGATTGCACCCAAAAATATATATTATTGGATTCACTCGGTTTTTATGTACATATAGTATTTTCTCTTAAAAACTCATAAATACAAAAATATTTTCCATATATTATTATAAGTAAATACGTATACGTATAAGAACAACCTATCTACATATTCTCCATAAGTATTGCTAAGGCAATACACCGTGTTGAGGGGCGTTCCGGTCCTTGACACGTGTATCGATCAAATAAAAAAAAGCAAGAATAGATAATTACTCTCAATAAGCAACAATTCGAAGAATACGAACATTTAAGTGAACAGAAAGGCGATGTGCTATAAAATGCCATCTAAGGGTCAATAGGTACTTAAGTGCTTCGCGTCACCTAACCCCCCGTTCACTTGTGAGTATTCTAAGAAGGAAGGCTTCATTGAGGGTCTTGCACCCAAGTAGTACATACATATATTGTTATTTTCTTGTGGATATTTAATATTGAAACTCGAAGAGGATAATCCATTTCTCTTCAAAGTCACACGAGAGCTTCTCTCTCATTCCTCGTATTGAGTTGCATGCTCACTCGCGGGCGTGTACAAATACCGATTGGTGTATAACCTCTTCCTCCGTAAAGGAAGAAAAAGAGAAAGAGTAAGACCACCACCGTCCATCAAGCCGATCACGAGAATCGTGCTTTGACTCCTCCACCACAAGAAGCCATGGCTGTTGATAATCGTTCTTTGATGGAACGTATGCAAACCAATTTTCATGGATATGCTAGTGCTATTAGGATTCCCGACATTCCCGCAAATACATTTGAGCTAAAAACGTCTATGATTACTATGGTTTCACAATCATCTTTCTATGGTAACAAGAATGATGATCCTCATGATCACCTTAAGAGATTCCTTTCTCTTTGCAATACCATTAAGCACAATGGAGTTCCACATGATGCTATTAAGTTGATGTTAGTGCCATTTTTACTTGAGGGACAAGCTAAGCATTGGTTAGACACCCAACCACCCGATAGTATCACCACATGGGATGGTTTCACCACTAAGTTTTTGAACAAGTTCTTTCCTCCATCTAAGACCATGGCCTTGAGGACTTTAATTATCGGCTTTCAACAAAAACCTAGTCAATCCTTTAGTGATGCTTGGGAAGAGTATAGTGAGTTATTGAGGCGATGCCGTAACCATGGATTGGATGACGTTCACCAAATCAATACCTTCTATGATGGCCTTAAACCTCATCACCAAGATTCACTCAATGCTTCCGCGGGAGGGAATATTCTTCTTAAATCAATGCAAGAGGCCTTGGACATCATTGAGACTAAAGCAATGGTTCAAACAAACAATCAATTTGAAGAAAGGGTTCATGTTATCCAAAACAATTCTCAAGCACCTTGTGATAACCAATTCCTCAAGTATCAACAAGAGATCATTCAAAAGATGGATAGAGATAGTGAGAGGAATTTTAAGGTACAACAAGAAATGCTTCAAGCTCTTAAGACCATTTCATTGAACAATTCTTCAAATGATGTGAATGCCATTACTCTTTCTTGTGTAACTTGTGGAGGTCCCCATTCCTATGAACAATGTGATAAGGTGCATGGTTATCAAGGGGAATGTTATGCTTACCAAGAAGAACATCGTGAACACTTCAAGCTAAATATCAATCCAAATAACCTTTCTTACAAGTCCCAAAACTATCTTACTCCACCGGGATTCCCACCCCAACCACCCACCCAAATTCAACAAAATCCTCCTCAAATTTTACCAAGGAATCAAGGGCAAAGACCATCTTACCAAGGAAATAACTACAAGGCACCCAATCATTTTCAACCTCAAGGAAATAACTTCTATCCACCAAACCAAGGGTTTAATCCACCACCTTAATCTTTCTCACAACAAGGTTTTTATCAAGGAAATGTGCAACCTAACCCCATAGATTTGATGCTTCACAAGTTCACTTCTTTTGAGAAACAATTGAAAGATAATCAAGAGGAAAATAACAAGAAATTTGCTCTTCTTCAAAACCAAATTCTGTATAATCAAAGACCACAAGGGGCTTTACCTTCCAACACACAAACAAATCCAAGGGCAAATGTCAATGCTATTTCAACAAGAAGTGGAAAGACAACAAAGGATCCATCACCTCCTATGCTTCCTATTGTTCCACCCACTTTTGTTCCACCATGTGACAAGCCTTCTACTTCTACTTCACCATCTCAAAATGCTCCCATTTCTCCCACTTCAACACCTACTCATGAAACACTCAATAAGGAAAATCCTTCATCAACTACTCAACCACAACCAAAACCAAGTCTTCCTTATCCCTCAAGATTGAAAAAAGACAAGCTTAAGAACAAGGATGATATCCAAGTTTCTAACTTTTTGAGGATGTTCAAGCAACTTAACATCAATATCTACTTTGCGGAAGCTTTAGCCAATATGCCTAAGTTTGCTAAGATGATTAAGGACTTGCTTTCCAACAAGCAGAGATTGGTGGATTTGCCTAATGCTTCATTGAATGAAAATTGCTCCGCGGTTTTGCTTAAGAAGTTGCCTACTAAACTTGGAGATCCGGGGAGGTTTTTGATTCCTTGCAATTTTCCGGGGGTGGAAAATTGTATGGCTTTAGCGGATTTAGGAGCAAGCATAAACCTCATGCCATTATCGGTTTGGAAGAAACTTTCACTTCCCGAGTTCACTCCTACTAAGATGACTCTTGAGTTGGCTAAACGTACTATAGCTTATCCGGTGGAAATTGCGGAAGATGTTTTTGTGGGGGTTGATAGATTTACATTTCCCGCGGATTTTGTGGTGGTTGACTATGATATGGATCCTAGAGTGCCTTTGATTGTTGGTAGGCCATTTTTGAGAACGGTTCGTACTTTAATCGATGTGGCGGAAGGAGAACTTACAATGCGGGTAGGAGATGAGAGAGTTGTGTTTAACATGGGGAAGTTGTCTAAAAAGTCTAATGAGCCCGAAGCGGTAAAACATATTGATGTTGTGCGTGAGGAGGAAATACAAGATGATCTTCTTGATGAAGTTTGTGATGAGTACTTTTATGAAGCTTGCTCAAGTGGAGATTATGATTTACCTCATATTGAGACCATTGCTTCCATTACTTCATTTTTGGATTTTCATGAACATCAAGAGCTAAACTTTAGTGAAACTCCATATGACACTCCACTTTTCCACAATGATAATCATATTCATGAGGACTTTAGTGATGGAGAATCTTTTCTTTGTGATTCACCAACATATGATGACTATAGTGATGATGAGCTTTCTACTTGTGACTCTCCATTTGTTGATGGTCATACTTCCTTTGGTTTTGAGGGATCACCAATTTTTGATAGACCAATCTATGATGTTTATGGTGATGAGGCGGATTCTATAATGGATGAGAGTGATGAGTTTTTAGCGGAGGATATATCTTTTGAGTACACTCTTGGTTATCTTGATGAGGAGGGGGACATACTCTATTTATAATCTATATTGAATGAAGATCCTTTACCTTTTTCCTTGCCCACCTCAACCTTTCAAAGTGATAAAGGAAAACAAGTCATGATGGTTTCATCTAAGAGCTTGTCGTTACTCATGCCTCCACAACCTTTCTCTCACAATGTGACTTACAAAGGAGAATCTTCTAAGGCAACCATCACTTGTTGTTTTCCCATCAAGGAACGGATTTTTGATCCTGGCATAGAGCTTGCTAAATCATCTCAGTATCCACCTGATGCAACAAAAGGAAAACTTGTGAAAGATTTAAGAGCTTTACACTATCACTTTGGGAAGAACATATGGGAAACCAATTTGGAAAACCATACCTTATCATTTTCACCATTGCTTGGAATCTTAATTGTGGCTTTGTGTTATACGTGGGATGGTAATTATGTATTTGATCCTAGGGGATATTTATGGAGTTTTGATAAATGAAAACTTGTTTTACCTCATCATGGAGACTTTTCTTAAAAAGGGGCAAAAAATTTTCTTCTCCTTGATAGGTATTAGATACTTTTAAAGTGTGGGACGAGTCGAGCTAGAGACTCATTAACTCAAGCATCGTATAACTAGGTTAAGAGTATTGTAGGTTAGAAATAAAGGGATAGACTTGGAGATAAGTGTAGGGGAGACCTTCTTTTGTCTTCATGATTGTTTGTAGGGTTGCTCACTCATTTCATGCTTTGGAGCTTTTGGAGGAGGCCCTTGTATCCGGTTCACTTCGTTACTATTGTGATTTCTCATTGACACCTTGTGCTTAAACATGATTTCACTAATAGTTGTCCTTTCCTTAACTTGGGTTAAGCAAAGTCTATTCATTGTCATAAGTGTATGGGAAGTTTTTATACTTCCATGCTCTTAAACATTGAGGACAATGTTTAGCTTAAGTGTAGGGGGGTCTTCTATCGAAGTGACCTTAACTAGAACTTGTCATTGTCTTTCATGAAAACATGGAAAATTGACTTTTCAACATTTTTCAAATTTTTGATCTACTTTGGCCACCAAAAATATGCATGCATAATTTTTGCATTAATCATTTTGCATAACACATTTGCATTGTATATATTCTTCTTTTATTTTTCATCAAAAATATATAAAAAGGAAAAAAAATATAATAAAACATGGTTTTAATAAGTTTAGACTTCTTTGACATATTAGGCCCGCCATGGATATTTTGACTCAACCCGAGTTTGCTTATCTTAGCACTCTCTAGCTAGTATCCTTAACCATGTAGTCCTTCATTGGTCTATTAGGCTAAGCATCCACCACTCTCATTATTTGAGATTTTAAATTTGTGGAGAATGGGAAATGATAGAGTTGAAGCAAGTGTAAAAGGGCTAGATAAACTTCATGATAATTACTTGTGGCTAAACCCTTCTCTTCTTTACCTCTATTTTCTTCGCATGTATATAATTGTTAATAAATAATCAAGAACGGTTTTAATCGGTTTGTAATCTCTTATGCATTTTTGTCTAATCATTCATGGTTGATATAAGTACGTCTTAAGATTCTAAGTTAGAACGTTTTATGTGTACTAGACTTATGTCATGCTCAATATTTAGCGGGTGTTTTTCCTTTTATTCTTTTCAAATTTCTTAGTTAGGAATAAAGAAAAATAAGAGCGGCTTACAAAAAAATGAGTGGGTAGAAAAAAGAAAAAGAAAAGAGAAAAAAAAAATAATAATACAAGACTCCCAAGAGGGGCAGTGTGGTGTTAATTATAGTGACTATTGAGTTCCAATATTACCTTGACGGGTTGTGGGGATTCAATAGATTGCTCCAATCCAATATTACCTTGACGGGTTGCGGGGTTGAAGATCCAAAGTCTAAAAAAGATGGCGGATGTAAATTATTGCGTGAGTTTTATTTTTCTTTCCATAGCGAGTGTGTAGCTACTTATGAAAGCATGACATGAGGATTTTACACATAAGGCGAATGACTTATTATTCTTGAAACGGACTTTTATTAATTGTGAGCGGTTTTTCAAGTAATGGATGAGAGGATTACTTAGGATTAAAACCGTGCTTCCTTATTTTTGGATTTTACATTTCTTATACTTCACACTTGAATAAATGACAAATTTGCCCACAAGCAATTTGCTCAAATAATAACCGATTCCACATTTAATTGTCATGAATAAGTTGATGCACTTTTTACTTGTGAATGCAATGATCCCATTTTTGAGCTTGGTATAGGAAAAGTGAAACTTGAGGGTGATAAATGTCCATGGTACCCAAGCCCTAATCAAAGTCATTGAATTCTTTATGAGTTATTTCCATCAAAACCATTTCAAGAAAAACCAAAAAGATATATATAGAATTGTATTTTGTTCATTGCATTGTGAAAGTCAAAATCATGCATCATATAGTTTAGAGTAGTGTAGATGCATTCCATATGGCCAAGGTGGATTAATTATGAGGAGAATGTAAATTTGTGCTTTAAAATATATAGAATTGCATGAGGACATGACAATGTTCAAGTGTAGGGGATTTGATATGAGCTAAAACTCATATCAATTTATCAACAAATAACCCTAAAACATGAAGCAAAATACCAATTTATCTTGTAAAAACAGTATTATGTGGTATGTTTGTGTTTGTGTACACTTGTGTAGGTAAAAGGATGCATTTTCAATCAAACAAGGAATAATCAAGCTTAATTTGATGAAAAACACAAAGAAGGATCAAAAGTGACAAGACTTTAAAGTGCAAGGACCTATCTTGACAAACTGCCAAAGATGAAGGACCAAAGTGTAAATATTGTAAAAGTCAAGATCATAGTCAAATTTGGTCAACTCTCAAGTCAACTCAGTCAAAGGACCATTTTTGCTCAAGGATGAAGTTTGAAGGACTAAAAATGCCAAAGAAATGAAGCCGCTAGCCTTTAAATGCAATCTGCCAAGTCTAGGGACTATTTCTGCCTATTTTGGAAAGTTGATATAAGTGTGATCCATGTGTTATATTGTGAACCAATGAGAAGCCAGGATTGAGAAGACATGGATTGCCACATCTTTGCGTTAAATACCCACTACAGCCGCCTTCATTAAATGAGCAAATCTTAACAGTGTGATCCGTGTGCACACATTTCAGCTAATAAGGGCTTGACACGTGTCGTCTTCTTCATTTAAATAATTTGCCAGGATCGGGTTGAAGCTAGAGTGGATTTCATGGAATGCTATAAACATCAAACCTGCTTATTTTATAGAGACGAATCCATTGGTCATGATCAATTAACATGAAATCAACTCAACAAAGAAACCCCAATTCATGTTCATAACCTGGAAATTCAATTGAGCAGAATTATGACACGTGGAGACCTGGGATTGGTCCCAACACGTCACCAACTCCAACTGATCTTCTTCTCAAGTCTATAAATAGCTGTTTAGTCTTCATTTCTTGGAGAGTAGCTGTAAGTGTGAAAACACACACATTTACTTTTTCCTCTCATCATTTTCCCTTTTTAGCTAAACTACTCAAGAGTTTGACACACTCTTGAGTTAGTTAGTTAGTTAGTAACCTTTTTAACAGCTTTGTAACAAATCTCCATTAATAAAATTCAAATTCTACTTTTCCCGCCAATTCTTCTCATCATCTTTACTGTTCATATCCTACTTCCATTGATACTCTTGTTGCTGAATTGAGTTTGTTATGATCAAATCTTGATCATAACTAACTTTGAAGGAAGATTGTAGCTGTTTGATTGATTTCAGTTCAAGTCATAGCATTTGTGATGAATTCAGGCCATTTTGATGATTCTTGTTGATGTGTAGCTTTTTTGTTGATTGTAGATAGGTGAATCTAGTGCTAAGGTGGTGGTTAGCACTAGACTAGAGAGTTCAACACTCCTCTACTGCTCAAAGGGTACTTCACAAGGTGCAAACGCCCCTTGTTTTGGTTCCACTCAAATTGTCAAATGCATGCTCAATTCCTAGCTTAAATCTTTGTTGAATGCATGATAAAATCTGTTTAGCTTAGTTTTGATCTGATTCTAGTCAGTTTGTAGCTTAAGTGTAGCTAATCTGCTTATTGCTTTGATAATTGTTCTAGTTGATAGCTTATTTATGTCACTTTTAGCTTAGCTATTCCATTTGAGTTCTAGTTGTTTCAAGTAATTGCAAGTAGCCTTCACACATCTCTTTTTGATCATTAAGTTTGGTTTGATAAAGGTTTTTACTCAGCTTTGACTGGTGCTTAAAAAGTCTTTGCAAATTTTCATAAAGATCAGTTAAAGAAGTGTTTGGCATTATATGATTTTTGATTTTCAAGTGTTAATCTTTGGCAAACTAATGTTCATTTCCAGTCACAAGGTCATTACAAAAGGTTTTAAACCATTTTCAAGACAAGTCTAAGGTCAAAAAGGCAATTGGCATATAAAAAGTTTGGGTCATTGTTCAGTCAATCTTATTCAGAAAAGTTATCAATTTCATTTGCTTGGCATTTGTTTGTTTCTTGATGAAATCCTACCAAACCAGTTCTCATTTGTAGGTCAATATATGAAGTTTTATTGTCTATAAGAATTTTGTACAGTTTTCATTAAGCAAGTAGAAATAAGAAAAATTCTAAACACATAAGCAAAAGCAAGTTTCTGTAAATCAAAACTGCTTTTTCATATCTCTTAGTTCACTTCATAAACCTGGCAATTTTCTTTCACAAAATCAATTAGTTAGTGTTGGTGGTTGATTTTTGAGATTTTCAGCTTTTTGGAAAAAAACTTGATCAACGCCTGGTCAACATAAGCCAATGTCAACTTAATTCGATTTTCAAGCTTATTTCTTGATGATTTTTTATAAGACTTGATTTTCCATTCATGTTTTGAGCTCATTAATCAATTTCAGTACAAAAATCCAGTTGTGCATGTCTAGATTCTTGTAGGGCTTATTAAGTGCTTATTGGAAAGTGCTTATCAGCTTATTAGTCATTTTTAGCCAATTTCCTCTTACAGGTCTAGCTTATTTTCAATTCTAAGCATTTTGCAATTGGTTTGAACGATTTTGGTTGAGAAATAAGCTCAAACGAGCTTATTTGTGACTGGAACCCGTTTTGGCTTAAAACTTTTCAGAAATTGCACTTTAGTCCCTAGTGTATTAAACTGGTTTAAAACTTAGCTTAAATTGATACTTTTTAGGGTTTTCAAAAATTAGGTCCTTTAAGTTTGGAATTTGTTAGAATTCAGTTAGCAAGTTTTGGAAATTGTTACAAATTGGTTAGTTTGTTACATAGTTTTCAAGTTCAGTCCTTATAGTTTGCTGTTTTGACATTTTCAGTCCTTGCACTTGTTAGTTTTAAATTTTGAGCATTTATATTTCATAGAATTTACATTTTCAGTCCTTTTAGTTTTAAAATTTACATTTTGAATTTTACTTGAATAAAAACTTGGTAATTGCACGATGTTTTACATATAAGTATATAATATTTTTCAATTTTGCAAGTCATTGTTTGAATTAGCAAATAGAATATCCAAAAAATATTAACAACCAAAAACAGTTAAAAACCCGATATTGTTAGGACTTTCAATTAGCGAGAACTGAGAAAAACGAACTGCATTATACATGATTTCAGGCATCGTGTACGTTGTGTGGTAGAACTCATAATTAATATGAGTGTGCGGCTACGGATGGCCAAACGCTGAGTGTTAACGTATTAAACAACAATTTTCAAAATCAAAACAATGCGGGTCCATCACAAGGAAATTATAACCAAGGCAACAATTTTTCGAATCAAAACCGAAATAATTTTGAAGGAAATAATCAACAAGGGAATTTTGCGAATCAAGGTTATAATCGAGGTCGAAATTTGAGTTGGCAAAATCGAGATAACAACAACAATCAAAACTCGAGTTTTCAAAACAACGCTAATCAAGGAAACAATTTTTCGAGTGGTAATCAAGGAAATTTTCAAATAAGTAA
Source organism: Glebionis coronaria (assembly GCA_025667525.1). NCBI lineage: Eukaryota > Viridiplantae > Streptophyta > Magnoliopsida > Asterales > Asteraceae > Glebionis > Glebionis coronaria. The sequence goes on along the minus strand of CM046881.1, from coordinate 321,740,335 downwards.
TCAAAACCAAGGGAACTTTAATTCAAATCAAAATAGTTCGTCAAACGATTATCAAGAATATATGAAAACGAATGATGCTAATATGAGACGATTAGAGGGACAAATTGGTACTTTGAAAAACGAATTTTCCAATACTCTAAAAAATCAAAATACAAAGATTGAGCAAGGAAAAATCGACATTAAAAAGATGTTTTCGGCCATTATGAACAAGTCTTCAGGTGCGTCATCGAGTTCGTTACCTAGGGACACCATAGCAAATCTGAAGGAACATGTTAAAGCCGCCTCGTCTCGTGAGAAAAGTCGTGTGATTACCCCAAGCCTTGATGGATTTAGAGTTGTTCCTTCTTCTCAACCCTCGACTTCTAAGACGCCTTCATGTTTAAAGTCTATGGGGTGAACGTGGTGACCAAGGAAAAGAGTGCACACCCTCGTGTTCCTCAAATTCCAACCACGGTTCAAAAAGAGAGCTTTATCGACCTCACCTAAGTGATCCTTGAAGAAACTTGTGCTTCGATCCTTCTTTAAAAACCCAAAAAGCATATGACGAGAAAGGAAGAGGATCCGGGCCAATTTCTATTATCTTGTGATTTTTCCGAGATTGATGGATGTTTAGCCCTTTCCGATTTAGGTGATAACATCAATCTCATGACTCATTCTCTTTGGAAATTGATGAGATTGCCTAGACTTACCCCCACAAACATGACTATCGAGCTATCAAATTGTACGTCTTTAAAACCAATTAGAATAGCCGAGGATGTCTATGTTAGAATTGGAAAGTTTGTTTTTCCCACGGACTTCGTCATTGCCGATTATGAGTATGACCCTAAATGACCTATTATTTTAGGTCGACCCTTTTTATTGACGGCTTGAGCCGTAATCGACGTTCATGGTGGGAAACTCACTATGAAATATGGGGAGGAGAAAATGGACTTTTTTGCGAGTAGATCCCAAGTTTCAAATGATCATGATGAAACCAAGGTTTCAAAACCCGATATTTTAAAATGTGACAATATCAAAGCTCATACTTTAGCGGAAAAAATGAGATTAGATGCATGTTTTGAAAGAATGAAAATGAAAGGTTTTAAAGATAAGGATTTTAATGATCAAGAATACGTTTACTTAATTTAGAAGGGTATTCGAAAATTTATGGATGAAAAATCATTTTGGGATATATTCGGTGAACAAAGTGAACAACCAATTCCGAAGGGTGACGTTAGTGCCATCACGACAATGACCAAAATGGGCTCGTCTTCACCACCTTCGAAGGACCACGTCTTTGAGGCATCAACTTAAAAATCCATTTAAGTACCTCCATTTCCTAGCCCAACCCCCGTTGAGGCTAAAGTTTCATCTACATCGATCCTATCATCATTGAAAAGTCACCAAAGCATAGTCATTCGACTTGTAAGACCATGGTTGTGAGTGCTCACATCGACTCTTTCTTTGATGATGACGATGGCGATTTTTCCGAAATTGATCACGTGCTTCAAAATCCAAAAACCATTTTTGAGTATTCTCCTAAATAGACCTCTTTACATGGGAAGTACGATGATTATGAGTTTGATCCCGATATTGAGGAAATTATCGAATGAGAGCTAGCTCTTTTGCCTCCACTTCCACCTACGAGTGAGGTCGATTTTTCCAAAATCAAGGAGGAACTTGATGAGTTGGAACGTCTTACTTTTGATGACGAACAAACTCACGTGACCCAAAATCCCATTCTCGAGGAGTTACCTAATCAACACTCCTCAAATGAGAATGACGTTTACCACATTCGTGAGGATCTAACTTATCAACGATCAAAGAATGATGGTTTTGTGCTTGATCGTAATCTTTTCGAGAGAATTTTTAAAATCCTCAATGAGGGGAATGACAAACTGATATTTGTCTTTTGCTATTTGATATTTTACTTTTGCTTAGCATTTGTGTACTCGATATCGTTCTCGGTGTCTAATCGAATTGATCACGGTTAATGGTGGAATAGTTGGTAATGGTCACTAAAAAGGGGAGTTGATTTTCTATTCTACTAGAAGGGTAAGTGCGTAATTAAAATAAGCTAAAAGCAAATCTAGAAAAACTGTCACTTTTTCTCTCTAAAAATAGAAAACGTAATGAAAAGTAAGCTTGAAAAATAAGATAAATATGTGAATAAACTAATTATTGCGATGGAAGGTACATAAACCAAATATTGCGATGAAGGTATCGCAATGTGAACCCTTCGGAATATGGTTGTCGCAATGAAGGACTATCGTAATAATGGGTCTATCGCAATATGGATAAAAAAATTTGGCAGCGTTTTGTCGTGTTGGGTCAAAAAGTTGATGTGGTAAACACTCAAAAACGAAGAAAATATGAAGGCATTTGTCTAAGCGCTGACAAGTGTAATCCAGGCGTTGTCAAGAGTAAATTGGGCGTTGACAGAAGTCAACAAAAGTCGAACGCTGTTGGAAGCTTCTATTTAGGATAAGTATGCAGAATATATTATGTATTAGTTATTTAAATAGAAGATACACATGTTTATTCATAGTTATCTCTTGTAAACCCTAATCATTAGTCTATAAAAGGAATAAGGGTCTTAGGTTTTATTCATATCATTCATTCACAATGTAAACCTAAAAGCGTGTGTCGACTAGGTGTGGGATTCAATGTATACACACCTAGTGATTGTTTGTTACTAATATAATAAGCAATCCAATTGTTTAATTCATGTGTTTTGTGCCTAAACACCTTGTTTAATGATTGTTGTTCTATTCTGCTATCATCCTTTAATCATATGAACAATGGTCATTCCTAGTAGCTAAAAGATCGAGGAAACCAAGGTTTACACAGTTGGTATCAAAGTCTTGTGGCTCGTGATGCTAGGACCAACAAGGTGTTCGTGTTTTGAGAAGAAATGAAAAATCCGTATAGGTTTTTCTGGGCGATTTTGTGTGCACAGCAGTATTCAGAAGGCCATAACTTTTTATTGAACCATTAGATCGCCACAAAATTTTGTGTGTGTGTTCTACACACATATATCTAGATATCCGCCAGAGGGATTGACGAGATCTATCCCCAAGAAAAAGTTATTAAGCATCGAAGTCAGCAGTGATCATATGCTGTTTTCTGTGAAGAGTAATAGTAAAAACGCGATTTCTCCTTCGTTAACCGTTGGATCGTCGTGAAATTCATGCTGTAGGTTCTTCACACTTGTGTCTAGGATCTCATCGAAGGGATCTTCGATCTGAGCTCTCATGAAGAAGTTATTCGATGTCGAAGTTCACTGCAGTTTATGGTTTTCACATAAAATCATGATTTATGGTATAAAACCCTAGATCAATTAGCCGCTGATGTATGTTAATTAGACGCTGATAGATGTTGGTGTGACGCTAATAGATATTGGTGTAACGCTGACAAGGCATGGATGAGACGCTGATGGCCAGGCGCTGACAGGTTTAAAGTTGGCGCTGACAGGAATAAAGTTGACGCTGACAAGAAGCGTTGACACTTGTTGTCCGATATATACATTTTCAAACGCTGACAAGTGTTGTCCGATATTGGACAACACACAGTGTTGATATCTTGGACAAAGGAAGATATTGGACAACAAAAGGAATAGCTGATGTTTGAAAAATTGATACGATTTTTGCACACAAAAAGAGGTATTTACACACGAAGGTACATGCAATCTCCATTTTTATTTAGAATATCAAGTTGATATTTATGGCTCAGATATTTTTACAAGGAGTAAATGATTTTTAAGTAAGTTAGCAACAATTCATGAAGAATTTGATGGATATTTTATATTATGTAATCATGATAGCCTTGTGAAAGAGTTATCCAATTCCATACTTTTACATATGGTATGAAGATGTTATTTCATTAAAATTCGTCATGAAGAGGTGTTGGCTTAAGGGGAAGAATTCTTATGGTAAGTTTGATGCTTGAAGAAGATTTTCGGGAGTTTATGTTTTATCATATCTTTAAATCGTATGGATAGCCTCCCATTGGTTTTAAGGTAACTTGTTCGTGCTTAAATGGTTAAGTGATGAAGACTTGTCATAACACTTGAAGGAGTTACATTATCGTGCTCAGTGTCTTACAAAGGATGAGAATATTGACAAGAGATCGAGGTCTGCTTATACTTTAACGTTTTCGTATAAGTTCTTTATCACATGGATAGTAAATGACATGGAACATAGGTTTGGGTTACTCTACTTCTATATCAAGAATATTATAGTTATTTTTCTTCAAGATCATTACACAGAGCCTACATTTGGAGAATCTTCAAGATTGCATACATTGTTTACTTCCCTGTTGATGTGACAAAAAGGGTAAGACATACATGCTACAATTGAGGGGAAGCAATTTGAAGATGATGTACAACTTACAAGAGATACACAAAAGAGTTTTGCCGACATCAACTAGGGGAAGATTGTTGGGTCAAAAAGTTGATGTGGCAGAATTCAAAAACGAAGAAAATATGAAGGCATTTGTCTAAGCGTTGACAAGTGTAATCCAGGCGTTGTCAAGAGTAAATTGGGCGTTGACAGAAGTCAACAAAAGTGAAACACTGTTGGAAGCTTCTATTTAGGATAAGTATGAAGAATATATTATGTATTAGTTATTTAAATAGAAGATACACATGTTTATTCATAGTTATCTCTTGTAAACCCTAATACTTAGTTTATAAAAGGAACAAGGGTCTTAGGTTTTATTCATATCATTCATTCATAATGTAAACCTAAAAGCGTGTGTCGACTAGGTGTGGGATTCAATGTATGCACACCTAATGATTGTTTGTTATTAATATAATAAGCAATCCAATGGTTTAAGTCATGTGTTTTGTGCCTAAACATCTTGTTTAATGATTGTTGTTCTATTCCGCTATGATAGTTTAATCATATGAACAATGGTCATTCCTAGTAGCTAAAAGATCGAGGAAACCAAGGTTTCCACATGTCGCAATGTAGCCTTAAGCCCCGTCGCAATGTGCGATCGCAATGAGCGATCACAATCCACGATCGGAATAAGGGGGAGTATTGCAATAATCGATCGCAATGTAGAAACCCTAAGGGTTATTGCGATCGCAATCAATCCGTCAGAATATTCTGTCGCAATGTGTAAACCCTCAGCTTTTACGATGGAGCACCAAGTGTCACGATGGAGTAAAAATAAGCTAAAATCCCACTAAGCACTTCCAATAAGCACTTATAAAAAACTCAACAAGATCAATATTAAGGAAAACCTAGAATAAGCTACGAATGAAAACTTATCAAAACACCAAACAAGAACTTTATAAGATGAACTTTAAAAAGACGAAACTCTTTATAAAACTTAAACTTAAATAAGCTAAATTCAAAGTAAGCCAATAAGCATGATAAGCTTAAAGCTTAATCCATATAAAACTTAAATAGAAACTAAAAGATAAACTTTTTAATCAATCAAACATCAAGATTAAACAAAATCAAAGATGATTTCGGATCAAATATAAGTAAAAACAAAGAAAGGTAGAAAGAGATTGAAGATGAAAAACTTAACTTGAACTTGTAGATTAATGATTCCAAAATACAAGAGTGAATTAAAGCTTAAACATGAAAGAAAGAAAAGATGAAATTTTAGTGAGAGAAAGTTAAACACATTCTCTCTAAAGATAAAAACTTGAAAAATGAAAAAGTGACTAAAAAACTAACTAACACCCTCCTAATGACACATTAGGAGGGTATATATAGGAGGTGGGGAGTGCATATGTTGCTTTCTTCTTTCTTTCTTCTCGTCACGACTCGATTCAAATTCTTTGTCTTTCTTGACGTCGTCTCGGGATTTGTTGATATAAATTGAACTTGTTTTATAATTTTCTTCTTCTATTAGACTTGAGTTCTTCGACTTTATTAAACTTCCATCTTTAGACCTTTTCTTCGATAAATCTTCAGAATAGGCCTTGGACTTCCGTTCTTTTTACACTCTTGATCTTTTGACTTCGTCTTTTCTCGTTTTCCTCGATAAAAGCCCATGATAGCTCGTGTTTTCTTCCTTTTTCATATTTTTATCCTGAAACACAATAAAAACATAAACCACACATAATTCCTAATTTTACGACATGAAATACACGTTTTGGTCTTGTTATTATTGGAAATAAGTGGTAAAAGGATAAGTGTTTTCACACTTATTACAAACCTTGGTTTGACAAGCCTATCTATGATGAAGAAATCGATGAGATTCACGATCATGAGGATGACGAATATGTTGACCCCGAGGGGGCGGTGTTCTTTGTTGATAAACGTTTTGAGAACTTATACAATCCACCACCCCTAACCGCGACTTAAATGTGAGAATTTTTAGTGTGCCTAACATCATCTTAGAAACGCCAAATATTTTTGACGTAATTCAATCGGGTTTTAATAAAGAGTTTTAGAACGATGAAAAAGGAAAGGATTTTAAAATTGATTTAAATGATATTTCTACAAGTCTAACTCCGTCATCACTACGTTTTATGAGTGCTACCACCTCGTCTACTCCTTTTGATGAGTGTGAGTGTGGATTTAGTGTGGGGGAAGCCCCTTATATTCCCTCACATTTCTCCACCAAGGATGAGATATTCGATCCTCGAATTGCTTGTATAAGGAAATCTCGGTCTTCCACCGATGCAATAAATCGAAAATCTTTTCGTCTGCTTGGTGTGAGTCTACCTCGAGTAGCTCATTATGTTGTCCCACCCATTCTCCCACACTTCTATTTCTACTCATCTATTTTCTTTTACCCTCTCGGGTTTTTGGTTGGAGTAGCGTTGTTTCGTCTTTCATCCGAAAATGAGGACGCTATCTTTGACCCCAATATACGTTTATCGGGTTTTTAAAGTACTCCATGTACTTTTGGGCATTGTTTATTATGTAAGCCCCACTAAAAATGACCAAACCATGATAATCCCTAAATGATCACATTTATGGGAATTCGAGTCGAGCTTTTGACTCAGTTATAAAAAACAAGGTGCCTCGTGGGGGAATTGTCATGCTTATCCTTGTAATATTATTTGCTTTCTAATAGTGTAATGCGGGGACTTGTGCTCTTCCAACCTTTGTTCTGTGGTTGTTTGTGATTGTGATCTATTAGGTTCATCGTCATCATTGAATCCTCTCGTGTTCGTTTTACAGATCACTCGAGATTCGATCATTGCCTTTAGAGATTCCGATATCCGATGATATCCTTTTACGTTCTAACGATGATCTTATTAGCATAATTCATAAACGGCTTTTAGGTTATTCGTTTTACCCTTTCCATGCTCGAGATTAAGCGTCCGCCTTTCGTCTCTAGTATGGGAGTGTTTCACCCCTAGACTCGAAACATTGAGGACAATGTTTAGTTTTAGTATAGGGGGGGTGAGTAGATACTTCACCTTGCTTACGTCATCACGCAATCCAATATTCATATTTTTGTTATCGTTTTATGCAAAATATGGCTTAAAATGGCCAAATTTTAAATTTTTTCTTGTTTTTTATAAGTGTTTAAGACACCAATGTAGGTTTTCTGATGGTGAAAATAAGAGTAATTTTTTACTCGACCGTGCGTGTTGAGCACTTAGCTTCGATTCCTTAACTATATTAGGCTAAGTCTCATTAAGTTGAGGATGAGAAATGATAGAGTTAGTTATAAGTTACTATGCTAAACGTAGAGTACTCGTATTCTTTCAAAAACTCATGTGTCCTAATTATTTGCTTATTCTCCCTACGCTTTTATAATAAATTGTTAATAAATATTGATTTAGCGTTTGGTCTCTATTGTTGGTTTGTAATTTGTTTTAGTAGCTTCCATATAATTAAATTGGGAAAACATTAAGTAATCGCCAGCGTCACGATTTTGAAGTATTGTCAACCCGAATAATCAAAGGCTTCCCCCAATAATAATTTAAGTTCCTCTTCACCTAAATCAAGCAAAAATTCGAAGCTCACAAGGCTGAAAAATCTATGCCAAAATTGAAAGTGAATGTCTTAAATCTTGAAGCCTTAAAGATCCAAAATTCGCTTTAGCGTGAGGATATACGTCAAGTCATAATAAACACCTCATGGCGATGTTAAATAAAAGACAAGGGCAAGACCAAAGCAATAATAAACACTTCATGGCGAAGTTAAATAAAAGGTGGCGGTAAACCAATTCCAAATTGGTAATAAGTCTCATGTTAAAAAACCTTATAAAACCGTGTTTATTGATCCTTCTTGTTGACTTAATTTTTTGACATCGTTGTCTAATAGGGTAAATTATTAATCTAATGATTTTGGTTACACCGTTAAGACTCTATTTTTGGATGTAATCTCTATTCACGCATAAGTCAATGATGTATCCTCGTGATCATTAAGACAAAAATAAAATATAAGAGATACACCTTAGGAATAAGGGAGTCTAAGTATGTGATTAGGGCATATGAGTAGTGTTAGCATTACTAACTTATAATGACAATGATCTTGTTTCACGCTTAGCATGGAACTGGGTGAAAATCGAGGACGACAAAATTATTCCTAACGAAACATTCATGTGTTCTTATTCTATGATCCTAAACGTCCCATTTTGCGATGAAAACAATACATTATGTCTAAAACACGTGTAGTAGATTATTTAAATTTACGTTTTTAATAAATGATACCTAAAAATGAATTTTTGAAGTGCTACGATACTTAATTCTAGCATTGCGTGAGGACACAACAATGGTTTAGTATGGAGGAGTGATGAGACTGCATTTATACATAGTCTCATCGTCCAAATCGGGCTTAAAACGCTTAAAAATGTCATAAAATACCTGAAAATATGCTTGTGTTTGTTCATTATGTATTTTAGGTACGGATATCGTGAAATCAACAAAAGATCACAAGATTCAAGCAAAAACGAACACGGGAAACGAAGCCGCACAAAGAACCGGACCCGAACGATGAATTTCCAAAGAAGTCCTTGATGTTTTGAAGATTATCAAGAATGGTGCCTCAACTTTTGAAGACTTGTCACTTAATACGCTTTTAAATCTCAAATATTACAATCGGGTCCCATAAGTTTCAAGATTATATCATTTATGTCCTTGAAGAATGCTAAAATTGCACCATTGGTCCTTGATAAAAGTTTTGGGAAAATCATTTGCCATATTTGACAAGTTATTCAAAATTGATAACAAAGGATTTGGGCTATATTGCTGTTAAGACCTGATATACACATTATTTAGAAGTATGGGGACTAAACTTGGCAGACAACCAAAACCATCACCACCAATCCCAGCCTTCCACGTCATACCACTATCCCCACTCCACCACTCAGTCCACGCCACCTCACCTTGACCTCCACCTCATCAGTCAGACCCGACTAACAACCTTTATTAATATTAAACCACTTTTTAAATATGTTGTTTAGTATTATTATTGGTGGGAAACACAACTAAAACCCCCTAAACGAATCAAACCTTCACCTGCTTAACACCCTCTCCCTCGTAAACCCTAAAACCCAATCCACTCAAAACAAAGGGTTTTTCCCTAATACCCTTCAGAATCTTGATTAACCCCATCCTCATCAAAACCCACTCAGAAACCATCCCACCCTGTGACTCAAAAGGCCCTCACGAATGTCCCCTGTCAGCTCTAAAATGTTAAAAAGAGCATCTCTCTACAATCCAACGTCCCTTGTGATTTTCTTCTTCCCAAAGGCTCTTATAAACGTCTAAGATCAATCAAGGAAAGCTGGCATCAAGTACAAGGTGACAAGATGACATTTTGACCAGATTCTTCAACAACTCAACAAAAGGCAACTTGGGAAATCTACTAGTTAGGGTTTTGTTATCTATATAGTTCTTTAATCTAGTATAAATAGAGGTGTGATGTGCCTCTATTTTCTTTTGTGAACTTTTATGAGATATAATAGTTAAAGTTTTTTAAAACCTTGCAAAAGATAGCTGTGTTCCATTTTAATTCGTGTTTTTATTTATCTACAAATTTATCTTAAAGTTTCTATCAAACGTTTTCATAGTAAGATGATTAGACTTTTGAGACCCAATGAGCCATAAGCTAACTTATAGCTTATACTGACAATATAAGCTATTAAGTGTAGGTGATGGTTCATTGTTTAAAATCTTGTGGCAACATCTCTCTTTACTTGAAGTTTGGTTCCAATATTCAGTCTTTTATTGTATATTTTTGAAAAGAGTAAAAAAAATGATTTCATGGACTTACTGTTCACATAAGGCAATCCAATAAGCTGACTGACAACCAGCTTATTAGATGCTTATGTGAGCTTGCATTGTGATTTATTGTGTTGTGATTAATCAGGTAGTATACCAAGACCAAAAAAGACTGTTGTAGTCTTTCTTGATTTGGCTGTTATAGCCTTCAAGTTTTGTTCCTTCTCATTCCATTCAAACAACAAATCATAAGCCCTTTAAGCCCGAGCCTTGGCTTGGTGGAGAAGGCATAAGCAGGCCTTGGTGTGTCTTGGATGTAAGGCACACATGGTATAGCTTGAACCCTCTACCTAGTGTAATCTTGTGTGATTTCAGGCAAATGATTCTTGGTTGCTTAGCTTGGTTTGATTTTAAGTTGTGTTAGGATGTATGCATGTTAGTCATTATTTGAAGCATTTGATTGGATTTCTTGGTAAAGAGTAGTGAAAATTTGAATATGTCTAAAATCACATAAATTAGAGGGTGTTTGGTTTTGTGGCTTGCTTGTCCTGGGTGACACAAGGATTAGGTTTAGCTGCTCAAACAGGCTCTAATAGGGTAGTGATAGGTAAAATTGCACTTTGCTTGAAGATTGGTAGTGTAAGTTAAAAGTTCACTTGTTTAATATTAGCATAAAAATTGCATAGAAATCAGTAGGCCCATTTAGACTTTGATTTTGAGTTTTAGTTATTTTAATCTTGGAATCTGATAGACTAGGACTAGGTCTAGGAATTGTTGTAGTTTATTTGGGTGTTTGTTAGGCTAGATATCAAGATTTGGGGATTCAAATCTCATCAGATTGCTAACTAGAACAACAATATTGCCTAGACCCTTGTAGTTGATTTCCGTAACTTTAATTTGCTAAGTTTAGGTGGATTTTTGTGTTTGAGTGCTTGTCTTTTGAATTGCTGTGACCCCCCACAACCCAACTAGTTGTGGGGGTGCCCTTTGTTCCAACAAACAACACCAAAAAAAGCTCTAATCGACCATTTTTTAGTTTCTGTGAAGCAGCAGTGGGAACAAAGTTCCCACTGACAAGCTTATTCTACCCACTACGGGGGTAAAAGACAAAACCTAGTGAGGTGTCACTATTAGTTTTAGCTTTTTTGTCCTTAGTGACTTTATTTGAGTATTTTTAAGATTTTTCAAATTTTCCCTAGCTTTATTATTTATTTTAAGATTTTTAGAAAGTTAATTTTTTTCTAATTAGATTAATTATTTTTTAGCATTATATTTGTAGAATCATCTATTCTTAGGATTGTAGATATGTTTGTATTTATCTAGAGAGATGGATGAAAATGAAGAACTAGAGAGAGAAAGGTAGAGAGAGAAAGGAGAGAAAGAGAGAAATGGTTGATTAAGTGAAAATGTGTGAATGACAAAATGACCAACCCCTCCTAACATGCTAGGAGGGGTATATATAGCCCACCCTGGCTATATGGACTATATGTTTACAGAATGGATCACGAGCCCAAAACTTGAATATATTATTGGAGTGATCGATCATTTCTAAATACGTAAAAACGTATTTCCAACAATCTCCCCCTAAGGGAGGTCACTCCAAGTTACAATGTCCTAAATAGTCTATAGCTCGTGATCTATGCTAATAATGATGTGACCGATACTTTCCTTGGAAAAACGTATTTCCAACAATCTCCCCCTAAGGGAGGTCACACCATTTTACAAAATCTTAAACCTAGCATACTATGCTTGAGTCTTCGATCTTGTTCTTGTGAATATGCTTGAGTCTTTGACCTTATGCATTCATCACTTGTGATATTTGCCTCCTCGTGACTTCATGTTCCACATACTTATACTTTTATTAATTCTTGAAAGCTTCAAAGTTAGATACAGCAGAAGACTTGACTTTTAGACTTTCTTGAATTTAATGAAGTATTAAGTGCATATAGTATAAGCATGTGGTGACGACTTCTTCTTGATTGTACACCGCAATGCCACCTTCTTGTTACGCTGCATAAGACAGTTAGCAACAAAACATATACACAGATGAAATGGCCTTGAACATTTCATTCTAATTCGGTAGCATTTTACCTCCGGTCGGTGAAGATCGTTGGAAGATATTAAATATCGTACTTGTGGCAGGTAGTTTCAATTAAGAACCCCCTTGACAAGATTTCACGAGTAAACCCGTTCTCTTTATTCGACCGTCTAAAGCTGACTGCGAACATAAAGAGTGAATCATTTGGATAGAATTATCCGCATGATTGAAGCCGTCAATTCATGTTCCTGGAACAAGTGAAATTCCATTAAGAACTGCACCATTGTTGCTTTCCAGTTGTCACGAGCTTGATTCGTATAGATATTGCAAGTTACCTACCAAGTGCTTGTTTGAGGTTAACACTAGAAGGATTTCCACTCATCACTGTGAACACTATAGAGTGTCACTATTAGTGTTCTGGCAAGATCACTAAGATATTGAGTAGAGGCCTGGAATGTGTTTAAGTTCAGTTAAGAATTAAACCACTATTGCTTTCCAGTTATCACAAGCTTGATTCATAAAGAATCGCACAAGTCACCTATCATGAGCTTTTTGATATTCGCTCAAGAAGGATTTCCATCTTCATTGTAAATACTTTCTTATTACTCGGATGTCCAGGCAAGATCATGAAGATTTTGAGTAGGACTCTTAAAATCTTTCTTACTTTTCACAGTGTGTGAAGAAGCAAGGAATTATGAATGTGTGTCCTAATGAGATATTTGATGATCTCAATGGCTCTAGACTCAATCGTGCATTTTAGATTTTAGTGATCGGAGGCTGGAGAGGAGTGCCACCATTTCAATACCAATTTATTCGGAGTGAATAAATCAATAGATAATGCATTGTCTCCGTGTGTTAAAACAAATATCTTTTAAGAGGATATATGAGTTAGCTGGGATGGGTTGTGCATTGCATCACTGGGTCCATGATGTCTATCCTCAATATAGAGAATCATTGAAAAATGATCTCAATAGCATATGTCTTGACCCGGTTTCTGTCTAAGTTATGTAAGGAGGGTTTCTTTCCTTTGACCCTTATCTTTACAATTCTTTTTCATTCTTCAACCCCTTCAATGCTTACCAATACGTCATAACTAGCACCTTGTTGTGAATTGTTCCAGTGCTAACTTAAGTACTTGGTCGGCATTCTTCTACATTCACAATCTTTCTCCATATTTCCTAAGGACTACTTTTTCTAGCTATGGAATGTCCTGGGAAGATTCCTCCGGTTCTAGAAGAATCATTGGACTTTACCTATCCTACCATCCTCATGTCACCACACTCTTCAATCGTCATGAAATAAAAGGGTTGTGGGTAAGTATAAATCACCATGAAATCAATTTTGAAGTGCAAATCCATTTTGCTCCCCCTTAACATATGCCATGATATCCGAAAACATTTCACACATGTCGGGATGAGCTGTCACGTTAAGTCATACCATTTGTGATTAAACATTTCCCATATTAAATCATATTTTCTCCGCCCATATTAAAAATATTAACCCAATCAATGTTTTTAATATCAATTGATTTAATAGCATTTTAAGAAATTGGAAAGAAAATGCAAATCCTATTATCTTCATGAATTACACAAGCTCCCCCTCAAATTAATGAGGGTCTACTTGAAACGTAAATTAAATACCTTTTAAACACAAGTGTAAGGTATTTATCACGTGCAAAGATCATATATGATAATGTATTCACAAGATTAGCAATAGACGAGGTTGGACCTGAATGACGGAGAACATCATATGATAGAATCACATGGTTCTTGTTCATG